>OY979677.1:8750000-10000000 GCA_963855955.1 Luperina nickerlii | reverse complement strand
ACCACACTTGCAATGGCAGGTCGATCACGGTGGTGACGGAAGTAACTGGTGTTTATAGCACAGGAGTCCTCCTAGTTTAAACCCAGTTGCACATGTCTTGTATCTTACCACTAAGTTACAACGTCTAATTTAAGGGACTTACAGGACCTAAACACAAAAAAACGCTAGTTTTAAAAACAATAAAAGTATATGATCGACTACAGTAAACAAAATCAGAAAAATATATGATGTTCTTCAGGATATATGCTAGGTAGATAGCGTGTTGAAAACACAATACAACTAATTTGGTACGATGGAAAAAAATCATGAAGATACATCGAAAAACTTTCTTTTTACAATAAAAACCAAACTAATATACATACAATCATTATGATTTTTTGTCAGATTATTCCACAAACAACATACGAGTATGAGTGTACGATGCGATACGAGAGTACGAGTGTTTTATTTTTATAGTCCAAACAATAAATTTTTTGTGTACAGATAATTGCTTCATATTTTGCAATAAATTACCAGCGTTGTGTCATCGCGCTTCTCTTTATTTTCTATGCGGTCCGACAAAGACCGTGCTTTAGGTCATGTAGTCGCCTTAAAGAAAGGTACAATAATTATAAATAGTCTTGTACAAATAAATATTGTTTATTGATTGTGTATAAAATACAAGATTTCGTATCCTCATTTAGCTAGCATGATTAGTTTTGTGAAAAATGATAATCGTCCAATTTTCATCCGGAAACTTAAAAAAGAAAATTTTTAAAGCATGATATCTACGCAAAAAATATGTTAGAAGCATCCTTATGCTGCATATTTTAACCTTCTGACCGCCACACGTCAAAAAATCAAAAACGTGCCCTCGGCGTCAAAGTCTCATGTAGTCGAACCGTGGCGTTCTGGGCACATTTTGGTTTGTCATCTATACATGACTGTGGCGAAGGTTAAACTTTTTACGGGATTCTTTTTTTTTTTTGGTCAAAAGTCCTATAAGAATTAAATATATACCCCAAACTAGGAAAATCCTGTATCTTGGGAGGCAGAAATATCTGAACGTTAGAGAAAGATAGCAATAATTGTATATAACTTATATCACTGCTCATTCTTTGGCGCCACCGCCACTATATCGGGAAAAGCAGGTTTTCCTGAGACCGCTATCAGGCTGCAGACACTTCATGTTAAACCAGAAAAGTATCATGTATCCATGAATGAACAGGTCTAATCGCTCCTAATAAGAACAAGACCAGTCCATCATAGAACATCTTCCTTAGCATACCAGGCAGAACTTGTCAAAGTCGGAAAACCGCTACCATAAATAAGTAGGTACTAGCCTTTACAAACGAATGAATACAATACACACAGAATCACAGATTCACTTCTCCGCATGAAAATGTATCAATCATGCATCGCATTCATTCAAAAAATATTTAACCGACTTCAAAAAAAGAGGAGGTTCTCAATTCGGATGTTTATATATATATTTTTTTAGGTATGTTCGGACCTAACTCCCTCATATATAGACGGAATTGCAAACATTTTAATTTTATGTTCGAAAGAGGTTTATTCCGAAATCGTCCTATTTAAATTTCGTAAAGATCTGCTGATGAGTTTCGGAGACAGACAACGGAACTCTTCAATAAGTGCCAGCAAATCAACCGCGATTGCTGCTATAGCATATGGATGCATTGTTTACGCAATCACACAACATAACATCACGCCTGTACCCTTTAAAAGGGTAGGCAGATGTGTTCAATAGCTTCCTGTCACTGATATTCACATAGCAAGTAGTGTTATATGAATTTGTTTGGGGTAGGTAGGTACAACTAGAAAGTAAAAAATAAATACGTTTTTACAAAAAAAAAAACAAACGACTTCCAAAAAAGCACTATAAAGTGAAAAATAACTTTAATTTCTAAAGTCGGTGTCAAAAAACTCTGTAGTGTTTTTTTTGGAAGTCGGTTGTTTTTTTTTTTTTGTCAAAAAGATTTTATATCTTATCAACAGTTAATCTTACAAAATAATGTGGCATCTATATTCCGTTTTTATTACAATCTTCGACCATAAACGAAAAAGAAAGTACATAACGCATGTGCGAAAAAGTTCAAAGGGAAGTTGGTGTTAGTCGCCCACTATTGAATCGACACTTAAAGAAGTGGGTTAAAATCTTTGCCCTACAAAATTCACCGTGCCTAATCGAAAAGCAACATACCTGGGACCTTATTAGGTATTTCAAACATGTTCCACAAAAGTTAACTACAAAATAAATATGTTTTGCTGGTCCCGAAAACACGATCGATGCTCGGTCGACAATTTGGCACAAAAAGTGTAAAATTGTTCAGACTTGCATGCACGTGCACGACCATTCAATTCCACGATCGATGCTCGGTCGACAATTTGGCTCGAAGTGTAAAATTGTTCAGACTTGCATACCTACGTGCACGACCGGCCAAATAAACTGTCGTTGTGTCTGCAAACGGCACTTGCGGTATTGACACAAACAGTTTAAATGACCGTCTATTCGGGCTTTATTGAATTCAGTGGGAATGTCTATCAACTGTTTATTTTACCGCACAAATCTTGAGAGACAGCTGAAGAAAACCGCTTGACGTTTACAACTTCTAGCCCTATTAACATACTTTATGCTTTAAAGCGCATTCGTTGCTGAATTGCTATAAGACCTAATGGAATGTCAATTAATGAACGATGCGGTTATAGAACTATTATTCTAATTGAAGGGCGTAGGATGTAAATTAATTAATATTGATGACCATAAATATGTAGTAGGTATAGGTACTAGAGGCGGCTTGTAAGATGATGATGAGCTTTAGATAATTGTGTATAATATGCACTATTACGAGTTACAGTCCAGATTTGCAGTTAATCATCGCTTCGGACTGTTCGAGCTTAAATGGAAGCTCAGAAAATAGGGCTTTTCTCTTACTTTTGTAAGCTACTGTTAAAAAAACATATAAACAGTTATGTAGTATACATGCGGCTATTTCAAATTCTTAAACCATCAAATATTGTTATAGCCTGGAATTCTGCTTACCCTACCACGGCAATGAGCCCAAACATACAACATGCTAAAACTATCAAGCAAACACACTAGTGACAAACTGAACGACTTGACACTTGAACCGTGTCTAAACAAGCAGTCAGTGCAAACACTATGCCGATGCGCAGGCGCAGCTCTCAAACATTCACGAGTGGACAGACACTGTTGAGAATGAAATGCATTTTATGACAAGCACTGCAAGTAATACTGTACTATTATGTGTAGTGAGATATAAGAACTCTTTTGATAACAAGGTATCGAGACGTTTAAAAATAGTCGTCTCGTTAGCATATATTTGAATTATTGTGTTGCTAGACTTGTTAGTCACTAACAAACAAAAGGTTGCCTGGAAGGATTTGAGTGACGTCTTTGCTCATCAGTGAGACAGCGAGGCTATTAAAAAAAAGGTTTTCTCATAATTAATTTTCTATTTGCAATTTTGGGCTAGCTTATAACAGCGAAGCAAATTTGCACTGGCACAGCGGTGCAGACTTGTCTACGTAACCTAATTGGTAATTTTGGTATCATTGGCACTGGCCAATGATAACAAAATTACCAATTTGATACCAAATCGAAATTGATGACTGTACAATTAGCTGCCCATGTTGGAACCTCATTCAAGTCTATGTTGTCTAGATAGTAAATCAACAATAAATTGAATGTGAACTGATCAAACATTTACAAGAACAAATTGCAATCCAAAGTGCCGTGATTCAATTTAAAGTTTCTATTTAAAGGGCTTACAGGACCTAAACGCAAAAAACGCAAGTTTTAGAAACAATAAAATTATATGATCGACTACAGTAAACACAATCAGAAAAATATATGATATTGTTCAGGTGTATGCTAGGTACATAGTGTGTTGAAAACATAATTTAGTGCTGTAGTAGTAACTACAGCACTAAATTTTTATTTTTTTTAGTCCAAACAATAGAGTTTTTTGTAAATAGATAATTGTTTCATATTTTGTAATAATTTACCAGCGTTTTGTCGGGTGCGCCAAAGTTCACCTAAATTTTTAACTCCGATAATTGGAAATCCGAAAATGTTCTTCCTAACATTTTTCATCCTAACAATCACAATTCCTAACTACTCCGTCTCTAATGTTCATAATTTCGAAGCATTCAACTTCATAATGTCAGTAGCAATAAACATGTATTATACTTTTATTTGTTTTCCTATATTTTCTCAACATAACCATCTTTTACACTATTATTCAAAGTCATATCTTTTTTGTTTAGATTTCTTTTTATTCATAATAATCAGTTTTACATACATTAATTTTGCGTAACTTTATTTTCACATAACATGTATAACATATAAGAATAATGGGATCCCTTCTTTTCGCATAATATTCTTTTTCCTAATATACTTTGGCATAACGATTTTGGCATAATTAGTTTTGCCATAATAATACTTTGCCATATTTTTTTTGGCATACAGTTTATGTTGGCATAATTATCTTGAAGGCTTATTTGTTTTAGCATAAATTTAATTCGCATAACGTTACTAGGCCTAATGATTATTAGCATAATAATATTTAGGCATACAATTAATAGAAATAACGGAAACAAATTTGAGTTATTTTTACGTATTTATTTTGGATTACCACGTTAATGATTTATTATACAAAACATTATGTAACTTAACTATGTATTTTTATTTTAGGTGTATATTTTTGGCAAGAGCGAGCGAAGCGAGCTCGGGAATTGGGGCACCCCGACTTGGACAGGTTAGGTTCGAAGGGGATGACGGGGGCTCAAGTGAGCGAGCGGAGCGAGCGAACGAGCCCCCGTCATCCCCTTCGTGTTAGGTTCCTTTAAACCCTGCAGACAGAAATAGGGGCCCCGCGAAGCGGGGCTCCGTCGACTACGCCTTATTATTATTGTTATGCTTAATAAACTTATGCTTTAGAATGTTATGCTTAAAAAATGTATGCTTTAGAATGTTATGCTTAATCATTATTATGATTAGAGAAATTATGCGTAAGCTGTTATGCGTAAATAATTTCACCCTCAAATTAAAACTATAAAATCATCTTCTACCCGCATATATTTTTTATTACACTTGGTAAATGTTTCTTTCTGAGTATGAATGAAAATGTTATGGCAATTATGTTTAGGAATAAAAGCGTTATGATAAAAAACAGTAGGAGTTTAAATATATTTACATTAATGATATTATTAATTACAATTTTCGGAAACATGAGTGTTATGAACATCGCCGGTAGCACTACAAATAGTATGAATGAAAACTTTAGGATGAAAAATTTTAGGAAGAGTGATCATTCGGATTACAAATCGTTAGGAAGAACAATTTCGGGTAAAGAACTTTAGGTGAGCCAATATGGACCCCGTTTTGTCATCGCGCTTCTCTTTCTTTTTTATGCAGTCCGATAAAGACCGCGCTTTAGGTCATGTAGTCGCCTTAACAACGACTATCACATTTGCTTACACATTACAAATAACTGAACTTGTTTAATAGGTAACCGATTAACGGAAAGCGATTGATGAATGTCTGATGTCCAATGTCCATACATTCCTATTCTCTGACGCAAAAAACGGTTTGATTCACACATAAATAGGAAAAAGTGAAGGCAGTGGTTCAGTGAAGATTAATTACTCTAGTAGTTAATCGCAAGATTTATCTAAGTCTCTATGTGATGTAAAAACAGCACGTACCTATCTGCTACTTAGAAGTCTAGCAAGCTTGTAATAGTAATCGAGAGGTACTTAGATTACAGTTGCAATAACAGATGATCTTAGACTCGTAATAATATTAATACCGTTGGTGTTATGTAATAAAAGATTGATTATATTCTTTTTGAAAACGGTTTCTGAGCTTTTTTATTTATTTTATATTAGCTGCGTCCCGCTGTTTTCCCTGCATAAGTATTTTTATCCCGTTGGAATATCGGGATAAAAAGTATTTTTTTGTATCCAGGTCTTGGTCTAACCACGTGCCAATTTTCAAAAAACAAATCTTTTCTCTTTATTATTAGATTAAATTAGGTTTTATAATACTATTACTTTAGATATATACATATTATATCTACTTGTTTTGAATTAATGATACCTATTGCATTAGGTAGGTACATCTAGAACTCATTAGGGACCATAAGCGTCGTCCGGTGTAAGTATTAAACCAAAGCCTACTTCAGGAAAACACCACTTTTACCGTCTTAATGATTCACTTAATTGATAAAACTATAGATGTTTATCGAAAGGTTTGATGTCAGATCGATTTTAATTAGGAGAGAATGTTCAGCTACTGGTCTTATCGGAGTTAACTTGACAGCCGACATGAAGGCTCGCCGTGTTATCTGTTGGAAGGGGGATCATTAACTAACGCTAATTATATAAAAAATACTATTTGTTAAACCAATAAAGTGTTTTAAGTAAAAGTCTCTTTTCTTACTTTTCCGACCCAAGGGACCAATTTTATATAAAACCAGCTTCTGCACGCGACTTCGTCCGCGTGAAATTCTTTTTCTCCCGACCCACCCCGTCACATTTGTTTTCGCTTAGCATTCTTACTGACTCTTTTTGCTCGGCTCTTAAGGATCCTAGCGTGATGTTAAGTAGCCTATAGTCTTCCTCAAGAATTGGGCTATCAAATGCAAAAAGAATTTTTCAAATCCGACTGGTAGTTCCAGAGATTAGCGCGTTCAACCAAACAAACTCTTCAGCTTTATAATATTAGTATAGATATAAAAATCCATGTTTGATGTATTCATCTCAAGTATTTATGTATGGCCAGTACCGCTTAGAAATCATGGTAATATTTGCAAATTATAAATACTTATCCAGGCAAAAACAAAGTCATATGTACATGCCCACTTCCATTTATTCGCTATAATTTATTGCAAAGCTGTAAACGCATCCATATTTACGCCGCTTGAAGCGACGTGCCGAGGTAAGATTATGTCAACTATTAGCATTAATCTGTCCCGTTCACTCGTCGCCATCTACATCTCGGTAAGGCCTACCGTTGCGTACCAGTCAACGGAATTGTGTTCAATAAAGCACTGTGTCAGCTAGCGGTATGCACTTTTTCTTTTCTCTGTCCAATCCACCTTGCTTGGTCGAACAACAATAGACGATCTGAGGGGCAATTCTCGTAATTTTAAGATTGTTCACAATCCGACCTCAGTCTCAATCTGTCAAAAAAACCTCAAATTTCCCTACATTTTTGACATTTATTTGTCGCCGAGATGAGACTGCAACTAGATTAAATTATGAGAATTGGCCTTCTGGACTTGATCAAACTCAAACTCAAAGCATTTATTTCAATTAAACCATTTACAGGCACTTTTAAATTGTCAAGAAGTCGGTCAGTCAGAAAATATGAAGCTAGTTGCCCATTGCAAAGCGTAGGTACCTATGGAGAAGAACGGGCAAGAAACTCCACTCTTTTTAAATTATATTTTACAAAAATATTAGTTACATCATTACTTTTGAATTTAAAATTATATAATGTGAGAACGATGTAAAAAAAAAACGACGTACGCGTTAAGCTCATCAAATACAGCAGTTTAGTTCTTATTTCAAAGTCTCTATGACGCAAAACACTGGACTGTATCGGTCCTCGGTTAACACAAAAAGCATGAACGCGTCATTAATTTCCCTACACGTAAATTTAGAAAGTAACACCTCAAAATCAAACACAAAGGCGTTAAATAACAAGTTCACTTTTCGTTTCGAGTGTTTAATGATAGCATCGGTGATAAATGGCGAGATCTACAGTAGTAAAAAGCGGATAGTAGATACAATATACTTAAATGGAAACCTCTCACTAACGTCTGTAACTGTAACTTGTAATCTAGTATGGCAATATCACTTCTGACGGAACTCTGAACTGTTATACAAACTGGCTGTATTATCATTCGCATGCATTTTGATTCGACCTACGGTTATTTATCTAAGCTAAAGAATTAATGAACGCAGTGAGTGATAGCCGCAGATGCAGGAGAAAACGTCATTAGCAGTATTTGGAGCATACGGACGTGGGAAGCTGTCATTGGAGAAGTTATAATAACCGAGCCGAGTGCGAAATCAGAATAGATTAACAATTATACAATGAGTCGGTTTCTTTCGCCGCACATTGTTAATACGGATCGGTATAAATGATCCGGCGGAGGTAGACATTGGTGGCGATCTCGGAAACGTGACCGCTGCTCTTGTTTGGATTGCGGTTGGAATGACTGTAAGCGGACGAAAGTCTCAACCTACATTTGGTCAGGCACGTATGTATCAGTGGACAGAATTTCCCTGCTTCGACGCGGGTCAAACTTTAATCATGCCAGTGTGTTGCATTGCGGAACGAATGCAAAGGTTGTTCGCGAATCACTTTAACTCGGCGATTGGGTATGCAGCTCACGTCGGCAAGCGAAATCCTCGTGCCATCGGCTCGTGCCGCCAAGTGACACTGACTACAAATGCATTTGTTTACTAAAACTCGGCCAAGTTCACGATCATTCATGAGACTGAGATTCACTTGCATCCGTAAGCTTCTAGAATTAAGCATTTCGGACTTCCTACTTTAGTTCTGTCGGCAGAATACTAACATGTTAAATATCTTCGTTTTCTTCGAGCATTTCACCGACAAAGCCATTAAAGGACTTTTGTTGCTCATTGCAGACAAGACAGAACAGCTATGGGTATATCAGCACGCCACTATCTTGAACAGCTGGGATAGACAAATCGGGGAGACTGGGAAGCCTTTCTCCGTTCACTGCTCACGCAGCGCGGAATCTACGCCCCTTCGATTAATCTAATCCGATGTGATTTCTTATCTGATTAATACTACGTGGGTCGAGTATAAGTTTCCTCGCAAATAGTCAACGTTTCGTGATATACAGGTGCGTGTAGAAAATTGTTGTAGCGGAATAATATGTAGCGTTTTGCATATGCCGATAGGATGCATTCAATTGCTTCCTGTCTCAAACGTTTATGTTACGTGTAAGGCTGGGGGCACACGATGCGTTGCGGCGGCGGTGCGGCGCCGCAGCGGTGTCGCTGCGTCGTCTTACATAGAAATATCTGTGGCATGTCACACGATGCGCTCCGGCGCCGCACCGGACTTGCAACCACCGAGACGAGGCGGGGAGGGGTGAATGCGTTGCGACGTCGGAGCGGCACCGCTCAGTTGTTCACGCATAAACAGTTAGTGTAGGTACCTACTCTGTCCAACGCTGATACGGCGCCGCTGCGGCATAACAACGTTGCGGCGCCGCACCGCTCGTGTGCCCGCTGATACTGTGAAATCTTTGCGTTGCGGCGCCGGAACGCATCGTGTGCCCCCGCTCTATTGCAACGTTCGCATAACGAATACGTCAAGGCGGGGCGCTCTATAAAGCAGAATACTACTAATAAATACTCCTTTAGAATTTACATCAGTTTAATGACCTGCAATGTAAGATGTTTCAGCAAAGACCTTCTTATTCCAATTTCGATAACAACGAGCTTATATGGACAATTGTGTCTACTCCCATGTCTCCGAACTAATGGGTCCCTTTTAAGGTACTATTCCTTTAAAATGAGGTCAAACGCCCACTGGGCCAACTGTAACGATCGTGAGATACTAATGTACAGTACAATGCTTGATATAAAATAAATATAATAAATCAAGAATATGACTTTGAATGAAGATATTCGGTTAATTGCGTTCGAATTATTTTATGGAGCGTGGGTGAATTGATGATAAGAATCCGTCATCGGGCGCGATATATCAAAAGCATGAAACTGTTGAAAATACACACCATAGAGAAAATTGCAGCGAGTCAATTTGTCTGAAGCATCACTCCAAGTAAGCCGCTACCTATGTTGATGTCAGTTGACGGACGAGATGCCGCGGGTATTTATCGGCCGTTGCAAATTGTACAAAATGACATCATTCGCGACGAGTAATTTAAAAGTTATTAATTTCCCAGATTATGTTCCAATTTTAGGATAATCGACACGGTGAAAGAACTGTTAATTTGGTTAACAAACTAAACCGTGCGCGGAAGTTGTTGAATTTTTAAACGGCTAAGAGTTTCGTGACTTAAAAGGAGATGTAGTAAGATTTACGAGGCAATAGCTAACATGCGATGCGTGTTTTCGTATTTTCTATTTAAATAAAAATAAAACTCATTGCAAGGCGCTATACGTGTAGCTATGTAAATAGACACTCCACCCTTTCGATTAAATTCTCTGACCGTAGTCGGCAAAAAAGCGTCAGCAACAGCCACGACCAACCGTAATTAACCCCGGGTTCAAAACATTCTAGCGGGAATCTGAGCGTTATTAAAGCCTTACAAGGGGGAGAAAGTTCAACAGGCGAACACTCGGCTCCCTTATTATGGATGAAAGATGAATTTGAAACCAATTAGTACACGATTACGTAACAACTTATCGACGGCTCGAAGACATAAAGGCATACACAAAAGGCTACGTAATGGGTGAAAGCAATAGAATCTGAAGGCCTCATCATCCGGTCTGATAACCTGAGCCGCTATTGTACACGAGCGACCTCTAACCGAACAACAATAAGGGAGAGTTGAGCTCATTGAAACGGATTTTTCATTTTCCTAAATGAGTTGCTGGTTGTAAAGTCACAGATGGGTTATTAGGCGTCGTTGGTAGCATTGTGTAAGTCATATATATGGTTTGCCACAATGGTAGCTTTCTCGTGGCCTTTGTGCTCGCTTTTGAGCTGTCAATAAAGAGATTCTCCTAACGTAGTAATGACTGTTCTGGCGAGACGTTAATTATCGTTGACTATTCGAGTGATTATGAATTCGAAAATGCAATCTGTCTGTGTGATTCTCAGTGTGTAGAATATGTCGATTGCACTTATCGTTCGGTGTTACTAGGTAAGTGGGAACATAACATTGATGCACCAATTAGGGAGAGATGTGCCTGAGATGTATCATTAGATAAATTGTTTATCATCATATCACAGTGTTTACATGCACATTATTGACTGGTGAGCTTAATTCTAGTTACAGTGCATCATTAAGAGGGAACAGGGCGTGCGATTCTCCAAACAAATGTATCCCCTTTTTTCTTCCTTAATAATGCCTCAAGAGCAATTTTTTTTTCATAAAATCAAGGTCTGCTGTAAACACGTCCCTGTCATTTTTTTTTCAACAACTAATTAGTAAAGTAAATATGACCCTCTAAAAATTACAAAAAAATGTCCTATTTTTACCGCCGTGATTAGAGGACTACCAGACAAATTAGAAAAGTTTTTAACTTAAAAAAAATGTTAGGAACCTAAACATACTCTTTCTTAAAATGTTAATGTAAAAAATAATTGAATCGGCTCAGTTTTCGAGGAGAAAAAAGGGGAATACGAAACGTCGATCTCGTCAAGATTTTTGTGATAATTTCGATCTGAGATGCAACTGTCCCTATCACACACTACAATAATGATTAAAATACAATTTTCCGATCTGGGAATGAAATCTAGAATTTCAAAGTCCGACACCATGATTAAATTAGTTACCGTTCGACACATTTCAGGTCGTGGGCATTAGTGTCTTCGTAGCGACATCGACATGAGAAACTATTCGCAATTTATGTGAATCACGTACAGAAACCGTCACCGTAACATGTTTTATGCTTACCGGAGAACAGTTACTAATGTTCCTTTTTAGAAAAGATATGCCGTAATAAAATACGACTGTTCCAGCCGTACCTTCTAAGGAAAGGCTAGAAAGCGGTAAGAGCCTAACTTCCTGATATCTGACTTAACCTTTTGTGTCGATTTGAAGACGATTGGGTGGCTATTTTAAGATCTCAGAGTATCGGTACACGAACCATAAGTTGACGGCATAGCGAAATGCGTCTCACGCACATTTATTCCACAGTCGAGTGCAAGATATCTCCCGTTAGATACAAATTCCACGGAGGCGGCACAATAGCCGTTGAGAGATCATTGATGGGCAATTTGGGTCCATATTGTATAGGCAAAGGGCCCCGGGCAAGAAAAGGCGCTGCAACACAAATGACCGACGAACCGGAAACACGTCGTCGATTTAATTGAAATTTTAGTAAAAAACATAAGACAGATGGAATTAGCCGTGTCCCCTCCGATACGGTGAAATAAGTTACGCGACACGCTTAAAAAAGGAAGAATTTGTTCTAATTCAATACCGAAAGTACCGTTCATTCCAGATTTACGGCTTTGTCTGTCATTTTGTCTCTCTGTTATGTATGCTGTCAAGTTTCGGTGTTCGTGCACGGTAGTCAGCCAGTTACAAATTGCTGACGTCATTGTAAAAAGTGAGCTGTTTAGGATGACCTTCCAAATTCCACACATCGAACGAAAGAGAGAACGAAAGTTCAACTCATGCCAACATGACAAAATAATTGAAAATCACTCAAGTTCCAAGCCAACGTAGATGTCCAGTTAGAAGCTTTTGTTATCAATGACAACACGATTTATTAGGGAAAAACGGCCTTCAGCCCCATTTGCTTTAAAATAGGTATCACTTGGTATTAGAGTCAACACATTTTTAACATCGAACAAACTGTTATTCGACCAAAATCGAGTGGCTGTGCCCTAAACAATCTATCTATTGTGGTTCTTTCACGGAAACTTCACGGAACGTTACAACCTTCGTACAATACAGCTTTCTATAGAGATTGATCGGCTTTGTCCGTCTTACCGCAAGCAAATTCAAACCTCAATGATTCGTTGAAAATGGGTGATAATGTCCAACGGTCAGGGTTGTACTTCAAATATCATGACGGAAGCAAGCCTGGGCTAACCATGGAATTTCATAGCGACGTAAATATCTATACACATAATCGTCTTGCTTGCCAAGTCCTAGGCCATTAAAGTGTTAATCAGATTTCAATTTATTAACAGCCAGTTTTCAAGCGGCAGTAAACAAGGCTTATTCTATTCTGACATTTGGTCCTAAGGTACATTCAATTCACGACTGCAGGAACGGTAAACGAATAATATGGGCATGAGGGTAATAAATCTCGAAGGATTAAAGCCATAAAAGGTAGGCAAATTATTTGCAGCTCATTACTTCGTTGTCGCCCTCAGCGAGCATCACTAGAGTGAAAAACGATGGGCATTTGACAGGTTATTTGATTTGTAGAAGTGCATCGCAAGCACAGTTACCGATGGTAAGCAGTAGGTTTTCAACCCAGAAAGGAGTCAATAGCGTGAGAAGCGCCGCGGGTCAGCGTTGTGTTAATGCGCTAGTCACGAACCGTGAGCGTATGAGTATCACTTGACGATTGTACTGATGTTTCGCAATTAGCTGAGGAAATTTCGACGAGCACCGTGCAAATAGTGTGTAGAAAAATGCACTATATGCAAATAGAATCTATTTGCACGACGCTTTAAATGGTAATAGTAGTCTTTCCAATTCCATTAATAGACCGGGATACAGGAGTATAAAGTAACGTAACATTAGTTCCAGCTGCCACAACTGCCACTTGCGAAGGGTTAACTTATAGCCATAGGCATAAGGTTCATCAATATAGATGACTGGTAACTTATTGCCAATAAAGACAAATTCATTGCATATTTTGTTCAAATTAATGAACAGATTAGACAAATAAGAGAGATATGAATGTGCTTTCAAAGCTGGTTAATAAAATAAAATGTAATGGAAAACTGTGTCACCACAAGGTACCTCGTAATTTCAAACTAAACCATAATAAACAATGTGTGACCAATTAATAAATCCTGAAACATATAAAGAAATTAAACGTTAATTAAACATTCAACGACATGTATGTTTGTCGGTTAACTGCATGAGATATGACGAGAAACCGTAAGATTAGCCCCAGTCATCATAATGCTCTAAATTAACCGTAACAGCTGTTACGGTTCCGGGGCTTTATTAATGACTCAATATGCCTGGCCTTAGAGACCTAGACCTAATCTCTATGCTTCCTATTATGAGCACTAAATACAACAAGTTGTTATAACACCATTGAGAGGATTATAAATCAGCAAATTCGCTACGGTAATGTTATAACGACTTCATTATATACTTGGGGAGCTTAGAGAAAATTATTGAAAGGCTTAGGCAGGCGCCGCTTCATGCGTTCCGACTGCTAAGCTACGTGCGTTACTGCCATCTCATCAGCGACAGAAGCCGACAAGCTACACGTATACTTCAGAATGTCGGATTGACTGCCGTAAACTAACAGCCTAGTGCATTTACGACCTTATACAAAAGTGGGACAATGTGGCCGTAACAATAATGTTTATCTCTGCAGAAACATTTTAATTTAGATGTTACAAGCTTTTATAGTCACGGGAACTTAGACATGATCACGAAACTGGAGAAATATTCCAAGAAAGCCTCTGTGCAAACACGAAGAAACATTCAAGTTTAATACATTTTATTTTACGTATTATAGGCCCTACTATTCATAACTCTCGAGCCTTTAACCTCGGATAGACAACCCTATATGTTATAGGTGTCAGATGATACTATCTGGTGAGCAAGTGACAACATCCATTGGTATACTGATAACATCATAATGCGAAAACCCAGTTTCCGAAGGTTATGAAGGTCACACGGTAGTTGGTTCTCGTAGAACACGAGGCTCGCGTGTCGGGGATTAAGAAACTGGTCTTTAGTTCGCTAATGAGAACGCGGCCCGAAGAAAACCGGAGCTTGCGAAAAGCTAAGATAAAAAAGGAGGTTAAATAGGTACCGCAAACCTGAGAAGAAAAGGATTTCTCTAAAAAAGGCGATGAGGGAGAAAAACTGTCTTCTGTAGATAATCAGCCTATAATGTTCGCATTGCTGGAATACAATATGTACAGTTCTACTCTCGGTGAGAGGGAGTTTTTTTGTTCTAGGACATGCCGGTTTCCTCATGATGTTACGGTCGATTGTAGCACCTACCAAATGCCGTGATCTATCGTTTTAAGTTAGCCAGAATTCCAGGCACTTTGCTTACAATTCGGAAGAATTTAATGTTCTTATTTGAATCACATCTAGTTCACAGCGAAAATTTTCGTGATGAGAAGTCAGATAAGGTTAATATTGTTATGTGAACGTGACTGTAAAATAAAGTTCAGCTATCATTTTCCAGTCAGTCAGGTCAAAGTCAAACCTTAGGGCACACTAGATGAGAATAGAATAGAATAGAATAGAACAGAATAGAAGAGAGTATAGATGAGCTAGTCTAGAATCAATTTGACGAAGTATCCGATGTAACTATGTCATGGGGTTATAGTAATCCGAGAGACGAGTCCGTTAGGCGAAGTTCACGCGGCACCGTGAAATTATATCTACAAACTAATCATCGGGACTGGTGACTCCATAGTGACCTCAGACGGATAGGAAAATGATAGGAACGCTATTATATTCAATCGTTGGGTGAATTATGTATTTACTGCTAATAAAACGTAGCAGTGAATTACTGCTGCATTCAGCAATCGTATGAAGTTGTTAAGTAGACTCCAATATGTATACCTAATTGTTTAATTTGAACTTCAATGATAGGTATCTAATGATATAAATATCCAGAGTCAAAATGTGACATACAATTTTTTTGCCAGGCAGCAAATATGTAATTATGTTTATTTTTGGTACATCAAAGTTGAAACTAATTTCATTCATTTTTTTAGTATCATTGCTTAGATAAACATCGTCTTTGGAAAGCCGAACGCCCATGTCATATGACAATACTGCTGCATTAATTACAACAGCTAAAATAAATTCATTATAATGCATATTATCAATAGTGTTAGGTCAAGCAACGCCATCTATCGGGATTATCGGAAATCTATGGCGGGCGAGATGACAAAAAGGGTCCGCCCGCGGCGCGTGGGGGTATTAAAACCACAGGACTGCGTACGTGATTAGTGCGTCTCATAATTATAACTTTTATTGTAAAAACCACCATTAAATCATAGTAATTCTCAACTTGGAGCATTATTGAAGAAGCCCTGCCTGCACCCTGTCTTCATTGCCAAAACAAATAGATTTATATTAATTTCAGCATCAAGATTGTCATTGATTGATTTAATTATTACATCCTTTCTCACTTCCCGTCGAAAGCCAGCAGCATTCACATCCATAAATGGATATTCTTACTTCTATACGCTTCTTTAGCAAAGCCCATCCGACAGAAAATAGAAAAAAGAAAGATTTCTAACATCGTTTTAACAGGACATAACAACCCATTCAATACGCAATTTGCAAAGCTTTTAACATAATATACTTCAATGCACAACATTTACAATGAGTTGTAGCGAATTTCCAATCAGTTGCATCATAAATCTACGTCAATAGTGAAGACTTGAGAACGACATGGGCGGTTAATTCCACTCCATATAAATCCGGTCGTTATACTAACAGGCGGTATGGGGAATATGTTAGCAACTGGACGGAACTGGTTGCATTCAAGTGGTTACGTAAAGGTCCTTCTATGATGTTTGTTATACTTGAAGGTACTTTTTAGATGGCATTAAATGACAGTTTATCTGGCAATATTTCTTTTTTAAATAGCACCATACCTACTAATTATTTGTTCCTTTAATTTTTTTTTTATATTCCATTGGTGAGACGGGCTGGTGTTCGCAACTCCGCGTCAAAACGCGTATTTTGCGTAGGTACGGTGTTTATATCCTGTGGCATATCTAAGCGGTTTGAGGGCTAAATACAAATATCAATATCATCGTGAAATTAAATACGAGCTGTTCTCCTATAGAAACAGAAGGAACCACGTTCAATCATACTTAAAATAATTAATCAAAGGCTTATTATAAAGACCACGCTACCGATTTGGGGTAACCTGTAATGACAGTTGTGTTGGGAATAATAAATAAATAATATTGCAGTATTTGCACATAATTAAGTAAACTAACTGTAACGTGAAGAATTGACGCAATCAAGTTCTGAATTAGAACTTAATCTGTGGAATAAACTTTATTAGGTAATATCCGTCATAAACGTTTCCTTTTCAAATAATAATCCCATTTACGTTGATATCAAAATGAATTAAACGAACGTTAAACTTGGAAGTTGATGTGAATGTAATTGAGATAGAAGTAATATTACATAATAATATAATAGTAATTTATATTATAACAATAAATGAAATTGCAAATGAGTTTATCTAAGGAACACAGTAATTGAGAGATTATGACCCAAGTTTATTCCTTAAAGACGTTAGAATAAATGAGTATAAAAGAAATAAATTAAATTGAATAAGAGAATGAGAGTTGTTAAGAAAATAAAGGATAGATAAAGTTGGATATCATCAAATAACCAAAATTTCAAGTAAACAGTTTGATGTGAAAATACAGGGTGGCCCAAAAGTCGTGGATCAAACGCAACTAGGGGTTAGATGGGGTCATCAGCTGCAAAAAGTTGTTCTACTGGAGGTCCTTAAGGTCAACCCCTTCAGAGTTATAATTTATTTTGTGTTTTTATGAGAAAATTGACTTTTTTTATCTAATTCTTATTAAAATTCGAAAAAATCTACATCCTGTATCTTTTTTATAATTTTCACTAGATTGGTACTGATGAGTCCTTGCCTTAGACATGCTATTTATGGTTGTTTATTGGGTGTGTTGAAGATAATATTAAGTTTTACGATTTTTATTTTTCTCAAACCATAACTTTTTATTTACTTCGGACCCCACTGTGAAAAAAAAATACTCTACCGAAAAGTGGGGGGTATTACAAGTTTTGGCGCATTTAATAGGGATTCTGAAAAGGTATTACACATGGCCATCAGTGGCTCTAATATCTTTCAAGGACCATTATTCGTAGCAAGGCCAAAGTTAACCCAACCATAAACCTCGGTTAGGCTTATTTAAAAATTAAGTGGAACTAATACAATTAATGAGCAAGACTCTCTGCCTCTCTTTTACACTAACCATTTAATCCTTTGTCAATAAAAGGCCGGTTCGCCCGTCAGTTCTTCAACAAGGTTTTATGGACGGATGAGTCAACTTTTAGAAGAATGGGAGTATTCAATATCCACAATCTACATTTTTACTCCATTGTGAACCCCCATATCATAAGAAATGATCGATTCCAGCATCTGTTTGGTATTAACATGTGGGCTGGTATAATTAGCCACCAGTTGATGAAATGCCAGCAAGGCTGAATGGTGCTCAGTATTTAATTTTTTTGCAAAATAATTTAAACCATATTCTTAACGAAGCTGAAGTTCCAGAAGAAAGAATAGCAGAAATGTGGCTGCAACATGATGGCGCCCCGCCTCACTATGCTCGAGCAGTTAGAGATCATTTGAACGAGCGCTTCCCCAACCGGTGGATTGGTCGAGGCGGACATATTGCGTAGCCACCCCGGTCGCTTG
Source organism: Luperina nickerlii (assembly GCA_963855955.1). NCBI lineage: Eukaryota > Metazoa > Arthropoda > Insecta > Lepidoptera > Noctuidae > Luperina > Luperina nickerlii. Next base: position 9,981,649 of record OY979677.1, on the reverse strand, counting down.
ATTTAAATCCATTAGATTTTTTCTTTGGGGCTATTTTAAAGAAATAGTTTACCAAGGAGAGAACAATAGCGAACAAGAACTACGACAAAAGCTCGAATTTGCTAGGGTACAAGTTACTAACAACAGAGATGCATTCCGTAGGTTACGTAGGAATTTTATTAGACGGTGCAGATTGGTCAGAGGCAGGAATTTTGAGCATTTATTGTAAAATGTTTTGCTTAATAAAACAATTATTTCACAATCGTTGTTTTGTTTTTTCGTCCTAGAAAGATATTAGAGCCACTGATGGCCATGTGTAATACCTTTTCAGAATCCCTATTAAATGCGCCAAAACTTGTAATACAGGGTCACTTTTCGGTAGAGTATTTTTTTTTCACAGTGGGGTCCGAAGTAAATAAAAAGTTTGATTTGAGAAAAATAAAAATCGTAAAACTTAATATTATCTTCAACACACCCAATAAACAACCATAAATAGCATGTCTAAGGCAAGGACTCATCAGTACCAATCTAGTGAAAATTATAAAAAAGATACAGTATGTAGATTTTTTTGAATTTTAATAAGAAATAGTTAAAAAAGTCAATTTTCTCATAAAAACACAAAATAAATTATAACTCTGAAGGGGTTGACCTTAAGGACCTCCAGTAGAACAACTTTTTGCAGCTGATGACCCCATATAACCCCTAGTTGCGTTTGATCCACGACTTTTGGGCCACCCTGTATAGTGGCTTAACAACGATGTTTACTTAGAATTTACATACAATGGGTATTTAAAGTCTGCTAAGTGTCCTAATACGGAATGCAAACACCAAGCTACGGAAGATGTGCTTTACGTCAATATGAGAGATATTCGCGCGTAAAATGCTTAACATGAACAAGGCCCTTCGCAAAACGAGCATGCAAGTGTCTGTGCTCATATATAGATATTACTCAAATAAGTTTACCGACCGTAATATTGCACGATAAACTTATTCGCGAAGTTCTAACAAGTTCTAACGGTATGCGACAGGTGAGGACATCAAACATCCGCGGCGGAAACTCAGAGCTATTACAAAATGCGACTATAAAGCCCCGTCTCCTCTCGACGATTTGCGGTTTCGGCCAGGAGGGAATACAGACACTAACTGCTAGCTCATTTCCACTTCGGATTTAAAGCAAACCACAGCCACTTCGTAAAGTCGCCGTCATGAACCGTGCAGCCCGGTGCCAAGCTATTGACGGCCACTACAACTTAAAGCACACTTAAAACCCTAGGGAAACTTACTGAAGCATAGAATTCGCGTCACAATTCACTAGCGACAGATTTATGATTTCCCAAGAGCAAATATTCAGTGTTGTAATTAGAATTTATTATTGTCTGCAATGAAAGACGAATATTAACAAGAATCTAATTAGCGATACATACTGATGCATATCGTGGTTAATCGCTGCTGCAACACATATTTGCGTCAGAATAAGTGGGGCTGTCGACGTCAACCATCACGGAAGATGATGAAAAAAGAAGCGTTTCCGAGTCGAGTATCGCACGGCATATCTGTCTCAATGGAGCAGTTCAGTTGTTTGTAACAATACAACTCGGTGAGATGCATGACAAAAAGTTTATAAACACAATAACTTAGCGGTTCCCGACCTTGCATTTCACTCGGAACTGGGCTGTGGTCGTGCCTGTAGATCCCACTTCGGTGAACTATTCAATTGCATCGCTAACTGTAATACCGTTTTGAGTACCGCTTAATCCAAAGACGTAACTATTGTTACGAAAGAAAATGAACTCGATAAAGTTGAATTTATTAATATTGGAACGTGGAGTCGAGAAGACATTAACTACAACGCGTAGACTGAGTTTACAGTTAGTGAAATAAAATCAGACGAAGTAGTTAGATTAGACTATTGTCATACAATAAAATTTTGTGATTTAAGTTTTAAGATTTTCTAGCTACAAGAGCTGCATCATGCTCTGCATTACACACTGCTCTGTATCAACGGCAACATTATCTTTTGTAGTATAAACGACAAACAGTAGGGTCTACTGCTTCTTCGTTCTCTGTTTTCTGAACTCCATCAAACTATAGTTCGCTGAGAAAATCTTTGAAATGCAAAGAATTGAGAGAACCATCTTTGGATTATAAAATCTAATTGTGTTACGTCTTTTCGCATTATACTGGGCGAATTATCCGGAAGCGTTTAAAATAATTACCTAAACAACACATTATACAAGTTATTTAAGAATACGATCTTGATAACATAGTAATTTGTAATGTTCTTCATGGAAAAAAAGAAAGGTTGCCGACAGTATTATTGTAACCAATTTAAATAATTATTATTGATGTAAGAGCATTCCACGATATTCATTCACAATTGAATATTCAATAGCTCGTGGGAACACAATTGAAAAACTTAACTGAATTTATACATAAAAATATAAAAGAATATTTACGAACAAAAACAACTGCGATGTAATACCTAATTAGCTTTTATAATTGTTGTTAATCAACGCTTTCACACATGTGTGGTTACATGCTTTGTAGCCAATTAATATCTACATGGTTTAACACAAAGTTAATGCAAGTAAAAGAAAGTCCGATGATTTGATATATATTACAGACAAGAAATCGATAGCTTTCCCCATGGAAGAAGAAAACTTGAAGCCGAAACCAGGGGTTAGTCGACGGATGCTCAAACGCATGTAGACCGTATCGGCAAGAGCAGCCGACAAAACGGTGCGTCACGCCCAACTAAGCCACGCAACGTTACAAACATAAGAAGAAACGGCAAAATGATGTGCGAAATTTGTAACCACTGCTTAAATCCATACTTTACGCTATAACAAAGAGAGAAACAAAATACATAATGTGTTCATGAATAAAGAAAAACGTAATAGAAACACTTTCATTAACTACCATTAAACTAAATTTACAAACAACAACGATAAAATTAAACATTACAACACTTAAAAGCGAAATTAACTCATGAGAAATGCACACAATTGTTCCAAATATTACATGACCGGAATCACATTTTCGCTTCTCAGATTATTAAACAGAAACGTCTTCAGTTTCTGCGCACGAACTTAAGTGACGTAGATCAGCGTTTGTTTGGATAGTGAAAACGGGGAACAAAAACTGACCCAGATGTGCTAACAGGTGCTTCCGATGTGCAGCTCATGTCAACTGAACCGTAAAAGTTTTTACCTTTAGTATTTCTTGATTTGTACAATATTCCGGAACATATTTAAGAGAAGAAACATTGTTGGACCACAAAAAAAAAGGTAAAATTACCGAAGCACCCGAACTTTACCTACATCGTGATAAACAATAGCATTACCGCTATAACACCGTAAGGGTCAACAAGTCAATATTTTTGAAGTGATTACCGGCGATAAGCATCTCGAAGATCAGATTAAAGCTGAACAAGAAGAAAGTAAATCGTTCTAGCGATCATTCGATAGCAAATTGGATTGCCTTGAACGTAATGATTCAAAGTTACTAAATGAGAAAACAATACTCATAGATGTTTATCGGGGACGTGTTAACGTAGCTAAACCGCTTCAATGAATTGCAAAGGCATTGGCAGGTAAATGCAAGTAGACTATTGAACAAATCATCTTTCGATATAGGCTCGATTTGGTTGGATAACGCCCCTTGTTTTCGGAAGAAATTGCAGCAACATATAATGGGCAACCGAGCCGATAATTACAAGCTTTCCTTTTATTGTTTCTTCTATTGGTCTAGAAATGTCTGGGAACGGAAGTGTACAATTGGATTCGGTTCAGATTTTTCTACCATTCGCATTGTTCAAAATTTATATCACCTGGGAGACTGGGCCTTTATAGGTAAAACTTTAAGGTCAGCGTTTAAGATAATCTAGATTCAACTATGAAAATTATCTTATTGCAGCAACAGTAAAATTGTAGTACTTAATGAATATTGGAAAATTATTGTCGAGAAATCTTAAGTGGGATTTTACGACATACATATATAATTACAATATTATTACTTTTTTTCCATTAAAAACTTCCTTCCTTCCTTAATTGCATTAGGATATGTGCTGTCAAATAAGTAAGTTCTATATACATTTTAAAAGTTATAAATATTCACATGTGAACTGCGTATGAAATTCAAAATACGACAGATTTTGCAAGTGAAAAACGATTAAATTCCCTACCCAGAATACTGAAAGTGAATCCTTATTGACCAATCGTAAGCATCTTGAAGCAGCAAATAACATGGTAACTAAAACTCGCGGGGTTAATAAGTAATTCTCATCTGCATAAGACAACTGCAGGAAAGCGCAGCGCGTGCTGCGTTCCATTGACCTACAATGTGCTGCAACCTACATACTATGCTGGAAACAAGCAACCTACGATTAACCCGCGAATATGATGCATGGCACGTAGAAATTGCCGGGTAACGACCACTGACAGAGAGCCGATGCTGATTTGATGACAGGATAGTTTTCGTACCTTACTTGCAACTTACATCTGTAGATAATAGCCATAAATATGTATGTGAGAACCTCAGCCTACTGACATATGATCGAATAAAGATTGAGCAAGATTGAATTACAAATGAGGGACGGGACTTTCCTCTCTGACGTACGATTTCTACGTTTACATTGCCAATTACGCAGAATTTATTGTGAGCGCTTTAGATAATTTGATTTTCGAATGAAACTAATTTTATTCTTGATATGTTTATTATTTTTTTAGCTTGCACGACTTTAAACGTTCTAATTGCATGATTTACTCGAACATGGTAAGTATAATATAGTATAATCTCATGAAGACATACATTTATCTTGAAGTGGCAGTTCATTAAGCACGTTGTTAAGAGGTTCCAGCGCGCGGTAGGCGTCGAGATTTTTTATATTGAGAGCACAGCTTCAGCTCACTTTTCTTGTAGTTTTCTTTTACGTGTTTGCGTACAATATAATCATTAAAAATAAACTAAGATTTTAGATGCGAAAATAACTCTAAATAAAATAAGAAAGTTTGCAAAAAGGTGTTTGCGGTATTGATGAAGCCGCATTGTTTAAAGTGGACAGTTTTGCGCGGAAAAAAATAAAATGATGCTCAGATTAGGTGCCTAGTCTTGTAGGACATGATTTTCTAGGTCATTCGTATTTCTCCGGACTACATTTTATCGTCTATTTTTTTTATATATTACCATTTACATTTACTTTTCATATTTAGCCACTTATTTTGAAAATATGAAATCTTCAGTATTTGTATTTATCTTCTTTATTATATCTCTGAAGTTGTTACATATTTCCAAATTTTTGTTAATACAGTTCCCAAATTATATCCTCCCAAAGTTCTGCATATAACCTTAAATTACCAAAGGTAAAAGTGACACAATCAACAATTGAAATACGAGTGGACGAACGGTAACCTAATGATAATTACCGATTACCGATCGTGTAACCGGCGCTAATGTACCGATAAATTGGTAAGAGTACGGATTCTGTATGAACACCTTTTTTAACCGATAAATAACAGAAGTTAATTTTATTGGTTGGTTGGCTCCCCCGAGCTTATCAATGACTATGAATCGGATTTCTCATTACAAACGTTTGTATTGAGAACGTCAACAACTTTTACAACCTAGTTACGCAACCTTTTAATATTAGGCTATATTATCGAATAAAAAAAAAGTTAATTAAATCCTATCAAATGCACCTATTAATTAAATTAAATAGAATTTTAATTATTTCCTTTAAATCAAGAATTGCTAATTTGGCTTACGCAAATGTTTTAAAGAGTGTTGTCAATCGATGAAACCATTGAACCAATAACGCAAGAAATTTTGATTTTCTACAGTCAAAATTACGTTCTACGGTATTCTATAATTGCTGCGAACATTGCTTTCAAGATCTGTGAATTTAAAATTTAGATCAGGTATCTACAGAAAATATAACTTTGAAGCAACTCGGTTCATTACTTTAGACATACTTTAGAATTTAGATCTTGGTAGTCGATGATCTGAAACAGTGGTCTTATTGTTGTGCCAAATTGTACGGTTAAGGTTAGGAGCGAGCATTGCTACTTCCATTGTACGACAAGCACCTGTCAAAACTTGAGAACAATTGAGAACGATACCTATCTGAAGAGAAATATTCCCGCTAATAAATTACATACACGTATCTTTGACAGAAATCGGCCATTTCTAGTAAATATATCCGAGATTCAAAATAACAGCCTTTCACTTAGATTGTAATCTACAACGTAAGACTGATGTGTTGCTTCCGAAGGGTAGCAGAGGTGAACACTGAGACGGTAGGTCAACGATGATCAACTTCAATAAAACACAGATCTGAACGAAAGATCGATCGATCTGATCTGATCTTGTAAATATGTATCAAGTTTGAGGTCGAAAATTCCACTTGCTTATTCATACCCACAAAGATTTTCCTATTAGCAATCTTGCAACTAATATCGCAAAAACAAGTGCAAAAGTTGTTAATAAAACACAACATACGGCGACTGCTCGCAAAAATGGGAGTTTTGTAGTAAAATTAATAGAGACAAAAAGCAGTTCCACAAGACTTGCGTAGAAAAACGGGTGCAAGGGTTCAGTGCTCGGGGTAGCTCCTAACGAGTTCCCACAAGCTCCAATGATGGTAATAACTCCACTCACAATGAGCAATCAGTTTCACTCAGTATTATATAAAGGGATAACGACTATTACGTATTATATGCATTCTTAGATGAAAATCACAGATCAAATTGGAAATATCACTGCTTTTGAATTTGATAGTAACCAAATTGAAATTTAAGATTTGACAATTTATACAGTAACAATAGTTTATGTTAGAGGCATTATAGTTAATTACACATAGCTTTCTAAATTTCACTAATACCTACTATTCTCAGTCCATAAAATAATTGGCGAAACTAAATGACAAATAGAATTAAATTTAAACGTCTCTTACGTGGGTAATTTGGATTCTGTTTAACGAGTAGTAATTGATAGAAGCGATCCAATATATGATAATGAGTGTTATTATTTTCGACTACATTGCGAGCAGATGTCTTGACTATAAAATTGAATGAGGAATGTTAAATTGAAACCCGGAAGCGCCGCTATTATTTTAAAGTATTTATCTACACGCTATCGTCGAAATAACTTTCTAACAAAGAGTTTCGATTGGAATCCATTACCATTTGTCTTAATAGACCTCCATCATTTTTAAATGTTAATGTGTATTTCTTTGAGTGTAAGACGTAACAGATTATTATTAGTGTCATAATTATCATTGATTAACACTACTTATCTTTCATCTCTAATTTGTATAATCCGTTTATCGCATGTTAGATCTAAGCTCACCAAAAAAGTTGTAAATTTGTGAGCTTAAACTTGCTGATGAATCATTCCTCAATCATCGTTTTGTAAAAATAGAAACATGAAACTGTACAAATCAAACCTAAAACGATCATCAATTAGCTATAATTATAAAGCAATTTGTCAGGTGCTATCCGAACGCGCGGAAGAAAGTTCGGTTTGCAGTCGCGTGCGCACTTCTGTTCAAAAACGAACAGAACGTTAGACAATCGCCGCTTTTGAATAATGAATCGTGTGTGAAATTGAAATGGCTTGGTTTTATAAGAGCTTAATCCTAAACGTTTGAGTAAACACATAGAAGTTCACGTTTTAATGACGATGCATGGGCGGATAATGGCTGTTAGAGCTTTATTATGGTTGTAGAAAATGTATTTGAAATATTTATATTCCATTATGTACTTACCGATTTACCCAAACGTACGACTACTTGTGAAATTAAATTTCTTCAACGGCTTTTTACTTTTCTGCGTGTATTATGGGACTGTTATGGAAATCTTTGTTGCTATAGAACATGCGATAGTTGAAGTTCGTGAAGATGTTGAAATATCTCGCTATATTCTTCAAAAGAACCTTCCACAATCGAACTGCTCTAAATAAAAGCTCTACGACCAAACAATATAAAAGAAAGAATATAATGTTAGGCCTTAAATTGATTCAAGTCTATAATTCAGACACAAAATTATAGGTGAAATCGTATGAATAATCAAATTCCATCGACAATTTGTAACGTATTCGTGGTAATGTAAAAAAGTATTCAACCTTTTTGTTGGGCCCTTTCTCTGTTGCCTTTCTACTTTTATGTTCTGCGGCTTCTTACACGTTCATATTGTTTATTTATTAAATTAAATCCAACTTTTCTACGAAATTGAATAGAAAATTAAAGGTAAGAATTTCCTAATATTATTAAGCGGGTAAAATGTATAGTCAGGCTTTTTGTCGCTATTTTATTAGCTGTTAACAATAACGCATCAGTCAGTCATTTTTTTTTTACTAAATTGTGTTATACCTAACTGTTAAGAAGTTTTTTGCATTCAAAGAAGTTCTCCTAACGCGCTTGCTGGCTGCAGCTAGTTTTTCTATATCAGACTTGTATCTCTCCAAGTCTATTAACGTAAGATTTTTATCTAGCCTTATGCTAATTAACATTTCCTCTGTGAACGACATGTGAATCGGATTTTTTAATTATTTTTGTTAAGGTGCTACTAAATCGTGAAGATTCATCATTCGCATAACAAATGGTTGGAACGGACGCATCTCTAAATCAAGCACATCACAGTAATTTATTTCCGTTCTAATCTGTTAAACTGTGTCTATGACAGATGTTCCTCATGTCATAAAGCAGTCCGGTCAGTAGTCTAATCGACACATTCTTGGAATAAACTAGTTGTCAGAGACATAGAGGGCTGTGCGTAGTTACGCGTCATTATCGCGAACTCACGTAAGCCTTGTAATGAATGAATGTTTCAAAGAGGCGGCTTGTCATACAAGGCCCTATCTTTCTTCATCACAAGAAAGCTATGTTAGAACTTCTTAACAAGTGCTGTAACTTGCGTTCGCGTGTTTTCTTTCTTATAATAAACTTGAATGTGTATTGTTACCAGTTTCATCTTTGTTGCTACATTCACGCTCAGATGCACACATTTTCTATGAGGTCACACAATTAAATCTTTTGCATTCGACTACATAACTCGATTACGTAGCACAAGGAATCCGTGCGTGTGTAATTTCGTACGGTCTTACACTTCTGTCGTATTTATTCTTTTATGATCGTTGCTCGGACGACGCACGCACGCGCACTTGCGGCGCTCACTTTCAATTTCGGCGCTAACGCTTATTGTAACACTGCCTTTGTTGTCACACCCGACGACCAAACAAAACTGTACATGCAAACGGAACTACCTTAATCATTTAGTGGACGATTTATAAACAAAAATTGAATAGTGTCGCTACGACAATTTGTTCAGAAAAACGAAAAAAGTGGAAGAGAAATTCACTACTTATAAAGTATCTATTTATAGACATTCGTTATATCTCTTTCGCTCCTTTAAACAGGAGAATGTATGTATTGTTGCTGTTAAAAGTTCTAGGAAATGTAGAAATCACAAGCAGATTGAATTTCAGTTATTAAATTGGATACGCAGATTGTATATTTTTTGGATCAATAATTTATTTTAAGTGGTACTTTTGTTGTGGAAGTTTCACACATTAGCGTTTGTAATCGGACGATTTCTACTTGCGAAACATTGGCATCAGAGTGCACAATCATGGTATGGGGTCGCATTAAGCTTGGCGCTTTTGATGGCAGGTTATGTGCGCGGTTAGTAGCGCATTCGTGCGGCCTAAGTATAGATGAACACAGACTACACGCACTTGTTCATTAAATTCCAGTTCTATAAAAATACCACTACGTCCGTTCAAAAAACAGTCAAAATAAAACTACAAAGGAATCCTCAGAAATTGACAAAAACATAAAAAAAACAGTACGTAGAATTCATAATACTATACAAGTCGGATTTATAACAATGCATTACATGATAACAAACTGAATACGGTATATGAATGGATACAAACTTGAAATTCATTTACTTTGTAACGTTTACAAAATTAAGAAGTCACGACTGCGATCGAGTCACAAAAGATTACTTTTTCTCATCGCATCGCTCGTCTTCGGAGACATGAACAGTTTTTCCAGAACTTCTTGTCAAAGGAGACAGTGAAGGCCGATTATTCAAATGTAGTACAAAATTCCGATGCGTCATCAAAACGCGAGTCAAGTAGGTTAAACGTAGTCACCAAAGAGTTTTTAAAGGTAAAACTTGTGGGAGAACAATGTTTCACTACGTGCAACAAGAGTTTCTTTAAAAGGGACAAAATGGAAAGCAACGTTAAGGGAATGCTCATAGCTGTTGCGACTTTCTATTTAACTATGCAAATCGCTTTAATTAAGTTGTAATTGATACATGCGCATGGATTGTCGGTAAGGGACATTGGAATAAAAACTTGAGAAAACTCGAGTCGCATCATAGTTCTAAATAAAACTCGTGGACGCGAATGTGGAACAAAATGTGGAACATTCATTATCTGCTCTCCGCACGTTGCGATCAACAGCGTGCCGCACAGACACGCAACTTACAAAAACATGACAACAATCTAGACAACATGCTGTTCCCAGAGAAATAGAATACGTAACAAGAACTTCTGTTCCAGTAGACTATAATTTAATACAGGTGTTTGCTAATAATAGACATTCAAGTAGGTACGCTAGAATCATAATCATTTGCCTAGTCTTTTCCCAACTATGTTGGGTTCGGCTTCTCGGCAGACAGCTGTGCTGCTAGGGAGTTTGTTGCGCCACTTCTTCTTTCCAGCGAAAGCACTAGGAAGTGGTGAAGGGCTGGCGTTTTGGGGAACTGTCTTTTGTAATTTTGATGTTCGAAAAGTGCTGATTCTCAGCATAATTTGAATAAATGATTTTTGATTTCGTTTGACCAGTATTTTACATGGAGCGACTGCCTAAGCCTGACCTCCATAACCCAGTGACTGGGTAATACTATATTACCCCTTGGTAACACTGGTTGTCAGACTTTCGGGCTTCTGACGATCCGTAACAACTGTTAAAGATCCACGAATGACAGCCGGGACCAACAGCTTAACGTGCTTTCCGAAGCACGGACGGGTATTGGTATGTAAATATGGTCACCCATCCACGGACCAACCGCGGAAAGCGAAGCTTAACCTGATCGATCGAGCCGTGCAGCTGTTATTACTTCGCCACAAGCCCTTCAAGTACGCTAGGATGAAGATTGAGAATAGCTAAATATTCAGCAAAGGAATTAAAGAAGCTGTGGTTCGCATGGCTCGTTAATGACTATAGTGACTGCACACAACTATCAATTTCCTCAAAATAAATATTTCTCTTAGCCACGCGGAAGCCACTGGCTGTGTTATTTGAACAGGCGGCGCCGCATTAGCCAGCCGCAATGATTGCCGACGAAAGGGCAATTTCCTAGACTCTCTAAGCACGAGCCCAGAAATTGTAAGGAAAGCTGCGCAACTGCATTGACGTGGTCTACGGAAACCATGAAATAATAAATCACAATAATGACGGCAATATGATAGGATTTATTGTGCGTCGTTCAGGGCCTATCATGTTTTACATGAAGCTGTACATCCACGAGCATGAACATCAAAACGTCTGGCTGATCTATTACCTTCTTTGGCCAAAGCTTTCCTATTATCTCATCAGTATGAAGTGTAAATATTTTAAGCTCAGGTTTTGAAAAGCCGACCGAGGTCAAGTTTGATTAATGGAACGGGATGTCTTCAATGTATCAGTGTTGATTTGTTTTTCAAGCGCGGCCTCTGGTTGATACCGCTTTATTTAATGAGGTCGTTATTCAAAGAGAGCTTTAAAGGCCTAGCACACGTAACAATGCATCTTGTTCGTAGTACACTTAGATGAGTTTACAATAAATATCAGAAATGAATGACATTTTAATGAGTAGGTGAAAAGGTGAAAAACGGTTTGTATCCAATTGGTGCAATTACATTCAAAAGAAACCAGCGGAATCCTTATTCTCGAGTTGATCTCATGAAGTGTAGGGATCATTAAAAATATAAATAGCTTTTATTTAATGACTACATGAACGCTAGTTCTTTGTTTGTTGTTCATTCACACCTGGGCTCACCAAGCAATTGAGTTTAGTTAGTTTTTTAGGGAAGCAATTAGTAGGCACAGAGGGAGGATGTCCCCTAGTCTGAATTGACGACCCACAGACTTTTTCAGATGCAAGTTTACCATTAAATAACTCATCTACTCTAACAACCAAAGCAAAGCTACCGGTTTCCAAACCTACCCATTTTGAACGAATTGAGCTAATAGAGCAAAACAGCATCAAGTGCGAAAACCACAAAACAACTACAGGCGTTTACGATAATAGCCGGAACCTACATACAGCTGGAAGCAAATCAGGAACTGTTTTATAATACATAATGATACAGTATAAAGAGTGCTCATTGAAAACTCCAACACTTAGAACCACCTCAGGCGATAGTAATTTATAAGGCCTGCAAACCTATTCTCATTCTTAGTTTATGACGACGTTATATTTACCGAACTGCGAATACATGTGTCAGTTATTATTAATAGTGCGATTAGAAGACATAAAACTGTTACGTTATTGTACTTAATGTGATCCAACACTGAAATAACAGATACAGGTAATAGTTTCCTCCCCATTGTAGAAGTGTTATGACGGTATTAAGAACAAGAATTTGCACTTTATATTGTACCTACAGCAAAGCCGTGGGAGTCACGCCTTCCCATACATTTTCATGGACATCGACTTAGTTATTATTTTAAGTGGATGGGTGGCAACATCCATCTGTAAACTGATAACATTACATATAACTGAACCTGGTTTCCTTAGGAGTACCAAAGGTCGGCAAGCCCTTTGAGTCAAACTAGAAACTCGCAATATTACCATGGATAAAGAACTGGCTGTACCAGTTCTTCAATCAAAGCAGATTTGTGCGATTGATCGGAAAAATAAACGCTTATCGCCCTTGAACGTCATTCGTATTGACAGCCGCGAGAAGAGATGATGGGAAGGAATGTCCTTTTCTTAGCTGTGGAGATAGAAATAACACGACAAACATGCCATATCTCTACGCAAATATATCAAGAATATTAGCTGTTGGCAACAAAAACATAACCGATAAACTGTTGCTCTCCATATTTCACTTAAATTCTAAGAACACCAAAGACATTATTATTGTAACACTATCAATAACCGTCACAGTCTGTAAGCTTTTTATCGGCATCCATTACTGGCAGGTTAGAGCACACCTAATACAGCCGACAAGGAAAAACGATATACAACTTAAAGTCACGACCGCTTACTCTATGGGAAACATAATCTAATATAAAATCAGCCGTAGCCAATCTGCTACTGGTTTTAATATTCCATTCAATGACTCTGGGGCAAGATAAGATACATTACCAGGAAACATCGCAGAAAACTGAACTGTAGCTAGGGAATTATAATAAAACGTGATCGCTTCTAGGAATCATACAAAGTAATAAAGGCAACGACACATTGGCGATTGTTATTAACAATTGTTTTAAACTAAGCAACGTTGTAAGCGATCTAATCAATTAATAAGAGGGGAATAGCGCGGCCTGTCATGATAGAAATTAAAGTCTGTTTCTTATTGCATCGAGGGATTGGCCTGTGAGCGCCGGGTCTAATCGTGATCGGAACGCTTCGCCAATTTAATATATTGACAGTACTGAACTTTCTACAAATAACATCGTGGAAAACAAAACGAATCATTAAATTAGAAGCAAACCTTAGAGTCAATAAAATTATCACAACGTAATTGAAGTTTTATATAAATGAATATAAGCTTGCATAGACATAGATTGCGCGTGATATGTTAGAGCTATGTACTTTAAGAAACCCAAGATTGTTTTAATAATTGCGGCATTCGGTTACAGCTGCTGTTTCTTAGTTCAAAAGTATTTTTTATCGAAAAAATGCAATAATTTTATAATTGAGATATTCACAAAACGATTTTATCAGGCGTAAAACGATAGTATCTATGTTTCACTGTGCAAGTCTTCAGTGGGTAATTTACGAGTGGACGTATGTGCGTGCAGGGGTCCCGATACGCCCGATCGGCCATTACGCATGTGCTCAGAACAAGTTTCGCACCATAGTATCGCAGTTAGCGGAAGAATCAACTAATGACCGTTGTTCAAAACGACGGAACAGACCTGAGAACGGCTATTCTCCGTGTAAGAGTTGCACAAGAATATGTAATTTATCTCTGAGAAACTTCAGATGCAACAATACCTCAATTATATAGTAGAAACCTAAAGTTAGCTTAAGACTTGATAAGAAAGTGAAAGCCTGTATCAATGTAAACAAGATTATATTACTTACCATTGTTTTTAATAATAGTGCAATTATATTGAAAAGACATAAACGTAAAATTTATGCAGCACATAAATAATGCAAGCAAAGTTACGACTTTCTAACAATACGTGAGGTGATATACGATCATTATTGGGCTCGAATGCGAGAAACTTTCGTTCGTTAAGGTACGAGAAGATGCCATTATTTGAAAACAAAACTAAATGCTTCGGCGAACTGGTTGCTGCGATAAACAGTAACAAAAAGCATAAGAGCACGAGCCATGACACCGGCAAAATACGAAAATAGCAGCCGTAATTCACTACAGTATTTTCGAGCATCAACCATTGGTTAGAGCTTGGCGCCGCGCAGCTTACGGAATAGATGTTCAGAGTTCAAACACAAAAATCCAATTACGACAATGATCGAATGCGCTGCAAAAAATGTTTCAACGTTGTCACACGAAGAGTTGCATCACGCTCACCGTTAATGTGACACACAAACGGCATGTAAGACTGATAAACAGGGAAGACAATGGATTCAAGAGAAAAAGAGATTAATTGAGCGGTGATCGCAACGGAGACTGATGCCGACAGTGATTACCGCAAGCACTCTAAGAACGGGACCAGCTTTTGTGGGCATTTCCCGGGCCGATCAACAGATACATGGCATGGACAGCTAGATAAGATGGACACAAAAAATACGGTGGTACGAAGTAGCCTTGTTTATGGATATAATGGTTTTCTTGCTGGATTGTACTTGGTTTTTACAAAACTGCAGAACACTGGAAGCAAAAAAGCAATAATTGCAAACTTGGACGGCGTTTGTGAGGCATCTAATATCTAACAGATATTTCAGATTGTGGAATCGTGAGCATTGTTTTGGACGCAGCCGTGGCATTCTTGCCGTCCGTCCGGTAGCGTACATGCGCATTTATCCGCATAGGCAAATAGGACTGTTTACGAGTTCTAGCAGGGTTGCAATAGCCAATTACGTGTCGGCGAGGTATTCATTACATAGGAAGATGCTGAGTAAAATGTATAGGCGCTAGGCGCACCAACATCGCCTGGATAAGCGTTATGTACGATCGGTACCGCCTTATCGGGATATCGGTTCCCTGTACACCGCGCGTGCCTTTGCATACATAGATGCGGCTGCATCGATACTCGATATCGCATAGAATATTGTCGTGTCTCCGCGTTCGTCCTGGAGGCCGCTGGGAACCCGCACACAATGAAGACCACTGCCTCTCGTTCAGATGTAAATCTTTACCCACTCGTTTTCAATGGTTCGCATTGTTCTATTTAACGATACAATTCAAGCGAATTTCTCCAACTTTCGTGAGCGCTTTATAAGGAAAGTAAGCGTTTGGAACGTCAATGCGGATAAATTTATCGCGTTAGGAAACTTTATTAGGAAATATGGATTTTAAAGTTTTAGAGCGAGTCTCGTTATTTTGTGTCGGTTTAATGGGGAGGATGGTCGTGCGCTTACGCCGGTAATATCGGCTAGCAATCTAAGGAAAATCTATGTGCGTTTAGCGCAACCCGTATCTCAAGGGCATAATATGAGTGGACCACGCATGAACCATGCGGTAATAGTAGATTTAATACGCGATAAATTCAATTTATCTTATTAAAGGTGGGTTATCTCGGCTGGCGAGGCGTGGCGGTTGTGTCGCAGACCAGCGTGGGTAGGGCTCCTATCGTACAAGTAAAATCTTTCGCTTCGCCCAACCGTCGTTCTCTCACTTATCTTGCGGCCTACGCGTTGACTTGTGAACGTTTATTTAAATAAGGACAACATATTAAGTAAGTAGACACTAAATTGTGCATTTAGTTGGTTATTTGTATATTGTTCCTCTTTATTAATATTCTGGTGGTAATTTCATGATGACAGCCTGCAAATGCAGATTCAAACCAGCCCATAACTCTGTTTCAAATTTCCATTATAGCGAGAACAATGCAGTGCGAATCTAACGAGCCGGTGCTAGAACATTTGTCTCTTATAAATTATTTGCATTCTCGCGTCAGCCTCCACGAATACAAAGTGGCCACACATCCTTATCTGCTTGACTGGAAGCAGAGGCCATTAATTTAGCATTCGAGGGGCACACCTCGAAAATGTTATTTATTATAGTTTTCACGCCTTGTTTGGTGCTTGTTAAAGTGATCCAGCTACTTGAGCGGGCCGTAACAAATTCCCTGGCAGACGGCAACACGGCAATCTGTAACTCGATCTGGGGGACGTAGCTTAGGATCTCCGAACTGTTTATCTTGCTGGTTTCCTGAATGTCACGACATTGTAACTATGTTCGACGGAGACGTTCGACGTTCTGATGCATCGATACTTCACTCGTGTCGCCTTAGTTACAGCTGATCTTGAGCCAGTTAATTTCTAGTGATTGCGAGTTCCTTGGTTATTTGTTTAGGAGATAAAATGTTAAGAGCGTTTATTAGGCTATTTTAAGGGCAGTTAGCAATCTATGTGATAAAGCAAAGTTAGTGTGTAGTAGTGGGGGTAATATAAGTGCAATTGATCTTCAGGAAATTCTGAGTCGACTTTGATCGATTGAATTGCGTGATATCTACAGACCCGTTTAACAAAAAGATTGCTTATTTTTAGAGTTAGTCCTTTGGATTGAGTTACAAACGCCTTCTATCTTTGACTTGAAGCTATTGAATTGCCAATTGTAGCATTTATCAATCGGCTAACGAAAATTCAGCCAATCGTCATTAAATGATAACTGTTGCACCGTTGTTTAATGGTTGTTATCAGTAGTATATATACCCTATAGATTATTCTATCAGAAGCGAATGCGGACATTATGCTAATTAAAGCCATAAATATATTCCTGGCAATAATATTGTACTAAACTAAGGCTAATCGGTGTCCCTGAAGATTTACTGGTCTATTCGAAGTATGGTTAACTATGCAATCTATGCTATGGTTCAAGGGCTCTGCTGTGTGAAATTTACTGCGTCAGTTTATACTATTTAGATTGCAACAAACTTCTAGTCAGCTCTGTGGAAACAGTGCAAGTATGCGTAGGCTGTACCAAGTTTGTTTCGATATCACATAAGGACATATAATTTTATTAATGCAACGACATTCGTTATAAGCTAATTTTAAATACATAATATGCAGTTGGGACACGTATTGAATAAATAAACGAAAAAGCGGAATTAAATAAATAAACGAAAAAGATTCAATACATCTAATGTTACATATATTTCGTCATGGCAAGTGTATTTGTCTGCAGCGATATCAGGTGCATCCATACAAATAGGATGCATTGCATTAATAACCTAAACCTAAAAAGTATAAGTACCTATTAAAGGCTCCTACAAACAGGCGCGACACGCGATATAATCGCGCGCGACACAAAGGTACAGCTCATTGCGCGACTTGCGGTGCATTGTGACATTATATCGCGTGTCGCGCCTGTTTGTAGGAGCCTTAAGTCTATATAGTTACAAAGAATAATGGTCAGCATTATGTGACAAACGATATTGTATTGAAATAGGTTCACCTATTTAACCAGTTTCAATGTGCGGATTCTTTATTTCATGCGTACCTTTACCTTATAGAGATAATTTGAAACTTTAAGGGCCGTCAATAAGATTTATTGTTCCCCATTTATGGTCCTGCATTTGGTTTCAATATTGTTCCAGTGGGTGACTCACTGGAACAATATTGAATCCAAACTCAGGAAAAAAACTCACGTAATGCCTCCTAACAAGTCAGGGAGGCAGGTCCTAACTCAGCCTATAATGTTCCCACTGCTGTAAGACAGACCTCCTCTCGGTGAGAGGGAGTGGGCCGTAATCCACCACGCGGGTTGGTAGATTTCACATATCTTCGAATCATTCCTTCTAGAACATGCCGATTTCCTCACAATGTTTTCTTTCACCGTTTTGAGAGTACATACATACATATACTCAGCCAATAAAGTTCCCACTGCTGGGACACAGGCCTCCTCTCAGTGAGAGGGGGTGGGCCGTAATCTACCACGCGGGCCCAGTGCGGATTGGTAAGTGTCACATGTCTTCGAATTTTTGTTTCTAGGACATACCGGTTTCCTTTTCCTCACGATGATTTTCTTCACCATTTTAAGAGCAATGGTGATGAATGGTGGTGAACGACCTACAACCCGTAAGTCGCGGCCATGAGCACTGGGCCACCACTGCTCTCCTATAGGTCCTAACATTTTTTTTTAATTATAAAACCGAGATAGTGTCTGTTTGTTGTTAAGTCTTGGTGCCTAAACTACTGGACCAATTTCAACGAAAATTGGCACAAAGCTTAAACACGACCCGGAGAAAAACCGCGGATTCTTTATTCGGATATGTAAGAAGTTTCCCTATTTTTATAAAACTCTTTCTGCCCTCGTCCCACCGCATCATATCGTATCTCCCGTCTGCGTTGTTAATACGTTTTCGCTTACCGTTATTTCTGACTTATTTTCTTTTTGCTCGGCTCCTGATGGTTACAATAAAAGAAGGAAAAAAAATAGCAGCTGTAAACAAAAGTTGTACTACTGACTGATTTTTCTGCATTGTGAAAGCGGGACCGCACTCTGTATCTCCAAGGCAGGGTAGTTACGCATAGTGGCGCAGTGTTTGATTTTTGGGAGTACCCGCAAACCTAAATAATTTGTTATACCTACTAATGTAATATATAGTCAAATACGTCAGGTAAATTGTAAGTCCGAGTGTCGAAGGACAACGATTAGTTTTTACTTTATGTTTAAATTTGTTCTCATGTAAGTGAAATGTAAATTTCTTTATGAGAAATAAATGTCTTTAACCAGAACTATAAGCTTCCTCAAGCATGCGGTTACTGTTACTGTTAGCCTGTATGATCCCACTGCTGGGCAAAGGCCTCTCCCCATGACTTTCAGCTCCGTTAGGTTATCAAATCCAAAAAAGAATTTTTCAAATCATACTGGTAGTTCCAGAGATTAGAGCGGTCAAACAAAAAAAAACAAACTCTTCAGCTTAATCATTATTAGCGTAGCTTTGAATTTGTCTAGTGTTGCTGGCGTGAACATAGCTTTCAGTTAGGAGGAATGCCGATAAAACGCTTGTAAACTGTCTTTCTCGGTTGTAAACAAGACCATGTTTACAATCTTTATGATATCCTTCTATTCGTGGTATTATCTGTGGAGACATTTTCTTGCTTTTCGATGAAAGTAACCTTCATTCAAATAAGATATGGCGCTCTATTAAAGTATCTTTATATTGAGATTTTTATTTTTTGGGGGTTGCTACAACCGTGCCTTCATCATAATCTCTACCCAGTATAACATTAAAAACGGTAGGTTCAAGTTATTATGGCAATTTTTTATGTTTTCTTCAAATTTATTTTATGAGACACCCAAGCTACTGGTGTTAATACAAGTTGCATGTATGTTACCAGTCAGGTGTCCAGTTACCAATATAATTTTATGATGATTACATAAGTTGCGCATAGAGGTTTACTTCTTATAGACATGCCACTTGGTCGTATATGTGTAAATTATATGCCTTATACAAACATTTACGTATATATGTCTAAATTAGAGGTGTCTGTATATATGTATCTTTAATTCATTATTCATTTGTTTGGTAAGCGTTGAATTTACTTGTTTTTAGGGTTCCGTACCTCAAAAGGAAAAAACGGAACCCTTATAGGATCACTTTGTTGTCCGTCTGTCCGTCCGTCCGTCTGTCAAGACCCTTTTTCTCAGGAACGCGTGGAGGTATGAAGCTGAAATTTATATCAATTACTCAGGTCTACTGTCCCTTGAAGCTGTGAAAAAATCAAACTTCTAAGCCAACGCAATCAAAAGATACAGCCGTTTATGCCGCAAATTTTCGACACTTGCAAGGGAATCAAAACCTACAGGGTGCTTCCCGTGAACTCAGAATCTTGAAATTTGGTACGAAGCAACATCTTATAGCATAGATAAAGGAAAAATTACGAAAACCATAAATTTTTAGTTACATCACATAATATATTTTTTTTTAATAATTTTAAACTTACTACCCATTTCCTCATAAACGCGTAGCGGTATTAAATTGAAATTCATACCAAATACTCAGGTCTATAATACCTTTAAGCTGTAACAAAATCAAACTTCTATGTCAACGCAATCAAAAGAAACAGCAATTTAAGCTGCATATTTTGAAACTCGCAAGTACTCGCAAGGGAATCAAAACCTAAAGGGTACTTCCAGTCGACCTAGAATCTTGAAATTTGGCATGAAGCAACGTTTTATAGCACACATAAAGGAAAAATTCCGAAAACCTTAAATTTTTAGTTACATTACAAAATATATATTTATTTTTTAATAAATATAAACTTATTACTTTTTTCCTCATGAACGCGTAGAGCTATCAAGTTGAAATTCATATGCAATAAAAATACCATAGTTATGACTCGATTGTCGTAATGAACGAACTTTGTAAACCTTGCAGGTTTGTACGGAACCCTCGGTGCGCGAGTCCGACTCGCACTTGGCCGGTTTTTTTTATCTGTATCAGATTGATTTAGATTTAGCATTGATATCGGGCCGTTCGATATCTTAAAGCGATTGAGTTACGGTACTGGTAACTGAATCCCGGAAACTCCTGTAAGGAAACTAAGTTTATGTATGATCTTAGATCTGATCTGTGTAACGATAGATGGCGCTGTCTGCCTGCTAGGATCAACCCTTAAATCAATAGCTTCAACAGGAAGAGATACGTCTTTATGAGGATAGTAAATCTTTTTGTAGTCGATAGCTATAATATATGATATATACTGGTAGTAGCTGTAGATTATTTGTGATGCAGTACATCCTAGAAGGAACTAACACTACCTACATCTATTTATACTGCCATGTAACATTGCAATATTCCTCTTTCTCAGCTATTATGCAATCTCCACAAATGCAATGACCTGTTAAAAGACGTTTTAGACGATGTACCTATCACAATAAAAAAATATCTATAAATTATATTACTATCGTAAAAGGGGGGAAGCAAGTGCGAAGAAATATACCTAAGTATAAGTTTTATTAAAATATATATAAACATTTAGTTTTATTAATATAGGTATATTTCTTCTGGTAAATTTCCATTTCATTTCATCAAAATTCTATTTTCATTTCATAACATCTTGAAAGGGTCAATTAGTTGTTATGTTAGCATACATAAATGCTTTCATTAGAACTCTAGAGAGCATGATTAAATTATGTACACGTTATGTCAAACAGCATAAATTATAAAGCCAGTTACAGAAACACGTTTAGGCAAGTATGCATAATAGTGCGTACGCGTTGAACTCTTTACTATGAAAAAATACCGCCTTAATGAAAACTGACTGGCCAATTCTCATAATGTCAAAAACTTGTCAAAAAAAGGGAAATTAAAGGTATTTTTGACAGATAGAGACTGAGATCTGACTGTGAACGTTCTTAAAATTACGAGAATTGCCTCTCTGAAGCTTTGAATTAAAAATACAAAATATAAAATAAGCGGCTTCAATAAAAATACCCCTCATCTTGTTCTAATATTGGAGAATTTGAGACAAAAAAACAGTTGAAAATCACAATTGTCTGAACGCTCGCGTTCGTGATCTCGCGGTTATGACAAATGTACACAGAGTCACAGATTGTTGTGGCCACACCTCAGGTGGTCTAAGATGGCGGAAAGTAAAAAAAAGTATAGTATACAATAAATTGTTTGCGATAAAACTGCACGTTTTTGTATTTGCTAAAAAATATAACGAGGTTGATCGAAACATTTTTTGTCCAGGCATTTGGTTGAACACCTAGATTTTGTTTTGGATTTCAAAAACTATATTTTACTTGGAAGGTAACAAGTTTGCGGTATCTTAGCACCAGGCAAGAGCTAAAACGGCGAGCCTATTAAAGTTCTATAACCGATAAATAATTCATTGTCAATAAGCGAGAAATGCTGTCTAATCTCCATCAGATATCAGTCGGCAGAACGTGGAAATTCCACTTGTCATCGTAGGGCTTAGCCACAAAGCCACTTGTTGAAGCCTGTTTACACACGTGGAAAGAGGAACTGGGATTTTTACTTTGAGCTTACATGGGCTTTGTCGGCCGATCTGTGTGGAGCAGTTTTGTTCCAGGGATTTTATTTATCTACTGTATTATTTACGTACACACAGCAAAATAGTTATATGGTAGAAAGATACGGGATAGGTATAACATTTGACTATAAAGGTACTGCTTAGTTATCTATCTATATATATAAAACAAAGTCGTGTTAGTTACACCATTTATAACTCAAGAACGGCTGGACCGATTTTTATGATCTTTGATTTGTTAAATTTTCCCCGCCCCGAATAGCAGAATAACTATTAAAACATGGGAAAAATTCACGAAAACAATAATAATGAAAATAATTCATTTTCTCATACATTTTGTATGGAATGGCTCATTGATTCTGAGGCGGTATGGTCAGCTAGTTATATATAAAGAGAAAAGGAAATGCAGACAATGCTACTTATTCTACTTCTTAGCTTGAAAGGTTTTAGTCTGGGTTATTTGTAAGTACTTATAACTTTTTTTAATCTCAAATATTTTATGTTTGTATGTAAAAGCTACTTTATACGTTTATATACTACGCCGCTGTTTATAATAATTTTTAAGCTGTCATAGGCGTTATCATACAGTGGTATGATAACGCCTATGACAGCTTAAAATTTATAAAAACACAGCTTATCCATTCGATAAATTACAGTTCTCTGGAACTGTAATTATATAGTAGTACGTATTTATTGCGGCCCATACAACAATGTAGTATATATAGCATCTGTTTCCTCACATTTAGCACAAAATGTTAACAGAAATTCACAAAAAGGGAAAACGTCATAAACACTCTTAAAGTGCCGCCATTGTAGTTTGCTTGATAAATATTTATATGTACTACACAACCCGAGTTACCGACATAGCTTGCAGAGTAAGCAAGCTGAAGTGACAGTGGACTGGCCATGTTTGTCGAAGGACCGATGGCCGGTGGAGCAGACGAGTCCTGGAGTGGAGACCGCGTATCGCGGTTCAGCGTAGGTCGCCACTCAGCTAGATGGACTTTAAAAGGTGGCTGGGGATGCGAAAGGCGGAGGACAGGGTGTTTTGGTGCAGCCTGAAAGAGACTTATGTCCAGCATTGAACTGCGGTAGGCCGATTTGAATACACTCGCATCCAAATGAGTAGCGAAAAAAAGAGTAGCGCTTGGTACCTACTACGAACATTCGGAGCACATTTCGGTAGTGATCCGACGATAAAACCTGCTTGAATTACACAAAGACTTCATCTTACTATTTTTAATTATTATGTATTACACTAATTATCGGGTGTACACAGCCCACACGTCCAAGAACTATGCATAACTTAACTATACATTAGCATAATACGATCCCACTACAAAAATGATTAATATTAAATTGCCTACGGTTAATAATGTCTTACGCTAATAAAGCTATAACGCTAAACATTATTAAGCTGAATTATTAGCCAAAATTCCCGTTTATCTTACAGGCGATAAAATGATGTTTTCTATACAGTATCTCACGTAATAAGCATAAAGTCATAGCCTGCCTTTGAATCGCTGTTGGCACAGTCTATAGCCCAAGATTTATGGGACAGATGCGGAAATGAATCAGCGATTAAGGATGGCCTAAGATCATAAGGTCACTTTAAGACCCTTGGCCTTAACCTACTAAATACCTTATATATTTAGAGATAGAAACACGTACAACATAGGCGTTCCTTAGGTGAAAGTTGCGTAGTAATTTGCTACGAAAAATGTGCTACGAAATACAATTAATCCGTAGCGTTCACGAGCGTAAGATTATGATTTATAAAATACTAGCGACCCGCCCCTGCACGCACGGCTTTTACGACTGAACAAAACATAGAGATTTCTTTATTATATATAAGTTTAATCAAAAATCCGGAATAAATTATACAAATGATGGTGAACACCGCATTAAAATCCGTTGCGCAATTCAGAAGAACAACGTGGTCACACAGTAAGAATGAAAAGCCACTTTATAATATGTAAAGAAGATGGACAATAACTGCGTCTTTTCTCGTGTCGGCACAAGCAATAAAATAGCTCATTTCATGGTTAAAAAGATAAGTCAGTTAGCAAGGATGCTAGCGGAAACCAACTCAAAAGTATCGTCATTCGTGGAGGCTTCGTAAAGTGTGAAATCTTTTCAGTTCCCCATCCTATAAACAAATCCAATTAGCAAATACCAATTACCAATATCCAAATCCTCGGGAGCTGTGTATTCTAAATCCGTTATGCAATTCCAGAATTGAAACCAACACATTTAGAATATTTACAGCGAAATTAACTGTCTCCCGTCTCCCGAGTACGTTTTCCGCAATATTAAATAATACAGAAGTGCTTCGAGTTCATACACTTGACTATTTAGATCATAACTTGGAACGTGTACTTATATTTCCGTTTCAGATTGTGAATATATCTGAAAACCGTAAAGGAAAGAAGCAAAGATATCATATTTATTACTACTAAAATACTAGGTAGGTATTAGAGATGCGCTGAGTACAAGATTTAGCGAGTAACCGAGTACCGAGTATTGCTCAGTATTATGTTTACCGAATCGAGTACTCTGCCGATAACTCGGATTAGTAGACGCAGGTATTGGGAACGTGCGCATGCATCAAGCTACACATTTCCAGTATAAGCTGACTTCTCATTGTACGATAAGCCTATACAATATGAGGTCAGCTAAAACTGAAAATGTATGGCTTGGTATGTGGTCGTGTGTACGAAATGGTTCAAATAATTTAGAAGAATGCCATGCAAGTTTCTGGCATTGGTGTGAGGACTTATCATCTACAGCGCCGCAACAGCGTGAAGATCCAAAAAGTGCCATCACTGTAGGGTTAGACCAATATCTAAGATTACCACGAGAGGCTGATTATTTCACGTGTTTTTCTCACAATAACTAATCTACATTAATATTGTAAATACATAGGTCACCAATATATTCTGTACAAAACTCATCTCGAAAACTTAGGTGAAGTGAGCTTGAAATAAACTGTCATTTCACATGATGCTAGAGTGATTGACAGCCCACTTCACTTAGGTTTTCACGGTGAGATTTTTACAGAATAGCACTTACAGGCCATAAGTTTTTGTGAGATTTTTCGAGTACTTACCTCGGCAGTCAAAACGAGTTATTCGGCAGATTACGAGTACTACCAAAATGGCCGAGGATGCCGAGTACCGAGTAATAAACGAGTACCCGGCGCATCTCTAGTAGGTATGTATAATCAGTTGCAGTCGAAAATATTTTCATTTGGAACGCCACGATAACTGTTAGAACACTCAAGTTTAATTGCGTAATTATCGAAGATAATTATTTGTGCCATAATTATTTTATAGTCAGTCTACTAGTTAATTTAATATGTCTTTACAATCTTCTACTTGACATTATTAAGTACCATATAACTTAAACGCATACCTAACGTCACAACAATTTATTAAAAAGAACCTCCTCTTTTTTTGAAGCCGGTTAAAAACAGCACCCTAATCACGTAACACACTATCAATCACAATCTGAATCATTTTGGAGGATATTGCTAATCCATTGCTTCATATGTTTGAAAAAATTGTCTACTCAACAAAGTAAATAACGCACTACTGTTAGTGTGTTACGCAGTTACCCCGCAGTTTATGACCGTTTTCATCAGTTTCTACTTCAATAAAGGGCCGTTCCACATTACGCTCCACACTATGTATAGGTATGTACACAATGTACTAAGTAAGCTAAAAAGCAGCCAAGTGCGTGTTGAACTCGAACACGCAGGTTCCGTACCACTGTACAATATTTAACAATATTTCCTAAAAACGCCGAAAATACTCGTTTCTTGTACGGGGACCCCCGATTTTTTTACTTTATTTTATTGTTATTATTTGTTGTTATAGCGGTAATACTAATTCACAATCCGTGAAAATTTCAAGTGCCTACCTAATAAGGTTCACAGGTTACGGCAGTTACTCGTACATAATTGTAACAAGTTCTTTCCCTATCGGAACCCATCGTTCAATAAAAAAACCGGTCAAGTGCGAGTCGGAGTCGCGTACCGTACATACATTACATACCTTCTTTCTACGGAACCCTGTACAAAGTAGGTATGTACGTAAATAGTTTTTTTTTAATTTTTTACAAGTTTTCTTTTTAATGTGACTACAAATTTACGGTTTTCGGATTTTTTCCTTTATTTGTGCTACATGACCTTGCTTCTTACCAAATTTCAAAATTCATGATTCTAGGTCAACGGGAAGTACCAGAGTAGGTACTGAAATATACGTTTTTAGCGGCATAAACGGCCGTATCTTTTTTTTACGTTAACTTAGAAGTTTGATTTTTTCGCAGCTTTAAGAGACTGTAGACCTAAGTATACGGTTTTAATTGCTACTGGATACCTCCACGCGTTCCCGAGATAAAGGGACAACAGACAGACGGACAACAAAGTGATCCTATAAGGGTCCCGTTGTTCCTTTTGTGGTACGGAACCCTAAAAAGTGAATACATATTAAGGACCGCTAATTATATTGTCAAGTACGCGTGTCTATAATTATGAGTGGACTACTCATAATTATTCTAATAAGTACCGGTGTGTCCACTATCTTTTTATAGGTTTTAGTTATTATTGGACACGACTTATTTGGCATCTTGGAAATTATAGTCTGATCTGAACTAGTTTTATGTATTTACATGATGTGAAGCTTAGAATAGTATCCCTTTCCTTTAATTGAGTCTTTTATAAATGTTTTTTTTTTACCATTTTAAGTGTTTGAAAAAAAAGACCTGTTAGAAACTGTTTTTTTACTTTTTTTGATTTTTGTATGTTACGCTTTCAGGCTAAAACGGCTGAACAGATTTCGATGACAGTTGGCATATGAGTAGAGCACGACCTGGATTAGGACATAGGATACTTTTTATCCCGATATTCCCAAGGGATCGAAACTTATGTAGGTGAAACCGCAGGGCGCAGCTAATAAAAAATACATACAGACGAACCTAGAACCTCCTCTTTTTTAGAAGTCGGTTAACAAATAGACATTCAACCAGCAGCAATGATAAAGCAGTTACGAAGGTGACTTCCTCAGTTTCTTTGTTAATATTATGTTCATGGAAGATACTGGAAACATGTTTCCCGTTGTTAAAGACGAAGCATCTCATTTAATCCTCCAGGAATGATGAATCGTGGTTACAGTCTCGTGTCACAAGACACGAGACTGTAACCACGATTCATCAACACACACCTAATTGCGCTATCGCTCATTAAATCTTTCCTTAAACGTCATCAACCCATTAATGTCCACTATAAAGTTCTTCATATCTTCGAAGGCCATTAGAATCAGTCGGTAATGAAGTATTGAATAACTGTACCGCTATCCTGGGAGCATGCGTAAGAGTGGGCGCAACTGTACTTGATAACTTCAAGTTTATGATTGCAGTACAGGAAAGCATTGATAACGATGACTGGTTGTGATGTGTGTGTGCTTTTATTGATGCATCCTTTTTCTTCAATTACGGAGTTTTGTTCTTAAAATAGCCTTCACATTTTATTAACTGTTTTAAAATTTTGGTAGGAAGAGATAGGAAAAACCTTCAGAAATGAAATGAAATCTTCAGAATTATGCTGATTATAATTGATGGTGTGTTACGCAAATAGGCTGCTAGATAGATAGATGGACAGATAAACCATAAAAAACACACAAAGTAACACAAAAAGCACATAAAGTACACAAAGCACACACACACACAAAGCACACACACAACACACACACACAAAGCACACACACACACAAAGCACACACACACACACAAAGCACACACACACACAAAGCACACACACACACACACAAAGCACACACACACATAAAGTAACACACGATCAATCACAATCTGCATGATTTTGAAGGATATAGCAAATCCATTGCTTCATATGTTCGAAAAAAATGTCTGCTCAACAACGTAAATAACGCAATGAATGTTGTAGAACTGTCAAAATGAAAGCCATTGCTACTGTAAGTGTATATTACCGCTGTTGAGGCCCGCTTGCGCCACAAATATATACTAATATATATAATAATATACTAATATTATAAAGCTGAAGAGTTTGTTAGTTTGTTTGGTTGAACGCGTTAATCTCTGGAACTAGCAGTCGGATTTGAAAAATTCTTTTTGCATTTGATTCTTGAAGAAGGCTATATAGGCTATTTAACATCACACTATGACCTTTAGCAGCCGAGCAAAAAGAAAAAAGTCAGAAAGAACGCTAAGCAAAAACGAAGCAATAGCGCGGGCAAGCAATGCGATGCGACGGGGTGGGTCGGGGGAACAAGAAATTTCACGCGGACGAAGTCGCGGGCAGAAGCTAGTGATGTTATAAACGTGTAAGTACGTGTAGGTACCTGTACGTTTATACGTACGTGTTGTAAACGCTAAACGTATTTAGTGATTTGTGGTGCAAGTGGGCCTTAAAAGAAAGGTTTCAGAATGATTTCATTTTTGAACAACAATAAGTCATTACATTTTCTAACCGTGGTGGGTGTCTAAAGAAGCGATTGGGAGATCCAATCAGATCGATGGGCCACCAACATCTATTGATAACATCAGCTGCGAATACCCGGCTCCTATGACCGTCGGCTGGCCAGGGTCTGCAAATAAGCCATGCGTTTAACACTAGGCTCAAAAACAAGCAAAAACAGTATTTACAGCCAACTTTACTCAGGCAGGTAAATTGCCTAAATTACGATCAAACTCGATCATTACAGCCGTGTACACAAGAAACGCGGCGAGATGATAATGCGTGTATCATGTATCAGTATCTAAAAACAATGTAGACACACAAGGAAAACGTGCAATATTTAACGAGCAGCCGGCGCGTGAGAACCAGTCTTTATACGGACGTAGATATTATGTCAGCCTAATGAAGTTTTTTCCCCTCTTCCTGCATTGTATTAACATAATCACTCCATTTCCTTGAGATTCACACAAAGAAAAGCATCCATTCATTATGCATTTTTATTTTGCATCATTGATGGTGGTTGGGAGTAAATCAAATTTTGCATAAAACTATTGTATCGATTGTATTCTCATACATCGATTGCAATATGCAAATAAATCAGGATAAAGTCGGAAGTAATTACGCGTTGGTTATGGTTATGTAACACAGCCCAGAACCTGTATTGAGGTTGGTCGCGGCCAACGAACGCAGATTGCGTGCGACTAATGTGCGACCGTGCGCACTTGATCGTTTAGATAGCTTTGGAGGCACGTTATAAAGTCATTTAAAATCTTAATAATCTATTTATCTTTGTTTTTATTGGAACTTGTAATCGAATTTAGAGCTTAATTAAGATTTTGTACATCGATAATATTATCCAGATCTATCTAAAATATTATATTAATTGGAAAAGCAGACTTTCGTAAACACAGGTGCCAAAAATAAAATTTAGATTATCATCAGAAAATGAAGAAAACATGATTCATGCATCAATAATAGGTAGGTATAGTATGGCAATTTAGATATTGTCTCAACTTTTATACGACATTCATAATTGCTATTTTTTTTTAATGGACTAACATTAACAGAAGCGTGCGTAATAATCATTTGACCACTATTGAACTCGTTAGTAAGCGTGGGAGCAAATATCAGGGACGCCTTAGCACTCTTCAGCAATTATTATGCTATAAACTATATCTACCTTTTATTTAATTATAAAATATACTCACCGTAATCTTTTTACTGTGGGATTCTCGTTTGTGTGACAAATCACCACGAACGTATTACACGTAAGCATAATAAATAACATGTTTATGTGTCACTTCTGGTAAGAATTATCTTTATTACAGCATGTTACTTCGTTAGAAACAGTCTTAGAAGAAACCGACTCAAATTACAATCGGTTTTATAGGCGGTAACTAAAGGCACATAGCTCATGATTTAAAGATATTTATTTTTATTCTGACGGTATATATTTTAATCGATTCAAAAGTACATTAGTTTTTCATATCAACAAAAGAACACCTTACACCAAATGAATAATAAAATGAATACAAATAAAATATGTTTCCTTTATTTAACAGTATCAAGTAGTGGTCATCGCACTATACATACCTCCAACCAGCATAGTATCATATTGATCTGTTATTGACGTTAGGTCATTTGTACTGTAAATTAATTAACAACACATGAAAAGGTAACTCTTGACTTTCTATGCATTTGAATTGCACGTTGATTGGAATTTCATTTCAATTAATTGCCGTTAGAATGTGTGAATGATTGTCAAAGGAAATTGTAAGGCATTTCGCCTATGATGGCCACAATTGACTGAATAATAATTGAGTGCCGGTCTCATAGAGAGCTAGAGCTAGTCTTTAATTAATTTACCAGACAATTAGGGCTTCCCTGTTCAAAGTATTACATTATGTAATTCTTTATATCATAGAGAGATTCTAGTCAGTATCAGACCTAAATATTATTCACGGCCATAACAAATATTTATTTATAAAATTATAATCATAAAAATCATCAATACAACTCTCCTAAGTTCATATTGCCCTATTGAAGGACTATTTAATGAAATCATGACGTTTAATTAAAGCCAATTTTAACTCAAGTACTCGTATTTGTATTGTTGGTTTTATTGATTCGGTAAAGTCATATTTGTTGCGGTCGCAAATCATATTTTAATCAACATACAACTTGACACTGACCTACAAATTACAAAAAACATAAGAAAATTTTAATTCAGAAAGAAAGAAAATACGTTTATTTGCGGCAAACATGACGCATAAAAATAAAAAAACACAAACAAGAAAAACAAAATAACGATTTGGGAGAAAGTATGCGTCACATCTACGCAAAACGGCCATCGCTCAGCATAATGCTAAGACCCTATACGAGACAGAGCCCCAGCGCCGAATTTCGCAGACTACCGTGGCGCATACCCCTGAAACTATGGTAGATAGGTACTTATGATTTATTCATAGAGTAATCTTTTTTTTTGCTTACACTTAGTAAGTGAACGATTTATTAATACTACTCTACATACGCCTGAGGCACTAACCACACATTAACATTAAGTTAAATTAAACTTCGTTCACACAGTAATGAAGTTAGCAGAGCTGATATTAATATGTCAGTCTGCGTAATTTGATATGGCTTAAATACGAGAAAAAACAAGACTTAAGAACCAGTTGCAATTTCTTTCTTATCAGAAAATATTCCTATCACACTATACTTGATCAAGTTTAGCCGGTATAAAAATCACCACCTATACCTATTTATGGAGTGCATTTAAATAGCCTTCAAATAGAACGCACCTTAGATATCCATATCACCATAATACCACCTTATACATAAGTACACGCACACACACACATAACACATACATAAGTAAACTCACGCCTTCTTCCTATGGGGATAGGCAGAACTACAGAACGCCACTTGTTACGAAACTTACTCTTTTTGCTTCGTTTACGGTCGTACATCTGGTCACCGCCTTAGAATAATGTCATCATCATCTGCCTAGCCTTTTCCCAATTATGTTACTGGGTAATACATACCCCTTGGTAAGACTGGTTGTCGGACTTTCGGGCTTCTGACGACCCGTAGCGACTGCCAAAGTTTCACGAATAACAGCCGGGACCAACGGCTTTTAACGTGCTTTCTGAGGCACGGAGGGGTCTTGGTATGTAATGATGGTCACCCATCCACGGACCAACCGCGGCAGGCGTAGCTGAACCTGATCAATCGACCCGTACGGCTATTATTATTTAGAAACAACTCACTCACCACCATAAAATAATATAATAGTAATGTTTATTTATCCAAAGTAATGCATAGACACAGGTTGAGCACAGTTGTAGATATACTAAAAGGATATATAATTATTTGTACAAAAGTTAAAAGGCTACAAAATCCATTAAAATAAAAACACCTCTGTTAAACTAGGGTGTAGGTATCTTAAGAGGCAAAGAGAGACCTTACAGACTGACTAATATTTTTAGCACAGCATGAGCTATACAAACAGTTCATGCCGCCACGAAAGATGAATTTACAAACAATATCAGTTCCAACTAAAATTACGATCAAAAACTTCACAATCCATTCTGATAGTTTAACAACCTTCAGTTATCGCGATCAGTGACGTCACGATGGTGGGATCATGTCAAGATCGCGAACCGAAGATTCGCTCTTATGGTAAACATGTCGTGTGAACAGCACTGCCCTACAGTTGACCTTTTAACCCTACGTAACGGGTTTGTAATGTTATGCAACTTTTTTGTAGAACTTGACCTTAAACTGAGTTAGGGAACGAATCTTCATAGTCCGAAAATATTCAGTGAGCAAACTTATTACAATAATTTACATACAGGGTGGCTCGGACATCGACGCACAACCTGCGGGGTAATTGCGTAACACACCAACAGTAGCAATAGCTTTCATTTTGACAGTTCAACAACATTCATTGCGTTATTTACGTTGTTGAACAGACAAATTTTTCGAACATATGAAGCAATGGATTAGCAATATCCTTCAAAATGATGAAGATTCTGACTGATAGTGTGTTACGCTATTAGGATGCTGTTACCATGGATTCAGTACATCATTCTGGAATTAGCGCTGAAATTTTTCGTCAGCTATAAAAAAAAATATATGCAGTTTCCTACATGGCAAATGTGAACAGCATTTTTTTTTACCGACGAAAAATTGTGCAGAATCATATACTGAGGCCATGGTAACCGGTTGCGCGCCGATTTCCCCGGCATCGGCACCCTGTATTGTTCACAGTGAAAAAGTTTAGTCCAATACATAAAATCAATAAAATCATAAATTGCTTGAATCGGGTATCGTGAACATGACGACAAAAAATATACACAATCACAATCAAAAATCATTACAAATTGAAACCAACAAATAAAATGCACAAACGCGTAAAAAACATAATAAAAAGCAACGCATGACAGATGAAGCCTATCCCAAAACCGTTGAGACAATTTAGATCGTTCAACTTGAACGTGACGTCCGGTGCTATTCTCGTAGAAAAAAATGCCAGTTCGAGGATCAAGCCTGGCTCGGTAACCCTCTCCTGAGTCATCTCAACCGCGGTACCCTGTTATCGAACACAGAATCAGTACGGTACTGACGGTCAAAAAGAGCAGTAACTTTGCCAACGATAACATCCGACACAATGAGTCTCCGACTCAATCGTGCTTTGCGGCAAGTGCTGTGTTTGATCATGGTGAGGATTTAAATACAAAATTAATTAACAGTGAAATAGTTGCGCGTAAAGCAAAGTGAAATCATAAAAGAAAAGCGGATTCACGTTCAGAAGCACTCATTCTAGTTTAGGAAGTAATCGAATCTAAAAAGCAAGAGTTAATCACAACGCTCAATTTACGGAAAGAAGTGAAAGTTTGTTACGATTAATATAAGAACAAAAATTTGCGAGTTGTATCAGTAATAAAACATTTCCATTATGAGCACAATCGTGAAGGTCAATCGGGAGCACGGGCGGTATATTATTTAATGTTGTTAATACAATTATGAGTATTTTCGGACGAGACCATAAAAAAGAAAGTTATGACATAATGGATGCTCCAAGAATTCTTATTCCTTTTGTAAGTTTGTATTGAAACTGATTTACTATGTGAGGACTGCGGTTGAGGAGATTAAGTGTTCGTGATTATCTACAGTCGTATCTGGTTGTAATGATCACTCGCCGTCTTTAAACTAAAATAAATAATCTTCTTAAATAAACATTTCATCGTTCATGAGGTAAAGAATTATTGCATCACCTTAGAGTTCGTACCTATTACGAGTATTGATGGCAATTGTAAAAGAATGAAAACACGTGGAAGTCTATTTATCAAATTTTCATTTTACCGTGAGAAATCTTATAGAAAATAAAATCGAAGATGCGTTAAAGGTACTCCACAATTTGAATAGTATTGCCTGCATCTGATTTTATTTTATCTACATAGCTTCGCCATTTGATTGCGATTACGTTTTATATACCACATCGAATATGAAAATGCGTTGAACACCATAAAATAAAATTATTGATGACCATTGGAACTTAAAAAAAAACTGAACCCATTATAGCATTAGCTCTTTTGTGTAAAGTAAAAGGTAAATTATTGTAACAAACACGATCAGCGGTTGTGGACACAAAAAGCTCATTGTTGTGAGTTAGTCGGATGTCAATATATGGGTTAGTGGGCCAGATAAGTAAGTACGTCGAAAAGCTTATGTTGATAGCAATCCAAATTGGATCTCTCAGCAGGTGGACATTGTAATTGTTCGCGGACGATGCCACTGCATGACCGCCGCGCGTTTCAATGCGATGTGTTACGATAGCTATAACTTTTACATTCGTACTAACATTTCAGATTAAAATCTTATCAAGTATACCTTGTTAATTTACAAAGAAAGAAACGTCAAATAAAAACGATTTCTTAAAATGCATAAGTTCCGTAGCAAACAAGTTTATGTCCAAAATTAAATTAAAGGCGCAAAAAGTAAAACGAAATGGCCTTTTTGAAAAAAACAACAAAGGATAATCGTCATTTAACAGGTTTATTAACCTGATCCAGCAACAAACGTGACGAAGTAATCGGCAAATCGCAGGGTACATGACCGTGAAGCATTGTTATGAGTAAGAACCAACGCGCACGAATTACTCCTCTCGCATACCAAAATCTCTAGCCACCACATAATTTGGTGGAATCCTTGCGAAGAAGATGAATAAATACTTCACAAAATAAGACGTCTTCGTAGAGATGGCAAGAGAAATAAGAAACGAATAAGGTGTGTACGCAAGAGCATTGACACAGAAACCCTCGGCGGCGGCGAGACAAACAGGGATGAATGAGATTGTGGTTCACGATCCGAGACCAAACTCGAGCGATTTCCCATCATTGTTACGATAACTAATGACAAGTCGGATAAATTGACGCACTTTCAACGGATACATAAATTGTTACACTACATTCTTGCTGCTTGCGAAAATAGCCTCATTGACAAATTGCATTCCATTTATGATTGTTCCAAATCCATTTGTTACAATGGATGAAGATTATTCAAGATTCATAAATCAACTTTATTCTTTGTTCCAGACGGTGCCCCTACCCGCCGGGTCGACTTCAGTGTTGGCGAAGCCGACAAAGTATCACTACTATCCTCATAATCAGCACATCTATTTGCTGCCTGAATGCGCTATTCAACAGGTAATTGCTGCTTTTATTCTAAAGAAAATACCGGAACGGAAATAAATGAAATTCTTAAAAACACTATGACTAATCTATAGGCTAGCCGAGTTAATTCGATTATTGCGAGATCTTTTAAGTCCTGAGCGAAGATAATGTACCTGTAAGGTTTCCGAACTTCCTCGTATTATATACGGTTAGGATAGATCCAAAAAATATAATATCAAGTACTCCCAGATGATTTACTTGATGGACTCATTAAGAGTGTAATTACGTGCTAGTTAGTTAAGCAAGTCAAGATCAGTCCATCCATGTTTGCTATTATGACATACCAAGTCTATTTAAGACATGTGATGAATGAATATCAATACTAAAGAATCTCGTCCCACATATCTGTGGCACGAAGACTGTTCGCTTACAGTATGTTGGTTCGTTAGCATCATATGGCGGTAACGTTACAGGTATGCAACGCTGTCTACGTGCGTCTGAACTATACGCAACCGCTGTGCGCGTGCCCTTCTCGGTACCGAGACCCCTGCTCCGCTAGTCTCAACGCCGACGACCTGCATACTACACGCCTCACCACCGACTCGAAAAAAAAGGTAACGCTCCAACATAATTGGATTTGACACACTGTATTCATTCTACGTATACCCATAGTTCGTTTTTGTAGAAGAATTGGCATGTTTGTTGCAAAAGAAATCGATTTTGTCAGGTCAAATGCTTCTTACAAAGATGTGTAGCACACATTAATTCTCGTATTGTTGTACAGCGTTGCACCCTGGTCATTGATAAATTGAGGTCACTCAAAAAAATGGTATACGTATAAACGACCAAATCAAAACCAAGAAATGCAATGCTTCTTATTCACAGACTGAACTTATTCACGCAAGTGTGTGATAAGATTTCCGTGATACAAAGAATCGCGTGTTAGTTCTAATTGAAGAATTCTATTTTGGTATATAAACCGATGATCCAATTAATTGAATTTTGTTGTGGTCACGCTAGTTTTACTTACTATAAAGTTCCGAGCTAATGTTATCATCATCAACAATCGCAACACATTCTTGAGATTAATGCTTTAGATTTATAATTGAAATTATGAAAGAATGATAATTGGAATAATATGGTACTTCCTTACAACGACTTACTTATTTACTTCTACTTCAAACAAATCTTATGGATACCAAAGCTGATACTACTCGTATAAGGTATGGCAACACCAAACCAAATAGTTATTTGTTCATATATACTAACACTTGCATAATTTGTATTACAGTTTGCCAACAAAGCCGTGACCCTGGTGAAGACTTGCGAGGCAGTACAAGAAATGCGAGAGTGCCGAGCGCCCAGAGACTGGTCCCTATTGGCACTGCAGAACATCAGAACTGGCAAGTCACACTACTTGGTTATCTGCCGGTGTCCCGAAGATCATATATTAGGTAAGCCATGTATATTTCTTACATTATATTACACGCTCTGGGATTAAGTGACTAATAAATGAAAATAATACCGAACAAGATAAAGACACTTCCAGTTCCGGCAACCGTACCAATTCAATTGATAAAGCTAACCAGGGACAAAGTTGTATTATGCAATGAATGTCTATACTTAGCAGTGGGTGAATGTGGGCTGTATAGAATTTCCTGCTATTAAATACATTTGCGTAAGATTTTTTGATCATTGTCAAGTCAGAAGTTAGATTTCCGCACCGAGTACTGCAAGGGACTGTTCTGGGTACATTACATATCCAACTGAGAATTCCTATTGTCCATTATATTTGGTTAAGAACTTCTATTATCACAGATACTGTTACATACATGGTTGCGGCTACGATATACGGAATCTTGCATTCCATGTTTGTTGACAGTTCGTGTTGCATTGTATGCAGTAAATTACCTATTGTAAAAGTGTCCACCGTTAGCCAAATAAGTATAATAATGACCAGTGAAACATACGTAAGGTCCAAGAATATTTAAGGCACTCAATTGCAATTTGAATTTGGACTACTTTAACGTACTATTACTACCTGCAAGTTCAGATTTAGAACGGGAAAGATTTTACAAAAATATACATATGGATTGAGTTTAATTGGTTTGGTTGTGGTTTGAATGATGATGAGAATTGCTTTATTTTACAGAAGGGCCGATGTCTCACGACCAGCCGACGTACGCGTCTGTGCCTGGTATCAGGGTGTACGGAATGATGTGTGTACGACCCACCACTGCTTACCATTCCGGTTAGTACCTACTTTTCTATAAAATTCAAGAGCCAAGTTTTGAACTTATGAATTGCGAAAGGTCCTAAGATTTATTCAAAATGTTGTCTGACAATGTATTAAGTATATGTAAAAGTTGTTTTCGAAAAATATATCTTCGAAACGGTGTAGTCATATTCGATAAACCTTTTGACCGCCACAGTCATGTATAGATGACAAACCGAAATGTGCCCAGCACGCCACGGTTCAATTACATGACAGGATTTGACGCCGAGTGCACATTTTTGATTTTTTGACGTGTGGCGGTCAAAAGGTTAAAGGCCTAACTCTGTTGTAATCATGCCTCTATTTCTCGGATACATTTTTTCATACAATGTTATTTTCTTTTTCCAGCGTACAACAAAAACAGATACACCGGCCTGACCGTTCAGAGTACTACAAGCGCCTACAAAGTGGATTATTCTCAGTCCCACGCGTATCCCGATAACAAGCCCGTATACAACAGATATCACACGCATAGCTATACAGAACCCTATTACAACCGGAGATCTCGAGTAGCGCGGACCAGGCGATCGGCGTCAGAAGACCCCCCTTTCCCATGGTACAAAGTTATCGAACTAGCAAGATCACTACATTGGATCAACTAGACTCTAACCTCTTTTAAATATAGAATAGAAAAAAGTTTGTTGGCTTCATGGAGGCTTTATATTAATCGGACCCGCCTCTTTGGATTCAACTTATACTTGAAACATATTTAATTTCGAAACGCTTTTTCGCTTATTTATCCGAAATTTTAATTAATACTTGCTTAGTAACTTTCCCATTCTAAACGTGATTGTTTAGTGTGGCGAAATTTATTTTTGGATGCCCATGAAATACTCAGTACAACTGCATTTACTAGAATAATTAACAATAATTTTATTTATTGAAATGTAATAGTGAAGCTGTTATGTATGGGGTGAAAATGTTGCTGGCCATTTCATTATTTATATAAACTCAATATTTTTGAAAAAGTTTTTCTCATAAATTTTGTAGAATCTGCAGTTTAATTTTCATGTCATGACGATAGTGTTTTGCATTGTAATATATTCCGTCCAGTTAGAAGGAAATGTATAGTAAAGTGCCAGCTTGCACAGTCCATTAATCACAAAGTCTCTTAAACACAGATTATTACAAACTGATTGAATACTACTGATACTTATACAGAGTTGATATGACAGAGGGGCATTAAATTACACTACGTATACTATACGTGTATAGTATTAATTCGATACAGTACAAAAATAGAAAGCGCCAAAAATGAGATTTTTTTTTTTTCAAACAAACTAAATAGCTTAAAGTCAGAGTGAAACGCAACCATCCTTTATAAATAAATTTGACTGACCTTAGTTAGATGCCTAGGTAACAAAGTCGCGCAGGAGCGCGTGTGCGTGTGTGTTATCTCTCTTGGCGGGGGCGCGGGGGGCGGGCGGTTTAGACCGCTCGCGCCGTCCGCGCCCGGCTGGTTGTTAAGTACGCGCACACACAAAAACACAAAATTTTTAAATTCTCGATGTGTCCTCGATTCATATTAATGCACAAATTATACCGACGGAGAATATTGTTATTTATTAAATCACTGTCCGTCGCTAAGCACTTTAATTCCCGTAATCTTTGTACTGCCAATTGTATGGTGCCGGCGCGCGGCGTTCCTAGGGCTATTGCGCCGGTCACCATACCTTTCTCGGTATGTTCGCAGAGCTAAATCTGCGTTTCCACGGCATTCACCGTAAATTAAAATCATGTAAGTGTATTCTGACGCCGTGTAAGTTACACGAGGCATTGCTGAACACTTTAATGATTACACACACACACAACCAACGTTTAATTACGTATCCTATCACAATAAAAACAGTCAAACACAAAAAAACACTAACACTAAATAATAATATTCCCAAGTTAAACTTATTTAGTGTCTATCACAATAACAAAACAAAATCACAATTATTGTCAGCGAGTTCGACAAAACATAAAGGCGCGGCGGCGGGGGGCTCCCGTATTACGTAACGTACGTCCCGCATGGATGACGCTTGCGCACTGTCCACTGAAAGAAAGTTTTTTAGCAAATTCCCAAGGATCTAGAATGCAATAGCAACATACTGACCTATTTCTATTCCTTTTACGCGCGGGAAAAAGGCGCGGGGGTTTTGCTATGATTGTCACTCTCATAGTGAAAGTGCAAGTGTGTGTGTATTTATTGCTTCGTGAAATATTTGGTTGTACTTGTGCGGCAACAATGTATCTTATACTCAGATTATCGTTTTAAGGTGCATGACCTATGCGTATGAGATAATCAGCTGTTAGGAAATATACATCGTGTTCAAACGTAGCAAAAACTTCAAAAATCATTTGTGACTAAACTACTGCTCCTATTTAATTGATTTTTGGTACAGAGCTTGAAAATGGTATCTAGTATAGGCAGTTTAAAGAAAAGCCCCTCTGTCGTATCAACTTTGTATACTGTTGTTTTTATTAAAATAGCACATGGCTAGTGCTAAATGCATGTATTCGTTTAACCCAAACAAAAAACTTCATAGAACAATTTTATTCTGTTTCGAAAGTAGATTACTTCACTTATTTATTTTATTCAAAACACGTAATTTATTTCTCGGTATTATTTAGCATAACAATTTTGCCAGAAATAGAAATAACCATGACTATTAGCTATTAAGTTTTGGATTATTATAATTTCAAAATAACATAATTATTTTTTTCCCCACCAATAATCGGTGATTACATAATAATTAAAACGTAAAACATTTTTTATTGTACACAAAAGATATGTGATAAGTTTTCAATGGTTTTTTTGTGTAACATTTCAGTGCATTTATAGTTACATAAGTATGTGTAGTTTAATTATAATATATTTATTTAAGAACCATATTTATACTTAGCATAGTGAATTGTAAATATTAGATGTAAAAATTACAATATTTGTAATTACGGAAAATAAATTTAACGGATTTTTAATAATTTTTCACTCACTCATCGTGGCACCCTTTATGTAAACGTCATCGAATGCAGGACTTTGTCACTCTGTTATAAAGTTTATATTGGTATGGCAAAAATCTGTGTACATAAAATGACTTACCTAATACTTTCTGGTCGACGACAATATCGCAGGTATACATTGCTGCCATCAAACGCTGAGGTTGCGCTTGGAATGCTTTCCGGCAGCCATCCTTCACTGCTGACATTATTTGACCTGAAAAAAATAAAGATATTAAAACCAAAAAACCTACAACGACCAATTAATTCGATTCGACACGACTACCACTACATAAGTCATCAACATTCTCTTGCCTATTTTCTAATTTATTTTGGGACGGCGCAACATGTCTTTATTTTCTATACTTCTCTTAATAGTCGTCATTTTAGGGGCCGTCCATTAATCACGTGACTTTTTGGGCATTTTTAACCCCCCCTCCTCCTCTTACTTGGTGATTCATGGTGAGGTTTACGACTAATCCCCCAACCAATTTCACGTGTATTTTTAGTACACAAGGTCACACTACAAGCCGCTTTCGATTTTGTACGCGTTTGACGAAAAAATAAATACACGTAACGCCGCTTTTCGGTTGAGTATCGCGCGTTTGCCGAATAAATAAATACACGTGATATATTACTACACCCCACCCCTCCCCCCTTGTGATATTTCGTGATTTTTAAGGACCCCTCCCCCCCTCTCGAGTCACACGTGATTAATGGCCAGCCCCTCAATAGTCGCCGCCTTTCCAGCCATATCAGCTTTCACAGTCTTTCCATCGTTTCTTTGGTCTTCTCCTACTCTTATAGCCATCTACATTCATACTCAAACTTTTCCTCATTCATCCGAATTACATGCCCATACCATGACACCCGATTTCCATACAGTTACCTACATAAGAACAACTTGTTAAGTACTATTTTACTTTAATAAGCAGTTAAGAGTTCGTACCTGACAATGGGCCAAAATGTAACATATCATCTCCAGCCGATTTATCTAAAAACCATTCTTCAACACAGAATGCGACGCCCATCATTGGCTCATCACACAATGGGCCAGCTAACGAAGCCAATTGGAACCCATTCACGAAACTGCTCTCGTATTCAAAGCGCGGATCTTCTTTTATTTCTTGTTCGTGATGCAAGTATTTCGTTCTATAATCTTCAGTTTGATTGAGAAGCAAATTCGGACCACAATTCCTGGGCCCTACGGACCATATTTGTTTGACAACGTCCTTCCATTCGGGACCGAGTTTGTCGCAAATAGTTTGTAGTTCGTCTTTGAAAGCTTGGATAAGTTTCAGCATGCGATCGGATAGTTTGTTTTTTGTGCCGTTTATTTGTAATTCTTCTAGTTTACTTTCCAACTTTTCATTTTTGTGTAGTCCTTGTTGTGTTTTTATGTATTGGGAAATTGCTTTAAGTAAATCCGTTGATTTATCTAGTAATGCCGTTATTTCGTTCGGTAATGGTTTTGCTCTGATCTGTATTCTACTTTGTTTGTTGTTTGTGTATACTGTTATTATTGGGTCCATTTCTTTGTCTACAGTCTTGTCTACGACGTTTTGAGCGTCTATTTCTTCGTTCGCCATGTCTATTTTCGGTGGTACTATTATCGTTTCTCTGAATGGAACGATTGGTTCTGATACTGAGATTTCTATTTTTGCGTAGTGGTTCCTAGAAAAAGAATAAAACGATTCGATATAGAGTAAGCACTTCTATAGATATTCAAAGTGGTTTTATGAAAAAAAATTAACCTTAAAGGTGAACGTCCACAGGTCCGCACCGGCCGCAATGCTAATACGGCACGCAACGTATTATGGTTTACTTTTTATGAATTCATATAGCACTGCGTCCACTATCGGTACCGTCCGCACCGAGCGCTCGGTACATTTCTTCATACAAAGCAAACCAAAGTCCGTTGCGTGTCGTGCGTTCATTGCGGCCAGGCGGACTAGTGGAAGTTCACCTTTAAATTATTTATAAGTAAAATTTGTTTGAAAAAATATGATCTGCTTACTTTAAATCTTCTAGACATCTTTCTAGATGTATTTTACCAGCTGTAACCAAAACGTGTTCACCCGTTTCTTGCAGCAACACTTGCACGCAAGAGTCTGATTGGTTGAGCAGCTTCAAACCTGCAATTTTACAAATTGTTTAGTAAAGAAGTCCTCTCAGTCACTCCCTCTCGACGAGAGGAGGCCTGTGTCCCAGCAGTGGGAACATTATAGGCTGGTTATGCTAGTAAATAAGCTTTTTTTTTATTTGGAATAAAGTCCAATTTTGAACAGCCAATAAAACTGAAAAATAAAAATTACCTTTGACTAATTGTGGTAGTTGTGACGGGTACGTAGGTTCTAAAGCTACCCTCAATATTGGTACTACTGAATATTGCATCTCACTGAACGCAGGACACGCTATGGTACTAGATAATGTGGCTGTTCTTAGTACATGTTCTTCTAGACCACCAATACCTGGAATATAAAAAATAAAATATTATATATGTATATGCTATTTATATTTTCATAAATATTATCCTTGAGTTTGACTGGATGCGGAAGGCGGAGGGCAAGGTGTTGTGGCGCAGCCTACGCGAGCCCTATGTCGAACAGTGGACTGAGATAGGCCGAGTTGATTGTTCCAATATTTCAATACAGCAGTGCGATTCTGTAACCATCTCACCGTGAAAACTTAGGTGAAGTGAGCGTGGAGTGACCTGTCAATAGTGTCAATTCCTAGCAAAAACAAACTCACTTCACCTAAGTTTTCACGGTGAGATTTTTACAGAATCGACCTGCTGGTAAGTTAGGCGCACCCTGAGCCTTATGACCACTATGCCAGTGAGCTAATATTGTGTGCGT
The DNA here is from genome assembly GCA_963855955.1 of Luperina nickerlii. Lineage (NCBI taxonomy): Eukaryota > Metazoa > Arthropoda > Insecta > Lepidoptera > Noctuidae > Luperina > Luperina nickerlii. The sequence goes on along the minus strand of OY979677.1, from coordinate 9,938,027 downwards.
AACGCTGCATCGTTCTCACATGCATAATTTTTAACATGAATAATGTAAACAAGAATTTGTAACCATATTATTTTGATTTAAAAGAGTGTCCATGGAGTTTCTTGCCCGTTCTTCTCCATAGGTACCTAGGCTTTAGAATGGGCAACTAGCTTCATCTTTCTGACTGACCGGCCCCTTGACAATTCAAAAGTGCCCGTAATTGGTTTAATTGAAATAAATGCGTTTTTTTTTTCAGGATGGGAAATCATCAAATGACCCCTCCCGCTTTGGGTGGAGCGGAAGGGAGTGTCAGACTCTTACTGACTAAAACCCACCCGTGTTCCTTCCTTAGCCCTTTATGTTCCGGGCCAGCGGTAACCCTTTCGGACAATCCCGCTGACCCGGCAGGCTTCGGCCCTGACGGACCCCTTCGGATGATGCTGCCATCTCTTTGAAGCGCGCGTGGAACACGTACGCGCCGTCCGGCACGGGCCTGGTCCTGATCGGACGGTGAGCTACCCATTACTCTCCGCCCGCAGGCCCGCGCCTACGGTGGCCGGGAGTCGTGAGTTTGACTTTGTGTATTGTTGTGTGTTGTATTTCCACGATTAAAGTTTTTCATCAGAAATGGGCACGTGTATCACAATGGAACTTCATCATCAACATCATCAGCTTACAGTGGTCCACTGCTAGACATAGGCATCTCCAATTGCACTTCCTACAACTCGGTTCTCGGCAACTCTCATCCAGCTGCTTAGGTGACTTAGCGACACGTATTTGAAGTTCAAATAAAACATTAGTAATCCAAGTAGGCTGCGGTCACGCAAGCCTTTTCGAATGACGATCGTGACGTAATTTGTTCTACTTTAGATTTGAAGTATTTTTAAAAACTTTATCACGTCACGAACGATGCGACCGCGACGGTCTTACATGAATTTCACAATATAATACTGAATATAGGCAGTGGTTATCGCTAGTTACATACGCTAGTGTTTTAGTTTTTTGATACACACGAAGTACCCACTAATAAGTAATTACTGTGTATCGACAAAACTAAAACGTTGCACACTTGCGCGTCTTTGTAGATGGCGCTATCTGTATAATTCTAAAGATATAAATGACTCACCAATGATATTTCCTGCTATTGCTTCGTCAATTAATTCTAATTCTCTTCCCATTAGAATATACAAAGATTTTATCCTGAAATAAAACATAAAGTTCATTATTTTACTGTTAAAATATCATAATGCATAATCCTATCAAATATTCGGGAACCTGTGGGGTAATTGCGTAACACGTTAACAGTAGCAATGACATTCATTTTGACAGTTCTACAACATTCATTGAGTTATTTACGTTGTTGAGCAGACATATTTTTTGAACATATGAAGCATTGAATTAGCAATATTCTTCAAAATGATACAGATTGTAATTTATTTAGCACTAAGCAATTAAGGGTGCTGACTGTTTACTAAAGAAATTGTACCCGAGGTTTCACTCACGACAGTTATAAAATATATAGTAACTTACTCTGTACAAGTAATATGCTCATCACTGAGCAAGTCCTTCAATTTCTTATTAGGATCTATTTGGAAGTCCTTACTAAGTATTTTGGAAGGATCATGTTTGGGGCCTAAAACATACACTTTATCCCCTTTCTTTACTTTCCCACTAAATATTCTAGCGAACGCTATAAATACTGGCTGGTCAACATCTTCTATTGCTGCCTTTTCTACTTCCGCATCTTCTTTATTTTCTTCTAGAGGAGTAGTTTCAATGTTTGCATTGTTCTCTTTCTTTTCACGCAACTGTCTCGCTCTTTCCCTCCTCAAAGCCATTTCTTCGGTCGTCAAAACCTTAGGCTTGTTCTCTGGTAATATACTCTTATCGACATTATACATTTTGGATATAAAAATAATTATTGGTCTATCGTCACTACTATCACAGGCTAGAAAGTCTTCCTTTAATTTCTGTGTCTCAGGGAACAAGGAATCAAAGTCGCGGATTCTTGAGCACATTAATTTTTCTACTTTTTCTGGAAGGATCTCTTTGGGTGATGGAAGTTTTTCACAGACCATGTTAAGAACGGTACTTGATAAAGGTAGCCATTGCACCATGAGGGACTGGAGTTGAACTCGGGAGTCCGTATGCCTTAAATCCCTTGTTGTTAGTTTTATACCAAGTTTCTCACATATAACTGGGACTTTCTCCTTTTCGTTTCTCATAGCTACTGTTTCGTACACATTCCATAGATTGTCTAAAATGACTTGCACGAAAAGAGGTTTCTTAGCTTTTTCTTGAGCTCCTTTCATGAAGCGTTTTGTTTTTGTGTTTAGATAAAAGTCTCCCCAAAGTACCTTTCTCAGGATTTCTTCTTTTACACCTGAAATGTAAAAGAATTTAAATTAGTTTTAGATCTGACAGGAATAAGATGTTCTAGGTTGGTTATTTCTTATTTATTTATTCAGGAGTACACATACATTTTATACATTTAAGTTGGTGCCAACATAAACTCATTAGAGTTTTACTGTGCACCAAAATCATCATTATTATTGTTAGAAATATGTTATTACTGTTGCCAGAACATTTATTATAAAATAGGATTTATTAATAAACCCTATTTTATGATAAAAGTTCTGGCTATTCACACTTTTTTTCAATTCTGTACCACATTTGTTTTAACAAAAGTGGTACAGGGTTGAAAAAAAAGAGCTACTCTCTTTTTTTCAATCCTGTACCACTTTCATAGCAGTATTTCTATTTTGTAGACAAAAACTTTTAAGTTTTTATCACACTTACCCAGTTTATCAGAGAATAATTTGGCAAATGTATGAATAGTGAAGCCCCATCCATCGGCTGCACTGGCAAACACCACGTTTCCATGTTCAGGTGCGAAATAAAGGTTGGAGTCATCTGCATCATCCATAGCAGAGGTCCAATCATAGAAGTTGTTGTCTTCTTTATTGAGCTTTTCTTTTTCTTCCTGGAAAAGATATTTCTAGATTAATGTGTGACGCTTAATTCTTAATGACATAAAACTTGGTAACCCATGAGCCGTTAACTAAAACCACTCAATCAAATACTGGCTGATGACAAAGCTAAGGCAAAGGGTTACCCAGCAAATTGGTTGTGGAGGTCAGATTAGCAGTTTCTCCATGTAAAATACTGGTCTTTAGCTGCATCAAGTTAGACTGGAAGTCAATCCCCATACAGATTGTTTGGCTGGCAACATAACTGGCTCAAAAACCTTTACCAAGCTCCTGAGTTTTTGGCATAGTCAACCAATGCATGCAATATGAGACTAATACCAATGCATTAGAAAGAGTTGAAAACTTTTGGTAGCTAGATGGCTCAATAATACTTTGCCAAACAATTAAATCCAACAGTGGTTATTATCCTTATGTTTGCAAAACATAAGGCAGTAAAGTCTACTATGAATCTAATTGGAAAATAAAGATTTAGAAAGAGAATATGTTTTGTCAAAAAAAATGTGCAGACAACAATATTACAATAAATGAAAATACTGGCAATACTAATGCTGAGTATTTTGGAATTATGTAATAAATTGTAAAAAAGTGTTATTTTTTTATCCAAACTAAATAATAGTGATGGGCCGGCTGTGAGTTTTGCCAATCTTTGACTAGCTATGTGACTAAACTATTGGATATATTTTATTGAATTTTTTTTTTTAATCTACCTGTACGAGTCGCAATAAATACTTTTTCTTTCTTTCTTTCTTTCATATGCAGACTGGGAATGTCATCAGATACTCGCAGTTTAATTTAATGTTATCCCCACCTTATATTTTGTGTAACATACCTGTTTCCCCATAGTAGATTCCTCATTCTCAAACACTTCAGTAGTAAACAGCTCTGCCATAACCGCATTAACTTGTTCTAACAACTGCATCAAGTGCACATAGGCATCCAACGGTGTCAGCTGCATTTCTAATATGAGGCGGTCAATTTTGTTGAGCACCAAGACTGCACGAATATTCTCTGAGTACGCTTGTTTTAGTACTAGTCTGGTTTGTGGACATACTCCTTCTACCACATCAACCTGGAATCAGAAATGATTGGATTTAGAATTACTAATCAACATCAATGAGTCATTTGTTCAAATTAGGCTGAGAATCAGAACTTTTAGAATGTAAAATTACATAAGACAGTCCCCCAAAATGCATGCCCTTCACCACTTTCTAGTGCTTTAGCTGGTAAGAAGAAGTGGCGCAACAACTCCCCAGCAGATCAGCTGTCAGTTCAGTTAGAAAAAATCAACTTTTTCTAAGTGAATTACAATTATTTATTCCAAAATAATCAACATTTTAAACACAAAACATTACATTCCATTATGTCACAAGTAAACTTAACTAACCTGTTGCATAAGTCAATATACCAATTACCAACTAATGTAAAGCTAAGTAAAACTAAAGGCAGCCCCGGATCTAAGGGGGGCCAAACCGGGGCACTTGCCCCGGGCGGCAGTTTCTTGGGGGCGCCAAATCCTTGAGACAAGAATTCGAAATATCGAACAAATGAAGCCTCTTTTCCTACAATCTCATAGGTTTTTAACAAGTAATCGAATCTTAATATAATATGTTTGAAAAACAAACTTTTCTATTTCCATACGCCCAGTTGGTTTTTGAACACATACTAGGTGATTTATGAACGCATCTTAACAGATCAAGTAAATTTTTGAATGCGTGCGTAGTGTCCGTGATCTTTCTGCCAAGGGAAATCCCCGTCACATATCTATACGAGCCGAGCCGAACAAATTCAAACAGTTGAACGTCAAGTGACAACACTGTTTGTTTATGTGGTTGATTGCGTTTGCGAGTAATCAGCGTTAATAAAATAAGTAATTTATTAGTGAAATCATATATTATCGTAGTGGAAATCAATAATTTGCAAGTTTTTCCCAAACACTGAAGGGAGGGGGCGCCACTATCAAGGCTTTGCCCCCGTTCGAAAAAATCGTAGATCCGGGGCTGACTAAAGGTACTGAACACTATGAATTTCTATACTATAATATTATAAATAGGTAAAGTTTGTGAGGTTGTAGGGGGTAATTTTCGTAATTACTGATTCTATCCCGAAAATTCTTTCATTAATGAGAAGCATACATTATCCCTGAGTATCATAGGCTGTGTTTTATGTTAAAATGAGAAACTTCAGAAGCTAGTATTTAATAAAGTGCAATAATGTAGTGAATTTAAGATGTGAACCCTTACCATATATTTGATGAATTAGGAAGGACTTATTGTAAAAGAAAGGTCCAATGACACAAATATAATAGAAACATATGCTAGTGATGACTCATCTCTTATGTATTGAAAATCATTTTACAAAGAAAAATAAATAAATAGAAGTTATAACAATATCTAACTTATAATGAGAAATTCACTGTATTACTAAAAACACAATTGCTTTTACTTTCATTAGGTATGACTATGATACAAACAGCTGCTTAGATAAAAGCATTTAAATTAAAAAAATATTATATCTGAACCGCATTTGAAGCACAATAATTTTTCTTCGATTGAACATAATTATATTATGTTATTTAGTTGAGAAACTAGTACTTAATACAAAAATCTTATTGAAAACTACCAAGTAAACAAGAAATACTCACAAGAACAATAGCTCCATCACAAAGTCTGACTGCAGTGGACACTTCACTGGAGAAATCGATGTGCCCCGGCGAGTCTATCAGGTTTACCAAGTACTCCTGCTGTTCCAGACAGTGGTACAACGATATACTACTGCTCTTCATAGTTATTCCTCGCTCCTGTTCATCGGGCCTGCTGTCCATATACCGCAGCTTCCCCGACATCCTCTGCGATATTATCCCATTGCTAGATATCAGAGAGTCCGCCAAAGTAGTCTTTCCATGATCCACGTGCGCCACGATACAAATATTTCGAATATTTGTAGGTTTGTTTTGAAGTTCTAAAAGTTTTGATGAATCCACGAGCCGCATTTTGAAATTTTTAGTGCGACCTTGTTATTCGCTCCTGTAGAATGGTGCTACTGGAGTGTACTAACAATTTTGAGTACGTAAGCTATAGAAAATAATGCGAAAATTACAAGATAAATTGCACAACATGAGTTAAAACTTGTGCGATAATAATTTTTTTTTTTTTTTTTTTCTCTTCGCCCTACTTGGGCAGGCTAAGGTCTTGGACCATACCGCCTCGTCTTCAGTGTTTATTTATTGTCCTTCTTGACTAAAAGTAAGGCCAAAGCCTCGTCTTCAGTTTCAACCTTAATGTTCAAAAGTAAGTAAGGCCGAAGCCTCGTCTTCAGTTTCATCCTTCTTGTCTAAAAGTAAATAAGGCCACAGCCTTGTCCTTAGTAGTTTAAACCTTGTTTTAAATTTATTTTAGGCCAAAGCCACGTCTTCAGTATTCATTAGTCAAAATCATAATAATATGGTGTCATATCCGTGTATTCGTCATAAACATTTTGTGAAGTAAGGTCATATCCGAGTCATATTCTTCGATTAAGTCGCCCCGAACGGTTAAATTGCCCATCCAGTGCTGTCAATAAATTCATACAGTTCTATGTATGTACTGTAATTTTCCAGCAAACTTTGAGTGTCGCGCGGGATGCTTGCTGGCGTTTTATATATTTCCAATAATTTATCAACTAAAGGAATTCTTTGTAAATCATAAGCAGGGCATTCAAAAATTATATGATCTAGGGTCTGATCACTTCCTAAGTCACAATTGATACAAACTGGCGATGTTATAATTTTCATTCTGGCTAAATGTGCGTTGAATCTTCCATGTCCAAGTCTAAGACGATTTAAAGTAGTATAAAATTTTCTGCTCTTAGGAAGAACAGATCTGGTGAACCAGGGCGCAGAACCAATGGTTGGATTTATTTTCGCATACCATTTTCCTTTACTTTTTAGTGTTTCTTGCCAGTTCTCATGCCAAATACAGGTGTTTTGTTCATGTAATTTAGTAAGCAGGTCAGAACTTGGTATGGCAACATTTCTTGTCTCTGGGATGTCACCGTCAACAATAACTCTTGCAAGATAATCTGCGTTTTCGTTTCCTGCTACTCCTATGTGGGAGGGTGTCCATATTAAACTTATTGTAAATCCTCTAGAACCAAGATCAGCGTATAAAGTCCGAATCTCATATAAAATATTTCCGGTATTAGCGTCCAGTTTCGGGTTTTGTAAGGCCATAAGAACACTCATGCAGTCGGTCACTATAAGCCAAGTTGTGTGACCAAGATTCTTTTCATGTATATACTGCAGAGCTGATAAAATGGCTAGAGATTCTGCTGTAAATATAGTCATGGCTCCAGGTAACCGAACTCCATGTCCAACGGTAAGATGAGGTAGATATATAGCTAGCGAAACGTTTCTATTGTTTTTGGATCCATCAGTAAATATATGCCTGTACCCAGGGAACTCTGCAATTAACTGATATACGTCTTCTTTACTCCTTAGGTCACGATTAACAGAAATGTCCATGGGCCAGAATTTGCTGATATAATTACCAGAATAACATGGCCATCTGCCTTTACATTTCTCAATTTGATATTGATCATCAATACTGATTAGATTAGAAAAGTCATGAAATATATAAGGGACATTTACAGAATTAGAGGGACTGTATACTCTATAATAAAATAATATTTTCTTTAGTAAAGGATGATTTTCAAAAGATAAAAGCTTGAGAATGTATTTGGATTTTAAAAACTGAAATCTTATATTCATAGGAGGAGTATTACACTCAATTTCAAGCGAATTAATTGGAGTTGTCTTCATTGCACCAGTTACGCATCTAAGATTGTGGTTTTGAAGAATCGCCAATTTGTGAACCAATCTCTGATCAGCCCCAAAGCATAAAAATCCATATTCAAAATGACTACGGACTAAAGATTTATATAGCATAAGCAAAATTTTAGGATCAGCTGCAATTGACAGTGACTTTATAAAATTAAATGCTTTATTAGCCCTACCTAACAGATAATCAACATACTTAGTCCATGAGAGGTTGCTTGTAAAAATTATACCCAGAAACTTAACTTCATTCACTATTGGAAGAACACTATTATTGTAATAAATATGTAAGTCTGTTTCACACTCTCCAAACACTATAACTTTAGATTTTTCTGGACTAATATCCAAGTTTAGATAATGAAAATAGTTCTCTAGCCGAGTTAAAGCTGTGTTTAAAGTACATTCAACAGAACTTATATCTGAACCTGAAGCATAGATAACCAAATCATCTGCAAACTGCAAATTTGCCACATCAAGACCAAGTACAATGTTTAGTCTATGTAAATAAAGAAGATAAATCAATGGACTGAGGATGCCACCTTGACATACCCCTTTGTATGAAAAACGTGGCCCTATTAAACGTTTATTCACCTTGACATATACTTCTCTACCATGTAAAAAGTTAAAGATCCATATTATAATTTTTTCAGGGATACCAAGGGCACGAAGTTCACCACACAAAATGTGCAGATTGATGTTGTTGAATGCACCCACTACATCAAAGAAGACACCAACTAAATGATTGTCCATTTTATTAGAATTGTATATATCTAATTGCAAATGGGAAATGCTGTCTCGAGTGGAGCAACCGCGTCGAAAGCCAAATTGATTGGATGGTAATAGACTATTACTTTCTATGTAAAATTCAAGCCTTTGTTTAATTAATTGTTCAAAGGTTTTTCCCATGCACGATGTTAATGCTACTGGCCTATATGATTCTGCTTTGTGTCTTACTTTGTTAGGTTTAAGTACTGGAATAAGACAGTCTGTTTTCCATTCATTAGGGATGATCAATTCCTGCCAGAGTAAATTAAAAACACTAAGTATGTCAGAAAGTGCCTTAATTGAAACATTTTTCAACATTTTATAAGGTATTCCATCAAGGCCAAAAGCAGAATCACGTCTAGATGATATCGCAGATTTTAATTCCTGAAGAGAAAATGGATAAATTAGATATTCATAATGTACTGAAGCTTTTACTTCATAAGGAATTGATTGAAATGGCCCCTCAACTGTATCTGGAGTATATTTTTTAAGAAAATTGAATACCCAAGGAGAAATATTATTACTCGGAGGTGTAAATGTTTTGTTAAATCTTTTTGAAATTTGCCAAACTCTAGATAATGGAGTAGTTCTATTAAATGACTCACATAGAGAAATCCAACTTAAATATCTTTCTCTTTTTAACACTAACTTTTTAAGAGCTTGTAATTTTTTAAATTCAATATATTTTTCCAATGTGGGATTTTGTTTAAATACTTTATAGGCATTCCTAGAGTCTTCTACTGCTTTAGTGCAATTCAAATTCCACCATGGTAATGGAATGCGTTTTTTACGATTATTATTTACTGATGCTGTATCAAAAGATGTAGCAGATCTTATAGTTGATGGTAATGATGATTTAATAACAGCTAAATTTAATAATTTTATCAAGTGATTATATGACTGTAATGGGTTATATTGATTAATTTTAAAATCCATTAGCAAACTATCAACACTCTCCTTGTATATTTCCCAATCAACCATGTTAAAATTAAAATGTTTTGGTAAATTTGAAGTTTCCATATCATGTGGGATATTATAATTGTTATTAATAACTAACCTTGTAATTACAGGCAAATGGTAACTACCTAAAGGATCATCATGGACAGACCAGTAACAAGACAATGAAATTGAAGTCGATACTACAGTTAAATCAAGTGCATTTCTTTGCCACCTATCAGAGCCTACAGTAGTCATTTCTCCATCATTTAATAAAACCAAATTATAGTCATTAATGATTTCAAGCACATCTCGGCCGCGTATGTTCACACTATTACATCCCCAGGCCGTATGATGTGCATTAAAATCTCCACCCATCAAGAGAGGACCAGGGATATTGCGAATTAAATGATCAAACTTATACTTAGTAAATGAAGCATTTCCGGGACTATAAAAACTGACTAATGAAATTTCTTTATTATTGCCATATTTTAAACGAATCGCTATATTTTGTATGGCATCGTCATATAAAGTATCTATTTTACTAAATTGTAAACTGTTATGTATTAAAATAGCTACACCATTGTGTGTATTACCTGAGTCTAATCTTACTATATTATATCCTTTAATACTAAATCTCATGTGAGGCTTGAGCCAAGTCTCACACAATAAAGCTACATGTATGTTATACTCATGTAAAAAATACGAAAAAGCATGTTTGTTACTATTGATGCTCTGAGCATTCCACTGTACAATATTTAGCTGATCCATAAAATTAAGGTTTATTTATATTATTCTGAATTTTTGATAATAGAACATCTTTTATGCTTTGAGTGCAAATACTCTTTTCGTTATTTTTATTTTGAGAAATTAATGTTACTATTGTCTGTATTAAAATATTTAAAATTGGTTCTGTTTCAATTAGTGATTTTAATTGTTTAGCAGGACTGGACTTTGAGAGAGATGGAAATGACTTTTCATTGAATAAGTCTGCATATGATTTTTTATTAATTTTGTTTTTGTTTTCTTCCACTTTTTGTTGTTTGACTGGGCACTGTGCCGAAATAGCCACATGTTTACCTTGACAATGACAACATGTTGCCTCTGTTGGTGGTACTTGACATTCTTTATAATTGTGATCCTTTGTACATATGGAACATCTTTGGGAGTTCTTACAAAATTTAGCTATATGACCATACCTTAGACACTTCAGGCATTGTTTTACCGGCGGAATGTACGGACGTACTTCGAAGCGCCAGCTGTTCAGGTCTACACTATCGGGTAACGTCGCACACGAGAATGTGATGGACACCGTCTTCGTAGGCTGGAAGGACACCCCCCCTCCTTCTGAAATAGTGCGACGCATAAATCTTCTGACAGAAATAATATTCTTTGTGCTAGTTATTGCATTATAAATGCGTTCGTTGCTCAAGTCAATTGGAACATGCATAATAACACCTATATTTTCCGTAGCGGCTGCAGGAATACTGGCTTTCAATTTATAACAATCCAGAAATTTACGGTTCAGTAACGCTGCATTAGCTAAAGCAGGACGTTCGAAGATAACACCGATTTTGTAACGGTTCATACGTAATAATTGTTTTACGCCCTTATTGTATTTTTTTATATTGGTTGAAAGGGACATCATGTCTCTATCACCTATCGGGACTAAGTCAATGCTTTCAAAAAATACAACATAATCAAAGTTGCCTCCGTTTTCAGGATATGACCTAATGTAATCAGGAATCCTGAATTCCCGATACTTATCCTTTTCTAGATCCTCCTCTGAAGAGCTTGAAGTTCCACCGTCGTCTTCAGAGGACACCAATGTTGGAGCAGAAGACGAACTATCTTCTTTTTTTCTTTTTTTGGGATTCCCTTTCTTCCCCATCTTGGGAAAAGCAACGAAATGAATTTAACAATAAATAAAATGATTATTTGAAATTTGTTTTTAAAAAAGCCGCCCTTTCGTGATGAATTTCCCGCGCTTTTTTTTTCTTGTGCGATAATAATGGAATTTGGCATTGACATTGACAATGACATTTTAGTTCGAAAATATAAAAATAAATCAAACATTCTAAAAACCCGACTGCAGAAAAAAAATCATATTTAAACCAAGTTCAATAATTTTCAAGTAGTCTAACGCAGTTTGAAATCAGTCTATTTATAGTGTGTGAAGTGCCTTTTTAGTGTGTTATATTTTTGAAATGGTCTCCTTCATTCCTTTATTTGATACACATGGTCATGGTATTTTGTCGTGAAGTCTCATTCTTTTGATAAGTTTTGATCACCATCATCATTTCAGCCCGGAATCACCAGTTAGGCCTCACCTTTTTTTTTGCAATACTTCCCGGTTCTGTGCATCCCTCATGGGCGTTTCCCGCAACTTTCACAATGACTCGCGCTTCTGGCGGATAATTTATGATACAAATAAAAAATAATGCATAAAGCAAACCATGGTTCCAAATTTTATCAGACTTACAAACTAAATGCGGGAATAAAACGAATAAACAAAAAATGTCTAAGTAATTTCCGAACGTATTTATAATTGTCAGAGATCTAAGGCCGCTATCCCACTGGCGTTTTACGAGCGTCGGCGTCTCTCGAACGTCTGCGCAGCGTCAACGTTGCGCAGACGCGACGTTGATGTCGCGTCGTCGCGTCTGCGCAACGTTAACGTCGCGTTTGTTGGCAACAGGTACAGACGCCAGCACATCAAGCTACCCGAAACTGTCAAATTTTCCCAATCAACTTTGAACCTTATGCTTTAGCGATAAACTTGAAAATCTATTCAAAAAAAATTGACAGATTGTAGTAGCTTGATGTGCTGGCATCTGTACAATCACGCCGTCCTGCTCTGTCCGCGTGGGTGCGGGCGGGGGCTACGTTATTAGAGTACAGTGGCTAAATTATTAGAGTACAGTGCGAAATATTCACTTTCTTGTGATCGATTAGACCATACAGGGTTTTCCCAAAATTGACGATGAGATTTTCTTTTTCTTTTACGTAATTCTCGTCGAAGTAGTAAAGCCAACAGTAGTGCTTCCTCGTCGGAATCCATTATGTTTCTGATTGTACGCCTCAAATAGTATCATGTGCGCGACGTTAACATCGCGTTCAGCAGACGTTAATGCTTGCCACGCGACGACGCAACGTCAACGTCGCGTCTGCGCGGCGTTGACGCTGTGCAGACGTGACGTTGACGTCAACGCTCGTATAACGCCAGTGGGTTAGCGGCCTAAGTAACGTTATATGTTCGGAAGATCCGATAGACCAAGGCCGCATTCCGAATTAAGACAACACCGTTCATAGCGCTCATGAATAATTTACCCTGCGTTCCGAGTTGGGAAATAATCGATGTGAGCGTGCTAAAACCCGTACCGAATTAGCGTGAGCGCGATAACGATGTCCCGTGAATCGTCATAGATGACGTCATGACATGCGCCATCTTGCGATAACGCCGACCATGCCTTCTAATAATCCCAGCGTTCCGAGTTGGGAAATAATCGATGTGAGCGTGCTAAAACCAGTACCGAATTAGCGTGAGCGCGATAACGATGTCCCGTGAATCGTCATAGATGACGTCATGACATACGCCATCTTGCGATAACGCCGACCATGCCTTCTAATAATATCACCGTGAGCGCTGTCAAAAATTACAGTGTGTGTTTGTGTGGATGTGTCTGGATGTGTCAGTGTGTGTTTTGTTTTGAGTTGCATCATATCTCGTGGAATTTTCGAAATTGTGCTTCTGGCTGACAGTCGCCATCTAACCAAACAAGAAGAACTGAAGAAATGTGGTGTCTATACAAAGAAATACTGTAATAATATCGTTTTTACATTGATTAAGCACTGTGTGCGCGTTCACGAGTGTTCCGAATTGTTGACAGCTCTCAGCTGTCATAATCGTGATATCTAAATCGGAACGCATGTGAGATGATGTGAGCGCTGTGAGCGATTTTAGCTAATTCGGAAAGCGGGGTTAGATATCTCGATTATGACAGCTGAGAGCTGTATAAACACCACATTTCTTCTTCAGTTCAACAATATCTCAACTTCTCAAGTCCTTTCGATCATGTAGGCGCTTCAATTATTTATTTTTCAATTTTGGTAACGGTACGGCAAAGGGCCGCGTGGCCTCAAAGAAAGCCTCGCGAGGCCCGGCCTCGTGAGGCTTTTACTATTGTTTGCAACACGTCCTCATTATAAGAACTGACGAGGCTCGGCCGCGCGGCTCAGTCTCACGGAGTCACGTGGCCCTAGTGGGTACGCGGCTTTAGAACCCGATTTATTTGACATTTTCCTTGTGTCCTTTGTGTCTAAGTGACAGTGACATTTCGTTTGCTCCCATCGCATTTGTTGAGGTTATGTGATGGCCTTATAATATTTTCTCGAATTATTGGATAAAAAATAAAAGAAATGGCGTTAAATAGATTATTTGCTAGTCTAGTCATCTCTCCTAATTTAATCGCTAGGAGGTCTATTCATGTGGCTGCTGTAAATTTTGCCAGTAGACCCGACATTGACAAGCCCAAACCTGGATTAGGCAAGAGTTACAGGCGAATTGTGCATTTCCCTGAAGAATACACTGTTAAGCCTTTAGAAGTTACAAACCTCGCTGGGAGAGATCCTGAATCCGGTGAGTACAAGTAATTTGGGTAGATACATATTAACCCGGCGAGCGTAAGGTTGGGTGTTATACACCCAGCCTGTAATAAATCATTCGATATTTTTTATCTCGTACGTCAAAATGAGTTGTGCGTCTGAGTAGCTGCGCGGGGGGAGGTAAGTAAGCGTTGTGTTTCACGACGCAGTTGACCACCGACTGGCTAGGTGTTTAGATGGTGTCCAAGCTGCGGCTGGGTGAGTTTCACCCACCTTACGCTTCGTGTTACAAATTTGCGTAAATACTTTTTTGTTTTATATTCGATTTATTTCGTTTTTTTTTATTTGTTCAGGTAAATAATTAATATGTCATACGAAGAAAACCAAAGAAGATTATTAAGACTTTTCGAAGCAACTGGTGACGATAGTTCTTGTGATGATTCCGGTAGTGACTTTGAATTTGATAATGTTAGCCAAAGAAGTTCTGAAAGTGACTCGGAACAAGAGATAGGATTACAAAATGAGGGAGAAAAAGAGTCAGCTGGATCCGAAGAATGTGAAAGCGAAGGAAACAGGTCATATTTGCCAAAAGCCAGAAATGATTACCTTTTATAACCAGACCAAGGGAGGTGTTGATGTTGTAGACGAGCTGTGGGCCAACTACGATGTTTCACGCAATACAAAGCGCTGGCCAATGGTAATTTTCTATGCAGTTCTGAAAATGGCTGGTATAAATAGCATCATAATTTACAAATGAATTTTTCTTAGAGACCTAGGAATAGGTTTGGTTTCAGAACACTTGCAAAACAGAAAGGAGAATCAGCATTTACCTCAAGAGCTTCGCAAAAGAATTTTAGATCAAGTCGGTGAATCCTCACACTCACAACAACCTTCAAATAAAGTTCCTAAGCCTATCAGGAGTTGTGAAATATGTCCCACTAAAAAAGACCGCAAGACTAAACAAACTTGTTATAAATGCAATCGATATTTGTGTATGGAACATGCTGTTTTTACGTGTGGATATTGCGCTCAAACTGAAGATGATTATGAGAATTCTGAATAACTATATAGTATAAGTTTAGATCTCATTTGTTTCCAAATTTTATTAGCTAGAAGGAAAAGCTTTTCGTTTTGTTTTTTTTTAAGTCTACTTTTTTATAAAAGAATAATTCCAAGTGCCATGTAAAAAAAAAGTAAAAAATGTTGATTTTGTTAATTTCGTAAATAAAGATTAAAAAATATTTGTTCGCTTTATTTGTCCCTCTCAAACACTTCTTGAATTATTAAATAATGACATTAGTAAATAAAAACATAAATAAAATATGATAAACACATTAAAATGGCTAGTCCACCATTATGGGTTTGCTGCACCCACCTTACGCTCGATGTAACAAATATTAACCTTACGCTCGCCGGGTTAAGAAAACTTTGTTAAGATCATAAAGTTTAATTTGAGCCAAATTACTTTGCGGATACTGTTATTGCTATTATCAGTGACCACAATCAATATTTAATAATATAAAAGTATTACTTACTGTACGCGAAATACGCGCTTTGACATGGAATTGTGGCTACCAGCCCTTAATAACTATTACATACTTATTTTCGGTTAACATTGTTAACATCTTCTTAAAGGTCGAGTTATAGCTAAGGGCATTGGTGGTGGTATCAAACACAAGTACCACTGGATAGATTGGATCAGACATGGTCCAACTGAGGGACCACCACAGGAAGAGAAAGTAATTCAGGTGAGTTAATATGGGGAGTAGTTAGCTGCAGGCCAATTCTCGTAATTTAAAACGTTCAAAATCTAGTCGCAGTCTCATCTCAGCGACAAAGAAATGTCAAAAACTTGTCAAAATGTAGGGAAATTTGAAGTATTTTTTTATAGATTGAGACTGAGATCAGACTGTGAACGTTGTTAAAATTAGTAGAATTGCCCCTCAGCAATACTCATATTGATGTTTATCATAAAACTTCCCGGCGAACTTCGTACCATATGAGAAAAAGAATTAAGTACCTTAATAAATATGTTTTTAGTGAAATTTTCCCAGTTCCTAGTTATTTTGCTATTCGGGCGAAGACAAATCCAACAAATGAACGCTCATAAAAATCGGTTGAGCCATTATTGATTTATAAATAGTGTAACTAACCTGGCTTTGCTTTATTTTATTTTATAGATTACAATGTATGCCTAAACATCTAAAAATAACCTACTACATTTTTTTTTTACATTTGATGTTGGTTTTTGCTAATTGTAAAAAGTAAAAATTATTGGCTTAGTGGTCAGAAGAGCTACTACTGAGCATGAATTCCTGGATTCATTTCCCAGGATGACCAAAGTGCTATTAGATTTCTCTATTCAATTTCTCAGTAGCAGCCAGGAGTCTGGATTTGTGCCCGGTTGATGGCATTAGGTTCTACTCTTTTTTTTTCAGGACGGTAAATCATCAAATGACCCCTCCCGCTTTGGGTGGAGTGGAAGGGAGTGTCAGACTCTTACTGACTAAAACCCACCCGTGTTCCTTCCTTAGCCCTTTATGTTCCGGGCCAGCGGTAACTCTTTCGGACAATCCCGCTGACCTGGCAGCTCTATCCCTATTACATGGAACTTAAACATACCTGACGAAATGTGGGTGCACTAAAGGTGCAGGTCTACCTAACCCTTCAGGGAATACAGGCAAGATGTTATAAATCATCATCATCATCTGCCTAGCCTTTTACCAACTGTTAGGGTCGGCTTCCAGTCTAACCGGATTCAGCTGAATACCAGTATTTTACATGATATCTGACCTTCACAACCCAATTACTGGGTAATACGATACCCAGAACTTTACAGACTGGTTGTCAAATTTCAGGCTTCTGACTACCCGTAACAACTGTCATAGATCCACAAATGACAGCCGGGACCAACTGCTTATTGTGGTATGTAAAGATGGTCACCCATCCACAGACCAACCGCAGCAAGCGTAACTTAACCTGATCGATCGACCTGTGCGGCTGTTATTATTTATCCACGGGCCCCTTTAAATGTATGAAAAAATTAGTTATGTGGATAATGAAGGCAGCAAGATCATGCATCACTGTATTATCAGTCAACAAATTATGCCAAAAGTTAATTGACTATATTCTGTCTTTGTTCGTTAGTTTTTGGGTTTCCACAGGATTTGATGTGAAATCAGGGACTAAGTTAAAGTTTAATGCCTTCCCCTTAACTCTATCTAACCTAGAGCCAAGCTTCTTCCAAAAATACGCCCTGTATCAGAAAGTTATGGTGAAATTTTAGGATGTGGTGACTATCAATCTAAACAACTTACCCCATGGGACGAACATTCTACAAAACTTGAATACCTACTCGACCCAAATGTCGGGACACCTGCTATTTTTCCCAATTACGATGTTGATCCCATGGACAAAGTTTTTCAGTTTGATGGTCTGTACCACACCCTTAAATTTGACCACACCTTTCTGATCATCATTATCATCATTTCAGCCGAAAGACGTCCACTGCTGGACATAGGCCTCCCCCAAGCACCTCCACTTCGACCGGTTCTGTGCTTCTCGCATCCAACGGGTTCCTGCAGCCTTGACAAGGTCGTCGGACCACCTTGTTCCAGGCCTTCCAATGCTAAGTTTTCCGGTACGCGGTCGCCACTCCAGAACCTTTCGGCTCCATCGGCCATCTGTTCTGCGAGCAATGTGCCCTGCCCACTGCTACTTAAGTTTGGCAATTCTTCGGGCTATATCGGTTACCTTGGTTCTACTGCGGATCTACTCATTTCCGATTCGATCACGCAGGGAAACTCCAAGCATAGCTCTCTCCATTGCCCTTTGGGTGACATTTAGCCTTTTTATAAGGCCCATTGTGAGCGACCACGTTTCAGTGCCATAAGTCAACACTGGCAACACGCACTGGTCAAAGACTTTCGTCTTGAGACACTGCGGTATTTGGGACGAGAAGATATTAAGTAGCTTCCCGAACGCTGCCCTGCCAAGTCGGATTTGACGATTGACTATGTTTACCTAGGACAGTTTGTCCTAGGTAACTCGTCAACGACTTCGAGTGTAGCGTCTCCGATCTTTATGAGAGTGGGTGTTACATGGGCATTTGACACCACCCACCTCCTTCGTTTCTGATACCATCTTTCTGATACATATTGTATATTACATGACTTGCATTTCAAACATGAAATAATAATATTCTTTTCTATAATACCTTTAATTACAGGTAATGGAAGATGGTTGTAGAACAGCACACATAGCGTTAGTTGCAGTCGGTGATAAACTCAAATATATTTTGGCTACAGTGAATATGAAGGCAGGAGATATCATCAAGTCTTCTCGCATATTGCCTAGGATACCAGGTAAGGCCAATAACTTTATATTTTGTATATAAGTTAGCAAAATACTTCAAAATTACCAACGGCTATTGAATGTACTAGCTTCTGCCCAAGACTTCGTCCGCGTGACACTTCGGCCCCGACCGCTACTCCCGCGTCGCATCGCATCGCCCGCCCGTGCTTTTATTTAGTTTTTCATTTCTGTTTGACTTATTTCTTTTGCTCTATTTTTTTTTTAATCCGACTCTTCCAGGCATTCGCTTGTTTAGGGCTTGTACACAAAACTGCGAATCGGTGCGATGCGAATTCGCAACGCAGGAAACTGCAACACGGATTGCTGCGATGCGACGCGATGCGAATTCGTGCGGCAAGTAGCTCCCTAGGGTGACGATTCCTTCGACGACCTTTAACCGTACTGGACGTATTTTGAAAACTTTTTTCATTGTTTTCTTTTTCGTCGAAATTTGGAAATAAAGTTTTACATGCGTTCTTCCAAGCTTCTTGTTTGATGGATTTATTTTTATAATATTCGTTACTAGTGTCCCAAAGAACAGGGTACTCCTCAATCAGTGATATAATTAAATCAACGCCGTACTCTGTCATTTTGTTTACAATAAATCATACGTCTTGCCCACACGCCGCTGTCTCAGTGCGAACTTTCAATAGCGTCAACAAG
Organism: Luperina nickerlii; assembly: GCA_963855955.1. Classification (NCBI taxonomy): domain Eukaryota; kingdom Metazoa; phylum Arthropoda; class Insecta; order Lepidoptera; family Noctuidae; genus Luperina; species Luperina nickerlii. Next base: position 9,918,926 of record OY979677.1, on the reverse strand, counting down.
TGTGACGTAACATCGCAGAAATGCGTGATGCGAATCAATTCGTAAGTTCTTGCGATGCGTAGTGCGAGCTCGCAGATTTTTGCGTTGCGACGTCGCATCGCAGTTTTGTGTACAAGCCCTTAAACAAAAATAAAACAAACAAACTCTTCAGCTTTATTATATTAGTACAGGAATATATTTTTATTTTAATCTTGTTAAAAGACATGTGTTTTGTTTTCAGTAAGAGCAAATGAAGGAGATGCTTATGTATTAGGAGCGCTTCCAAGTGGAACTGTTGTACATTGTATTGAAAAAGAACCGGGTAAGCAGAGAACTGACCAAGGAAATACTTTTAAAATAAAAAAAACCTCAGATTTATATCTAAAACATAATCAGGTTCTTCTAAACTTCTTCAAAAATAAAGAATAGAAGAGATTTAGTTTGAGAGACTGTATATCTTTCTTCTCTCTCATGTAACAACATGTGCTTAAACGTGAAGCGTCCTTGAAATTTCACTCTTAATTTTATTCTCGTCTAATATTCAATAATTATCGAATCACTAAAAAGTATCACTTCATAAAAAAAATTAATATGCATGAACTAGTCTGGCCTAAATCATTTTGACCTTTGATTGAGGTCTCTCAAAAAAGCATAAACGATCTTGCATACAACACACTTATGCTAGAAACAATAATGTTTGGAGAGGCACCAGAATTAGTCCATATTCCCTGTGTAGGGTTCAAAAGATAACCCCCACAGGCATCTCTATCAGCCTTGGCCAATCTATCATGAAAAATTGCAATCGTAAATATTCATCTAAATATACGATAATCTATTTACAGGTCAAGGCGGTCTTTACATTCATGCTGCAGGTACATTTGGAACCATTTTGAGAAGGCAAGATGACCGCATAATAGTTCAAATGCCTTCTAAGAGGTTGTTCAGCTTTAATCAACATTGTATGGCTGTTGTAGGTAAGATAACACAAAAGAGCATTTTTTAATTACAGCTTCTTGAATTAAACTTTAAAAGACTTTGGACTTTTGCAGATTAAAAAATGTCAATCAGCTAACAGGTCGCAAAAAAATCTTTATGTAGCACAGAATTTCAACAAAAAATATTTTCAGGTCGCCTCTCAAACGTCGACCACGGTGATACACCAATAGGTTCTCCACAGCGTAACAGATGGCTCGGAAACAGACCTCGCTCCGGTCTTTGGCAACGAAAGTCTGGACGACACGGAAGGAAGATCAAGCCCCCTAAACCCGTGAAAGAAATACATTTACCCACTCCTAAATCACTGCCAGCCATCAGACTGACAATGACAAAGTCCTAATTATAATATTTTGTAGAAATAAAAATAATGTTAGATGTTTTCAATGACTTTTATTTCTCGGTACGACATTCGATCTGAAGATAAATATCACAACATATAAAGCTGCTTTTTGTGCGTAACAATTATTATTTAATAAATAGCTAATTGATTAACCGAGCCTTTAGTAAGTACATAAACACTTTTAAATGCATGAGATTAAAATGTATGTAGGTATGGCAAAAATCGTAGCTTAATACGCATATTGGAATTATTTCATTTTAATCTTCGTCTTCATCCGAAAAAGTCAGTATCTGTGAAAAAAAACGAAAAAATTCACATGCCAATCCTTATTAAAAGTCTTCTATTTATACATATATTTGCTGCTCTAGCCATTTTAAATCAATCAACTCAGTCTATCGCAGTCCACTGCTGGGCATAGTTCTCCCAGGCTGCGCCACATCACCCTGTCTTCCGCCTTCTGCATCCAGACTGTACCAGCCCCTTAAGGTCGTCGGTCCATCTAGCTAGAGGTCCCACGCTACACTTGCCGATACATAGCCATTTTAACAACCCACAAATTTATCAAGAATATGGTAATGAGAATTAGAGCATCCCTTCCCAGTATTTGGAAGGCAACATTACCCATGGAATGTAATGATGGGAAGATAATCCATTCATTCACCAATAGGGCAAGAGTACAAAAAAAAAATACAGTGCTACAAGGTTCTTTTGGCGCCTAAATGACATTGACGGTTAGTATAGTAAGCGCCAAACTTTATGGCGGCTCTGAAGTACGCTACTCGTTGCGCAGTACTGCACTCCTCACCTCCACCGACACATGAATATGTTATTGCGCAGCGACTCGCCATATATTCCGAGCCGCAATAAAGTTTGCATTGGGCCATAAACACACAGAAATTGTATTAACAAAACGACATGGCGGCGTTAGTTCCGGTTTTGGCCACGCGCAAAAATATTCCACTTACATCAGTCATCTCAGCCGACAAATGCAACTCGTGTAGCCCGGTCACCTCTTCCAAATAGTTCCCGCTATTAAAAACTTTAAGCAAGAACTCGATATTCTCCTCTCTATATTTGTTTATCACGACATCAGAGCAGGCTATGCACTGCTTGAACTTGGCACAGGTTGGGGTTAACGTTTGGTACGAGTGTAGATAGCCCCTTAAAGTGTGGGGTATGGGACCGAGCACGCCTTGGAACTCTGGAGGTATGTCCTCTGTGTCGCTGTTTAGATTGTATACGGCTGGTGCGTTTACCCTGCAATATAAGTAACATGTTTAAGCGATGCTAAGTAAACAAAACAATACCTAAAGAGTGTCATATAATTTTCCTATTGTTTTATAAAAGCTTGTGAAGCTTTTTCACAAGGACTATCAAAAATGGTAAAAAGGGGATCAGAATCTGTTTGGAATTGTCAGCTAGATAAGTAAGTTTACCGGAAATTTGTTTATTAGGTTGCAAAACAGGCCGCAAATTCGGAGGGGCGTTTCTAGCAGCATGGAGCGGGGCGTTACATGGGCAGTTCGATTAAACGCCCGGCTGCACGCTGCAAGAAACGCAGCTCCAAATTTGCGGCCTAAGACTTACAGACTACGTGGAGTATATAATTGAGTATCAAACATTAATTGTTGGACTTACCTTAGTGGATGTTGCAATAACCCGACTAGAATCTCAACTGCCAACGCACCTGCAATAGCTGCCACACCCGGCCTTGTCACCGTACATTGCTGGTCTAACGTGCGGTCTTTTAACGACTGAAATAGAAATTAAAATAAATCAGCATAGCTATTCACAACCATCCGACAGGCTATCGTATAATTATCATATTTCGATATGCCTTGTCCCCGACAACAAACAGCTGTCGGAAGAATAGCGATCCTCCTATATGATTTAAACTAACAAAAATTTCAGGTGTTGCACTTGTGAACAGCGTTTAGAGCTTAGGACTCCTATGATAACATTGATTGATGTTCGATACGGTACGGAAGCGTATCGAGTGGTTGTGTATCGCTATACAGTGGACTTAGACCTACTAGTCCAGTCAAAATAGACATTTGACTTAGCCAAAATTCGCATAGAGCTGAAAATTGGCAGAGACGTTATATACATCATAATAAATGAAATGTCAAAAATCCCCTTCGATCCCACTTCTGCAAAAAAAATTATTCAAGGTCAAAAGTACAAAATTAAGGTTTTTTCCATTTTTCTCGAAAACAGTAAGTATTATCGTGAAAATAGATCAGACAAAAGTTGTAGATCATACAATTCTCTACAAAAATGGTCCAGTCACTTTTTCTCTTAAGACTCACCATTCGTGAGATATCGCGATTTTAATCATTAGAAAATTCATATTTTACATAATATGCACACATTTCCGCACCACCTATGAGGTAATAATGTACTTGGCGCATTTTTTTAACGTGGTTTCCCCAGTAGGTATACTCCACGATCTATTGTTATAAAGAAAGTTTGATCAGATCGTATCCTATTAATTGCAAGAATAGTAATATTGCTAATGATCAAAGTGGAATAGGTTGTTTTTCTACATGTTATATTGAAAGAAATACAACAGATGAAGATATTTATGATATTAATGAGGAGACAATTGATGCTTCCCTTTTCTTAGAACAGCGAACTTCTGCAAGAAGAAGAAAATAAAGACGAAGAAATAATTGTCGAAGTAGAATTAGACAATTATCTTATATAATGACATGTGTAAAAAAACAATCTATTCCACTTTACTCATTAGCAATATTACTACGAGGATTCTTTCAATTAAAAGGATACGATCTGATCAAACTTTCTTTATTACAATAGATCGTAGAGTATACCTACTGGGGAATGATGATGATGATGGGACTCCCTTTCCCGCATTCAGGCCGTTGTGCGTGGGGATTCTGGCTAACAGAGCCAGCCTAGCTCCGCCCAGAAGCACAGAAGCTTCCTGGGAGCTTCACAGGCTTCGCGGAGCGACCTCATTGTTCCGAGGATTTCTGCACGTTGAGAAGCCACGGCCTCGCAATCCAGGATGACGTGGACGGCTGGTTCCTCGGCATCAAGGCAGCCCCTGCAAAGGGGGCTGTCCGTGGCGCCTATGTTGAAAAGATGTTTTTAATACAGTTGCTCAAAAAGTGGCGTATTGCAGGGACGTATAGCGTTCGGGAAGTGGGCTATTACATACTCGTGCTTTTTTTTTACCTTTCCCGAACTCGTGCGTTCTCTTTCCCAACTGTCAAAATAATGTCTATTAAAAAGAAAAACCAACCATGAAGTTTTTACTAAAAAAATTCACGGAAGTTTTTATGATTCATGCAAATACGTATATTTCTAAAAAGAAGCTACTAATTTGTTTCAATATCAGATTTAATGATTTGATTGAAAAGAATTTTCATTTCATATCAATAAAAAAATTCTACTGAAGACTTGGCTGTATGGGCATAGTTCCCTTTGCCTACCAGAATGGGTGAAGAAAAAATAAATCTCTGCTTATATTTTTTACGGTTGGCGCCATTAGTTAGTTGAGTTTATTGTTTTTATTATTTTATTAAATTGCTTCATTTTTTCGCAACTGTATTAAAAATAGTCGTTCAGTACACGTGCGAAACCGTCATTGCAACTTGTTCCGACTGTCAACCCTCGCCTTCGGCTGCGCCTCGGCTCGGGTAGACATTTGTCGGAACTCTTTGCAATGACAACCTTTCCGCACTTGTAATGAAATATACTATTGTTAAGGAGGTTGTGGCCCGTAATTGTACCTATTATTACTCTAAGGTTATTCCTACTCAGGCTGAGAAGTTTTTTGGTTAATCGCGGGTGTATCATTGGTAAAGCCAATTTTGACTGTCTACAGTCGAATCTGTTGCCCGTGATCATCTGTTGTTATGAAGTTCGGTTGATCTTTGGCGAATCCACGCACGAAATTGTGAGAAAGGCAAAGGGAGAAGTGGGTACGGGCCTAGCACCCTCATATCAGAGCCTCTCTTCGCAAGTTCATCTGCAGCATCATTGCCCAGAGATTCACTGTGCCCTTTGATCCACTGGAGAGTAATACGATTAGACGTCGATAAACTCTCCAGAGCTAGATGGCACTCAAAAATTAGCTTATTGTTAGTTTGTTTGCTTCCTAAAGCTTTGAGCACAGATAGGCTGTCGGATAGGAATTTAATGACATAGTTCCGGATGCCTAAGCGCTTTACTGCTGTTGCAGCTTGTGTTAAGGCAACACATTCGCATTGAAAGATCGAACTATGTGTGCCTAGTGGTATGTGAAAGTTAATATTTAGGTCAAGGAGTGCACGCCAGCACCGTTTTGTGTTTTAGAGCCGTCTGTATAAATGCGCACTTCATTGACTCCTGACTGATCTCTTTCTTCCTGAACTGTTTGTATAATGTAGTTCTTGTTGAACATCGGTTGGTTTGGTGTTCTGTCACACGGGGCAGCGATGAGAGGCTGGTACTCAATCGCCCGGTCCAGGATTTTAGCGTGTGGACTGGTAATGTTTTTGCCCCATATGCCCAGATGCATTAGCCTGATGGCGGCTAGCGCCGCTTCCTGCTGTATGTACAGGTCAAGGGGAGTTAATTGAAGGGCTATCTCCATCACCTACTGGGGAAACCACGTTAGAAAAAATGTACTAAGTACATTACCTCATAGGTGGTGCGGAAATGTGTGCATATTATGTAAAATATGAAATTTCTAATGATTAAAACCGCGATATCTCACGAATGGTGAGTCGTAAGAGAAAAAGTGACTGGATCATTTTTGTAGAGAATTGTATGATCTACAACTTTTGTCTGATCTATTTTTACGATAATACTCACTGTTTTCGAGAAAAATGGAATAAACCTTAATTTTGAACTTTTGACCTTGAATAATTTTTTTTGCAGAAGTAGGATCGAAGGGGATTTTTGACATTTCATTTATAATGTTGTATTTAACATCTCTGCCAATTTTCAGCTCTATGCGAATTTTGTCTAAGTTATGACTTATTTTTGTCTATTTTGACTGGATTATACAATGATAATTTTCGTTTGTGTCGAGATCGGTAACATAAATAAAAAACAATGGTACCTATCTATTATTACTATCCATCGCGAATCATCCGCTGCGGAAGATATACATAGAGGAAACTTTACAAGCAATTCTCATAGGTCATAAGTACAGACAAGAACTGATCCTACTATTTATGCCTGTAAAGACAAATTCATCTGCTGAGTATTGTGACTTGTGTCCATCGCAGTTTGCGTCCGCGACTATAAGGTAGACCATCTTCAACATTATTATTTATGTACGGAGCTGTTAAAACGGGACTACTTTAACGGGGTTACTTGGTTATATTAACTGTAGTTTTTAAAATATTCGATGGGTCTGTAAATGTTTGGCCAAACTGAAACGCGGGCGCGGGTGTGGGAACGCGCGCGGGCTGCCTGTCCGCACTGTAGCGCGGCTGCGTTCTGCGTGTTGTCGTGTACAGTGTCAAAATATAATATGGATGAAGAAGATTTAAGTATTTTTACTAGAAAAAAGCTCGAACTAGTTTGAGAACCGTGTCTCCGCGCGGGCCGCCCGCGCCGCGCACCCACTGCGGCCACTTGTATGGACGAGCTATGTCGTGAGATGCCCGCGCGCTCGCCGCGGCCCCGCGCCGCTCACCGCGCCCGCGTGCCCACTATGGACACTCAAAGGAAGTTCATAATTATGTTTGAGTTCGCCGCGCCGCACCGCGCTGCCAGTCTGGCCAAACACTAAGCCTATTATTGTGTAAGCAATATTTGTACGCCTTGCAAGGCAGCACATAGTGCCACATACAATATTTTTTTCTTCTTCTTCGTCGTGTCGATGATTCCACTTACCTATCTGTTTTTTACAACACTACAATAAATACCACAACTTTATACCTGTCACAAAAAAAAAAATTAAAATCTTTAGTAATTTGTTACACTCACATTGCCAGGCGCAGTGACGTCATTGCAGAAGTAGCACCCAAGGTTTTCGCCAGCGATCCAGGCAGTGTTTACAGATGTGGGTTCTTCTGGATTAGAGCCTCCGACGCCGTGGCGCATCACTAGGTAGCTGTCGAATCCTAACGCCGCGTTTATCACTATCTGTGGAAATAAACATTACATTAGTTCATTTAATTTGGATCCCAGTGTCAATGCTCCTGACCAAACCATGTCCCATATTTTAGTATCTAAACTGGACTTTCACCTGCAATTCTAAAGTCCTAAAAACCCTACTGATGCCGCGATTGGCGTCGCCACTTATTGGGTCCAACTCATCGAACATAATAATATATTAACATTTACCATCGACTAAAAAGAAGAACATTGGAACAAGAAACAGAACCAGAAAAGAGCGTAAAGGGGTGGGGAAATTATTGTAATTTATTTAGTTTTTGCTCAATGTGGGGTGGCTCGCCATTGGGTGGACCTGGTCTGACGATCAAGTGAAGGTAAGGACTTTGTGGCGACGCTTGGAAGAAGGCTATGTTCAACAGTTAGACGTCTTTCCGCTGATATTTCTCCAGATATCGTGTTCTGTTAATTTTTAAATATAATTAAAAAAGAAATGCTATTCCTTGGTCAGCGCATCACTTGAGAACGGCTGGACTGATTTGGCTGTTTTATGTGCAGTTAGTCTGAATTAGGTTTTAATGGAATGATTTTTTTTTGAATTTTCCCGGCATATTAACAATTTGAGAAAAACTGACTTTTTGTATGAATAATTTAAATTTGGTCAGGAGTCAGGACAAAGTCGTCAGGGTCAGCTGGTTACAAGATAAATATTAACAATGAAAAGACAAAACATTTTCAAATTATACCTTTCCGTAATGAGCAGCCAAAAGTGTAGGAAGCCACCGCGCTTCTCTGGTATCTAACAGAAGGAATATCACATCATGTTCAGCGATGGCCTCCGTGATAATTTTGATGTTGGTTATCGTTTCCTCCTCCAACGACTCTCCAATCGGATGGCCTGGCATCGGAATGTGTGCTACTATGCCTTGGCTTACCTAGAAATGAAGCGAAATAAAACGTATTACTAAACAACATTAATGTATAAAAAATTACAGATATAATATGAAAACCGCAGGCTAGTAGAAGTTGCGCGTTAGTCTGCATTTTGCAAGCGTTTACGTTGTTAGATTTTATTCAGGGCACAGAAAACAAACACAATCCACAAAAGCACAATTAAATGGTAAAAAATTACTTGAATATCAGAAGATAAAAAACAAGGTGCCAATATTTAAAAAAAGTATTTGAATCGAAAGGATGGTGCTCGTTGGAAATTGGAACATTGCCACAAAAAAATCTTCATACGGACGCACCTTAGAAGACTCCTGTACGGGTTGTAGTAGTTAACTCCGTACACCGATTTGTCGCGAAGGTTGGTAAGTTAAGTTAGTATAGAGAAACACGCTCCACTGAGATGCACTAAGTAGTTAAGTTTATTTAAGTTAAAAGTAACAGTACTAAAGTGAAAGGCGATTATTTCTCTCAGTTGTTGATAGCTACCCAGTTATAAGTTCACTATATTTTTATTCGCTAGTCATGTCATTTTATTATGCCAAATTATGACGCGCATCGTTGGTCTAAAGTAGGTTACAGAATAAGCAGAAAAATGTACGGCGAGTAAACCGTACATATTGGCAACCCCCTAAAAAAGCTAAGATGAGTAAAAAGAGAGAAAGAAACGCCTGTACAAAGTCGAACATTAAAGTAAAAGTAGATAGGTAAAAAATTAATCAAAAGTAAAGGTAACATTGTCTCGGTGTCCTTGAGAATGAACGTGGCAGTCGTCCGTGGGCGCCTGCTGGTTTTCATCTCTGGTAGTCTGCTGTCGAGATCCCATTGGTTGAAGTTCGATGTCTTCATGCGTTTGCTTTTTATTTGTGTTCCTAGGAAGTCGCTTCTTGAGCAGTGTGCACTGTGTGCAGTATTTCTTTATTACGATCCACAGGAAAGTGATGACGGCAATTGTGAGTAAAAAGTAACAAATCGCATATTGATGAACGTCATGATCCGTGATAGTGGATGGTAGTTTCGGCTCGTTCTCTTGTTGGAACCGCAGCTTTTTGTCAAGTTCCTCAAAGTCATTTTTCTTGAGAGTGAAAAGTTCGTTTGGTGCTTTATGAAGTGTGACGTTGACAATGTTGTTTATCGGCGAATTCAGGTTCGGTACCTGCATGTAATAGTTCACGTTGAGGTTGCTGTTGTACTGATTGTGCGAAGTGATGGTGAGTTCTTTTGACCGCAGTACGCATCCTTGATTCAAAGTAACTATAGCCGCCGATGTGATAGTTTGCGATATTACGTCGTTTTCACAAACTACGTAATTCGCACCTTCCGCAACAAACAACTAGCCAGCTGTTTGATTCTTGCAACTTGATCCATGTCTCCTCGCATGACACGCTGCGTACGTCACATGGTGACGTAGTTGTACGGTGACCCAGTAGTTTTGCTTCGCAAGGTGCATTCTTGTTTTGTAAGTTGAACACTGGCATGTTTGCGTTACAGATGAAGTTATCTTTTTGTCTTTTGATGCATTGCTTGAGGTCCTTATCTTTTAGTGAGATGTAAGAATTCTTCTCAAAGTTCACGGCAATGTACTCTGAAGATAGCTGCATCAATTTGTAATTTGACTCCGCCTTGAAAGGTATAGCGATAGCCCGGTAGTAGGTGAAGTCCTCATTCGAAGTTAGAGGAATGTGAATTTCGAACATGAAGTAGTTCTTTGTTATTCGTGCTTTCACGTACAGCAACTTGTAAACTTCCTTGATATCTTCTCTGATATTTTCTGTAGGTAATGACAGAGTCCTCGGCAGTCGGCCGGATATATCTTCCAGTTGCTTTATTAGACTGACTGGTGATATCAAGTGCACGTCCATATGTCCACTGTAGACATTAGTGAGAGTGTTCAGGAGCAGAGTTTGAATTTCCTTAAGATTTCGTAATAGTAGCGATGCTGTGAGAGAAGCGGAGTTGAAGTAACTTGTGGCCATCATCATTTGTAATTCCGTTTCAATGCTGTTCAGTGTCGTCTTTGTTTCTTCCATGAAATGTTCTATCATCTTGCATTGAAGTTTAATATTTTCATCGTTTTTCTTCAAAACGTCATTTTGTAGTTGCATGATCGATGTTTGATTTTTTGCGAGTTCACGCAAATAGTTTTCGTTGTGTTGTATGGCATCAATGTCTTTATGGTATTTGTCAGCAAACTCCTGGTCTAAGACGCCGAATAATGACGTTTTGAAGAAAAACGATGAAAATATAGGTCGAACCTTACACAAAACCTTACACAAAATATAGGTCGAACCCATGACCTGGAGAAACTCACAAGTTATCTCTGGAAATCTATGTTTATATTAGGTAGGTATATATACTTCTCCTATTCTGAACTTGTTGGGGCGTAACTCCGAACAGTGAAAATGTTATGTTGAAGTTGTGTAATGTTATGTTGAATGAGTAGACAACCGAATGGTATAAAGGTTTTATTGCTACTAAAAATAACATGTTATAAGGTAATAATTATTATTTACAACTAAGCAAACTGCAACGTTTTCACCGTAAGTAGGACGAGTTAGTTACATGTAGAGATTAACTACGATAACATGGCGCGCCCCTCCAAAATTCAGAAACGTTTGAAAGTATTTGTGTAAGTATTTACAAAGCACCACCAACACTCACAACGCATGTGTGTGTAATGCAAAAACCGTCAAACAAAAACAAATCCACGGATATGTTGCTCGACTAGTGCCGTCATTAATCGCTCATTATTATTAGTATGGCGCTGCACTGAGGTATTCTATGAAACGAACACGTGCGTTGTCTTGCGCGGTCGGCTAGTTATGATTAGTTGACCAACAAATCTGGTAATAAGTGAGATATTACGAGTACCGATTGCACAAAACTATGAATAAATTTTATTGTGTTCAAATATTGAAATTTAATTTACTCTAAATCTAATATTTTGATGTTTAATGTTTTCAATAAAATGAATGAATGAATGAAATGTGACTCTTATTATTTTTATACATATTAATAATTTATGACTGTTTATTATATTAATCATTAATGCTTTATAAAATAAATATTTAATAAATGAAACCTTTATAATATATTTGTAACACATTTATTTTTAGTTACTAAGACATCAAAATCATTAATTAACAAAAATACGTAATCATAATTATTATAAAAAAGTACATAATATACATTATGGTCCAAGTGACAATGAGGGCATTATTCATACTGCCCGGGCATTATTAATAATACCCTCATTAATCACTTGGCCCACAACGTTTATATTATAAAATAAAAAAATCTTAATTATCTCTATTAGCACTGGAACTAAAATTTTGTTCATCGCTGTCATAGAAGCTTGATGTGTCGTTTTCAGAATCTGATTCTCCTACGTGAATAATAAATTCTTGCTCGTCGTCGTAGTTATCCCAGTATTTGGATTTCGTCTCCTCCACATGTCTGCAAGTGTTGGTCCACATTGTGCAATCGATCATGTCTAGATCTTCATGAAGTAATTTCATTATGGATGTGTAGTTATGGTCTATATTTTTGTTTGCGACATAGTTTTTTAACACTCCCCAAATTTTCCATGACTAACTTATTTTGCAATCAGTACTTTCGTGTCACTGAGCGATGTAGTATCAACAACTTGACTGTCTCAGACCGCTGCCGGCCTGCTACTGAAGACGAACACTTACAACTACATACAAAAACTTTCGTAAGGATATGGCTAAACACATCGAAACAGTAATTTGGAGGGGCGCGCCATGTTATCGTAGTTTATCTGTACAGCGTAGCTCGTACAGAACTTCATACCGGATTTTGATACGGTTTTCACCATCTTTTAAAGTATTTAAAAGGGGAAGCGCGTTTCGGGAAGGTGTATGTGTATAAGTAGGTAATCTTGCGCGCCACAATTGATGCCTGGTACATGGTGACATTAGTTACTACTAGCGCCATCTAGTATCGGGTAGCAGAACTAGTAGGGTCAGGGTCCTAGAAATTCCGAGAACTATCGACATCGGGTCAGTCAGGACTGGTACTCGAACGTTCTAGATGTTTATGTAGTAGCTCTGTGGCACTATATAAGGCCGGTGTGAGCCGCGAAACATATAGTTTTGAATAAGCGATACAAGCGAGTACATCGAAGCGATATTCAAGTACGACTAAGAGTGATCAGTAGTACAAATTGTGTTTCATAATTAGTGTGTTTGAGTTGTAATTAGTGTTGTTAATTAAAGTGTCAATTTTTGGTTATTAAATCGGCAGTTTTTATTGTCACGAACCCCAAGCTCGTAACAGTAATATTAAACTTACAATCATAAAGAAATAACAATGTTTTGTCAAGTCATAAAAACCGTGCGAAGCAGGGGCAAGTCGCTTAGTTACTGGTAAATAAAAAGATTTAATACTCACAGTAGTAGGCAGAATATTTTTCAGGCTATCTGCAGCCGCTTCAGCTTTCTTCTGACCGCCATTGAGGCAGTCTTGAAAATTGAACAGTACCTGTCGCGTCGGGTTGGAGTACGACACTTTGCCGTTGTCTATAAATGTTATGTGACGGAAGCCCCATGCCTGGAAGAAAACGGTGAGTTCAGGTGGTTTAACCCAAGATTGAACTAAAGAAAATTATGAATGTAAAGTGTGTGCGGTCAATGAAGCCATAGCTAGGCCAAAATATCGCGTGTAGCGATAAGACCGCCCATCTTGTCACCCTATGTATACTTTTAAGAAAGGGGTTGGCTACCGAGGCGTGATTGGTAATCATCAAGAAGTATATAAGAAGACATATATATTGCACTGACATCAAATATGTAAATTGGGTTATGGCCAAGAGAATGGTAATGATTGTTTTGTCTTACCAATAAGTTCCGAGCCACATGACAGCCGAGGGTCCCAGCTCCAAGCAGCAAACACTTAGTACTCTTCATGATGTCCACGTTTATGTCCGGAACTAGACGCCATTTCATTAGTTTTATATTCAGATCTGACGCTGTATCAGCCAGTCTGGAATTTGGGAGGGAAAGATGAAACAAGTGGCTTTCATAAATTCCCATATCAATCATAGTACTAACTGGAATGCAAATATAGTGACCTCGTAGAACGTTGTCTCTATTATAGTATTTTTATTTCACGAAACGACGCGCGCTTTACTTGTAGTTACCGAGTGTACAAAACACGCTGTGAATGTGTGTGTAAGCGCAGGAGCTCTCGATACCGGCCGAGACAATGGCGAAGTCAGAAGTGTGTGTGCATGACGCTACTCGTCTTCGCGCACACACACAGCGTGTTTTTACACTTGGTTAACACAAATAAAGCGAGCATCGCTTCGTGAAATAAAAATAGTAATATGTGTGACAGTCGCTTACTAAAGCTCGATGTGGCATATTTACGTCTAGGTACAGTCACGAGCATAAATACCTTACAATTACTCAAAATTCAAAAGCGATTTCTCGTGAAATAATGATTGTAACATTTAGAAAAGACATATTCCGTAATGATGTGGTAGTATACTACTAAATAATATTATAATACTATGTTCGTAACACCAAGAAATTTCTATCAATACTTTAGGAGAAAATCTCTTTTAAATCTTGCATGTTCTCATTGAAAAACTTACATCACAGGATCTAAAGATGCTGACATGTTGGCAAGCTTTGGACCAAAGTTTCCTTTGTCATTCCTTTCCCATCCCACCCACACATTACCCACAGTAGAAGGTTCCTGTTTTACGTCCTAAAATATTAAATGAAATTTTAAAAACATAAATTAAACACATGAACAAAGCGAAAATTATTGATTTTGATTGGCAAATTATGTCTGTTTGTACAGCAGTTTAGTTAAATGTTTCAGAATATTAACAAAAATAATAAGTACCTTTGACGTTGTCACGGCAAAGAATCGACTATTTTCAACATTACCAGTAGCATTGCACCGTAGCCCAATCACTTTAATATCAGCCCCCACTAAACTTGGACAGTGATCCAACAAAACTGCCAAGAACAGTCTTAAAGGCCATCCAGGATTAGTTCCATTACTCGGATCATTAAAGACAAAATAAGTACTGGATAGGTCAACATCTTTTAGAGACCCTTCTTTCAAATCAAATATACTTGATAATGTTTTAATACTGATGTTGTAATTTTCGTTAGTGACTGCAAAGAAGCATCGTTGTTCCAGATCTAGAGATTTATAGCTATGTGCAAGCTCGGCAATCTGTTTGGTGCTGAAAATTGTTGTGATACTTGTACTTTTGTCTTTTACATATACTGTGGGCTGCATGGGAGCGGGGAATGCAAACCAGTAATAGTAATGGAATTTCTTGAGATCCTGAAATGTAAAAATTCATGTAATAATGATCATGAAATCCATGGTACAGCCCGATTCATACTTTATGGTGTCTCGGAAGCAGCAATCAGCAGCAAGTAGCACATTTCAGAGCCGTCGATAAAGTATGAATTGGGTTGTACACGCAAACTATAGCAATAATACATATTAACAAGTAATTTTAAAAAATAAGAAACCCGACTGTGGCAAAAAACTGAAAAGCTAAATACAAGCCCATTATCCCAGCAGGCGGGACCCATTTGAATTTGAAAATACAAAAAAAGTGGTATGGGTCCTGCCTGCTTCCAACTTTTATTTAATTTAAAATGGGCTAGTTTTTAACTTTTCAATTTTTTTATTAACTTGGGTTTTTTTTTTACTTTTCTTTATTTCCAGCATTTTAATTTACAAATGTGAAAGATTTCACAGACAATTTAGTTCTTGGTACATGTTTCTTACGATTTGTCACTTCAAATTACTTTTTACCATATAAGTTGTATATATTCTTGAAATCACCTTTTAAAATCCTTTATTTTGATACCCCATTTATTAGGTTTTGACAAAAAAAATTTTTGAAGGCAATATGGCGCCAAAAATCGGCCATTTTATTTTTTTTTCAATTTTGATATACCCAGTCACTCTCACAATTAAGACGAATCTAACGGCACCTCTCAAAATGAAATCGATTAAGCTGTTTAGGCTACAGAGCGTGCCAAAGAAATATACATACACTCGAAAAACATAACCCTCCTTCTGGCATAGTCGGGCAAAAAGAAATTCACTAGTTTAAGGGTGCAGGCACCTTCTTCTAATGATGCGTTTTGGTTTGTGACAAGTATGATAAAAATGTTAGGGTAGCATCTTTAATAATACTACATAAACAGTTACACTGTTATCATCAACATTATTTAAACCTATCACAGTAGCTACATTACTCAGAGACAAGCAGCCAAATAATTAAAATATTATTAAATTTCATTTCAAACTCACAGCAAATGATAATATGATAAAATTCAATAAACTACTAGGCTTAGTAATCCATGTTTTTTCCTTCAGTCCAGCCCATATATTCTTTCCGACTGTGCTCAGTAAGGCAGCTTTATCAATAGATTTAAACTCTTCTATTGTATTCTTGTTCATTATTGTACCTCTAGCATTTGTGTATAACTGTTCATGTTCTGGCACTCTGAAAATAGAATTTCAATATCTTTTTAGTGTATGTTGTGTTTCCAAATTCTCACTAGAAAAAGCGATCTCCTGTTGCTGTATGTCATACTATAGGTTCTGAACATGGGCTGTAACACCCCCTAATGGGGTTTAAGACTTTCCTTTCAGGGGGTCAGTAAAAGACTTAGGGTGGCCAGTGAAAATTATATATCGTATCTTAAGACTATATAAATTACACATTTAAATATAATCGTGGCAATAGGTGTTAAGATTTGCGACAGACTGTAGATAAAAAAAAATGGGGGGCTCTAGAAAAAAAATCCTAAAGTGGGCGGAGGGCAAAATAAGATTGCATAGGCTGCGCACTACAGCATAGGCTGTAGATGAACTTCGTGAAGCCATTACTGTTGTTAAACTATAAAAATTACTGTTAATACGAAACATACTTGTTAAAAGACGTGCCATCGACTTCGAAAACAGCTCCTAGGTCGCCGCGATAAGTAAATCGTCCCCAAATCTGTTTAGTAGTCTCGTTCAGTTTATCTACGTCGAGTTTCATCTCCGTGAGGGTATGCCAAAAGGATGGGTGCACAAACGACATAAACGGCACATATTGTATTATTTCTTCTTGACTCTCTGATGCTGACATTTTCCTACGTATTCTCTCCCGGTTATTAAGATTTATAATTCACTAACAATCGCTCGAAGATTACAATTTACAATGCAAACATGAATACAAAACAGCACAATAATTTGTCAGTGTCAGTGACAGTCATATTCACAGAGTATGTAACATTTTAATCTGTATTATTATTATACTCTGTGTATAGTGTCATGTCATACTGTCAAACACAAACACAGCCTGTGATTAGCTTAGGTGATTAGTGATGGATTCCTTATTCAGAGTTAGTGATGCGCTACCATTACGGGTCGTAACTCTGCGCATCATTGAATGAGCTCTTTTCAAATTGACATAGAAAAAAAAAATAAGTTTTCTATATCCCCGATAGATGGCATAGCTTAAAACTAAAATGTCAAAGTTGTTTTGTTCGAAATCCAGTATGCGTTTGCGAGGTCGATCAAGTCAGAGGCAGCGGAATCCAATATACGATAGCAAGGTCGGTCAAGTTAGGTAGGCAAATTCAAAGTCCGGTACAAAGCGCTTATCAATTCACAGAAGTCCAAAATAAAACACCACGATAGATTATGCTCACAAGACAACGTCAAATCGAAGTGAGTGAAAACAAATAATATCCAAACGTCAAACTAGTGATAAACTTTTTACTCATAGCTTAGGCAAAGATATCAAATTTATGCAGCCAATTTTGACAGATCATTTTTTACTAGAGCCATCTATGGAAGCTTTTGAAAACTTTTTTTTTTAATCATGCTATTGAAAGACCTCATTAGTATAATACTTTATTCAATCCACAAATAATTTTTATTCGTGGAATAAAATTGATGTCTGACAGTTTTTGTATGGAAGAATTGTCAACAATTCAAAATTTATTATTCCTTTGATAAAATTATCTGGCGTTGGAAAAATCGGCCCCTAAAACAATAATAATATATAACTGTATGTATTTACTTGCATATAATTTTCATTTCATTTGTAAAATATGAGTTAAAACATTCTTATGGCATCAAAATAATCGTCCGCATCGCTGTTAACAGAAAAAGTGCCCAAAAGGCTGTTAGCATTGCCACGATGTACGGCAATGCTGATTCTTTGGCCAAAAAAAAATTGGCCAGCCCTCTGGACACGTGAAGTCAACCAACCGCTCGGTGACGTCTCGAAAAAACAAGTAGGCACTCGGACTACATGGCCCTAGTATTTCAATTCCAAACGGCTCGAACATAATAAACTCCCAATAAGATTGGAATATTTTCGCCATATGAAGTTTTCCGCACCTGCAACAGCTGCCCCAGCACAGCCCGCCGTAATAGGAAGATAAGATGGCGCAAGGAAATCCAGAGTATAAATCCGTACAGTCCCATTTAACAACTTACTAAAGAGGTAAGAGCAGTAAGTAGGTTGTGGATAAAATTAATACTGGTAAACAATTTTTTTTATTTACGTTATGATTTTTGAAGTATTCGAAATGAATAAATGTCACTAACATGATAATGTCAATGCCTTATTTTATAATTTCTTTGATTGGTTTTGAAATAAATTCATAACTATAAGTATAGTTCCATGTAGAGAGTGGTTTTATTTTGGTCTCTACAATCGAAATTATAGTGAGAAAATCTGTAAGTATTGAACAGAAAGTTTCACAACATTTGTTACCAATCGTGTTTTATTCATTTGTGTAATTGGCCGTGAAGGCGCAGTTTCATTGTTGCACACACTATGACAGACGCCAGCACATCAACCTACTACAATCTGTCAAATTTCTTTGATAGATTTTCAACTTTATCGCTAAAGCATAAGGTTCAAAGTTCATTGGGAAAATCTGACAGTTTCGGGTAGCTTGATGTGCTGGCGTCTGACGTGTCCTTAGTTTTGCTTTATATTGAAAAACCGGTCAAGAGTGAGTCGGACTCGCGCACCGAGGGTCGTACAAATTTGTAGGTTTGTAAATAGTTTATCACGGTTTTTTTAAATGTAACTACAAATTTACGGTTTTCGGATATTTTCCATAAGTACTTGTGCTACATAACCTTGCTTCTTGCCAAATTTCATGATTCTAGGTCAACGGGAAGTACCCTAAACATTTTGATTCCCTTGAATGTTGAAATATACGATTTTTTTGGCATAAACGGCCGTATCTTTTTTTACGTTAACTTGGAAGTTTTATTTTTTCGCAGCTTCGAGGGACTGCAGACCTGAGTATACGGTTTTAATTTTAACTCAATACCTCACGCGTTCCCAAGACAGACAGACGGACGTTGAGGTACGGAACCCTGAAAATCAAGGCTGGCCGGATTAATATCCATGTTTGAAACTATAAACTTTAGACCGAGCTCGAACAAGCTAGATTAAAAGAAAAGATTAAGGCTACGCCGACCGCCTAGTGGCGCCCTCATCATTTGTTTGGTTATTTCTTTTATTTTAGAATAAAAATGCAGAAAATATGCACGTTAAGTTGTGCTCCACAAGATTAAGTTAACATTATTCTAAACGGTAGTTTTACATTGATTTTCCGTTTTAGTGATCATAATAAAACTAAACAATGTAAAACTACCGTTCATAATAATATTAACGTATAATCTTGTGGAGCATAAATTAACGTGGTTATTTTCTGCATTTTCATTCTACTTAATATAAAATAAATAACCAAACAAACGATGAGGGCGCCACTGCGCGGTTGGCGTTTGGTCGGCTCCTTCTTAAAGTATAGCTGACGCTATATCCGTGCACCTTATGTGCTGCAGGGAATACGAGCCCCGATGCAAAATAGTTCGTCTAGTATGGAAAGTAGTGAGATATCATAAGAGATATCATAAGAGACGCCGGAAACTACACTTTGCGGTTGAGACAATCAGTATGAATGCCTCATTTTTGTTCCGAATCACTTTTTTCCTTTCATCGCCGACTGTCACTTCAAATTTGGACTCGTCACTCCAAATGATTCTACGCCACTGATCGGAAGTCCAATTTAAATGATCACGAGCAAACTTCAACCTCTTTTTCTTTTGTACAGCAGTCAACAGTGGTTTCTCCTTAGCGGTGTAAAATCCGTAACCCATTCTTTTTAAGACTCTTTTGCAAGTATCAACTGAGACGTCTTTGTGAATCATGTCCTTCCATTGCATCGTGAGTTCTCCAGCTCGAGCACGACGATTATTTTTGAAAATTTTCTTCAGAATTCTGTTTTCTACTGCACTTGTGATGCGTGGTCGACCAGTTTTCTTCAAACAAGTTGTTCTATTCTTTTCATAGTGCTGAATGATAGATTGGACTGTAGACCTGGGAAGTATGAAGTCTTTAGATACATATAGTTTACCTTCGTCTTAGCGTATCGATGGCAAAAAGTTCAAACATCTTTGGCCCAAAATTCAGCTGCGCAAACTCCGCTCACTGACGCAGTTATAAGATCATCAAGGGCCACCCTTAGCCCTTTCACCTCTGTGAAAGGGTGGTGTACCTGTAGTAGTCCCACACTTCACCAGTTATGTTAAAAGTCCTATGAAAGAGGGCGCGAACCTATTATTATTAAACGGGCACAAATCCAGACTCCGGGCTGCTATCTACAGAGAAATTCCTGATAGAAAAACCCAATAACACTGCGCGACCCGGGAATCGAACCCAAAACCCCACACTCAGCAGTAGCGCTTGGGAGTCAGAACTTAGACCAATGAGGCAGGTACATAATATACCTATTCAGATCAATCATTTAAGAGATTTATAACTCGACTTTTTTGTTAATTACAGATTAGAAGATTTTGTTTACTTACCATCAGTATAAAATAAACTCGCAGACATGGCAGTCACTTCATCTGATATGTCGTGTGATAAACTACCTTCGAAATCTTCTGGTTCCGCTCACAGTTCCAAACATTCTTGCCGATTACATAAATTACATTTTGCGCCTGAAAGCAGCTTATCAAGTGCTACTAGCAAATGCAATAAACCAAAAATAAATAGTATTAAATGTAGATCTCCATACCTAACTGGGGATAGAATTCAGTTACTTTCAAGAGTAGTAGAAAAACGATGGCTTCATAAAACTAATATTGTTTCATCATTCCCACTGGCTGCAAATCTCTACAAAACTAACTCCGATGACTTTAAACCACCAAAAAAAGCTACTAAGAAAGTTAAAAAATCGGTGCTGACTCTTCCAAATGACCCGGCTCCAGTGCCTCAACAATGCACAGTAAGCGATATGAATGATTCGGAGTATTGCGACAAAAACGTTGAAGATCGGAAACGAAAAGTAGTTAAGAAGCGTGCACCGACTCAAAATAAGAGAAAGGCCCGTGTAAGAGAAAAAGATTTTGAGTTTTATGATAGAGATGCTCAGTATTGTTCGCAGCTTAATATAGACTTAGACTCTAGCTCTACGGATATGATGAAAAATTTTAATGGTGATAACAAAAGGGTTTCCAACAGGAAGAAAATATCACTTAATTCCAATAAAACTCATACAGCGTCTAACAATCTGACTGATGTCTGGGCCGTACTTAGAAATATAAATAGATTTCAGTTTAGGCCTTCACCTCCGATGTCTGAAGAGAGTGTTGTACCGATGAAAAGAAAAGTACAAGAAAAACCAAAAAAGGCGAATCGCAAAGATGCACGGTAATTATCTAAAGTATGGGATAGTTTATACGTTCTTTAATAACTTTTGCAGTAAATCAATTTAATCTTTCAGTATGATTGAGACTTGTCGAACCCAAGAGTTTGCGTATATATCAAGTTACGAACTGGATAAAAAATCTACATGTAACTTCTCACAATCCTCTAGTATTGATCGTATTACAGTTATTGACAACCAAGATGAATTTAACATAATATGTGAAGAATTTGAAAAACGACTACTTGGAACACACGATTTTCTTAAAGATTCAAATAATTCCAAAAATCTAATTCAGAAAAATAAAATTCTGAGCAAAATTCCCAAAAACAACGTAAGAGCAATAGGCAATTCTGTGGCTAAAGATAATAAACAACTGATACCCTTGAAAAGGAAGAAAAAAATAAATTTGAAGACTCCAGTTGTTGAACAAAGTAAAAGTGAAATGACGAATATTAGCAGCGAAAATAAAGATTCACTAATTGGTACCGATAGTTTACAACCTAATTCTGATATTCTGCTACATAAAACGGAAAACGATATCATGCTTCCAGTGAAGGTTAGCTTTATAGGTTCTGATAATTCAGGATCGAGCAAAGCTGAACTACCTAATAAAATGAATGAACAAGTTAGCAGATACGGTAAATAAATATTTCTTGATTTGTGTATCGTATTACCCAGTAACGGCGATGTCGAGGTCAGATAGGCAGTCGCTCTATTTAAAATACTAGTATTCAGCTGTATCCGATTAGACTGGAAGCCGACCCCAACATAGTTGAGAAAAGGCTAGGCAGATGAGATACACCATATTATATCATAAGTAATTGTGTTGTTTCCAGATAAATCTGTAGATGTTGCAGTTTTAAACAAAGAACACGAGTCAGCTGTAAATATACCTAAACGATTAGATCCTCAGCAAAGAAAACCCCGCTTAGTAACCACAATGCCCAGTTCGTGTATGATTGCAAAATTAACTCAAACTGAAATAAAACGAAGGATTGCACATATGAGGTTTCCAATCGTTGTTTTAGGGAAAGATCAGGTCAGTTCGAGTATAGAAGTTATGGATTACGATCCTCCGCAGTTCAATGGCTTAGATGATCATATTTGGCCATTTATGATTGAATGGTCTCCAAATGCTGCAGCAAGTCAAATCAAAAGTAAATTACGCAAAGCCAACACTGACGTAGGTATATGCAAGCAGACGGCCTTGAAAGACAAGAAGCTGGCAAATAATGATTCATCTACATTAAAAAATAAAGCTAAAATTACGCCAACACCTAATTTAAAATTAACCGATAAGTTCATTCAATGTAATAAGAAGCAGAAATCAATTGTACAGTTAAAGGACAAAATGTTGAACTTCTTGTATAA
Source organism: Luperina nickerlii (assembly GCA_963855955.1). NCBI lineage: Eukaryota > Metazoa > Arthropoda > Insecta > Lepidoptera > Noctuidae > Luperina > Luperina nickerlii. The sequence continues at coordinate 9,896,480 of OY979677.1, read as the reverse complement.
AAAATCTTCGAATCGCGATGTTAATAACGACAATTATGAAAACGATGAAAGGAAACCCATAATAGTCAACGATATTGCCTGCCCTGCCATGGCTGAAAATAATGTTCCGGCTGTAACGGACAGTCAATTGAAACCAGGTAATGTTTTGGTCCTAAACGACCCCGTCAAGAAGAGACCTTTTTCAACTGAAGGCAGTAACAAAAAAGCTCCATTTTATAAATATCCTTGGGCTAAAGCGAAGTGGGCGAGTGATTTTATAGATAACGTTATGAAGAAGATACGAAGCGGAGTTTATTATACTCAAGATCGTATGGATTTTTGTCACACATATCAAATTGGCAAGTTTTTCTTAATTTGAGTACAATAAATTACACAGGTATGTATTAGTTAAGTACCTAATGTATTACCTACGTTATCCTTTTCCGCAGATTTGCAGGAAGTTTCCGTACAGGCGGGATCGGTATGTGATACTGCTGATTCTACTCAGACTTGTGATAGTGAGGCAGATTTCACACTGAATGAAACAAATGATATAAACCAAAATAATCATATATGTATACCAGGCTTCAATAATACACAACCGTTGCTTGAAATTCAAACACTCAACATGAAACAAATTGCTGTAAAACATTGCGTGACAAACATTTTGGTGCAATTCGACGTTACTGTCCCGGCTAAGAACGATAAAAGTACAATGGGCCTAAATAAAACTTTGTCATTAACCCCAATCGCGATAACTGAAAGTCAGACTAAAGTATACAAATGTAAAACTACAATTTTTAATGCTATGTTGCCTGCTGAGTTATGCAGTATTCTACCAAAAATGATGAGCAGTATAATTGATTCAAATAAAAGCTTGATGGGAAGTCCTGCTGCATGTCTTTCAACAACGGATTCGTGTTTATCTACCATAACCGAATTGACCCGCTATGAAGGTGGTGATTCCACGATTCCAACTTCACCTGAGATTAAACACTTTCTTGAAGGAAGGTTTTCAAATATAGATTACAAAAAGCCAACATTTAATCAACTTGATTTTAAAATTAAATACGATCAGTGTTTGGTAACAGAAATGTTACCAATGGTCTTGTCGAATAATTTGTTAAAATATCAAGAGAGTGCTCTGATAATGGAACTTGATAATTTACAATACAAACATTCGCAAGTATCTTTCCATCAATCAAACAAGCAAATTTCTAGTGCCCAAAATCATACAATTTGCAACTCTGTGCAAATTTATACCGGCAACAAAAATAGATTGACTTCAGCCTTTAAACCTAACCACTTTGTGGGTATGATTGAAAGTATTATGCGCAGTCACAACTTACAAATAAATCAAAATTTGAATTCATACTTTGATATGCTCAAACTGCAGTACGATGGTAAAAATGTTGAAATTAATATGTCGATGACAAACAACAGCGGCCTACACAAAACAATCTCAGTAACTATAAGCAACTTGAACTTTGATTCGCTATACAAAGCTCTTCCTAAAATTAAGAATGACAACAAGTACCAAATGAATAGAAATAATAGTCCTTTGGAATGCATAGAATACATTAACACTACAGTAGCAAGAAAATCACGGAACACAGAAATTACTCAAATCAACCTTAAAAAAACCAAAAGAAAAGGTTTCTTAAGGCTTTACAGAAAATGCAAATCGAAATCCAATGTATCGTCAGGAGCGAAATGGACTAACACGGCTAACACACCACTCGATAAAATTACAACTTTAGACGATTTCTTCCAAATTCTAGGATCGAAAAAAATATTTTCTAGCGTATTTGATGGGAATGCTGCAAAGAAGATTTTATCGTCAGTGATGGAGGTAATTTTCTAACATACTATCAAACAAATGTTGATGATGTTTGCTTTAAACACTTATTTAATATTATTACCATATGTGCAGATGAAGAACTGGATATCAGAGATAAATCCAAAACAGGCCTTGTTGGTATTATTGTTGACCAATAAGAAAGATACGCAGAATTTAGTGCGATTCAGACCAATAATTTTGCAAGCCATCGCAGTGAACAGAATTACTCGAGCTTCTGAACTAGATTTGGAGATTGAAGTAATTGACAGAGAAAATTTTAAGACATTTCCGCAGGTAACATTAACAAATACATGTTGAAAAGGTAATCTAAAAGTAAATCCTCTTTATTTTACCGAACTCCTTACATGTGGTCAAATAGTCCATACAGTGTCATAATATTTTTTTTTTCTGAAGCAGTTCGAAGGAATAACTTACTTGCCGGAATCAGCCACGGATTACGAAAATCTTTTGGATGAGTTATACTGGATAGCTAAAACTACTGTAAGATATTTTTTTCGTTATTTTTGTTTTATGAGTTCGCATTGAGGCTTTTTTGAATCTGTCATTTATTATTCCGTTAATGAAAGTAAATAATTACAGTCGTTAAAATCCTGAAAAACAAAAAGATTTTGTAGACTGACAAACGACGGTTGTTGTTTAGTTTTATTCATGGAGTAGTTCGACTGTTCGACAGCTTCCGAAGATTTGGACTGAAGGTGTTAACGCACTCAGCACCCGAAATAGTGCCCAGTAGAAATCTATGGAAGAGGTTTATGTTTTTAAGTGTAATGTAATTTTCCCATGGGTTTAGGGAATGTCCACGCAAATGTTTGTTGGAGTATATGTAAGAAATTGCGTTTTCTATTCATCAGGCTTCCGATTACAATAAACCTTTCGACGATTCTTCAGTAAGGCTCCTGAAGTCCCTGTTGCAGAAACGCAAGAAGTTGAATCCCTCGTATCTCCGTGTAATGGCACGCTATGTAGGTTTGGGACTGGTAAAAACGCCGACTGAAAAATTATTTTGAGTGCAGTGTTAAATTATGTGAAGTTTGCGGGTAGTGGAAAATTGTCTAGTGGTTTTGTAAGTTATATTTATTTCATGTAAATTGTTTAAACTGATAAATATTATATAAAATTAAATCTCGTTTTATTGTTGAAATACTAATAAAGACGATTGTACCTAAAATGTTACCCTGCGAGACGCCCTTTCACGTTCGAAGTTTACCAATTCTACCGATCTCTTCTAGCGCAAAGAAGCCTGTAAAATGGTAAGTAAACTAAGCCCCACAAAACCGTTGTAATGGTTTGACTGTGGGGTCGGTGTTGCGACAATGTATCGTCAATATAACTATTATCGTCAATTCTTACCAAGATATTTTAAATATAATATTTTGAACTGTCTTTGGTCTATATAAAACGGAAATTGAATATACTATAAGAAAAAATATAGTATTAAGGTGAATGGGTAGTTGAGACCGCGAAATTCAAATTTTCTTACGTTTTTTGCAATTTGCAGGTCAGTGTCAGGTTGTATCTTGATCAAAATATGATTCGCGACAATAGCAGGTACATATTTAGAGAAGTATAATCATTAGAATCAATAATCCATCTTTCTAAGTTAGATTTCTACCACTAACACTTTTCCATAAGAGATTGGTGGTTGGTGGTAGAAATCTAACTTAGAAAGATATATTAATGATTCTAATGATTATAATTCCTTAAATATGTACCTGTTATTGTCGCGAATCATATTTTGATCAAGATACAATCTGACACTGACCTGCAAATTGCAAAAAACGTAAGAAAATTTGAATTTCGCGGTCTACGTAAGGGTTTAAAACGGGAATACTGTAAAAAAATATTAGAACATAATGGAGTCTCGCAAATTTCTCGTAATTTTCAGAACGTTCACAGTCTGATCTCAGTCTCAATCTGTCAAAAAATACTTCTAATTTCCCTACATTTTGACATTTGTTTGACGCCGAGATGAGACTGCGACTCGTAGACAGAGTAAACTCTGTCTACGCTGCGACTAGATTTTGAACGTTTTAAATTACGAGAATCGCCCTCAGTTGTCATTGTGTGACTTCATTCAGTAGCTGAAAAAACTAAATTATAAGAATTTTTACATATTGTTTATTTCATGAGTTTTAGATGCTTATTTAATGATTTTTAAACACTCACCATTCCCAATTTTTGCATCTAAGCTTATTAAAAATACAATAGTATATTCATTCAGTATTGTGACTTCTGGTAATTACACTGTCATTATTTTCTTTACTTTAAAATTTTTGGATCCTTTTTTAGAGAAAAGGCAACAAATATTTACTAAAGAATACTTTTCCATTTGAGAGACTAATTTGAAGGTCATTAAATGTAAAATCTACTCAAAATAATGAAGAAATCCAGTTCAGTAATATAGGGATAGACGCACAATCGAATACCTAAAAAGGGAAAGGTTGCGTTTACATGGCGAAAAAAAGTATGCAGGCTCAAATACCTAATACATACTGGATGATTTTTTTACAGTCCCGAAATTTTTACTGGTTGTTCTACCCATGAATATGAACAACTTTCACTATGGGATCAACTCTGAAACAACGAAAAAAAAAATCAGCTTTTTTATACATTTTGGTCTAGTGGGTATTGAAATTTTGTATACCTACTGAGATCTGTAGTGTAGCTTCAAAATATACTTACTTATTTTTATTAGAACATTAGATACCTACATTAATCAATCAGATAATGATCATAAACACTTGTGGAACAAAAATTACACCAGAAGTCCAGAACTAAGAACTTTTAAATTTGTAAATCACCATATTGGATAAAATTAATCAAATTTCTTGTTTCAGTGGATGCAAACACGAAGATTAATCTGTAAATAAAAGAAAAATATGAAAAATATCGTGACAAAAACTAAGATGAAGTAAGCTAAATGCAAGCTACAATACATTAAATCTACTTTTTTCCGTAGTTTCGTACTCGGTCAAAAAGTTCTTATAAAATATTTTTATAGATCAAGAAAGTCGCCATGTAAACTTTGCTTTATGTGTTCAGGCATATTGTGACTTTTCGTTCAGCATAAGTGACCGCTCAAATAGTCACAGCGCAAGTCACATTTGATTATCCTCTAGTAATAAAAACTGTTTAAAATATAATCTCAACACTTAAATTCATCAAAACTTGTTCAACTTAGATATAATAACATTTTAAAACTAAAAACTACAAGATAAATAGACAAAATGTGGTCACATACCCGAGAGACAAGACTTCGTTCCCTGCGGCTTGCAAACACGCGTGCACTCATTACCCCGACGGCGACGGCTTCTAAAACCTGACAGTTGGATAGCGGTAGCTATGGTAGCCAGTAGGTAATGCAAAAGTATTTGAACTACCGTCAATGTTTTTAGAAAATCGGTGATAATATTGAATGTTCCGGGAAGGACAATTTTTTGATTTGTTTTTTATTTTTGTAATTAGGTTATTATATTTTAACTAGTATCACACTACTATTCGATTATCCTGGACCAAATAAAACCTTAAAAGAGGGTATCTTTCTTATAATAAATGCGTAAGACTAAGCAGGGGACAGCCATTGGCGTATCTAGGGCTTTTTCCAGGGGGGCCTAGCCCTTAAACTTTTTTTTCTTAGGGAAATCCTCATGGATACCCTCCGTCTGGGAAGAACGGAGGGCTATGTCGGACTCCTACCGACTAAAATCACACTGTTCCATGTCCGTGACTACCGCAGGACCACCAACGCCAATCGCTTCCATATTTGGTAAATAATTAGTGCTCAATTGGTACTAATTAGTACTCGAACAACAAAATTGGTACCTTAGTAGTTTTCGAGAAAATCGACTTTGAAGGTGGTCCTGCGGTAGTCACGCTCCCTTCAGCAGGACCACCATGAGCGCCGAAAAAGGGCCCACGCTACAGCTATTCTAAGTATACAAATAATTAGTACCCATAAATGTGATTTATTTCGTAAAAAAAATAGAACTGTAGTATTTGTATTTACCGAGAAATCAACGTTGATAACTTTCTCACAATTGTTCAGCAGGACCACGATTTTGAATGTTGATTCCAAGTTAGAGAAGCTTGTCGCTTTCCTCAAACCTACATAGAAAATTAGTACCCTGCAAGATAAAATTAGTACCCAAAATTCAAAATTAATACTCCAATAGTTTACGAGATATACGATGCCATTGGTGGGGTGGCGGTAGTCACGGTGCCATATTTTCATTTCAAGATTTCCCTATTAAAAATTCTGTGATTTCTTCCCAAATTTATACAAAAATTTGTACTCCTAAAGAAGTTAAAGCGACTAAAAATCCAGATTCCTAAGTGTTGTATTTTAAGAGAAATTAGCTTTCATTACTTTTCCATACTAAATCTCCGCGTATAACCCGACCAAATTAAGTTGTCAACGGTGCCCTTGTTCACAAACTAAACTAAATTTGAGTTCAGTGCATCTTAGTGCATCATCTTGTATTTCATTATGAAAAGGACAGACAATACATTTTAGTTTAGTCCTGTCAAAGTAATCAGCGCCTGACACTACTCCAATACAAGTTTAGACGTGATTAAAAACATGCCTACTAATGTTACGTCAATTTACGTCAGAGGCTGATTAATTTGATAGGACTAAACTAAAACTTATCTTTTGTCCTTTTCTTAATGAAATAGAAAGAAAAAGATGCACTGAACTCAAATTTAGTTTAGTTTATGAACAATAGGCACCAATGGTGGTATTGAGCTATTTAAGAGATGTACACTCGTGCACATAAATTTATGGATGTCGGAATAGCGTCGCACGCGTCTCAATATTTAAAGTTTTCAGAAAATGATATAATTAATAATGATTTCCTGAGGAACTATAATATTTATTTAAAAAAAAGTTTCTTTTTGCACTGAACTGAAATTTAGTTTAGTTTGTGAACATGGGGTTCACAAACTAAACTAAATTTCAGTTCAGTGCATCTTTTTCTTTCTATTTCAGTAAGAAAAGGACAAAAGATAAGTTTTAGTTTAGTCCTATCAAATTAATCAGCCTCTGACGTAAATTGACGTAACATTAGTAGGCATGTTTTTAATCACGTCTAAACTTGTATTGGAGTAGTGTCAGGCGCTGATTACTTTGACAGGACTAAACTAAAATGTATTGTCTGTCCTTTTCATAATGAAATACAAGATGATGCACTAAGATGCACTGAACTCAAATTTAGTTTAGTTTGTGAACAAGGGCACCGTTGACAACTTAATTTGGTCGGCTTATACGCGGAGATTTAGTATGGAAAAGTAATGAAAGCTAATTTCTCTTAAAATACAACACTTAGGAATCTGGATTTTTAGTCGCTTTAACTTCTTTAGGAGTACTAATTTTTGTATAAATTTGGGAAGAAATCACAGAGTTTTTAATAGGGAAATCTTGAAATGAAAATTTGGCACCGTGACTACCGCCACCCCACCAATGGCATCGTATATCTCGCAAACTATTGGAGTATTAATTTTGAATTTTGGGTACTAATTTTATCTTGCAGGGTACTAATTTTCTATGTAGGTTTGAGGAAAGCGACAAGCTTTTCTAACTTTTGGAATCAACATTCAAAATCGTGGTCCTGCTGAACAATTTTGAGAAAGTTATCATCGTTGATTTCTCGGTAAATACAAATACTACAGTTCTATTTTTTTTACGAAATAAATCACATTTATGGGTACTAATTATTTGTATACTTAGAATAGCTGTAGCGTGGGCCCTTTTTCGGCGCTCATGGTGGTCCTGCTGAAGGGAGCGTGACTACCGCAGGACCACCTTCAAAGTCGATTTTCTCGAAAACTACTAAGGTACCAATTTTGTTGTTCGAGTACCAATTAGTACCAATTGAGGTGTACGTTACCCCAGCAAGAAAGTGTCTCCTAGAGTTATAGGAGTAGAACGTATAATATGTGCCCTATCTGCTGTAAATGTGCCCCCAAATAAAAAATGTGTGCCCCCTGTCGTTTTGGAAAAAAACGGAAAAAACGATTCCTGCTGGGGTAACGTTTTTCTAGCAGGAAAATTCTAAACGAATGATCGGAGAGAGAAAAATTGTGCATGGCCAGAGAGCTTATATGTGTGCCCCAATGTGCCCCCAAAAAAAAATCTGTGCCCCTTCAGGTTTTCGAGATATTGCATTTCCTGCTGGAGTAACGTTTTGATGAATCGTATATCTCTACAACCATTGCATGTGCCCCTGTAGAGTAAACATACACGAGTAGCTCTTAATGTGTGCCCCTTAGTGCCCCAATTAGTTTTAAGAAAATATTTATAGTTTTCAAGTTATAGCGGTTTTATGAAAACCCGAAAAAACATCGCAGCGCCTAAATTAGACAAGAAACAAGTTCGCTGAAAACTGTATTCGGTCCTTCTTGACGCTAATAATAACCATACAAAGTTTCAAAACTCTTCATGCATGCGTTTTTGCTAAAAGTCAAAACGATGGTGTCCTAACTTTGACGGCAAAATACAAGGAACCGGCTCAATCCGAAATGTGTAGGTGTAAACCAAAATCATGTGCCTTTAGTCAAAAATATATGGTGAAAATATTCAGCTTGGAATGTTTCGCATTAAGTAAATATTAACAAATAACCAAAATATGTAAGCAACGGCTGGTTATCCGACCAAATTTGAATGACTACTAAAAAGCGACGGATTCATACATATCGATGACCTTCTTTATTGGACGTATTATACCTAAGCTGTTGTCCGTACAGTCGCGTTCAAAAGTTTTGGGGGCTAATTAAAAAATATATTAAATGCACCTTGTGACTATAATAAATGAAACCGCTTGTTGATGTGGAAATTATTATTTTTATTCCCTTAATTTTAATTCTTAAAGTAATTATTGCTTCAAATCACAGATCAAAGAAATTATTTGCACGTTGTGTAGTCATTATTATTTAAATCACAGATCAGTTATTCATCTAAGTCTAACATATAATTAGTAAATTCGCATCACAAAAAATCACAGATCAGTATTAAGTATAATATTGTGTAAAAAATATTAAATTTTAAATCACAGATAAATAATTTTCTTACGAGTAATTTGCTTATACATAGATTCAGATAAAGTGTGTTAGTATAGTAAACCGCATAAAGATATAACTGTAAACATCGAATATGCACAAATTATCTGATGGTATTTGGCTATAAATAAACATATTTATCCCATATACCTACGTAATAACATTATCACCTGACTGTGGAATGACACTTATATATCTAAAACGCCATCAAATCAAAATTATGTGACACTACATAATCAGCTTTAATATAATCGTTAATCATTATAAATTCCTCATAGATATGTGTCGTCTTCCGGTTTTTCATCAAAAACCCAATTTTATGAAAAACCTGCGACATATACACTAAATAAAACTCTCAAAACTGTAGGTACGGACGCCAGCACATCAACCTACCACAATCTGTCAGATTTCTTTAATAGATTTTCAACTTTAACGCTAAATCATAAGGTTCAAAGTTGATTGGGAAAATCTGACAGATTGTGGTAGGTTGATGTGCTGGCGTCTGTACCAAAATTTATTTGGTTAAGGTGAATGCTCCAACCAACCCGCGAAATTCAAATTTTCTTACGTTTTTTGCAATTTGCACGCCAGTGCTAGGTAGTATGTTGATTAAAATATTATTAAGAAGTATAATCATCAAAATCATCAATACAACCCTCCAAGTTCATAAAGGTGTAGTAGGGCTGAATTTTTCTCTTTTTTTTGGTTCCTACACCTTTATGAACTTGGAAGGTTGTATTGATGATTATAATTCTGTAACTACATACGTCTTACAGCCGCGAATAATATTCTAATCATCATACAACCTAGCACTGGCTTGCAAATTGCAAAAAACGTAAGAAAATTTGTATTTCTCGGGCTACCCTGGAGCATTCATTATAACCCTGTACAATTTTGTCTATTCTACTATGTAGACTATTACATGTGGCATAATATTATATTTCGCACGTCGTTGGATTTTACCATATAAGTCATCATAACATTCAAATAAATTACTATTTTTTCTGTAGCAGTGAGCCCTGTAATGTCCAACACTTTTGGGTTTCGAAGCGGGTTCATATTCTATTACAGACAGAATTATGTACTCCTTATTATTTACTTCAATGTTACGAGGCAGATCATCCAACTTGGTGCACACGTCATGAAGTTCGTAGATGATAATATCTTTAACATTGTATCTGAATGATATATTTCCAGCGCAACAAATATGACACTCTGGAGTAAATTCTGTTCTTAAACATGATTCGCAAGCTTCTTGTAGGTGGTTGATACCTTTAGTATTTATTATATCCAAGTTCAACGGCAAATACTTGCAATTGTACAATTTGTTTTCATCTGCATGACTTGTGCACATACTATTAGAGCAAACTCTTTGTCTTATAGCAGAAACGAATAAGCTACTTGTACATATTTCATCTAATATTTTGGTTGTATTACATGAACAGTCAACTACGTATTGGGTTTTTGATTGTTTAAAAAGTTGAAGGAGCAATAAAATTTCGCTCTCAGGTCATATAATTTTTTACCACAATTCTTGGCATTCGATAATTCTGTAATTAATGATAAGAAATCATGAAATTCTCCTTTATTAATCTGTGCATCTACAGAGTCTCTAAATTTTTGTCTATCTTTGCAAGCTATCGCAAACGTTTGTGAAACAGAATCGAAAGCACATGTGTTTGTTATTATAGTCCTGTTCTCAGCGGTTTTAGAATTTGCCACGTTGCCGTTTTGTAAAATATAAATTGGTTTGGGTTTTAAACTTCTGGGTGTGGATATGGCTAGCCCTCTCCAATTCTCAATTTTTATCGGGTTATCTTGAAAAACTGACTGTGCCTCAAAATCGTTATTTTCGCACTTTAAGGGGTTAGGTTTTGGCCCTTTATTTTCTGTCCTTTGTGTTCGCACACTTTGTTGAGCTCGTTTGCTTGGATCTATTCTGTGCAAAACGTCACTGGAACTAAGTTTTACAGCTCCATTTATAAAACCATGGTGTTGTACTAAAAACTCGTCTAATCTCACGCGTTGGTTTTTTGTATCAAAGTATATAGTTTTTAAATCTTTGAAATGGTTTTCAACATTTGAGCTTGATGCATGGTGTTTGGCATTTTTGAAATATTTGTTCATAACGCAACCCCACAGTGGAATTTTTTTCAGAAGTCGTTTTAATGTACTGTTCAATTCCGGTAAGAAATATTCATTTTCGTTATCTGATGGTTCAACTAACTGCAGATACAATTTTTCTGTTTGTATTAAGTCATCACAAAAGTTTATTAAAGGTAAAGAAACATCTTTGTCATTTTCGTTGTGAAGTAGTTCGATTTTTGGTTGTATGTCATTTTCAGTATGAATATCATCTAAATTTTCGTGATTCGTGTGATTTACAATTTGAGCCTTTAAGTTTTCAAAAGCTTTATTGTATTTGGGCTGCAAATCATTCAAGTCCGCACTCCTGAACTCATGGAGCGATAACGTAATTATGTCTCTTAAAACTGTTTTAAGTTCTTCATAGCAACGGAGCTGCTGAATATGTTTCAAGCAGCGAATGTAAAAGAACTTTACTTTTTCGGATGTTTTATCAAAACAGGATTGTTTATAAAGATTTTTAATAAAATGCGATTTGTCCATGCGAACATAACAGAGAGGTATTGCTGCGGTATTTCCCTCAAGCACATCAAAACACTGTTTTAAATAATCATTGAATTCTATTTTTAAAAATACTTTTGTTATTGCTCCTAACAAGGCAGAACTGTCGTCACTAATTATTTCATCTGGCAAAACTTTACCGATTTGCCACGTATTTAACCATGTGGTTATCGTCTCCATTGTATGGGATTCGGAGGCCATGTAGCACATTGGTACACTGGTATCCAGAGTGTAGGCAACCACTGCATATAAAAATAAATGTTTAGGAGTGCGATATTTTAATAAATCATTAGAAGGTGGTGGCTCAATTGGCTGAAATAAGGAGCCAGTAGCATCAACAGAAAGTATTTTCGGTCTATTTTTTAAAGTTTCATTGTAATATTGGTTTTGTTCATTCGTCCAAAAATATGTGAAGAAGGGAACAAGACTGATTTTACGGATAAAATTATCGTAAGGAATGCAATGCGCCATAGCATACAAAGATAGTATTGTATTTTTGTCAAACTGTAGCGCACTTCTGACTTCATGACGCAATTTTCTTAAATTGGGTAATTTAGGAAAAGTTGTTGGCTTTTTTGGATTATCTATAGTCATTACCTCGTTTGCCATCGTGTGTTGAACTTTTAAAGCTTTTTCGTATTTTAACATTTCTTTGATTCGGTTTACTCTATCAGAAGTAAGTCTGTTTTTAATTAGTGGGTCATGAGGATAATTTTTGTTGTAATTATTTAATTTACAAGTAACCTTTACGCAATTTTTAGATGGGGGGGAGATATTCAATGACAGTAGCGCGTCACATTGGGTACACCTGCCAGTACATTTGATTTCATTAAAGTTAAGATCAGCAGGTACATAACTATTACTGAAAGCAAATGTACACTCTATATTACTTTTAAAAAATATTTGGTCTTGAATTTCGTTAGTCCACTTTTTTGGTAGGAGACGGTAAATTGAATTTTGGTGTACGATGTTCGAATATTCTGCAACGCTCATTTGAAATGTTATAATGTGGGGGTCAGTATCTTCTTTTTCTTCAAATAGGTTTATACAATCATCTAAATCAAAAAAATATGTTTTATTTCTTCTAATACATATTTGTATGGCTTTAATGGCCATATTATGATTAAATTTTTCACGCAATTCCTGCTGTATGTAAATATAAACATTATTGCTTTTAGGAGGAATTGCTGCTTGGAATTTGTCTTTATATTTACTAATCACTCTCTTTAAATATTCTTTAGAAAAATTTGTTTTTCGAGTTGACATTATTGTATAGTAAAATTGACAAAATTGTACGTATGTGACTAAAAGAATGGGTGTGTTAAAAAAAAGAAGAAATAAAAAAGTAACTTAAAAATAACTCTTGAGAGACTTGTGAAGCGGCTTACATTTCTCTACCGTAACTTTCATGGGGCAGACTACCCTCCCGTTGGTGGGACGACATTGTGAAGGAGGGCCTGTATCATATTGGGTGAGGTTGGTGCAGGACCGTGGTGTGCTGAGAAGAGGCATATACCATATGAACTTTCTAGAAGGTGGGTACTACACTGAAAAATAATGAAAATATTTCTATTAGACTTTTTTATCTTCAGACAATTTAATTCGGCAGTATATATTTCTTGAAGGAACCACGGGCAAAAAAATACTCGTGGTCCCTTCCAGGGACTAAGGGACCGGGACCACGGGCAATAAACGAGAAACTTGATTTATGTACGTTCAGCCTTCAGCGATGTTCAGTTTAGACTTTGACTGCTCATCAACTGGACGCGTTATTGTTTCTTTATTGTTTTAATATGGCTCCCTATGGTGATCGGTGTTTTAATCCGTTCCTCTTGACTCGTCATAAAAAAGTGTGAAAATTAGAAAAATATCTAAAACATTAAATGAAAAGTGGAAATAGCAGGAAACGGCTGTTATGTGAATCACCTTCAGAAGTAAATATTGTCCAGTCACAATCAAGTGAGGCATCAAGTAATTATTCGCAAACTACCCAAGATGAAACTTTCATTCCGGAAGACAAGTACCAACACATTGCAACGCAGACAGACGCATCAATGGAAAACGAAGAAATTTTGAATCAACTCAAAGAAAAGTTCAATGAAACAATAACGCGTCCAGTTGATGAGCAGTCAAAGTTTAAACTAAACATAACGGATTTTTACATAATAGCGAGACAGTTCATTGTCATATAGTTATCTCTTTCTAGCAAGTAACGACGATGAGTATTGTATTTGTTAGTGACACTTATATAGCTACAAGATGGCGTTACTGGTGTGTTTCACAGTCGTATCATAGTTTTCCGCTTGGCATGAAATGCCCCATAATCTTTACGTTTCAAAGTTTCCTGAATCTATTTACACTATTTTTATAGAATGTAAGTTTGTGTATATCCGTGGATATAAAATTTTGTACTCAATTTTTTCCAGAAGTACTCTAGCAATTAAGTTGAAAATACAGTTGTGATAAAATTTAGCCCTGAATAAATAAAATATCATTGGTAAAAATCAAATCAAGTATTTAGCTATTTCGGCTAAAAAGATACAGCCCTGTGAATGTGACATGTTGAGTGTTGACGGATTGTGGTCGAGTTTTAGTTTTGATGACATGAATTCTTGTCATGAATTATTTTTTACATTGTAACTAGAAGTTATATTTCATCAACCTAGCACAAGAAGAGAATTGAACACGTATTAAACAAAAAAGAAAACAAATTACTGAATCGATTTTGATGAAATTTCTATTGGACCAATCGGAAAGTATGTATATAATTATATCCTTTCAGATGAAAACATAACAAACATGATTTAGAACATTTTTTGTTAAAAAATAAATAAGTATATAAAGTAATGAAAAAAATCCAAGTACTTGATAAGACAAGTATTTTTAAATAAATAAGTCAAAACAATGCCATTAAATACTTACCACCGCAGATCGTGCCATAAAATTCAACACCCCTACAACCACATAATTTTATTGTTATAAAATGCTTAATAAGTCACTTTCAACCAAATCAAAAAAAAGTAAACAAACAGTATCAGTGCAACTGCGTGACTCAACGTAACAGTGTCCTTGGCGTCATAACATAACTGCAACTGTTTACCAATACCAAGTAATAATCTGAAAGCTCAGGACGGCCTTCATCAGAATCCATCTTGCAACGTGGGTATGTGGGTAGTCCAATCGGGGTAATTTGAATTAAACGTATTGTCTTCGAAACTTAAACGATTTTACTTCTATATGTACCATTAAAATAATTCGACAATTGCGTAAATGATAGTTACTTATATCTGATCAACACTAATCACTCTAAAATACACTATGATTAAGGCGATGGATAGCGATTCGTCGGAAACGTGGTGCGCTGGCGACCGCTCTCAAAGAAGTCCCTTGTAAGATGGCCGCCCCGCTACCATCGACTCGACGCTCCGCTAGAGTGACGTTGACAGCCTGTCACTCTTGACAACGACATTCTAATGTGCGCCGACACGGCCAGACTGACATACGACCGTCCTCGGGCGTTATTGTATTCCTGGAACAAACAATGTCTAATCACCAAGACATCCGCTCGTCCATTCTGCTATATTCAGGACTTTACATGGATTTTCGATTGTAGCGTCAAACACAAAGTCAATCATATTAAGACATTGAAATGAACAAGTGCATCCCTTCAACCAGCCCGTAATGGATCTGGCCCGGACGACACTGCCCCCATCAACTTGTCAACCAACAGCAACACATCTGGACTGGACGAGTGCATCCCTTCAACCAACCCTATTGGGTGTGGCCCGGACGACACTGTCCCTCCGACCAGGATAGACTATAAGGATATTACTTCTGGATCGGACAAGTGCATCCCTTCAACCAACCCTATTGGGTGTGGCCCGGACGACACTGTCCCTCCGACCAGGATAGACTATAAGGATATTATTTCTAGATCGGACGAGTGCATCCCTTCAACCAACCCCACTGGGTGTGGCCCGGACGACACTCTCCTTTCGGCCAGGCAATTCTGGATTGAATAGTGCTGACAATAATCAACAGACATAAAACATACTGACGACATACCTATGATTGCGGAACATCCTGTTCATCCCATATTTCGATTTCGTTATCTACATCCCATGTCTCAGGATCAGTGTGTGCACTGACAGTGTCTGAATTGCCGGTAATAGTAGAAGAGCCGGCGGATATAGTGTCAGAGCATGCAGTCAAGGTGTCACTATCGTTTGTGGATAACAAGTCATTCCTAGCATCTACATCTTCCGGCGCCGACTCGGCCTCATCATAATTCAAAAGGTTAGAAGCGATTTCAAGCAAACCTTCGTGTCCGTGAGGTACTGAGCGTAAATTCTCGTGGGCATACTTATAAATTCGATGAGAACTACCTAACCTTTTTAATTCGTACCGATCGTTAGTTAGTACTGCCGTTATAACAAATGGACCCTTAAACTTTCTGTCCAATTTTGTCTGGTTTCATTCACTATTTTTGAGGAAAACGTAATCACCTTTTGAAAAAGCTTTTATCTTTGCTCGTCCCTGATTAAATCGTTTAATTTCGCTTTCTGCTGCCCTTTGGATATTAGCGGATGCGTCATTCCGCACAACATCGAGGTTAAGACGTTCTGGTTGACCATTAACTTCTGAGTTTAGCTTCGACATACCTAATGACTGTGCACGAATACCTAACATAAGTTCTGTAGGAGAATACTTTGTTACAGATGATCGGGTGCTGTTAAGGGCGAGTTGAATATTTCCTAGTTCATCTCGCCACGTCTTATTGGGGTCGTTTTCGACGATGGTTAATAGGCTTTTGAGGGTCCGCATAACCCTCTCCACCTGGCCATTAGCCCTGCTAGAGCCAGTCGCAATTAAATGGAGATCTATCTTATGTTCGCCGCAAAAATTCTTAAAATCAGAGCTTATGTAGCAACGACCTTGATCAGCAATGATCCGTTTAGGCGCACCAAAAAGGTGGACTGCTTTTTGCAACGCATGTACCGCGCTCCCAGCATCAAGAGAAGAAGTATGCTCTAGTAAAATGTATTTGGTAAAACCATCGATAATCACCGAACAGTATTCTTTTCGATCACTCTTCCCGCTAAGCTTTCCCGTAAAATCAATATGTATTGTATGCCATGGTACCGAGGCTTTGGGGATTGGGTGAAGCTGAACGGGTTGAGCTCCAGATGGACCCTTTGATGCTTTGCAAATAATGCACGAGTCGATAAATTTACGCACGCATTTTGACATTTCGGGGAACCAATACTGCTCGTAGAGTTTATCTAAAGTTTTATCCTTTCCTAAATGTTGCAACTCATTATGAACGTGATTTATTAGCGTCCAAATTAAAGACCGGGGAACTACCGGCAACCAGGAAACTGTTTTATTACGAATAATTTTCCTATATAGGATACCATCCCTTACATCATACGTTTGAGCTACAGTATCGGGGAAACTATTACTATCGTGTTTTGAGATAAGGTCTTGTATTTCGCTATCACGTTTTTGTTCAACCGAAAGCCAATCCTGATGTAATTCGACATACTGAACTTGCTGTGTCAGCGGGCTCCTATAGGCTGTACCAGCGTCATGAACATCAGAAAGAGGATTTCGCGAGAAATAATCCGCGTGCTCCATTCCGCGACCTTCACGATAAATAATGTCGAAGTCATAAGCTTGTAAGATAGCCCACCACCTGTGGACGCGAGGAGTGAGATCTTTTTTTGATTTGGATGCCTTGAGAGAATTGCAATCCGTATAGACTTCAAAATGACGACCGTAAAGATAATGGCGAAAGTGCTCGACCGCTCGTACAACTGCCAACGTCTCCAGTTCGTACGAGTGGTATCGCGACTCAACATCCGAGGTTCGACGACTATAATACTCCACGACGTGCGGTGTATTGTCTATCCGTTGTATGAGAATCGCCCCGTATCCATCAGAGCTAGCATCAGTGTGCAACTCTACTGGTAATTCCGGGTCAAAAATAGTTAAAACTGGCTCAGATGTAAGTATGCGTATTATGTCGTTTCGTATTTCTTCATGCTTTTGAGTCCACGTAATAGGTCCTCGTAGCTTTGTTAGAGGGTATAATGGTCCCACGATTCGTGTGAAATTAGGAATGAATTTTCTAAAATACGAGGCTAAACCAAGGAACTGCCGGACCTGAGTGGCAGTTTTTGGTTGTGGGGCATCTACTAATGCTTGTATTTTTCGAGAATTTGGTCTCACCTCACCAGATTGAAGGGAATATCCTAGATACTCTATTCTTTGGGTCATGAATGTACATTTTTGGAGGTTGAATGTAAATCCAGCTTCCGTTAAGGCACTTAAACTATCATCTAGACGCTGCAAACCTTCAGTGATGCCAGTCGAGTAGCACAAAACATCATCCATATATATGAGTGGTTTGTCTTTTAAGTGATTCAGAGCCCTAGTTATGCATCTCTGGTATACTGATGGAGCGTTCCGCAACCCGAAGGGCATAGCAAGATACTCGTATTGCCCCTCAGGTGTAACGAATGCGGTCTTTTCTATGGAGTCAGGGTGCATCAAAATTTGGTGGAACCCTGACGCCATATCTAAGGAGGAGAAATAGTTAGCCCCAGCAAGCTGGTCTATTTGCTCCTCGATACGTGGCAGAGGGTAGTGTTCGGGTCGCGTATTGGAATTTAATTCCCGATAGTCCACGCACATCCTATACGAGTTGTCCTTTTTCTCAACTAATAGTATTGGACTAGCAAAAGGGGAGGAGCTTTCGCGAATGACCCCAGCGTCAAGTAATTCCCGAACCTTTTCCCTGACTATAAGTTTTTCCGCCGGCGCTAGACGATAAGGGCATCGTTGTACAGTTTTGTGAGGATCTATTAAATTAATTTGACATTCGCCTGTCGTTACTCTACGGGAGGGCACACCTTCGGTAAAATAATCAGAATATTTATTTAAAATCAATATTAGTACTTCCCTATTCTGCCCTAGCAAATCCGTGTTGATCCTAGTAAAATCCGGCTTATTTGATTTTAAATTACAAAAGTGGCTCGTTTTCTTAGAAAAGAACATAAGATTATCATTGTCGATTTTAACACACAAACCTCGATCAAAAATATCCCTCCCGACTATGATCGGATCAGAAATAAGCCTCTCAGGAACTACGTGAAACGTCAAATTTACAGGGAGTTTATTAATGACTACATCGCTTTGAATTTGAGTGGTACATTGAATATCTTCACCACCTATGCCACTTAGGTAAACGATGTTTTTACGCACAGTACCCGCAAGTTTGTCACAAAAACTTTCTTTTAAAAGAGAACATGATGACCCACTATCAAATAAAAATGGGACTCGCTCACCAGAAGATGTCTCCAAGATGCTCCTGGAGGGACGGTGCTCACACTGATGGACCTCCTTGACTGCAGCTCCACTGCCGTTCTTCTTGTCTGGACATACAGTCGCCACGTGCCCAGGCTGACCACACGTGTAGCAGGTCGGGGTCGTCCTTTTCTCCACGGGTCGTGATGAACTCGAAGTATCTTGCGACTTCGTTCCAATTTCGTCTCGACGTTTTCTACAATCGGCGATACGATGTCCAACTAATCCACAGTAGTGACATTTGCCGGTGAATTTCTCCATTATACGGACACGTTTTGCTTCAGGTTCTTGGACTTCGGTATCCGTGCGTCGCTTAAGTGATACTCCACCAAGTATTCGAAATAATTGAGCTCGAGTCGTTATTGTTTGTGCGTTTAACTCGCGACGTATCAAGCTGTCCTTTTGACACAACACGGATATCGCAAATCCAGTAATTACCTTCTCAGGCATCGTACTTTCAGGTATTCGTTCGATGAGATTCCATAACCGAAGAGCAGATTCGGACGCAGTCTCTTTAGCGCCTATTTGGAAGCGTAATACATCATCGAAATAGTCTTGCAGAAGTTTAGGTTTTGAAAATCTTGCAATTAGGATTTCTTTAACTGAATCCCATGTAATGGTGTCTAAATTAAGCTTCGTTAAACACGTTGCTGCGCGACCTTTCAGCGCCTCCGTCAACGCCATCAGTAAATTAATACCTTCCAGATTTTTATTTTGCACAATGAAATCTGTCAGTTTACACCATCCTTCAATGTCCGAGTCGGGCTCATCCGGGTCAAACTTTAAAAGAATTGTACGATTCGTACTCACAAGCGGTGTTTGTTGGGCTGCTAAAACTCGAGAAAGCATCGCTTCCATGCTGCTTAATAGCTTCTCAGCAGTTCTAAAATCCGGTTGCTTTGCTTCATTCTGCCCTCCATTCGATCCCACTTCTGATGAAAGCTCAGGACGGCCTTCATCAGAATCCATCTTGCAACGTGGGTATGTGGGTAGTCCAATCGGGGTAATTTGAATTAAACGTATTGTCTTCGAAACTTAAACGATTTTACTTCTATATGTACCATTAAAATAATTCGACAATTGCGTAAATGATAGTTACTTATATCTGATCAACACTAATCACTCTAAAATACACTATGATTAAGGCGATGGATAGCGATTCGTCGGAAACGTGGTGCGCTGGCGACCGCTCTCAAAGAAGTCCCTTGTAAGATGGCCGCCCCGCTACCATCGACTCGACGCTCCGCTAGAGTGACGTTGACAGCCTGTCACTCTTGACAACGACATTCTAATGTGCGCCGACAAATCCAAACGCACTTCCTCAATAAACACTTTGTACCTATTATTCATAATAGAGCGACGTTACACGTAACCTGTCTCTGTCACACTAACACCGTACGCGTACTAGCTGTCTCACTTTTTCCAAGCTAGACAAAGCGACTCCTTGCGACACGACGTCAGCGGATGCCGCGGGGCCAGAGATATATGCAGCGGTGTGGGGAGGCGAAAAAAGGGAATCTTCTATTAAGTAAGGTGAATGCTCCAACCAGCCCGCAAAATTCAAATTTTTTCTGTTTTTTTTGTTCCTACGCCTTTATGAACTTGGAGGGTTGTATTGGTGATTTTGATGATTATAATTCTGTAACTACATACGTCTTACAACCGCGAATAATATTTTAATCAACATACAACCTAGCACTGGCCTGCAAATTGCAAAAAACGCAAGAAATTTTGAATTCCGCGGGCTAGTTGGAGCATTCCCCTTAATGATGAAAAACTTACAATGCGTGCCACGAAAGATGAGACTTGACACACCACGTGGTTTGACATGCGCAGTACACGATTTTAGGTATCTTTAGCGATATCTAATCTCTTTCAATAAATATATATGTACCTAATATAAAAAGACAAATACGGGCTTTTTATTTACATACAAAAAAGAGCTACCTCTTTTTAGTATTATATAAATTACTGGATGTATTTTAATGAAATTTAGAATCGAGAAGATAGCTTACCTTGGAATAGCACTTAGGCTACTATTTATAATGTACTTAATCATGTGTATTGGATATTGTAGTCTATGCATATTTAGTCTATGATAGATTAAGTGGCAACACTCTCTTCCGGTGACGCCTATATTGAGTAATGGCGTGGTAACGTTTTGTAATAATGAAAAATAAATTATCTGACTTGATTAATGGTGCTGCTTTTATTCCACTACATACTCTATAGGTTATGGGCCCAGTGAACCAAGGGAAAAGTGAAACAAGGGCACACAGACAGTGAACCCAGAGCACCAAGATTAGGGTTGAAGTCAGTCAGATTGACAAAGGATAGAGTAGGAAAGTAAAATGGCTACAAGCACGATTTATACCTATCCAAGATTAAAGGATGGCTCAAGCTTTTCAAACTGGAAGTTTCGGGTTAAAACGTTATTAGAAGAACGAGGTCTAAAAGATGCCATAAACAAGGACAAACAATTAGACGAAAAAGTGAAGAACGAACTTGATGCTAAAGCGAAGAGCGTCATTGTTCAATGTGTCTCCGACAAGTTTATAGACATAATTAAAAAATGTAATACAGCACTAGACATGCTAACAAAACTAGAGGAAATATTTGAAAGGAAATCAGTTTTCAACCAGCTATACTTACGAAGAAAACTACTGTCATTGAAATGTGGAAACAATGAAAGATTGACTGATCATTTTATTAAATTCGAGAATGTAATTTCGGAACTGGAGTCGTCAGGAACAGAGATGAAAGAAAATGACAAGGTATGTCACCTATTGTTGACACTACCAGACCAATACAATACAGTCATAACAACGTTAGAGACGATGGACAAAGATTTGACGATTGATTTTATAAAGTCAAGAATGTTAGATGCTGAATTAAAAGTATTAGGTGATCAAAGCAACTCGACCAAGGAAGCCGATGCTCACAGCTTCCTCACATGTTTTAAATGTGGAAAAGAGGGCCACAAATCTTTTCAATGTAGAAGTAACCAAGCTAACAGAAGCAACACAAGAGGTCAAAGAGGAGGAAATTATAGAGGCAGAAGAAAACAAAATAGAGGACAAGCTACCAGCTCAGCGAATACTGCAGAACAGCAGGAGAATAATGAGAACACCTCTGTAACATTCTTCGCACAAGCATTCTCTACTAAAACAAATGACATGAATAGAGAAATAGAATTTGTGATAGACTCAGGAGCGACCTACCACATGATTAATGAAAAATATGAGAAACACATACAAAATGTAAGTGAAATACCTGAAATTAAAATTCAAGTAGCGAATGGAAATATCCTATCAGCAACAAGGAAAGGAACAATAATCGGAATAAGCAAAGAAAATATAAAAATAGAAATGGAATGCCTAATAGTCAAAAATTTAGCTCACAACCTGATATCTGTACTAAAATTAAATGAAAAAGGATTTAAAGTAACATTTGAACTAACAAGAACAGTAATTAGCAATAAAAGTCATGAAATAATATGTGAAAATAATGGGAGACTATGTAAAATCAGACTTAACCTGAATTTAGATGCAATGTTGACAAACAAAACAGATGAAAATCTATGGCACAGAAGAATGGGTCATTTAAACTATGGAAGCATGAAGGTACTAGGATTACCACTGTCAAATGAACGCTGCTCCATATGTATACAAGCTAAAGGTACGCGGCAACCATTCAGTCCAACTCCAAAGCCAAGAACAAAACAAATAGGAGAACTTATTTATTGTGATCTCGGAGGACCTGTCTCACCCATAAGTAGAAGAGAAGAAAGATACTATTTAACAATAATTGATGACTACTCACACTTTATGGAAGTCTACCTACTTAAATCAAAAGATGAAGCGAAAGGCTATATAATTAATTACATAAGAAGAATGAAAAACAATGGTACAAATGTTAGAAGAATAAGAACTGATAGAGGTACTGAATTTGTAAATGAAGAATTAAAAGTATTTTATAATGAAAATGGTATAAAGCAAGAAACCACATGTGCCTATACACCCCAGCAAAACTCAGTATGTGAAAGAATGAATCGAACATTAGCTGACAAAGTGAGAGCTATGTTATTGGAAACAAATCTACCAAAGAAATTATGGGGCGAAGCCATCAGATCTGCAGCATATGTTATAAATAGATCCCCAACAAAAGCATTACATGGTGATACACCAGCCAACATATGGTATGGAGAGAACAAACTTGATAAAATAAGAGTATTTGGCTCAAAAGCATGGAGTGTCATATTACCTAAACCAAGCAAACTAGAACCTAGAGCAAAACCTATGATAATGATTGGATATTGTGGATCAGGATACAGGCTATGGAATCCATTAACTAATGAAATAGAAGAATCTCGAGATGTAAAATTTGACGAATCAGATTACAAGTATGATGAAAGCCAATGGAATAAATCCATTACTTATGAAAAAGAAGAAAAAACAGAAGAACCAGAAATAGAATACTTAGAGAATGAAAAGGAAAACATTCCTGAATTATCAAATGAAAGAGACATGAGTATAAATCCAGGACAAGAGCAGAATAATTCAGAGAAAAGAAGACAAAGACCAACTAAGACACCAATAAGATTCCAAGATTATGAAATGTCAAATATAGCTTACGCACTACTGTTAGAAGATCCTATAAACTATGATGAAGCTGCAAAACATGAAGATTGGTCTGAAGCTATACAGAAAGAGCTAGAAGCACATAGAAAACATGGAACATGGGAAACAAGTGAACTACCAAAGGATAAGAAAGCAATAGACACAAAATGGGTATTACGTACAAAGGCAGACAATACCAAGAAAGCTAGAATAGTAGCAAAAGGATTTCAAGAAGAAACTACTGAAAATATCTATGCACCAGTTGCTAGAATGACAACTGTTAGACTATTTCTAAACAAAGCAGTACAAGAAGATTTACCTATAAAGCAAATGGACATACCAACAGCATTCCTGAATGGTGAACTAAAGTCTGACATATACATAAAGTATCCAGAAGGGTTAGCAGAAGAAAAAGGAAAAGTTCTAAAATTAAGAAAAGCATTATACGGACTGAAAGAAGCTCCAAGATGTTGGAATGAAAAACTCAATAATTTTCTCATACAGAAAGGATTTAATCGTTCACAAAGAGATTTCTGTCTATATACTGGAATTAATGTTTACATATTAATATTTGTTGATGATATTTTAATTATTGGAGAAGGAAAGAAAATAATAGAAGATTTGAAAGAAGAATTTAAAGCCAAAGATATGGGAAATATACATAAATTTCTAGGAATGGAAATTAAGAGATCTAACCATGGAATAGAAATAAATCAGACACAAATTATTGACAATATTTTATTAAAGTTTAATATGCAAGATTGTAAAGGCATAAGTACACCTATGGAAATTGGTTTACACATAGATCCAGACGAAGAAATTCTGACAAACATTCCTTATAAAGAACTTGTAGGCTCACTGATGTATCTAGCTACAATTAGCAGACCTGACATATCATATGCAACAGGATTCTTGAGCAGATACATGAATCGACCAACACCAACACTCTGGAAAGCAGGAAAAAGAATCATGAGATACCTGAAACAAACAAAGGAAAAAGGATTAGTCTACAAAAAAGAAGAAAATAATAATAATTACTTACATGCATTTTCAGACGCAGACTGGGCAAGTGAGAATATTGACAGGAAAAGTGTAAGTGGAATCGCCATATTCCATCAGGGCAATTTGATCAGCTGGACTTCGAAGAAACAGACTTCAGTTGCATTATCCACAGCAGAAGCTGAATATGTCGCTGCTGCATTAGCTGTAAGTGAAATCATTTTTATACTAGGAGTATTAGAGGATTTAAAGTTTTGTAAAAACATAAATTCTACATTGTTTATTGATAATCAAAGCACTATTAAAATGATAGAAAGTTACGAAAATAGTAAAAGATCCAAACATATTGATATTAAAGTACATTATATTAAAGATATCGTAAGCAAAGGTTTAATTATATTAAAATATGTGTCTACTAATGAAAACAAAGCTGATATACTCACCAAGTCGCTGTCTAAGGTTAAACACAAGTACTTTTGTAATTCTCTCGGTTTATTGTGTTAAATAATATATGTGTTGTGTAATACTATGTTCATTAAGGTACTCTTAGATAGTAACTTATGTGTAACTTTGTGAAATGCTCAATGTTTACAAATTATAATGATAACCTACAAAGAATAGTCATGTTGACATTAGTCAATTATGTCAAACAAATGTCAAACTAAAAGTGTCATGTATCAATTTTAATGTTGCCAGTTTTGTATGATTGTAACAAGTCCAAGTTTAGTGATTTTAGTAGTATAATTTAAAGAAAATAATAAACTTGAACTTGAGCCGTGGTATTGGATATTGTAGTCTATGCATATTTAGTCTATGATAGATTAAGTGGCAACACTCTCTTCCGGTGACGCCTATATTGAGTAATGGCGTGGTAACGTTTTGTAATAATGAAAAATAAATTATCTGACTTGATTAATGGTGCTGCTTTTATTCCACTACATACTCTATAATGTGTAACGTCATAGAAACAGCTAGTAGAATATAATCCAATAACAACTTTATTTAATTACTTATTACTTTTGTAAGTCAGTGTACTCAGGCACAACACGTGTGAACCGGTTAGTGAGTAAAGTAAAGAAGGTCATCGATATGTATGAATCCGTCGCTTTTTAGTAGTCATTCAAATTTGGTCGGATAACCAGCCGTTGCTTACATATTTTGGTTATTTGTTAATATTTACTTAATGCGAAACATTCCAAGCTGAATATTTTCACCATATATTTTTGACTAAAGGCACATGATTTTGGTTTACACCTACACATTTCGGATTGAGCCGGTTCCTTGTATTTTGCCGTCAAAGTTAGGACACCATCGTTTTGACTTTTAGCAAAAACGCATGCATGAAGAGTTTTGAAACTTTGTATGGTTATTATTAGCGTCAAGAAGGACCGAATACAGTTTTCAGCGAACTTGTTTCTTGTCTAATTTAGGCGCTGCGATGTTTTTTCGGGTTTTCATAAAACCGCTATAACTTGAAAACTATAAATATTTTCTTAAAACTAATTGGGGCACTAAGGGGCACACATTAAGAGCTACTCGTGTATGTTTACTCTACAGGGGCACATGCAATGGTTGTAGAGATATACGATTCATCAAAACGTTACTCCAGCAGGAAATGCAATATCTCGAAAACCTGAAGGGGCACAGATTTTTTTTTGGGGGCACATTGGGGCACACATATAAGCTCTCTGGCCATGCACAATTTTTCTCTCTCCGATCATTCGTTTAGAATTTTCCTGCTAGAAAAACGTTACCCCAGCAGGAATCGTTTTTTCCGTTTTTTTCCAAAACGACAGGGGGCACACATTTTTTATTTGGGGGCACATTTACAGCAGATAGGGCACATATTATACGTTCTACTCCTATAACTCTAGGAGACACTTTCTTGCTGGGGTAACGTACACCCAATTGAGCACTAATTATTTACCAATTTATATGGAAGCGATTGGCGCTGGTGGTCCTGCGGTAGTCACGGACATCACTGTTCCTTCTATTACTACAAGTCGGGAGCCCGGGAGCATGCCCTCGTAGGTACTCATGGTGGTCCTGCTGAAGGGAAAGTTGATTTTCTCGAAAACTAACCAAAGGTACATACAAATTTTGTTACGAGTACTAATTTACGACATATGAAAGCGATTGGCGTTGGTGCAGCGGCGGTAATCACGGACATCCAGGAATCGATTTCTGCACGTCTCCGCCTCATTGTAAACACACCTTCCTCAGTTTCATATTTTTCCAAACTGTGGATCAGTGTGTTTTAAAAGATAGTTTTGTTTATGCCATATTTGTTTCGATAAATACTAAACTGCAGATTTACTTAGGACTAGGATTTGTTGTAGGTTCAAAGTAAATGAGATTTTTTATTAGGTTTTACATTTTTTTATTGTGTAAAGTAAATCACTTCTGTGGCGCACTCTGGTTGGAGCTCTTTGAGTCGCGCATTGAAGCCGAACGCCTACGTTTCAGCTCTTCTTGACGTCTTACCTGCAAAGGGGCAAAATTTTTTTGTAAAAACAATTAATTTTGGTTATATTTCTTAATTTAATAATTAGGCGAAAAAAACTGTTGCTGTTTTAATATCTTGGTCTATATGAAGAATACGCCAAGGGGTAAGAAACAGCCATTACTCTTACAGCCAAGTATTATTTCCACAAATAATGTGGCCATATGATACCAGCTGTTAAGAAATGAACACTAGCTAATTTAGATGGTGGTAGTAGTAGACGTTTTAGTAAATATTTATGCAAGACTGTATTTAATTTACAGGGTTTACATGAGAGTACAGCTTTGTTTATGGCATGCGGTTCTGGTATTGCATGTGCCCATAGGTAGCAGTAACTATGCTTTATTCCAGAACATTCAAAAATAGAAACAAAAGTGTTTATTTACCTTGGATTCCTTCTTTCTCTGTGCCAACAGCTTAGCGTACTCATTCTCAGACTGCTTACGCTTAGCCAGACGCTTCTTCTTGAGTGCCAGACGATGGCGTCTGCGCTGCAGGACTACTGGGGTGACTAACCTCTGGATCCTGGGGGCCTGGTGGACAAAAATATGTCATTAGTCAAATATAGTACAGATTTAAGTTATGAATGAAAATTGGATTCAACACAGGCTACAGAAAACAAATGTTTTTTTAAATGTATTGCATGCTTACAATCTAGGAATTTCTGCCACAACATTTAATTATAAATTAAATTTAAGGTTTATATTTTGAAGAAAAAGAGTTCAACATAGCTATGTCAGAATCATATTTGCTATTATTCTGTTAAATAAGTAATAATGTTCAGCACACTGTAAAAGTAGACAGACATAAGCCTGAATCTTCTGCTCGGCGCCATTGATATGCCCTGATGCTGCTGCTTTCAAGCTAAAGTAGCTTGCAAACAATATTGTAATCAGGGGATTGTGAAGCAATATAAACATGCACTGTTTAAAAATTACCAAAGCTATTTTGTCTAATAATCTACTGCATTACAATGGAATAATATCTGAGCATGTGGAAAACTTTGGAATGTAGAAAAGTTACTGAAGTGTTGCAGAAAAAATTACACTAAGATAGTTAACAATAATAGTCTACCACCAATGGGATATTGGAGTAGTTACAGCTGTGTTTCACAAACTGGACAACCCACCTGATGAATGTTATACAAAATCATAAGCCAGATAACCTAATGGGAACTTATCAGATGGTGGTGAAACATCATGATCTTTAATCAATCTTTATTTTTTTATTATTATTTTACCTTATATCTGGGTTTAGCATTCTCCTTGCCCTCTTTGGCGGGGAGTAGGCGTTTGACGACATAACGACGGACATCATCTTCCTTGGACAGGTTGAAGAGTTTGCGGATCTTAGATGCACGCTTGGGACCGAGACGACGGGGAACATTGCCGTCGGTAAGGCCGGGAATTTCCTGTGAACAATTATGGTAGATTAAGAATACTTTATGTTTACGATGACTTATTCCTGCCTAACTAAAATGTCTTGGAAAATTTAGCTGCAATAGGCAAACTTAGAATTTAGTCATTAGCAAAGACAAAGGTGATGCTGCTTTTTTAAAATTTTTATATTGTTACCTACTGTAGAAGAATAACAACATACTGTAATGATGAAACTTCTAATTCATATTAGTGATGTTACTACAAATTCTTATAGTTGTCAACAGCAATCCAGCATTTTCAAGTATTGCTGGATTATGATGAGAACTACAATTCCTTTAGGTTATAATAACTAGAGATCTAAAGAAAATAAATGTACGGTATTTGAAAAAAGACCTTTGAACAAGTAACTCAAAGGTTATGCCAAGTACCAGTTGTTTTCCCCTGACGCATATAATTGCTAAGATGTGGTTATCTTAGAAACAGTAAGAACAGGGTTTAAAAAACCTATTAACAATTGATATTATGTACCTATATTAAAACTGTATGTCATTTTATTATTGACCATGTGGTCATCACTAATAAATTGAATTACACATTTGTATATAAATAACATTTTAAACATGTGTATGGCAAAAACAATGCACGTCTTACTTTAAAATCTAAATTATTTCATAACTGAAATAGTATATGTAGATACTACTAAAGAGGCTGCCCCTAAGACAAACCCACTGACCAAGTCTTCAACCCTAACCTAATTACTACTGGAAAATGACAATTACCTGTTCACCCTTGCGGACAATGACGAGGGCCAACACAGACAGGTTAGCATCAACAATGCAACCACGGACTGACTTGCGTTTCCTCTCACCATCACGACGTGGTCTGTAGCACGAGTGGCCCTTTGACATCAACAAACGGACACGACCTGGAACACAATGGAGACTAATCAAGTATTTTGTAACTACTCACTGGTACAATTTTATTATTTGTACATGTGGGATATTTGTCAGATAATCTCAACTTTATTACGACCGCGACATGATCCTACGATAGGGTTACTTGTGAAAAATGAAATGACAAGAAAAAAGTTAAAAAATATGTGAAATACGTACTGTTGGTAAGGACTCCCTGTTTCATGGGGAAGCCCTGCTTGTCGTTACCACCGGCGACGCGGAGAACGTAGCCCTTCCATTCATCACCTAGCTGATCCGCCTCCACTTCCGCGCCCATGCGCTTCTCGTAGAAGATGCGGAGTTTATGCTCATCAACTACCTCGAATAACTTCTGGCATCCCGTAGCCGGGAACGAGACGTTCAGCTACAAAAACAAAGTGAGGTTAGGATAACAATCACACTTCCCATCTTCATGAAACAGCTACTACAGCCCCCAAACGCAGTATTGGAAAACATTTCAGTTGTGAGAACTACTTTGAACTTGGACTAACAAAACCTCACGGCACTTATTTCATAGCATGATAATTTCACTTTCCACAATACGGCACAACTTATCAAATATTTTCCAAAGAATCATATCCCGATTTTAACAAAAAGATATATTGGGCTGTACGTTAGCTATTATAGTATCACAAATTCAGTATATTTCACCTAAATTATACATAATTTATTAAAAAACATTAAAAGAACCTTCATGACTGCGGTTAGATTCCTTGAACGTCAGCCATGAAAAAGACCAGAGACAAACGTAGAGCTGCGTATAAGGGATGTTAAATTCTGTTTTGGTTATGACATTTACAGTGCATTTAACTATTTGCTTATGGTCAATTCGACTATCAGATCTAAAATATTTATTTAAAAATATTAATTCGTACTAAACTGTTATTTTCTAATGTATCAATATATATTTATTGGAAACCTAACTTATGCAGAAGTTTTTGACAACAAAACAGAGGATCGGCAGTCAAAACAGTGACACACTAAGGCCGCATTCCGAATTAAGACAATATTGCTCACAACGCTCATAGCAATAATTTGCGTTCCGATTTAGATATCACGATTATGACAGCTGAGAGCTGTCAACAATTCGGAACGCTCGTGAGCGCGCTCACAGTGCTTACTCAATGTAAAAACGATATTATTACATTATTTCCTTGTATGAAGACCACATTTCTACTTCTTTGGTTAGGTGGCGACTGTCACAATAATACAATATTAATAACACAATTTCGAAAATGCCACGTTAGTTTAATTTAAAGATGATGCAATTTAAAAACAAAACACACACTGACACATCCTCACACACACACACACTGTCATTTTTGACAGCGCTCACGGTGATGTTATTCTAAGGCATGGACGGTATTATCGCAAGATGGCGCAGCCTGCTCGTACATAAGTGAGGTAAACCCAAATTTAGCTTTTCTGAGTGAATCAACAAAGTAAATTTTATTTTTATATGAATGGTCAAAAGAAACCGAACCGATTCGAAGCGGGGTGCAGTTTATTTCATTCGTTCTAGCATACTACTTTCAAAGTACGCTTTCCTATTTATATAAATACCAGCTGTGCCCCGCGGTTCACCCGCTTAAGTGTCGATCACGTGGGAATATCGGTATGAAAATTAGCTTATATAATGTTAATCCAGGGTGTCAGCTACCTCCATACAAAATTTTATCAAAATTGGTCCAGCCGTTTTAGCGTGAAAAAGTAACAAACATATAAACATACATACACTCACAAACTTTCACCTTTGTAATATTAGTATGATGAATGGTCTCACCACTTCACTTCGGATAGTTTACATTTTGTTTAAATGCAAACTATCCAAAGTGAAGTGGTGCAAAAAGTTCGAGCACCGCTTCGGCCACTTCGTTCGTTCATATTACATCTAACATTCTTATGTGTTGGCTGAGCTTCCTTTCAATGAAAATAGAATATCATTGAAACACAGTGGTTTAATAAGTAGTTTACATTTTATGTGTATAAAATTAAACTCATCTGGAAATATATATAAGATGACAGAAACACTAACATAACAGTTGCTAGGCAACAACGTAAGAAGACTCTACTCCTAAAACATAGTGTATTACAACCTTCATGGTTCAACACCCCCACTTAATCCACTATGTTGTGTGCAGAACACATGTTTCTGCTTACCAACTCCCTTCGTCATCATATCAGCAGGCATAAGGCTAGTCTCACAATATTCAACACAAATAACCCTTTGCTCTGCTAGCTCTCTAACGAAATGATATCTGTTGGAACTCGTTGTTGTGTCTTCAGTTAATTAAACACAGCGCAGAATAATTAAACCTTTATTTGGTGTTAAACAAATATATATGTGAGAAAAGATAAAAGATATAGAAAGCGAACTTTGATGGACATACACACGTTGACAACAATAATAAATCTATCAAAAATAAATTTTCTTATTGTTCCAAACAACAGTTGTCAATTTTAAAAACAATCTCATTTTAAAATTCACAACCAGCCTGTCTACAAATTAATGTGACAGACATGAGGTTACATATGTTTGCTCCAACACTCCTCCTTAATCTCGTGTCCATTCACACACCATACATGTTTATCAAACACACACCCATACCTCTCACACACCACTGAAACTTCTCTCTTGGAAGTGGTTTCGTTAAACCATCTGCGACCATGCATGTGGTCTCCTTATACTTCAGTATCACCTCATTATTTACAATTGCCTCACGCACAAAATGATACCTCACATCTACATGCTTAGTACGTTGGTGATGTACTGGGTTTTTGGCAATAGCGATCGCAGACTGACTATCACTGAAAATGGTCACGGCTTCATCCAATTTGTAGCCCTGTCCATCAGTTACTTCGGCTATAAACCTTCTCAGGAATATTGCCTCTCTTGCAGCTTCTGATAGCGATACATATTCTGCCTCTGCTGTACTAAGAGCTATTGTTCTTTGTTTCTTGCTCTCCCAGCTGATTGCGCCACCTTGCATTATGAAGACCAAACCAGAGTATGATCTCCTATCAAACTCTCCAGCATGATCTGCATCTGCATATCCTTCTAGAGGTCCATTCTGTCCTTTTAAATATTTTAGACCATGACTCTTAGTGCCCTTGAGATAACGAAGTACTCGTTTTGCTGCGATCCAATGACTCTCGTCAAATGAATTATTAAACTGACTCAAACTGTTCACTGAATGAGCAATATCTGGACGTGTGCACACAGCAAGATACATAAGAGAACCTATCAATGCTCTATATGGTAGGTCATCTCTTGACTTGTGTTCTGATGGAGGCTTCTCTAGCCTTTGTCCAGTTACTTCCGGCGTTGAAACTGTCTTTGCATCTTCCATGCCAAATTCTCTAAGCAACTTTTCGATATATTTTTCTTGATTGAGGTTTATGCTATTCAAATTTTGTTTAATTTGAATACCAAGCATCAACTCTGCCTTGCCAAGATCTTTCATATCGAATTTCGACATAAGCTCTTTCTTCACTACCTTCATTTCTGTTAAATTGTTCCAAAATAGCAGAATGTCATCTACATAGACAGCCAGGATTGTTATGTTCTTTCCTCTAGTCCTAGTGTAGACGCAGGGTTCATTTAAGGATCGCTTAAAGTTTAGCTTCCTCAGTTCCTCATCTAATTTTATGTTCCAACTTCTTGGAGCCTGCTTCAGTCCGTATAATGACTTCTTCAGAAGACACACATAGTCCTCTTTTCCTTTTTGTTCAAAACCATGTGGTTGTTTCATGTAAACAACTTCATTTAAGTTTCCATTTAGGAATGCAGTCTTAACATCCATCTGATCAATTTGAAGATCCAATTTAGCTGCGAGAGCTATTAAAGTTCTGAGTGAGCTGTGTCTCACAACTGGTGCGAAGGTCTCATGGTAATCAATGCCTCTCCTTTGACTATATCCCCTTGCTACCAGGCGTGCCTTATACCTATATCCGCCCACCTCTTCTTTGATTCGAAATATCCATTTAGAATCAACGATGTTGTAAGGGTACGCTGGTGGTTTGACCAGTGTCCAGGTATTGTTTTTTTGTAGAGCATCTAACTCCTCCTCAATTGCTTTTCTCCAATTTTCTTTATCCATGCGTGATAAAGCTTCATCCACTGTCAGTGGAAAAACACTTTCAATAGCTTGATATGTGATGTGATCCGGAAATTGTTTAGGTTTCCTCTCTCTTAATGGATATCTTCTCTCACTAGGAAGTACCGGCTCTGGTTGTAGTACCTCTTCGTCTCTTTCATCAAGGGATTCCCATTCATCACAGCTTTCTGTTTCATTGCCATTAGATTCTTCATTTTGATCTAAATCATTTGTATTTATTTCTCTTACAGTCTCATTCTGTTCTTGAAGTTCTTCTTCACTTTCTATCACAGTGTTTGTTGGTACAACTGGTGGATTTTCGTGTTCAAAAACTATAGATATCTCATCTTTCTTTGTTTCTGAACTTCTCTCTATGGGTTGAAATTGATTTTCGAAGAAAACAACATCTCTTGCTTTATGTACCATCTTGGTTTCTGGATCAAACAAACGATATGCTTTCGCATCTTCACAGTATCCAATATGAAGCAACTCTTTGCTCTTCGGATCCCACTTGGTGCGTTTTTGTTTAGGTATGTGCATAAACGCTTTGCATCCGAAAACTCTGATATATGTCAGATTTTGTTTCTTTCCAGTCCAAGCTTCTTCAGGCGTTTTATTCCTAACAGCTTTCGTTGGTGATCGGTTTTTCAGAAAAACAGCTGTCTTCACAGCTTCTGCCCAAAACTTATTGCTTAATCCAGCTTCTTGGATCATGCTCCTAGATTTTTCAACGATTGTTCTGTTTGCCCTTTCTGCTACACCATTCTGTTCAGGTGTATATTCCACCGTTAATTGATGTTTGATTCCGTACTTCTTCATGAAATCATTCATCCGAGTATTTACATATTCTTTGCCATTATCTGACCGTAAAGTTTTTAACTTGTTTCCAGTCTGTAATTCCGCAAAAGTTTTGAATTCTTCAAGTTTATTAAATACTTCACTTTTACATTTAAGAAAATATACGAAGGTTTTACGCGTATAATCGTCTATAAACGTTACAAAATATTTGAATCCGCTAAATGACTCTTCAGCCATTGGTCCGCAGACGTCAGTATGTACTAGCTCAAGTACACTGTCTGCTCTATTTGCTGGACTGCTTTTCTTGAATGGTTGTCTGGTTTGTTTTCCTTTCAGACAAGCTACGCACTCTAGTGTAGTAGAACTGTTAGAAAAACTCACCCCTGTCGCCATGATATTGCGTAATAGTTTAAGATTACGTACTCCAAGGTGACCCATTCTTCTATGCCATAAGTTCATCTCATCTCCACTGATAGTAGTCGCCAGCGCTGTGTGCTTTAAGCTTTGCTTTAATTTATACACACCATTTTCCTCTACACCTATAAGTAAAGGTTCGCCTGTTATTTCACAATTACTACTCTTTACTACGTTAAAACCTCCCTTGTAGAATACTACCTTAAGGTCTTTCTTAGTGACAGCACTAACGCTAAGTAAGTTTGCAGCTAATCTCGGGACATACATAGCATTAATTGTAACATTCGGTTTCGTACATACCACTGTGCCACTTCCAATACCTTGCAACCTTTCTCCGTTTGCACACGCTACAGTCACTCCCCTTTCATACTTCTTCAAATCATGTAACCATTCACGCCTTGAAGTCATATGATTAGAAGCTCCCGAGTCAACAATCCAAAAATCTTCTGAAGTTGAAGTCGACATCGCCAAAGCTGTAGATGCTTCATTTCTCTTCTTGCTTGGATTGTCTGGACAATCTTTCGCTTTATGTGGTCCATTGCAAATGAAACATTTAAACTTTTTCTGTTGTTTTTGTTTAAAAGTATTTTTCTTTGTCAAAAGAGCATGATTGTTTGCACTCGTAGTCGCTGTATGTGTATCCTCCATTTGGTAAAGATTAGTTTTCACATAATCCGTAGTAAGCTCAATATTTGAATTTTCAATTGCTAATCTCATAGCCTGAAAATTATCTGTTAAACCTTGAAGCATTAGGGCAGCCAATAATTCGTCATCTATTTCCTTTCCTAGATCACACAGTTTTTGTGCAGTCGTCATCAATGCCGAAATATAATCTCTTATAGTCGTGAACTGCTCCAGTTTAAGACTAACTAGTTTTGACAGCAATCTGCAGCGATTATTTAGCCCTTTATCTTCGTATGCTTTCTCTAAAGCTTTCCAAGCCTCCTTGGCCGTCTTTGCTTGACGCACATGAATTAGGCACTCTGGTTTTATCATCAAGCATATTTTACTCCTTGCTTTTTGATCTCTCTTTTTGCCTATCTCATCAACTGGCGTAGTATGTGTATACTCCCATAGATCATCGTGTATTAAATATAATTCCATCACAAATTTCCATGAACTATAGTTAATGGCACCATCTAGTTTCTCAATTGACGCCATGCTCAAAGAATCATTCTTACTTACAGTTACTGCTGAATGATTTTCGCCGTTTTCAATCATTTCTCGGTTTATTTGGTTTCTGGGCCATAACCTTTGTTGGAACTCGTTGTTGTGTCTTCAGTTAATTAAACACAGCGCAGAATAATTAAACCTTTATTTGGTGTTAAACAAATATATATGTGAGAAAAGATAAAAGATATAGAAAGCGAACTTTGATGGACATACACACGTTGACAACAATAATAAATCTATCAAAAATAAATTTTCTTATTGTTCCAAACAACAGTTGTCAATTTTAAAAACAATCTCGTTTTAAAATTCACAACCAGCCTGTCTACAAATTAATGTGACAGACATGAGGTTACATATGTTTGCTCCAACAATATCTTATATTTATGTGTTTGGAACGTTTTCCAATAGCAGGAGTATAAACTAGCTTACTGGCACTTTGACTATCACTAAAAATAGTAACAGTAGTGTTATAGCCAGTCAGTTCAGAATATAATCCATTAACTGATATCACTTCCTTAGCGGCCTCACAAATTGCGATGTACTCAGCTTCAGCAGTACTTAACGAAACACAACGCTGTTTTAAGGACTGCCAAGACACCGCAGCACCACCGAAAATAAGGGTATAACCAGAGAAAGATTTCCCATCAGGCCCATTTCCCCAATCTGCATCTGCATAGGCAACCAAAGGCTTATTACATTTTTTGTAACACAGCGATAGTTCCGCTGTCCCCTTTAAATACCTAAGCACACGTTTCAGTGCCGCCATGTGAGTAGAATCGTTGCAGTTATTAAATTGACTCAGCATCGTAACTGCATACGATATATCAGGTCTTGTACAACATGCCAGGTACATTAGTGAACCGATAATTTCCTGATAACGAGTATTGTCGTTCTTTTCACCATATTTCAGGCGAAGGTTCACTTCAACTGGCGTACTAACTTGTTTGCAGTCCAACATTCCATATTTCTCTAAGATTTTTGAAATGTATTTCTTTTGAGACAAGTGGATTTCACTACCACTCTTCCGCTCAATCCGGACTCCAAGACATTCTCTTGCCTCACCCAAATCCTTTATTTTGAAGGATCTGCTAATCTGAATTTTCACCGTTCTGGCTTCTACAGCTCTATTTGTAAATATATAAAAATCATCCACGTACAGAGCTATTACTGTGAAAATTTCATTATGAATTTTTGTGTAGACACACTGGTCATATTTAGACCTAGAAAAACCCATCCTTATTATATGGTCATGAATCTTTTGGTTCCAACACCTGGCAGCTTGTTTTAGGCCATATATGGCTTTCTTCAATTTGCAAACCTTGCCTTCACTCCCCTCTTGAACAAAAGATTGCGGCTGTTCCATATAAATTTCTTCACGCAGATCTCCATTAAGAAAAGCGGTGGTAACGTCAATATGATGAACGCTCAGGTTCTTCTCAACTGCCAGTGCTAGTAGAAGACGAATAGACGACATCTTGACTACCGGTGCGAAAGTTTCAAAATAGTCTTCACCAGGTTTTTGCGAATAACCCTTAGCAACCAGCCTGGCCTTATAGCGCTGGGTGCTGCCATCCGCTCCAATCTTTAACTTGAAGACCCATTTTGTTTTAATAACATTAGCGTCTAACGGTCGATCAACTAATTCCCAGGTTCCATTTACCTTCAAGGAATTGAACTCGTCCTCCATCGCTTCCACCCAAAACTTCTTGTCAGAACGCTCCATAGCATCCTTAACAGAAATAGGATCAGGATCTTCTGACACACGGAAATTATATACCATGTCTTTTTCTCGTTTCGGAACCCTATTTCGAGCAGGGTAACGTCTTGCACTTTGCAAATCTGCCGTAGGATCCTCTACGTCAATAGAGTCATAAAAATGCTCTCCAGAATCCGATCTCGTCAGTGAACTAGCCACCGGAACCCCCACTGCAACAGGACCAGCAATCCTTGGCACCTCTGGTTGAGTAGTAGAACGACTAACTCCTGGAATGTCATACTGTAAATCTATGACCACAGCATCCTTCTTAGAAACAGGAACAGCAGGTTCTTGTTTTTCTTTAATAACCATGGGAACATTTTCCATAAAAGTAGCATCTCGAGCGATGACAATCCTCCTTGGATCATCCTTCAAATTTATAAATCTGTACGCCTTCGAATTGCTCGAATACCCAGTCATTATCATTTCAATCGTTTTTGGATCAAACTTCTTGCGACTATGATCCTTTACCAGAACCTGAGCTCTACATCCGAATATTTTCAGATTCGATAGATCGACTCTCTCTCCTGTAAAAACCTCCTCTGGAACTTTATCCTTGAGGGCCATTGTTGGAGATCGGTTCTTCAGGTACACGGCACAACCAACAGCTTCGCCCCAGAATCTCTTGTCCAAACCAGCCTCATGCACCATACATCTAGCCTTCTCAGTTATTGTGCGGATTGTGCGTTCCGCTACTCCATTCTGTTGAGGAGTGTATGGTACTGATCTCTGGTGTTGGATCCCATGTTTCTTCAGGAAACCTTGAAATTCTCCATTGGTATATTCAGTGCCATTATCGCTACGAAATTTCTTTATTTTCTTTCCCGTCTGATTTTCAACTAGTGCCTTGAATTCCATGAATTTAGCGAAAACTTCGGTCTTGGATTTCAACAAATAGCCAAATGTTTTTCGGCTGAAGTCATCCACAAAAATCAGGTAGTACCTGTTACCGCCCCAGGATTCCACTTCCATAGGGCCCGCTAAATCCGAATGCACGAGTTCAAGAAAGTCTTTTGCTCTCTTACTTTTACCTTTCGGAAACATTTTGACGCACTCCTTCCCTTTACAGCAACCTTCACAAGGTTCCGTGCTCACCTCTTTAAAAGTCAGACCATCTGCCAAACTTTTTAACTTCACCATCAGAGCTCCACTCAGGTGACCTAGTCTTCTGTGCCACAAATCAAAACTAGCACGAGAAGATTCTTCTGGAGGACACGTCAGAACCATTGCTGCTTCTTTACCTAAAACATATAACCCCTGTTTCAGTGGTGCTGTCAATACTGGCTTTCCAATTACTTTTACCCTGTAATCCTTTTGGTAAACCTTACAACAAGTCTCATCGAAAACAACAGTGCAACCCTTAGCACACATTTTACTAACCGACAGCAAGTTTGTCGTCAAACCTGGAAGCATAAGTACATCTTCGAACCTCACAGAGCGCCCCATTACATACACATCCCCTTGTTCACTAGATACAATTTTATTATTGTTCGCGGTCGTCACTAGCTTAGAACTAATGGACTGTCTATCTTCTAGAATATGCACGTCAGACGTCATGTGTGATGTAGCTCCGGAATCTACGACCCAATGGCCCTCACCAACCGTCATAGATAGAGCGGCCATTAGACCCGAGGTCTCCTTACTGTCTTTCTTCTTATTGAAATATGTGTCTTTGTTGTCTTCAGACTTGTCTCCCGTTTTACGACGTTGACACTGCCATTTATAATGCCCTTTCTTCTTACACAAATGGCATATAACACCCTTTTTGAAGTTTGACATCAGTGCCGTTGCCGTGTCATCTTCAACTGTGTTCGTTGAGCTGCTTTTCCTCAAGCTTTCTTTGAGCAACGCTGCCTGCACAGACTCTGTTGTAATCTTCATGCTTGAATGCTCCAATGTCATCACCAGAGGATTGTATGCATCGGTTAAACCGGCCAACATAATGATCCCAACAAATTCATCATCCAGACCTGCCTTTATGCTAAGTAATGACTGGCTGGTTGACAGGATATCATTGAGATATTCCTCCATTGACGAAAACATTGTCAATTTGGCGTTAAATAATTTCCGCAACAGATATAGCCGTCGCAGTAACCCACCATCAGCATAAGATTTTTGCAACGCTTGCCAAGTATCTCTCGCTGTCTTGAGATGCATGATCATAGGATAAATATTTTCCTTGCACATGAGGCAGATCTTACTCCGAGCTTTGGCATCCTTTCTTTTAGCCTCCGCAGAGTCTGCCACAAAATCATCGGTCATACACTCCCATAGATCGAGGTCGGTCAGGAACATTTCCATGGCAAAAGCCCACGTACCATAATTGGCTTGGCCTGCCAATCTCTCAATACTCTTTACAACAGCTTGTTCCATATTCGAAATAATTGAGATACCTACTTTTATTTTGCTCAGATATTACACCAGATCACGTCTGGGCCCATAACCTGTTGGCTGAGCTTCCTTTCAATGAAAATAGAATATCATTGAAACACAGTGGTTTAATAAGTAGTTATAGCGCGACCCCTATCAACTCCCCGCACTTCTAGAGTTCGTCGTGTACCGGCCAGGTTACGTGACTAGTTACGGTTCGGTACAACCCTAGAAATGTCGCCCCATGTCACCGAGAGTAAGTCACAAGCGCCCGGTAACTGCGCACGCGCTCGACGCTAACAAACTCGTGCGCCTCGCGAGCCGTCCATTACCGATAATTTATATGTTATTTTTAAGTTAAATGTAACAGTTCACTATACATACGTTTTATACAAATACAGTTTACATGCACAAATAGTTGGAGTTTCTTTTATCAAAAGTACCCCGACTACAACTGGCGTCCCAACGTGCGGCCGTGTTTTTGTGAAAAACGGCATTATTGCGTGTAAAACTGTTATTGTGTATTAACAACGTTTGTATAAAGACTTAAAAAAACAGTGTTTGAGTGTCAAAAACAGTGACTTTCTCGGGTTTTCTTCGTGCGACGTTACATATTCGAAATATACTTCGCCCACGCCGCCCGCAGATTCGTTACGTTTTGTGCACACATCAACAATTTTAAATTTTTAAGGAACTTTTAGCATAATTATTTTGGTGTGATATAGTGACTATATTTCAGTGTTACGATTGCTATAAATCGTAATCGTGTAAACATCCATGTACATACAATAAGAGCATTGTTCATAGTAATGCTTCGTGCGAGTTAAGACTTTAAACTGTGGGTACCTTTGTTAGGATTCCTAGAACACCGACTCGCGTCGAACATTAATGTAAATAAGAACTTTGATGTTTAAATAGAGTCTTTTGTGTTAGAGACCTAGTTTTAGTTGTATTGTAGGTATATGAGAGTTAGAACAATCGCGTAAGTGTATGAACGTTGTTTTCGTAAGTACGCTTGGTGTACGAACAGTTGTCGAACTTGAGTGACGAACTAGGTTGCCTAGGTACACTGTTACCTATTTGTGGTGCCGGAACGTTGTATAAAGTGCATTAAAAGACATGGTGCTAACACGGTCGCGTAAAAATAGTGCTTCACGTGCTACGCAGCAGCCTGTAGATACGCACGCTACGGCTGGTGAGCAGTCAGACGGTACGATGCCGTCTACTGCAGATGGACACGCATTGTTCGTTGACGTACGATCGTCAACGCCGCCGCTGGCTGGACCTTCGTCCGCCGGCGCCTCGGCTCCATCACCACCGCCGCTGTATGGGCGTGAGCTGCCTGGCTCGCAGATGCCACAGTACGGGCATGCTCCGCCCGTCGCCACACCGCAGCCACCGATGCCTGCACCTATTGTTATGACGGACCAACAACTGGTATTCCTCTTGCAAGCTTTACGGTCGCAGCCGCCTACGCAGGGCGCGCAGCCACCGCCGACGACGACTGTGAGTACAAACCTGGCTAATTGTACGGCGAGATTTAATGGTTCTGGCGACGTTATGGCATTCGTGGATGCTGTGCAGATTTATAAAGACTGTGTTGGTGTTCACGACGATATGGCTTTAAGAGGCCTGCCAATGCTGCTCACTGACTTTGCGGCTACCTGGTGGCAAGGTGTTAAACATTCCATCACAAGTTGGCAGGAGGCCACCCATTTATTTCGCCAAACATTCGGACCGCGCCTCCCACCTCATAGATTATATAGAGAGATGTTTAGTCGAGAGCAAGGTGATGAACGGACCGATATCTTCGTGTGTAGGGTAAGAGCCCTAATTGCCCAACTGCCGCTGCATACGCTACCTGAAAATCCAGTGCAGCTGGATATGGTGTACGGCCTACTCCATAGGAGAATCCGGGAGAGGGTAACAAGGAGCGCCTTCGCTTCATTCGCCGAACTGCTACAGCAGGCTCGAGTAGTGGAGGACGTGCTCGAAGAAGTCTGCACCGCTGCGCCGACTAAAAGGCATTCCCCTACATCTACCGCCCCGCCGCTCGCGCTGTCGCCACCGCATGTCACTGGACATGCTACGAAGTCTTCACCACCTGGTGCTGAGGCCAATAAACAAGAAAAAGCACCGCCAAACAAGGCTAGACCTAGGTGCACATTCTGCAAGATGTTTGGACATGTCAAAGATGACTGTCGAAAACTAGAAAATCGGAATAAAGCGACTGTTGAACCGGTCAAGAGCGAACCAGTTGCGACCCGATCGGAGCTGCGCCCGTCCGTAGCGTGCTTCGGATGTGGTGCGCCCGGTGTGATACGGTCAAACTGCACGGTGTGTAAAGAGAAACCCACTGCATCGCCGACCACGTCGACCGCATTCCAATCAGTGTCCGTAGATGCAAAAGTGTTAAATCCGCGTGTGCGTCCTATTTTTAATGTACAGGTATTCGGTGCAGTAGGTACCGCGTTACTAGACACGGGCGCGAAGCAGTGCGTTGCTAGCGATAGTCTAACAAGACATTTGCGGGCTAATGGACAAATATTTAATAGTTGCGAAACAGAGTTAAGATTTGCGGACGGAACCCAACGTCTCCAAACTGTAGAAACAGCTGTGGTAAATGTAAAAGTGCAGGGAGTTGCAATAAGCACTCTCTTTATGGTCTTGCCCGGCGCAACCGATTCCTTACTAGGTATGAATTTTATAAAGGACGCTGGCATGATACTCGATTTCGAGAGAAATCGTTTCTCTTTACGTGCTACAGGCTTTCATGAGCTACAGTATGAACACGAGGACCGAGTTGCGGTCACTTCGACGATTGGTCTCCACGAGTGCGAGGGCACTCTCCTGTCACCATCTGATAGGGACAAGTTGGCTGCACTATTGGAAGTTAACGCTAATATCTTCAGTGCAGGGGGAGGGCCTACGCCCTTCGCCTTACATAGGATAGACACAGGTAACGCCGCGCCTGTCGCAACGCCCCCTTATCGACTAGCTCCTGCTAAGAAGGAGAAGATAAGAGCTGAAATTGATAAAATGTTGGAACTGGAGGTAATAGAAGAAGCTGAGTCAGAATGGGCTTCCCCAGTGGTATTAGTGCCAAAAAAGAATGGAGAGACACGATTTTGCGTCGATTATAGACAATCAAACGCTGTAATCCGTACGGACAAAAACCGCCGTCCTGGAATTAAGTTTCAGGAGGGTGACCTCGTACTCGTGGATAGCCATCGACTTAGTCAAGCCGCGAAGGGCTTCACCAGTAAGTTTGCCCCGAGACGAGAGGGCCCGTATCGTATTAGTAAAGTTGTTTCCGCAACCACTTACGAGGTTGTAGATAAAGAGAAAGAACCTCGAAAGAAGTATCATGCCAGTCTCTTAACACCGTATGTAGGCGATTCACACGTTGTCGTCCATGGTAGAAAGAAGGGCAGACCCCGTAGGCTATCGGTTGCCAAGCCAGCTCCAGAGCCTTCTGCTGACTTGGAGGGGGAGGATATAGCGCGACCCCTATCAACTCCCCGCACTTCTAGAGTTCGTCGTGTACCGGCCAGGTTACGTGACTAGTTACGGTTCGGTACAACCCTAGAAATGTCGCCCCATGTCACCGAGAGTAAGTCACAAGCGCCCGGTAACTGCGCACGCGCTCGACGCTAACAAACTCGTGCGCCTCGCGAGCCGTCCATTACCGATAATTTATATGTTATTTTTAAGTTAAATGTAACAGTTCACTATACATACGTTTTATACAAATACAGTTTACATGCACAAATAGTTGGAGTTTCTTTTATCAAAAGTACCCCGACTACATAGTTTACATTTTATGTGTATAAAATTAAACTCATCTGGAAATATATATAAGATGACAGAAACACTAACATAACAGTTGCTAGGCAACAACGTAAGAAGACTCTACTCCTAAAACATAGTGTATTACAACCTTCATGGTTCAACATTATGCGTTTCTGTATATTAGGTCGACGAAGTTATTCTTATTTTATTATGCTTAAATTGTTGGTGGAAAGCTGGCCTTACACGTAGTAATGATCGAAGGTAGGAACACCACCACACTCCTTGCTTTCCTTTCTCATATCAAACCTTTGTTTCAGTCAGTGGGTCGTCTTAGGGGTCGTGTATAGTCTGACATTCATTTAACTAAATGAATGTGGGAAAATAGAGAACTAAGATGATAAATACAGTTTGACACAGTTTTAACACCATCACACGGCACTGACTTCCACGTTCATTTAGAGCCATGTCGAACTGTATTATCTTTTCTACTGTGATGCTATTGCTACATTGTTGCGATAACGCGAACTACACTTCGCGCGCTCTCTCTCTCGCACATCGCTCGACGTC
Source organism: Luperina nickerlii (assembly GCA_963855955.1). Lineage (NCBI taxonomy): Eukaryota > Metazoa > Arthropoda > Insecta > Lepidoptera > Noctuidae > Luperina > Luperina nickerlii. Next base: position 9,852,153 of record OY979677.1, on the reverse strand, counting down.
TCACTGTACAACAAAGAGGGCGTTCACGTTATCGCGACAATTTACCCGTAGCATAAAAATACACTCGGCGTACTGTATTTATAAAATGACAACTCTATTTGACAGATGTGAGAGTGAATGCTGAATGCCGAATGACATTAGAATGAAAACTTATACCACATACACATTTTGCTCATAAATTTTATTCATTGAAACATAGACTAATATAATAAAACTGAGATAGACTGGCAACTGACGTTCTCGGTTTTATTTAACGATCAGCGCCCTCTGAACGCCAAGCAATGAAGTAAATGAAATATATCTATATGTATAGGTAGGTAGGTTCGTATGTAGATGGATGGTACCTACTTACATTGCTGTTTTATTTATATTTCGCTTTAGATACATATACTGTGTTTTACGTAAGCATACTTAGGATGATTTTTACAAACACATGTTTAAGTATCTTAGCTAGTGGAGTAAAGGGAACGAGATTAATAATACACAAATAAATAGCGAATGAATTTATTGATTACAAATTAATTTCGACACCTGTTTGCCTCTCTCGTTTCGCACCCTTTGTTTTAATAAAGTGTTCTCGAGCCAGTAGGAAGATGGGGTCAGTGTCATCACTTTCGTTAAAACGTTTCGAGGCATTGAGTAAAACGTAAAATAACACTGCACTGAGATATTATGGTCCAAACTCCTTATAGAGGGCCTATCTACATGTATGTCACAAACACTTACAAAGTACAGTCTATGCTGGAATTTCGGTATAATATACGGAGGAACTTTATCACTGCAACGTAATAAATCACACAAAAACACCAAAAATTACAAGAAAAATGCGCACGAGCATATAAACACTCCAGTGGAAAATTTCTTGTGACGTTTAGTATCAGTGTTGCTAAGGTTTGATATCACTAAACTACTCATAAGATTCTATTATCCTTAAAATATCACAAATAAGACAAAATTTTAATAAAATACTTTACAAATCAATTATACTGTATTTTTAAATCATAATTATTTGTGCAAGTGGACTAATTAAAGAAAAAGAGTAAAAATTAACAAGAAGTTAAAGTACCAAATATTTGAAGCACAAAAAAGTGGTAACACTGCAATAAAAAGTTCCCTGTATGGGGGATAGATGGCACGATCCGCAATTTTAAAAAAATGTTCTAAGTTTCCAGGGCATGCATTGAAAGGGTTGCCCGGTTGTGTCTTGCTTGTGTCAGACAGAAGTATTTAGTGAGTTTTCGTCTCTCCAAATTATTGAGTGGACAAAATTAAAAATGAAATAATTTCACACTGATGGGTAGTTCGTAACAAGTGTATCGTCATTCTCATTTACTTTTGGTTTGAGTGCATACTTTCATTTATTTATATCGTTTGAAGAGTTTGAATAAAAACTAACTAGAAATCTACAAAAATGAATCACGAAGAGAATAAAATTATGGCTCACCGGCAGCACGTGAAGTATTTTATGCGATTTCTGAACATCTTGCCATCGTCGTTGTCATCTCATGATACTACCAGGTAATAAACATCACTCATATTATTTATTGTTCAGACATCCATTGCTAACAATAATTTATCACTTTCTCAGTCAATACAGTGCCTTGTCTATTCAGCATCGTAATCTAAAGCAATGAAGTCATTCATTTATTAAGAAATGCATTTATTTTATGAAACATTACAGCCTTAGTGAATTTATAGAAGTCATTATTCAGTGCCAAATTCGTCATTTATGATAAGTTCCCAGTAATGATAAATCCTTCAAATGAGTTTTGAAAGAATTCAATGACAGTAGCAACAGTTAATTACATCTTGATGGTAATAAAAATGTAAATTTCATACAAGGCTTATAAAATTTCTAGATTTATATCTATAATATTTATGGAGTACTTAATAAATAGTATTCTATGTATCTCTCTTTTATGAAACCATGTAAAGATATTATGTTAATCTCATTTATGTCTACATTTTTTTTATTCCTGTCTAATGAACAGTGTAGCATAGGTATTCAATCTGTTATCTGATTGACGGGCTATTCTGCTTTCTTTATCAGAAAGGAATAAAAGAAAAAACCGGTCGATTGCGAGCCAGACTCATGCACCGAGGGTTCTGTACAACTTTGTAGCTATGTAACTACAAAACGGTTTTCAGATTTTTTCCTTTACTTGTGGTACATGATATTGCTTCTTGCCAAATTTCATGATTCTCGATCAACGGGAAGTACCTTATAAGTTTTGATCCCCTTGTGAGTGTCAAAATATATGGCACAAACGGAACATAAACGCCCATATCATTTGATTACATTGACTTTTTCAACTTGATGACTCCATGCGTTCCTGAGAAAAACTGACAGACAGACGGACAATGTGATCTTATAAGGGTTTCGTTTTCCCTTTTGAGGTATGGAACCCCAAAAAATATTTTTTATTATTTGTCAAGCAACCATTATCAATTTGCAATAAAAATGCCATATGGATGTTTCACTTTTTATCCTGTTTCACAAATGACCGTACGCTTTATCCTGTTTTTATATACATATTTTTAAAACAACAAAATGTGTGGAATGATATTATGGGGACACCTTTGCCCAGTTGGACAATAAAGATTGATAAAAAAAAAAAACAAAACAATTTGATTGCTGCTCTTTTGGATTTGGAAAATCTTTCAATTGTTCAGACTCTACTTACCAACTATTTTAGATTTATCAGAAAATTATAACAGAAAAAAAATATGCTGACTAGTATTTAGCATAAAATACACAATAATTTTGTGTTGATAGGAGTAAATGGTAATTTTAGTTAGGAGCCATAGTTGTAATTATGTGTATTGAGTTGAATTATTACATCCTGTAATTAACGAATTACCAAGTGCGCAAAAGTTTAAAGCAGATTATTCACAAAAATTAATTAAATAAAACTAGACATTGCTGTCCTAGTTAACTGATTTTTTTGTAGAATTCAATTGCTTTTTTGAACCCAACTGAACCTTTTTAGGGTTTTTATCATAGCTTTATCTGTACCTGAATTTTTATCATGGGTAATTAACACACTGTGTTTTTATTTCAGAGTAACAATTGCCTATTTTTCTGTATCCGGTCTGGATGTACTCGGCGCAATTTCTTCGGTTTCATTAGACCTAAGGACTAGAATAATAGAATGGATCTACAGACTACAAGTTCACCCTGATAAGAATAGTAAGTACTAACTGTTGCTTGCTGTTGAACTCACATTCCAGGGATGGCAATTGAATTGATCCACTGAGACTCCAAGCTTCATTGTGTTTTTATGGTGGTTGCACTGTTGATTCTGGTGTTCAGAAGTTGCAGTGGGAAAATAGTGGCTTGACCAAGTTTTTTTTTTGAACAAACTATCATAATCGGAGTATAATGTTCTCACTGCTGGGACAGCAGGCAGTTTGGGTCCTCTCGGTGACAGGGAGTGGGCAGTAATCCAACACACAGACCTAGTGCGGTTTGGTAGATGTCAATGTAGGACATGCCGTTTTCATCACGATGTTTTAATAAGCTTGTCTGGGTTCGAATCTACGACCTACACTCGTAAGTCGCGGCTGTTACCACAGGGCCACCACTGCACTTAGGCTCTGTTAGAGCATGATTTATATCAAACATCCAAGAAATTTTGCAGTAATATCATTAGTAGCAGGTATTATCTAACACACTGATAAATAATCCTGAGTTTATTATTGACGCATGCAATACATGTCATGGGCAAGATATTTAATACCTATCTTTACTGGAATGTGAGATGGTGGTTGACCTCATTCACTATATCTGTCCCTGTTTAGTATACTTAATAATAATACATATTTATAAAGTCATTTTCATTTTTTTAAATGCCTTTGCTGGTTTATTAAGATAAATCATGAATTATTTAGAGCAGTGGCGACACACAGACCAGTGGTGGCCTGACAGACGCTTTTTTTATTAACCGTTAATGACCCACTGCCAGGCAAAGGCCTCCCTACGGACCAATCTTTATGAAAGGAGTCCAGGCGCTTTACTTTGTGTAAATTATTTCATCATCGCTGCTCTCAAAACGGGGAAGGAAAACATCGTGTGTACACCGGCCTAAAACCCAAAAATTCGAAGTGACATGTACCAACCCGCGCTGGGCCCGCGTGGTGGATTACGGCCCACTCCCTCTCACAGAGACGAGGCCTGTTTCCCAGCAGTGGGAACATTATAGGCTCATTATGCTAATGCTATGAATTAATTAACTGTGATTTATTATAGTGAATGCAAGTGTAACTCTCATATTAAGTCACCTAGTTTATGAGTTCATCAAACTTATATACCTATTTAACCTTATTATTTTATAATGTAGGTAATTAAATAGCTACATACAATGTAAATAAAAATATACCCAAGTAAAACATTTTACCATATTAACATCAATAATATTCATAAAACAATTCGTTACGTGTATCATTTACTATGCTAATTTGCTATTCCTTATATTGAAGAACATATTATCTACATATTGCACTTAAATAAATGAAATATTTGCTCTAGTGGCATGCATTTTTTTAGGGTTCTAAGTGTTTGGTGAAGTTGCATTGGGTTCTTTGATTGATTGCTGACATTGAAGAATGTCTTAGGCCACGAGGATTATTACGGGCGCGTTGTTCCTGCGGCTATTTTTTCCGCGCTCTGGATTTTCAACGCACTGTGCACTGCTTAGCGCCGAGAGTTGCAAATCCAGTGCGCGAAAAAAAAAATGCCGCGGGAATAACCCGCTCGTGCGTACCTGCGCTTACTGTCTTTGAAAATTCTGTTCAAAATATCTGACACTTAGCTCATAGTCATAATCAAATGGCTAATTCACGTATTTGTTTGTCTCAGTACATGTCTTGTACAACTGCAGACTGTGACAGCAGCTTGTGTGTTATCTTTATGCATCAACTTGTGTGTTATCTTTATGCATCAAAAACCCTCTGTGTTTTGGTCTTTAGAGCAGTGCCTTAGGCCTTTTACACATGCGCGGGTTCCCGATTAGTCGAGACCGTGGTTGCAAATGCACTGGTAAGCGGGGTAAATTGTGCCGGTACGTGAAAAGGCTAAGTAAGAACAGCCAAAGGGGTCGATTGATTATGTTAAGTTACGTTTGCCGCGGTTGGTCCGTAGATTGGTGACCATCTTTGCATACCGAGACCCCTTCCTCCGTGTCTCGCAAAGCACGTTAAGCAGTTGACACCGGCTGTCATTCGTGGACTGTGTGGATTCGTGGATCGTGGTGGCGTTATAACCTGACACTGACCTGCAAATTCCAAAACATAATCAAATTGAATTTCGCGGTCTACCTCAGCGCATCACCCTTAAAATACCGGTCTTTAGCGACATCCATATCCAGAAAGGACTCAGAATAGTTAGAAAAGGACTTGGCTGATGATGGATTTAATTTACTTCGTCGTTAGTAAAATGCAGCATAGTGTAAAATCTATTCAAATTTATGTTTCGAATTGATGTTATTTTGAATATCAACTTTATTTTAATGGTAATTAAGTTGATTTAAGAGTGACTAGAAAGACTACAAAGTTATAAAAATGTTTGAAGTTTCGCGTAAACTGAACTTTGTTATGTTTGAATTAAAGTAATTTTTCCATAAACTCATATTTTACATTTTTGGCAAAGAAATCTCGTATGTCGATTAGGTACCTACATTTGATTTGATGTAGTATAGTATTTACCACACATACGGCATACACCATGTTTGCCACAGGTATCAGACTATGGGATGTGACTGATGTGAGTTGTTTGCACATATTATCATTTTGCTCTAAACACTGAGCTTAAACATAAATACATATATGGTATAACTTAACAATTATTATACGCCTGACTTAGCATAATGTACCGGATTCTAAAGAGTTCACAAAAGAACTCATTTAGGGCTATACAAATTAGATCTTACGCAGAATTTATCCTACGTGTAGTAGGCAAAATTACCTTTTAATCTACTCTCGATTTAACCCTTTTCTTGGCAATAAAAAAAACACATTATTTTCAATTAATTTTTTAAATATGATTTAATTATGAACCTTGAATTTAGGAAAAAATATATAAAAAAATCGCATATAACCGGTTAATGAGATCCTATATGTATCTTTGAAGATACATTGCCAGCTAAGCAAAAAACTTTGACCGTACGAGTAAGTGTCTTCCAGGATACGTTGCCAGGTTTGAGGAAATAAAATACACAAATTTTTCTTAATAATATATGTATTAAATTTGCATGTGGTAACAATTATAGTTATGAAACCAAAATCAACTTACAGATTAATTAAAATAAAAAGAAAAAAAAAATATTTATCGAAACATTTGAAGCGTACTATTAGCTTAAATAATTACTTATCAGTATGGAATTTTACTTTATGGCATCCCAGCTGATTTTTGTAGCTGGATATCAGACTTCCTTAATGAGCGGTCGATCAGAGTAGTCGTTGACGGCTGCTCCTCTGACCTTATGGCTATTGATGCCGGAGTTCCTCAGGGGTCTGTTCTCTCTGCAACTCTTTTCCTGCTGCACATCAATGACCTACTTCAGCCTGGTATTGTTGGGTACGCAGATGACAGTACTGTTTCAGAGAGATACTTGTCCAGCGCAAGAGCCAGCGGGGCCGAAGTTCGTTTCTTGAGAGAGGCCATGGTGGAGCGGACAGATTTGACCTTAAGCCTTGTCTCCCAGTGGGGTGATGACAATTTGGTTTCTTTTAACGCCACCAAAACACAGGCGTGTGTTTTTACCGCCAAAAGGAGTCATTTCGACAAGACTCCTACTTTTCGGGGAGCATCTGTTCCTGTAACAGATCGGCTCGAGCTCCTGGGCATGGAGTTGACATCTAGTCTCAACTTCGGCGCCACCATTGAGTACAAAGCCCAAACTGCGGCCAAGAAGCTGGGCATCCTTAATAGGCTGAAGCGATACTTTACGCCCGGACAGCTTTTAACCCTTTACAAAGCACAAGTCCGATCCTGCATGGAGTATTGCAGTCACCTTTGGGATGGCTCAGCGAAATACCAACTTGCGTTGCTTGACTCGGTGGAACGCAGAGCTAAGAGGCTCATTGGCGTAAAACTGGTAGATGCCAAGCTTCACAGCTTGGCTCATCGCCGCAAGGTTACCTGCTTGTCGGTCTTCTACAGATTGTACTTCGGTGAGTGTGCCCAACAACTCCACGACCTCATTCCACCGGCCCCCTTCTACCTTCGGACATCCAGACGCACTGCAAATTACCATCCCTACCTAGTTGCTATTCCACCAATTCGCACTAAGCGTTTTCAAATGTCCTTTATAATGCGTACAGCAAAAGAGTGGAACTCTCTACCTGCGTTTGTGTTTCCGAGTGCATACAACCCGAATCTCTTCAAAGTAAGAGTAAACAGGCTTCTTCTGGGTAAGCTCACTCCATCGTAGACTTTGTCTCTGTCATCTCTGACCTAGACTAGAGTCAGAGCAAACCCATTTCAAATAAAAAAAAAAGGAGAGCCATTTTGCGTCAATGAAAATGGTAGTCGAGCTGGAAGCGGCTGAGGTGAAGGTAGCACAGGCGAAGGTAGCACAGGCGAAGGCAGCACAGGCGAAGGCAGCACAGGCGAAGGCAGCACAGGCGAAGGCAGCACAGGCGAAGGCAGCAAAGGAGACTGAATAATAGCGTCTTGTACGTCTACTATGTCTTCATCAGATAATAAATTCAAGTATTCTATAGAAGAAGGCAAAGATGGCGCAGGTGAAGAATCGGAGTCAGTCACATGGTTACGGACATGACTCAAGCCAATTGAAATCTGCTGAAGTTCATCTTCGGATTCCGATTTATCGTCGTCTGATTTTTTACGTGGTTTTGGTACTAGAGCACAAATTCTTTTTGCTCTGGAAAAAGATGGTTGAGAGTACCAAAACCCTTACCTTTTACCCTCCCTGCAAAAAAAAGCCCTCACTCATACTCATGCCAATCATGCAATGCCCTTTCCCCAAAACACAGTTAAAAAAATAATACTTATAAAATCTTAGTGCACTTGCCAATGTATCCTATAAGATACGCTAACCTTGTGCAAAGAATCTTAGTACACCTAGCAACGTATCTTGTAGGATACATTCACTTTATTTGTTAGTTTGCGAAGCCAAGTGTAATTATTTCTCCTGCTTAATTAGTTTCCAGCATAAGTACAAACACATGAAATTATATAACACCAATTCCTCATGCCATTTTAAAAGAAAAACTATTAAAAATATTAAATTCTTACCTTCTTCCGCGGAATTGCACTCAACAGGTTAGCCATTTTGACAAATTTTGAAAAAGTAGTCGACGTAAGCTGTCATTGTGTCACTAATGTGCGTTCAGAAACGTATGCTTTAAAGGAAAATAAATTAAAGTTCCGTTTTACATGCATTTTATAAGAGATGTTTTTTTTTTAAAATGATGTGTCTTACAGGATACATTGTCAAGAAAAGGGTTAAGTAGGTACCCTTATTAATAATGCTTCAAATCAAAGCCCGCTTCAACGATTGATCGATACCGGTTTGCGCCACGTTCGGCGAGGTCGACGAGGTTTTTAAACCCAATGTCAGTTGAGGTCATTTTTTTGCTCTCTTTCACATCAATTATTAACCTTCTCTTATCCCTCCATTCTGAACTGGCTGGTTCTAGAAAACTCTACAATAAAAAGTAAGCTAGGGCCCATTTGTTGTAGGCGGTTCGCAAAAATCAGAAGGCCAATTCTCGTAATTTAAAACGTTCAAAATCTAGTCGCAGTCTCATCTCAGCGACAAAGAAATGTCAAAAACTTGTCAAAATGTAGGGAAATTTGAAGTATATTTTGACAGATTGAGACTGAGATCAGACTGTGAACGTTGTTAAAATTAGTAGAATTGCCCCTCTGATGTTTATAATAAATATTAAAATATCCGATATTTAATATTTATTCAATATGTATCGTGATATCACGATATCGGATACTAATATAATTATATCAGCGAGCCCTGGTTGTAGGTGGAGTTTCATGTTGATGAGTAGGTATCAAGGCGATTCTGGTCTTATATTGTAATCAAAAGCCTAGGTAGTGTCCACGGAGTTTCTTGCCCGTTCTTCGCCATAGGAACCAACTACGTTTTGGAATGGGCAACTAGCTTCATCTTTCTGACTAATGGACTCCTTGACAATTCAAAAGTGCCTGTAATTGGTTTAATTGAAATGCTTTGAGTTTAGTCGTTTTTACGGCTACATTCACGTGCATTTTACCTGGATTTTCCCACTGGTTTCGAACTCAACCGAGCTCGACTTTATAGCCGTGAATAAATTTGAATTTTGCTCAAAACATTCGTTTTAAGGGGTCCCTGGTTTCCAGGAGACTCTACTTTCAGCACTGTGGGTGTAAATCTGACTTTTACTCAAAACAGTCGTTTCAAGGGGTCCCCGGTTTCCAGTGGACTTTCTCATTTAGAAAATAACACCTATATAACCACAATTAAAAATCAAATTAAGTTTATTTAATTTAATAATATTTACTCGTCGATTATACAAGGTTGACCGCTGTCGTACCTGAACACGTTATAATAATCGTCAGAGGTCAAATCATGTCGCCTAATTATGTTTTCCAACGAGTAAGTAGTTTGACCGCTTTTTGCCTCAATCAGTTGTTTTCGTAATCGCACTACTGCATCCTATTTAGATAAAACCACAAAGCCTATAAAACGAGTGTTAATCTAAGATGTATAAGGTTTTTAATGCAGTTTTTAGTGCATTTCATTAGGTACTTCAAACGAGAACTACATGAAACAAAAAACGCGATTTACTGGATAATCTTTTAGATTGCTACAAGATACTTGGTCAGCAGTCCGTTGCATCTAATCTCCGACGTGTCACCAACACGACAGTACCTATTGCAAATTTTGTTGGTCCAAATCTTCGGCACTTTCACTGCGTCGTTACGGTCGGTGGCAGCGCAGAGGTCACATTGATGACAGACTAGGAGGTGGTGTATAGTTTGTGAAACAGCTCCACGTCTACACCCTGCTGACGGCGTTGTTGATTGCTCTGTATTTTCCCCCTAATTTAAACCTACAAGTAAACATATCAAGCTTTGGCTCATCATCAAAATTAATCATACCGCCGAAAAATGGTCACTGCTGGTCATAGGTCACTCTCCAGCATCACCACAACGACCGGTCTTTGTTGAAGCCAAGTCTTAAGTAATTGGAGAAATTACCTGTACCTCAGGGGGATCAAGCCCATTTCACTATGTCAAATCGAAAGACAGGACCTGAAGACGAAAAGCTTTCTTAAACAAATCAGAATATGATGTTGTTTGGAGGTAGGCTACTGCTCCAATATAGGTAGATATTCCTGTTCAAGTCAGAGGGACAATTCTCGTTTTTTTTTTTAAGTTTTTTTTTCTCAAATTTTAAGAACGTTCACAGTCTGATCTCAATCTCAAACTGTCAAAAATTCTTACCTCTAATATCCCTACATTTTTGACAAGTTTATGACATTGATTTTTGTTGATATTAAATTGCGACTAGATGAACGTTTTAAATTACGAGAAATGGCCTTCAGTTTTCCGTACTATCTAGGCATAGTAATGTTCTATTTATTACAAGCATGATAAATGAGAATCCCTAGAATTACGGCCCTTTTTTTCTTTCTCAGAACTTTATATTTCTACGAAAATTTATGCAAATAACAATTTAATGTTAACATGTACGTTTTATTGCTGTTAGGAAATATAAAAAAGTGTTAAGTCCACTTAAGCGTGTAGGCAAAGGTACCTGTTAAAACAGTTTCTGTAGTTTTATGTGTGTACAGTGTAAGATTAATAATTTATAAGCGTTGAATTACATGTAGGCTGGAGTTAATACATAATGAAGACAATGCAATAATGTTGTTATCTTGTTTATTTTGTTTGAACATGTTTTTACTTAAGTTGCGGTTTTATTGCGCGGTTTATCGGCATGTAAATACATTAAACAACCTTGTCAACGTCTTATGAAGAAGCAGTAGTATTTATTTTTTACGCCTGTATGCGTCACCTTGATTTAATACCAGTTATTAAAACTGTGATGGAAGCTCAGACGAATTTTGTACATTTATTTGTACTTACCGTTTTATAAAATGATCTTATCTTTTAAACAACAAAATAAACATACATAAGCTCACGTATTTTAATTCATTATTCTATGATACTTAACGAAGTATAACGAAGCATTTAACGCCATTTAAGTACTCATAAAAAATATACTTTGCGTAATTTATTTCATCACCACTGCTCTCGAAACGGTGAAGGAAAACATCGTGAGGAAACCGGCATATCCTAGACCCAAAAATTTGAAGACATTTGACATCTACCAACTCGAACTGGGTGTGAACCCGTGTGGTGTATTACGGCCCACTCAGAGAGAGGAGACCTGTGTCATGGCCACATTATAGGCTGATTATGTATAAACATAAAATGTCCTAAACATTCATACTTATATTAAAGTACGCAAAATACGCGCATTGACGTGGAGTTGCGGACGCCAGTCCGTATCACCTATTATATTATATACGAAAGTAACTGTATGCCTGCTAAATTTACTAACGCCTAAGCCACTGAACCTATCGTTATGACATTTAACAGATGGGTAGCCTAGGACCTGGAGAAGGACATAGGCTACTTTTCATCATGGTTATTTGGATTCCAAAATGATGAAATACAAAATACACCCAGTTACTGGGTAACAAGATACTCCATGACAATACTGGTTGTCAGACCGACCTCAGGTAGCACGATACCCCTTGGTAAGACTGTTTGCCAGAATTTCGGACTTCTGACTACCCATAACGACTGTCAAAGGTCTACGAATGGCAGCGGGAACCAACGGCTTATCGTGCTTTCCGAGGCGCCGAAACGGTTTGTTTTACACCAGACTAGACATGGGCGCCGCCTTAAAAATTCTCGGCGGCGGCGCGCTGACCAATTTCAATCGGCGGCGGCGTGGCGCCGGCGGCGTGGTTTTCTACTACCTACAACTAAAACTCGCAATCTACTCCCTATCTTCTTTAAGCCGGCCGGCTCCTTAATATCGTTTCAGTCGGACGACAGGAAAATGTCAGTCCTATACAGTACAGTAAATACCTTGTCCAGAATTCCAGATCAGGTCATCAGGTACAAAATAAAACTTTTTTCCAAAGGGACACTTTAATAGCCTCGTAAAATTTTTTTCAACATAGACACAGATATCAAAGCATAAATACTAATTAAAGTTTGTCATTACTATCAATCTTACATATTTTATAATTATCATGAATAAATACGATTTTATTAACCCGAATCGAGCTCAAGCGAGATCTTTTGGCCATAACTGTTAGCCCAGCTACCGAGAATACCCTCTCACTCGGAGTGTTAGTGGCATGTATACAGAGTAAAGCTCTAGCAAGAGCAGCAAGAAAAGGTTCTTTTTTATTAGGTCCTTACATATGAAATTGGCGTTTTGTACGGGAGGAATATAAAGTCAATTTTTTTTGTAAAATATATTTAATTAATCAAAGTATGCACCGTTGTTATCTATGCACTTTTGCTTTCTCATAGGTAGTTCATTGATCCCTTTACTAAGAAAACCATGGGGGCGAGAATCAATGAACACTTTGAAGGCGGTTTGGACTGCCGCATCGGAGTTGAATTTTTTTCCTTGTAAGAAGTTGTCCAAATTCCGGAAAAATGGTAATCTGTTGGAGCAAGGTCCGGGGAGTACGGTGGATGTCGCAGACGTTCCAATTGTAGCTCATCTAACTTAGTGGTTGTTTGTTGTGCAGTGTGGTCTTGCGTTGTCGTGAAGCAGCAGTGGCCTAGAGCGATTGACCAATCTCGGTTGTTTAGCAGCTAGTTCTTCTTTCATGGTTTGCAGTTGCAGACAATAGATATCTGCCGTAATCGTTTGGCCAGATTTTAGAAAGCTGTAGTGAACGACACCGGCGCTAGTCCACCAAACACTCACAAGTAACTTTTTCTGAGTCAATTTTCGTTTAGGGCAGGATTTGGCTGGTTCTCCAGGGTTCAGCCATTGCGACGAGCGCTTCCGATTACGAAAACGTTAAACCAAAAACGTACCGTACTTTCTTTTGCGACACCAGCGCCGTACACATCATTAATCCTTCGAACTGTTTCTGCAGCACTGGTGCCACGGTAGAACTCGTACTCGTAAATATACCAATATTTCATGTTTTCCATTGTGCGGTAATAAGCGACGCCAAAGAAAAAAATAATGAGGAAAAAACAAATGAATGACTGTTTTCAAAACTCAAATGTACCAGCTAAATGAATGTATAAATTTGGGAATTCTTAACCAAAGAGGAGATATTTCAGATCAAAGTGGTCAGTACGACAAAACGCTAATTTCATATGTAAGGACCTAATATTATTCCAATAGAATAATAAATCACCATCTTTTGGCTCTGTAGGAACAGCACCAGCAAAGTAACGCCAACATTCTTGCTCTATTGGATCACCTTGAATGCCTTGGCATGAACTCATACTGTTTCCTTGACAGTTTGTGCAATAATGATGTGTCAATTACATCTGGTGCTTGTACTGCCTGCGTTTTCGGCTAAAGCTTCTGGCTCGTTATTAATATTTATAATTTCCCTGATGTACGAGGAAAGGAATGACAAAAAAACGTCTATGGAAAAGATTATTCACTGTAGTTTTTGATAATTCAGTCATTTTGGATGAGTCAATCACGAAAACAAATACACGTCTTTACGCCACTCACGCCGCGCGGTGAATGTCGGCGGCGGCGGCGGCGTGCCGCGGGCGCGCGGCGGCGCCGCGCCGGCGCGGCGCCCATGTCTACACCAGACTAAGAAAAGCTTTTCTCCATTGCAGATGGCGACATGTCAATGTGTGGCTTCCAAGGTTCCTCGACAGTAAATATAGAGTTGGCTCCTCCGAACAACCACTATCGTTGCGGACATCTCGCTATGACGTATACAGGCCTTTGTATTTTGCTGGCATTAGGCGATGACCTCTCAAGATTAAATAGGAAAGCTTTAGTTGCAGGTATGTTTCGTAAATTTGATTGTACAGTAGACTGCTTGTCAGTGCTACATTTTGACTTAGCAAGAGGTGAGCTTGAGAATAAGCAATGGTTGCCAGAAAATGGGCGTCATCGTCGAGAGAGGCCGAGGAAACGCTGGCGTGAGGACTTGGAGGTGTTTTTGAGAAGGCAACATACAGCGAAAAGCTGTGGGGGAGACTTATGCCCAGCAGTGGGTCAATACAGGTTGAAAAAAAAAGAGGCCCGTTTAAACTGGTTTTGTTACCATTGACGTCGATTTTATCTGCGTTGGACCGACTGCATGTCCTTTAAGGTTGTTTAGGTTATGCTTATCGCAGAATAAATAGGACTTATCTGATGTCTTTGAGATGGGAGTTGCACCTGGGTTTCTTGCTTAGCAGACGTGCAACACAACATGCGAGTCTTATGTAAATACATGTTTTAAGGTACGAAGCGACGCGTGCTTTACATGTGGTAATCAAGTGTACTAACGCGCTGTAACTGTGTGCGTGAAGACGAGTACTGTCAGCACATTACACAAACACGCACGCACACATACGCGCAAGCTCAACCACACATACGCACACAACAGACACGCACACACACAAATTTCCGACTTCGCCATTGTCTCGGACGGTACCGAGAGCGCGCGTATGCGCAAATGAATGAAGTATGATCGATGAGTGCGTATACACTCATTCGCAGCGTGTTTGTACACTTGGTAACCACAACTAAAATAATACGTGGCCAACCAAAAATCTATTTTAAAATTTTTGGTTGGCCTCGTATTATTTTAGTGTAACTAGTATGGTCTACTCAACTGAATCCTGCTTACTCTTATTTAAATATTATTTCCCTTAATTCCAGGTGTAAAAGCTCTGCAAACAGAAGAGGGTAACTTCGCAGCTACGCTATCGGGTTGCGAGTCAGATATGCGTTTCGTGTATTGTGCTGCATGCATCAGTTATATGCTCAACGATTGGTCCGGGTTCAACATTGAAAGGGCTACTGATTATATTATCAAGTCTATTGTAAGTATAACGTTATGTTCTAATTTATTAAAGCAATGCAATAAAAGTGACCAAAGCGTATAGTTGACCTTGTAATTACTTTACCACCCTTTGTTGAATGTCAATTTTACGTAATAGAACGTCAAAGTTCATCTATTTTGCCCTTAAGAGGACTAGTAGAGCAAAGTGTCCTTGAGAAACGCATGCACACATATACACAATCGACGCGTACGCCATCTAACGACGACGCCCATCACAATTATGACATACAGCATACGATTTACGATTACGCCCGAGTATTCCAATAGATGACGCGGAAACAAGTAGTTATGACAACAAAATTATTAACCGATTTCTAAAAAGGAGGAGGTTCTCAATTCGGATTTGTTTATTATTACTTTTTTTATTTATGTTCGGGTCCTATATAGACGACCTCCATCATAAATAGAAGGATTTGCAAAATTCTTTTTTTGTTCGAAAGAGGTTTGTTTCGAAAGGGTCACATTTAAATTTCGTAAAGATCTGATGATGAGTTTCGGAGACAGACAACGGAACTCTTCAATAAATGCCAGCAAATCAACCGCGATCGCTGCCATCGCATTTGTATGCATTATTTACGCAATCACACAACATAACATCACGCCTGTACCCTTAAAAGTGGTAGGCAGATGTGTTTAATAGCTTCCTGTCGCTGATATTCACATAGCAAGTAGTGTTATATGAATTTGTGTGGGGTAGGTAGGGACAACTGAAAAGTGATAAATAAAAACTGTTTTTACAAAAAAAAAAAACAACCGACTTCCAAAATAAACCACTACAAAGTGAAAAATAACTTTAATTTCGGAAGTCGGTATCGTCGGTTGTAGCTTTGTAGTGTTTTTTTTTTGAAAGTCGGCAATAATAAATTATACGTTGTACGAGTAACTACCCATTCGAACTGCTCCTAAGAAAATATTGTTGGTACGCGTCAAAAGTGCTCTAAAAGTGCTGATCGTGTGAATAATATCAATAACAACAATCTACAATTAATAAGTGACTTAGTGCTTTGTGTATCAATTCTAGACAAAAAACGTATCAAAATAGTTATTCATCTACCGTCAGGAGTAATTCACCAGTTATAATAAAACGCGTAAGCGCCGCAGATAGCACGGCGCATACGACGTTCTTCTCGCGAGCTCGCTGTTAGTTCGCTCGTTGTATTGCGCAGGGCCTTTATTAGAGTGCACTTTTACCAACAAAGATTGAAGGGGTCTTTAATAGTGTGCTTGGAACAGTATACATTTTTTTCTTTTTAATAATTATTTCGGCATTGGAATTGTTGTGAGACTGACTATTAATTAGAATGGCTTCGTCAACATTGTTATTTACAATTTCCTCACATAACTTTTTTCTCCAAGTGAATTCAGACATGCTGTCTTAGGATTAATTAAGCAAACTACTCCATGAGGGCAATAAAGATCAACATAGTTCATAATGCTGCATGATGATGATGATGATAGGACTCCCTTTTCCGCACTTAGACTCCCATTTGGTCCGTTGTGCGTGGGTTCATAATGCTGCAATTAACTTTGTGTCTGGGTACGGTCTACCCATTCTCCTTTGTCAAGTAAGTAAGGCCTTTTACACATTATGCCGTGTCTGCGGCAGCGCCGCCGCGCACCGCCCGCCACGGTATTTTTATCTATACAGTATTCTATCTTCATAAAAACGGTCGGAACGCGAATCATACCTACGCGCCTCGATTTCGGTTTACACTCAGTCTCGAATGCTCCGCAGTGACGAGTGGACGCCGGACGGTGTGACGGTTTCGTAAGCAGTAAGCGTGCAATTTGTGACAAATATTCATTGAAATAAGTACAAGTACTTACTTAATAATATGGCAAAGAGACTATATTGTGCTGTTTTTGGTTGTTTGAATTCGTCAATAAGTTTTTTTAATTAAATCTATTGATCAAAAAGACCATGTATTTTTATTGAACTCTTTCTATTCCATTCACAACGTGTTTCTATTTTATAAATGAAAAGTCTTTTTTACAAAAAAAAAAAAAAACTACGGACTTCAAAAAAAAACAACACAAAGTAATTAACTTTAATTTTGGAAGTCGGTGTCGTTGGATCTGCATTTTCGTTTTTTGACACCGACTTCCGAAATTAAAGACTTTATTTTTCACTTTGTAGTATTTTTTTGGAAGTCGGTTGTTTTTTTTTTGTAAAAAAGTTATATTTTTCACTTTTTAGTTGTACCTACCCCGCCCAAATTCATATAACACTAATTGCTATGTTAATATCAGTGACAGGAAGCTATTGAACACATTTGCCTACCCCTTTAAAGGGTATAGGCGTGATGTTATGTTGTGTGATTGGGTAAACTGGCATGTATTGAAGAGTTCCGTTGTTTGTCTCCGAAACTCCTCATCAGACCTTTACGAAATTTAAATGGGACCATTTCGGAATAAACCTCTTTTGAACAAAAAAAGAATTTTGCAAATCCATCTACATATTTTTATGACGGAGTTATGTCCGAACATACATAAAAAAAAATAGAAACATCCGAATTGACAACCTCCTCATTCTTAGAAGTCGGTTAAAAAAAATATTTACCTACTAGCTTCTGCCCGCGACTTCGTCCGCGTGAAATTTCTTGTTCCCCCGACCCACCCCGTCGCATCGCATCGCCTGCCCGCGCTATTACTTCGTTTTTGCTTACCGTTCTTTCTGACTTTTTTTCTTTTTGCTCGGCTCCTAAAGGTTATAGCGTGATGTTAAATAGCCTATAGCCTTCCTCAAGAATTGGGCTATCAAATGCAAAAATAATTTTTCAAATCCGACTGGTAGTTCCAGAGATTAGCGCGTTCAACCAAACAAACAAACAAACAAACAAACTCTTCAGCTTTATAATATTAGTATAGATACCTATAGGTAAATATTTTTTTTAACTTCTTGAGTTTCTTTCTAGTTTTGTGACTATAGGTACAGTCACAAAACTAGAAAGAAACTCAAGTAGGTTGATGAAATTAAAATACTGTAGGCGGGAGGGGTTATCGCGTGTTTACGTACCGCGCGACTGTAGTACATTATAAAAAAAAATTATATAATACAGCGGCGCCGCCGCCGCCGCGGTGCCGCTGTATTGGTTGCCCTTGGATTTGCATGAACCCTTGCACACGGCGGCGCCGCGGCGGCGGCAGCATGATTCGGCGGCGAGTATTGCTACGGTTTTATCAAAACTCGTCGCCTCCGCCGCGGCGCCGTGTGTTCATCATCATACAAATCCAAGGGTGACTGATGCAGCGGCGCCGCGGCAGTGGCGGTGCCGCTGCAGCTGCGGCATAATGTGTAAACAGCCTCAAAGATAGGTACCTACCTAACATTCATACATAATATTATGAATCTATTTATTATAAACGAAATCAATAATAATAAAAACCAAAATCTTGCTTGTGATAATTTTCATCGCAATTTTTAGATGAATTTGTTATTTCGTTATGCCCAATATCAATAAGTTAGGTGCTTTTAGTTTTTTTTTAAATTGTAGTTTCGCATTAGAAATAACTTCCGTGTTGATATTTACGACTGTGTTTCTCCTGTGAAAGATAATTACATTGTAGACGTTTAAATTATTATTTATAAAAAAATAATAAATACATAATATACAGAGTTGATATGACAGAGGGGCATTAAATTACACTACGTATACTATACGTGTATAGTATTAATTCGATACAGTACAAAAATAGAAAGCGCCAAAAATGAGATTTTTTTTTTTTCAAACAAACTAAATAGCTTAAAGTGAGAGTGAAACGCAACCACCCTTTATAAATAAATTTGACTGACCTTAGATGCCTAGTAACAAAGTCGCGCAGGAGCGCGTGTGTGTGTTATCTCTCTTGGCGGGGGGCGGGGGGGGGGGGGGGGGGAGCGGGCGGTTTAGACCGCTCGCTCGCGCGGCTTTTATGTTAGGTAAGTTGTAAAGTACGCGCACACACAAAAACACAAAATTTTTAAGTTCTCGATGTGTCCTCGATTCATATTAATGCACAAATTATACCGACGGAGAATATTGTTATTTATTTTTCTAATTAAATCACTGTCCGTCGCTAAGCACTTTAATTCCCGTAATCTTTGTACTGCCAATTGTATGGTGCCGGCGTTCCTAGGGCTATTGCGCCGGTCACCATACCTTTCTCGGTATGTTCGCAGAGCTAAATCTGTGTTTCCACGGCATTCACCGTAAATTAAAATCATGTAAGTGTATTCTGACGCCGTGTAAGTTACACGAGGCATTGCTGAACACTTTAATTTTGCACACACATACAACCAACGTTTAATTACGTATCCTATCACAATAAAAACAGTCAATCACAAAAAAAAAAACACTAACACTAAATAATAATATTCCCAAGTTACGTATCCTGTCACAATAAAAAAAAATACTGGATTAAACTTATTTAGTGTCTATCACAATAACAAAACAAAATCACAATTATTGTCAGCGAGTTCGACAAAACATAACGGCGCGGCGGCGGCGCCGGGGCTCCCGTGTTACGTAACGTACGTCCCGAATGGATGACGCTTGCGCACTGTCCACTGAAAGAACAAGTTTTTTTAGCAAATTCGCAAGTATCTAGGATACAATAGCAACACACTGACCTATTTCTATTCCTTTTACGCGCGGGAAAAAGGCGCGGGGGTTTTGCTATGTTTGTCACTCTCATAGTGAAAGTGCAAGTGTGTGTGTATTTATTGCTTCGTGAAATATTTGGTTGTACTTGTGCGACAACAATGTATCTTATACTCAGATTATCGTTTTAAGGTGCATGACCTATGCGTATGAGATAATCAGCTGTTAGGAAATATACATCGTGTTCAAACGTAGCAAAAACTTCAAAAATCATTTGTGACTAAACTACTGCTCCTATTTAATTGATTTTTGGTACAGAGCTTGAAAATGGTATCTAGTATAGGCAGTTTAAAGGAAAGCCCCTCTGTCGTATCAACTTTGTATATAAATTCAAAATACATTTAAAAAGAAAACTTCGGTTAGAGAATCCCTGGGACTCGAACCCGGGGACTCTTGAATACAAATCTACACATCGGCCTCATACGCTAACGTAACAGTTACGAATGTAGTCGAAAAAGTTGAGCTTATGCGTATATGCGTCATGACTGCACTATCTTAGACGTTTCTAAATTCATAGTTTTATTGTTAAAAAAATAAATATTCAATAATAATAAAATGCTCTTATTTTTTAATTTCGTATATATATATATATAATATGTTCAGCGTTTTATATGAACGTTTTGTAGTCCGAACGGAATTTTTCACTTCATATTTACAATAAATGATAATTGATAACAAGGTTACGCTATTTTAACTTCAAAGTATTTTATATTTACACGAAATAAAAATATTTACGCAAAGAAGATTATGCAAATAATAATAAACAATGAATTTACAAATAAAACTTTACAAAAACATAACAATCTTGGCGGAAATATTGCGGCGAAAAGAGCGACACGTCCGTATAGCATCAGGCCTCGGCCGGCAGTGTCGCTACACAGCGTTTACGCACACATGCGCACGTATTTTGTTCGAAAATAAGAATATGCGATTTACAAAGAATCTATTGTTTGGACAAAAAAATTAAAACACTAGTATTTTAGTATGTTGCTTGTAGAATAATCTGACAAAAAATCAGAATGATTGTATGTATTTTAGTATGGATTTTATTGTAAAAAGAAAATTTTTAGAGGCATCTTCATGATTTTTTTCTATCGTATCAAATTAGTTGTATTATGTTTTCACCACACTATCTATCTAGCATATATCCTGAAGAATATCATATATTTTTCTGATTTTTTTTACTGTAGTCTATCATATACTTTTATTGTTTCGAAAACTTGCGTTTAGGTCTTGTAAGCCCCTTAAGACCAATTTCACAGTTCGTTCATAAATGGTACAGTATTTATATCTCACAAGCGGCGCGCGCTTTGCTTGTGGTTAACAAGTGTACAAACACGCTGTAAATGTGTACATAATGACGAGTAGCTTCAGTTCATAACACTATGTGTGTTACGCGCTGACGCTATTAGCGCACACGCACACACTTCCGACTTCGCCATTGTCTCGGACGGTACCGAGAGCTCCTGCGCTTACTCACACATTCACAGCGTGTTTGCATGCTTGGTAACCACAAGAAAAGTGCGCGTCCCTTCGTGAGATAAAAATATCATATACACCGTGTTCCGGACGATATACATAAACTTCGACCAGATGTTCAGACTATGGAAATAAGCATTTTTGATTATGGACATTAATAAATTCTTATTTTTTGTTAATTTTCAAACAAACTAAAGACCTTTTTGTGGTGAAATAAATATATATTATTATTATTATTATGTTTATATATTTTTTTCTCTCGGCCTAGCCGGATAGAACTGATGGCACGGGCCTAAGCCAAGTGTCCAACAGTGGGGTTATGTGTGGGAGTAATATTTTAAGTAGACTATGTGGTAGACGAAACAATATTTAAGGGGGTATTATTATTACCTTGTCGTAAACCACCCGATGTGCATGCCTTTTTATCCAAATTGACAACGACGTATTTTCATTCATAAGATTTGGAGGGCTTAAACTTGTCAAAACTGCATAGCTCAATTAAATATCAATGAAATTACAAATATCTAGGTAACGAAGCCTTTTTAAGGACTACTTCCTTTGTTAGATTTAATTTGTAAAGGCTATAGAAGCGTTTTACAAAGTTTATGGATAACGTTAAGAACACGGTGTATACAGCGGTCAATCGCTGACCGATTGACCGCTGTATATTACGGTCAGCGGGATGGTCCGAAAGGGTTACCGCTGGCCCGGAACATAAAGGGCTAAGGAAGGAACACGGGTGGGTTTTAGTCAGTAAGAGTCTGACACTCCCTTCCGCTCCACCCAGAGCGGGAGGGGTCATTTGATGATTTCCCATCCTGAAAAAAAAATCGGTCAGTTACTATGTTGGCTACATCGTTCATTGGTTGGGCTTTAAACATTTTAACTTTACGAAGTTCTTAAAATATTTTCTGATGCTACAATATCTCACACTTAATAACGACTTAGAATTTTGTGCACGAAATCTTATTAGACACACCTTCCAATATATAAATAAAATGATATAATAAACATATTATTAAAATCCTTAGAACGGCTTTTCCTTTGATGATCCTCCATTAACCCTAACAGGTAACGACAACCTGCCGCTCTTGTGGTTGAGCATGGTGCTCAAATACATGAGCGGCACTTTGTCGACGGCAGCCGTAGACACGTGTCGGCGGCTGCAGTAACCTCTGCCGTTGACACGTGCCGCAGGTGTGTATGAGTACTAAGTTACGATTCAGAAAATGGCTTAAAAAACAAAATTTTGTATGCAGAGTTGACCGTAATAGAACAGTTAGTATTAAGTCCAAATGAGACTACGCAACCATGTTGTTAGGCATGGGTATTTTTCTTACATTAAAAAGAGAAATAAAGGCGATACGAAAATACCCAATTAATACGTTTCAAAAATGTAAAAGAAAATTACATATGCGTATATCTGGAAAGCAATAAAAACCTGTTGATTACGTATTATCGCGCATACTTATCCCTCCTTTATAGTATTTTTATCTCAAGAAGCGGCGCGCGCTTTACTTATGGTTACTAACTCTACAACCACGCTGTGTAAACAAACTACCTTAGCTTTGATAAAAGCTAAGGTAGTTTGCACAATAGACGCAATGAGAACATCGAAAATCATTCAACTACTCATAGTTAAACCACAGTATAAATAAAGACATACAGTACGTCGTCTTCATACAAACGGACGAAACGCGAGCTATACCTACGCGCCTCGACCACGGCATGCCCTCAGCATGATGACAGTCGCGACTGTGCTGCAGTGACGAACGGACGGTGTGTTGTTTTTTTTTAACAATAACCGCGCGATTTTTTCACTAAATATAAGTTCAAGTACATATTTAATATGACGAGTAGGCTATATTGTGCTGTTTTTGGTTGCATGAATTCGTCAATAACGCATCCAGAGATAACTTTTTTTAGATTACCTGGAAACTCTGAAAGGTAAGACTATAAAATAATTTTACTTACTTGTAGGTAGGTTAGGTACATAATGTGTATTTGATTTTATCTCCCGAAAAAAAGATGTCTGGATTAATAAATGAAGTGAATAGAGTAAAGGAAAGCGATAAACACGAGTGAGGTAGGTAGTTATAGGCGGTTCATGAATCATTAAACGGTAGGTACGCTGGTGTTAAAACCTCGGGGCATGTGTGTTTTGTTAGTTTGTATAATTCCAAGTAAAGACGTGGTTTTTATTATTAATAATAGTTGTTTATTGTACTGTGTGTATGAATAATACTAGAAAAAAATTGGTTGTCTGTAAAGTCGATTTACGGACGATAGTTTAACGTGACAACATCATAACAAAACATTAATGAAATGATTGCATACTTTTATGAATAAAATTTAATTATTTTTATTGAATTATTAATATTTTGTATGAATGAAGGAGAAGGAGGAAAGAAGGAGGAAAGAAAGGAGGAAGGAGTGAAATGAAATCTACAATTTAATTGATAAATTTGCTTTTATTTGCACTCATTAATTTAAATATGTTTATTACTTCAATGAACAGATTATTTTAATTATAATTTTTATATTATACATGTTTGCTATTTAACTTCTTCCAATCTGTGTTATTCTGTTAAGGATAGGACGATGATAGGAAAGATTAAAAAAACATTAATATACAAATTTTGAATTTTATTTGTAGTTCTTGAACGTTTGATTTAACTATAATAATAATAATAATTTAACATAATTTGTTTAAAAATACACATGAACAAGTTTTCATAGAAATAAACTGTACTTAATCAGATTAATGTTAAATAAATGGTTAATTCGAAATGACGAATTATTTTATTATTTATGTACACACAGTAAAATACAATAACAAAACTAAATGGAAACACAAAGTAGGCAAATGTAATTAAAATGCTGGAGGCGGGCAGCCCTATCGCATGTTTACGTACCGCGCGGCTGTAGGCATTTAATTCAAGGTTACGGCCCAGACACAATACTGATGTCTTTATACTGTGGTTAAACGCTTTGCGAAGTTCTTCTTGCGTATACTGTCATCGCGGCTTTAAGGTCTATTCAAACCTAAGCGGTATTCGCTCCCGGTGTGGGTAGAGGTCTTTACCTTCTTGCTTCCTGAGCGAAACTCGAACTCAGTATTCTACCCACAAGTATAGCGAAATCCGCTTTGGTGGGAACAGTAATATTACCGCATACCCACTCGGTTTTGTCTACCGCAGACGGTAGCGAATATCACTTAGGTTTGAATAGGCCTTAATATTGATAAAGCCAAGTGAAATTGACTGACTGACTTGGTATATATTTGTGTATTGACACGTTCGAATCCATGAAACTGAAACTAGCAGCTACCAGCTTACAGCCGCCAGGGACGAAACGTAGAATATGAGACCCGGGCCCAAAACTGTATTTTTAAATAACAAATGATTGACTATCTCCCGAAGAATAAGATCAATAGGAATAAAATGTATTTAGGACAGATAAAGAAAATTCCGAATGAAATACTTCACCCCTTCTATATTTTACACCAATTCATATTGATAAGATCGACGTTCATCTTGAAATGTGCCTTTTAAGTGACAAAAAATATTTAAATAAACAGAAAGGATAGCGTAATCCTTCTTGTAACTTTTTGCACTTCTTTTTTGCATCATAACAAAGTTCTAAGTCAGGTTTCATAAGATATTGGTGGTAAAAAACAGAATTATAAATTTTTAATCTCAAAAAGTGGCTTTATGTTAGTAAAAAATATTTAAATAAATAGAAGGGATAGAGTATCCCTCTTGTAAATTTTTGTACTTCTTTTTTGCATCATAACAAAGTTCTAAGTCAGGTTTCATAATATTCTGGTGGTAAAAACCAGAGTTATAAATTTTTATATCTCAAAAAGTGGCGTTTTGTTGATATAAATTATTTAAATAAATAGGAGGGATAGAGTATTCTGGTGGTAAAAACCAGAGTTATAAATTTTTACAAATATTCATTTATTGTACTTTTTAACCCCCGACGAAAAACGACGGGGTGTTATAAGTTTGACGTGTCTGTGTGTGTGTCTGTCTGTGGCATCGTAGCTTCCGAACGGATGAACCGATTTTATTTTTTTTTAATGTTAAGATTTATTGAATACCTACAAACCATGTGCCAGATGGCAAAAATTACTATTTGACCCATTTAGGGAATGAATTTTCGAAAAAATCCTGTCTTAGGCTTAGTGCTTCCCTTTACCTTCGTTATATTACGAACTCTTGTGTAACATTTCGTGCTTCTAGACTCAGGGCTGTGCGTTGTCGGTCAGTAAATTAATTTAAGATTTTTATTAAATAGATTTAATAAAATAAACGTTATTTACAGGGTTACGACTACGGCATCGCTCAGTGTCCCGAACTGGAATCCCACGGAGGCACAACATTCTGCGCGCTAGCCACACTAAGCCTTACGAACCAACTGGACAAGCTATCAGAACAGCAAGTGGAAGGCTTGAAGAGATGGCTCCTCTTCCGACAAGTCGACGGCTTCCAAGGCAGGCCTAATAAACCCGTCGATACCTGCTACAGTTTCTGGGTAGGGGCATCCCTAAAAATACTAGACATGCTGCAATACTCAAACTATGGCAGCAACAGAAGATACGTTTATGAAACACAAGACACAGTCGTAGGCGGGTTCTCAAAATGGCCCGACACATGCACAGACCCCATGCACACGTACCTAGGACTCGCAGGACTCAGTTTAATAGGCGAAAGCGGACTACTAGAAATAGAACCAACTTTAAATATCACTAAGAGGGCGTATGACCACCTCAAATCTTTACACGCAAAGTGGGAGAGTGAAACACTCTGTGTTTTATGAATACGTCTTTGGAAGTGTCCTGAGAAACTGGTGTTCTAATTATGAATGATGACGTTATATAGGGTTATTTTAAATTAGCTAGCTGAACTCCGGAGACAGATTGTTTATCGATATCTAAACACGATAAAATAAACAATAAGATGATTCGATGTTTTTTTTGGAAGGTCAACGACCGCTGTTAATGTTGTTACTTGAATTATGAGTTGAGAAAAACTGTTTTCTTATGTTTTATTGTGTTTAGATATTGAGACCCATCGAGTCTGTGAAGTTTACACAATAAAAAACCAATTTTTTTAAAGTGACAGGTATTTCAAATGACTACAATCATTGCAATCGATGACCTTACAAAAGAATCATCAAATGAATTTCTTTTTTGTATTATCATGATTAGATACATACCTATTGCGCCTGCGGAGTTTAGCTAACTAATTTTATTTAACCCTGTATGTTTATTTTTACTCAAGATTGTGTGTTTGTATATGTGGCGTCCGAGTGTAGCCTTTAGATAGCACATGTTATTAGCCTGGACTCTGAAATGACAAAAAAAAAATTTGCACAAACCAAGGACCAAGTTTAATTGTTAAATTAGAAACGAACAAATAATATATAAACGCGTACAATAAATAATTTGCGCTTGTTGCCTTAAAACGTACATTCATAATTAGAAAATAGTTTCCCACCAATCTCGTCTACCCTTAGAGTTCTAAGAATTTTAAGTTACCTACCGAAATTATCGTAATTTAAGTTTATAAAAACGTTCATTATGCTATAGTATGATTACTGTTGCATAATCCTTTTGTAATATTGAATTTGTTAGTACTTAAAATAATGTTTATGAATACTAGGTGCTAATACTTGAGTAGGTATCGGGTACCTTACGGGGTCATTAAATGGACAACGAGTAAATATTTAGCGTTATAGTACAATATGAGAATTTCTCGCGTCGTGCCATGAGCAGTTGAGTAGTTAGGCGATTATCAAATTATTGCACAAAATGTAATTTTAAGCTGTTTTTATTGTAACAGATGATTTAGGACGCAGTCTCATTATGCGGGTTACGAAAATTAATTTTATTCCCCAAATAAAATATTGAGCACGGTCGATATCCATTATAAACAGAATTGTCTATCACATAAATGTGCGTTCAAGGCACTGTTTTATCGTGTCTAGGGGTCTACTTTCTAAATCTTTCAACGAAGATACGGCCCCGTCCGAAAGGAATTGATTCATCAAAACAAGTAACAAATTAAATTTTTCGAACGGGCAAAAACACATCGCGTGTAGGGACAGCTGTCAAATGGTTTTGACAGACATTCTTAGTTTGGGCTCCTAACTGTCTTGTTAGTAAGTGTAGGAGGCGCCCGTATCTTCGGCCGAAGCTACGTATTTCGTTCTTAGGGAGTAGACCTCCTGAAGTCTTTAACAAGACTATAATTAGTTCCATTGTATACAACTGCCCAAAAATTTTGATTAGAGTTTATTGAATACAGGCGAAAGTGGAACTAATTAGGTAAATTACACAAACAACAATTTAAAAACGTCGCTTTATTGCGAGTCGTCAATTACAACAATTATGTTTTGATGGTGACGTCATTTTGTAACTGCGTCCTAATTCGCGTACGGTCAGCAATTAGTAACGACCGATAGTATTCGAATTTAATGTGCATTCATAATTTTACTGAAGGATCAGATATCTAGTTCTAAGACCTAGCGGTTTTTACTGGCGTTTCGAAAAACTAAGATGGTAAGGATGTTTTCAGTCCCTAGCTGCCTTATACAGGGTGACCTTACACAAGGTGACCTTACACAGGGTGACCTTATACAGGGTGACCTTATACAGGGTGACCGCAAAGGTCTATGAAACACCGATTTTTTTTTAAACCTACGTAAGTTGTACGCTAATGGATCCAGAATCATGTGCTGAATTCATGGTTACAGTTTGCGAGTCGATGTTCCTGCCAGCCTGTATTATTGTCCACCTGCAGGGCAAAGGTCACTTTTCATACAGAGAATGCATGCATTGCAGATTTATGTTCACTACAAGTCCAGCCGGTCGATTCTGTAAAAATCTCACCGTGAAAACTGAGGTGATGTGAGTTTGTTTTTGCTAGGAAATGACACTATTGACAGCTCACTTCACCTATGTTTTCACGGTGAGATTTTTACAGAATAGCACCGCAAGTTTCCTCACGATGATTTTCTTCACCAATGTCAGTGATGTCCAAGAAAAACTTAGAAAGTACCATCGCGGCCTTTTTGCTCGTCATCACTTAAAATTTTTTTCGCGTAAATCCTGTGGCGGCGCCAAGCCACGCCCCATTAAAGTTTTCGCCTATTAGGAAAGCGATAATGCAATTAGTTGCAACCTGCACTGCGCAGCTTACTGACGCATCACATGTACTCCTTTTGTGAATTTTACGGACAAACTATTTGACCTTGGCGCGGGGCTAGAGAGCGCTTCTATTTTTTGAGTGCAAACATAAATGAATTTAATGGTGGTCAGGCGGGCGTGTCCGCGATAGTACATATCGAATTGAAATAGTCACATTAGTACTCGGCGAGGACTAATGTGACTTTTTCTACTTATTTTTTTTAGCTCAAAACATCTGAATCCGCACCACTATCCTATCACGACATCACACGACTCATTATAATTAATTTTATTTTATTATTTTACTATGTCATGGAGTCCATAAATAGGGGCGGGACCACAGATATAGATACACCTAGATAACGCAAGAGCAACTACTTCGCGTGTCAAAAATCGTAAGCTGCCACTTTCGCGCTCAGTCCTGTGTACTGCTTGCTGGGTAAGCTTGAGCGAGCTTGTGACGCCATCGTAGGTAGTCAAAAAATGGCACGCTTGGTTTTCATATAGTTCGTGATACTTGCGTTATCTAGGTCTATTTATATCTGTGGGCGGGAGGGACCTTAGTATCGAGTAGAGTTGTGTAGTCATCGTACTATGAACTAAAAGTAAAAAAAAAACGCTAGTTGAAACCGCTAGTGTTCAAGCTTTTTCTAATAAAAATGAATTAGTGAGCTAGAGTAGATACATCGAAATAGTTTGGCAGTCGCAGCAAATCTGGTCAGGACTTTAAAAAGTTCACCTCAAAGCCTATATATATTGTTAATTTTTTGTAAGAACCAGTGTGTCAGTGTGTCTTCTTTTTCGTGATTATTTTACGAAGACAGGCATATCTTTTTTTATGTGTTTCTGTCTACCTGACCCTCCTAAGCCCTCATTGGAAGGAGTATCTCCACTATTTGTTTTAAGGCTCTAAGCAATAGAATTAGGCCCGTTGTACAAGACTCGGTTTCTTTATGGTACGGCGTATAAAACGTAGTTTTCACGCCAAGAAAAACGTGTGTGTATAAACGGCCTAATGC
The DNA here is from genome assembly GCA_963855955.1 of Luperina nickerlii. Taxonomy (NCBI): domain Eukaryota; kingdom Metazoa; phylum Arthropoda; class Insecta; order Lepidoptera; family Noctuidae; genus Luperina; species Luperina nickerlii. The sequence goes on along the minus strand of OY979677.1, from coordinate 9,822,727 downwards.
ACGGCCTCTTTGGATGGAAACCGAAATTAAATTCCATTTCTGTCTTTGTGGCGTGTATTGAATATTTTCGTTAGATAAGACAGTTACATGCAACATGCCAATAGACTACTCCGATAATGTTGCTGTGGCTTTGGGGGGGCAGCTAGATAGAAACGCATCTTTTTTTGTTTATTTTCAAATGAAGTTGTTCCAAAATGAACTTATGAATTTGTGAAAATATTTTACATAGTGGAACATTTGTTTTTTTAGGTTTTTTTTATTATCCTAAATTTTTACTCTTCTGCTGTCAGTCTTGATATTGATTCTTTAATCGCACATGGAGCCAATGTTGCAAAACTATTCAAATTAAATTTTTATATAGTGTTTATATGAAAATAAATATTTAGCGAATTTACATTTACAATGATTCGTTGCGTCTTTTTCTTATGTCTGACGTTAGAATGATGATCTTTTAACCAAGAAGTTTGTCATTAAAATTAGGTTAAACATTCTATGTTGTGTTCCGAAGCATTTATAGTATTCCGTGCCTTTGAAAATAATACTAAGGTTTCTGGTAAGTACCTATCCGGTTTTTGGTATCTTTTTTCTGGTTTCTGGTGTCATGTTTTATCTATTATTGAATGCGCACACTATACTAAATTGAATGTATGTAAACTTGTTTGCGAGTTTGTTGAATGGCAAGGACTATACTTACTTTTAACACTGTATCTCGAAATGCCAATGTTTTGCGAGTAATTGTGGCTTTAATAGTGGTACGGAATACTAAGATAAATTTATACTTTTTAAGTGGCGCTTACTGGGTTTTTATGATTCATAATTTATTGTATTTCACTATAAAATTTAACAGTTCCTTTTGCAGATAGTATAATATGTCCTACCTCTTGATTCATCACGCCTTGAATATTGTTTAGTTCAAACATTTTGTATATTTTATTATTTTGTGCAGACAAACCTTTACACAAGCTGAAATAAAATTACCACTTAAATCAACAATAAAATAGAATAGAATACAGGGAGAATATTCCTCTTTCTTGTCAAAATTAACGTGTTCGATTTAAATCTTGGCTAAAATTTTTTTTCAAAAATGTGACGATAAGTTTTAATTTTCATTCAATAAAATCACAATTTCTTATACAATCCACGCACATTTGGAACATCCATCCTGTATATTAGAAGTATATATAATTGCCTTACATTTAGAACATTGTTGTGAATAATGTTACGTCAATTAAACGTACTGTGAATGTGTTAAGGTCCTGCCTACCTCCACAAAATTGTCGTCCTAATTATGAACCTCAAGGGCTTCCTAACACAAGAATAATTAAAATAATCAATAGCCGTAACGTCACATAAGTCGCTACAAAAACAAAATCACAGGAAAAAGCTTAAATATATAGTAGACGTGTAAGTATCAATATAATAAATAAATAATAATAATACAAGACCATCAACAAAAATAATGCAACGTGCAATAATGCAGATGCAAAAAAGGACACGTTGTTTTAAGAATATTATTCTGTTAAACTAATGTGTTTAATATTCCGTTATAAGAGTATTATTATAATACTCTGTCAATGAAATATATTACGCAATATGAATAGGTTTCATTCAGTTTGGAATGCAAAATCTCAAACCTATCTTCCATTATCTTTATTATCGTTATAGTACACACGCATGTAACTTTCACGAAATTATGTAAGTATGGCCTGTTTCAAAAGTATCTGAGAAAAAGTAAGCAAACCCTTACTTTTTGAGGAAAGTATAAACAAACCCGTGTCAGCTAAAATTCTTGCGCATTTATTCACAATAGGGAACTAGTGACACATTTTATCTATATTTAGAAGGTTCCAACTATCTCATCGCGTTTTCCAACAACTTTTAAAATGAACCACTATTATCAAATGAAAAACATCTTTATGGTGATTTAAAATAAGAATTTCGGGTTTAAGTATCTACCTAAGTAGTGTAAGTAAATATAAACAAAAATTACGTACCTATAATTTAAAAAAAAGTACGTCTATGATCTACTTGTTTATATTTTCATCAGATAGGCATTTTGGAACAGATTATAGCTATTAGTACATAATTTTGTGGAAGTACAGTCATATGTATTTGCGGCATATCTGTATCTACATATTTTCATTTTGCTCGCTTCGATTTACTATATTATAATTCTTTTAAAGTTCCCTGATTTACAATTTTTCCTTATAGTGTACAATAACCTTTTAAATATGCTGCCTACCAACTGCATACCTTTGCGTCAAGTATCTAGACCAGTTTTCTGTTTACCGTATGAGGAAAAATAAATAATGTAAATTAAGGGCGGGTTATCCCAAGCCTGTATTTTGCATACAGAAAACGCTTGGCGCACGACTTTGCAACATGAAGTTTCTATATTACTTTGATTATAATCGGTAGGTAGTTTGGGTTTTTCCGATCTGGCAAAGCATAATAATCATCAAAAACAATGATGTATTTTTGTTTTTTGTAATGATGTCTTTTCCCAACTATGTTGGTGTCGGCTTCCAGTCTAACCGGATGTAGATGAATACCAGTATTTTCCATGGAGCGACTGCATATCTGACCTCCAAAACCCAGTTAGTGGCTATACCCCTTGATACCTCTTGGTAAGACCGGTTATCAGACGTTCGGGATTCTGACTATGATGAAAAAAAAATGTATTAGGCATATTTTAAAGAAAGAAACCCACGCTCCTGTGCCAGCCTCATCCAGGTTCTACCTGAACGTAATTTAACTCTTATTTAAAGTTTAAAACAAAAGCAAATTGGGATAACCCGCCGTTAAGTAGTTGAATAGGCTCATATAGTTTTTGTTATTAAATAAAGCAGAAATATCTTCCCACTGGACCGGTCCTTGAGTATGTCAGATACTAGATGAGATACAGTTTGCATGTACCTACAGTAACCGGCCATAAATAAGGCACAACAAGTTTTATTTTTTTAAGTTTTCCTTGTAGAGCGTTTTTTTTACTTATGTGTCACTCGCTGAGTGAGGGTTTTCGTGAAAATTTACGACACCAGTTGGCACCACTGTGACGAGGTCTTCCAATATAAAATATATGATGACGTTCATCATTCGATTCATTCATTCGTTCATCATTCAGTCATGGCTAAAGAAAATATAGGCTCTTTGACAGATGCCTGGACCTGACGTGTCAGTGCTGCCACCTAGCGAACGTCATTCCAGAAAACCCTCATTGCGTAACACACTCAGTATTCAGTAGCTTTCATATTGACAGTTCAACAACATTCATTGCGTTATTTACGTTGTTGAGCAGTCAAATTATTCGAACATGAAGCACACTGATCAATAGTTGTGTAAAAGTTTACGATCATTATCTTCTCAAACCTTGACATCGGCAAAATCATCGAACGTAACCGATGGAGCCAGAACCTCAAAAAAAAAATAGAATAGAATAGAATAGAACATGAAGCAATGTATAAGCAATATCCTTCAAAATGATTCAGATTGAGATTGATAATGCGTTACGCAATTAGGGTGCCGAACTAATCTGATAATAATAGTTCTCAAGACCGTATTTCGGCCATGGCGGCCAATCTCAACGGAGACTAGCCTTCGGCTCGGGTGATATTATAGTGCAGTGTGTGCGCGGACAAAGGTGCACTCTCTCTTCCCTCACTCTCATAGTCCGATGGCGCGGTATAGAGGTATGAGAACAGGATGTAAAGTTCACTCATACTCCATAGAAAAAGGAGGATCCTCCGACCAGACGAGTGTTGTGTCTGGCGAGCAACTGCCCGATGATTCGAAGTGACATAATAGAAATAATTCGAGGGTCCTGCAGCCCTTTTCTATTATGAAAAATCAATCTGTCTTTAATGTATCATACACATATACCTTCCGGAATAAATTCTCTATATGTGGTGAAAACCGCATCCAAATCCGTTGAGGAACGACGCTGTTACACAAACTGACGTGAAAAAAGACTTCAATTTATAATATGTATAGGTATTTTTTTTATCATGCACACTTACAACTCCTGCAGAATGGTCTACATCGACTTTGCTTACCATAAAAACAAATAGAATGAAATAGAACCTGTGTGACAGTTCGGTGTATCATATTTACGCCCGGTTACTGTGATCAGCCCACATTAATTTTAATTTCTTAGTAAAGGTTTGTCATTAAATTAAAAGGAACGTTGTTATTATTATTTGTGTTTAAAATTATGTGTAAATTATTATGTAAAGTTAAAGTTAGTTTTATTGAAAAAAGTAATTTGAACTTGTAATTAAGTAGGTATGTTACTTTTGATCATTTATTTCGACAGGTTTAAAAAAATATTGAAATATAATGAAAGTTAAAATGAAGCTTTGTTTTTAATTTCCACAAGTTTTACTTGAAAGGTAAATGCGCAAGTTAACTATTGCAGATTGCTATAGGTACGCGGTCTTTAGTCTGGAATACCCATACATGCCATGTAGCACCACAAAAGCACGCTAATTTCGAGCAAATGCTACCTGCACACACAATTAGCCTTTGTATAGGTAAGAAAAGACTATAATCATTTTACACACACGGACAGCATGCAATGAAATAAGGATGCGTCATGCTGGTTACTAGGAAATAAACATGGTTTTTAATAGCAATTTTTTACTATCACATAATTTTGAAATTTTACAATAAATTATGAATACGCGCGACCATACTATCAAAATCATTTATTAATAATATATATTTATTATTTAGTACGCAAAATACGCACATTGACGTGGGGTAGTAGTAGGTATAGATATAGAATACAAACTAAGAAAATCCATCCGCTCCGATACCGTATCGTAGTTTCTGTTAGCCGTTCCCATAAGTTTTCAATATATAGGTACCTAGGAGTACCTAATGCTTAGTTCTAGACGCGTTTTAGGGTGCCATGGTGCCTAGTTAGTTTAATGCCTATTCCCATTTAGAAGAAGATTATAATTTTTCGGAGATTTCATTGTACTCATTTTCGGGTTGGACTACCTCAACATTCCTTCTGAACATCGTCGTACCAGGAAATAGGCTCCCAGTGTATTTTTTTTAACTAAAAACAAATACCTTGGTAGGGAATTTAAACAATGCAAAATGCCTGTTAATGAAAATAACAATAATAACATCTATTCAAAGTAACTAGGTACTTAATTAAAACCTACCTACCCAAAGTACCTAATTGTTCAGCAATTAAGAAACCTTAACATTTATTTTCTCATCACCAGCAAGCTAAAAATACTTTCTTGCCCTCGTAAATAATGAACAATTAAGTCTGTTTGAGGGGAATTACCGGGAATTAAACAGATTAGCGTGACTTGGGTGAGTAATTACAGCAACTGACGTAATTCCGGAGAAGCATCGAGTTAGGCGACTTGGGTAAACTCCGCGTCCCGCGACGGTGATCGGAACTGATGTGTCACTTCTAACCATGATATTGCCTGCATTCACGTCGCATTGCCAGGATTTGTGTATTTAGGTATAATTAGGTACACACTACCTAATCTATTGATTAGAAAGATGTAGTAGGCTGCGTAGATACGTGTGTTGACTAAGCGGAAGGTGTAGGTTACCTACCTACTGATTTTCTTTAGGATACACACTATTTTTCTTGTATTATAGATCTTTGGCTTGTCTACTACATATCGTCTTTCTCTTAGTAGGTACCTGGACCTACATGTCTAGTTAGGTAGATAGGTGGGTACCTATAAAGCACCACGAAGTAGGTACCAATAATGGGAAACAACATCAATCAAACTTATTCAACGAAATACAATTGAATAGGTGAAGTAAACCCGACAACTCAACTAAAGCAACGAAACAAAATGTAGCTACAAAAAAATTACATAGGTGCTTGGTATACCATTGTACACAAACGGTTCATTCGGTGAGTCGTAAACTCGTAACGCGACTGTTTCATTACCTCGCCAAGTGCGGTCCACTGATACGTGTGGAACGAAGCTTGGCAGCCGGTAAACTAGACTTACTGAAGTATTAGTGAGCGCAGCCCTATCTCGCCGGCACAGAACCTCCAGCGTTTAAGCGCCGACGAAGGAACGCAGAATAGAGGTTCCGCATTATCAGCTAATGCTTCAGATTTCACGGTATTGTGCTCGGCTCTAACTTTAACATGTTATACCCATTCATGGGATCCGAGTGTTTTGATAGAATGCGAGACGTTTGAAATTGGAGTACCTAGGTAGATACTTGAGGACTGTAGGAGCTTGGAAGTTCTCAGGCTACATCTTTAAAAGGAAAGCACTGGCTTTGTAATATGAGTTTAACAAGGAAGTCTAAAAATGTCAATGAATCCTCTTTTTTATATCCACGCAATTACTGTCCATTCCAAGGTTGCCTGCAAGAGATTGCAGAAAGCGATAAGGCCGCCCATTGTATGTTTGGTATTCATAATTTGATTTTTTTGTTATGTATTTATTACTGGTGTACAATAAAGTATATATAAATAAATAAATGCCCTTGCAACATAAGCTGTCATTTGAATTGTTCACAAGCTACCTATCTTGTCTCTCTTTCAATGGCTTTTTTTTTGTAAAATATGGTTAATTTTGACCATCTATAACGAAATAGCGACAAAGTAGGTACTTGCGAGTACTACTAAAGAAAGAGTAAGTCGACTTACGAGTATGTATAGGTAGGCAAGTTTGAGAATTTAGGATGTATGAGCAAACGAAACGAGCTCGAAAATTTTAACACCCGCCTGGGATAAGTAAGGTTTGCTTTTAACTGCTCCTAGCTACGACCCTGGCAGGAACTAGGTGGACCTGCTGGGCACTTGCCTGGAGTGGCCAATGGAGACACGACCGGGGAGGCTTCAGTGTTCTCCAAGGAACCGAGGCATCTCGATATGCCTAAGTTATGAAAACGGTAACACATCCATAGACTGATTGCGGCTAGAGCAGCTTAACCTCGCAGATCGAGCAATCCGCGTGGTTGCTACTAACCTACGAGTCCCTATTGAGGATGCAGCGTGTTCACTAGGCAAAAGGCCTCATTATAATAGGTAGATACTCAAGGAATTCCTTAAGAGATTTCCTTTATGACCTAACATTAGTGTTTAGTACATAATCTTATTACTGTATTGCTGTCTCACTCTTACGTGAGCTATCTCTCTCTTCCGTTCGTGTCTCGAGCAGCACGCGTACCCATTGTTTTATTCAATTTAATAGTTTAAACGTGATTTAAAAGTCTACAACATACATAAACAGTGTAATAATCATAAAGTGCTTCTCATATTATATAGTGTTCGTGAAACAGTTCGTCGTTTTATTACAAATACCAAACATAAAGTTGGTTCTTCGAGCCGTTTAGAAGCCGCCATATTTGCCAGTGCCAGCGTCAAGCCAACATCATCCGACGTAAAAAAACCCGACTGTTTTACCGACGCGTCGGAACGAGCTCTCAACGTCTAGCGCCACCAACGGAGCTAGAGGACAACAAAATAGCCTACAGGCGCGCGACCGTGGTCGCCCTGGAACACCGGATATAGTTTCATCTTTTTCTCTTGCATGCGCTAGCGCCGCTGCTCTGTCACTTGGCCCGCCATATTTGTGCCAACGAAAAAAAAAAAAACAAAAAAGGACGACATCAATCACGCTCCGCCAAAAGAAATCGTGAAAAATCAGTGTGAATCATACTTAAATATCTACTACAAATTAGATCACCATACAAATCAAAACATGACACTTATGTTACACATCGCCTTATGCAAATTATTGAAACAACTCAAAGCCGTGATTGGTATTATGTCAACACTAAACAAAATCCCGCTGACTTAATCACTCGTGGAGTGATGCCAACTGCCTTACAGTCATGTACCTTATGGTGGCAAGGTCCATCATGGTTGTGTCAAGATATTGCCTCTTGGCCTATAACACATACACCACAGCCAATTGAGTTCACTCAGGCTCAACCAGAAAAATCCTCACCTTATCAGAGTGGTGTGTTTACTGCTTCGATAACACCCCATATAAATTATAATTCATTCTATGAGAGCCTTTGCAAACATTCAAATTTCACAAGTTTGATCAGGAGGGTAATTCTACTAATTTTAACAACGTTCACAGTCTGATCTCAGTCTCAATCTGTCAAAAAATACTTCAAATTTCCCTACATTTTGACAAGTTTTTGACATTTCTTTGTCGCTGAGATGAGACTGCGACTAGATTTTGAACGTTTTAAATTACGAGAATTGGCCTTCAGATCTATGGCCTACTTTTTTAGATTCATACATAACATTAAAAATAAAAACAATAAACTCAGTTCTTATCTATCTATTTCTGAACTAAAAAAATCACATGACTTTATAATAAAAACATGTCAATATAATTCATTTTCGAAGGAAATTCATGAAATACAGTCCATTTACACAAATGTCTCTCAACACATACACACAAACAAGGTAAAGTCATATTATACATTTACATCAAGTCCACTTAAGAGATTGAACCCCTTTTTAGACGAGTTCAGCCTTCTAAGAGTAGGAGGTCGTATACAACACTCGGATATACCTTACAATCAGGCACATCCCATTATATTACCTGCTAAAGATCATATAACGTCTATCATTGTACAACATTGTCACACAAAATTATTACATGCAGGTATTCAATGCACTCTTTATAACATGAGATTGAAATATTGGCCTATTAATGGCAGATGTGAGGTGAAAAAATGTATTCACTCCTGTGTTCGATGCATTAGATACCAAGGCAAGGTCTGTGGACAGCAAATGGCAAGTCTCCCTGCACCCAGAGTGAATTTAACACGTGCCTTCACTCATGTAGGAATTGATTTCAGTGGTGCTATATCTATTAGAAATTCTATGACTAGAAATTGCAGATACTCAAAGGGATACATATGTTTATTTGTGTGTCTGTCTACTCGTGCCATTCACCTTGAATTGGTGACTGATATGTCATCTCAATCATTTATTTGTGCTCTAAAAAGATTTGTTTCCAGCAGTGCGATTCTGTAACCATCTCACCGTGAAAACTTAGGTGAAGTGAGCGTGGAGTGAACTGGCAGTGTCATCTTACCAGATACTAGGGATTGACCAAGCATACATTTACAATCATAATCGAGATTTTAATAATATTTTTTTAGCCTAATCCTATTGATATTTTTATATAATTCAAAGCTAGTATTTTAGTGGTCAAAACATTAATATTTTGTGGGGTTTTACTTACAATAAAATAGCAAACAGAAGCGCAGTCAGAATCTCAATCCTGTTTTATTTTATTTTTTCCCTAGTCTAGTAAGTCCTTATATAGACTGAGGCGCGAGCGCGTCACGCACGAACAGTAAATAAAATTAAAACATTCACGTTTATGACAGCTAGACTGATGAAAATACGCATCGACATTGTTTGGTTATTATGAGCAATTGTAGATCGAGTCTAGTAAAGACTGCGACGATGTTCAGCGTTGTTATTAACCCAAATCTATTGAATTAGAAGAGATAACTGAGTGTGTCAAGTCATCGAGTGCTAACGGATGCCTAGCTGACGGACCATAGAATGTAATCCCACGTAGTTTGTGTGGCGTGATCACTCCACCCGATTCACGACACTAAATGTCGTAAATCGGGTGAAGTGAAGGTGAAGTGATAAGATCACGCCGCGCTTGCGCGTTAATCACTGTCATTATCACATTGCAGATTGCGTGATCACTTCACCTTCACTTCACCCGATTCACGACATTTAATGTCGTGAATCGGGTGGAGTGAAGGTGAAGTGATCACGCCGCGCTTGCGCGTTAGTCACTCATTATCACATTAGAGATTTGTTTTTACATATTTAACTTGTAAGGCGTCATGTATAAGAACATTAGGAAAATGCAATACCAACGTCAAATAAGTGCAAATATTTTATCGCTCATCGCGCGCCCGTGTTTGCACTGCACCTCTAGTAACCCTTAAATGAAGAAGTGGTTGGTGTCAACCCTGAAGTGTATGTATGGTCCCTAATAGTGCATAACGTAGTAAGTACCTACACTCCTTTAGAATATAAGTAAGCAGTTTACATCAATGCGCATTGTAACATAAATTCACTAGATATTCATTAAAGTACATTCTATCAAGCTGGTTGTCTAATTCTAACGACCCTTGAACCCCCAACATTTCATGGCGACCTTCGATATGGCGACCCTGCCTTAGAGTCTGCCAAGGGGCAGATTAAGCAAAGTTTTCGTTGAGCGATTTTCAAAATGTGTAACTCTAAAGTAGAAAAAGGCGAGGTATTCGCCAATCAAAACGCGGCTGGTGGAGGTGTTGACGCCGAGGTGGTGTTGCCATGGTTACGAGATTCGAGTGGAGTGATATATGGTACATTCCGAATTTCACTGTAATCGACTACAGCGTGCTTACACCTTGACCCCAATTCTGCTGTATGGTATTTATCTATTATTCCCCGCATAATCTTACCACGCCGTACGGTTGTCAAGCGTGGTATTTTGACAGTTCAAACCGGTTTCGGTCATTGTGTCATAGAGAATACGTTAATAGCAGATGTAGTGATTAGGTCTGGTTATTAAGGAATTGACGTGGTTTCGAAGTAATGAATCATTAAGTGGTCATAGTGAATTAGGGCCCTTTTCTGAATTAACGTGAACGCGATAACGATGTCCCGTGAATCGACATATATGAAGTCATGGCATGTGCCATCTTGCGATAACGCCGACTACCGACCATGCCCTAAATTAATAATTATCACCGATCTTTAAACTAACGTGGCATTTTCGAAATTGTGCTTCTGGCTACAGTCGCCACCTTATCAAAGAAGAGGAAATTCGTGGTGTATACACAAATAAATACTATAATCCAACCATGAGTAACTATTCAAGTGAATAGGTATATTACTGACTCTCAGCTGCCATAGTGGTCATTTATCTAAATCGGAAAGCAAATTATTCATGTGAGCGATGATGACTTAATTCGGAATGAGCCATATTTCACGCCGCGCAAGCGCGTTAGGCGCTGGCGAATGTTTTGACCACTAAAATACTAGCTTTGAATTATATAAAAATATCAATAGGATTAGCATTAAAAAATATTATTAAAATCTCTTTTATGATTGTAAATGTTTGCATGGTCAATCCCTAGCATCAGTGGGATGACACTGACAGCTCACTCCACGCAAGTATTCACGGTGAGATTTTTACAGAATCGACATGCAGGAGAGGTATACCAACTTGTCTATATGTCGTAGGTTTTTCATAAAATTAGGTTTTTGATGAAAAACCTAGGTTTTTGATGAAAAACCGGAAGATGACACATTTTAAACTCAATTTCATCATAAACCTCTAACAATCCAGATTTTTGATCAAAAACCTGAACTAGTTTGGCTTTATGATAAAACGAGCGCGCAGTATTATTTCTAACGACGTCAGGTCGACGGAGCCCCGCTGCGCGGGGCTCCTATTTCTGTCTTTTGGGTTTAAAGGAACCTAACCAAACCGAACCTCGGGGTGCCCCTGACGTCGACCGTCTTCTTCTGGTTCAAAAGCACAAAAATAGACAAAATCACGATTTTAACCGTTTCGTTTTTCGCCGTTTCACACACACATCACACATATTATTTTTTAAATGTAGGTATGTAATTTCATAACAAATAAATCATTGTTTATTGTTTCTTAATTGTTTTATTTATTTAATGAAATAGCAACCAACATTGTTTTTATCATAAAACTAATACAGTCTAGGTTTTTGATAAAAAAACTGGATTTTCTCAGGTTTATGATAACATAAAGTAATAATTTTGTCTTCTTCCGGTTCTTGATCAATAGCCTAGGTTTTTGATCAAAAACCTAATTTTATGAAAAACCTACGACATATACACAGATAATGCAACTAACTTTAAAGGTTCCAAAACCGAATTACATGATCTGTACAAAATGTTTAAAAATGAAACTTGTTATATGTAATATAGGGGAGAGGGGGGTACAGTGGACCGTGGGGCACAGTGAATCCCTTTATATAACTCCCTGTCTATCGGTTACACACACACCGCAGACCGATGAAACACGCGCTTTAATAGTTCCCCCTCCCGACCGCCAGTGCCCTTGACGCTCTCGCTGTGGATGCACGTGTAGCCACCATTTCGCCGCCCGTAAGTACTAAATCTATTTTTTTACCGGTGTTCATCGAATATTCTACACTAAAAACTATTTGATATTGTGTTAATATGATTACATTTCCTAAATAATGATTTAATAAGCTCTCAAAATAAAGTGGTGCGCTTGTCGTTTAGGTTAAGTTAATCGTAAAAATATGTTTCATTTTCAAATATGGCGTGTCGGGGAACAGTGGACTTTTTCACTCTGGGGCACAGTGGACCGCGGCCCACTGTACCCCATACTGATATTACGTATAGCTAACTTAATTTGGTAATTGTTTTAGGCTAACAACATGGTCCGGAACCGCACAAGAAAAACTAATATTGGTCTCGTTACAGGTTACCAGATGTTCCAGACATAGCTTCGATACCCTTAGGAGATGTAAAAATGATTTTACCTTCGCCTACTTTTAGTGAAACTAAACGGCAACAACAGGTCTATAAATTTGATCTCGACTTTTCCCGCTTAAATGTGCGATAATTTTTTTTTAAGTTAGGTATCTAAGTTAATCAAAAGACTGATTATGTTGTAATAATTTTGATAAAAATTATTGATATAAACAAATTTCATCAAAAGACTGATTATGTTATAATAATTTTGATTAAAGTATTGATTAAACAAATTAATCTTTTATTTCATATCTATATTAAAACAGTTCACTGTGACCCATTCAAAAAAGCATGGTAATTCCATGTGTTGATTCACTGCACCCCATTACGATCCACAGTACCCCACATGAAGATCCAGTGTGACCCAGATGTGGGGTACAGTGGATCATTTCCCAAATTTAAAAAAAACTTCTAATACCAGAAATCTATTGATTTTTTTTGCTAATGTTGAAATACATTTCGTTAGCCAACATCCTGCTCTATTAAATGAAGCAGTAATTTTTTTAATTTACTTTTTATTCACTGATTTGAACCGCTTACAAAAAAAAGTGATCCACTGTACCCCCCTCTCCCCTACTGGATTATGCATCTGCAAACTGTATAGAATATAAGTTTACAATTCCACTAGCTATTCACATGGGTGGCATATATGAAGCTGGTATAAAATCAGTAAAATCTTTACTTAAAAAACACTTGTTTAGCACTAAGTTAACATATGAGTTTTTTTATACTATATTAACACAAATTGAAAGTATTCTTAACTCAAGACCTTTATATCCATTAACAGACTTACCATATGATTTAAATTGTTTAACTCCGGCTCATTTTATCATAGGTACAGCTTTGACTGACCTACCTGAACCCAATGTATTAGACCTAAACGAATCTAGACTTAATATCTATCAGAAAATTATACAAATAAAACAAAAATTCTGGAAGCAATTTTATTGTAATTACTTGTCGGAACTGCAATCTAGAAATAAATGGTTACAGGTACAAAATAATGTAAAGACTGGTGATCTTATTATAATTAAAGATGAGAATACTCCACCCACCTTTTGGCCCTTAGGCAGAGTTATTTCTACCAATAAAAATAAAACTGATGGTTTAGTTAGATCAGCAGTGATTCGCACTTCTAAGAGTGAATATACTAGACCTATTCATAAATTAATTTTACTACCTAATAAACTTGTTCTAAATTAATTCATAGTTAATAGTAATGGGCATTGTTCATATTTTTTTAAATGTTGTAATTGAAAAACCATTTCAAGGAATAGCGTTACTGATCATTACGGACTAATTAATTTTGAAAAATATTCATATGTTATTGATATTTTTGATAAAATATGATTGACCTTCTTTGCCCTTCAAATTACGTCGGCTTTGGCCGTACAGTTTTGTATCGTTGCCTCAGAAAAAAAAAGTAAGAGGCAAGTATTGTCTACAATCTGTCAAATGTCAAATTATTGTAAATATGTCAAAAATACATTATTTCAACATTCGACAATATTTAATATACTGGAAGAGTTATGGAATACAGGAAGTGCTTTGTCCCAACTTGCAGCAATAATAGTAATAATGTCGCCGCGTGCGTTATTATTCTATTTCCAAGTCGCCGCGTCGATTGTTCTAGTGACGATAGAGAGTAGTATATTCCTTGGATTACACTTCACATAAAAAAAACCATTTGTAAATAAATACGCTAAGCTAGGATTCGATTATTTAAGACGTCTATTCGGCCTATTGACACTGACAGATGTGACATTGTTGACGTTGTGTTGACAGATTAAAAATTTTAATTATGTACTAGTAAGGCAACGGCACTTAATCTTTATGCCACTGATGACGTCACCTACATTAAAAACTTAAAATAATTAAATATTTTTTTTTTTAAATAACTATTGAGCCAATCATCAAAATATTCAAATTAGTTTCTCAAAATGCTCTAAATTTACAAAAAATTTAATAAAATATAATGGTTAGAAATTTTGGACAATCCCCATTAAAACCTAGTTTCAGCTACTAGAATTGAGTTGTACTTCTTTAATAATTTTTAGATTTTCTTCGTTACTGTTAAGTATGTAAACTTGTGTGTCAAAATATTCTTTATTAGAAAAACAAACTTAAATGTTATTAATACCTATGTATTACATAGCACAGCTTTTGTTAAAAATTCAGTTATTAAATTTTGATGATTGTATAAACTTAATACTCTTATATTATAGTATGTAGTTTTACTTTCAAAATAAGGTGCGAGAATGTTTAGTACATAATCTTATTACTGTATTGCTGTCTCACTCTTACGTGAGCTATCTCTCTCTTCCGTTCGTGTCTCGAGCAGCACGCGTACCTCGCACATTGTTTTATTCAATTTAATAGTTTAAACGTGATTTAAAAGTCTACAACATACATAAACAGTGTAATAATCATAAAGTGCTTCTAATATTATATAGTGTTCGTGAAACAGTTCGTCGTTTTATTACAAATACCAAACAATTAGCTTATTTAAGTATCAATTTATTTGTAACAGACAGTGTGATTAAATGGCGATTATATATCCTAATTGCTGGACATTATAAAAGTATTTACTAGATACTAGGTACTATAGTACCTACCTAATTATAATAGCTACTTAGATGGAGTCGTTGGAGGTGGATTTTCCGTAAACGCATGATCTTACTGCAATGAGTAAAAACCGGGCCTACGAGGAAAATAAATTTAAATACGATGGTTGGGAAAGCGCAGCAAGTCGGGATTTTGTTTTTGTCATCAAAATTACTTACAATGGTACTGTAGGTGAAAATGAAATAAAAAAACCGGGCAAGAGCGAGTCGGACTCGCGCACCGAGGGTCTATCATATGTTTTAAAATTTTCATCGGGGAGGCCTGTATTCGTAAGAAAATTTTTTCAGCGCCAACTCTTGACCGCTAATGGAACTATTGTAACTTTTGTTAATGATTTCTGAAAAAGTGTGCTATTTAGAGACTTCGTTTTATTTTTCCTGTAATCTTTACATAAACTCCTATCACATAGAATAATTTCAGATTTTTCTCTTTGCAAACTTCGGAGATACGAACGGTATTTTTTTTTACATTCATCATCAAAAATCGAAAACTATGCGGACGAAAAAAAAAAGAAAAATGTATGAGAATGTGCAAACTGCGTTCTTTCATATGATACCCCCACATGCCCTAGTAGCCCCACTTCGAATTTTTCAGACCTCCTTAAATCCCTGTTGCAAAAAATATACATATGTTTTTATTTCTTTGTTATTTGCAAAATAGTTGGGCCAACGTCATATAAAACTATTCCAAAGGACTGTGGGCAAAATACACCCAACTCCGCCAGCCGTATATTAAATATGACTCGAAACATCTAACAAAAATAAGCATTTTTATTTATGACGCATTAAAAAATATCCCCGAAGTCATTACTGCAATTATTGAATGTATTTTGTTAAATTGCAATGAAAGAAATGTTTTATATGTTATGCTTGTTTCAATAATGCTCAGTATGTTAAACCTATTCGACTTAAAATAAATGGAGAACCCATGGACAGAATTTGATGCACATTGGCACAAAGAAACATGGCTGTGATACCTTCCAAACAAAAGTAGTCTAAGCTGTGGCGGACTTGGGTGTACCGTCCAAACATTTTTGCCCACTATCCTTTCAAGTTGATAGCATTAGTATCTAGTTCTTGAGATATCCAACTGTAACAGACAGACAGACTGAGTCTCACCATATCTAAGGGTTCCGTTTTATCATTTTGGTACGGAACCCTAATTAAGGAGTATAATTTTTTCCAAAATCTTTGAGAGGCCTGTTAAAACTGAAATTGTCCTGTAGTTATTAACACAATTTTTGTCTCCAGCTTTAAACACAGGGGTGACTACGGCTTTTTTAAGCAATTTAGGAAATATTCCTTTTGTTAAACATAACTGAAAAATGTGTGTCAAGGGAGGGGCAATGACATATTTAAATCTTTTGAGTATGCTATTAGGTATGTCGTCACATCCTACGGCATAAATTTCCTTTAATCCATCTATTAAACTTATTACCTCATTAACATCTGTATCTAATAAGACAAAAGAGTTTCGTGCTGCATATGTCTTAGTTTGGCTTTGAATGTAAAAAGCTCTATTAGATACCTAGTAAGGTTTTTGTGCTAAGCTTCTTCCAAAATTAATGAAGAAGTTGTTAGCTCTATTTGCTGCTTCGGTAGGGCTTTGATCCAAAGATAAAATATCTAGCGCCGGTTCGGGATTTTTTGACCTAATAATCTTAGTTTTTATGAATTTCCATATAAGTTTACTGTTTTTACCTGCTTTCTGTAGTTGACTATGATCATATTGGTTTTTAGCTTTTTCAACAGATTATTACAGAAATTCCTATATCGTTTGTACTCGATAATAGTTAATTATCCGGTGTTTGTTTTTTATTTTTGGTGTAGTTTATCTCTATGTCTGATACAGCGAACAAGTCCGGGCGTAATCCAAGGTTTAATATTACTATACTTTCTAGGTATTACTTTAGTAAATGTATTTTTCCTTATCGTAGATTGTAACAAATCGACAAAATATTGTAGAGAGACATTTGGATCACGTGAACTGTAAACGGGGTCACAGGGTACCTAAGTCAGATTCAAGACGAGTCATATTGAGTTTAGTATAGCTGCGCATGCAGTTATTTCTAGGTTAAGATATTAGTAATGTTAGTAAAACAGCTTGATGATCGGTAAGTGACGAATTAGTAACCAATGTTTTGGATGGACTTTTCGATTTTATAAGGATATAGTCTAGACAAGAGTCGCTCTGGTGGGTTAGGTTGGGTGGGCTGGTAATAGTCCATGAAATGAGCAAATATTCAGGTAATTATGTGAATGAGTATCGGTTTTTCCGGCAGCAATGTTTATGTTAATATCACCTACCAGTACGATATTTTTAAACGAAGAAGGTATGTTGTTAGGTAGGAGGTAGGTATAACTCTGCCTAACCTTTAGGGAATACAGGCGTGATGTGAAGGTGATGATGAGAAGAGTGTCCATGGAGTTTCCTGCCCGTTCTTCTCCATAGAGATCTACGTTTTGGAATGGGCAACTAGCTTCAACTTTCTGACTAACTGACAGACTATTTAAATTTTGACAATTCAAAAATGCCTGTACAAGGTTTAATTGAAATAAATGCTTTGAGTTGAGCGTACTCTACAACTTTTGAGTTAGTCCAGTTATCTTGATGCTCAATTATTATTTTTATAAAGTGAAGGGCTGACTCACCTCTACATCTTGTGCACGAGAGCCTTCGAATCCTCTCTACTATGATACTATCACCTACTTACGGAATTTCCTATAGCTACCTACCTAGCATATACGCATCATGGTGCTATCCATACTAATATCATAAATTTAATTCGAAAGTAGCTCTGTCCGTGTTACCTTTTCATGCCTAAACGGCTTTTGTATTTACTACGATTTACTTTATTTATTATTTAAATCAATAACTACGACAGACAAACGCAAAAGCGATTTTAAATTATAATATTTCAACTTATTTTAATTTTATTATATTGATTTTAAATTATAATAAGTATTTCTTTTCAAAACATTAACTATATTTTGAGTAGGCACAGACAATATAAGGAAAAAAACAATAAGGAGATCTCGTAATGACGATGACGGCCTACGCGGCTTGCCAACAGTTTGGCCAAACCACTTGCATTATGATGCGTGGATTTTCCTTAATAAAATATATTAACCCTGCAGTGATCGCGAAGATGACTCGAGTCATCCATCAACCAAGTTTTATCCCTCTTAGCACAAACGTATTGTTAAAATTATGAATTATGCTTAATTTATAGACAAACCAAAGGACCTCCTTGCTTGTTTGATTTCTTTGAACTAACAGAATATCTAAGCTATTATGTCATGTGAATTGGTTGTAAAAGTTTTCTAAGATTCCCCGTCTATTAATAAACGTTTATTTAATTATAAACGCAAATTTGTGATTACACTTATTCGTTTGATAACGAGTTCGTACGAATTTAGTTCGCGCTAACTTGCGATAGTAGCGTAGGTACCTACTGGGATAGCCTTATACCTAAAAATGCCTTCTGCGCGACTATTGCAGGGTTAAAAATAGCATGAAACTAGTTGCTAATGAACTCAAGTAAACTGTTCCAAGCATATATAAACAACGAGAATGCCGGTATCGACATCAGTTAAACTCCGTGTCACTTCAGTGAAGCATCAGTAGTACTAACGCTCAAACCTTCTCTTCATAAACGTAAACATGACGAAAACTAGCCAGTCTATGTTCCTGTTGGTGTGCGTCGCATTCTTGGTGATAGTCTCGTCTCCGCAGAATGCAGTCCAAGCGGACGTGCTTATCGGCAGCTGCGTCTGGGGCGCTGTTAACTACACCTCAAACTGTCTCAATGAGTGCAAAAGACGTGGCTACAAAGGAGGACATTGTGGAAGCTTTGCTAATGTCAACTGTTGGTGCGAACAATAGGATTATTATCATTACACGGGAAGATAATTCGGCGGATGGTGTCTCTAAACTGCAAAGAATTGAAATTGTTCATATTTTTAAATTAATGTTTTATTTGTAACTTGTATGTGTGTACAATTAAATGTTTGTTTAAATTCAATTGCTGTATTTTTTTCAGTTTAATAATGTTTGTATGTTGTGTTAGCGAGTTTCATTTGGAAACATTTTTTTTTAATCATTTTCATGAGCGTAGTACTACTTCGCACACAAAAATACAGGTATCAAAGTTGGAGGAGCTTGAAACACTGGCTTTGTGGAATATATAGGAAATTGGGGGTACCGCCAGACGTAAGTTGTTGAACATTTAAAATACCTAAAATCTTCCTTAACAATGACAATTATGTTGCTGTCCATGAGGACAATAATTATGAATGTAAAAGCAGACACCAAGGGCAAAGGCATGGCCAAAAGCTGGCCTAAGGGGAAGAGGGCTGATCAACTCAAGGGGGCAAATGAAGAATGTTCCGTATTACTTAGGCTTAGGCGTTAGGTTATCTAGCTAGGTACCTATTTAGGTCCTCTACTACACCAAACAACAAATCACAAACACTGCTTTGACAATTTCGATATGTTGGGGAACTTTGTGAGAAACTACTTAGTTTAGTTGACTGTTACTGCTGATGGCAGTAACTACCTAGTAAAGTCAGGGAAATTAATTGCTAGGCAAATTGACTACCAACTTAAATTGCCCGTATATTCAAATCACAACTGTCTATAATATAACTATAACTGATGTAGTGTGTCAATTTGATAAACAATTAATTTCCTTATCTCTAGTAGGTAGGTACTAGGTATCTACGCACTGGTGTCCTATTCTAGTGTAAAACTTGTTTGTTTTGTTCGAAGCAATGAATACCGAACAAACAAGATTCACACTAAATGACACCCTCTGCGATCAGATAAAATAATGAGCTACAATCGCATTTATTTTGCAATTATATCAACAGACGTTCGTTCAAATTGCATTCATCGAAATTTAAACCAATATCTGCATTACTTATAGATACCGTCATGAACTATTAAAAAGGCATTACGTTTATTGTACAATGGGTTTTAACAAAATATGATTGACGTGTAAAAGTGTTTGTACAAACCTATTTGCAGAAAATAAATCATTTATCATTTATCTATGGGTAATTTTATTTTGTTTGTAGGACCTACAAAACCTGTTATTTATTTACTTTAAATAATTGTAGCTTCATGCTAATAATAACAACTCGTATCATTCCTACACCTGCCCCCCTGGGCAATTATATTCTAATCAATCACTAAAAACCCCCAATAAAGTCAGCTAAAACAGTGGCAAGTAGGTACTGTCAGCCCTCTGCGAGCTCACCGTACCAGATGAATAAATTAAACGAAGGTTTGTCAAATAACATAATTATTCCTATATACGATTCTACGTTTAATACATTTTAACACTTTACTTCGATATTACTTTGCTTGTAAGCTAAATTGACCCCTTGCACTGACCTCTATCATACATTTATTACAGGTCAGTGACCCCTTGTGTTATTTCTATTCTATTCTAACATAGGCACTTTGTTCGACGACACTACTTTTCACCTCGCTGCTTCCCTACGACTAGGCACTCCTTGCTGTTCTCCTCATCGCTGTCACTGTGGCAAAGATGTCAACAGCCTCGGACACCACGGCCTGTCTTGCAGTCGAAGTGCGGGTCGCTTAGCGCGGCACGCGCACATTAATGACATCAACCGACGGGCTCT
Organism: Luperina nickerlii; assembly: GCA_963855955.1. Lineage (NCBI taxonomy): Eukaryota > Metazoa > Arthropoda > Insecta > Lepidoptera > Noctuidae > Luperina > Luperina nickerlii. Next base: position 9,801,925 of record OY979677.1, on the reverse strand, counting down.
TGTCACCGTCGGCGTTCCAGCTGTATTAGAACCCAATGGCTTGGCACGCAACGATGGCAAGAGACCGGATGGTATGTCTTTATTTCCATAGAAGGTGGGTAGGCCTTTAGTGTGGGACGTAACGTGTGTCGATACTCTTGCGCCATCCCATCTTCCTAGATCATGCTGTGCTGGCGCTGCTGCTGTGGCTGCGGAAAACCTCAAGCGGCGAAAATATGATAACCTTATTGGAAATTTTATTTTAGAGCCGTTTGGGGTTGAAACTCTCGGTCCAAGTGCTTATGGTCTTTTTAAAGAAATATCTAAACGGCTGGTTGACACTTCCCGTGACCCAAGAGCTGGCTTTTACCTTGGCCAGAGGCTAAGCATCGCGATACAACGTGGTAAGCCGCCAGTCTCTTGGGTACATTACCAGCCGACAGCGATGCGGATGAATTTTTCGACGCTATTTTTTAATAGTCTGTATAGTTTTAGTTAAGTTAGAATTTAATTTTGTTATTTGTTTATGTTACTTGTAAAATTTAAAGTACAAAATAAACAGGTCATTTTCTGAAAATACAAATCAATGTTTGTCTCGTATTTGTGCCAGCTACCACCTATAATGAACACCCGCGGAGGTTGCATGCTACAACTATGTCAGGTTACGAAAAAATCCGCCAGATTTTTTTTCGGGCAAAGCGGGGTTTTAAAACATTTGAGTGTAAAAGCGGGATTCTTTCGTCGAAAACGTTACAAAAGGAAAAAACTTCATTAATTTGTCCGACTGTCGAGAGAATGCGTTCCTCCTTACACCTATCATTGCGACAATTCTAGTAGCTAATAAAGATCAAACTCGCAAAACACGTATTCGTTTGTTTGCTCCTGCAACTCTGATACCTCTATTTCTGTGTGGGTGAAGTAGTACTACGCTCATGAAAATGATTTAAAAAAAATGTTTCCAAATGAAACTCACTAACACAACATGCAAAAATTATTAAATTGAAAAAAATACAGCAATTGAATTTAAACAAACATTTAATTGAAATCACATCGTACACACATACAAGTTACAAATAAAACATAAATACATTCATTTAAAAATATGAACAAAATTCAATTCCTTGCAGTATAGATACACTATCCGCCGAATCATCTTGCCGTGTAATGATAATTATCCTATTGTTCGCACCAACAGTTGACATTAGCAAAGCTTCCACAATGTCCTCCTTTGTAGCCACGTCTTTTGCACTCTTTGAGACAGTTTGAGGTGTAGTTAACAGCGCCCCAGACGCAGCTGCCGATATGCACGTCCGCTTGGACTGCATTCTGCGGAGACGAGACGATCACCAAGAATGCGACGCACACCAACAGGAACATAGACTGGCTAGTTTTCGTCATGTTTACGTTTATGAAGAGAATGTTTGAGCGTTAGTACTACTGATGCTTCACTGAAGTGACACGGAGTTTAACTGATGTCGATACCGGCATTCTCGTTGTTTATATATGCTTGTAACAGTTTACTTGAGTTCATTAGCAAACGAACTCATTATTAAACGAATAAGTGTAATCACATTTAGCGTTTATATCTAATTAGATAAACGTTTATTAATAGACGGGGAATCTTAGAAACCTTTTACAACCAATTCAAATGACATAATAACTTAGATATTCTGTTAGTTTAAAGAAATCAAATAAGCAAGGAGGTCCTTTAGTTTGTCTATAAATTAAGCATAATTCATAATTTTAACAATACGTTTGCGCTAAGAGGGGTAAAACTTGGTTGATGGTTAATACAAATTATTTCTTGATTTAAATAGTAAATAAAGTAAATCGTAGTAAATACAAAAGCCGTTTAGGCATGAAAAGGTAACACAGACAGAGCTACTTTCGAATTATAATATTAGTATGGATAGCACCATGATGCGTATATAATATGCTAGGTAGGTAGCTATAGGAAATTCCTTAAGTAGGTGATAGTAACATAGTAGAGAGGATTCGCAGGCTCTCGTGCACAAGAAGTAGATGTGAGTCAGCCCTTTTTTTCTCCTGTCTCCCGCGGCGGCTGGGACGGGAGGCTCTCTCCCTCAGCCGTCCCGCCGCCGCCTCCTTCGCTAGCATGACTGCATCGCAGAAGGAGGCTACTGCCCCCCACTCCCTCTCACCCCGGAGGGTTAGGCAGAGGTGTACCTACCTAACAACATACCAACATACCTATAATACATTCACATTTCACCAGTTACATGTTTAAGTCGCATGTAATAGGGAGCGACCCTATTGCCATCAACGGGGCACAAATCCAGACTTCGGGCTGCAACAGAGAAATTCCAGATGGAAAAACCAGATAACACTTTATGTGACCAAGTAATCGAGCCCAGGATCTCATGCTCAGCAGTCAGCAGTGCCGCTCGCTTGAGGACACTAGACCAACGAGGGAGGGGGGGATTTCTGTGGTCCTTTTTATCCGACTGCTAAGAAGGGTTATGTTTTGGTGCGTGGCGATGGGGTTGCGGTCGATTAGAACGGGGACTCTTTCGCACCACTGCGTGACCTCAGGGAAGGCGGCGCACAATGGTCATGTGCTGCCTTGTATACTTGCTCAGCTAGATTTTGGGGAGACCCCTTTACAGTCTCCTCAGAGATGTGCCCTAACAGACGTTGCACAGAGGGGCCCCCTTCCATAGTGCAGATGGTGACCACCGGGGTGGTTTTAGTGGGGTAAAAATCCCACACTCCCTGGTTTTAACCCCAAAGACCAGGTAAAAAATAAGGTATCTTTGTTTGCGCATTCTTAGATACAGAGATATAGAAATTTAGATAACCTAGTTCTACTGCATAGAATAAGGTAATTAGGTAAAAGTAGAATAAGGTATCTTTGTTTGCGCATTCTTAGATACAGAGATATAGAAATTTAGATAACCTAGTTCTACTGCATAGTTTTAATATTAGGTATCTACTCCGATGCCTGTTGTCACTCGCACTAAGTGACGATGTAATGCACTGTTGGAATTAAATTAAAACTCTCGGCGGCGCAGGCGGCGCCGAGCCGAGCGTTGAAAATCCAACAGACCACAGTTATTTTTTTAAATTATTGTTTTGTTTTTAAGTAAATTTTATTATCCAAGGTTCCTAGCGCCTGGTATATTTTTTAATCTCACGGTTGTACACCAAGGTGAGATTTTAAGTTTGAGTAGATTCAATCAATCAACTCAATCTATTGCAGTCCACTGCTGGACATAAGCCTCTCCTAGGCTGCGCCACAACATCCCGTCCTCCGCCTTCCGCACCCAGTCCGATACAATTACGTGTTTCGTACCTACTACATTGAAATTATTTCTGAATCTAGTTGTAAGAATTTTCATCTAACTATGGGACACGTGTTGTTTCGGGATGATACTTACCAGTCGTTGATACCACTATTGGGACTATTATTACTCTATTAATTTTCCAAACTCTGGTAATTTCTTCTTTTGTTCTGTATATTTCCTGATAAATTATTTGTTCTTACAATTTTACTCGCCAAACTCTGTAGCTTGATGGCGCGAAGCGCTTGTTAGTAGTTTTAGTCTATTAAAAAAACCTGGTTCGACGCGGCGCAGGAAGTGAGTTCCTGGAAGGATTTGGGGAAAGTGTTTGCCCAGCAGTGGGACGGTGTAGGCTATCCTCGTCAACGAGAAATAAACTCCTTAATTAGGGTTCCGTACCAAAATGGTAAAACGGAACCCTTATGGTGAGACTCAGTCTGTCTGTCACAGTTGGATATCTCACGAACTGCTAATGCTATTAACTTGAAATTTGGAATAGTTTTAGCTGACGTTGGCCCAACTATTTTGCAAATAAAAAAGAAATAAAAAAAAAAAAAAATTTTTTTGCAACAGGGACTGAAAGGGGTTCTGAAAAATTCGAATTGGCGTTACTACGGCATGTGGAGGGGTATCATAAGAAAGAGCGCAAATTGCACATTCTCAAAAATTTTTCTTTTTTTTTAGGCCGCACGGTTTTCGAGTTTGATGAAAAATGTAAAAAAAATACCGTTCTTCCCTTTATCTCCGAAGTTTGCTAGGAGAAAAATCTGAAATTATTCTATGTGATAGAAGTTTATGTAGGTAAAGATTATAGGAAAAATAAAACGAAGTCTCTAAATAGCACACTTTTTCAGAAATCATCAACATAAGTTACATTAGTTCCATTATCGGTTAAGAGATGGCGCTGAAAAAATTCTCTGACGAATATAGGCCTCCCCGATGAAAATTGTAAAACATATGATGGTACGGTACGGAACCCTCGGTGCGCGATTTCGACTCGCCCTTGCCCGGTTTATTTTTTTTTAACATACAGTACCATTGTAGTTAATTTTGATAACAAAAACTAAATCCCGCCTTGCCGCGCTTTCCCATCCATCGTATTTAAATTTATTTTCCCCGTCGGCCCGGTTTTTACTCATTGCAGTAAGATCATTTGTTTACGGAAAATCCACCTCCAACGACTCCAACTAAGTAGCTATTATAATTAGGTAGGTACTATAGTAGTATCTAGTAAATACTTTCATAATGTCCAGCAATTATGATATATAATCGCCATTTAATCACACTGTCTGTTATAAATAAATTGATACTTAAATAAGCTAATGTTAGATCATAAAGGAAATCTCTTAGGGAATTCCTTGAGTACCTACCTATTATAATGAGGCCTTTTGCCTAGTGAACACGCTGCATCCCCGATAGGGACTCTTAGGCTTAGGTTAGTAGCAACCACGCGGATTGCTCGATCTGCGAGGTTAAGCTGCTCTAGCCGCAATCAGTCTATGGATGGGTTACCGTTTTCGAGTGAAAAATAACTTTAATTTCGGAAGTCGGTGTCTTTGGATCTGTATTTTAGTTTTTGCCACCGACTTCCGAAATTAAAGTTATTTTTCACTTTGTAGTGTTTTTTTTGGAAGTCGGTTTTTTCTGTTATTTTTTTTTTATTTCTCGTTTTTAAGTAGGTCTGTTTATAATGTATCTAAGTTACAATAGCCTAATGTCAACTTGCCAATGGCCTTTTACAAAATATTGCTTTTACCGATGCAGGGACGTTAATTGCTGAGGAGTTCTCCTAGTATTCCACCATCAGCCCCATTTCACCATTCGCATTGTGACGAGCATAAATTGCTTAGCAACTATATTAAAGTAATCGAATTGCAACCCGTGAAATACTTAGATATTATTGAGTAGTTCCGTTGGACATCTGTGGTCTTCTTCATCAGTTCCACTTCACCAAATGGTGGTTTCCGAGAGCAAATGCATGAGTTACTATAAAAAATACCCAAATCGCTATAGGTGTGCCTGTATTATTTGAGGAGTTCCCTCAATTCCTCATGGATCCTATCATCAGAACTGGGTTTTGATAAAAATTGGACTAATCTGGAAGTATATTCTTTTAAATAAAAAAAGAATGTTCCAAATCGAACGAATCGAGAGAACCTCCTCCTTTTTTTGAAGTCGGTTAAAAAGACATATTGCACCCACACCAAATAAATTGGGATAAGGGCAGGGGAATGATGATAATTAAGTATAAAGTAATATAATTATATACGTTATACACTTACGAATAACTTATTTATTTTTCTATACCTGAAAAGTGGGACTGAGCCTGTCCCGCGCGGGACACTTCATTTTAGGTTACGCGGTTGTTGAAGGACATCACATCCTTGAAAGCAGAGATGACCAAGATGCAGTCCAGAATGGTGGTATCAGGAAAAACCAATACTGAACTACGTACAGAAATAGCATCATTGCGCAACATTGGTTAGGTAATTGGGTCACCGGAGGCCTCAAAGGTGAACACACGACGAGGGGCGCAAAATGCATCCGTCGGCAGTTTTGAATTGGCGAACACAAGTGCGTCACCAGCTGCCAATAACGCTGAGCAAGCGCCGCCTGCCGCTGCTGTCGCCCGCGCCACAACACCGGCTGCGGAAACGTCACGCGTAGGTACGTCGACCCCTAAACGTGCCTACGCTGCTATTGTCACCCGCGGCAAATCAGATGCGTCGCAGCCTAAGCGACAAACCAGAAAAGGGGAAAACTGGTAAAGGGTGCTCAACCTGCCCTGACTGCGGTCCGTTGCTCTTTGCCAAGAGCCAGCCAAGTTGATGAGGAGGGTTTGACGAAAGTAGAAAGGAAGAAGAAGAACCCCTATTCTCGTAACCTGTGTGGTACCGCACCGACTGGACATGCTGCTGCGCCCTGCTGTGCCTACTACGCAGCTGTTCCTTTCACGTCTGCATCACTCCACGACAACTGAGGAAGTCGTGCAGTACCGAGGAAGTAGTGGGAAGTAGTGAAGACCAACTGGACTCTGAGGGTCGAAATGTTGGAATCGCGCCACAACATCAACTTTAAGTCATTTGTGGTACGAGTTCCAACCCAACATCTACAGACCTATCTGAAAGACGACTTTTGGCCAAAAGGTGTCCTATATCGACGTTTCCGAGGACGGTTACGCGACACCACGCAGCGAAATACGACGCCGACAACGTTACGCGTATAGTCATAGTTTTAAGGTTTTCTAATATGTATTAGTTTATTATTGTATAAGATTGTTATGTGTATTTTATCTATGGGCCTTAGTTGCCTGATAATAAAATGATTATTAATATTAGGCTAAAACTCGGAACGTTTAGCAACACTGGGTAACAGCCTCTTAGTATAAAGGTTGTCTGTAATTCGTAGATCGTAAATAGTCGCTACGGATAATCAAAAGCCTAAAAGTGTGACAACCAGTCTTACCAAGGGCTATCGTGTTACTGGGCAACATGTTGCCCCTTTGTAAGACTGGGCTGCCGGAACAAACGGCTTAACGTGCTTTCCGAGGCACGGGTGGGTCTTGGTATGAAATGGATGGAAAACCATCTACGGATTGACCTCGGCAACCGTAGTTTAATGTTCGATCAACCCTGGATGTTAATATTTAGGTACCATTTAATCTCACTAGGTAATTATCCCAAAATCTAAGTTCGCCATATTTGTTTACCAATTGAGACAAATAAAGAAAAATACACTTTTTTTATACGAGATTTTCGCCGGTCGCAAATAGGTGGCGTATCTCGCACAAATAAGCAATTTACAATTCCGATCCACAGAGTGAGCCTCCCTATTCATCATTTAGATTTATAGTCCTTTATCTAACCGATCTGTTCTTGTTTAATTAATGGAAGTAAGAAAATTTCGTCGCACAAATTCCTAAACATGGCCACAGATTCCGTTCCCTTGACGTTTTGGTGACAGTTCTACGACCCTCGTTGCTTTTCTGACCCAACTTAAAATAAATTAGGAGAATTCATAACCGTATTCCGAGTAACTATACCTTTTGTCGTTACGTTTTTAAGTTATTCCTGAATTGCTTGAAGTAGGTTTTTCGTTTGGAATTTTCTATGGATATGTTTAGGTACCCGGAGCAGTGGTGGCCCATTGGTAACGGCCGCGACTTACGAGTTGTAGGTCGTAGGTTCGAACCCAGACAGGCGCTTTATTTTGTGTAAATTATTTTCATCGCCACTGCTCTCAAATCGGTGAAGTAAAACATCGTGAAGAAACCGGCGTGTCCTAGAACCAAAAATTCGAAGACATGTGATATCTGCCAACCCGCACTGGGCGCGCGTGGTGGATTACGGCCCATTCCCTCTCACTGAGAGGTGGCCTGTGTCCCAGCAGTGGGAACGTTATAGGCTGATTATGTATGTTTAGATATAATCAAGGTTTCTCAAGGATTCACGTAGATCTGAGTTCTGTGCAAAGATTGCAGTGCTATTACTGTAATCCACTACTACTATGGACTGTGGTGTTGTGTCGCAGACTATATCCAACTATTACGTAGGTATACGAAGAGAGTATACAGAATTAATTCGGTAGGTAGGTAGGTATATGCATATTATAATATCATGTATGCGTATTCACTGAAATTCCCAGCTGAATGAAATTCCTATTACTTTTTACAGTGAATTTGGTTTTAGGTTGCAGCGGTGCTATTCTGTAAAAATCTCATCGTGTAAACTTAGATGAAGTGAGCTTGGAGTGAGCTGTCGTGTCAATTCCTAGCAAAAACAAACTCGCTTCACCTAAATTTTCACGGTGAGATTTTTCAGAATCGACAGGCTGGTGACATGTTCGCTAACAATTTTATGACGAGACGATATTATCACAATTGTTGGATTAAAATAAAAATTAATTAAAATTGAATGTTTTTTGTTTAAATGATGATAAAATATGGTGTCACTTTCAATCTTGCGGTGGAAATCAAGGCGAAAGTCCACTTTGAAATATCTAATGTGCCTACCAGTTTCCTAAAATAATATTCTAACACAATTTGCTTTAAAATGACGAAGAACGAATTTCCCAAACACGATAGAAAAGTTTTATATTTTTTCGTTGTAAAAGCTCCGTAAAGCGTAACTTTCGGTCCCCGTTAACTTCTTCATGTAACTAAAAGTCACTGACAGGTTTCCCGGCGACGTAAACTGTTAGCTAAATAACCTATTAGAATGTCATCACAAGTTGTATTAATTTTGCTACGCCCGTCAGCCGGACTTAGAGAACGAAGGTGTTATTCCAGGCAAACAGTAAGGCCAAGCGTACATTAGAGCCGCAACGGGCCGCAGCGCAATGCATTTCCATGCAAAAAAAAGCTGTGCGGCCTGGTCATAGTGTGCGTTAGTTCATAGAACATGTATAAAAAGTATGACGGAGGATTTTTGGAATGCTTTGCGTTGCAGTGCGGCCCGCCCCATTCTGCGCTAGCTCTTAGAATTTCCTGCACTACACAGCGGTAACGGCTAAACTAACTTTGCCAATTACGGCTTTATTATTATTATTGGGCGCAACTATGAGTGTGAATAATCAGCTGGGTTAGACGTTTGCAGTTGCATTCATGATGAGTTTCAGAAACATTTGGAGCTTGGATACGTACCTAAGTATATTCTGAAGCGTTATGTTTTTATTTTAAAAGTATTAGAGTAAGTGCAAAATTGCAGTGTTGTTGCCGAATTAGGTAAAACAAAATACCATATCATGTGTTTTTTTGTTTGTAGGTTTTTATAAGCAACTATCGTGACCCGCCCATGCTTCGCACGGGTGCAATGGCGACATGTCAAAACATGGAGATTTCTGTGCAGACTTATCATTTACTTAGAGCATTCCGGATTATATGATGGTCATAAACCGCGTCAAAATAAACTGTGCAGTTTAGAAGATCTAAACGGTGACAGACAGACACGAAAAGCGACTTTGTTTTTATACAATGTGTAGATGGTCAAAAATACAACACGCACCACCCTGTTTATTTAAGGGCCGTAACACACAACCGCGTTGCGACGCCGCAACGTCGCAGCCTGGAAGAAAATTCCGAACTTGTCATCTCGAACTTTCGCCACAACGCGGTTATGTGTTTAGGCCCTTACAGATGAAAGGGCACATTTCATTTTTTATTTATCAATCAGTCTAGATAAAAATCAATTTTAACGAAAAAGAAAAACTGTCTGGAGATAGATAAAGTATATAGGTTATTTGGACCCAAACATTATATGTACAAAACACCTTAGTATATTTGGGCTGGCTTATCATTGATATTAATTTTAACAGTGTTTACAATAGAAATCCCCTGCGTGTTCTATCTTCTATAATCTATATAAATAAAACCAGCCAAGTGCGAGTCGCACTCGCACATGAACGGTTCCGTACCACAAGGCATAAAACGCCGAAAAAAACGTTTCATTTATACCCCTTTAAATTTTAACATTATTTTATTTTTATTATTTGTTGTTCTAGCGGCAACAGAAATACATCATCTGTGAAAATTTCAACTGTCTAGCCATCACGGGTCATGAGATACACCCTGGTGACAGACAGACGGACAGTGGAGTCTTAGTAACAGGGTCCCGTTTTTACCCTTTGGGTAGGGAACCGTAAAAATTTATCACCGAAATGTATGTACGCGCATAACTTCCGAACGAATGCACTAAATTGGATATTTTTTTTTCTGTTCGTTACTGTCAGGTCAAGGTTTGACTACAAGAAAAAAAAATAGAACAGATTTTTTAAAATCTCATACCTGTTAAGAAAAGTGAGTGAGTGAATGAGACAGAGACTGTGATAGATCTTCAATATATTGACAAAACATTAACAGATTGACGTTCAGTTGTTCAGCCAGCAGTTGTTAGCTTCAAACCCTTCAAACAGACCATACGTCATAATGTCAATATATTCATACTGTCAAGATTGACAGTATAATGACATTAATTCATATACAATTACCGCTTCTTTCGCAACAGCAAAACGGTGTTTCGTGTGTTTAGAGGTTTATCGTCGTACTATTTATTGTTATTGATAAGAAAATGCCACCAGTGAGGCGTCAAAATATCAATATATGGAATTATTGATAATCCAACTGATATTTGAATTTACCGGCAGTATTACATTTCCTTAGTCCGCGACTGTACATAACCCGTGTGAAGCCGAGGCGAACATAAATAGTAAAAGAAGTCTTTCAGGAATTTCGAAAACATTTACGAAAAAATAATGGCAATACGAAGTTCGCCGGGTCAGCTAGTAATTTAATAAAATTAGCCCTTAGGTACAGACGCCAGCACATCAAGCTACTACAATCTGTCAAATATCTTTAATAGATTTTGAACTTTATCGCTAGAGAATAAGGTCCAATTTTGATTAGGAAAATTTGACAGTTTCGGGTAGCTTGATGTACTGGCGTCTGTACTATGGAGTTGACTATTGAAAAATTGGGTACCTTTATCACTGTTTACGATGTGATGAGCAAACGGTAGTTCCCTTTATAACGCGAGATGGAATTTAATAATTTCATATTTATTTTAATTATCTAAATATTCTTCCCTCGTGACATACCGTAAAAAATATTAGTTAACTAGGTGAAAGAAAGAAAGAAAGAAAGAAAGAAAATACGTTTATTTGCGGCAAACATTACGCATAAAAATAGGTGCGCCCCGCGGTTTCACCCGCATCAGTCTGGATCCCGTAGAAACATCGAGACTAAAAGTATCCTTTGTCCTAGTCCAGGTCATGGTCTACCCATGTGTCAAATTTCATCTGAATCCGTTGAGCCATTTTAGCGTACCAAACAAACATACAAAATGTCCTTTTTCTAAATAATATTAGTTTCATTCTGATAGCGAAGCTAACTTGCCAGGTGGCTATATGGTGCATCGATGGAATTCCATCGAGTGAAAGGCCTAACTAACTACTTAGGTCAATATCTTACTAGATCATAGACAATTCCCAAAATAATTTCCATAAGGAATTCTCAGTGATTTTCTTAGGGAATTCTCTAGGTAATTTTATATGACAAAGGTTAGCTTATCAGTGTATTTATTATTTTTGGTTGCGCGAGCGAGTATAATCGCTTACGCAACCTAATGTGCACATTATGTTTGTTGGCTTGTGTAGATAATTAGATAAATTAATTACTTTTTAACGGGGGGTTATGCCAATCGATTTGCCTAATTCGAAATTAATTTTGAACAGGTACTTATGTTAGTAGATTTAACAATCCAGTCATTTGACTAAATAGTATCATTATTACTCGTTAGTAGTAATGATAATACTTAGTAAAATGCATCACTTTGGCTGTAACATACCATAACATAACATACATAACTTCAATGCATTAATTTTCCAAATAATTTTTTTTTATTCCACATTTACCTACATGGGCACTTACTAAAACGTCAGAAGCTAGGCGCACGGTTCCAATTTATTATTTATTTTATTTATCCATATATTTCAGGCATCAAGGCCCATATAAAACACATACCTACAATACAATATTAATATAACTTAAAAATACTATAAATACATATTTTGTAATGACAAAAATCTTAAAATCAAATAAGTGTTCTTATAGTGTAGGTAAGTGTAATTGCTCTTTGACATTTTTTTTTAATACGTAATTAATTTTTTTTTGACATTAAATGTATTTTTGTAGCATTTGGGCTTGGGACTTTGTTCTGTATCAATAAGAATATTAATGTTTGTAAAGATAGTATTTTGAATTTGGATAGACGGTTCTAACTTCGATGATCGGTGAGGAACTAGGTTACTTGTAATTTTTTTTTATATTGCTTCTTTTTGTGTACCTACTGTGCAAATATTTTCGACACAAATGTATTTTTGTTATGAATAAATAACTTGAACTTGAACACTAAAATACTAACGAACACGAAGTGTCTGCGTCGTGTTTCACTGACTGGTGTCATGTATCCGGCCACGAAACTGAAGATTCATATTTTAAGATCGTCATTTACAGCATACACCAGCGATATAACATGGGAAATATGAGGCCCGTTTGATGGCAATAGGCTCCCCCCCACATCACCCTCTATCACATGGTACAGACGCCAGCACATCAACCTACCACAATCTGTCAGATTTTCCCAATCAATTTTGAACCTTATGCTTTAGCGATAAAGTTGAAAATCTATTGAAGAAATCTGACATATTGTGGTAGGTTGATGTGCTGGCGTCCGTACTTAAACATAACTGACAAAAGGTGGGTGTACTATAGGTTCACCTGTGCCTGTCTTTCGGGGATCACAAGCGTGATGTTATGTCTCTACCGCCCTTAAAGAACGGTAAATATGATTATACCAATACGCTGAATCATGAGCTCTTACGAATACAGTTCGCGCTACGTTACGGCAGTTGCGTACGTACGTTACGCGTTCTACTGGGATAACCCCATACCTGCATGTGTCATCTGCGCGACTGTTTCCCAGGATATATAAACAAGGAGAATGTTGGCATCAACATCAGTTGAACTCTGTGTCACTTCAGTGAAGCATCAGTAGTACTAACGCTCAAACCTTCTCTTCATAAACGTAAACATGACGAAAACTAGCCAGTCTGTGTTTCTGTTGGTGTGCGTCGCATTCTTGGTGATCGTCTCGTCTCCGCAGAATGCAGTCCAAGCGGACGTGCTTATCGGCAGCTGCGTCTGGGGCGCTGTTAACTACACCTCAAACTGTCTCAAAGAGTGCAAAAGACGTGGCTACAAAGGAGGACATTGTGGAAGCTTTGCTAATGTCAACTGTTGGTGCGAACAATAGGATAATCAACATTACATGGCAAGATAATTCGGCGGATAGTGTCTCTAAACTGCAAAGAATTGAAATTGTTTATATTTTTAAATGAATGTAACTTATGTTTTATTTGTAACTTGTGTGTGCGTACGATGTGACTTCAATTAAATGCTTGTTTAAATTCATTTGCTGTATTTTATTCCAGTTTAATACTTTTATATAGAGGGTGTTTAATTTGGTAACAATTTTCTTTTTAATTTACTTTTGTGAGCGTAACACCTACACAGAAATATGGGGTATCAGACTTGGGGGAGCTTGGAAATTCTCAACCTTAAAATGAAAGCACTGGCTTTGAGAAATACATATGTGGGAAATTGGGGGTAGCACCAGAAACATAGGTTGTTAAACATTTAAAATACCTAAAAGCTTCCAATTTTAATTATGTTGCTGTCGATATGGACAATAAGTATGATAGTTTAGGTTTTTTTTTTTTTTATTTATTTATTTATCATTTATACAAAATACATGATTATTTATATTAAATAGCAACCAAAAAACCACTAAGGTTTAAACTTGTGCTATCACGAGTCAGTCTCAATCACGAGGTATGTATATATGCGAAAGTTTGTGAGGATGGATGGATGGATGTTTGTTACTCTTTCACGCAAAAACTACTGAACGGATTTTGAAACAATGGATTATATGGATCGTTTATTGGACTATGGATTTTGGATTCAGAAATTTTTCAGTAATATAGCTTATACATCAGAATAACACATGGGATACTTTTATCTCGATATTCCCACGGGTGAAACCGCGGGCGCTGCTAGCTGAAATTAATTTAAACAGTGTTTACAATAGAAATCCCCTGCGTGTTCTATCTTTTTGTAATAATTTAATAAAATTAAATTAGCCCCTTTTATGTATAAATAAAAAAAAATTGGGTTCCTGTATCACTATTTACGATGTAATGAGCAAGCGGTAAGTGTACCTTTACATCGCGAGGTAGAATTTAATATTAAATTATTAAATTTGTGTTTATTAACCGTATAGTTTGGAAGCGCTCTCGATTGGACCCGTCGGCTCGATTCTTAGTGGGTCTATTTGGACCACAAAACAAACGAATTCATCCATAGTTCAACTTAAATTAGCAATAATTTCGTATTTAAGTATTATAATTGACTAAATGTTCTTTTCTTCGACTGCACGGTCTTTCTATAGAATATATTAGTTAACTAGTTGTTGCCCACAACTCCTTCTGCGATCCAGGATGTAAAGTAGCCTAAGTTCCTTTACCGTGAAAGCGTAAAGGCTCGTACACAGAGGCGCGACGCGACACGCGACACAAAGGCACCGCAAGTCGCGCAACGAGCGGTGCCTTTGTGTCGCGCGCGATTCTAGGTAAACTTATATTACAAAATACAGCAACTGAATTTAAACAAACATTTAATTGAAGTCACATCGTACACATACAACTTAGAAATAAAACATAAACACACAACACACAACACACAACACAACACACACACACAACACATAACATTCATTAAAAATATGAACAATTTAAATTCTTTGCAGTTTAGAGACACCATCCGCCGAACTATCTTGCCGAGTAATGTTAATTATCCTATTGTTCACACCAACAGTTGACATTAGCAAAGCTTCCACAATGTCCTCCTTTGTAGCCACGTCTTTTGCACTCATTGAGACAGTTCGAGGTGTAGTCAACAGCGCCCCAGACGCAGCTGCCGATATGCACGTCCGCTTGGACTGCATTCTGCGGAGACGAGACTATCACCAAGAATGCGACGCACACCAACAGGAACATAGACTGGCTAGTTTTCGTCATGTTTACGTTTATGAAGAGAAGGTTTGAGCGTTAGTACTACTGATGCTTCACTGAAGTGACAGAGTTCAACTGATGTTGATGCCAGTATTCTCCTTGTTTATATATCCTGGGAAACAGTCGCGCAGATGACACTTGCAGGTATGGGGTTATCCCAGTAGAACGCGTATGTATGCGAACTATATTCGTATAGGCTCGTGATTCAACGAATAGGTATGATCATATTTAGGGTTTATACAGAGTGGTAGAGACTTAAAGACATAACATTACGCTTGTAATCCCAAAAGGTTAGGCAGAGGTGAACCTATAGTAGTAGGTAGGGAGGGGGGGGTAGGGGGGTAGGGGGGATAGGGGGCCAGCCTATTGCTATCAACCGGTATTATATCTATACCTATACATATAATATCTAATTAAGGGGCTTACAGGACCTAAACGCAAAAAAAAACGCAAGTTTTAGAAGCAATAAAAGTATATGATCGACTACAGCAAACAAAAATTAGAAAAATATACGATATTTTTCAGGATAAATGCTAGGTAGATAGTGTGTTGAAAACAACACAACTGATTTGATACGATAGGAAAAAATCATGAAGATACCTCTAAAAACTTTCTTTTTACAATAAAAACCTTACTAATATACATACAATCATTCTGATTTTTTGTCAGATTATTCTATAAGCAACATACTAAAACACTAGTGTTTTAATTTTTTAGTCCAAACAATAGATTTTTTGTAATTAAATAATTGCTTCATATTTTGTAATAATTTACCAGCGATGTGTCATCGCGCTTGTCTTTCTTTTCTATGCAGTCCGACAGTGACCGCGCTTTAGATCATGTAAGCCCCTTAAGACAAAATTATAATTATAAGTAAGAATACATCAAATAATCTAGCTATTTTACAAAACTAAGAAATGGGTAAAACTCAAATATTTAAAAGTATTATGAAGCCTTTTGCTTCTAAATGAGATATTTTTTCGACTTAGGTAAATCTGCTAACTTTTAGTACCTATTCAAATTTAATTTCCAATTAGGCAAAATGATTGGCATAACTCCCCGTAAGAATAGAATAGTAAAACTAATTTATCTATTTATCAACAGGGAATGGGTCTAGTGAGTGGTCTCTTGAGTCTAGTCTAGTTCAGAGGTGGCAGAGACAAAGTCGACGATGGAGTGAGCTTACCCAGAAGAAGCCTGTACACTCTCACTTTGAAGTGATTCAGGCTGTATGCGCTCAGAAACACAGACGCTGGTAGAGAGTTCCACTCTTTTGCTGTGCGCATTATATAAAAGGACATTTGAAAATGCTTAGTCCGAATTGGTGGAATAGCAACTAGGCAGGGGTGGTAACTTGCAGTGCGTCTGGATATCCGAAGGTAGAAGGGGGCCGGTGGAATGAGATCGTGGAGTTCTTGGGCACACTCACCGAAGTGCCTATAATGATCCCACTTTTAGGACATTTCGGTTTCCTCACGATGTTTTCCTTCATCGATTTGGGAGCAGTGGTGATGAAATAATTTACAAAAAGTAAAGTACGACCTACAACTCGTAAGTCGCAGCCGTTTCCACTGAGCCACCACTGCTTTCGTCGTCACATTGTGCAAATAACAATAATAAATACACTGATAAGCTAACGCTTGGTCATAGGCAATTACCTAGAGAATTCCCTAAGGAAATTACTTTGGGAATTCTATAAGGACATTACTTACTTTGTATATTAGCGTGGCTAATGCTAATGACATATGGCAAATTATAATAAACTATACTTCGTTTGAAATAAGATTAGACATTTGAATAAATCTTTTTCACAGTCCGTTCAACCGATTTTGACTTCTATACTGTAGGCATAAGGAGATGGCATTAAAAGCATAAAAGTGGTTACAATACCAAATGTTTACTGCAGCTGCCATTTGTCATGCCACCAACGCAATAGAATTCAAAATCGGTTGAACGGACTGTAAAAAGGTTTATTTAAAATGTCTAATCTTATTTCGAATGGGGTATAGCAGCGCCCCGCGGTTTCACCCGCATAAGTGTCGATCCCGTGGGAATATCGGGCTAAAAACTATCCTATGTCTTTTCCTAGGACTCAAACTACCTCTATACCTTTCATCTAAATCAGTTCAGTGGTTTGAGCGTGAAGAGGTAACAGACAGACAGATACACTTTCGCATTTATAATATTAAAGTATGGATACTAGTTTACTAAAATTACTATACTATTTTATTTGATTTCAGTATTAGATTTTCTATCTGATGACAGTTTTATTCTTATATTTAGTGCAATATTTTATCGTAGATCAAATCAAAAAGGACTGTCCGTGCAAATTTTTTTTAGGTGGGAGTAATGTAATCATTAAGTGGCTCATATAGAATAAACCCAGATGGTAGTGTCATCCACTACCATCGTTCACTTCGTTGAACCAGGCGCTCACGTGTAACAGTGAAAGATGTGAGCCATCCTGTTGTGAGAGTAAGTCTTTTCGTAGAAAACGGACAAAAAACCTGCAATTTTGTTGTTGATGTTTTAAAACGTTTTATAACTAATTCGGTGTTGTAATATATATTTATAACATATTTGCTCGTAAAGGGTGTCTTATTTCACCAATTTCAATATCGTAATGTATCTCATTACGCACTTGTGCGGTAATGTAAAGTAAATCGCACGGTTTATCAAGATGCTCCGTCAAAACGAACTGTACTTTTTTAAATCTTAGCAAAGAGTTTTTATTTCAGAAAAGATGTCAACATTTTATGAATAAAATTATCTTTGGGAGATAAAATATAATAAATAAACATTTAATTCTTTAATTTAATTAATTTTGACAATAAATTACAACCATTAATATCTGTAACAAAAACAAAAATATTAATTTACTTTATTAATAATACTGGCTGTTTTGTGCCTATGCCTGAAAAAAAAAAGCGCGAATGCGCGCGCATCGCTTATCTGTTAAGAAGTAAAAATTATTCCGCGCGCTTTTTCTTTTCGCTGTACTTTTTTTTATTTGAAAATGTCGTCAAGTAATGATGAATTTATAATTCCACACCGCCAGAAGTCTCAGAGGCAGCGAAAAAGGCTACTCTAAGCCTCGCCCGAAAAATCGACCGATAGATACTTACAAGCGTATCAAAATTTCATCATATGGAAAACAAGCAAATATGCAAGTTCAGTCCGAGTTTTATTTATTTCCTCGCAAATATGTTATAAAACGTCGTATGACATACGTGCGCTTTGAAAATTACAGCCTCTGCTTTCTTTTAGCCCTCGCCTACGGCTCGGGCAAGCAATATCGCCTCGGCTGTAATTTTCAACTTACCGCACTTATATCATAATGTACTATTATAATTAAAAAAAGCTTTGTTATGGATTCAAAATGATACAAATATGTACAATTATAAACTATATTCTTAGTAGTAATTTTTTAAATAAATATTTTAAACAAGATACCAATTTTGGTGGTATTTTACCAGACACAAAAATTGCTTAGTTAATTATTAATTATTCATTTAATTTATTGTTATAATTCACTGCAAAAATGAATCATGTGAATTTCATGATATTATAATATGCATACCTACCTACTAAATTAATAGGTTGAATACAGTCTGCGACACAACACCGTAGTATTTATTACTGTAAAGTTTGCACAGAACTCTGATCTAAATGAATCCTTGATATAACTGAACATGACCACCTAGAACTGGAAAAACGAAGATATGTGACATGTTCCAATTGGTGGTGGATCACGGCCCACTCCCTCTCACCGAGAGGAGGGCTCTGTTCCAGCAGTGGGAACATTATAGGTTGTTTATTTATTATACCCATAGAATATTCCAAACGAAATACATACTTCAAGCAATTCAGGAATAACTAACGACAAAAGGCATAGTTACTCGGAATAAGGTTATTAAATTTCCTAATTTATTTTAATTTGGTCAGAAAAGCAACGAGAGTCGTAGAACTGTCACCAAAACGTCAAGGGAACGGAATCTGTGGCCATGTTTAGGAATTTGTGCGACGAAATTTTCTTACTTCCATTAACAACAACAGATCGGCTAGATAGAGCACTATAAATCTAAATGATGAATAGGTAGGCTCACTCTGTGGATCGGAATTGTAAATTGCTTATTTGTGCGAGATACGCCACCTATTTGCGACCGGCGAAAATCTCGTATAAAACGTAATGTATTTTCCGGGTTACACTAGTTTAATAAAAAAAAAATGACAAATTATTACTTCCCAATCAATTTTCCGCTTAATTTCATTTGCCAAATTATTTATTACTTAGCAAATAAACTCTTCACAAATAATTGTAACGCAAACCTAATGTTTGGCAAATGAACGTTTATACAAACAAGTAGGTACTTTTACCAATTTTAATGTAGTCAAATATTTCAGTTGGGTATAACATATCTTACGCAAAAAAAATAAGACAAATATTTAGTGTCGTCAATTTTCAATTTACCATTTCTATTCAGTCAATTGCTTAGTGAAGTGAAAGTGAGTGAGAAACAGGCGGTCGATTCTGTTTGATTCTCACAGTGAGAAGTTAAGTGAAGTGAGCTGTGAAGCTGTGATTCCATCTGATGATAGAGATTGACACTAATGACAGCTCACTTTAAACTCACTTCACCCAAATTATCACGGAGAGATTTTTACAGAATAGCACTACTGTATTTATTATTAAGCGAACTATATTATATAGATTGTTAAGCGAACTAGATAATTAAATTTTGTCAAAATAATTTTGGCAAACCGGCAGGATCCCGTATTTTTCGTTATTTGTCTTTTTTGGTAAACAAATATGGCGAACTTAAATTTTGGGATAATTCCTTAGTGTTTAAATGGTACATAAATAATAACTGCCGCACGGGTTGATCGAAGGTTAAACTACGCTTAACGAGGTCAGTCCGTGGATGGGTTACCATCCTTTTCATACCAAGACCCTAATAAGACCCAAATTTATCCGTTTAATCCGGCTGTCCAGTCTTAACAAGGGGCAACATGTTGCCCAGTAAGACGATAGTCCTTGGTAAGACTGGAAGGAAATGTTGTTAGACTTTCCGTAACGACTGTCTATGATCAACGAATACCAGCCGTAACCAACGGCCCATATGAGCTGGCAGATTGGTAGCTGCTCCATGTACATTTCTGGTGTTCAGCTGCATTCATATAGTGCATGTTTCGAATATTGATTCTAGGATTCACTCTTCTCACGATGTGTTCCTTTACCGTTTTGAGAGCAGTGGTGATGAAATAATTTACACAAAGTAAAACGCAGTGACAATCGCTCCAGGTAAAATATTGATATTTACTTATTCAGCTGCATTCATAGTGTTTGTTTACCATATGGGATATGAAAGAAAGAAAATACTATAGGTAGAACTGTTAGCACTGCGCGCGCTTACTGTACCTATGTGGGGCAGGTGTTATATACGAAAATAAGAAGCAAAATTTAATGTTAACTATTTATTTCAAGAGGACGTGCTCACTTTTATGCGCCTATCACATAACTGTTGTTTCAACATCAAAGTCAAAGCATTTATTTCAAATAGGCACATAAAAGGCACTTTTGAACATCAGAAATTACAACAAATAGAATTGATTCTAGTTGCCCATTCCAAAAGGTAGTTTTCGTATGGAGAAGAATGGGCAAGACAAGAACCGCCGCCGCACCGTTGCTCTTTAAAAATGTTTTACAATATTTTGCATACATTAATTATATAATAATAATATGTGAAGACGATGATGCACCTAAAATAAAATTATTATACCACAATAGGTAAAAGAATTAAAAATGAAACCATGACATATAAATTAGTTATCTGATAGATACATGGTGCTCACATATTTACAAAAATGGTAAAAGTAACGATTTTCATTTAAATAAAAAAAAATTACAAGTAATAAGTCAGGGTGTGAGTTGAAGTAGTTACAGAATGTAAATCAATGTAAATAAAAAAAAGAATAAATTTACAATTAAATTACCAATCCGTTTGATTTTGTCTAAAGTCTAGATTGTCCTATGGAGCAGGACCAGCATGTTTCCAAGCGTTCTTATCCTGGATATAATCTTCTAATTTATAGTACGCATGTTTACAAAGTGTACGTTTAATGTGAGTTTTAAATTTTCTTTCATTTAATTGCAATATATCACAAGGTATTTTATTGTAACATTTAACACAGTACCCCATAAAAGATGTTTTTGATTTCTTGAATACAATCGCCGCTTAAACAATTATGAAAACTAATTCTAAATTCGCTTGAGTGATCGAGATCGATTGCAATCGGCACCCTAATTATGTAACACACTTTCACCCACAATCCGAATGTTATAATCCATTCACTAATCCATTGCTACATATGTTCGAAAAATTTATCTGCTCAACAACTTAAATAATGCAATGAATGTTGTTACGCAATTACTCCTCTGAGTTATTTTGATGTAAGGTTCCCTTTTTCCGGGTC
This sequence comes from Luperina nickerlii, assembly GCA_963855955.1. NCBI lineage: Eukaryota > Metazoa > Arthropoda > Insecta > Lepidoptera > Noctuidae > Luperina > Luperina nickerlii. The sequence goes on along the minus strand of OY979677.1, from coordinate 9,780,548 downwards.
AGCGGGATTGTCCGAAAGGGTTACCGCTGGCCCGGAACATAAAGGGCTAAGGAAGGAACACTGGTGGGTTTTAGTCAGTAAGAGTCTGACACTCCTTTCCGCTCCACCCAGAGCGGGAGGGATCATTTGATGATTTCCCATCCTGAAAAAAATAAAAAATAAAAGGTTCCCTTTTTCAGACAGCCTTAACAGTACCGTACAGTACTTACTCGTCTATTTTAGCTGATTTTATTCCGGGCTTTGAGTAATTAATTAGACTATAATTGCCTGGGTGCAGGTGTAGGATATCCTTTATTATTATAAGCATGAAGCTACAATTATAAAGTTGGTATCAGGAATGAGGAGATCCGCAGGAGAACCAAGGTAACCGACATAGCCCGAAGAATTGCCAAACTTAAGTGGCAGTGGGCAGGGCACATTGCTCGCAGAACAGATGGCTGATGGGGCCGAAAGGTTCTGGAGAGGCGACCGCGTACCGGAAGACGTAGCGTTGGAAGGCCTCCCACAAGGTGGTCCGACGACCTTGTGAAGGCCGCAGGAACCCGTTGGATGCGAGAAGCTCAGAACTGATCGAAGTGGAGGTGCTTGGTGGAGGCCTATGTCCAGCAGTGGACGTCTTTCGGCTGAAATTATGAACAGGTTTTGTAGGTCCTACAAACAAAATAAAAGCACCTATTGAAAAAGCCGTTGAAGGTACAATAAACGTAAGGCCTTTCTAATAGTTCGTGACTTTATAGTGCAGATGAATTTGAATTTGAACATCGACGATAATAACGTTGTCATTGGCAGATGATGAGTCAATTTGCCTAACAATTAATTTCGCTGGCTTTACTAGGTAGGTAGTAGGTAGTTACTGCCATTAGCAGTAACAGTCAACTAAACTAGTTTCTCACACAGTTCTCCAACATATCGAAATTGTCAAGTCAGTGTTTGTTTTGTTGTTTTGTGTAGTAGGTACAGTAGGTACCTACATACCTAGCTAGATAACCTGACGTAGGTACCTGTGCCTAAGTAGTATAGGACATTCTTCATTTGCCCCCTTAGGTTGATTTGTAACCCTCTCCCCCTTAGGCCAGCTTTTGGTCTTGCCTTTAGGTTTTGCCTTATCAAACATATTTTTATTGTCCCTATAGACAGCAATCAGCATGCTGAAATGTTCAACCTTTTAAGGTTAAGAACTTCCAATCTTCCCCCACTCTGATACCCCTATTTCTGTGTGGGCGAAGTAGTGCTACGCTCACGAAAGTGAATTAAAAAAATCAAATGAAACACCCTAATATTACACTAAAATAAAATACAGTAAATTAATTTACAAAAACATTTAATTGAAAGCACTTCGTACACACACATACAAGTTACACATAAAACATAAGTTCCATTAATTTAAAAATATGAACTAATTCAATCCTTTGTAGTTTAAGTCTGCCAATTTGGATGGGATCCACCGAATTATCTTGCCATGTAATGTTAATTATCCTATTGTTCGCACCAACAGTTTACATTAGCAAAGCTTCCACAATGTCCTCCTTTGTACGTCTTTTGCACTCATTGAGACAGTTTGAGACGTAGCCAATAACGCCAAAGACGCATTAATAGGTAACTAATGCTATTTTAAGCACAGAGGATTCATAAATAATAGTACATTACGATACGTGTGACTTAGGTAGATCATTATTGCACGCTAAATTTCGTGCATTGAGTCACTAGTGTCGTATACCTACTATTTTATAGCTCGTGTGGCCTAAACCCACACTAAGACAATTGGTCACTCAAAAATCGACTTTCAATACATTGAACTAAAGTTGATAACTGATTAAGTGGCGATGGAATGTAAGTTATTTGAGATTATGAGCACTGCTATAGTGCATTGTTTTTCTTCCACAATCTCAATTAACTAACCAGCTACAAGGAAGTAAATCCAGCAAATAAAATGCACCTGAAATAACAAATTTTAAGAAAGGCTCATAAAAAGGGGGAGGAAGGTGTCACAGCGACAATATTGTCCGGAGGCAGTAACACGTACACCGGGGCCGCGACTAACTCACTAAGTTTGGGCTAAAACTGCGCAAACCCCACAAAGCAGTTGAGTGTCATCACACCCTCGCGTTTCTTTGTCCATTTAGTAGTCCGCCCTGAGAAATGGACATTTTAGCCAGTGATAAAAGGCAACTTTTATTTAAAAGGACTTGAATGTTCTCCGAGGCAACTTCGTTGAGTATTTTTGCCTTCAGAGTAGGCATTTCCTTTGAATGTTTCCTTTTTATTTACGTAAGCACGCAGAGGAAATGGGGAGTTTCATTGCGTTTGCCCTTAACTCTGAATTTCTTTTGTGCTTAATGATCCTAATACGGGCTAGTAAATAAATAAATATATATATACAAATATTTTTTTTAATACATTGCCCCTCACTAGGAATTTGTCCTGTATTGTGGGTGTGTTCACAAACATTTAAACTCACATACACAAACATCCAGATCCGGAACAACTACTTGTAGGTCATACAAATATTTGTTCCGTGCGGGAATCGAACTCGCGACACGCAGCGCAACAATATAAATTTATACCCTCGCTTGTATATTGTTAATTGCGAGAACAGCTATATATAAGTGATTGATGAGCTGTGAGACCGAACTCGTTTGCTATCGACGCGACACGGCATCAATGCTTTTGACTGGATTTAAAAATTAATCCGTGCGTAGGAGTTTGTTAAATACACCTTTGCATAACTTTCGCATCAACCAACCAACAGCAATTTTATTGCTTATTTTGTTAATGTTCCACAAACAGGTAAGACACTGTCCTGTAACACAGGCACTACCAAAGAGAATATAACCACATAGTCTTTGGGCACTACTTATCTCACGAGTCGGCTTCAATTGAAAATGAAACACCTTGTTTGAAAGCAGTGCATGGCAAAAGCCGTTTCAGATTTTGCAGTATAAAGAAAGGCAATTGCTCCTTTTTAAATATACTTTTATCCAGGTATTGCTAATAAATAATTCATCATCATCATCAGCTGCCTAGCCTATTCCCAATTACATATTATGTTGGGGTCGGCTTCCAGTCTAACCGGGTGCAGCTGAATACCAGTATATTACATGGAGCGACTGCCTATCTGACCTCCACAACCCAGTTACTGAGTAATACAATACCCCTTTGTAAGACTGGTTGTCAGACTTTCGGGCTTCTGACTACCCGTAACGACTATCACAGACGCACGAAAGACAGCCGGGACCAACGGCTTAACGTGCTTTCTGAGGCATGGAGGGGTCTCGTATGTAAAGATGGTCACCCATCCACAGAACAACCGCGGCAAGCGTAGCTAAGCCTGATCGATCGACCTGTGCGGCTGTTATTATTTTGCCACGGGCCCCTCGGCTTAACACACGATCAATATCAAACTGAATCATTTTGAAGGATACTGCGAATCCATTGATTCATATGTTCGAAAAATTTATCTGCTCAACAACGTAAACATCGCAATGAATGTTGTTAAACTGTCAAAATGAAGGGAATTGCTATTGATAGTGTACGCAAATACCCCGCTGGTCATACACGCGAACACGACAACAGTTTAATTTAAAACTGCTGGTTTAATGTAATACAATATGAAGGAACACTTCTGTGTCCCATTGAAAAGCTTCTGTTTCAGAACGCAACGTGTTTCATAACGGAAACAATTTTGACGACATTTGAATTCAAGATGCAGTGTGTTCTAAATGTAAATTTGAAGACATTAAGCGGTACTTTTGGCAAGGCGATTGTGTTGAGTGCATTTTGATATAACTGTAAAATGAAAGTAGGGAAACGTTGTTGGAAAACAGTAAGTGAAGTTTCTCACTATAATTGCTTTGCTTCCATTAATAGTAAAAGATTCAAAGGAAATATCTCAAAAGGAGATGCTTCTACTTGGATATCTTTTATTCATCTCAATATGCACCGGTTCATTTTTAGGGTTGCGTACTGTTAGTACGGGCTTTAGAAAAGCCTTTTAAAAAAAAAAACTAATATTTGAATTATGATCAATATATTGAGTGAAGGGCACTATTACATGAATTATGTGGAAATTTGGTCAATACTCTGACTTGCGACCTCTCTGGTAGGAGTCTGAACCCGAACTGACTCTATGGCCTAACTAATCTATTGAGTCTGGAAAGGAAATGATGATGGGGTGCTGACTAGGCACTTAAGGGTGTATTCTAGGGATGTAACAGCCCCCCCTTTAAGAGGAACTTTACGGTTTCCACGGAAAGTTACGGATTTATTCTTAACCTTGGAAGAGGAATTGCTTCAGGTTCTAAATCGTTATCTAAGATGTTATCGCTTTGTAATTTAGGTTTTATTTTGCAGCCAGAATATTTTCCAAACTTCTTACAAAGTTTGTAACTGATGAAAATTAAAATTAGGATGATTACAAGGTAGGTTAAAAGTGGATATTGAGAACTATATTCAATTAGGTTAGGACTAGGATTATTGATAATTTTGTCGACATCTGATAACATTTGGTTGTTGATAACACTAGGTAGTTTTTCTAAGTCTATATTTGATAATTTAGAGAATAACAAATTGGGCTTTGATATGTTAAACATTTCCAAATTACAACAGGTTTCATTAATTAGATTAAAATCGGGAACTATAGTTTTAACGTTTATTTCAATATTGTTCTTTCCAAATATTTGTTTATTTTTACAAAAAGCTATACAATTAGGTCGAATGTTAAGTACACCAGTACCTAATATTTTGAATTCTATTAAATCTGGTTTACACTGGATAGAGAGTCTAGTCGGTTCGGATTGAACAAATATCCATCTGTTTCCTTGCAATTCTTGCCAAATATCTATCTGACCATACATTAATTTAGTTTGACAATAGTTAGGTATTTCTGTTACAATTTTTGTTAGTATATCAGTTTCACAGGTTGGTGTTTCTTGAATTGAGTGTGTATCAATATCATCACAAATATAAACTCTGCTTACGGGCTCGGTACAGGATTTTAGATCACTTATACAGGTGTATGTTAGTTTATCTTTACTAATGCCAATATAATTACAAGATGGAACAATCATAGCATAGGAGTTTGGTTTTTCCATGTTATGCGGTATAGGTACTGAAATAGCTTTAAATAGATTTAACTCAAGAGAGTGTACAAGGGGAATTTTGATTACAAAGACTAACTTATTGTTTACAAAATAACATGACAATTTTGATATATCAATTAAAGTATTAATAGTGCCTAAATCTAAATCTAAAGGTAATTCTTCGTAACTAGGTAATTTTCTAACATTACTTACTAGTTCATTGTACAGCTGATTTGGTGTCATGACCGATGGGTGAAGAGTGTTAGTTCTAGCGAATAGCATTGCATTTACAAGGTCATCTAATTCAAATGACAGGTTAAGTAGACAAGATAATAGTTCAGTATAGAAATCGGTTAACTTTGATTTAAAATACAGCTTATCAGATATAATTGACATATTCTTAAAAGTACTAGATAGATTAATAATAGCGTTATTCAAACGGACTTCATTTAGAGTTATAGTTTCAAGAGTTTTGTTGTAACGGGTTAGAGCAGTGCTTGTTACAAGAATATTGTCTTTTAAAATAGACGCAAGCTTAATATTATTATTATTTAGGGTTTGAATAGCGTTATTATATCGTATGGCATCGTCCTCATCCATTGTGCCAATGATTTGTTTGAAAAGGGAGCCAACTCCTGCTAACCAAGCGGATCTCTTTTCTCGCCCAGATGTCAAATGAGATAAGGCGTTGTAGTCTTTCAGAATATCGATAAGTCGTAAAACCAGAGGCTGTAGTATATTTGTACATACGGATTCTTTAAGTATTGTATTTTGTTGGCACAAGAGCATAGAAGTTTTTAATGTATTGTTTATGTTATCTATATGGGGTTTTATATAGGTTATATCTATAGGTACAAGTAAATGAATATGATCTCTTGTCTGTTTCACAATTCCTATTGGGTCGAAGTATATACCAGGGCTTTCAGTGATTTGTTCGATGATATCGGATGTTGCAAAGGACAGGAATGTAGATATTCTGAAATATATTGTACAAAATATTTAACAACATTATTTTTATAAGTTAAAACTAGGTTTGTTAGATTAAGATATAATACTAAGATAAAAACTAAATATTAGTTGTTTCCGCCAGCTTTAATTCGTCATAGTGATATTTGACGTGACGGCGATTAACGAGAAGGGTCAACGTATTGTTGCCATTAATTTTTATCACTTTATGTGGACCTTTCCAGATAGGCGACAGAGCTTTGTTCTGCCGCGGGTGGTGTTTGATATACACCATATCACCTGTTTTGTATTTTATAGGTCTGGTTCTTTTATCATAATAGTCTTTTGATGAGATCTTAGATTTAAGAATGTTTTCCACGGCTTTCTCTCTGGAAAGTCTCATTCTTTGTTGAAGTATACGGACATAACTAGGATATGTAGGTTCTAGTGCTGTATCATAAATAGAGGTGGGTATAAATGGTTTGCATCCAAATAATAATTCGTATGGTGTATAATTTGTGGTGCAATGGACTGTGGTATTGTAGGTTAACATTGCCGTGTAAACGTATCTCGGCCAGTCATTTTGGTTGTCATCGACGAAAGATTTTAAATATTCTTTTAGAGTCGCATGACTTCTCTCTAACGCACCTTGCGTTTGTGGATGATAAGGACTGGACCATAACTGTTTGATCTTCAAAAAGGTACAGGTTTGTTTAAATAGTTCCGCTGTGAAGTTGGTTCCCTGATCTGTGAGGATGGTTTTGGGGATACCAAACTGGGATATGAAATGGATTAAACATTCAGCGGTTTCTTCTGCTGTGGCATTTCGGATAGGATAGCCTGCTGAAAATTTCGTAAGGTCATCCTGAATTGTTAAAATGAATCTAAGTTTGGCCGCTCCTGATTCGGGCAATGGTCCGACAATGTCAAGTGACACGCGTTCAAAGGGTTGTGTAGAAGTTGATGTGATCTGCATAGGAGCTCGATTGGTTCTACGCAGGGCTTTATTGGTTTGACATTGTTCACATTTTCGGACATAGTTTTCGACATCTCTACGCATATTACGCCAATAATATTTTTCTTGGATCCTACTTAGCATTCTATTTGAGCCTAAGTGGCCTGATATGGGGATATCGTGGTTTTCTTTTAAGATTTTAATGATTTCAGTTGGAGAAGGATAAATTATAATGTTTTTGAAAACATGGGCAGTGATTGAAGTAGTGTTAAATAAGTATGTAATAATATTGTGAATCTTCATAAAACTATGTGAATCAAATGGATTACGAAAGTCTGTTATAGCGAATTCAGTTATGTTTTTATTAATTAATTCAAATTTCAGATTTTTGAGGCTTTTAAAAATATCCTCATAATTACACTGATCGAAGTGATGGACTTTTACAAAAAGTAAGTAAAATTTTACATTGTTATTTTCGAAGAAGAGAAAGGAATTTAATGTCCTTTCTTTTCCAAGAATAATATCATTTGGTTCCGGAAGTTTATCGATAACTTCCGAAATATAAGGATTTGACTCGTCAAGGTCAATGGAAGTTGGTATGATAATGGTTTTTATTTTTGTTTTTAATAGGGTTTCACTGTGTTCGTGAATTATGGTATCAAATTGATTTAATTTATTATTTATTTTTTTCAGGCATTTAGAGTAAGTATCATCGTCGTTCAAGACTTCAGGCGGAGTTGGGATATCAAAATCATCAGGAAGTTCAAAGTCATCAGGTAACTCAATATTTTCAGGTAAGTCAATAAAGTCAGGTAAGTCGGGAATTTCAGGTATTCCAGGACTTTCAGGATTAATAGGAGGGATTTCAGGCTGTTGAGCCGGAGGTGGAACACTTACGGGTGGTACTTTGTCGGTAAGTACGTGAGTGGTATCCGGTGATCGAATGGATTTCACAGGGTAACGAGAAAGAGCGTCAGCGTTCCTATTTATTTTACCCTTTTTATATTCAATCTCATAGTCATATTCCTCGAGTTTTAATCTCCATCTAACTAGCTTGGAGCCTGGATCTTTGCAATTAAATAGCCATTTAAGTGGTTTGTGATCAGTTACAATCTTAAATTTGTAACCATAAAGATATGGGCGGAATATTTTCGTCCCAAAAATAATAGCCAGGCATTCCTTTTCGGTTACGCTGTAATTAGTTTCAGCTTTATTTAATGTGCGCGAGGCAAAGGCAATTGGGCGGTCTTTTCCCACCTCGCCTTGAGAGAGTATCGCGGAAATTGCGTAATTTGACGCATCACACGTCAGGACGAAAGGTTTAGTAAAATCGGGATAAATAAGGACTGGTGCAGTTACTAATTTTTCTTTCAATTGTTCAAATGATAATTGTTGGCTATTGGTCCAGTTAAAAGGAGTATCCTTTTTTAAAAGAATAGTAAGGGACTTAGCGTATTTTGAGAATTCTGGTATAAATCTTCGATAATATGATGTTAAACCTAGGAATGATTTTATATCTCTAGTACATTTTGGCACAGGAAAATTTACGACAGATTTTATTTTATCAGGGTTAGGTCTAACGCCTTCACTGCTTATTATATGGCCTAAGTAGGCGACTTCCTTTCGCAGGAACTCGCATTTGTCTGGCTGAAGTTTTAGGCGGAATTTCCTCAAATTTTCAAAGACAAGGATAAGTTTTTTAATATGTGAAGATAAATCATGCGAGTATACGACGATATCATCCAAATACACGAAGCAATGTATACCTTGTAGTCCAGACAAGACAGTGTTCATTGTTCTCTGAAACGTTGCAGGCGCATTTTTTAAACCAAACGGCATTCGTTTGAATTCGAAGTGTCCTTGGGGCACACTAAATGCGGTTTTAGGTGCGTCTTCTGGAGACATTTTTATTTGGTGAAACCCGGAAGCTAGGTCTAAAGTCGTGAAGTATTTACTTTGACCTAATTGGTCTAAGATTTCATTGATTTGAGGAATTGGGTAATTTTCACCAATCGTGATATCATTCAGTTTCCTATAGTCGATTACTATTCTCCACCTCTTTTGTCCTGTGGAGTCATCTTTTTTTGGCACTATCCAGATAGGAGATGACCATGGGGATTTTGAGGGTTTAATAATTTGCTGATTTAACATTTTGGTTATTTGTGACTTAACCTCTTCCTTGTGTATTTCGGGAAAACGATACGATTTCACGTTGATTGGTTGTGAGGAGTTTGTTTTTATTTCATGTTGAATTATATCTGTACAGGTTAATTGGTCTCCTGGTAGATGAAATATGTCAGAGTACTGATCACATATTTCATTAAGATGGTGTAATTCTTCCTGATGCAAATGAGATGTTCTTAGTAATTCGGATAATTGTAGGGACCTTTCAAGACTATTAACCAATCTACTGTGTTGTATTATATTATGTTGAGTAGGGTCAAATGGACTTAATGTAAGCATAAGGTTGGCGTTTAAATGAACTGGTTTTTCGGATACGTTGACAATTGTCACATTAATTCTATTATTGTTTTTTACTTTAACAAGGCAATTTGATATAAGAAGGGAATCTGAAATATGTTGATCTAATACTATTCCCTCTTTTAATTCAGGGTTTTTCACTGAACACTCTATTACCGTTTCGGTACGAGGTTCAATGACATATGATGGTTCATCGAAGGATAGTGTAATGTTATGATTATTTATTTCTAAAGAATCTGTTTGATAATTAATGTGACACTTATATAGTGTGAACAGGTCGCTGCCTATTATACCATCGTAAGGGAGGTTTATATCTTCAAATATTTGGAAGGGATGGATTATAATAAAATTTTTATTGAACTGTAATTGTAAGTTAAAGCTTCCTACACTCTTCATAGTGTCCTTTTTAGAATCTATTCCTTTGATTGTAACGACACTATCTTCTAATTTTATGGTATTTGTTATACATTTCTTTTTCAGGACGCAGAGTGTCGCACCAGAATCTATCAAGAGGGTAAGTGGATTTTTATTTACGGACGTTTGTAGTTTAATAAAAGGTAAGTATCTTTTCTGGGTAAGGATTTCATATATTTTAAGTTCTTTTTCAGGTTTACAACTAGGTTGTAGGTTCAGACCTTCCTTATGGGGCTGGTTACCCTGCGGCGTGGTCCTACTATTAGAAGTGTTCAGACTTTCCTTGTGGGGCTGGTTACCCTGCGGCGTAGTCCTACTATTAGAAAGGTTCAGACTTTCCTTGTGGGGCTGGTTACCCTGCGGCGTAGTCCTACTATTAGAAAGGTTCAGACTTTCCTTGTGGGGCTGGTTACCCTGCGGCGTAGTCCTACTATTAGAGGGGGTTAGACCTTCCTTATGGGGCTGGTTACCCTGCGGCGTGGTCTTAATTTTAGAAAGACCGTGAGTTTGGGGCTGGTTACCCTGTCCATTGGTCTTAATAGTGATAGGTGTAGTATCGGCTTGATTGAAAGGGGTCTGCCCCGTGCGATACTTAAACGGGACATAATTTAGTTTAAATCAACGAATTCATCTACTTCGTCTTTACCCTCCTCCTCAGGGTTATTTGTGAAGTTTACGCGAGAAGGTTTAGCCGGAGTAAATGGCTGAGGACCATTTGAAAATCTTTTATTATTGAAATCACGCAATTTGCAATTTTCAAGGATGTGTCCTGTTTTTTTACAGTATCTGCAGAAGCGGGAATCATTGGAAGAAGTATTGGGTTGGTAAGTGTTGCTTTTAATAAATACTTTTGCTTGAGGTGTGTTATTTGTTTCATTTCTTTTATAAACGGATTCAGTAGCCTTTTGCCTATTGAAATTGCGGTAAGAGAACTGCTGTATTTTTTCTTCGGATATCGCGGCATTAATGGCATCATTTAAGCTCCTATAATCTCTACATCTTACAATATTCGCTATTCTTGGGGATAATCCTAATATGAATGTATGGAGAGCGAGGTCTTCCATCGCGGCTAATCTGCCCGGGAGTTCGGTTTTCTTCGAATTCGAGACTGTTACCTCTGTAAGAAGTTTCTGCAGACAGGTTTCTACTCTCAAAGAAAATTGACTAACGGGTTCCTGGTTTCCCTGCCTACAGTCTTGTAAGTCGGTGAGAAGGTGAGCATAGTGTTTACGTTCACCAAACTGGTTTTTTAGAAATTCTTTAAGTGATGGCCAAGTTTCAAAATCTTTGATGGAGCACGCAGTTTCTGCCTTGCCTTCTAATTGACTTAATACATATTTAAAGACGACGTCTTCCTGTTGAGAAGACGCCAAGGATATTGCGCTATCGCAGTTCCTTAGGAAAGCTGTTAGCTTATCCCTGTCACCGTTAAATGGTTTAATAAATTTTAACACAACACTTAGCGGGATTTCCTCATCACCTTTCAATTCCTTAACGTCTCTTTTAGATTCAGATTTCGACATATTTGCGTGACGTTATGGTACCGATATGGGTTTATAAAACGTTATCTAGTTCTGAGAATTACGTTGACTCTGCACGGATGCGAAAGTTATGCACAATTGATAAGGACGACTGAGATCGAAGCCTAAGCTTCGTAACAAAGTTACTTTGGATCTAATTATAGATACTTTAAAGCTAATCTTATTTTAAGTTAACACAGACGATTATGACGCTATATACGCGAACTTTACGCACAACACACACGAATTTCACTGAAAATTCACTGAATAGAGTAATTTGGACTTACAGGAACAGCTTGTAGGAATTTTTCATACTGGATTACGTCTACCTTAGACGTATGGATGAGAAGCCGAAGGTTGCCGTCAGGTCGGCGCTGGATACAATATGGATTGGGTGCAGCAAGTGCTACCCAACTGCTTAGTACCGCTTATGACGCAGTGGACCCGGAGCGGCGATATGCAGCTTTGGACCAGGTCGAATAGTGTCGACCTTCGATATGATGAGTTCGGGTTGAGGTGCTTGTCAGGCGACACAATCACTAGGCACTTTTAGGATCACAGACACACACACTAACTTTTATTTCCGGCGACGTATTTACCGTTTTATTTTAGGACACTGGGAATGCCGTATCCCACCGCTGCCACCAATGTTAGTACGGGCTTTAGAAAAGCCTTTTAAAAAAAAAAACTAATATTTGAATTATGATCAATATATTGAGTGAAGGGCACTATTACATGAATTATGTGGAAATTTGGTCAATACTCTGACTTGCGACCTCTCTGGTAGGAGTCTGAACCCGAACTGACTCTATGGCCTAACTAATCTATTGAGTCTGGAAAGGAAATGATGATGGGGTGCTGACTAGGCACTTAAGGGTGTATTCTAGGGATGTAACAGTACCCAAAGGGTGCCAACGGAGGAACCCTTTTACGAAGCCTGCTGTCGGTCTGTCTGTCCGCGGGCTGTATCTCATGAACCGTAATAGGTAGACCGTTTAAATTCTTACAGAATCTGTATTTCTGTTGCCGCTGTAACAACAAGTACTTAATAAAAAAAAAAAACTAAAGTAAATAAATGAACGGATAAAAAAGTAAAAAAAATGTAGTGTTAAAATATATTTGTTGGTGGTACGAAACCCTTCGGCCCGTGGCTAAATAATAACAGCCGCATTGGTCGATCGATCAGGTTAAGCTACTTGCCGCGGTTGGTCTGTGGGTGGGTGACCATCTTTACATACCGTGACCCTTCCGTGCCTCGGAAAACACGTTAAGCCGTTGGTCCCAGCTGTCATTCGTGGATCTTAGACAGTCGTTACGGGTAGTCAGAAGGCCGAAAGTCTGACAACCAGTCTTACCAAGGGGTGTCGTATTACCCCAGTAAATGGGTTGTGGAGGTCAGATAGGCAGTCGTTCCATGTACAATACTGGTATTCAGTTACATCCGGTTAGACTGGAAGCCGACCCCAACATAGCCCCACTATGTTGGGGTCTTCTAGGCAGATGATGGTACGAAACCCTTCGTGTACGGGTCCGAGTCGCAATTGGCCGGTTTTTGTTTTATCTTGAAGAGTGAATAAGTTAAGTAATAGCTATGACGTAAGGTAACCTATTTACCAACCTCCTAAATGTTAAATTCTGTTTGCTGATTTTATAGTCACTACTGTGGTAGGTTTTGTTATTGATTTTCTAGAGTTATGAGGAACAGGGTGTAAAGTTCATTCATACTTTATAGAAAAGGGAGGAACCTCCGACCAGACGGGTGTTGTGTCTGGCACCTCCCAGAATAAACATGAATCATCGCGCAGTTACCCAACTGCCCGATGATTCATGTCGGGCCGTTGTGTCTATGCTAGTTGCATGGTAAATATTGCTTGCGAGATGCAGGATTTTGATTGACGTCAGTATGACACGTTGTTAGCATGTGGCGTTGTAGATACCGCTACAAGTTAAATAATATTTTTGATTTTTTTTTTCAATTTCTGTCTCGAACAGTCAAATTAAAAATCTTAAAATCAAATCTGTTATTACATAGTTTGCAAACATGGGTAATAAGAAAAAATTAAGTCGCTGTTATGTATTTATGCGTTTGTGAGGAATTAAAAAGGAAAGGAAGGTCAATTCCCGTAATTAAAAACGTTCTAAATCTAGTCGCAATCTCGTCTTAGCGACAGTCAATGTCAAAAACTTGTCGAAAATGTAGGGAAATTAGAGGTATTTTTGACAGATTGAGTTCTATGAACAAAACAAATCAGACTATGAACGTTCTTAAAATTACGAGAATTGCCCTTCTGATATTCATTACAGTTGTCTTTTAACGCATATTTACATTAACAGCGACTTAATTGATTTTAATCCATGTTTGCAAACATAAAAAATTAGATATTTTTATTTGTTAGTTCGAGTCTGAAAAAAAATCGCTTGTTTATTTTCAAATAATTTTATCTTTTACATAGATAAGCAACGGCCTAACACAATTTTACCACCACTAAAATACCTGAAAGTTAATAAAAATGTGAATCTAGTAAAAATAAGAGTAAACCCAGAGCCTATTCCTATGTCGAACACACAGACAACATGAGCGTAAAGTAACGGAACTGACAGGATTACATTCGTCATTTTTATGTTCCGAAAGTTTTCAATAACAAAATTGGATATTGTGATTGCATTGAGCAAATGAGTATACAGTAATTACACACGCGACGCGGTAACTTAGCTTCACCACTATGAAGCTTGGACATTAATCCACTTGATTGGATCGAAGGGCGTTCACTTTTACTTCCGATGAAAAACTATTGTGAAAAAGTTTTTTTTTTTGAGTTCTTTTGTTTAGCCTATACTGTCCCCTCACTCACCACTGGATAAAGGCCTCCCCAAGTCTTCGAAAAACTCTTTTCCCGCGCCACCTCGAACCATCCCTCGCGGTACGCGTCCAGGTCTTCTCGCCACCGCTTTCTTGGTCGACCTCGGCGGTGCAGTTCATCTTAGGACACCCATTCTGCCGTACTTGTCGTGCTTGCTGATTACGGATATGTATGTAACTTTTTAAAGCCCAAAATTCGAGTTATTGCACTTATTGTAAGTACGGTAGCATTGTGTGGAGACTTTTACCCAACAGTCATCCTGCATGCGGCTGATCCCATTTGAGCCTGGCAGCCATCTTGTTTACGTCTATTATACCCGTTTTAGAACTCAGCGTGGTGTTTATGAAACTTAATTTTAGAAACTGTTGGGATGAAACGATGGATGGACTATGTGAGTGATGATATGGTTAGAAAGGGGGTGAATACCGAGATGAAGACTAATAGAGAAATATGGATGAAAAAGACATGTTGAATGATGATGATGTTGGATAAGATAGTATTTTAAGTCATATTTAAGTTTGCTAAAGGTCTAAGGACTTCACCAAGGGGCTATGGCCCACTGTAATTAAGAACCAGGACAATTTTAGTCTTCTCAATCTCTTTAATGTTAACGATAATTAAAAAAAAAAAACAGTGGCACTCCGGGAGTGCCGACAGAAGTGAAAACAAAACACAGACAGAGTACTTTGCCATCACTCACTGACATATCGGATACACATTAAAACCGAGTACATCCCGAGGACAGCCGAATACATTCGAAGCGGGTATTTTTTTAATCGTCTTATAAACACAACATGCGCGGTGTTGCTTACGGTTACAGTGGCGCGAGTTCAATGGTTTTTCCCCATCTCAAAAAATGCCTAACGCGCCTAAAAGAGTTTTCACTTAAAACAACTGATAAATTCGGTAGGTGATGACAAATTGCGATGGTTATAAGGATACAAAGATCATATTTGCAGAAGATCGTTATACTTTGCATGAAAGTAGACCCCACTTCCAAAAGTACCCACATTCTTAAACCATGTACAGTACCCGGCGATAAATATTGCACATCGACCTTTGGAAAGAGACAATCGGCTAATTTCGGCTTCGTAGAGCGTTATCTCTGCCGCACGAAATACCAACAGTCCGGTATCTATTAGGAGCTGTTAAAACAATTATTATGATTTGCTTCTTTTGATAATTATTTTTATTCTTTGTATAAAATGGTTTTGTGTAAAAAGATCGATGTGCAATATTAATCGCCGGGTACTGTACTTTTTTTAAGGGACGCCATAAAATGGGCTCAGCAGAGGAAGGTTGCGGTAGTGCTCGCGTCAACGGCAGAGGCAACTGCAGCCGTCGACCCGCGGTGACGACAGCCGTTGACGTTTGTCGCTCGTGTGTAGGCACACTTATACGTACCAACACCTAAGTCATACTACAACAATAGTTGTCCTCCTGTTTATATAATACTAGCAAACCCGGCGAACTCCGTTTCGCCACCAGATGGCTTCGTTTTATGTAACATGTGTTATTTAGTTGAACTTCTCTAAGTAAATAAAAGTGAATCCAAAGTAAATACTGAATCGAAGCGTTATACGTGTCCGCAAATTATCCGTTTCATTGAAGTGCTCTTTGGTAAACCACATTTTTTGTTTTTTGGTCTGACGTTAACACAAACAAAGCGGATGGTTTCCCAACTCGTGAACACGCAACGTATAACTGCCCATGTGAAAAACAATGATTTTCTAAATTTATCCCGCAAACACTAAGCGATTGGCCTTGCGACTTGTTAATTGTCATTGCGAACGCCAGGCGAACTGGAAATTGCAATCGTTTGAAGTCAAACGGAAGATCAGTCGGAATCATTGGTATTCGAGGAATACATACATTTTCACCTGCGTACTTTCCGTTAATAATGGTTGCCTCAATCAAATTCGGCATAAGTCTTTTTACCGAAAGTCGAGTACCGTTGCAAAGTCGCGGTGGATTCAAATTACGCAATATCATAATAACTGTACCAACTTTGAGTTGCAAGTTATGTGGTGGAAATCCTGGTAACTCCAGAGAGTTCAAAAACTCCGTTGGATAATTTACTACATCATCGGGATTTGTTATGGAATCAACGGATTTGTATGTCATCAAATCGCCAGCAATTTTTGATTGAATGGTGAAATTCAGTGCGTGTACATCATTATTCTTTGCGGCAAGAATTGCTCGTTGACTTAACCAAGCATAATTCTGATAATTCTCACTAATGTTTGGGAAAACATTTTCAATAAGAGCTAATTGAGAGTCTACAAATCGGCAAAAGTCGTTGGTAAGAGTAATTAATCCAGATGTCGCATCAACTGGGACTTTTCCATTTCCAACAGCTAACAATTGTTTGGAAAATTGTGCAGCACTTTGATCATTTTGAAGTTGAACTCTCATATTAGTGGTTAGCGATAATGTTTTTACGTTATTCCATAAAGGTGATGCCTTCAGGCAAGCATTCAATTCATCTGCAGGCGTTCCACGGGGAATTACTGGCAACGTCTGCCTGAAATCGCCTGCCAACAATATCATCAAGCCGCCAAACATGTTGTTATTTCGCCGAAGATCCTTTAGTGTGAAGTTAAGTGCTTCAAGTGATTTCTTATGTGCCATTGTGCACTCATCCCAAACAATGAGCTTGCATTGCATCAACAATTTTCCCATTGCACTGGATCGGGAAATATTGCATGTTGGAGTATCAATTGTGTTTAAATTGAGTGGCAACTTAAGCGCAGAATGTGCAGTACGACCGCCATCTAGAAGAGTCGCCGCAATTCCAGATGATGCTAACGCCAAAGCTATGTCACATCTTGATCGAATAGTGGCCAAAATCAATGAAATGACAAATGTTTTCCCTGTTCCTCCAGGTGCGTCCAGGAAGAATAGACCACCAGTATTATTGTCCACCGCTTGCATTAATGTTTCGTATACTTGTTTTTGCTGTTCATTCAGCAACGGCACATTATTTCGAACGAATTCCTGCAATGTATCAACATTGTATTGCAGCTCTCGATTTAATTCTTGGTTGAATGCATCGTGCATCGATCGATTTGGCGCAATCATTCCTACTTCAATCAGTAGCTTGTTTGCAATAGTCAAGCATTGATCCTCAATCAGAATCAATCCTTCATTGTAGATTTCATCGGTTATTTGGATGTCAGGATTATTCGTTTGAATGCGCAAGCGATGCAAGATATCTTCACATATGTCGTCTTTGTATTTGTTCCATAACTGAATTGGTTGTGAAGGAAAACATGTGGTGATGATAATTGCGAACAGCGTTCGTATTTGGTACGCATTTGATGAAACAACTGAATCCGCAAGTGTTAAATCCCAATGAGAATCGTTCTCCAGCAAACCCAATAGTTGACATGCTTCTCGATATGTTTGGCATTGGTGGCCATTCACAGTTTTCAAATGCGCAAATGATTTTGGTCCACGTACATTTACCAACAGCAGTCGCAAATAAAAACATTCATCATTTCTAGGATGAACAGTATACATGCGACCTAGTGCATCAGTGGAAAACACATGTGGCCAATCTGGAACTGGGGTTCCTTGTTTGCGACGTTGGAATTTCTTTGTTGATTGATTCCAAGTGTAATACTTGGGCATTTCAACGTACATCAGCGTCGCTGCGAATGGATCTGCTTCACACATTGCAAAGAAGCTAGTCAATGTTGTCGATGGTGGTCTCTCAGCTCGTTGTGCCGCATTAGCCTCAGTGAAGTAAACTCTTTGGCCATTTTCCAAATGCACTGCTAAATGTACAACTGTGGGATATCTTTCATGAATTTGAAATGACAATAATCGCCACAGTGCTTCATTAGTACTGACGTATCTGCCCATTTGGAAGTTGCTGATTTCGTCATTCGCATTTTCCGACGCAATACCAAACACAGCCATGTCGCTGCCTTTTGTGACGTACTTGCACAAATATTTGATTGTTTTGGCCGAATGACAACTCTCAACGTTTGCATGTTTTTCGAAAATTCGTGATAGCAGCGGGCAATATGGTACAATGAATTGATTTCCGATCTCAATCTCTTGATTTTGAACTTTAACTTTGATAGTTCGACCATTATCTTCTTTTGAACGCCGACGATAAACTGGATATCCATCGTTTCCTGTGACTGTTTCAGCAACTAACGGTCGCGGATATCTTTTTGTGCACTTTCCATCAGCCATGCAAGGCGATAATGGATTTAATGCACCGCACGGTCCATGCACCATCTGTGTCGTCACAATGTCGTGTAGATGGGGATCAGTGACTGGATCAGGAAATTCAGCTGATATGATGTCATCCACTTCATTTGAATGTAATTTGTTCAGCAACCAAATTAGGATATGACCATGCGGTAGTCCACGCTTCTGCCATTCCACCGAGTACATATAACAACGTGTGTCACCAAAAACTTGATACTTACTAAGCACATCCATCATAACCTTGAGTTTTTGCTGAAATACTCTGGCGATTATGTCATGGCGATCTTGCGGTTTTTGGTCCGGTTCCAACTCACGTTCAATTTCCGTCCACTTCGGATTGCATGTGAACGTAATAAATAAATCCGGAGTTCCATAATTTCGCACGTACGTCATAGCGTCTTGAGCGTATTCGTGCATGTGGCGTGGGCTTCCGATATAAGATGATGGGAGAATCGTCAGACGTCCAATATTCTGAACATCACCATCTGAATGAATAGCATCACGCAAGTGTATATAGTCCTCAGATCGTAGCTTTGCCTGATTGAATCGGATGAACGCTAAACGTTCGGTCTCGACTTTGACATACATGTCGACAGCGAATTGCTGGAATAGCCGACGGCACTTCAGAATGACATTCTCCTCATGTGTACGAATCATCATACGATACGCATAGTAATTCATTGCGCTTAGATTTTTATTCGTTGATACGCCTGAAAATGCATAATTAAATGAATTGTTAATGGAATCCAATAATAGCAATAATAAAATTAGTGTGTGAATATTGTACCTGTAATTGGATCGACCATCTTCAACGTGATGTTGTATCCGTCTTGCCCTTGCCAATAAATGATTGGATATTGTAACGCATCGTACAAACGATGTGACTCGTTTACACGATGCATGATATTGCTTCTTCGCTAAACGACAATGTCTCGCGATTTAGTTGGATCGCCAACAATAATTGCAGCAACATCATTAACGGTGGGTGCATTGAATCTTCGCACATGTTCACCTGTTGGGGTACAATCCGCTCTTATGACAAATTTGTGCGTATCCGATGGCATTCGTTCCAATGCTGTTTTGAACATATTAACCACAGCATTATTAGCGTGAAAAAATGCTTGCAACTGTTCAATAATTCGTCTCTTTAACTGTTGTGTTCCCTGTATATTGCACCGCACATTCAGCTGATCCACCATCGACGAAATGAAATATATTTGCAGAAATTGATGCGGTTCATCTGGTGTTGGCACCATTGAACCATGCAAATGATATATTTGTCCTTGTACCTGTAATTGCAAACAATCATTTGTTGAAGAATACGGTGTAACTTCTGATCGTGTGATGGTGTAGTGTGTGGTGTATATGTAGTTGTTATGTGTTGCAATTCATTGTGTTGGTGTGAGTGATTGGTTATGTGTGTTGTATCTTTTACCTTGCAAGTCGGCATGAAGCCGCCTTCTCGAATGATATTAGCTCCAAAGGAAGTCATGCGAAAGCAGTTATTGTATTCAAGGATGTGTTGAAGAAAATGGCTGGAATCGGGATCACTTCCATCGAACAATGGTTTCAGTGGCTGTGGTGGTGTAAGTAATGGATCCAGTTTGACTTTTCCACTTGCGCAGCACAATCCAGCCGTTTCTCTTTTGAACTTTAACGCATTGCAATATCGACATATTGTCGTCATTGGACCAATATCTAAATTTTCATCATCACTGTAGTTCGCAGTGGGATCATATTGGAATGCCAAGCGATTGTATGATGCCAATGATCTTCGTGTGCTCACGCGTTGTCTCAATCGGGCATTTTCTCTTATTATATTTTGTCTTTCTTCGCTTAAGTTCTGTGAATACACTTGTTGCTAGCTTGCATGTCTTGTGCGGCGGCCGATGTTCGCACGTCGTCCTCTAGGCATTTTGGACTATGGACATAATGGTGAATTTAACCTCAAATGCATGATCCACATAATTTACACAGTTCAACTTACCACTTTAAAGACAAATGCCTGCTGTTGAAATTGAATAAAAATTTGCACAATACACGTGATTGATTTGATGGTTTCCAATTGGAATGTTAGCAAACGAATAACTTATTTTTTTTACTTTTTTTCACAATTTCACAGTGAACACAATACCGGTTTGTCACATGAAATTGATTGAGCAGAGAACAATGAGTAGCTGTCAAACAATCTATCACGCACCGGCGCCATCTACTTAAAATATTGGCGCTGTATGTGAAAAAATATTTTCCCGCTTTTCTGTTGAAATTTTTCCTGAATTAAAATATTGGTTTGTAGTACATGCTATGTATCAGAGATGGCGCTGTATGTGAAAAAAGATTTTCCCGTTTTTCTGTTGAAATTTTTCCTGAATTTTCTAATTTTCTTTGCTATAAACCTCACGGAGCCCGAGACCTTTCCAACGAATGCAAAACCGTGGAAATCGGTTCGTGCGTTCTGGAGTTATAGCGTCAGGAAGGAAAACCCGACTTATTTTTATATTGTAGATTATTATATTTGTTCTCAACACAACACGTCCGTATGTCAAGTAAGTTCGCTTGAAAAGCCCGAGAGGCGAACGCGCCGGCACTTTTTCAAGACACGAAAAATGCATTTGTGATTCCGTCATAAACGTTTCTAAAAAACCGGGTTGCTGTGCAAAATAATACGGCCGTACGTGGTTCAAGCCTTCCAGCTGGCCTATTATGACTGGCTCTGTCAGTTCAAAGCCTATTGTTATATGACATTTATTATTAACGCGGTTGTAATTTTAAATTAATTGTAAGACATTTTCTTGTTTCTGAAGATATGATGAACCAGAAAAAAGTTGGAGAATATATCATCAATGACATGGGTGATGATCAGATGATCTTCCGAAACTGGAAGCATCTGGCCATTAAATCAGAAAACAAAATTTCTTGACCAAATATGCATTGACCAAAAACATTCTTGGCAGATTTCAAGTTTTTAAAGGATTTTAAATCCAGGCAAGTTTTGAATCCCAAGAGAACTATCTATTCTTTAAGAAAGGAGCATTCTTCTTCGATGACGTGAAAGTCTAATAAGTTTTCTGTCTTAAACCCTATTGAGACCTAAGATCTAAACTAAACAGCAATTCACCCCAAAATAAATAAAAATAAAACCGTTATGTTAGAGTGAGTAAGTTACGTTGAAATTGAGTATCTAAGTATTAAGTATGTTTAATGGTATCTTCGAGCTGTTAATGTTTTGAGGGTCTAAAGGCTTAAATTATTTGGGTACGGCTTAAGGTTTGGGTTCCAATTTCAGACGGGTCTTTAGTGTTTCCACGTGAAGCGAAAATTACGGTAGCAGAAAGATGTATGTACGTTCGAAATCATGGCGACAATTTTCATACAACAAGACATATTTACTTTGCTGCATGCTCAGTTGAAAGTTTAACTAGTCTGATTATTTTCACTCTTATTATTTTAGTAGGTATCTTGGTGATTTTGAGATGTTTTTAATGACTAGCAGTGACCGCGACTTTGTTCGCGTGGATGTCGGAAAACAATAATGTCTTGGTTATTCCTAACATCAGCTATCTGCTGTTGAAAGTCCCGTCAAAATCAGTCCAGCTGTTTCAAATTCAAATTCAAATAGTTTATTTTCTCTTCACAAACAATGGTATCATAAAAATTAGACAAGCTAGAATCTAGTTTGTGAGAGACTGGTGTCTGCACTAGGAATACCTGTATAGCAGATCACCAGGGTCCCACCACCCGGTATGAGAACATAAATTACTTATTTAGTAAATGTGAAGGGATAAAGGGCATAACATAAACTCAATGAAAAACACAGATTAAGAACAATAAAACAAAAAGAGAAGTACGTCGAAAGGTGATCTAATAATGTGTAGGGAAAGTACGGGGTTGGACTATTTTGGATGGGT
The DNA here is from genome assembly GCA_963855955.1 of Luperina nickerlii. Classification (NCBI taxonomy): domain Eukaryota; kingdom Metazoa; phylum Arthropoda; class Insecta; order Lepidoptera; family Noctuidae; genus Luperina; species Luperina nickerlii. The sequence goes on along the minus strand of OY979677.1, from coordinate 9,758,162 downwards.
TAGTAAATCCTCAGTTGCTTCATAATCTAAACCAAGGAGCCAATCAACCAGAGTAATCTTACACGCCTTTGTTGTTAGATGATAAATATTTGTAAGACGATTTAATTTATTATATAAGTGGGAACCTAAGAAAGTATAAAACCTTTGAGAGAAACTTGTTCTTAGACCTTTAGTCGTATTGCAGACAGAGTATTTTCGGCGTTTACCTGAGGTAAGGGAGGGATCATATGTTAAGGAGGAATGCTTCTTGAGAACAGATGTACATTTCAACCGCGCGGCCAACTCATAATATTTGACGAAACTTTGCCAGGAATTAGTGCTAATTTGTTACTTTACACACCCCTTTTCGTGAATTTGTTACAAAAAAAACTAAGACGCTATGACAAAGAATAGTTGGCCGCTAGAACCGCCACTTGCCGTAATCATCGCCCGTGATTACACAGAAACTATATAATACAGATAGACGAATGATGCATCAAAAGAAAGGTCTTAATTTGTTCAATTTGTTACAAAATTTAAAAACGTCATAACGTAAATAAACAAAAAGTTACGCAATATTTAGTTCTCAGGTTATGAGTAGGTAGGTATCTCACCATAAATATCAAATTAATAGAGGCTAATGTGTATGGACAATTAGTTACTAATTTGTTACAGCTAAAAACAGAAAAAAATTACTAGAAAGTAGGTTCAATAATTTGTTAGAGTCGATTTTAGTTGGCCGCTCGGACGGCAATATGCCTAAAATACAATGGCGTTTATCTCGTTATAAAAAGTAGGTTTAAGCTAAGTTTTAGTACTAATCGCCAGGTAACGTAACATAGTTTGGATAAATATGGCGAACATAACTGCAGCATCCATATTTTAGAATATATTTACAATAAATAGTAGTATGAAACCGTATGAGAGTAGGGTGACCATGATTACATTAGTACCTACGAAAGCATGTTTTCGTAAACGTAATAAATTATTCTATAATTAAGAAAAGTCGTCCTTATTTGACAGACAAAGATGTAGCGAGTTATTTTAAAAGATAATTGATAATATGAATACAAAGGTCTAATGTCCGTTGACTGCATCACACACAAAATATACATACTACAAATTATTGCTATGTAAGTACTTACATACTAAGGGCAAGAAACGTAAACGTAATAAATTATTCTATAATTAAGAAAAGTCGTCCTTATTTGACACACAAAGATGTAGCGAGTTATTTTAAAAGATTTCTCCGATTTTTATAAATATTAACGATGTCATTTTTTTTCATTTCCACGTTCATTTATCAGCGACAATACATAATTATTATGAAATAATAAGATTTTCAAAAGGAGATTTTTTTCGTTTGCGAGCAGCCACCGGATTGTAGAGAACAGTTAAAGCGCTTAAGAATCTGTCCTTAAGATAGAAATCCTTACATTGGATATTACGCTCGTCACTAGAGGTTGCCTGGATCTAGGTCTCGAGATGCAAGATGCACGCTGCCGCTGTGCACTTTCTCACAAGTTAAGTGAAATAACAGTTAATTCTTCCCTAGGAATCACTATAGCAGTTTATAATATATACACACGCGTTGATAAGTTTGCTAATTTCAATTTTACGTATTTACAGTTTGAAAACACGAAACGTGCGTGGGCTGAATTGTCACTCTTTTACTATAGATAATTGGCGGGAAACGCATATACTATAAAAGCAGGCTTGCGATTGGATGGAACGTAAGAGCCCTTTAAATGGAAAACCCCTGCCCCTGCCCTTTGGATGGCCCTTTGGATGGCCCTTTGAATGCCCTTTTTTTGGATGGCCTTTGGTTTAGAAAAAAGAATACTTAAACGCCGTGATTTCCGATTTGAAATTGGCGCCAAATATTACTTTTTAAATAATGAAAGGAGTATGTTTACGATACAATAATATTATACAGGTAAAAAAAAATATTCTTAGCTTAATTACTTGAATTAGCTTTTATAATTCAAGTAATTAAGCTAAGAATATTTTTAAGACTTCTTCGAGACGACCACATGTGAAGTGAAGTGAAATCACATTAAAATGTGGCAGAGACGAATTTCATGTCTTTTTATAGATACTTAGGTAATATTTCCGAAGGTATTATAATACGTACTACAGTTTATTACTTTATTCAAGTCATCATAAAATTGTAAAAATTAAACTTACCGCAGTTGATTTGGATTCCTCTGCAATACACTTTTTGGTGGTGAGTTCTACATTAACAAATCCAACATATAAGTGTGCACAACTCATAGCTAAGCACTTTTAGATACTTCTGGATTTAGTAATAATTGTCTCAATAACTTAGTAGTATGAAAATCACGGGAAATAAATACGTACGAGCACACACCACAAAATACTGCACAGTAATGACAATATTCACAACAAAAAATAATCGCTTTGCAAACCCTTTGCAACAAATATTTTTAACAATAGTTTGGAAACAAAAGAGATCCTTTTTCTGGAATCGTTCCCATCATAAAACACCTGCGCAAAGTCAAAGAAACGATAATTTTATCAGTACCTACCTAAATACTTTAAAGAATTAAGAACAATAGACATCAATATGGCCGCAAAACGAACCGCATATTCGTTCGAACAGAGTACAAAATTAAAAACATGCTTTCGTAGGTACTAATGTAATCATGGTCACCCTACTCTCATACGGTTTTATACTACTATTTATTGTAAATATATTCTAAAATATGGATGCTGCAGTTATGTTCGCCATATTTATCCAAACTATGTTACGTTACCTGGCGATTAGTACTAAAACTTAGCTTAAACCTACTTTTTATAACGAGATAAACGCCATTGTATTTTAGGCATATTGCCGTCCGAGCGGCCAACTAAAATCGACTCTAACAAATTATTGAACCTACTTTCTAGTATTTTTTTTTCTGTTTTTAGCTGTAACAAATTAGTAACTAATTGTCCATACACATTGGCCTCTATTAATTTGATATTTATGGTGAGATACCTACCTACTCATAACCTGAGAACTAAATATTGCGTAACTTTTTGTTTATTTACGTTATGACGTTTTTAAATTTTGTAACAAATTGAACAAATTAAGACCTTTCTTTTGATGCATCATTCGTCTATCTGTATTATATAGTTTCTGTGTAATCACGGGCGATGATTACGGCAAGTGGCGGTTCTAGCGGCCAACTATTCTTTGTCATAGCGTCTTAGTTTTTTTTGTAACAAATTCACGAAAAGGGGTGTGTAAAGTAACAAATTAGCACTAATTCCTGGCAAAGTTTCGTCAAATATTATGAGTTGGCCGCGCGGTTGAAATGTACATGAGAACAGTATATAAAACAAAAAGTTGCCTCACTGACAAGACTTTGAAGTGTTTGTAAAGCTCTACAGTAGGATACAAGTATGGCAGAAAACAGGCTACTTTCAGTACCATCCTTTGGGCTCTTTCCAATTTTAAAATGTTAGATTTCGGAGCACCACCCCATGATGTTATGCAGTATGTCAGAAGAGACTGACACATTGCATAGTATACCCACCTAATAACTTCCACGGTTTCGGAGATTAGCCGGAGCAAACAGACAGACTTTGAAAATGTTTTTTGTTATATACTTTCAAACGCATTTAGTAAAAAAAACTATTATTTTGACATTACAAACAGACACTTAAAGGCTCCTACAAACAGACGCGACACGCGATATAATCGCGCGCGACACAAACGCACCGCTCGTTGCGCGACTTGTGGTGCCTTTGTGTCGCGTGTCGTGTCACGCTTGTTTGAAGGAGCCTTAAATTTTATTTATTTGTGTAGATTATATGAACATAAACATACTTTTTATGTCTAAAGTAAATCTATAGATAGAAATAGAGAACCAATATATCTCAATAAGTATGTCATTACAAAACCAAAACTTACTTGTTTGTGACGAAAGTCATCTTCTGCCCAACAATATAAACTAGCAACTATATTTATCCAGTACATCTGCGTATCTTTATGAATAGCCCGGACTTGAACGAAAGTCCTATAAAGTATTCTGGCTCTATATTTTGACCCCGATAAATTTCAAGGCGAGACTTATTGGTATTAACAGCAGTGCGGATTAGTTTTCGAGACGGCCGGTGACCCTGTGTCTTAAAGGCTGGGTTAATGGGAGTAAACCGGAACAAACGAGGCTCATTCGTCTTGGTAGCAGAGCTACTATTTGGTATTTCACTAGTACTAAATAGTTTTTGTCCGAGTTTCTGTGCCGGTATGTTTTAGGATGAGATGTTTTTGCTAGGCTCGTTTTATTTGGTAATTAGGAAAGGAATAAACTTGGGTCTGAGAGCTCCGTATAGTTTATGTGCTATGTAGTATGGAATGACTCAACCGTATGAAGCAATATAATATATGATCTAGTAAGTTTAGTTTAGTCTAGAATTTCATGTGCTTACAATATTACTGTGTGTCATAATTCATATTAGAAGCAGTGCTTTCCTAGACAGACTAGTCAAACATCTGTTGGTAGAGATAACATTGCACGATCATAAATTTTGTGACGTCACCGCATCGGATTATTTGTAATATTAATTTGGAACATAACAAAGCTCATTATGTGATATTCATAGGATTTACACATTGCGGCTATTAGGTTCTGTCCACATTACTCATTATTCACAGGGCTGACAGAACTAATAGGTATGTTAATGCTTTTAAAATTTAAAATATAGCAAAATTTATTTAAAAACTTCGTATTTTATTTTCGAAGTGATTTTGAGAACACTTTTCAAATAAACTCAAATGTCAAGGTGTCTTTAATATGAATGTTATATGAAACGAAGACAGTGTCCTTGATGGCAGTGCCTAGTGTTTTTATCTTCTGAGAAAACAGCAATAAGTGAGATTTTTCAGCAGACAGCATGCATGAATAATTCCAACGATATTTTTAAAAGACATTATTTGAGAAAGTTTCTTCGAGGAAAATTGAATACCGTTAAGTTATATTAGTGAGTCTAGATCTAAAACGAAAAGGAAAAGACCTCTGTGAACCCAGGTGATTTTTTCTGCTACTTTGAACGAAATCAGTTAAGTCACGTATTAGACCAGTCAGACGGCACCAGTAAGCAAAGTGGCGCCCAAGTGGGCCATAATGCGTATACATTTATATACAATGTGATGTTATACCATGAGTGTGCGTTTTTACAGTAAATAGTACTAGATGACCAAATGTATTCTGATGAGTAGAATAACGAGACACTATAGATACTACTGTTTTATTACTTTTCGCATGGTACCCAGTTGGGCGCCATTTTAATTATTCACATTAAACGTTATAACAAATCATGAAAACGTTAAAACAATCACATGGAAAATATTATTTTTCAAGTCGGTAAAAACTGGATGCCAGTAAAGGAAAGACATTTTTCAGGTGCAGGTATCAAATGTTACGAAAATGGAAATGAATCTTGGAGTTACTGGCGAAAAATATGGGGAAGTTCTACCACCATACCTATTTCTATCAAATCCATTAATTTGAGAGGTACGGAACATAAACACAGTACTTTTTGTGAATTGTTTTCTCTTATGAGTATTTTGATATAAAGCCTGTAACGCTGAAATGACGAGCTGGGATCGTATTGGGATTTATCGCGTGCAATTTATCATCTCTTTTTACAATCCTACATTGTTATTTTTCACATAACATAACGTCAGGCTTTTATTATATCGAAAGGCGTAGGCAGAGGTATTTCAAAATAAACTTTTTGTCTCACTAAGTCCTTACGGAAAACGATCATAATTTGATGGCACTGACTTAAGGCTCCTGCAAACAGGCGCGACGCGCGACGCAAAGGCACTTGCGCGACTTGCGGTGCCATTATGTCGCGCGCGATTTTATCGCGTGTCGCACCTGTTTGAAGGCGTCCTTATTCATTATAATATAGGTCGGATGATATAATATCTGCTCATTTTTCAGCAGGAGAAGGTAGTCTAGCATTCGTTTTTCTTGCCGATAGTCCTTAAGTGAGTCCTTAACTAATTAGCCTTGAGGCCAATTAAATTAGCTAATTCTATTAAACGACACAATTTATTCTAAAAGTCAACAAAACCTTTTTTCACCTTATAAAAACTAACCTAGAAAATTTCCTAGCTCATCAAACGTGTCCCTAGGCGTCGGCAGCCCTAATTAAATTCTGCAAGGCCGTAAATCACGGCTAAGATAACGTTCACACGGTATACGATAGCGCTGACGTACATAGTCTACGTGACAGTTTACACCTTTGTGGGGTAATCCTTGTTTACCGCGGGTAGTTTTATCATTTAATTATGTTCTTTAAGCTAGACTGGTTTGGTCTTTGGGATTGCGTAGCTAGTGGAGTGAGACACGTTTTTTTGAAGTGAAAATCTCTTTAGGCGCGTTGAACATTTTTTAGGATGGGGAAAAAACTATTCAACTCGCGCCACTGTTACCGTAAGCGACACCGCGCGTGTTTTTTTTATAAGACGATTAAAAAAATATCCGCTTCGGATGTATTCGGCTGCCCTCAGGATGTACTCGGTTTTAATGTGTATCCGATATGTCAGTGAGTGATGGCAAAGTATTCTGTTTGTGTTTTGTTTTCACTTCTGTCAGCACTGCCGGAGTGCCACTGTTTTTTTTATTTATTTAAAAGTAATTATTTGAGTATCTATATTTGCTTTCATTGTATTGATTTTGCATGGGTATTGGCAGTTTGTTGTTGGTGTTGTGTCGGTTGTTGGCCGGTCGAAGTGGCGGTGCTTGGGGGAGGCCTATGTCTTTAAGCTGAAATGATGATGATGATTGGCAGTTGTTCGTTATGATTTTTTTAGACGTTAATATTTCGTTCGGTGGCATGTTTAAGTACAGCCGCCAGCACATCAAGCTACTACAATCTGTAAAATTTATTTAATAGATTATCAACTTTACCGCTAAAGTATTAGGTTCAACGTTGATTGGGAAAATTTGACAGTTTCGGGTAGCTTAATGTGCTGGCGTCTGTACCTTGCCAGGTTTAAATTTAATGGTAAGCCAAATCAATAGAAAAGAGGATGATCAATATCGTACACTTTGATCTTGAACAATAAGGTTGAGTATATTCGCCAAGATATTCCAAAGGGAGACAGACTTATTAACTTAAATAAAAGGAGACTCATTGATTTCTAAGATCTTATCTATTATTCGTGATTTTTATTTGAATTTGTTATAACTTTCATTGATCTCTACTCGAGCAAAACCTTTGTAACCCTATTCTGTATTTACTAACAAACATTCCAGGTATAAGGCTCGTAAAAGATTATTTTGGCGAAATGTGAATTTACATGCTAAGGTACACCTCTGTCTATCTATCCTCTGTATATCTATCCTTAGGGGAATTACAGGCGTGATGTTATGTGTTTAGAATATAGTAAATTTAAATACCTTAAAATAGTATTAAAAAGACAAGAAGAAAGAAAATACGTTAATTTGCGGTAAACATGACGCAAAAAAGAAATAAACACAAAAAATAAATAAAAAAAGGTTGGTGGAAACATGCGTCACATCCACGCAAAACGGCTATCGCTCAACATTATGTTGCGACCCTATGCAAGACAGAGCCCCATCGCTTTTTTCGGTTTTCAGCGACAGCCGGCGCTGACGTAAAGACGTCGTCGGCCGATACAGCAAACAATTAAGACGCTGCGCGCTGTACCGTTACAGCGTACATAAAGGCTCGTACACACAGGCGCGACGCGACACGCGACACAAAGGCACCGCAAGTCGCGCAACGAGCGGTGCCTTTGTGTCGCGTGTCGCGTCGCGCCTGTGTGTACGAGCCTTAAGGGGACTACATGACCTAAAGCGCGGTCACTGCCTGACTGCATAGAAAAGAAAGAGAAGCGCGATGACACAACCCTGGTAATTTATTGCAAAATATGAAGCAATTATCTATTTACCAAAATCTATTGTTTCGACTAAAAAATCAGAATGATTATGATTATTATATTAGTATGGTTTTTATTGTAAAAAGAAGGTTTTAAGAGGTATCTTCATGATTTTTTCTATTGTATCAAATTAGTTGTATTATGTTTTCAACACTATTTACCTAGCATATATCCTGAAGAATATCATACATTTTTCTGATTTTGTTTACTACACTGTAGTCGATCATATACTTTTATTTCTTCTAAAACTTGCGTTTTTTGCGTTAAGGTCCTGTAATCCCTTTATAAAAAAATAATATAATTTCATTTAAATGTGATAGAATTTACTAAAAAGGAATTTAAAACCGGGCAAGAGTGAGTCGGACTCGCGCATTGAGGGTTCCGTACCATCATATGTTTTTAAATTTTCCTCGACGAGGCCTATATTCGTCAGAGAATTTTAACATTGTGAATTAGAATATTGCAGTTTTATGTCAGCGTCATCTCTTTACCGATAGTGGAACTAATGCAGCTTTTATTGATGATTTCTGAAAAAGTATGCTATTTAGAGACTTTGTGTTATTTTTTCTGTAATCTTTACATAAACTTCTATCACATAGAATTATTTCAGATTTTTCTCTTTGCAAACTTCGGAGATAAGGAATGGTATTTTTTTTTCCATTTTTCATCAAAACTCGAAAACTATGCAGCCTAAAAAAAAAAGAAAAATTGTTTGAGAATGAGCAAACTGCGCTCTTTCATATGATCACATGCCTATTAGCCCTGTTGCAAAAAATATACATACAATTTCTTTCTAATTTGCAAAATAGTTGGGCAAACGTCATCTAAAACTATTCTAAATTTCAAGTTGTTAGCATTAGCAGTTCTTGAGATCCAGCTGTGACAGACAGACAGACAGACTGAGTCTCACCATTAGGGTTCCTTTTTATCATTTTGCTACGGAACCCTAAAAAGGAAATAAATATACATGTTATGAGAATATCATCCTCAATAAACGTTTTACGCTTTATACGTCTTACTAGTCACGCTAAACTTCAGCAGCACTTTGCCAGCTTGCGGAATACGGTTCTTGCAAAATGGAATACCGTTTTCGATTTCCGCCTTCAGGTCGCCGCGGGCAAAAGGTGGATTACAATAAGTCATGCAAGAAAATTCAACAAAAAATTTAAGGAACGAGCTTTGTGTGGAAGCTAGGTAGGTGGTAGATGTATTGGCTGGGTTGATCTTTATAAAGGCTTTATATTTAAAGACCTTTATATTTATATAGGGTATGTTAAATTTTAAGTCACCTGTTGTAAGTTAAAAATCTTACCATAGTACTTAGGTCCTCTTCTTCATCGTATTGATGATTCCATGTTTTAAATTCTACCATTCTCTAAAATATATTGTAACGTTACGATTAGCTGGAGAGGGCTAATTGTAACTTACGTTACACTGTAACTTTACAATTAGCTGAGAGCTAATTGTAACTTACGTTAAAAATTATAGTTAGTTATAAAATAATACACACAGATAAAAAGATTCTGGCTTCTGGCTGTCTTCAAAACTGGTTCCACTGGAACGGGAGGTAGTGATGGAAGAGGTCCCTCGCCGTCAACCGAAGAGTCCCTTGCCAAGCTGGCGCGGCAAGTCCGTGATGGAGGAGGTCGCTCTACCGAAGCGTCCCTCGCCACGCAGGCGTGGCAAGTCCGTGATGAAGGAGTACTCCCGTCAAGCTGCCATTGGGGAGCGAAGCGCACACCTAAAGACACTTCGAGTTAAAGAGGCAGATGCAGATATATTATTAATTGAAACACCAATTCAGTAATAGTTTTTAGTAGCACAGCACAGTTAAAAACCTGGATCTCGACTGAATCCCCAGTTAATGGAGACGGACGCTTTTATAGTCTCTCAGTCAAACATTCTAGAAGAAAAGTTCAACATTTCAAACATAATTTAAAATGTTGACTGCCAGAAATAATAAAAACGTCTTACAGTGAGAACCTGACCTTATAATACAGTGAAGACCTGGCCAAGTAAGCTCTATAGAAAAGTAAAACTGACAGATGCCAATTTGATGAAAATGTCAAAATATGAAAATCAATAATAATATCTTAAGGCGCTACCTCGTTTATTTATAAACGTTGCTTGCTTAAAGTTAAATAGTGATTAGCGACTGTTTAACCATACATGTTAATGTTATTGAAAAGTTAGTACCTATTATAATGTGAATAATGTGGTCAACCATCAATGTAAACAAGGTTCCTGGTCCTTGCAAGGTCCTTCCAAGGTTGCCTGGAAGAGATCGCAGAAAGCGATAAGGCCGCCCATTGTATGTTTTGTATTCATAATTGTATTTTTTGTTATGTATTTTCTGGTGTACAATAAAGTATATATAAATAAAATAAATAAAAAAATAAATAAACATAGTTACTTAATTAATTGTTTGACTGAAACAATCAATATGGTTTTATTGAGGTTTTGAATGTTACATTCAATTTAGCACTTCGGTTTCAGTGGTAGAATTATATAAATTTTACAGGAAATTTACACAAACATAACTTACGCCATCGTTCCATGGAAACTATTCTTTTTTGTTTTTGGTTGGGAAATTATCAAATAATTTCTCCCGCTCTGGGCGGAGCTGGAGGGCGTGTCAGACTTTTACTGACTAAAACCCACCCGTGTTCCTTCAGTTGCCTGTGCCAGGGACCACGATATCTCTTTCGAACAACCCGCGACCCTGGCAGGCATCGGCCCTAGCGGACACCGTCAGTTAGTAATGAGATCTCTTTCTGGCGCGCGTGGAACACAACGCTCCGTCGACCCGGGCCTGGTCCTTACTGGACGGCGAGCTGCCTATTACTCGCCATCCGCAAGCCCGCGCCTACGGTGGCCGGGAATTGGCTTCCTATTCCCGACCGATTCTCCTGCGGCGATTAGGGGCGTGAGGGCGTAGAGATTGCCTCTCCCTCACGCGCTCCGCCTCCTCCTTCGCGAGCATTACTGCTTCGCAGAAGGAGGCGACGGCCTCCCATACACTCTCGCTCCGTACCATGTCCTGGACTAGGGGCGGACGCGAGAGATCGCCACCGTGAGGACGCGGCGGTGCTCTGCCCAAGTTGGGCAGACCTCCACCGTCTGCCCCACCGTGTCCTCTGGGCGATCCGCACAATAGAGACACCCGGGCGTTTCCTTCCACCTTATTCGGAACAGGAACGTCCCCAAGCAGCCGTGCCCGGTGAGGACATATGCTAGGCGGAAGGTGAGGACGCCGTGGCGTCTCTCTAGCCACTCCTCAAAGAGGGGACTTATCGCCGCAATTGTGGCGTGCCGAGCACTGGGTTACGACAGTCGCACTCTCCATGTCACCATGAGATCCAGCCAGAGCTATGTCCGCTGTGCCGCGATTTCTTGCGGCAGCGGAGTTACATTACATCGTTTTGCCTCCTCGCGCCACTGCCATATGCGGGCGAGGACTTTTGCCTCCAGATCCCATGGCGGCAATCCGGCAAGGAGGCTCGTCGCCTCCCCGGAGACCGTGCGGTATCCCCGACATAGCTGGACGGCCATGACCTTCTGGGACGCGTTCAACCGCCGGGACTTGGTACCATCTTTGATACTCATTTTGCTTCGTTTACGTTCATATCTACATCTGGTCATACATGCATGTGGTGCACCTGACCTTTTTGAAGAGCATCACCAACCATCATCTGCCTAGCCTTTTGGTCCCAACTAAGTTGGGGTCGGCCTCCAGTCTGACTAGATGCAGCTGAGTACCAGTACCTATTCTACATGGAGCGACTGCGTATTTAACCTCCATATTACTGGGTAATACGATTACAATAACAAAGTACAGACGCAAGCACATCAAGCTACTACAATCTGGCAAATTTACTTAATAGATTTTCAACTTTATCGCTAAAGCATAAGGTTCAAAGTTGATTGGGAAAATTTGACAGTTTCGGTTAGCTTGATGTGCTGGCGTCTGTACATAACCAATAAATTCACAAAATTTACTTTTTTAAATAAATAACCTACAACACATTTAGTTCCTATTTCATTTTACCTGGGACAGCCTAAAAACAAAAGCGTTAGAAAACAGATTGCACTTAAGTGGACTAACAATAATAGTTTTAGTCGCCGTAAGCAGTTTAGAAACTACAATGTAAACACTCATATTACATCGTGTTTCGCAGAGCTCTCATACCCGTACAGTAAAACAAAAGTGAGTTTGGTAAAATATACAAAGGCAATGTTTAGAGGCCGTGTTTAAAGTTGCAAGCACGGTGTTGTAAACTCTACGAGTGTGGGACCGCACGTAGGGACCAGTCCCGACCCGCGACGGCCGGCGCGCCTGTGGGTAATTGCTTAGCACAACGCCTGTTGTAAACTGATAATTATCAAAATTATCTCGTTTGTTTAACGTTATTTCATATGTACGTATGTTTACAGGTTTACCAACGGACGTTTAATGGAAAAAGGTTTTTTTGCAGCTTTGTTTATGAAATTGGAATTTAGTTGGTGCTTTTGTGCCAGGAAATATTGTTTAAAATTTTTGTGGTTCGAAATTGAAATAAATGGGATGCCGATTTAAAAGTTATGCAATTTTTTTAAAAGCAACCAGTATTCGTAAAAGTGGATAAAAAATGATGTGTATGATTAATTCGGGCTCCCGGGAAATGCATCTGTTTGAAAAATGGCAAAAAGGCACCAAACAAAACGAAATTAAGACGGTTTCTATTTTATAATGTGAGTTGAGACAATCGGCTATTTTCGTCGGCAAAGTTACCTCCGAACTCAATGTTATCTTAATCTAAGAAGAATATTCAGTAGCGATTCGTACAACAAACAAAAATAAGAAAATGACGGCCAACTGTATTCAAGTGTAGGTATTGTTTTTGTTTGAAAATCTACTTAAGCACCCAAGCTATAAGTTATTACTTATAGCTTGGGTGCTTAAGTAGATTTTCAAAGTTATTTATAACTAGTTTTTGTACGCGGTTTCGCGTGGATGTCGGTTTAGAGGAATAAAAAGTATCCTATGTGTTAGTCTAGATTATAAACGATGTGTGCTAAATTTCATCCATCTCCGTTCTGCAGTTTTTGGGCAATTGAGCAACAAATATCCAAACAAAAACTTTCACATTAATAATACCGTGTAGCTTTTTCTCCTTATTTAATATTGGTCCGAAAAATTACTAAAGATTTACGAGATAATAAATTTTAAATAAGGTGACACTGTAATAGACGCTCTAACAAAAACATGAAAATTTAGGGCTATAACTTTGAAGCACTATTCAACCCTGCTGGGCAGCTCACTGATAATTTGCATAACTAACTTTTGCGGGTGCTCAATAGAAATGTATACTCGCCTGAACCAATTGAATTATGTATACCTACTATATGAGTACCTACTTCAGCTTATTTAATGTATTTACGAACCGTATTGAACAAGTTTGCAAAAAAATATATTTTACTTACTGAGAATGTTTGAGAATGAAAATACAACACTGGATAAATTTCTTATAGTAAGGCCTTATTTTAACCTAATATAACTGAAACTACATATTAACAAACTAAAATATGACGTCAAAAATTCCTCCAAATCGCTGTCTACTGGTAATGTACCCAAGAGACTGGCGGCATTGCCACGTTGTATGGCAAAGCTTAGTCTCTGACCAAAGTAATAGCCAGCCCTTGGGTCATGGGAAGTGTCAACCAGCCGTTTGGAGATTTCATTGAACTAACCATGAGCACTTGGACCCCACGGCCCGAGGGTTTCAACCCCAAACAGCTCGCAAATATAATTACCGAAAAGGTTTCGCCGCTTGAGGTTTTCCGCAGCCGCAGCAGCAGCGCCAGAACGGCACGCCGAGCCAGAAAGATGGGATGGCGCGTTGGGTCCTACGCTAAAGGTCTACCCACTTACCATACGGTGGTATGGTATCAATCATTTTGCAAAATTTACTCTCAGTGGTGGTGCCACTGAGAGTAAATTTTGCAAAATGATTACCTATAATAATGATGAGTAGCATTTTCCAGTTTTTTTTTTGTGATTTTTAGGTATCTACTAGGCTAGCAGAAATACAGGAGGATAAAAATGAATGTCGATTCTTTTTTTTTCGTGTTACCTAGTAAGCTCTGAACTTCTTCGTACCTCAGAATTAAGAGCTTACCTACTAAGGGATAATAAGGTAAGGGATGATTATCGCTGTGGATAATAAATGTAGGTAATCAAAGTTTGTGAACAATTTAAAAAAAAAGGTTTGTGGTTATGACCACACGCTACAAGTGGTAACTTACGACCGGAGCCGAGTATAGTATTCAGCGTCACTGCGGGCGTGTGACGGTTCAGTTTCATTCACTGTTCAGAAAGAGTGCAAAGTGCACCTAAAGAAGTTTTCACTTCAATAAAAAGGTTCGACTCGCAAGATTTGTGAATGAATCGTGGTCCCCTTCTTCTGTAGAGTCGGGTTGTTACATCGTAACTCTGTTGTCATCCGAATACCAGCTATAATTGTCGTTACCGGTAATCAGAATCCCCGAACATTCTGATAACCTTAGGATATGCGCATTTGCCAGTAATTGGGTTTCGGAGTTTAGGATTTACTTGACATTTAGCCGAATTCGGTTTGGTTTAAGGTCACCCTATTATCCTATAGGTAGATGATCAGTGTGACTAGCTATAATGCGCTTTTATAATTTCTATCGTGACGAAATTATGGTGGACGTCCACGTCCGTAAAATGTATGGAAATACGTGTATGTTATAATGATATCGAATCAAATATTATACTTACCCAATACAAACAAATTACTCTACGGAGCACACGACGAGCAAGCTTACTGGTGTTACCTAAAACAAAGTGCTTACATTTGAAGGAGCACAAATTTATAATAAAATATCCTCAAGAATAAGAAATATACACTCATTCAATGCATTTAAAACACAGCTCAGCCAGTATGTTAGACTGCTGGAGAAATAAATGTGTTGGGTTTCGAATATGTTGATTAGTCTGTAACTGGTGAGGTCTACCTTTTTGTAAAAAATTATGATTTGTGTCTTCTCAAGTAAGTGACATGTTATGTTTTCATTGAGAATAAAGTTTCTTTAAACCTATATCGTGGACGGAAATTTAAAACAATAGCATAATCAGCCATTATAATGTTCTCACTGCTGAGACACAAGCCTCGTCTCTGTGAGGGAGTGGGCCGTATTCCACCACGCAGGCCCAGTGCGGGTTGGTAGATGTTACATGTTGTTCGAACTTTTGGTTCTAGGACATGCCGGTTTTCTCACGATGTTTTTCTTCATCGTTTTGAGAACAGTGGTGATGAAATAACTTACATAAAGTAAAGCGCCTGACTGGGTTCGAACCCACGTCCTACAACTCGTAAGTTGGGGCCGTTACGAGTACCACGTGGCCACCACGTCTACATATATATTTCCATACATTTTAATTCCCTGTGTTATCGCGATGCCGTGACGTGAACGTGGACGTCTACGATAATGACGTCACGTTAGAAATTATAACAGTCTATAAAAAATTGCCACATTCATAACTCTTAGTCCAATACCTATTGTCCGTCTGAAGGAACTTCGTCGACACATACGAGATACCTTGATTCTGGTCGCCATGACAACGGCCGCTGAAACACCCTCTTGAAATGGCCCGTTTCAAGTTTGAGTGAAGTTCGGAGGTTCCACGAATTTTGACCTCATACGCTGCTTGAAATTACATTAAAATACATGCCGTCCTTATCAAACACATAGGTATTAAGCATGTAGTGTGCTGATTCAATCAATGTAAATCAATACTTCTATACTAATATTATTAAGCTGAAGAGTTTGTTTGTTTGGTTGAACGCGCTAATCTCTGGAACTACCAGTCGGATTTGAAAAATTCTTTTTGCATTTGATAGCCCAATTCTTGAGGAAGGCTATAGGCTATCACCTATATTAACATATATTAACATCACGCTATCACCTTTAGGGGCTTTAGGAGCCGAATAAAAAGAAAAAAAGTCAGAAAGAATGCTAAGCAAAAACGAACACTGAAAAAAAAAGAATGATTGATTTTACTAAATTCCGCGTAAATCTTATCAAATCCGCGGGTTATATAGGTCCTACACACGAAATTGTTGATTTTACCAAATAGAACTGGTTGATTATGAAAATCAACAAAGTGGATTTTGTTAAATTCACTCTTGTTATAGTAAAATTAACTATGAAAAGGGTTGACTATGGCAGTTCATTACTCAACCTATGCTACTTTAGTACATTCAACAATTCTTTTTTTTCAGTGAAGTAATAGCGCGAGCAGGCGATGCGATGCGACGGGGTGGGTCGGAGTAACAAGAAATTTCACGCGGACGAAGTCGCGGGCAGAAGCTAGTGATGTTATATAATGTCATTCTACGGAATGCTTCCTTGGTTGTTAACATTGTCAAAGACATCATTTGACTATACAGGCCTCACCGTAGGTGAGTGTATGTATGTTCCTTGATATAGACTATACAATTATCTCGACAAAACCTCATGAACAAACATTTGAAGCATTGCAAAGGTGCCGATTTGTGTAGTACCTACACGTGAATTGCGCACAAACACTGCCAATTTGTTTCATTTCACTCAGACTACCCAAAATGTCACTGAGCCATTGTTCTATTGAACAAACCTGTCTCCGGATTACAGAGCGAGTGTTTTTTTTTATTTTTATGTTTTTATTAGGTATTTTATTTCCGCGTCCCATTTTCACTAGTACATGAAAATACCACAGAGACTCTTAAAAATAACGACAAGACCCCCTGGAAACACTATTTTAGTACGGTTTACAGTTTTTAGGGTTCCGTACCCAACGGGTAAAAACGGGACCCTATTACTAAGACTCCACTGTCCGTCTGTCACCAGACTGTATCTCATGAGCTGTGATAGCTAGAGTTGAAATTTTCACAAATGATGTATTTCTGTTGCCGCTATAACAACAAATAATCAAAACAAAATAAAGTTAAAATTTAAAGGGGTATAAAAGAAACGATTTTTTTTGGCGTTTTATCCCTTCTGGTACGGAACCCTTCGTGTGCGAGTCCGACTCGCACTTGGCCGGTTTTTTTACAATACGGTTTTAAACCTAATGCCAAGAAACTTCTTGAGAGTTCACTTTAGCGCAAAAGTAATGCCGTTGACTCTCCTGGAAGGTCCACTAGCTGTAAGTATGGCGGTATGGCATATGAGCTCTATGCAAAGTAAGTGGCACATCAAGCTACTACAATCTGTCAAATTATTTTAATAGATTTTCAACTTTATCGCTAAAGCATAAGGTTCAAAGTTGATTGGGAAAATTTGACAGTTTCGGGTAGCTTGATGTGCTGGCGTCTGTACCTTGAGTTTGGCAGATGATAACTTACCTCCAATAAAGTAAATTGACGTTTGTATCAATTTATAACTGTCAATGTTAATGTACACTCTACTCCACTTCAACACAACATAATGGGTGTCAGAAAACAAACAATTGCTTTTTCATGTAAGAATAAGAAGTAAAAAGTTGCGCATTAGAATATTCCAAAAATATAGTTAGAGCATTTTCTAAAAACGCGACCTACACGAAACTATTAGTTGGAATACGAGAAAGAAATCTGTCCAAATTTTCACTTGCAGAATAAAATTTCTGTGTACATACTCAGGAGTATGTCTACAAAAAATTATATAGCCTACCACTCCGCGTGTCTTCAAACTTGAAAGAAAAAGGAAACTTTTTCATTTTCATACTTTTCGAACATGTCATCGAACCCACAGGCAGCATTTCCTTTACCTGACATCTTAACCATTAGGCGGAGGTGGTGAAGTGTCGGCAACAGTAATATTTTACGTCGAAAACCTTTTAAATCGTAAACATCAACGCCTGGTTGGAAGAAAAACCAACTTGTGGGCGAAGCGAGTAATGAAGTTTTGAGATTTATGTTTTTTACCAAGTGCTGCTTACTAAATTGAGCCGTAGCCTGCCGTACCGTGCCTCGCGATAAATGTATCCTCAACTTTCGACGATGAATATTATGAAATATTCGTCACTATCTAGCTTAACTTTTTCCTTTAAAGTATCACTTTATTAATCTTTTGAACGCCACAGAAATGTACTTATAGATGACAAACCAAAATGTGCCCAGCACGCCACGGTTCGACTACATGACAGACTTTGACGCTGAGGTCACGTTTTTGATTTTTTGACGTGTGGCGGTCAAAAGGTTAAAGAATAGGTATACAATCAAGAAGGATGTAGTTGAAGTTCTACTTTATATCATATTATAATCAGCTTATAACATTCCCACTGGTGGGACACAGACCTCCACTCTGCGAGGGGGAGTGGGCCATAATCCACTACGCGGGCCCAGTGCGGTTTGGGGAACGACTTCCTTTGGAAGTTCTATTTACAAAGGAAAATAAGTATTTTGTGTTTTGTTTCTGTATGATCATTGTGTTGTACCTAGTAGAGTAATCTACATAAGTAGTTACGTGCCGAATTAACACGAGAGCCAAGACTCCTACAAGGATTATTACAAACAAAGAAAAAAGTAGCACATTGTGCACATGTATATTATAGCATAATGAAGTTTGAAATTCTAAAAAGCTGTAATTTTATAAGCTTGCAACTAATTTCTTTGCGACTAAAAGCTTACCTGTTTACGCGGGTATATTCGTGGGTTAACTTTATTAACGTGTAGATGTCGACGGCGGTCGAATCTCTCAATGAAATTACCTCGTCGCGTCGCACAGTGTCCAATAAGAGCTTTGTAGCAGGACAAAGTTTGTATGGAAATGTTACAGTCATAGTTTCATTAAAATGTCCATGTTAATTTTACAGCTAAAATAAATTAGTTATTTGTATTTGTTCAGGTTAGTAACAAGACTTTTAGGTAATTTTCATGCCAAAATGTGCTTAGAGAAGTTTTCAGACAAGTCTTCATCATCATCTCAGCCGAAAGACGTGCACTGCTGGACGTAGTTCACCTCTAAGCATGGCCACAACAACAGTCTTGCACTTTATGGATCAGTCATCATACACCAGGATATCGGTCCACCTTTTTAGGCATAATTTACATAACTTTTATTGAACACAAATAATCTAGGCCTTTTTGCCTGAAAACGTGTGCACTGTGCGTCTGTGTGCACTCTAATTCGAAGCCGGCGTGTTAGGAACATATGACCTAGCTAATCTGTCTTCTTGTCAGTTGTCTGGATAATTTGCTGCCTGGCTTCAATTCAATTTGGAGGTACTAATATTACTGTAGTTGGATTTATATTATGTGCCACATGAGTCTTTATTTGAGTTGAGATAACAATAGAAATGAAGGTAAGTACATACTTCATTCTTAGTTGTAGATTAGTAGAATGGAAGAGAATGAAGTCCTAGCAATACAATATTAGAAGACGATTGAATGGATTATCATGATAATACTTTTGAGATTGTATCAAAAAGTTACGCGTCTCGTGGACGTGTTGCGTTATTAGTTAGTTCAGGCGTTTGAAGCGAGCTATGGAGGTTTTTAGAGCAGGAGTGGCTCAATGGTAACGGCCGCGACTTACGGGTTGTATGTCGTAGGTTCGAACCCAGAGAGAGGCTTTATGTAAATTATTTATTTAAACACCACTGCTCTCAAGACGGTGAAGGAAAACACTGTGAGGAAACCGGCATGGCCTAGAACCAAAAATTCGAAGACATGTGGCATCTACCAACCAGCACTGAGCCCGCGTGGTGGACTACAGCCTACTCCCTCTCACCGAGAGGAGGCCTGGGTCCCAGCAGTGGGAACATTATAGAATGATTTCTATGGAGGTTTTAAGACTCATGCGAAATTTTGAGTTTACCTACGTTTTTGCAAAAGAGCTCAATAATGGTTTGCTTCGCAGGTCGAGCACACGGGTTTCTTTCCAGCGTAATTTTATGCACGCTCGCCTGCAATCTAAAAACGTAAGACTCTAAAATTTAACTCCTTTTCAAGCTTGTATGTCAAACTAACTCATTATTTTACGTTCCTAAAATATTTATCTTTCAAAAAACCCGGCAGCAAATAAACTTTCACAACAATTTCAAAGGCATACAATTAAAAAATGTATCCAAAAAAAATTGCGACGATGTCATCGTGCCGATTTTTTGATGCATATGAAGCAATAAAATTATTCAGCAGAGCAGGCGCACGGAGTAAGCGGGGCTTACGCGCGCAAACTTTGTTACCTGCATCCAATTAGTTCGGCGGAGCTAAATTGTAAATCTGTGTGACATATTATATCGCACGTGTTTTATGCTTTGCGAGTTATATTTACTGACGACAAGAGAGTCCTGTAATAAGAGAGACATGGAGGGGCCCGTGGCTAAATACTAACAGCCGCACAGGTCGATCGATCAGGTTAAGCTACGCTTGCCGCGGTAGGTCTGTGGATGGGTGACCATCTTTACATACCGTGACCCCTCCGTGCCTCGGAAAACACGTTAAGCCGTTGGTCCCGGCTGTCATTCGTGGATCTTTGACAGTCGTTACGGGTAGTCAGAAGCCCGAAAGTCTGACAACCAGTCTTACCAAGGGGTATCGTGTTACCCAGTAACTGGGTTGTGGGGTCAGATAGGCAGTCGTTCCATGTAAAATACTGGTATTCAGCTGCATCCGGTTAGACTGGAAGCCGATCCCAAAATAGTTGGGAAAATGCTAGGCAGATGATGATGAAGAGAGAGACATGTAATCTTATTAACTTAGATACTCGTAAAGGGAAAATCTTATTAATTTGGCAGTTTATTAGACGAGTGCAAATATACGGTCTACTTGTTTTGTTAGGTTAGCTCGCAATTTCGTTTCTTGACATTGCTTTTGTGCTATTTTGTTTCTAGATGTTCGTGTCGTTTCAAGGATGGGTCTTTCTTTTTGACTATTGTAACCAATGATATCTATTATAAGTACAAAGTAAGTTACCTACCCAACATTCGATATCCAAAAACAGTAAAATGTCCCACTATTAGATGACGATGACACGTGGAAATAGGACGGCATGTCTTAATAATCGGGAGCGAAAAAGAGACAAGACTAAAAAACTTCGTACAAAATACGGAACCCTCGGTGCGCGAGTCTGACTCGGACTTGACCGGTTTTTTTATTTATAAAATCTTTGGTTGTAAGATGCACCAAGATGTTATGGAGATAATATTATACATTCTGAAAGTAGGTAGGTACCTATTCCATTTGTAAAACTTGTACCTACGTCATTATTGTACAAAGTCAGATGAGATGAAAAGATACATCTCGATCTGTTTCCTTTTTATCTTATATTCTTAATGTAAAATCTCTACAACCAGAAAGCATGGAAAGTAGGTTAAAATAATATGTACAGCAAATACGCTCACAAAATTAAATACGAGAGCAAAGCAAATAATTACGTAAGTAAGGTTTTTATGAATTGGGGATAAACTCGCGCTTTTGAGCTGTTAGAAATGCCACAGAATCGGTTGAACTGTGAGTATATCACGGATTTTGAGCGGGGGTTCAGTTTCTAAGTAAGAGTGTATTTTTTCCCCGAGTTTGTCTTGAGCTGCATTGAAATTGAATCCACACGTCACTTACATTTATACACAACTAGCAGCGCACCGCGGTTTCACCCGTCCCGTGGGATCGGGATGGAAACTATCGTCCTTTCCCGGGACTCAAACTATCTCTATACCAAATTTCATCTAAATCTGTTCGACGGTTTACGCGTGAGCGAGTAACAAACATCTTCACAAACTTTCACATTTAATTTTATAATATTAGTAGTATATAAATTCGCCTCACGTGTCCGTCTGTGTGACCGCGTTGATCGTGTAAACTACGCAACGGATTTTGACGCGGTTGTCACCACCATTTAGAGAATTTGAGATTTTTTAGAGGTTTATTTGTGTTCTATCATTTTTCATTCATTCAGCCGAAAGGCGTCATCGACTGGACGTAGTCCTCCCCACGCACCACCACCACTACCGCCACTTCGACCGGTTCCTGTGCTTCTGCCCATAGTGTACGTTTTATACAAGACTTGAATTTTATCTCATTCAGTTGAAGAATGTGGGGAGGTATTTTATTAAAACACTTTAAAGTTCTATTATAACATTTACTTTATTATAATATTTTATAGTCAATATCACTACCATCCTTACTATAATTACAATTTTCTATGCGAGAAACCTGACGATAATATCCTATTCAGTCCTCTGTAGCAAGACGATTACGTATTGATGGAGAGGCCATCCTATCCCAGTACCCACACATATAGATGTATACTCTAGAGGTCAACCTATTCCGCAATCGGCTTTACAGTGACGGGTACATCGATTACGTCACACTGTATCTGCCCCACAGAGGACATTAGCCGTTAGTATGTTAGCCAAAGTGTAGGGACGCACAGAAGATCTATTCCTGTTAACGTTCAATGAATCATAAGCATAACAAAATCAGCCTATAATATTCCCACTACTGGGACACATGCCTCCACTCTGTGAGATTGGGTCGTAATCCAACACGCGGATCCAGTACGGTTTGGTACATGTCACATGTCTTCAAACTTTTGGTCCTAGGACATGCCGGTTTCCTTACGATGACGATCCTTACTTCACCGTTTTGAGAGCAGTAGTGATGAAGTAATTTACACAAGGTATAGCGCCTATCTGGGTTCGAACCTACCACCTACATCAGAACTTACCCAAAAACATAGCCGCATGAGATGAATTCCCGAGTCTGTAGAAAAGTGAACGTGAATACTTGTTTTATCTGTGGGCGGTAGATACAAGATGCAGGTAGTAAGATGATACTGACTATCTGAATAACCATCGCCCTAATTGCGTAACACACTATCAATCACAATTTGAATAATTTTGAAGGATATTGCTAATCCATTGCTTCATATGTTCGAAAAATGTGTCTGCTCAACAACGTAAACAACGCAATGAATGTTGTAGAACTGTCAAAATGAAAGCCATTCCTGCTGATAATAATGTGTTACGCAACTACCCCGCAGAGCAGTGTTTTTGCAAATCACGGTGAGCCCGCCATGAAGTAAACCCTTACATGCTATTCCATTTCGCCAATACCCTATGTTATAAAAATTTTAGAAATAATGACTAGTTGCATGGCTTTATACAAACATCTGAACGCAGGATTTACAGACTAGAGATAACCCTTATTGAATGAGAGTGACTGTGGTGAAAGGAAAGAGGAGCGTTGCAAAAGAAAATTAGATTTACTGCAACAGTATTTAAAGTTCAGTATTCATTGTGTGCTTGTAGATAATCTTCTGGAGTATCAAGTAAAGCATGTCCCTTCTGAAGAAAGCATTTCTGTTGTGTGTCAGCCAACGAACGTTCAATATGACTACCGTGGGACCTGAGTTCCGCTTTACAAGCACAAGACGACTTATTAATGTCCGATTACTTGCGATATCGAATATCTTATGTTCCTTTATTCGTACAATTCAGAAGTGATTGGCTCTATTAGGATTTATTTTGATTGTTCTCACTTTATGGGAGCTAAGTATACTTGTTCCCCAAGGTAATATGATTTCATGGTAGTTTCTTGTTACACGGCTATAATATGAAACGACCTGGGAGAGAACATGTCCGCGAAAAGCAGGGTTTTATATTTCAAGCCAAAATAACCAATGTAACTTTACCGCCTAGATCATCGTCATCGTCATCATTTCAGTTGAAAGACGTCCACTGCTGCACCGTCACTTCGATAGATTCTGTGCTTCACGCATCCAGCGGATTCCTTCGGCCTTCACAAGGTCATCGGTCCACCTTGTAGAAGGCCTATCAACGCTACGTCTCTCAGTACGCGCTGGCACTCCAGAATCTCTGTTCTAAATGCTTAGGTACTTTAAACCTATTAATTTTTAAACACAACAAAAAAATGTCCTTGCCAAAAACACACTATTCGAAATCTTAAACGTTGTATGGGACCAAGGTCGCAAAAAGCAAACATAAAACTAAAAACCGCATTCAAAAGATCTAAATTCGTAGTTGTCAATTTGTTTCCTAATTTTATTTTTGTTTTAAGAATTAATGAATTTTATATGTTTTGCTGTGCAAGTGTAATTTTGGTCCGTAATTGTACCTTAGCTTTAAGCCATTGTAATACCTACCCATAAAATTACATTATGGAATACAAATGAAATATGACTATGAATAAACCAATGACATTGGACTCAGTTGCATGTTTGTCTACAGATTTAAATACTAGTGGGCACCTAACTAGATTTTTAGTGCACACATTTAAATTTCAAAACAAATCCATTTTGAAGTACTGTGATTTTTGGCTGTTGGAATTTTTCAATGAATGATTCATTCTAATCCTGGTTAAACCTTTGGTTAAACTAAAAGGCAGCGAGGTTGGTTTAGCAGAGCGGTTTAATTATTTGGTCCAGTTGACAGCGATAGTCCAATATGTCCAAACGGTCTACAAATGATAGCCGGACTCAACGGCTTAAGGGGCTTACAGGACCTAAACACAAACAACGCAAGTTTTAGAAACAATAAAAGTATATGATCGACTACAGTAAACACAATCAGAAAAATATATAATGTTCTTCAGGATATATGCTAGGTAGGCAGTGTATTAAAAACATAATACAACTAATTTGATACAATAGAAAAAAATCACGAAGATACCTCTAAAAACTTTTTTTTTACAATAAAAACCATACTAATATACATACAATCATTATGATTTTTTTGTCAGATTATTCTACAAGCAACATATTAACTACTGTTTTAATTTTTTCGTCCAAACAATCGATTTTTTGTAATTAAATAATTGCTTCATATTTTGTAATAAATTACCAGGGTTGTGTCATCGCGCTTCTCTTTCTTTTCTATGCAGTCCGACAGTGACCGCGCTTTAGGTCATGTAAGCCCCTTAATTTACTTTCTGACGAACAGAGGATGTAAAATAAAGTTCATTCGTATTACGAGAACCATAATTAGCAACTACGTAACTAAACGTAGTTGCTAATTATGGTTCTCGTCAAGAGAACAAAGTACTATTTCTGTCTTAATAGTAACACGTTTCGCGGGTGCTTTTGGTTGCAATCACGTGAGTATATGCCAAAGGTGAGTAATAGTACTGTTCCTAAGGGCACAGAAAAGCCTTACCATGTAGACAAATAATGTTATTTCAGCACGCAGGTCACAAGGTCTCAAAAATTATTGTGTAAGTTTTCGATACTAACTAAAAAATATCGACTCCGAATATTTCGAAGTCCATATTGATATCAAATTATTGAGTAAAGTTCAGCTTGATAAAGTGTCTTTTATGCGTAAAGTTTGTACATAAAACATGGTGATTTAGTGCCCTCTGTTATTTGGGCTTGCGGCTGAGCTGAGGTCAACGACCGATCAGCTGACGTAGCTAAAAGTTAAACTTGTAAAGCTCGGTGATATGTTAGAAGTCGTGAAGGAGTGATATATGTCTGTCTAGGGCCAGACAGTGTAGGTGTATTGTTAAATATATGGAGCTTTTTAAATGTCACTGTATATTGAACCCTTTAGTTAATAATTAAAAGTTTAAAATCGCAAACTTGTCTTGAGCAAACGTGGAGATAATTGCTCGTGCATTCTCTGCATGAGAATAAACCTTTGCCCTGGAGTGGGACAATAATGGGCTGGTGTTAGTATACGTACCTACCTGTTACAAATAGAGGTTACTGTTGCTTGCAATACGGATGGTCAATGGGGACCAAAGATTCTGGATGTGAGTAGGCCTCGCACACGGTTGACCGCGCCGTGAAAGTCACGGGAATTCACTGGATGCGAGACCCGCAGGACCACAGGAGGTTGATAAAGCCACGCTTGATGGAGGCCTATACGTCATTAAAACAGAAGACGAACAAGCAGGGGAACGAGACGGGGGGGGTGGAGGCCGGTTTCAGGGGATCAGACCGCAATAACTACTTTCAACTGATAATAATAATGAAAGTGTCATAATTTTAACAAAACATAAATAATAAGTAGTTCAGAATGTTTAAACAATCAGTTAATAAAAAACCGGCCAAGTACGTATCGGACCACGCACAATGAAGGGTTCCGTAGTTGGAATGAATTTATCCCAAGAACATTGAACATTGTAGTTGAAAAACATATTCACATTTTCTCCCATTCTTCCCAACTGAAAATGTAAGTTTGTACGCACAATATTGAAAGATTTACCATGTTGTTTTAAGACCACAGACTTCTTATAGGTTTTCCTGTAATCTATAAGTATAGAACGGTTTTCTGTATTTTAGGCTTGGTAGTTTCGGAGATAAACGAGGGGAATTGTCAAATTCCGTCTATTTTCTTAAATAACTTTAATACAATTTATTTTAAAATTATGAAAAATATATATTTGAGATCCTCACAGTAAGCCCTTTCATTGATATGTCACACGGTACAGATTGCGAAACTTTTATTTTTATTTTACTATGTGCCCCCAAAAATGACAACCATATTCAAAATTCATTTATTTACGTTACACGTCTGTGTTTGGGTCACAGAGATTCATATATGTACCAAATTTCAACGTAATCGGTCCGTTAGGTTTGGAGCAAATTGGCTGTGACAGACGGACGAACAGACAGACACACGAGTGATCCTATAAGGGTTCCGTTATTTCCTTTTGAGGTACGGGATCCTAAAAAGCACTAAGCTTAGGATTGAAAACTAAAGCTATACGTTATTTTGCTTCGTTCTTGATAGTCGTTTTCTCTTGCTTTTGTAGCGCGTTGCAAACTAGTTGTCTGCTAATAAACAGCTTAGTTTTTAAGTTTATAAGCCCTGGCTGGAGACCTTAGTTTATTGAAGCATTCACAGGCAAGCCCAGTTAAGCAGACGACAACCTCATAAGCATAACTACGTTATGACATTCACAAAAAAAAAGTGCTAACAGAAAACATAGTGACCAAACCCCGTAAAGTGTCAAGTTTCCGAGATATTAACGTTCGAAGTTGATCAAGTGACATCCATATTTTTTTAACTTGCTTACAACTTTGTAGCATAGATGTTTGAAATAGTCACTACGAATGTTTAATAGTACATTATGATATAAGTGCGGTAAGTTGAAAATTACAGCCGAGGCGATATTGCTTGCCCGAGCCGTAGGCGAGGGCTAAAAGAAAGCAGAGGCTGTAATTTTCAAAGCGCACGTATGTCATACGACGTTTTATAACATATTTGCGAGGAAATAAATAAAACTCGGACTGAACTTGCATATTTGCTTGTTTTCCATATGATGAAATTTTGATACGCTTGTAAGTATCTATCGGTCGATTTTTCGGGCGAGGCTTAGAGTAGCCTTTTTCGCTGCCTCTGAGACTTCTGGCGGTGTGGAATTAATAAATATTCATCATTACAACGCGGTCACATTAACTTGACGCTTGGCGTTGATGACGTCATTTTGGCACTCTGGTACGGTGTGACAAAAAAGCATCAACAACTAAACGCACCTACGACACAGGAGAAATTCCTAGTGAGGGGCAACGTTTTTTTTAAGAAAAAAAATGTATGTAGGTAGTAAATACTACCTATATAATTTCAAATCTTTATTTGCAGGAAGTGTAGGTAGTAAAATAACTATTTTATGTTGATTGTCAAAAATATATAGATGAATAGATAGAATAAAGATGCTGACCATACTGACCCTTGCCGGGCGAGCTAAGGGAATACGGGGGGAAGCGGGCGGGGCCTCGCATTCCACAGATGCGTCAAGTTAATGTGACCGTGTTGTACTTGACGACATTTTCAAATAATAAAAAGTACAGCGAAAAGAAAAAGCGCGCGGAATAATTTTTACTTCTTATTCTTAACAGATAAGCGATGCGCGCGCATCGAGCTTTTTTTTTTCAGGCATAGGCACAAAACAGCCAGTATTATTAATAAAGTAAATTAATATTTTTGTTTTTGTTACAGATATTAATGGTTGTAGTTTATTGTCAAAATTAATTAAATTAAAGAATTAAATGTTTATTTATTATATTTATCTCCCAAAGTTAATTTTATTCATAAAATGTTGACATCTTTTCTGAAATAAAAACTCTTTGCTAAGATTTAAAAAAGTACCGTTCGTTTTGACGGAGCATCTTGATAAACCGTGCGATTTACTTTACATTACCGCACAAGTGCGTAATGAGATACATTACGATATTGAAATTGGTGAAATAAGAGACCCTTTACGAGCAAATATGTTATAAAATAATAAAACATCTGTGCAACAAAATGGCGGACAGGTAGGTTTGCCAAAAATCTTCATTTTCTTTTTAGAAATATAAAATAAACAATAAACATTAACAGTAATAAATAACACAGGTACAGTCATATTTAATAAGTATATTAATAATAATAAGAGATAGGTATAAATACTAATCATGTCATGTCAATTAAACTATATCCTACACCGAAGGCTCACACTTGTCACACAAAATGTGTCTATGTCAGTCGTTACGGGTAGTGAGATACTCTGTTAAAACCGAGAGTATAGCATGGCCTAGTTTGAAGCAGTTTGGCTTGTTGAGGTTAGATGACAGTTGCTCCAAGTAGAACAGCGTATACACACACAAAATTTGGTTAGATTGGAAGTCGACCTTCCTCTTTTTAATCCATTTAAAGGTTGTCTTTAAAAGATCGCTCTTAGCGATAAGAGTGAGATAAGACTGCCCATTGAGCCACCCTTTTGTAAAACTTTAGCATCTGTGTCTGTAATTTATATGGTGATCATAATAAAAAGTTTTCTATTCTCTAAACCTTGTTAAGAAATGTTTAAATGGCGACGACTGACAATGTTTTCTGTACCTGCACCTTACAGAAAACATTGTCATGGTTATGATATGTGATATATGTATATATTGTGATAGTGTGTGCAATTACTTGCACACAC
This sequence comes from Luperina nickerlii, assembly GCA_963855955.1. Lineage (NCBI taxonomy): Eukaryota > Metazoa > Arthropoda > Insecta > Lepidoptera > Noctuidae > Luperina > Luperina nickerlii. Next base: position 9,729,365 of record OY979677.1, on the reverse strand, counting down.
TATCAATTACAATCTGAACCATTTTGAAGAATATCCTAATCCGTTGCTTCCTATGTTCGAAAAGTTTGTTTGCTCAGCAACGTAAATTAAGCAATGAATGGTGATGAACTGTCATAATGAAGCCATTTTTGGTATGTTACGATTTGAATCATGTTTATTATGATTTTGGTTTAAAACAGCAGCGAGACCCATCCTCTATCTATTAGATTACATGTGACTTACAAAATTACTAATGATAGTCAAATACAGGGTCAAATTAAATTAGCTAGCGAAACTGCAGACCCATCAAGTCTGCAGTTTCAAAGGACACGGTCAAATAAAAACATTTGATGTTTTTTTTTGGGGTCAACGACCATTGGCAGTGTTATTACTTAAAGTATGAGTTGAGGAAATCTGTTTTGTTTCATCGTGTTTAAATATCAATAACTATCACGTCTGTAAAGCTTATACCAAAAAACTGTTATTTTTAAACTGATATTTCAAGTGATTACACAAACTGCGGCCGAAGACCCCAAAAATAAGTTCTTTATTTTTATCATGATGTTAAGATAGCGATACTTATCACGTCTGCGGAGTTTCGCTAGCTAATTTAATTTGACCCTGTACATCTCTGCCTACACCGTGATGATATAAGCATGATGTTATGCTACTTATTACGTATTTTCTTGTGTTAATAATGAAACGCTGTCCGTACTAGTGTTAGCTAACTATGTAACAATACTAGGTATGTAAGTGCCTGTTAAATACACATCGTCTTTGTACTGCAAAGTGCTTGCTCATGGCGACTACGTAATAATACTATCATAGATTCATGCAATACGGGTGTTATATTGTACTGCATTAAGCTGCATAGCTTTGCTATTCAATATGCGGACGTGAACGTGTGTCCGTTACCTACATGACCTTCGTAATTACCAGATGGATTTTGAAGTGATTTTCATGCATAAATCAGTCTATAATGTTCCCACTGCCGAGACTCAGGCCTTCTCTCGATGAGAGGGAGTGGGCCGTAATCCACCACTCGGGCTCAGTGCGGGTTGGTAGATGTCACATGTCTGCGTGGTTCTAGGACATGCCGGTTTCCTCACGATGTTTTCCTTCACCGTTTTGAGAGTAGTGGTGATGCAATAAGTTACACAAAGTAATGCGCCTCTCTGGGTTCGAACCTAAGACCTAGAGATCGTAAATCACGGCCGTTACCACTTAGCCATCACTGCTTCTTTTTCATGGCTTGAGCCTTTTACACATTCTTCGTAACAATACTTCTTAATTACCGTTGTTTATCGAGACTTACCGTGTTTTGGTAACAAGATACGTAGTAACTGCCTCGTTAGTTTAGTGGTCGTAAGCTCTATTGCTGAGCATGGGGTCCTGTGTTCGGTTCCCAGGTCGGAAAAAGTGTTATTAGGTTTATAGAGTTATGAGGAACAGGGTGTAAGCCTCCATAGAAAAGGGAAGATCCTCCGACCAGACGGGTGTTGTGTCAGGCGGGCAACTGCGCTGGTTTGGTCCCTGGGGTGGTCACATGCTATGTGTTTTGGTGCGCCGGTAATACCGCCGGTAATACCGGACCCTCCTCTGGGGAGTACTCCCCGTACTCCCCAGAGGAGGGTCCGGTAACGGACAGCCGCGGCGGGTTCACGAATGAGTGCTAACGCGTGCCCGTGTTCCCGCCGTAAGTGGCAGAGGAGGACACCGTGGAGTTTTAGTGGGTTAGAGTCCCACATAACTGCACTTTCTCAGTGCAGTATGCATGAGCATTTCTCCACGATAAAAAAAGGCGGGCAACTGCCCGATGATTCATGTAGGCCGTTGTATCTATGCTAGTTGCGCGGTAAACTCTGCTTGCGAGATGCAGGATTTTGCGTGACGTCAGTATGACGCGTTGTTCGCATCTGGCGTCGTAGATACCGCTACAGGTTTATTTTACCTGGGATTTTTCAGTTGATGGTAATAATCAATTGGTAAACAATTTAGTGGATATTACATACCCCTGTCTCACCCCCCTGAGCAGTTGGATGGGGCTGGTTTTCTGATCCTGGATCTGGACATTATGAAATTATATCTAATTTCATAATCTGGTTCTATAGGAAAATAATCTGAGTTATAGACATAGCTTGCAGAGTAGGCAAACTGAAGCGGCAGTGAGCTGGCCATGTTTATCGATGGACCGATGGTGGGTGGAGCTGGCGAGTCCTCGAGTGGAGACCGCGTATCGGCAAGCGTAGTGTGGGACGCCCCCCAGCTAGATAGACGGATGAGTGACGACCTAAAGAAGGCGGCTGGGACAGACTGGATGCGGAAGGTGGAGGACAGGGTGTTGTGGCGCAGCCTGGGAGAGGCCTATGTCCAGCAGTGGACTGCAATTGGCTGAGTTGCTTGATTGATAGTAATAAGCCCGCCCTCTATTACATTGGACTTAAACAGAACTGGTGAAATGTGGGTGTGCTATTAGGTGTACATCTGCCCAACCCTTCGGGAAACCAGGACGTGAAGTTATATTAGAATAGAATAGAATACTCTTTATTATGTACACCATATAAATTACAGACATAAATATTTTATTAAAAATATAATATATAAAAATAAAAAATAATAATAATAATAAAAAATATTATATTTATATTATGTTATAGGTAGGTAAACCGTAGGTAGCTTATCCGAAATGAAAGAAGACATTAACATCAATATAAAACTACTACTACTACTTTTTTATTGTTTTGTTTTATTGTATTTTATAAATGTAATTTTTATCTTTTAAAGCATGTAAATCTTTTATTAACACATCATTGTTTTATTAATAAATTTATAATTTAATTATGTATTCAGAGCATGTGTACTCGATAATGTGTAAGCTGTTGTTACCTGTAATTGAGTGTGCATTACAGGATAATGTATGTTATACAAATTCTATAATGGTAAAAGCAAATTGTAATGTATCTCGTTGGTAATCTTTAAATAAATAAAACTACCCAACCTAAAGGCAGTCCTTAAAGACACGATATCACCATAACTACTGAACAAAGATGCACAAAACGACCACCGTCTAGTCCACAACACAATTATTGTAACCAAAATCTACCAAGCTAACTAATAATTGACAATGGCGGTTGTAATTTGTCCTCAAATCTAGTTCCCAAGTGGTCCACAAGACGGGGCAGCAGCTTAACTTACTGAAATGCTAACGAACCATCTCTGTTCCAGGTGTTGTATGAATGGAGTGATAATATATTTATTCGAATTTGCTGGTTGAGAAATGCAATGAAGGTTGCAAAGATTACCGTTGTGGTATATCGTGGTGCGTCGGTAAAGAAAAGTGAAAAACTAGCTTTTGTAGACTATTGCTGATAATTACCATTGCAGGGTGATGATCACTGCATTTGTGCGGTTTGAATCTGCAGAAGTCCAACATACCCCTACAGGCCTTCAAACTTCTCAAATTTAAATGGATGGATTTTTTTTAAATATCCGCTTGCTTATCTAGCAGGAGTGATTCCCTGACCTTCAAGGCTCTGTGTACCCCAAATCTAGGGGTTTCACGTCCCGGCTTCTACGGCCAGGCTTCTACGGCCAAACGTCTACGTCCAGGCTTAGAGCAGGACAATCTCATTAAACAGCGCTCTACATGCGTATCAGAACTGCGCGCAGCATAGATACGCGTGCAGCACGCAGTTCGCGGTTCGCAGTACGCGTATATGTGCTACGCGCTACACGTGGAGCTTAACTGTGCACTCTACGCACACTGATCCTCGCGCTACTGGCGACCAGCTGCCGCTGCTGCTGCGTCGCGCTCTGCGGTCTACTGAGGGTCTGACCGGGCTTCTGGAACCGTGCTGGAAAGCCCTGCTACCGGATGTCCACGCTTCTGCGTCCCGGAGAGCCAAGGACCTTTCCCAACTTACACATGCTAGTGCTCAGAACAACTGTGTGACCTTGCCCGCGACCTAGTTTAAACTCCTTCTTTGAGGATTATACGTATTCACCTTGCCTAAGTGTTTCTCTTTACTCTACCCTACTTGTTAATGGCCTGCGCAGTCTACCTGCAAAGCCCTAGCCGTTACAGTTGCACAAGGTTACAAGCGGCATCGGGTGCGCCAAAGTTCACCTAAATTTTCAACTCCGATAATTAGAAATCCGAAAATGTTCTTCCTAACATTTTTCATCCTAACAATCACAATTCCTAACTACTCTGTCTCTAATGTTCATAATTCCGAAGCATTCAACTTCATAATGTCAGTAGCAATAAACATCTATTATACTTTTATTTGTTTTCCTATATTTTCTAAACATAACCATCTTTTATACTATTATTCAAAGTCATATCTTTTTTGTTTAGATTTCTTTTTATTCATAATAATCAGTATTATATCTAAGGCTACAAGTATTTTGGTGTTTTTTGTCTCCAACTAACCGTTTGTCGTAAAAACGATGTGGAAGGGATCCATAGGTTAGGTTAGAACTGTGACCAACTACGCGCGAGCCGAGCGAGCGAAGCGAGCGGTGCCGCGGCAGCGGCCGGCGAGCGCTACCTCGAAATTAGTCGCGAAATTTTTTTTCATAGTGCCCCAAGACGACACTGACCTGAATTTCATTCATTTAAGACAAAAATCACTTGGTAAATGTTTCTTTCTGAGTATGAGTGAAAATATTATGGTAATTATGTTTAGGGATAAAAGCGTTATGATAAAATACAGTAGGAGTTTAAATATATTTACAGTAATGATATTATTAATTACAATTTTCGGAAACATGACTGTTATGAACATCACCGGTAGCATAACAAATAGTATGAATGAAAACTTTAGGATGAAAAATTTTAGGAAGAGTGATCATTCGGATTACAAATCATTAGGAAGAACAATTTCGGGTAAAGAACTTTAGGTGAGCCAATATGGACCCGCGGCATCATTGGCGTCGGACACAAGGTTAGTTTTAGTTGCTGCGTAGACGTTCTAATTGTTTACCGAATTAGTTTACTGTTAACGCGTACCTAACACTCCATTTATTTCTACTCCGTGGTCCCTGGCTACCAGTGTACATACATTATGTTTTACGTGCAGCCATGCAGGTATAATATAAACGAGAAACGGCTAGTTGAATACATGTGTACATGGCACTAAGGTTATGGCTGGATGTTTGATTAAACAGTTCTGCTAGCATCTGTGTTAGTTAATGAGGTGAAATTGTTACTCCTTGTAAGTAAAATGCCGTCGTATTTAATTAATGTGTGCGGAGAGGGGCTCATGTCTAGGTTATAACAGCCACACGGATTAACCGAAGTTTAAGATACCTTTGCTGCGATCGGTTCGTGGATGGGTGACCATTGTATATCGAGGCCCCTCCGTACCTCGGAAAGCACGTTAAGCCGTTGGTTCCGGCTCTCATTTGTAGATCTTTGACAGTCGTTACAGGTAGCCACAAGCCCAAAAGTCTGACAACCAGTCTTACCAAGGTTTATCGTGTTACCCAGTAACTGGGTTGTGGAGGTCAGATAGGCAGTCGATCCATGTAAAATATTAGTGTTCAGCTGCATCTGGTTTTATACTGGAAGCCGACTCCAAAATAGTTGAAAAAAGGAGTCTCTCTTGTTTCATCAAAAAGATTTTGACAAATTATCACTTCGTAAACAAGTTTCCGCATAATTTCATTTGCCAAATCATACTTAGCAAATAAACATCACAAAAAATTGTAACGCAAACCTAATGTTTGGCAAGTGAACGTTTAAACAATAACTTGCTTACCAACTAGTACTTTTACCAATTTTAATGTAGTCAAATATTTCAGTTGGTAGGTATAACATATTTTGCGCAAAATAAATAATAATAATCATTTATTTATCCAGATCACAGAATCCAATTTGTTAGTAATTACATAAAATAAGCCAAATATTTAATACCGTCGGGGCCACTATTTCTATCTGCCTATGATTTCAATTGGCCCTTTGTAATATGAGATAAGGTAAAGGTATTTGTATTCTCATTCGCTCGCTCTAGCATCCAATATCGACGGAGCCCCAATTTCTTCTATCTTCTATCGATGGGCTCCTATTTTTGCGAGGGTTTAAAGTAACCTAACAAAACCGAACCTCGGGGTGCCTTTCGCTCGCTCTTGCATCCTACGTCGCCTAATGTTATTAAAAAAGTAATTATGTAAGTAAAACCACATAATTAACAAAAAAAATAAATAAATTGTCTATATATTTTTTTTCAAAACAAATTATTTGATTAAATATTTATTGTCTAAAGATTCTTTGCTGTAATAAATCCAAATGCCTAAATGACATTATCCTTGATAATATTCTGCCAAGTAAAAATTTGACCAAATGAAAATGGGCGTAGGTACTAAAATCATTCCATTGCATTGCTATAAAAAAGGTTGCTTAAATTTGTTTGGGTAGTGAAATTTTGGCAAAATCTTTTCGGCAAAATGCATAAACATTAAAAGAAACTCGTCATCCGATAAAATTTACATCTTCACGTGTTTTTGTAACGATCCTTACATACTCCATTTGCTTCGTTTACGTTCACACATCTTGTAATCTCAGATCAAATAATCGCTGGCCCGGAACATAAAGGGCTAAGCAATGAACACGGGCGGGTTTTAGACAGTAAGAGTCTGACACTCCCGTCCGCTCCACCCAGAGCGGGAGGATCATCATTTGTTGATATCCCATTCTGAAAAAAAAAATCTCAGCAGTAAAGTGAGGCCGGTTTCGTAAGCATTTGTGCACATAGTGAGGTGTAGTTTGAAGCGTGCGTGTGAGCGTGTATGCACAGAGCGGAGGTGTAGTTTTTGCATGCTTCACTGTATTGTTCGCAGCGCTATGTCTTGACTTTTTATTTGGTCTGAGCTTGTAATAGGTACGCACGTTAGACTGAAGACTGTTAAATAAATAAATGGTATTAAAACTGAAGTCCATTAAACTAAGAGAGAGCACTGATGGTCCAGTGGTAACGACTACGAGTTACAAGTTAAAGTCGTCGTTTTGAACCCAAGGAGGCACTTTACTTTGTGTGAATTATTTCATCATCACTGCTCTCAAAACGGTGAAGGAAAACATCGTGAGGAAACCGGCACGTCCTAGAAATTAGAAGACATGTGCCATCTGCCAACTCGCATTGGGCCCGCGTAGTGGATTATGGCCCACTCCATGTCACAGAGAGTTGGCCTGTGTCCCAGCAGTGGGAACATTATAGGAAGATTATGCCATTAACTGTAAGGTATTCACACAATATATACTGTAACTAATTTCGCATCAAAATGTACCCCACAAATTAATAATAATAAATAATAAAAATAATCTTTATATTCCAGTTTAACAAATTACATTTACCACTTGATTTATCATACCCTTATGAAGTCTTATAAATTGTAGGTTTATATAGAGTTATAAAACTCTGAAACCCAAGCTAAGATTTTTTTAATGTTTAATTTCATTTTTATTTTTGTTAAATTGAAAGATCAGAGGGGCAATTCTACTAATTTTAACAACGTTCACAGTCTGATCTCAGTCTCAATCTGTCACAAATTTCCCTACATTTTGACAAGTTTTTGACATTTCTTTGTCGCTGAGATGAGACTGCGACTAGATTTTGAACGTTTTAAATTACGAGAATTGGCCTTCTGGGTTCTCAAGTTAATGCCAGGAAGACAAAATATATAAGTTTCGAATTTCATAGTGTGGGATCTAAAAATAAAAATATAATTTAAACTTACTTATACAAAAACAAAATATCTAATAAAAGAGAAAAAACCATCTGTAAATGTAAATTACCATGCACCAACCCCCGCACTATTTAACAACGGAGAATATTTCATCCCGGATTTGTCCTACAAGTTGATTAACAAATTAATACCTATCATGAAGATTAAAAGGCTTTTAAGCCTTTATAATGCCACTTCCGTGCTTCGATGACCATTCACCCCGCCAGGGGATCCGATTGAAATTAATTAAATCAATTCTAAGTCCGTTTATTTATTTATCAAAGCGACGATAAATAGTGGGCAGCACGAATGTTTGTTGGTTGCAAATTGTAATCTAAAATAATTAAGGCTCCTACAAACAGGCGCGACACGCGATATAATCGCGCGCGACACAAAGGCACCGCTAGTTGCGCGACTTGTGGTGCCTTTGTGTCGCGCGCGATTTTATCGCGTGTTGCGCCTGTTTGAAGAAACCTTTACCTACTGTTCAGTTTACGTTTTATTTTTTGTATCTAGTTCAAAAACGTTACTTCACGCGCGACTGAGCAGTGGTGCCCCAGTGGTAATGGCCGCGACTTGCGAGTTGTAGGTTGTAGATTCGAACCCTGACAGGCGCTATAGGTACTTTGTGTAAATCATTTCATCACCAAAACGGTCAAGGTCAAAAATTCGAAGACATGTGACATCTACCAACCCGCACTAGGCCCGCGTGGTGGATTACGGCCCACTCCTTCTCACAGAGAGGAGGCCTGTGTCCCAGCAGTGGGAACAATAAAGGCTGATTATGTACGCGCGACTATTTATTAAAATGTTATATATTGGAGAAGAACAAGAATCGCGTATTAGTTTCAGCCTACCCCCAAAGAACGAAAGCCGTGAGCTTATGTATGTACAGACGCCAGCAAGCTACTACAATCTGTCAAATTTCTTTAATAGATTTTCAACTTTATCGCTAACGTATAAGGTTCAAATTTGATTGGGAAAATTTTACAGTTTCGGATATCTTGATGTGCTGGCGTCTGTACTAGCTTCTGCCCGTGAATTCCACCCGCGTGGGACTCAACATACCGCAAAGCACTCGGCAATACTATAGCTTTCGGCCAGTGAAAAAAATTTTTGAAATCAGATCACTTCTAGAGATTACCGTCAACATCCAAACTTACAATCTTCAATTCTTTATAATAGTGTAATTAGTGTAGATTATAACAGAGGAGAAAATCACAGATCTATAAACATCTTCAAACATCTTCAAACAAACCGTAACAGACACTACAACCCTTAGTTCAAATGCAACCATAGACATAATACCGCTGCTCCCATCCAATTAGGGATTAAAGATCGCAGTACAAAGAAATAAGAACGACTGCCTGCTACGTAGTAGAGGTAACAAGCTTTTATTTGTACTACCAACTGCACCTCGGCATTAACGGAGCGTGTTTATCTGTCCACTGTCCTGTGCGAGCGATGAATCCGATGCGATGCTATGTGATGGAAGTAAACGAAAAACACAGTATGACATTATAAAACTGTACGAACTGTACAGTTTTTGCTGTTCACTTTAGACAATTGACTCCGATACCACTTTTACCTATAAACCAATTTTTACTCTTTTTTTTATAATTGCTTATGCCTCTTTTTACTTAGTCGAGGTCATTTTTTTATTAAGTGCACTTGCAGGTAAGTGGACAAAATGCATTGAGCCGCAATTTTTTTTAACGCATAATTATTAATTTCCACGTTCAAAATCATAGTGATAACTTGGTAAACATTGTGGTATAAACACGTGCCCTTGTTTTGCCTACCGTCCTTTTAAAATAGCCCCTTATTGTATATACAGCTACGAGAAGTACTGGACAGATTTAATCTTTACTGGCCAATCATGCTCCTACCCATTCTGAGAAAATAATATTCTCCTACATTGCGTCGCATCGCATTATTCGCTTACAAAAAACGGGTATTTGAAGAAACTATTGCCGTCGCCTTACCTCAAGTCTACCACCGTAATGTGGGATAGGGACAGCTGCAGCTCAGACCGAAATTGTCACAAAAATTTTGACGAGATCGACGTTTCGTATTCCCCTTTTTTCTTCTCGAAAACTGAGCCGATTCAATATTTTTTTACATTAACGTTTTAAGAAAGATTATGTTTAGGTTCCTAACATTTTATTATGTTATTTATTTATTTATTTTGTTAATAACTTTTGTAATTTGTCTGGTAGTTGTCTAATCACGGCGGTAAAAATAGGGCATTTTTTGTAATTTTTAGAGGGTCATATTAACTTTCCTAATTAGTTACTGAAAAAAGAAAATGACGCTGACGTTTACAGCAGACCATGATTTTATGAAAAAAAAAATTGCTCTAGAGGCATTGCTCAGGAAAAAAAGGGAATACATTTGTATGAAGAATCGCATGCCTTGTACCCTCCTAAGTACAGTGAAATGTTATTTTTAGTTTGCAGTTTGCTTGACAAATTTTTTTAGAAGAGAATTTAAAGGAATTGTGAGCGGAGATATTTCGTTTGAATGTTATTGTTAATTACTGTCTGAAGTTTTAAATGGGAACTCGAAATGAACCGTTGCAGACGAATGGTTTTAGTTTGTTTAGGATTTATTTGGTATTTGAGAACGTTTAAATATTAGACCTAGGTTCTAAGGGTTCGGACATAGTGACGGAGGCAGCGGAACTAAAATCGGGGCGGCTGACGAGCCAGACACTGTACTGCTCGCTGGTACATCCTGGTTACGTTGTGTCCGAGTTTGTTTATAGCATGAGGAACAGGGTGTAAAGTTCACTCATTCTCCATAGAAAAGGAAGGATCCTCCGACCAGATGGATGTTGCGTCTGGTGATTTATTTCCTGACGATTGATGTCGGAACGTTGTATATATGATAGTTGCGCGGTAAACTTTGCTTGCGTGATGCAGGATTTTGCGTGACGTCAGTGTGATGCGTAGTCCGCATGTGGCGATGTAGATGCCGCTACAATAGCAGCAGGATCAAAATTTGTTTCAGCACTTCCTGACTGGGACGGGTCCTGCGTTAACTCAGGATGGAGAGTGCCAAAATCGGATTTCCTTTGTAATGAACAACGAGGGTTGCTGAGAGTCGGCGGGTCCACTTTGTCTGCATTAGAGTTGCACATGTCCACTAACTTCGACCTTTCTATTGCTGGGTACCGATTAAATTGGTGAAACGTAACATGGAATGTAACACACACACATACTCACGCTTTCTTCCCATGGGGATAGGCAGAAACTACAGAACGCCACCTGCTACAATCCTTACAAACTGCTCGTTTACATTTATACATCTCTAGTCATACACACGCGCCGGTTCCGAAGAACATCACCAATAAGGTCACTATAGGTTCTCCCATGCAATAAAACATGTAACATGCCAATTTGTTTCAACGTATGGTTACGGTTCACCAATCTGTATCGTCTAATACCGTATGGTATTAGACGTACAGTCACCATAAGAGATGAGTAACCAGGGCCATCGGGTATAGTTTAAGTTTAGTAAGAAACCAATGGATGTTTTCGAATGAAATTTAATTTGTTACATGGACTGTTTGTTTTCTATTCATTAAATTAAATTTTGTTCGAAAACATACGGCAGTTTCTTACTAAACTTCAACTATATCTGACGACACTGGTTACTTGTCTCCTTTGGTGACCGATACATATAACGCAGCCTCTTAGTAACGTAGTACCTTGGCAACAAAGATCGCGTTTACAAAAAGTTCCAAGCCCTTGAAAGAACTAGATTTAGGCATATATATAGTAAGAATTGAAAAACAATTTTGCTTTGTACCGCCTTCTGTAATGTGGGTTTGGCAAAACCGTCAAAAATTGCGGGCCAAGTATATCTTTATTCTAAGTCAAATAATAAAGGGTTAAATAATTCTTTCAAAGAATTCAGATTTCAAAGGTTGTGTGGTTCTTTGCCGCAGACATTATTTAGAAATAAATATTAATGAGAACAATTTTGTATGTGTATGTGAACAGAGAAATATACTGAATAGTTAATGAGTAAAATATAATAAGATCCACGTGTTTTATCTTAGAGCAAATACCTTTTATTGTTAGTGAAAAAAGGTCGTCTCTCGTGAGAATAATCGTCATATGGTTGTTTGTTGTGTGTTCGTGATTTTAGATCATTAAGTCTAGGTTTCTTCAGAATATTTTTCTTCACTGGAATTCGAGACTACGATTAGCTAGGAAAGTATTAATGTGATTAAAGAAGTCACGTGCCGCAAAGCCGCAATGGGATCGGAGACAACAATGAAATGTGAGTCGCTTCATAGACCACTTGAAACAAAGGACCGAACGAAAACCGTATTTTCTTCTGTAGTTTTTGTAGTTTATTTCATATTCCGTATCGCTTACGGACATGAGATTAGTTCGGGATCCAAACTAAGAATGAATATCAACATAATTTGACAGTTATCCCTACTGACGGTGTATTTTAGCCTGTCCGAATAATTTAATTAGATACTTGTTTTGTCGGATCATCTACTTTCGGACGGGACTCCTGTCTAAGTCCGTCAACGAAGGTACGTCGTTGTCGGACTTAGACAGGAGTTCCCCCGGGATGATAAACAGATTAACAAAAACTTGGGACACGTCGATAGGTCAATATGTTTTAACTGATAGAATTGTTGCTCGTGACTTCGCCTGTCTATATTTCATAATTTTTAAGGTTCCGCACCTCAAAAGGAAAAACGGAACACTTATAAGATCACTTCGTTGTCCGACTGTCTGTCCGTTGGCCACGACCCTTTTTCTCACGAACGCGTGGAGTTATCAAGTTGAAATTAATATTAAGTACTCAAGGCTACAATCCCTTGAAGCAGTGTAAAAATCAAACTTCTAAGTCAACGCAATCAAAAGATTCGGGCGTTTATGTTCCGAAATCAAAACCTATAGGATACTTCCCGTTGACCTAGAATCGTGAAATTTGGCAAAAGGCAATGTCATGTAGCACAAGTAAAGGAAGAAATTTGAAAACCACAAAGTAGTTGCATTACAAAAAAAAATCCCGTGATAAACTATTTAAATAATTATCTAATCTACCTACAAAGTACGGAATCCTCGGTGAGCGAGTTCGCCTCGCATTTGACCGTTTTTTTTTAATACAGGATGAAAAGTAGCCTATGTCCTTCTCCAGATCCCAGGTTACCTATCTGTCTTTTGTAACAATCGGTTCAGCAGTTTAGGCGTGAAACGATAAATGACAGACAGACAGACAGAGTAACTTTCGAAATCATAATATTTGTGTGGGTAGAAATGATCGTGCCGTAGCAGTACTAATGCCATTACAAACATGCAGCTGGATAAGTGTTAGCGAAGTTACGTGTGTATACATACAAAAACAGGATTTAATTCTACATAGAATATTTGAATTAATGTTACTGTAAAGTAAGGAACACCATGTGTGACCGATCCTAAATCACCCTAGCTAGGCTGATAAAAGGACATTATTCATTTCGTACCCAAAAACAAAAGTGCTGGCTAGAAAAAAAAGTTTTTGGGATGCATGAACAAGCCTCCTCGTGTAGAACAATTTGTTCCGCCAGTTACTGAACTGAACCGAGCATTCGGCGCATCCTGGACAGTTACACCCAACGCCTTATATGACTGGCCAATTCTTCTCATGCCGTGGAAGGGCTATCGCCCGCCTGGTTTGCGACCGCCCTCCCACGGGAGTCCGGCGTCAAGCGGCTTGCTGTGTTTGTCGATGCGTGGGAGTTCCAGTGCCTTAGGCATCTTTTGAGCACGCTCGTTCCATCATAGGCCTCATCCAACGCTTTCTATCAGGCGTGATCGAGATCAAGAGCGGGCCCATTCAGCAATAAAAAAGTACTGTTTTCTTATGGGAAATAACCTCTTGAGCATATTTTACTATTACAGCGAGTCTAAAATTAACCCCTCGGCTGCTATTTGAGATTGAAAATGTCAAAAATCATAATTTTATAACAAGTTTATAGTTAAAACATATTCAGGATATTAAATTCGATTAAAAGTTGGTATTTTTTAATGTTATGCTTATAACACTTGTTATAAAAATTGGATTTTTGGCGTTTTCAATCTCAAATAGCTACCGGGGGTTAATTGTAGACTTTTGCTGTAATAGTAAAAAATGCTCAGGATGTTACTTCCCATCAGAAAAATTATAAAAAGGTATTATTAATTTTTATAATTTTTGGGTATAAAAAGTTCGACACTTGAATGATGTCCTTTTCGTTTTTCCTAATTTTGTTATTATTAGTGTTTAAGTTGGTTCTCCCTGTAAATGAAATTACAGTTATATTTGAATACCGGAAACCCCAGAGTTATTTGATTGCTGTGCTGCTGGAGGGTTTCTTGCGCCATTTCTTCTCAGCTTAGCGGGCATTTTGGCGGACGTGTCTTATGTAATTTTGACGTTCGAAATGATTCTCAGCCTAATTTGAATAAATTACTTTTGATTTATTTTAAACCTGAAGAAACGTTGGCGTTTGTGTCGAATCTGAATAATTTATTATAAGTACTATATTTAGAAAATAAGACTACAACATAAATCCTAACGAGGCATGATGGGAGAAAATAATGTACATCTAGAGCTAGTTCCTTGATTTTCTACTTATTTTCTTCTTTGAGTTTCATATCAAGTAAATTCTTAGAACGAAGGCAGGCGCTTTCTAAGAATTTTATGAGTTACGTGATTATAACTGAAGTTCCTGAGCTATTACGTGTTGAAGATGGTCGCAACTTTGATAAAGTTTCGTAAAACATGAGATCTTTCTTTATAAAAGGCTCTCAAAAGTAACAAGTTAACTAAGTTATCATAGTAAATAACTTGAAAAAGTGATGCCTTTAAAACATTCTAAAGATCATTGAATTAGATTAAAGTGTACCGGTTACGTAACTACTACGAACGCGTAGCTGTCGTAGCAGTAACCGGCCTACGCCGTAGCCGTTACGCAGTCTTATATATTATACTACTACGGTGCTAATGTTCTAATCCAAAATGTTTAAAGTACATTGACGATTAGATTTTGATTGCTCTTTTTACCGTTTTGGCCAAATGACGAGTTATCCGGTTTAATAGTAGTTATAAAATTATCATAGTTTTATTTTATTAAAGTTATTATGCTTTAATAAGTCTACAAAAAGGTTAATTTTCTAGTTAATTAAAATATTGTGTTGGGTGTCACAATTTTTAATCAAAGTTAACAAGTAAGTAGAAACTCATAGATTATATAGCCGTCGCTGCAGTTTCATAATTTTGACGCAGCCATATTTTATTGCCATAAAAATAAATATATTATATCACTCTTCAATTTAATTTTGCTATGAAACTTACCCGTTGCAGTCAGATACGGTGTAACGTTACATTTTCCTGGGTAGAGTCCAAGAAATTGTAAGGTCACATTGAGCACTCACCTACCTAACTTTCAGTTTGGAGGCGAGCACTGTTAAAGAAAATAAAGAGGACAAGTTATAAGAGTTTATTGTTGAATAACCTAGGCCTACCTACATGGAGCTAGAGGAACGAAATTAATCTAGGTGATTGAAAATGAGACACTGGAGAAAGGCGAGCGTCTTCTGGTGTGATAGTGGCCGAGGGACATCAGCTTCAGGCTGTAGAGGGCCGAAGGAGGACCTCAGTCTTCAGGTCGTAGAGCAGGGCCGAGGGAACGTCAACCCTCAAGCCGTAGAGCAAGCCGAGGGAACGTCAACCCTCAAGCCGTAGAAGAGGGCCGAGGGACGTCAACCCTCCAGCCGTAGAAGAGGGCCGAGGGACGTCAACCCTCCAGCCGTAGAAGAAGGCCGAGGGACGTCAACCCTCAAGCCGTAAAGGAGGGCCGAGGGACGTCAACCCTCAAGCCGTAGAGGAGGGCCGAGGGACGTCAACCCTCAAGCCGTAGAGGAGGGCCGAGGGACATCAATCCCTCAAGCCGTAGAGGAGGGCCGAGGGACGTCAATCCCTCAAGCCGTAGAGGAGGGCCGAGGGACGCCAACCCTCAAGCCGTAGAGGAGGGCCGAGGGACGTCGAACCTCAGGCCGTGCAGCCCGAAGAGCCCGGTGCGGAGTCGCCTTGCTACGGCGTCTTCATAGTCGCTCCGGCCGTAGAGGAGGGAAACTGCCCTCCAAGAACACTCCTAATTTTCCCGAACTTGTGGCCGAGCTGAGCTCCCAACGTAGACTGACCAAATTCACCACCAGGCTCCTGACATCGACTTTTTAACATTTGAAAAGAAATTCTAGAACATAATAAAAAGTAAAAAATAATGAGGTCGATGTGATTTACCTATACGACCTACAACTAGCTCCAGTAATAAATTAAAAATAAAACTAGGCCTGTCACTAACTGACATTACAAAGGTAAACAAAGATTCAAGAGATAAAAATCTACAGAAAAACTTATTACAGGTAAAAGATATGATAAGCCTCCAGGAAATGTGCATAAAGCTACCTAGGGAGGACGAATGCTTAAAATTTTCAGGTTAATATTTCCAAAAATGTAAGTAAAAAAATACATGTAAAGACATACATTACATTACCCCAAAAACCCCGGAAAATTTTTGAATGCAATGAAAAAATTTTCTTATTTAGCATAAGAGAGTATTAACCAGCAAAAAATTAAGCTAAATGAGTATTTACAGTGATACAGTAAGTTATAAAAAATTTAAACTAAGATTCCCATAACCCCAGAAAATTATAACTAGAAAAATTTCGAGGTTGAAATAAAACCTTGCTCTTTCATACACCTTTCAACAACTTAACCTACACACTTCCTCAATCATACATCACCAGCATACTTAGGGGATATGGTTCACATTCAATGACGCATACTCCACAAGGAATTATTTTTAAGGTTTACGAAGGCTTATTTATTTAATTTAGGTGTCGTAATCCGCACCTGTTCTAAAACCCGTTAAAATTAAAAGAAATTATTTACAAGTTTTCAAGTTTTCCTGCTTAGAAGAAGCAGCCAAGATTTAAGAGCATAAAGCGCTTAAGAGAAGCCTTCAAGCTTTCAAGTCATTTCTGCTTACACGAAGCAGCCAAGGTTTAAGAGCATAAAGCACTTAAGAGAAACCTTCAAGCTTCAAGTCAAGGTTCAAGTAGGGTCAAGGATAAAAAAAAATATCTATGTTAAAAAAAAATACACTAAGGCTTATTTTACGAGTTGTGAGACCGCTCGACACAACGGCTTATTTAAAGAGTTGTGCACCGCTCTACACAATGGCTTATTTAAAGAGTTGTGCACCGCTCTACAAAATAAATAAAGGGATTTAACTAAGCCAAAAGTTTTAGGGGAAGGTAAACCTTGTGGAGTATTCACAAAACTTAAAATCTAAATAAATGGTTTTTACAAGGAATAAGGTGAAGTTATTAAGTAATAAGTTCTAAAACTTGCAATAAAAGTAGTAGGTATCTACACTTTAAAATCTTTAACGTGCCATTTCCCTCTAACACCGCTCTGATCCTCCAAAATGAAAACAAGTGGTGACAGTTTTTCCACAACTGTGCTCTTTATATACCTAGGAGCTAACTTAGCACTAAAATAATTTCCAGCATCACTAAGAACGTAATTTTTACGCCAGACGGTATCACCGATATTAAATTCCTTAAAACTGTGCCTTGTGTTATAATGAGAGGCGTTCTTTGTATGAGCCATGAATAGTGCAATCTGTACTTTATCGAAGATGACAGATAATAACCCTATGTTAGCGGCATAAATATCCCGAGGAAGGAAGATTATTTCGTCTAGGTTCGGGCAACTAGAATAAAGAGAACCACATGATATGATTTCCCGGCCAAAGACCAGAAAAGATGGGGAGAACCCTGTCGCAGTATTTACTGAGCTATTTAATGCTAATTGAATTTTTGGTAACGGAATGTCCCAAGAACGATGATCATCACCGACTAACTGTGATAACGCCGTGATAATCGTTCTATTATAACGTTCCGTTGGATTTACTTGTGGGCAATATTTAGGCGAATAAAATATAAAAGGAACTTTATACTTATTTAAAAAAATGTAATGTAATGACTGTTTACGCCTGGCTTAGTTGTGAAGACGTTCAGTGCATGTCGCGTTGCTAATCTAAAGGGCCAGGCGCCTCATACGTATTTTTTAGTTTTTACAAACCTACCTTCATTACTTATAATCTTAGTCAAAATTTTTCACCATCATCGAAACTTGTACAGCCATGTAAAAATACAGTTTATATCTGCAATTAAATAAATTACCTCGATACGGGAGTTTCATTGAAGATACTTGAAGCCCCAACATCTGGCGACCGTGACAGGACTGTAATTTTGGTGATAAACAAGTTCGATCACTGCGACCACTCGCTGCCGGTGTAGTCATTGCGCCGCAGCTACTTGTCATCCAAATCAAGCTTCATACCTGGGTTCCTTGGAGGTACCAGCCATTGCAGCCACCGCCGGTCAACGAGCAGCATTCAGCATCGTACCGCAGCCTCGGCCAATGCAGCTAAGTGCCCATTTTTCCTTGTGAATTCCCTGTTACCTATTCACCCTTACCTTTATAACCTTAATAAATCTATCCAATACCTATTTAAAATAGCCTTTAAGAGTGCATTGGTGTCTGTAGTCATTGTAGTGACTTAAAATAATCACATCAATATACCATAGGCAGGTCATATAGTACCTAAACTCACATTATCTATTGGTAAATGTTTTTACTGTCCATACGAATATACCTAATAGTAGGCTATATTATCTTCTTAAGATATCATAGTTTTTATCCGTGTTTCACAACAGGCTTGTAACTGTACTATAAGCATATATTTCACCCGCCCCGCCGAACATTCCAGGCCGATCTCTTCGTGTATCGCAACATCGTGCGTCGGGCCCATGTGTGATCGGAGCGGAGCCCTACCCACAGCTGCGTCGGGCCGGCCTCAGGTGACGTTGGGCGAGGAGCGTGAGCTAAGTTTTTAGTTTTTTATATTATCATCACCTTTGTGGTGTCTGTATAATTTCCATAGTCAAACCTATTTGAAATCAAATTGTTTATTCAATCCGATTTAACATTTACAATATTAACAAGGTTGAGTTCACCATGGGTAAAGATTGTGGTGAATCTAGCACAAACAATCCTCAAGAATTACAGGATCTTTTGGTCAAACGTAGTTCGATAAAAGGTCAAATCACTAAATTTAGAAACTTTTTATCAAATGTTACCTCTAAAGAAGCGCTTACTCAGATTGAGTTAGCTGAGTTAACATTAAAACTAAGCAAATTTGAGTCTATCTACAGCCGTTTTGACGACTTGCAAAATCAGATAGAAGTATTAAACTCTGACCATTTATCTAATGAGATTGATGAACGTGATACTATCGAACAACTATTTATATCCAACATTGCAATTGCTCAAAGTATTACACAAAAACATAACTCGAACCGTCATGATGAAAGTAATTATAAGGATTTAAATTCAAGTCAGATAACTACAGGTCCATGTAATCATGACCATCATGATATAGGTTTTAAATTACCTCAAATTCAAGTTGCTAAGTTCGACGGGTCTTGCTTTCGTTGGCTTGAGTTTCGTGACACATTCTTATCTATAGTACACAATAACGACCGCATCGCGCCCATTCACAAATTCCATTATCTTATTTCGTACTTGACTGGCGATGCAGCGCGCATTATTGCTAATTTAGAGGTATCCAGCGCAAATTATGCGTGTGCTTGGAAATTATTATGTGACAGATACGACAATGCACGACAATTAATAACTCATCATATAAATTCATTATTATACATAAAACCAATCACAAGCGAGTCTGATAAATCATTACGATTTCTTGTGGATCATATTAATAAAAACTTACGTGCTTTAACCAGTCTCGGTCAAGGTTCACGTGACTGGGATATTTTACTCATTCACATAATGAGCCCCAAGCTTGATAGCCACACCAAAGCCAAGTGGGAAGAATACCGGGGCACGTTGGATACTAATATACCTAATTTGCAACATTTTTTCAAGTTTCTTATTGATCGCGCTGATGTACTTGAGTCAATAAATAGCAGCTATCCATACTCTAAACCTAAGACTCCGGCAACGTCAAAGCCTATAGATTCTAACAATAAAATAAAATCTCATCAGTCATACACTTCTAATAGTGAAAACAATAATGTTTCTGATATAACTTGCGGCGTTTGTAATGGTAATCATCGCCTTTATGATTGTCCCACCTTTTTAGCTAAGAGTGTGGATGACCGTATCAGTGAGGTCAGCAGATTGAAGCTTTGTCATAACTGCTTAAGATCTGGCCATTCTGCACGCAATTGTCGCATGCATCCGTGTCGCTTGTGCAATACAAGGCACAATAGACTCTTGCATAAACAATCTGGTAACAACATTGACTTATATATTACTAGCGTAAGGACCGGGCTAACCGCGCGACTAAATGGCACCAGCGCGCTGGCCCTAAAATGACGGTTTTAGGGCCAACGCGACTCAGTTGACAGTGGTCCGCGCGAGAGAGAGAACGTATATTTGCCTGTCATAAAAATGCCTAGTTGCGTGGTAAAAGGCTGCAAAAATTACGATACAAAGATTAAAAAGAAACATGGGATATCGTATCATCGGAATGTAACCTTACATTATTTTTGTTGCAATTAAATTATTAAATAAACACATTTTTATATAAAGCGATAATTATTTTACAATGGCGGCCATTGTGTGGCCAATGGCTCCTCGAAATGAACAAAGTAACCTTGTACAGACGTCATTTTTTTATTTCTGTTTTATTTTTGTCTTAAGATGATAAGAGAATGTAAATAATTTTGAATTTTGGTACCAAATTAGGAGAAGACATATAAACGATGTTTAAGTATACATTATGCGATAACGCATTACGATACAAATAATTTTTAAATTACAGATTTCCAAATGATTCAACGTGTATAGATTTGGAGTCGCATTATTAGGGAACAACGAAAGAGCCTTATTTCAAACCTCATAAAAATACAAGAGTATGCTCAACTCATTTTTGCGACGTTGATATCGACATTGTTTTTACATTATTTATTTAGAAGCTTTATTATATTCATTAGCTAAAAGAATTGACAAATATGGGAGGATACGATGTTGGTTTTTCTAAAACAGTTTGGAAATTTTCGCGGTGGCCAGACCTGTGTTGTAAAATTCCAGCAGCCACTACACAGCTACAAGCCCCAGGTGTTTGATTTTGAAATGATGAAAGTGAAATGAAACCTGCGTGCAGTAAATCTAGTTTGCCTTTCTGATTTATCATATCACTTTGATTGTTTAATAATGAAATAAATAAAATGTACAAAACTAAGGAGAAGGCTTTTCAACGTCATGACAATTTCAATGAAACAAAATAGGTAATATGTATAAGAAAACCAAACAGTATTTTATTACAAAATGTGCAATATGCAATCTATCTGCTGCAAAAACTAGCTAGGTTTTTCTTATAATATTATTATATTTTTATTTCGACTGCCTGAAATCTGATATATTGAGAATCTGATATTTTAACAAGATGGGATTTTGAGAGTCTGGTATTCGGAGTTGAAATGATATCGGCATGCAACTGACTTACTTATACTGACTCACAATAAAATGTGATAAAAAACATGTAGGTACGCACGTACAAGGTTACGTCGTCGACCTATGCAACGCTGCACTCACCTAGTTCGTCTGAGTTATAACAGATGGCGTTACTTTTGCTTGTATGAAGAACGTCTATGTAAAATGTTCAGATGGGCGTATCCTTACTTTTGAAATCATTGGGTAACAAAAATATTTCCAGTGTTGTCACCATTTCTCCCGACATCACTGACGACACTATCGTTAATTTTTCAAATCAAAATAACCATCAAGTTTTACTGTCTACTGCTTATATTGAAGTAGTTAATCCTGTGACCAATCAAACACAGAAGGTTCGTGCTCTTTTAGATTGCGGTAGTCAGTCATCATTCATTACTCAATCTCTTAAGGCAAAACTGCATCTAGAACCGACTACCACTTTGCATGTCAATATAATTGGCATAGGTAATAAAACCACCACTCAGGCTACGGAAACTTGCGTAGTTCAGTTGAAATCTTTGATGAAGCATTTTACCGTCACATCTAGTTTTCTGGTGTTGCCAGTGTTGACCGGTAATATACCTAGAATACCCGTTGACGTTAAAAGGCTTAATATTGCGAGTGACTACTTTTTAGCGGACCCTTACTTCCACCAACCAGCACCTGTTGATGTTGTTATCGGTGCCGATATTTTCTGGGACATTATTGGCCGCGATCAAGTCTCTCTCGGACTTGATTCACCTGTATTGAGAAGTTCTCAGTTCGGTTGGTTGGTTTCCGGTCCAATGTATTTTAATTTACCCACAAAAAATATGTTAAAGGAAATTGATAATAATATAGATTCTAATCATTCAGTCGTTTCTTATGTGTCGTCTGTTGACAAAATACATCAAGAACTAACAAAATTCTGGGACTTAGAAAATGTTCCCCAAACTAAACCGCTTATGAGTCATAGCGAGAATGCATGCGAAACACATTTTTTATCGCACACCCTCCGTTTAGAAACTGGTAGATTCTCAGTTAGTCTACCTTTAAAGGATACCCCTGATTGTCTTGGTGAATCTTATTCACTAGCTAAAAAACGCTTGGTAAATTTAGAAAGGCGATTTCGCAAACAACCACATGTGAAATCGCAGTACGTAGAATTTATGCGTGAGTACGCAGACTTAGGTCACCTTTCAGAATCCGCTGTACCGATACCTTCTACATCTTACTTCCTCTGCCATCACGCTGTCTTCAAAGACAGTAGTGAATCCACGAAAATAAGAGTCGTATTCGACGGCTCAGCTCCTACTTCATCGGGTCAGTCTGTCAATGACATCCTTATGGTTGGGCCCAATATGCAGGACTCACTGTTCTCTATCTTAATAAGAGCTCGACAGCATAAGTTCCTCCTCACGGGTGACGTTGAGAAAATGTACCGTCAAGTCCGGGTCCATGAGGAGGATCGCAATCTTCAACTTATTTTATGGAGAGAGGATGAGTCATTGCCAATTAAAACGCTTCAGCTGGGTACTGTGACTTACGGAATGGCAAGTTCTAGCTACTTAAGCACTCGGTGTCTATGGCAGATTGGTGAAGAATCTTCTGATCCTATGGTTAAGGACATAATTCAACATGATTTCTTTGTGGACGATCTCATCACCGGTTCTGAAAATGAGGCTACTCTACGTTATATTCACCAATCTGTAACTGAAGAATTAAAGAAAGGATGCTTTAATCTTCGTAAGTTTAAGACTAATTTACCATCATTGTTTGATTCAAATACTCAAACTGAAGATAATCTTTTAGTAAGTGAGTCAACTAGTACTCTAGGCATGGGATGGAACCAATCAACCGATCAGTTACATTTCCCTATTGAATGCCCCCTTTCATCTAACAGTAATTTAACTAAAAGATCTTTTCTATCGTCTCTTTTTAAAATCTTTGATCCATTGGGACTGATTAGTCCGTGTGTAATTAAAATGAAAATGTTATTACAACAACTGTGGCTACATAATTTGTCTTGGGACTCTCCAGTCCCACATGAAATTCAAAGAGACTGGAACAATTTTATGCAGTATTTACCCTCTCTTTTAGATCTAGAAGTTCCGCGGCGTGTACTCTGTAATGAACCCGCCTCTGTAGAATTACATTCATTCAGTGATTCATCACAGCATGCATACGGTGCTTGCATTTATTTACGTTCAGTTAATGCTGCGAACGAAGTCACAGTCAGTTTGCTTTGTTCTAAGTCCAAAGTAGCTCCGATTAAAAGTACGACTATCCCTCGTCTAGAATTGTGCGCTGCCCTACTGGCAGCAAGGTTATGCAAAGCTGTCAGAAAGTCACTCCGATATGAAGTTCAGCATCAAGTACACTGGTGTGATTCGTCAGTAGTGCTAGCCTGGCTCCACACCAGATTTATAAATTTGAAAACCTTTGTAGCTAATAGGATTTCGGAGATCTGTGAGCTAACAGATGCCTCCTCGTGGCGCTATGTGCCCACATCTGTCAATCCTGCAGACCTCATATCTAGAGGAATCAGTCCAGATAAGCTCGGAAATACCCAACTGTGGTGGTCAGGCCCTCCATTCCTCGTGGAGCCTGAAAGTAATTGGCCTATCTTAAAACCTAATAAAATTAATTCTAATGACTTACCGGAAACTAAACCTAACTGTACTACCACGCATGTTGCTACTCAAAATGAATCTATAATTAATTTTAAGGACTTTTCTAGCTTAACTAAAATAAAACGATCTTTCGCTTACGTGCTAAGATTTATTAATAATCTAAAAACTAATAAAGATAAATTTCTCGGCCCCTTGACAGTTGATGAATTAAATAATTCATTTCTTTCTTTGTGTCGTCTTGCACAGCAAGAATCATTCTTCTCTGAATATAATTTACTACGCAACAATAAAGCTTTAAGTTCTAAATCAAATATTTTATCATTAACTCCATTTTTAAGTGACGACAAGGTCATCCTAGTTGGTGGCCGACTAGGCTCATCTGACTATAACTATAATAAAAAACACCCTGTTCTCCTGCATGCTTCGCATCATTTTACTAAATTGATTTTCGAATACGAACATAAATGCGGATTACATGCTGGCCCACAATTATTGTTGGCCGTTGTTAGGGAATACGTTTGGCCGATTAACGGCAGAAATTTAGCTAGACGCGTTTTTCATAACTGCTCCAGGTGTAGACGCTTGCAGGGCAAGACGATTGCGCCAATAATGGGACATTTGCCCTCACAACGTGTCACGCCAAACTTTCCATTTCATTCTGTGGGAATTGATTTCGCGGGCCCATTCCTTATTGTAAACAGAAAGGGACGTGGTGCATCGTTAGTCAAATGCTATCTTTGTTTTTTCATATGCCTTCGATATAAAATTTCTCACCTTGAAGCCGTGAGCGATCTATCAAAGAACGCTTTCGTTATGACATTCCGTAGGTTTGTGTCACGAAGAGGCAGGCCAGCGGAAGTATTCTGCGACAATGGACGCAACTTTGTCGCAGGAGCTAAGGAAATTAATGATTTTTTTAAGATTTACCAAAACGATCTGGCTGATTTTGCATGTTCAGAAGGCATTCAGTTTTATTTTTCACCAGCTTACGCTCCTCATTTTGGCGGTATTTTCGAGGCCGGTATCCGTTCTGCAAAATTTCATATTAGGAGAGTAATGGGTAACTCTCATTTAAGTTTTGAAGAACTTCAAACTCTTTTCGCTCAGGCAGAAGCTGTTTTAAATAGTAGACCTCTCTATCCTTTATCTTCCTCTCCTGACGACTTCCAGTGCCTTACTCCTGGGCATTTTCTCATTGGTCGGGCTCTCACCGCGCTGCCTGAACCACCTTTAGAAGATTGCCACTCAACCAACTTGCAGCGCTATGCCAGGCTGCAGCAAATATACCAACATTTTTGGCGGCGCTGGCAATCCGAGTACATCGCCGAGTTACAACTTCGCCGTAAATGGAAGACCAACGCCGACGCAGTCAAGATTGGGGACATGGTCCTACTGAAGGAAGATGGCGTCCCACCCCTATGTTGGAGGCTCGGACGTATTAAACGGCTCTTCCCGGGACAAGATGGAGTTGCACGAGTAGCCGACATAAACACGAATAGAGGAACTATACGACGCCCCTTGGTTCGAGTCTGCCCTTTACCAACCGAAGAGGAGCTATTTAAGGGTTGAAACCTCTGAATTTCAACGGGGGGAGGATGTTTACGCCTGGCTTAGTTGTGAAGACGTTCAGTGCATGTCGCGTTGCTAATCTAAAGGGCCAGGCGCCTCATACGTATTTTTTAGTTTTTACAAACCTACCTTCATTACTTATAATCTTAGTCAAAATTTTTCACCATCATCGAAACTTGTACAGCCATGTAAAAATACAGTTTATATCTGCAATTAAATAAATTACCTCGATACGGGAGTTTCATTGAAGATACTTGAAGCCCCAACAATGACTCTACCCAGGAAAATGTAACGTTACATTTTCCTGGGTAGAGTCCAAGAAATTGTAAGGTCACATTGAGCACTCACCTACCTAACTTTCAGTTTGGAGGCGAGCACTGTTAAAGAAAATAAAGAGGACAAGTTATAAGAGTTTATTGTTGAATAACCTAGGCCTACCTACATGGAGCTAGAGGAACGAAATTAATCTAGGTGATTGAAAATGAGACACTGGAGAAAGGCGAGCGTCTTCTGGTGTGATAGTGGCCGAGGGACATCAGCTTCAGGCTGTAGAGGGCCGAAGGAGGACCTCAGTCTTCAGGTCGTAGAGCAGGGCCGAGGGAACGTCAACCCTCAAGCCGTAGAGCAAGCCGAGGGAACGTCAACCCTCAAGCCGTAGAAGAGGGCCGAGGGACGTCAACCCTCCAGCCGTAGAAGAGGGCCGAGGGACGTCAACCCTCCAGCCGTAGAAGAAGGCCGAGGGACGTCAACCCTCAAGCCGTAAAGGAGGGCCGAGGGACGTCAACCCTCAAGCCGTAAAGGAGGGCCGAGGGACGTCAACCCTCAAGCCGTAGAGGAGGGCCGAGGGACGTCAACCCTCAAGCCGTAGAGGAGGGCCGAGGGACATCAATCCCTCAAGCCGTAGAGGAGGGCCGAGGGACGTCAATCCCTCAAGCCGTAGAGGAGGGCCGAGGGACGCCAACCCTCAAGCCGTAGAGGAGGGCCGAGGGACGTCGAACCTCAGGCCGTGCAGCCCGAAGAGCCCGGTGCGGAGTCGCCTTGCTACGGCGTCTTCATAGTCGCTCCGGCCGTAGAGGAGGGAAACTGCCCTCCAAGAACACTCCTAATTTTCCCGAACTTGTGGCCGAGCTGAGCTCCCAACGTAGACTGACCAAATTCACCACCAGGCTCCTGACATCGACTTTTTAACATTTGAAAAGAAATTCTAGAACATAATAAAAAGTAAAAAATAATGAGGTCGATGTGATTTACCTATACGACCTACAACTAGCTCCAGTAATAAATTAAAAATAAAACTAGGCCTGTCACTAACTGACATTACAAAGGTAAACAAAGATTCAAGAGATAAAAATCTACAGAAAAACTTATTACAGGTAAAAGATATGATAAGCCTCCAGGAAATGTGCATAAAGCTACCTAGGGAGGACGAATGCTTAAAATTTTCAGGTTAATATTTCCAAAAATGTAAGTAAAAAAATACATGTAAAGACATACATTACAACGGTGACAAATAGGATTGGCAAAAAGTGCGTTATTTTGATTCAATAACCACTACAGTTATCAGGTATGACAATAATGAAAGGCAGCCTCAAAATCGTTTATTATACTCGTAAGTTTCAGGGTGAGGCAGACTGATTTCTGAAGATGAAGAATCTGAGGGGCAATTCTCGTAATTTTAAGAACGTTAACAGTCTGATCGCAGTCTTAATCTGTCAAATAATAATAATGAGACATTTATTACAGACGTAGGGGAAGGTGAGGTATAATGATCCCCTTAAGGGAAAAACTTAACTGTGACTAAAGTTAAAGGCAAAATCGCAAGGTTTCTATTGTTGGAGGTAATAAATTTACTTAACTGTGTAACTCCATACTTATTTTTTATTATATGTATGTAGTTTTTTTGTATTAGAGGTTTTTGTTAAAGTTTAGTAAAGGATCATTTTATACACACCTATGTACAAAATGATCCCTGGGGTAGGGGTAAAATAATCCCTTCATTTTATACCATAAGTTAATAAATATCAGTGAAATAAAACACTCAGCTGTTTATTTTAATCATATGTATTGTTCATAACAATTTAAGTATGTAAGCAAGTTACACAAAACTTTTGCAGACCTCTATTTCATTAGATATCTTTTTTTATAATTATCTACTACTTAATCAACAAAACTAAACATTAAACATTGCAACAAACTTTTAAAAGGTTTGCAAATTTAACAATATACCTAGTCAAGCAATAAGTAAACAAATAAACTCTTCTTCTAAATAAAAAAAAACAATAATACTCATCCCT
This sequence comes from Luperina nickerlii, assembly GCA_963855955.1. Classification (NCBI taxonomy): domain Eukaryota; kingdom Metazoa; phylum Arthropoda; class Insecta; order Lepidoptera; family Noctuidae; genus Luperina; species Luperina nickerlii. Next base: position 9,701,602 of record OY979677.1, on the reverse strand, counting down.
ATCACAGGTTTTTTATCAATGTCAAAATGCAATAGAAAAATCAACTCTTCATTTAAAAAATAATAATTTTCTTATCAGGAACCAACCAACCACATACCATCTTTGACGGCATCTAATGCCTTTTGCATTTGTTCTTCAGGCCAATTTTGACGATTAGTTTTGCGTATATAAATTCTCGGCATGATCTGTAAAAACAACAAATACTAATGGGGTAAAATGATTCCAGGGATCATTTTAAACACACAGAAAGGGATCATTTCGCCCCAAAAACTAAATTCCAAGATATCGATCAAAACATAACCTTCAATTACCGCGTGCGGTGATCGAACATTGCTTAAATATTAGCTAACTGCTATTAATACCCGCAAATAAAACAACATTTTAATAAACACGAACATGTAAAAAGCAATGAAAGTCCAAAAACAGGCTTACCTTAGATTAGAGCCACACTTTTTGATTATTTTTTAATAAAATCACGCCAAGCGCTCGCAACGCCATGACACTTGGAGAGGCAACTGGCAGGGGTGTGGGGAACATGTTTCATGTGCATTTGGATAGTGTGCACTAGTTGTCTCTCATTTACGGCGGGGGATCATTTGACCTACAGGGATCGTATTACCTCACCTTCCCCTAGTACTGTTAGATAAAAAAAAAACAGTGGCACTCCGGGAGTGCCGAAAGAAGTGAAAACTTGAACAATTACGTGTGTATTTTGTGAATCGTCTTATAAACAAAACACGCGCGGTACCGGCTACGGCCATCCGTCTTACGAATTTTTGATCAGGTCACGTGTCCTGACGCGAGTTTAACATTTTTTACCCATTACAAAAAAAATGTACAACGCCGCTCAAGAAGTTTTCACTCCAAAAAAAAAAACACAAAAAAACCCTCTAATTTCCCTACCTTATTGACAAGTTTTTGTCATTGGTTTTCGCTGTGATGAGATTGTGACTAGATTTTGGATGTTTTTAATTACGGGAATTGGCTTTTAGGTACAGTGATAACGTAATGTAGCTTCAAAATCAGCAGATTGATATTGAAATAAATGATTTGACTTTAACTTCGGCAATCGAGTAAGTTCAGTTTTTGTTTTGTTTATCACTTGCTTAAAAATGACAACAACAACTTACTTACAAGTACTATGATGAAAAAAATAACTTGTTACAATTCATTGTTTACTGATTATTTCTTTTAAACAACTCGAGATGATAAAAACATCCTGTTTCTCGATCCGAACGCGAATAAAATGTTATGGGGATGTTCAATCCTTTGTACCCTATGAAAGAGGTTTTTGTCGTCCATAAGGAATGCTTGTTTTAGAGGGTAGTCTATCCGAAATGGAAGTTTTAGGTGATGTGTTTTGTGTTTTCTTCGTACAGAACTACTTCATTTAATAACTACACAACACAAACCTACGGTTATACCTCGAAAATAAATCGTAGCGACTGATCTACAAGGCGAGCGAAAGTGATGCAATTACTTTTGAAACGCAAAAGAAAAGAGATGGCTATAAAGTGCGTGCGATCGAAATAAAAAGGACTTATGTGCCAAAACGAATTTACTCCTTTTTTAACAAAATAAATAAATAAAATTTAAAACTACGTTGAGTAAACTTTGGTATGACGATTCTCTATGTTTTTAAGGCAATTCCATTGAATAACTCATAAGCGTTGCGCCGTGATGTCGAAAAAAGTTAAAAAAAAATAGATATAACTTTACAATTTGTTTGTATCAAGAAAAAATAATTGAATCGTGTATTCCTTTTACATCATACTAGACGAAAGAGTCAAAAAACATATAGCAAAATGTTAAGCCCCTATTCTTTACATACCGAAACCACTCCGTGCCTCGAAAAGTACGTTAAGGCCTTAAGGCGAAAGCGCCAGGGTAGACCGCGAAATTCAATTTTTTTTAGGTTTTTTGGAATTTGCTGGTCAGTATTAAGTTGTCCGTTGATTAATATATGAATCGCGGCCGTAAGAAGTATGTGTTTACAGAATTATAATCATTAAAGTTATCAACACAACTCTCTAAGACCACATAAGTCTCAAGAATAACTATTTGATGAAATCATCATTCTTTGGACTTACGTGGTCTTAGAGAGTTGTGTTGATGACTTTAATGATTATAATTCTGTAAACACATATTTCTTACGGCCGCGATTCATATATTAATCAACGTACAACTTAATACTGACCAGCAAATTGCAAAAAACGTAAGAAAATTTGAATTTCGCGGGCTACCTTAGCGCTTCCCCCTTAACGTACTTTTCGAGGCACGGAGTGGTCGGAGTGGTCGGAGTGGTGGTGGTGGAAAATCTAAGAATGTTAGCCAGGACCAACGTCCTGGCTATCATTCTTGGATTTTTGACAGTCATTACGGGTCGTCAGAAGCCCGAAAGTCTGACTATCTAGCTGGGGGGCGTCCTACATTACGCTTACCGATACGCGGTCTCTACTAGCTCAAGCTACTCGAAACTACCCGAAACCGTCAAATTTTCCCAATCAACTTTGAACCTTGTGCTTCAGCGAAAAAGTTGAAAATCAATGAAAGAAATTTGACAGATTGTAGTAGCTTGACGTGCTGGTGTCTGTACAATAGACCAAAATAGTTGAGAAAAGGCTAGGCAGATGATGATGATGATCTTAGGTACAAATGCCAGCACATCAAGCTATCCGGAACTGTCAAATTTTGTCAATCAACTTTGAACCTTATGTTTTGGCGATAAAGTTGAAAATCTATTAAAGAAATTTGACAGATTGTAGTAGCTTGATGTGTTGGCGTCTGTACAATCGAATTGGAATGGCGATTCAATTTCGACATTTATTATATTGACTTGACAATGTTTTGATATATTCTTCGTAACTACTAGCAACGCCCGCGGTTTCCCCCGCGTAAGTTTTGATTCCGTGGGAATATCGGGATAAAAACTATTCTATGTCCTTTCCCAGAACTCAAACTATCTCTATACCAAATTTTATCTAAGTCTGTTCAACGATTTACGCGTGATTGAGTAACAAATATACAAACATCTTCATAAACTTTTACATTTATAATATTAATATGTTGTGACTTTGACAGCAACGCACACACAGTTATTCTACCAATGAGTTTGCATTACTGTCAAAATCACGGTGAAATTTATTGCCGTTGCAATAAGATTGGTGTTGGGTTCCTGTCATTGACAAATACAAGATATTAACTCTAGCTCGAAAAAAGGTACAAGATATTAACTCTTCCGTGTCTATATATATCCTAGAATCCGCAATGTTTGTTAAAACAACCCAAATCTGTTCTCACGTCTACAGGACGTTGTACCACGTAACAGACGGGATATGACCATTCTTCGCGTCTACCCAGCAAAAACGGCACTTGTGCGCAAAAGTATCGCATGCATGGCACCTACTATATTTAACATATTGCCTAAACGTTGTAAGGAGCTAAATAGTAATGCATTTAAGCGCCAATTAAAAATGTTTCTATCGCAAAAAGTATATTATAATGTCTCCGAATTTCTAGCCGAAAGAGTTTTTGATTGAATAATTTTGACTTTTTCCTGACACTAAGAATAAATTTATATGGGTTGTAATTTTTGACATAATTCCTGTAATTTTTGACATTAATCTTGTAATTTTGACGTCTATCTTGTAAATTTGAAATAAATCTTTCGATGACAGACATGTAGTAACTTTGACATTATTCTTGTATTTAATTTTACCATTATAACATAAAAAATAATTTCTTATTTGTAAAGTTTCTAAATTACAACTTTGTAATTGCATTTTTCGATTTTTAGTATTGTTAATTCTTTTCATTGTTATGGAAATATTTGTACGCCGATACTTACGGCTAAACATGATTGGACTCAAACTATGTAATATCTTGCATGCTCTTGTACAGACGCCAGCACATCAACCTACCACAATCTGTCAGATTTTCCCAATCAACTTTGAACCTTATGCTTTAGCGATAAAGTTGAAAATCTATTAAAGAAATCTGACAGATTGTGGTAGGTTGATGTGCTGGCGTCCGTACATATTATGTATACAATGTTTAACAAATAAAGAAATCTTTCGTAAGTCTGACAAATTCACAATGATCTGTATTCACAATGATCTTTATGATAGTTACAATAAGGTTGCTATTGGGTTGCTGCTGTCCAGACGTAAAATAACTGTGAGTGGACTGAAGTACACGGGGTTTTAATAAAACTATTCAGATCGAGATGAAATTAGGGTCTTTTGTCAGATAACATGGAAACTGTCTAGACATGTCGTATCAACCTTGTTTGTTTATCGATTACGATACCAATACAATTGATTTATCAAAATAGCTTATATTTGTAAACAATATTGAGGCAGACATTCCGAGCTATGTATTTATTGGGCCGTCATAACATCGATGAAATGGGTTCAATTTGATTGGTACAGTCAGTAAAATGAGTTGATTAACACTTAAAAAAATATTGAGATATAACAAGCCGAAAAAAAGTAAAATTTAAATAATATTTTCTATAAGCTTTTATATGATATACTGAAATACAATGTGTCGAATTGGAACAGCGTTAACCGACTTGTTATTGGTGGCCGTAGCATTTACACGAATACTCTTTCATAATCCAAGGATTATACAGGGAACAACAAACTCGTTATTCGACAAATATATAAAGGGCTTAAACTTTATACGACCACGAACCCAAACAATATTCTGTTTTCGTTTCAAAACATAGAAAGTTCAACGAGTTTCTACTTACGCAGTTGCACGTACTTCTTGCTGTACTGTACACATATTTCCATTTAGATTTTCATGGTTTTATGCTGACAATACTGAAATCTATTATCGCATTGCCGTAAATTCTTCCCAAACGTGTACAATAAAATTGAATGTTCCACATAAACACGGGCCCATGCTATCCAAAAATATCAACGTCGATATCCTACTCGATTTACGACTTACGGAGAATAAGGTTACAGGCCAAACGTGAAACATTCCACGAAGGGGGAGTTAAAAAGCCAAATCCATTGACTTCTTATACGTCAAGAGTATCAGGTAACGCCAGTGGGGAGTTCTGTACAGCTCCGCAAACAACTTTCAGAGTACACTCACTAAAAAAGTTCGGTATACAGGCAGAAAACAAAATATCTTTGCACGCATTGAAATGTTCGTATTTTAATGGCACGGACATCAACGCGCAAACTGTAATCATGAAATCAGCACTTGATTCATCATTTTCATGACCTATCAAAAATAATCAGCTGTTTCATAGTAAAGTGCAAAACCTAGCGGTCAAAATGTTTTATTTTTTTGCCTATATGTACTGACCCACTGATGGGCAAAGGCCCAAATACTTCCAATCTGAATCCATGGTAACAGGCTGCGCGCCGATTTTCCTACCACCCTTTATTTTCACTCTGTATAAGGCACACACACGAACAAGTTAGGTTAAAGACTTAACTAACTGCACACGCACTAGAAAGATCAGATAGTAGCCAACTACTATCTGATCTTTCTAGTGCGTGTGCTGCAGCTGAGTACCAATACTCAGCTGCTTGGATACCAATCTCCTTTGTCGACTGTACATAAATACATTCGGCCACCTGCCCATACCCACTACCTATACATTCTACATTTTAGTTTGCCAGAGCGAGAACGACAAGTTTCGTTCGAAATTTAAATTTTATGAGCGTCGCGTTCCGTGTGTGTTCAGGCTTTCTTTGGACCTACAATTTTATTGGCGACGTGACCGCCCAACCAAAATATTAACAATACTACGTGCGCATGGACGATTCGGTTAATTGGCGTGGCGTGCTTTATATGGTGTACATAATAAAGAGTATTCTATTCTATTCTAGATATTTTGTAAAACGCTTTTGTTTGTTTTATTTGTTACTAGCAGCGCCCCGCGGTTTCACTCGCATTAGTGTCGATCCCTTGGGAATAACTGGATAAAAACTATCCTATGTCCTTTCCCGGGAAGTAATCTATGTCTGTGTCAAATTTTATCAAAATCTGTTCAGTGGTTTAGGCGTGAAAAGGTAACATACAAGCAGACAGACAGAGTTACTTTCGAATTTATAATATTAGTAAGGATAGCAACTTGTTTATACCAGATTGTTTTATTTGTAACAGATGGCCGATGGGGCCGAAAGGTTCTGGAGTGGCAACCGCGTACCGGAGGACGTAGCGTTGGAAGGCCTCCCATAAGGTGGACCGATGACCGTGCGAAGGCCGCAGGAATCCGTTGGATGCGGGAAGCACAGAACCGGTCGAAGTGGAGGTGCCTGGGGGAGGCCTATGTCCAGCAGTGGACGTCTTTCGGCAGAAATGATGATGATGACGGTGATTGGTTATAGACTCTCCAGGATGGACAATAATAGCATTTAATGATGTTTTTAACCGACTTCAAAAAAGTAGGAGGTTATCAATTCGGATGTTTATATATTTTTTTATGTATGTTCGGGCATAACTCCCTCATATTATATAGGCGGATTTGCAAAATTTTTTTTTTTCGATCACGGTTCATTCCGAAATCGTCCCATTTAAATTTCGTTAAGATCTGATGAGGACTTTTGGAGACAGACAACGGAATTCTTCAATAAATGCCAGCAAATCAACTTGCTGGCATTTATTGAAGATAGCTTGCTGCTATAGCTTAAGTATGCATTGTTTACTCAATCACACTACATAACATCACGCCTGTACCCTTTAAAGGGGTAGATGATGATTATAAAGGGGTAGAAGATGTGTGCAATTGCTTACTGTCTCTGATATTCACATAGCAAGTAGTGATAAATTAATTTTTTTGGGGTAGGTAGGTACAACTAAAAAGTGAAAAATAAAAACTTTTTTATAAAAAAGTTTTTATGTATGACAAAAATATAGGTGAAAAGTGAAATTACACATTAAACACAGCACAGACTAAAAAGGTTCAAATCAACGATTAATAGCGAAACTTGCAACGAACGAATAGTTTACTAAATAATGCTGCATTTACAAAATTAGTTAATGATTTCATTTTTTTTTCATTAGATTTTTTTTTTCATTTTTGTTGATTTCAGCTGCTGCTACAAGAAGTTGAGAACAAGCTTAGGTTCTGCACTGATATGTAGTAGGTATGTAGGCTAGAATGAAATTATGTAGAAGGAAAACCAAGCAGGTTTCAGCGGGATTGTCCGAAAGGGTTACCGTTGGCCCGGAACATAAAGGGCTAAGGAAGAAACACGGGTGGGTTTTAGTCAGTAAGAGTCTGACACTCCCTTTCGCTCCACCCAGAGCAGGAGAGGTCATTTGATGATTTCCCATCATGAAAAAAAAAAGTAGGAACAAGAATACGCGGACGAAGTCGCGGGCTGAAGCTAGTTGGAAATAAAACCAATGATTAGACCGTAATATGCTTAGCTGTTACAATACAATCTCATCAGAGAACAATCCACCCTCCGTCAATTGAGGACTGTTATGTAACTTTGTCGAAACGGATCGGTACAATTTGCTCAGATTGGATTCAAAACGGCCGGTGCCGACGGATCAATGGAAACTGTTAATCTCTCACAAATTGTGAGTGTGTCCCTTTTTGCGATGTCCCTTTTGCTAGATTGGTGCCTTTGTTTTGTATATTTAATATGATTAGGTATTCGTAAAAAGATTTTTAAGGGTAGTCTTTTTGATTGTGAAAGTAGGTTGAGTTGGTAAAATATTTTGTCTGGAAATGGTCTCATTTTTTTATCAAACCCAGCCTAAAATTTAAATTCATGACTTTCCACATTGAATCATCAGCCTACAGCAGTCCACTGCTGGACATTGGTCTCTCCTATTACACGCCATTCAGCTCGATTTCGCCAACTCTCATCCAGCTGCTACCAGCCATCCTGCGAAGATCGTCGCTCCACCTAGTCTGAGGGCGTCCTACCCACATTGATTACTAGACATATAGTTTTTCTGAATTTTATTGTATTGTAAGACTTCTGCCACCGCACGTAACGTGGCAAGGTTTTGGCGTGGTGGGAGTAAGTTTGCGCATGTATATCTACTTAGTGCAACAAAAAATGATGATTTTTTGTTGCACCAAGTATACATGCGTAAGTTACGTGCCGGCGACTGTACCTAATACTTTCTCCATACTGTGTTTTCATAGGTTTTAATTATTCTGTAGGGGACTGTAGCTGATCACCACTGCTGGTTACTTTTTCCTACAATCGGACTATTCTCTACATTTTAAAGTAAACGCCGTGATCGCCGGTGGTAGACTGATTTTATTCGTCAAAAAAAGTATCAAAAATAAACAGTATTCGAAATATAAAAAAACACTGTACAAAATACATTAAAAAGTAACTAAGAAAAAGGTGCGTCGCGCACATTCCTCCCCCCAAAGTTAAGCCTTCAGCTTGAGTAGCTTTTTCAAGGGCCTCCTCAGTGTGCCCACTGCAGTCCTGACGTCCGCCACTCGGATCACCCCATCGCGGCCCGGGTAAGTCGCTGAGATGCGTCCTCTCGGCCAGGAGCCCCTCGGTAGGTTGCCGTCAGCTACCAGGACCAGATCGCCCACAGCCAACTCTGGAACATCGCCTTGCCCTGGTCTGGGAATAAGATTCGGCAAGTACTCTTTAACCCAGCGCTGCCAAAAGTGGTCCGCCAGTCTGACCGCTTTGCGCCAGCCGCTTCTTGACACCAGATCTCGGTCCGTCAAGGTTGCTGGAACAGGACGTCCCGGCGAAGCTGCAAGGAGAAAATGATTTGGAGTGAGCGCCTCTTCACTGCCGGGCTCTACCGAGACGTGCGTTAGGGGGCGAGAGTTGATGAGCCCTTCTGCTTCTGCCAGCACGGTTCGGAGAACTTCTTCAGTCGGAGCACGTTCGGTGAGGGTCGCTCGGAGTGCCGTCTTCACACTTCTCACCAGTCGCTCCCATACTCCACCCATAAACGGAGATGACGGGGGAATGAGGCGCCAACTGATTTTCTCCGTCGCTGCATATTCCATAGCTGCGTTCCCGTAGAGTGAACGGAGTTCTTTTCTTGCCCCGATGAAAGCGGTACCATTGTCAGACCAGATCTCAGACGGCGTTCCTCTGCGAGCCACGAAGCGCCGAAGACTCATTACAGCAGAATCCGTCGACAAGCTTCCAACAACGTCCAAGTGGATGGCGCGCACGACTAGGCACGTGTAAAAGGCGACCCATCTCTTCTCCCGTCTTCGGCCAATAGATATCTGGACTGGCCCGAAGTAGTCTAGCCCAGTGAATGTAAAAGGGCGCTTGTGGTGAGCCAAACGTGCCTCCGGTAGATTCCCAGTGGGCGGCTGGAATTTCTCAGCTCGGCGAATGCGGCATAGCTGGCAACGGAAGGCAACGGAGCGGACGACGTTTCTTAAGCCGACCAAGTAGAAACTCTGACGAAGCTCGTTGACCACGGTCTCCGTGTTGGCATGGACGGCTCGGCGGTGGTGGTGGTCTACCAATAGCTGGACAGCAGGGTGCTTCCCGTCGAGGACGATGGGATTCTTAGTGGCTTCAGGCACTCCTGAGGCTGCGGCGATACGGCTGGATAGACGTAGGAAACCCTCTTCATCCACAATCAGCGACAGTCGGAACAGCCGACTGATGCGAGGTATAGGCAGGGGTGGGAGTCTGCTCAGACGCATCATCTCATCGGGAAATGAGTCCAGCTGTGCCTGGCGCAAAATATGCGTCTCGGCCAGGCGCATATCGGCAGCTGACTCATGCGTTGAGTGTGAAGAGCCAAAAGAGCTTGACGGCTGAAAAGAAAATGTTAATATCCCCCCTTGCTCACGCACTAAATTCTCTACATGAAACCCCTTACGTGATAAAGAATGGATTCTGATCTGAGTCAAATATTTATGAGCTCTGTATGTTGCTCGTACCAATCTCAGCCAAGAGCTAAACCGCTTGGGATCAGCTGAGACAGGTACATGCCTCTCAACGTTGCCGACGAGGTGAACTGTTGCAATGGTATATGCTGGATTCCTACTCTCTTCATTTACGCTTGGGTACTCTGAGAAACTACAAGGCTCACTAGGCCAGACAGAAGAAAGCAAGAATTCAGGACCAGTGATCCAGCGAGACTCTAGAGACAACGTAGTGCGTTTTAACCGGGTAGCATCGTCAGCGACGTTCAATTCGCTAGGCACCCACCGCCAATCACTGGCACTCGTTAACTCCAGGATCTCGCCGACTCTGTGCGAAACAAAAGGCTTAAATGAGCGGGCCTCGCTTCGTAACCAACTCAACACCGTCATTGAATCACACCAAAAAACTTGCCTGACGGGACTGAAACGATGAGAATCGCAGATTGTTGAAGCGAGGCGCGCGGCGATCAACGCTCCCTGCAGCTCCAACCGCGGAATCGACACCGGCTTTAAGGGAGCTACACGGACCTTGCTGCCAATCAGTGCGAGCTTGACTTCTCCATCCTTAAGCACAAAACGCCAGTAAGCCACCGCAGCAAAGGCAGATTCGCTGGCGTCGGAAAAAACATGAAGCTCGCAGTGATTCACTTCACAGTCGGCTAGGCAGTAGCAGCGTGGGATCTGCAATTCGGCAACGCTAAACAAATCCTGAAACCATATCCTCCACGCTGAACTGTCCTGCTGTGAAAGTTCTTCATCCCACTCAAGACCCTTGCGCCACGCATTTTGGAACATGATGCGACCGGTCACTACTAGAGGCGCAATAATTCCGAGCGGGTCAAAAACCCGCATCAAGTGGGCCAAAACCACCCGCTTGGTAAGCTTTTTTGGCAGCCCACCCTTTTTTAATCCAATATTGAAACCGATACAGTCTGTAGTGGGCTGCCAAATAAGACCAAGTGTCCTTACATGAGTGGCCAGGTGGCCCAGGTCTACGGGTGACGTCACCGGCGTCTCCAGCAACGTCTCCTTCGGTAACAACGTCAGGGCCGAGACGCTGTTGGAGGCCCAGCCACGCATTTCGAAACCCCCGTTTTTGTGGACAGCGTAAATATCAGCGGCCAGTTTTGCTGCTTCATCCACGCTGTCAAGGCTGCAAATGCAATCGTCCATATAATGATCGCAAATGATTGCACGCGCTGCGTCCGGGTATCGTGTCTGATGCTCAACCGCATTTTTATTTTTAATGTAAATTGCCGTAAAGGGACTAGAAGCGGCACCGAACATCATCGACGACATCCGGTAAACACGCAGCGGTTCGCGCGGACTATCGCGCCACAAAAACCTCTGCGCGTCGCGGTCTTCAGCACGAATTTTAATTTGCGGAAACATTTCCCGAATGTCCGCGGTCAACCCAATTTTACCTTTCCTAAAACGAAAAAGAACGCCTAGTAGTGGCTGAAGCAGGTCAGGACCCGGTAACAGCAACGAGTTTAGCGAAACGCCCTCTGATTTGGCAGCGGCGTCGTGCACAACCCGCAGCTTATTAGGCTTGTTTGGGTTGACTACGCCGAAGTGAAGCAGGTACCAAATACGCGGCCCTGTGGGCGTCTCTGGACACAGTTCGGCGTAGCCCTTCCCAACCATATCGAGAACGTTGGCACGATACCGCTCCGCCTAGCCACCATCCCCACACAATTTCTTCTCCAAACCTAAAAACCTCGATAAGGCGAGGTTGTAACTATCAGGTACTGATAAATCGTCAGACTTCCAAATCAGACCTACTTCAAAACGACCACTGGGCAAGCGGCGTGCTGTGTGCTCAATAATCTGGCCAGCACGTTCATCATCAGCATTGCGCGCCTCACGTTTCGAAATACCTATACTCTAGTTTATACTGCTCCTTAATAAGCTGCTCTAATTCGGAACGGTCGCTCTTGCCTACAGTCGCGGACTCAAAGAGTGTGGCGTGGCTGACAATATCAACCTGAGTAGTCGAACTACAACCGAAACCGAACAAAACCCAACCTAGCGCAGTACGAATCGCTACAGGTTGTGACTTAGACCCCTTACGCGTGGCCCCAGAAACGGTGAGATGCCAGTTGTCAGTGCCAATGATGAGCATTGGCTGAATTTTACCGTAACACAACTCATCTGCAAGATCTGCAAGATGTGGATATTTCGTGACGGCGTCCCTGTTGACAATCTGAGACGATACCCCTAGACCGCCAATAGATCTAGCCCTACGAATAAGGTGACTATCCTTCACGTGACGACCCTTGATGTAGAAGTCTACATAACGCACCAACACGTTCTTATTAAGGCCCCCTATGCAATCTACGTGAACGTGTCCTTCTGGCCCAATAACACCTATCTTAGCAGCGACCTCCGCATCAATAAAGGTAGCGGTCGACCCGTCGTCCAACAAAGCATAAGTATCGACACTACCAGACGGACCAGACAGAGTCACAGCAACAACTTTCAGTAACGGGCGAAGACTCAGCGATCGCGCCGGGCTTTCAGCTGAAAAAGAAGTTGACGCGTGAGACAGGATCTCTTTCCCTTCAGGAAGAGAAACTACAGGTACGTAGCTCGACGCGCACGGGGCGGAGCTCGACGTGGACGGCGCAGGGTCGTCGTCCTCTTCTACGCCTACATGAGCCGCGGCCGCGCGCTCACTAGCACTGTGCAACAACCTATGATGGCGGAATTTACAATCGCCAATGTCGCACAAACTTTTTGCTGAACACAAACTTAGTCTATGCCAACCTTCTTTGAGGCACCTGTGACAAATTCTTTTCTTTTTTATAAAATGCCACTTGTCATCTATTGACAAGGAAAGAAATTTGTCACATTGTGTCAATGAATGCTGTTGTTGACATAAAACACAATGAATTTTGCCTGCAGCAGCCGTGGATGAACTATTTTTAGATTTTGACCGAGTTTTCTCTCCATCAACGACTGCGTGCACCTTATCCCTGACTCGGCTAGTACCAGCGGAAGTCGAACTCGGCGCGCCAGCCGATTCAGGGAGGAGGCCGAATCTAGACTGTAGCTCGACTATGTCGACCAGGAAGTCGGCGAACATGTCGAGCATGGGTAGCCCACTGGCCGCATGACTGCTGGCGTAGGCCACCCATTGTGCTCGTAACAGTGGGGGGACTTTAGAAATGACCGATTGAATCAGCTCTGGCGATGTTAGGTAGTGAGGCTGGTCGAGTAACCGAATCGCTTCCACACAATTACGAACACGACTAGCAAAAATAGCAAGGTCTTTACCTTCACCCGAGACGCGCGGTAAAGCGCGCATTGCAGCTGCCTCCTGAGCCACTATAAGCTCGGGGCGGCCGAAGCGTGTATCGAGCGCGCGCAGCACTACATTAGGCTCGCGCGCCGTTGCCAGCAGCATCATGACCGCTTCACGCGCGCATCCCTTCAATGCTTTGTTCAACCTAGCTAGATTTTCCACTGCAGAATGCGAGTTCATCGTATCTAGAAAGGCTCTTTTAAAAGAAAGCCATTCTAGATGCGATTTACCGTCGAAAAATGGCAATGGAAAGTCTCTATCACCCCTACGGTGGCAAGCGCCTTTATTAACATTATCTATGAGAATGCCTAACGACTTCACAAGGCGGTCTGAATTGCTGGAACAAAGATGCATGTTAACATTTGTAGCTGTGGTGGCTAGGTCAGCCGGTTTTGTAGGCGATACTGGGGTTGGGGTAACTAGAGCCAGGCGAGAGGGGCCGACCGAGATAATAGAATTAAATTCAACAGGGTCAGCTAGGCCAACTGGATCAGCTTTCAGAGCAGCTTTTGAATTCTGTAGCCAGTCACTAACCGAACGGCTGCTTCTCGAACTACGACGACTGGCATCGGCATCTATAGCCGCCAATTCCGCTCGGAGTTCTAACTCCGCTGCTTCGCGCTCTCTCGCGGCGACCTTTTCCGCGGCGACCCTCTCTGCCTGCCCTAATTCAGCCATACGGCGAGCATGTAAAGCCTCTGCGGCTAACTTTCTAGCCACCATTGTAGCAGAAGAACGAGATGAAGTTCTACTTACTGGTCTCGACGGAGTCTGGGTGGTAGTGACGGGCCTCGGCGGGGTCTGATTGCCGGAGACGGGCCTCGAAGGGGTCTGGACTGCGGCCGCCACATTGGCGGGTGGGTGGCTGGGCTCTGGTTGCTCCAGCTCCTTTTCCACAGCGTTCCCTTCAGCTCCCATCTTGGCACCCGCACGAATACGCACCATCACTACTATCTACTAGATTGGCTGTCGAAGGACCACGATGTAGGGGACTGTAGCTGATCACCACTGCTGGTTACTTTTTCCTACAATCGGACTATTCTCTACATTTTAAAGTAAACGCCGTGATCGCCGGTGGTAGACTGATTTTATTCGTCAAAAAAAGTATCAAAAATAAACAGTATTCGAAATATAAAAAAACACTGTACAAAATACATTAAAAAGTAACTAAGAAAAAGGTGCGTCGCGCACATATTCAATTTATGTTAATGTTCAATAACTCAACAGCAAATCTATATTGTGTTCTGCAGTGCCCTGACTTTTATTTACTGGGTTTATGTACAAAAACTAACAGTTAATCTATTGTAAATTGTGTAATTTGCATGAGAGCAAATAAATACTTAAATGAAAAAATATTTAATGGGTTGGGATGGGTGGGTGGTGGTTGGGTAGGGGTTGTGTTTAATGGGCGTTAAAATTGTAGGTAACCTGCAGTTTTAAAACCCGCACGTTGAAACATTTTTTACATAAGGTATATACATAATCAGCCTGAAATGTTTCAATTGCTGGTACACAAGCTTCCTCTCCCTCTCCCTTCGAAAGGGAATGTGCTGTAATCCACTACGCGGGCCTAGTACGGGTTGGTAGATGTCATATGTCTTCGAATTTTTGATTCTAGGACACGCCGGTTTCCACACGATGTTTTCCTTCACCGTTTTTAGAGCAGTGGGGATGAAATAATTTACACAAAGTAAAGCGCCTGGCTGGGTTCAAACCTACGACCTACAACTCGTAAGTTGCGGCTGTTATCACAGCGCCACCATTGCTCTCTATATGTATGGTATATCATCATCATCTGCTTAGCCTTTTCCTAACTATGTTGGGGTCGGCTTCCAGTCTAACCGGATGCAGGTGAATACCAATATTTCACATGGAGCGACTGCCTACCTGACCTCCACAACCCAGTTACTGGGTAATACAATACCCCTTGGTGAGACTGGTTGTCAGACTTTCGGGCTTCTGACTACCCGTAACGACTGTCAAATGTATGGTACATATATACCATATCGGAATATGAATAAAGTGATGGCTCACGTAGAAACACGTAATTAGTAAAAGTGGGTTTCAGAAGCATTTACATACTGCTTCAGCTTTTCATATATGTAGAATCAATAACACTGATTTAAATTATCTTTTCGTGTAATACAGGTAAACCACTCCACTTCGTTTTCAGTGCGATTTACTTTTATATTTATAGCCCTACACAAGTTCCGAGTCTGACGGAATTATTCAAATCACCGAGTGGTTTCAGAGATTAACCTCTGTAGAACTACTATCTGATTAGTTTTAGATGAGATTTATTTACAGAATACATTAAGAACGCTTTGCATTTTAAATACATTACAAGTGTCTTGCTTTACTTCCGAACTGCTGCCTTGCATATTGAATAGGCCTGTGTTTCGATTGCCTACTAATTTTCTTGATACTTTTACTGGTTTGGGCATTCAGTGGGAAGTTTAGTCGAAAGGGTGTTAGGGTGAAGTGAGCTTAAAGTGAGCTGTCATTAGAGTCAATCCCTATCATCAGATGGATTGACAACTCACTTCACCTAACTTCTCATGGTAAAAATCTAACAGAATCGACCGGTTGTTGTGTACAATAATACGTACAGTCACCTCGTCAAATCAAATAGGTATGTTTATACTTGTCAGAATTTGCATCGTTTATTATGACTGTATGAGATTAGTTATAAATATTATGGCCAATGTTTCATGAATTACATGAGCACGCTGAACAATAAAGGCTCCTACAAACAGGCGCGACACGCGATAAAATGGCGCGCGACACAAAAAGCCCCGCAAGTCGCGCAACGAGCGGTGCCTTTGTGTCGCGCGCGATTCGCGACAAAAGATAAAAGATAAAGTCATCACATCATCATAATCAGCCTATAACGTTCCTACTGCTGGACACAGCCCTCCTCTCTGTGAGAATAGCCACGCGGGCCCAGTGCGGGTTGGCAGATGTCGTGTCTTCGAATTTTTGGTTCTAGGACATACAGGTCTCCTCACGATGTTTTCTTCACCGTTTTGAGAGCAGTGGTGATGGAATAATTTACACAAAGTAAAGCGCCTTAAAAGATAATGTGATAAATTATTTTATTTCTGTAAGTAGTCTTGTACAAACACTGTTATGTAAAAAACTAGATGAGGGGTCAGTGTTTCCTATCCGGCTTCTCTGAGAAAAAACACCGAAATAAACTCAGAGGTCACAGTCTCTTTTAAATTCCAGACATACTTTATCTTGGTCAGATCATAAGAGGACCAAGTAGATAAGTGTCTGAAATCGTTTTTTGTGCAAAAAACCACACAGTTTGAGTGGTATCCAGGCAGTGTATTCATGTGTCCGTAATCGTGTAGCTCAACTCAGAACTTGAGGAGCTCAACGACTCGTCCATTCCGTCCAATTAGGATACATCGCATAACACTTAGGCCTCCTGTACATGACGCCGGAGCCGCACCGGCGCCGGACCGCATGTTTGTGTATACGAATGAATATCATGCATGCACAGCACCGCCGCCGCACCGGCGCGCGGCGGTCAAAATAACAGCATTTTACTAAATGCATATGAAAGTATTGTGGTACAATAAAAACTATTAACAAAAAAATTGTCTGTCTGTCTATATGTTTGTTCCGGCTAATCCCCGAAACGACTGGACCGATCGATTTTGACAGGATTTTCGAAAACAGATAGCTGATTATTATAAGGAGTAACTTAGTCTACTTTTATTTTAGAAAAACAATTAGAGTTCCGGCCAAAAAAATTAAAATCAATGAAATCCAGTATAAATTAAACCTAATGACATCCAAAAAATAGTATATACCTTTTCACGCCAAAAAATTGAACGGATTTCGATAAAATGACCAAGAGATAGATGGCATCGGAATAATATAATAAATAGGCTACTTTTTGTCTCGGTAGCACGTTCCTTTGGGATAATTTCCAATATACGCGCGGACGATGCCGCGGGCAGAAGCTAGTAATGTAATAGAATCAGTCACAATCCCCGTCCCATGTTTTTAGATCGATCATATCAAAGTTGGGGCCTGTAATAAATTGTCGAAGTTCGATAATACCAGCTTACGCTAATATCCGGACTGCTGACAGCCATCGCTATTAATTATACAAGTTAGTTGTGAAGCGGTGATGTGATGCCAGCGCTAGTGTTGGTTTTTTTTCATGAATAATTATAGGATGATAGGACTAATTGATCCATCACTTCGGCTGTTCGCAACTCTCGTATATCTCTGCGAGTTCTTGCAGTGAGTGGGGCACGAATTCTTCGAAATAATCGACTTCTGCAAAAAATGTCTTCTTATAAAAGTAAAATAAAAAAATATTTTTGGATTCAAAATGTACGTAGGTAGTTCATAAAATAAATAGAAGAGCTATAATTTAAAAATACTTGTGACTTTTTTAAGTCTTAGGTACCATTTTATGAGTCTGAATAATCAGACTATATAAGAATCCTTAAATGGTGTGTATACAGACCGGTGATTAGGTTATCACATTATGGACTAATTTACCAAATTCAGGCATCTTTTAATAGTGGAATAAAATTAACGTCTGACAGTTCTAGTATGAAAAATCTAACGAAAATTAAAAATTTATTATCAGTATAAGACTTATTCTGGGTATAAAAGTTTGGTGGAATTCGCCCAAAATAGTACATCGGTTATTACAAGTTGTTATCAGTCTTTTAAAATCATAAAATCAACAATTTTGCAAAAAATATAAATCTGAATTTTCCAAACAAAATAAATTATACTTAGCGTAAGAATTTGCTCGAAATAAACCACAGTCGATAAAAAAGGCACGCGGTGCGATGTTATCAACAATTCATCACAAACTGTTTTGTTACCAAATAATCACAACTAAGTTTATTGCTGTTGGATACTAAATAGTCGGTTGAGACTGGTCATCTCTTAACTGGCAAGGCTTATTTTTAATCTTATATTTTGAAATGTTTCTTAATTTGTGTCTTTTTTGAAGTGAAAACTTCTTTAGCGGCGCTGTGTACTTTTTTTGGAATGGGTAAAAACTTCTAAATTCGCGTCAGGTCACGTGACCCTGATCGTAAGATTCGTAAGACGTAAAACCGTAGACAGAGAATACTATAGACGCCTGCAAAGCGTGTCGCAGAAAGAGACAAAACAAAAATACGTCACATATTTAGGGTTACCGTGTGAGGAAAAATTTACCCCACAATTTATGAAAGTGGAAGAGAAAGCTTGAAAGTGACTGATAAATCGATTATCATCGGTATAAGCATGTGATGTATGGAAGAAGACATGCTCCTGAACTCAAATAAATTGCGTTAAGAGCAGGAGAGAGTGACGACGTATGATGATGATGTGATTCTAAATACCTGCCATTCCTTAGATGATAGTAGTATCTGGCTTTGTGAGTAAATAATACAACAAATTTATTTTTAATTAGCTTTATTAATTAGATTGATTGCCCTTTAAATAAAACAAGCTTCGCATAAATGTTTCAATTATTTTTCTTCTTTTTATTTAACATTTTTTATGTCTGCTGCAAATTTTTGATGACGGTTTTGGTGTCCAATCTGTTCGTCCTGTAGCTATGATTCCGACGTAAATCACCACCTTCAGGAAAACTGTAACAAGCCATTAATCTTTCAGATATAATTAACTCGCTGCGCCCCGTGATTTCACGCGCATGTGTCTCGGTTCCGTGAGAATATTGCGATAAAAAATATCCTAAGTCCTAACCCAGGTCATAGTTCACCGATGTGCCAAATTTCATCCAAATCCGTTCAACCATTTTAGCGTGAAAGCGTAACAAACAAACCAACAAATAAACTCACTTTCGTATTTATAATATTAGATAGAATTAGGATACACACTGCAGAATACAGATTTCCCATAAAAGTGGGTAATAATTTATAGAAAAGTTGGCAACACCTAAATTCTTAAGTCAGAACTTAATAATTGTTAGTTTTGTGCTTTTTATCGATGAATTTACGTCTAGGGTACATTATACTTAATGTATGAACACAGTAAAAAGTTATTGATAGCCTAGTTACTGATAAAAAGTGCTACACTTACGAACGAAAGGACAAATCTGGCATTTTTGTTCCACTATCACTTTTACACCTTAAAACGCTACACCGCACCATGCTTTTTTTTTAAATGATTGAAATATTAAGTCTAAATTGTTCACAACATAAAATAACATAAATTAATAAACATAAAGCACATAAAAACTGAATTTTACAAGAAGACGATAACTATCTGCACGATAACTGTCAAACTTTGTTTACCAAAGTACTATGCTAACCTTCAAAATCGTGGCACGCGACGTGAAACAAAAAATCTCATCGTTCTGTCTCATTTCTTTACACGATATAGGCGTAATTTGCTCTTTTTCTTGTGTGAACGTGACAAAAGACATCAATTTGTCTATAGTATTCTCTGTCTACGCGTAAAACGAAAGACGCGCGTTGTTGAGGACAGCGCCATCTATGCACATCGGGAAGAACTACGAGGGCCTCGCGTACTAACTACGTAGTTCATCCAACAACGACGAGATGGCGCTGAACCACGGATATATAACTGACGACGAGCTCCATGGGCTTGCTTCTCTTACCACTGCCGCGACCAACACCACGAACTGAAGTCTATCCTGTGTGCTTATTTGTAAATCTGAATAAATTCCTTTCACGAGAAGAATAAACCAGTCACTGGTCATCATACCTGATTTGCAAAAAACCCTATAAAATAAGGAACACACCTTAACACGCGTGTTTTGTTTATAAGACGATTCACAAAATACACTCGTAATTGTTCAAGTTTTCACTTCTGTCGGCACTACCGGAGTGCCAGTTTTTTTTTTTTTACATTGTTCTCGCATATAGAAGCAACAATAATAATGTACCCAGGATTTTGTAATATCTTGATTTAAAAGAGTGTCCATGGAGTTTCTTGCCCGTTTTCTCCATAGAGATCTACGTTTTGGAATGGGCACCTAACTTCAACTTTCTGACTACCTGACAGACTATTTAAATTTTGATAATTCAAAAATGCCTGTACAAGGTTTAATTGAAATAAATGCTTTGAGTTTGAGTTGAGTTAAAACGAAAAAAAAGGTCCTTGGTAAAAAAAAAGAAATCCCACAAACGAAACGAAAAAACGAAAGACCCACTGACCAAAAAAAGGTAATTGTTATTAATTATTTTAATTGTGTAGATTATATTGTGGAATACATGGTTTTAATTAATGTGAAAAACTAGTCGCCATACTTTATATTATTAACATTTCTTATCTTCAGTATTTCACGTTATCTTCAGACAGTTTCGTTCAAGTAAACTATAACTAAGTTTTACACAATTTACAACGTAATGCTTTAATGAACGAAGGAATAGGCAGACAAATTAATTGGATAAGTACCCTTACTTCATCACTGACGGAATTAGAACCTAATATGACACGGGACGAGCATTCCCACTCCAAGTCTTCATGTGGGTTTTGTTAAAGGTGAAATATTCCTATTGGAGTGTAATTTATGTAAGTACAACTTTTTTATAATTGTTGCTGGCTGGTAAAAATATGAAAGCTGTTTTTGTCTTTAAATGTCAAATATACCAGATCAGCGTTTTTAAGACACTAACTTCTGCCCGTGACTTTGTCCGCGTGAAATTTCTTGTTCCCTGAGCTACCTCGTCGCATCGCATCGCCTGCCCGCGATATTACTACGTTATTGCTTATCGTTCTTTTTGACGTTTTTTTTTCTTTTTGCACGGCTGCTAAGGGTTCTAGCGTGATGTTAAATAGTCTGTAGCCTTCCACAAGAATTACGCTATCAGATGCAAAAATTATTTTTCAAAAGTTTTGCATGATCAAACAAACCAACAAACAAACTGTTCGGCTTTATTATTAGTAGTATATACCGTAGTTTTGACCCGATTAAGAGACGAAGAGTTCTTGAATCTGCCTCTGTTATTATGTGAGTATGTATGTCAAATCTTACAGTCTAAACTACTGGACCGTTTTTAAAACGGTACATCTTTTCATTGGTCTTGATTCAAAGAAAGTTCTAAGGTACCTATATGATGTCACAGGAAATTGAAAATTGCGACAACTGGTTCAGTGAATAATTTTAAAACCAGCAAACCTACTTTTTCTTTTTTATTTCGTGAGATACAATAATACTTACTAGAGATCCTAATTAAATGAACGCGAAACAAAGCGCAGAACATAGACAAAAGGTAGAGATAATAAGTGTCGCGGTAAACAATTCCGACTAAGATTTCTCGGCGCGGGGACAATTCGCCCAGATGTCTCGGTTCTCAGGGAACGCTAGTGCCTTTTATTTTTATGTAGGTAAGGACTATGTCGTATCATTCATAGGCTTAGGTACATTATTACGGGGTTCGTGTTATGGATTTACACGTATTACAATGTGGATGAGGATGCTTTTGTTACCTTTTTTTCTTGTTTATTTTCTTAACGATAATGTCTACTGTTTATTATTAAGTATTATAATGCTTAGTTTAAATTATATATTTTTTTTAATTTGACAATTTGAATTTTTCTGATGTTTTGGAATTTTTTTAATTTAAAATTTTATTTTCAATGCTTGCATGCCAAATTTAAGGTAAGATTGTACATGGATCACAAAGTTTTGTGAACGCCTTTATTTTATGTAGGTACCTACTTTCTAAGCAAATAAACGAATATGATTATGACACGAAATATGAAAGAAATCTTAGACCTTTAATTGAATAAATACAAGTTTTATAGATTTAAAATAAAATACATTATTTTCAATAATGTTAAAAACTGTTATATATCAGTTCCTCTTAAAACTTCGAATAGGGAGCAAGATGCGAAGTTGTACAAGCACTTAGCGTGGCGGCGCGGCGTACCCTTCAACCGTTACTTCGGGGTACATTAATGATCATTTCTTACGGAGTAAACTAGTCAAATACTACTTTGGAGCAAGTATTAACTAACTTACATCGAACATAGTTCAACCTCACTCCCCCACTCCTGTCAAGGACCAAGAAGCTTGACCAACTTGAAAAGTTCCCTGATTAATTCATAGCACTCGACAGCTGAGTTAAACTTCGTCCCACCATAGGGCAGACTAGCTTTAAATTAGAAATTATTAACGCAGGGTTCGTATGAGCTACCGCCAAACTAATTAGGTTGGGATAAGGGACATATATCACCGGAGAGCGGTGCCGGGGACCAAATTAGTCGTATCGTGTTAATTGAAATGGGACAACTTGCGCGGCGAGAGCGCACCCATTTTGCAAGGGAAGCCGATGACACGCCTATATTATGTTACGTTATAACACAATTAATTTTCAGCGCGCTACGGTTAATGAGCCACGTGTTTTTAGAGGCCATTCGTTTGGAACGTTAAGCGTGTTCACACCGCCGCGCGCCGGTTGTGTTCGCTGACAACACGTGGTCGTCGCGTAAAATACTGGGTGCGCTGCACATTACGCGGTGTAGTCGTGTAATATGTTTCCGAGATGCGCGACAATGTGAATAATTTTGCACGGATTTATAAATATTCTGAATATGCTTTAACTTTA
The DNA here is from genome assembly GCA_963855955.1 of Luperina nickerlii. Lineage (NCBI taxonomy): Eukaryota > Metazoa > Arthropoda > Insecta > Lepidoptera > Noctuidae > Luperina > Luperina nickerlii. The sequence goes on along the minus strand of OY979677.1, from coordinate 9,678,870 downwards.
CGATCTAACGAGGTTTGCAGGGCCAACATGGCCAGAGATCGCTCAAGACCGCTGTCTTGAGCGATCTCTGGCCTTGTTGGCCCTGCAAACCTTGGTTTGGAAGGAAAAAGGGGAGGCCTTTGCCCAGCAGTGGGACACAATATAGGCTAACGAAAAAAAAATGCTTTAACTTTAACGTAATTGTGGCCGGTTAATGGCAATATGTGTCAAACGGTTGTCAAACATAGGCATTCACGACAAGAGCTAAACAAAAGATCAGCGGTGCTATTCTGTAAAAATCTCAACGTGAAAACTTAGGCGAATTGAGTTTTTACAGAATAGACCGGCAGAACACACACACAAAAAAAATACACAAAAACAAACAAAGAAACAAATATACTTGTGTCATGTACCTATTTGTATAATTGTATCTTTGTAATGGTGCGAAATAAATTATTTATTTTAGAACAACACAAAGAGCGATGGACAGAAGCATATTAAATATGGAAATAACATAAAGTTAAATTAAGGATATTAGACGTAAAACCAAGATAATTGATGAACTCACGCAAACCCTAAAACTGAAATGGCTATTAGCCGGTCATATAACATCCCCATCCTGCGTCTGTGTTTCCGAGCGCATACAAACCGAATCTCTTCAAAGTGAGAGTGAACAGGCTTCTTCTGGCTAAGCTCACTCCATCGTCGACTTTGTCTCTGTCACCTCTGAAATCGACTAGGGTCAAGAGAAAACCCATTTCTAATAAAAAAAAAAACAGGTGCTATACAGACAGTAGGTGGACATTCAGAAGTACGTGATGGAAGGAACCAACAGGAAAAGAAGAGTAGGCATTCTGAAAAGAAGGTGGGCTGATGACATAATAGAAATAGCAGGGAAAGACTAGCAGACTGTTGGCAAAGATAGAGTCACATGTAAGAAGTTAGATGAGGCCTTCACCCGAGGTGGGGTCCATATCCAACCAAATACCTAATCAGCGGTGCTATCCTGTAAAAATTTCACCGTGAAAACTTAGGTGAAGTGAGCGTGGAGTGAGCTGTCAGTAGTGTCAATTCCTAGCAAAAACAAACTCACTTCACCTAAGTTTTCATGGTGAGATTTTACAGAAACGACCGGCTGTACAGCTATCTAGAAAATAAGTCAAACTACTAACAACATTTGCAATATAATTTAAGGATATGAAAGTAAAACGCTTTATTTTATTATTATGTCTAATGGAAATAAACTCGCCCCACCTCCACCTAACCCTTTGGGAATACAGTCGTGATGTCATTTTTTACATATTGCCGTTGATTTTATATGTGCCTGTTACGAATTTTACAGTACCTAGCTAAAATATGACAGAGTCTATTACCAAATTCAAAATAAATACTGGCAGGCAATAACGATTCCTATTTCTGTAAAAAAAATAGCTATTCCGATAGAAAATACTTCGGTTTAATAAAAAAATATTAGTTGATTTCAGCAGCATACGCGCTTCCGTTAACTAGGGAGTGCAGTGGCCACATTGACATGTAAACTGACCCGAAGTATAGTGCTGTGCGGTAGTAAAGATGGGGTTTTACCGGTTTTACACATCGGTTGAGTCGCGTAACTTTTTCGGTAAACAAACTGTCACGTAATAAGAAATGACGTTTGATTTTATTTTCTGGTTTTCGTTCTTAACAAACGCTACTTTGTTAAAGCAAATTGGTACGTTACTTTGTTAACTTGAGATAATTACTTTTGAATTTTTAAGAGACGGGCCGGTACGGAAATTTCCTCCACCCACGCCACAAATGACAATACAACTTCCTTATAATTTGCGGGAATTTCGTCCTTATACTTTTAATTTATCAACTTAAAGAATAAGAAAATAACAGTACGTAAATAATTGAGTTTCCGTCTGCTAAATGTGAAATGCAATTTCGAATATTAGATCTTTATTGAAGCCACGAATTCGACTCTGCATGTAATAAAAGTAACGAGAATTTGATATTAAAAAGATTATTACAAAGCATTTTTCTTGCTCTGAAAACCACGTACGTAACGTAGGAAATGTTCTCAAAGATATAAAGGATCGCATATACTGGCGAGTACAGTCAACATAAGAGATAAGTATGCAGGATCGTCGGATATAGTTAAGTTTAGTAAAAAACCGATGGATGTTCTCGAATAAATTTTAATTTTATTAATAGAAAACAAACAGCTTATTTATCAAATTAAATTTCAGTCGACAACATCCATCGGTTTCTTACTAAACTTCAACTATATCCGACGATCCTGCATACTTATCTCTTTTGTTGACTGTACATACGTCCGGCGTACTCGCGTGCTAACGCTACGCCCTACTTGTGCATTACCCCTAAAATGCTGTTGGCGCGCCATTGTGAGTTTTATTTTATTTCCCAACCTCCGCCTGGGAAATACTAGTTTCGCTGACAGATATTGAGTTACCAGGCGGGTTTTGTCAAATAAAACTATCGTGTTTTTGTGTTGCCGCGGTAGCTGCGTCACCAAATACTACAGTTCTATTTATGTACTATATTTTCCTACGTTTTGGTAACGTTAGCCTTGCGTATATCATATGACGCTGGTTGGATTTTTATATACCCAGTCGTGTCGTTTCATTTAAACGTTTTTTAGGGCGGGACCTATTTCATATAAAAAAAAATAGTTGAATGGGGACCGTTCTTGACTTCGATCACGCCTGATGGAAAGTTACATCCATCGCTTTCCTAGGTCTATGATGGAACGAGCGTGCCCAGAAGATGCCTAAGGCACTGAAGCTCCCACGCATCGACGAAACACAGCAGGCTGCTTGACTCCGGACTCCGGTGGGAGGGTGGTTGCAACCAGGCAGGCATTAGCCCTACCACCGCAAGCGAAGAATTGGCCAGTCAAATAAGGTGTTGGGTATGACTGTCCAGGATGCGCCAAGCGCTCGATTCAGTTGACTAACTGGGGGAACAAACTGCGCTACACGAGGAGGCTTCTTCATTGCATGCATACCAAAATATATTTTTGTTGCGTTTGGCGAAGTTGGGCCTTGAAAACAATCAATGCCTATACACATACATAAACTCACGGCTTCTTCCCAAGGGGGTAGGTAGTAACTACAGAACGACCCTGCTACAATCCTTATGTTCTCTTTTTGATTCGTTTACGTACATACATCTGGCCAATAAATACCCAGTGTATGCTTATTTCTTTCGTATCTCCATTGTACGATGAGTGTATAATACCTACCAGAATTGAAAAAAAATCGTAAGCAGCTTAAGTACCTTTTGTATAAACATACATTTTTTACAGATTATTCTTCAAAGAATGCATAACAATGCAAAGATATAATAAATTAATCTAAAGATACGTTGTACAGACGCCAGCACATCAAGCTACCCGAAACTGTCAAATTTTCCCAATGAATTTTGAACCTAATGCTTTAGGGAAAAAGTTGAAAATCTATTAAAGAAATTTGACATATTGCGGTAGCTTGATGTGCTGGCGTCTGTACTACAAATGGTAACTACACAGCGTGTAATACTTATGTAATACAAAAATTAATTATTATTTGTGTTTGCTACGTGTGCCAGTTAGGATATGATTAATGTGGCTAGAATATTCTCTGGCGTATACAGGGTGAATTTTCCAAGTGGGCGTGGATGGCCAAATCCGAAACTATGAGGAATAGCGAAAAGTACTCAAAGGAGTCGAGGGTTCGATTTTGATGAAAACTAAAAATGCATCATTGGATTTTTGAAAAATCAATATTTCTAACCAGGAATCGAACCCATTGATTTTGAAAAAAAAACACACACTGTATTATTACACCATTTGATAGGGTCGCTGATAAGGATTGTATTCTGGGAAGTAATGACATATTTTTAATAAAGTACCTTTTTTATTTTACTAATGTTACCTACCTATTAAACCTTAAATGATTAATTGTTCAAAATTATGACCATTGTTTTCAATACATAGCTGGATTCGACGTCTCAAAAAAAATATAAATAAAAAAATACAACATAGTTGGGAAAAGATTAAGCCGATGATGAGTTTCTAAGGGTTGGCTGAATTTACGCGGCAGGTAAGGTACTATGAGTTCTATATAGGTAGATAAAAATCCAACAGGGTTTTTATCCATGGAATTACCCCTTATGGAACTTTACACAAAAACCACATCGTGGTCACCCTCAGTACCTTCACTACCTACATGTGAAGGGGCACCGATTGGAAAACGAATTGAAACAGCCCGGTACCTAAGCTTGTGCAAGGTAAAAGGATTATCCTTTATGTAAAGGAATAAATGGCTTACCCCTTATGACATGGAATGGAATCGAATAGACACTATGTATCGATATGTTACACTTCTGCCATCATCTGCCTAGTCTTTTCCCAACTATGTTGGGGTCGGCTTCCAGTTTAACCGAATGCAGCTGAATACCAGTATTTTAGATGGAGTGACTGCCTATCTGACCTCCACAACCCAGGCACTGCGTAACGCGACACCCTTTGGTATGACTGTTTGTCAGACTTGGACTACCCTTAACGACTGTCAAAGATCTAGGAAAGACAGCCGGGGCCAGCGGCTTCACGTGATTTCCGAGGCACGGAGAGGTTTCTATACGTAAAGATGGTCACCCATCCGGATCGATCGACCCGTGCAGCTGTTATCACTTAACCATGAGCCCCTTGCTACACTTCTACACAATCTCTATTAAACACAACACACTGAATATTCTTGTGTTTTGGTTTCCGTACGTCGTTTTCAGGTAACAACTGAAAATCAGCGCTGTGCTGTGGGTCCCCCAGTATCATGCACAGTATCATGTTGGGTGGAAGCCGTTTCTGTTTTGTGCTCGTGTTTATGGATTTTGTTATTTTGTTTTTCTTTATTATTCGAGTTAGTTATCTTTTCGTATGCACGTGTTTCTGTGACAAATACTTTCTATTAAATACAGGTATGAAGTTATTAAACAATCAAGAAGCTCTTTCGATATTATGTCTTCAAATAAACCCTGTCTACGAGTAACTTGTAATCGAATTGGGCTCTATTGTTTGGTCGATAAATCCCACAAGTGACGTTTCCTATGTCAAGATGAGAACTTAAGTAAACATATTTCTTTTGGACACTTATAATACGAACTCATCGGTTTTATTCCATTTCTGTGTTACGCCCCAGGGTTGGAAAATATAATGGCAAACTAATACTACAGTGTTGTAAATATAGTAAATAAGTAATTGCTGTGAATATATATTTTTTCGTCATGATTAGCAAGTAATATTCATAGATGTGTTGTGAATGATGATTGTATTCCTCGTTTGTTGTCTATGACGAACGAAACGTAATGTGACAGATGACATGTGTAGGTGCTTCGTCTTCACCTAATATTATACTATATGTTACCTTGTTACTGGGTCTTTTGATTTAAATCAGGCAACCCTGATTTGGCTCATGCTGAATTTAAACCATGTTTTTCCATCAATATGCGGAAGCTTTGAGAAATTGAGAGGGTTGTATTTGCATCGTTTGTTTAATCAAACCCGGCTCTATATTTTGTGGATTATGAATTTCCATGAAATAAAGGCCTGTGTTGGTTTACATAATTACGAATTTGATTATTTTGGTAGCACATTGTGTCAGTAGAATGACGTTACGCGTCAATGTACAGCCATTTTACGTTTAATTATTCATTCAGGTCGACTGTTCAATTAAAATTTCTTGAAAGATATTATTGTATAATTTATTTCATAAAAAGATTCAATACTTACCTACTCAAAATGAATGCCATTTCTCAGTTGGCTTCCCTAATAAAAATTTTTCACATTAATTAGGTTAAATTCATGTTTGCGATGCAATACAATTCTACCATACATTCTTCGCTTAACACCACCTGTGATACTACCAAAAATATCCACTTTTTTAGTCTATTATAAAAAGGTGCTTTTATCCATATTTATTTAGGTAACTAAATGACACAGAAGTGCTATGTAACAGAAATAGAATCATTGAATAGGCCACTCAACCTCTTTGCTATCGCCGATCTCGGATTTGCATCAATGTTTCCCTTTCATTATTGCTCATAACACACTCCATCAACAAATGTTGCTCATCTTCAATTTTGTTGCGTATTTCACAATAAGGTGATGCGACCTTTCGCATTGGGAAAGCAAATTTTGTTGATGGATAGTGTCCTGAATGAAGCCTTGCTTAACATAACTTCTACCTAAACTTATATCCTCACACCACGGCACGCGAGGAAATATCCACTTTTAGTCACGTTTTTCACCTACTTTCCCACATAACAAACCGAATTCAGCCACCACTATCAAGCAAGCAAACAAACATAACTCTCTTTTAGTAGACAGTGTGTAAACTACGAAACATTTGCGGCGCAGTCTTTGTGTTCATACCCTAAGCAAGCATAGGTAGGACAGATAATGTAAAGGGTCCCGTACATACAAATTAGCTATTTGTTTAGTCACTTGAATTTCATATAGCAGCTTAACATTTTGCAGGCGGAAGTTTTGTTTATGTGGTTCATATTTTATCGTATGCTTAGGCACCCGTCCCACTGCTGGCGAGGAAGGGACTTGCTATCAACGATTTTATACAAAATATTGTAGGTCCCGTTCAAGGAACAGTGTTTGCGTACCCAAGTAGGCCGCTGCAGATACAATTTGTCGAAGTGGGGGACGGGTCAGTAGACCCGTCTAATACCCAGTGCGGGACTAGACCAGACCTAAGATCTCTGATCAGACCTAAGAGAGCCCTAAGTGCCCGTTCACCTGCACCTTAGATGAACTGAAGAATGCAACGGATGCTGCAGTCAACGTGGCCACCTACTGAGCTCTAACAATATAAAACATCGAAGAAGCGATACGAAAACAAGAAGAAGTTGATCGCTGACTGTACAGGTAGGACGAGCATAAGTAAGTATGTATACACTTAGCTTTATTCAAAGGCAATTTGCTCCTTTATTTTTTAATGAAATTTTATGCTATTACGAATATAGTATTTTCCAACCCATAGGTTTATGTAAAGTGTCGTATTTCAACGTTGCATTCGTCATTTCACGAAGAAATCGCAATTGAAAGTTGCCAAGTGTTGACATAACAGTGCTCGTGACTGTACACACTGCCGATGAGTACTCGTTTGTCGCAGCGACAAGAGCTGGTAAAGAGACCACTCGCTCAGCGATGCTCGCTCGGCGGGCAGAACTCATGCTTTGCACACACGTATACCGCGACCGCGAGTTATCGCTTGTCGCTATCGTGCACTCGCTGCTCGTTGCTAGTTCGTTAATCGCTGGCGGTGCGACAGGTGCCTTAGGAAACAAAACAAGCGTATTATGCTCGTTTCGTTTAATGGGGTAAGTAAAGCTTCATTGTAAGTGGGTACCTATGTAAGTATTAATTATAAACACATTTTAATTTTAAAAGAAGCTGTATGATCCCTGTGTATTTTGTTAAAAGTCGTGATTGTGTTGGAATAAAATAATATAACTGGGAAATTCAATAGCATTTTCCCTTGAAAAGTACTTAAAAAATCTCGAAACAAGTGTTTTTAATTTTTGATAAATTACAGTTTAGATAAAAACTAGCTGCGCCTCGCGGTTTCACCCGCGTTAATGTCGATCCCGTAGGAATATCGGGATAAAAAGTAGCCTATATTATATTAATCCAGGGTGTCAGCTACCTCCATACAAAATTTTATCAATATTGGTCCAGCCGTTTGAGCGTGAAAAGTAACAAACATATAAACATACACACACACAAACTTTCGCCTTTATAATATTAGTGTGATACTTGTTAACTTTTCCTAAATTCAACAAGGCTTATAATTAATTTATAAAAAAACAAAAAAAAAATATAAGAAGATGCTTTTATAGTTTAAGCGACTAATTATACTCGTAAGTGCTGACTTAAATATTATCTTATGTATTTGTACAGTTAACATTGAAAAAAAAGCAGGATAATAATATTAGATTTGGTTCAGAAGACTGATAAGATAAGCTTAGTTTTTTAAAGCTTCCTTTCTCCTTCGATTTATATGCCCGACAAGGTTCATAATGACATGATTGCATATAATTTTAAGTGTCGACCTTTGACCTCAGTACACATTGTGGAATGCAAATAAAGTACTATATTATCTACCATCTACATAATTATGTACAGAGAATTTTATTTGATATTCTAAATAATATGTACACACTACAATATTATAGTATATTCCGCACGACATTACTATAGTAGTAAAAATAGTGCTGTTCCCGATAACTCCCTTTGTTATCGAAGCTTACAAAACAAACGCCCTGTCATTTCGTCTATACGTTCGGCGTTCGGCCAATGATTTGCCGAATACCGAGCGTCTAATCTAATTAATGATTGTTTTGTCACCATGTTCGAATCCCGCGTGTTGATCTACCACGACTCTCCACAACGAAAATAAACTTTAACGTATAAGAAAATAAAGTTATTTATCGTATGGCAGGATTTTTGGTATGGTGTGCGTGGCTAGGTAGGCCTGACGTGTACAAATGGTACGCAGATGGACACAGGGTTAGATCGCGAACGACATAATTGATGGGCCGATGTGGTCGAAGCCTTACCCAATATTGGCAGTGACACTGCCTGTACATATATAAAGAGCGATGCATATTCATCAGCGCTTAGGGATATTCTTTTATCGATGTAATTTATTGTGGGTTATAGCACAATATTGGTAGAAATGATTTTATAACTTTGTTTTTGTTGGTATATTGGCGTATGCTAGCCGACATATGGCAAATAATTTAATTAAGTACTTACTTTTGTATAGAAGCAAGTTCTTCTAACTGAACAGACAGCTTTGCTGCTGGGGAGTTTGTTGTGCCACTTCTTCCCAGTTAAAGTACTAGGAAGTGGTGAAGTGCGGGTGTTTTGGGGGACTGTCTCATGTAATTTTGATGTTCAAATAGAGCTGAATCTCAGCCTTGTTTGTATAAATGACTTTTGATTTGATTTAGTTAGAGAAATACTTTTTTGAGTTACACCATAAGTTCTGTATATCAGATTAGAATATAAACGTTGACTGTAGAATTTTGACTTTTTGTTAGATCTCTACAGGAAAAACCTTTTAGCCAAGGTTAGCCCGGTGCGTTTTTAGTCAAGGTTAGCATGATCGCGTTTTTAGTCAAGGTTAGCACGGGCGCATTTTTAGCCAAGGTTAGCATGGCCGCGTTTTTTAGCCAAGATTAACACGGGCGCGTTTTTTAGCCAAGGTTAGCACGGGCGCGTTTTTTAGCCAAGGTTAGCACGGGCGCGTTTTTTAGCCAAGGTTAGCACGGGCGCGTTTTTTAGCCAAGGTTAACACGGGCGCGTTTTTTAGCCAAGGTTAGCACGGGCGCGTTTTTTAGCCAAGGTTAGCACGGGCGCGTTTTTTAGCCAAGGTTAGCACGGGCGCGTTTTTTAGCCAAGGTTAGCACGGGCGCGTTTTTTAGCCAAGGTTAACACGGGCGCGTTTTTTAGCCAAGGTTAGCACGGGCGCGTTTTTTTCAACGCACTGTTTGATGCGGAGGGTTGAAAATCCAACAGTATGATTTTTTGACGCGCTGGGGATGCGCTTTGTTGGATTCTCAATGCTCTGCCCAACACTGAGAGTTGAAAATCCAGTGCTCTATAAAATCCCACCGCGATGTGAGTTTTACCAGGCCCACGTGCGCACGGACGTAGAAATCTACGACCGTGCGAACGTGGGCCTGGTAAAACTATTGACGCGATTGGAAATCGCACTAAATTATTGCAAGATTGATGTCTTATTCGACAAAAATGGCATAAACACTCATCTCTTTGCCTCATCTCATCATCTGCCTAGCCTTTTCCCAACTATGATAGGGTCGGCTTCCAGTCTGACCAGATGAATACCAGTATTGGTCATGAAGCGACTGCCTATCTGACCTCCACAAACCAGTAACTGGGTTCTGGGTAATACGACACCCCTTAGTGACTAGTCGTCATGCTTTCGGGCTTCTGACGACCCGTAACGACTGCCAAAGATCGACGAATGACAGCCGGGACCAACGGCTTAACGTGCTTTCCGAGGCACGGAGGGGTCTAGGTATGTAAAGATGGTCACCCACGGACCAACCGCAGCAAGCGTAGCTTAACCTGATCGACCGACCCGTGCGGCTGTTATAACTTAGCCAAAGATCCTCGCAGTAAACTATTGCAAGATTGATGTCTTATTCGACAAAAATGGCAAAACACTCATCTCTTTACCTTATAATTAATAATAATAAAAATAATTGAAAAAAATCATTTCTATTCACCAATAAAAGCCAACAAAGTGAATATAACAGTTAAGTCGATCTAATGCCGGTACGCATTGAATGCCGAATAATTTCCCGTTCACGCCGTACCTCGCAAATGCTCAAAATGCAAACGCGGCAAAGCAGGCAGGATCCTCGTGTCGACTCCTGGCTATCCCGTATTACTCGCACCTCTATAAATCATAATTTACTCTATCTTGATCGTACCTCGGATAAAATGCTTGGAGCAGGTATTAGCTATCAAGCGAAGAGATTCTGTGAGGACGTGATAAGTATATATTACGGGCAGGAAAAATGTTTATCTTCTCTGCTGTTCCGCATGTCTGTTTATTGGCAATTAGTTGGATTTGCGGCGGATAGCTTGTGATTTTCGAATTTCACTACGAATTATACCTACAGATACAGATCGAGAAGAGGATTAAATGCACTGTTTGAAATAAGCGACGTTTTGAAGAGTTCTTTAATAACTGTGAAATCAAACTATATGATTGTTTTGTTCTGATATCAAACTATGTTCATTTGTGTCTTTTTAGTAGTTTGTCAAAGATGTGCTGGTTCCTCTAGTATGACTTCCTTTAATTTGTGAATAAAACAAAAAAGGTGGACGTTCTCAAGACGACGCGTATAATGTACATATTTATATTTTTATTTATGATCACTCATATCTTTTTACAGAGTAGGCCGATTTTGATGATTCTTTTTTAGTATAATATATTTTGCCAACGCTTAGACATGGCTATCATAATCGTTAGTCTTTTTATTAATACAAATACCATCATTATTGGAAACAATTAAGTCATTCTTCAAATTGCGTGCTTTTATTGCTACATTTACAAATGATATAAATGTTTATTAAACATTTTACTGTAGTGCAGCATACACAAAGCTTTGTGATGTGTGTAAAATTTATTTAATTATAAATGATTGATTGACATTTATAATCAACAGCTTCATTTGAAAATAATGAACGTATTGTTTGTTTACATTTACATCGTTTCACTAAAGTTTACTTTATTTATGTCATTTTGTCAATCAATAACAATTATATTATGAAATCAAATTATAATTTTAAGCGTATTTTAATTGTTGTGATGCATTTAATCTTTCTTTACTTTATCGAGTGTTTTTTGCATAAAATTTGCTGTTTTTACGCACTATGAAGCGTTTTCATGTGCTTGATGCCAAAATTAATTTCGGATGCATTATTATCGGAAATTTTTGATTTAAATCGGGAATTTATCCAGTAAACATTGTAGCCTAACATATTTCATCAGAATTTTTGTTTTAAATCAGTTCGTATTTACGTTGTGGTGGGTAAATAAAGTGCTTTACGATGTTTTATGAGATGAAAATATTATGTTGATATTTATTATATTATAGTCTGTCCAATTTACGGTCATACAATTCATGTTAAATTTTATAGTAACAGTGGCAATATATGTATAGAATGAAAGTTGGTTGATTGATTATTATAATTGAATCGATTAGTTTTAAAGGTCTTAGTGTCGACATCGTTTTGACGCTGTACCCATAAAATTAAAAGATAGAGTTTATTTTCGAATGAGTAAAATTACCACATAACCTACGACGTTGTTTAATAAAATCTCTTACTTCCCTTGCTCCCCGTCTTAATAGGCCGAAGAAGGGAGTGCTCGATGACTTGAAACGTCACTATCAGAAAATCGAACACTAGTTTCTGAAACCACCCACCGTATTTTTCAATAGCCATCGCCATCTTTATTCAGATGGGTAAACAGTGTAAACAAGATATAAAGGCAGGTCATGCGTGCACGGCGGGAGAGATTTCTACGTGCCCCTTTTGTGACGGAGTGGCGTGTTAGCGGCTCACCGGCTTGCTATTGCTGTCACGGTATTGGTTATATTGTAACTGGTTACTGTAGGCACACATTATTGTCTGAGGTTTCAGACCTCACAGTACCTTTTATAATTTAAATGAGAAGCATATTATATAACTTTCAGGGGCAACAAATCCGTCCGCGGGATGTACCTAATGCCAACGGATTTTGATGCGGTTTCCCCATCATTTAGAGCATTTACTCTGGAAGGTTTATGTGTATAATATATTGAAATTGAAATTGTTTATTGAAATAATTGATTTACATAAATATTTACAAAATAGGGCTTTAAACTAGTGGTAGGTAAAAATAATTGGATTCTACTAAAAATTACGGGCAGTACACTTATTAGTGAAGAATCGGAATGGCTCGACGGTGCGACGTAATACAAATTAAGTTCAATGTTATTACGAACTGTCAATCTGTCCTTTGTGTTAATGAAATGTGATCACGTGTGACTGACAAGTATTGTGTTCATGTCTGTGTCTATGTACAATTATATGTATTATCACCGTCAGTAATCTGTAATAGCCTGTAACAGTCATTTGTTCAGTTGCGATGTAAAAGACTGAAATTATAATAATGGTGAGATTGTTATCAACTCAGCCTATCAGATTCCATTTCTGGACATAGGCCTCTCCCGGACTGCGCCACAATACCCTGTCCTCCGCTTTCCCTATCCAGTCGGCCCCAGCCAGCTTTTAAAGGTCGTTGGTCCATCTAGCTGGGGGGCGTCCCATACTGCGCTTCTACGGTCTCCACTCCAGGACTCGTCTGCTCCACCGGCCATCGGTATAATTCTGCTAATAACAAATAAGTTATGTTAAAGGCTCCTTCAAACAGGCGCGATTCGCGTCGCGCGTCGCGCCTGTTTGCAGGAGCCTTAATGCGAAGACTTGGCGCATTGGAGATTTTACCGTCGGCTTTTTTTAGGAAAATACTTGCACGTGCTTCACACTAATCCAGAAATATCAACTCCTGGAAATGGGCATTTCACGAAAACCACATTGCCTAACTTAAAATACCTTGTTGTTAGCGAACCTTAAGCAGTCTACACACCAAGCCCGCCGACCCGCCGACATAATGACCCGCCGACATAATGACCCGCCGATATAATGACCCGCCGACATAATGACCCGCTGACACGCGCGGGTTTGGTGTGTAGACTGCTTTATCTCATGAAGGATTATGACGTCACAAATAGGTATTCATTAAATGTCTCCACACTAACTCATGCGCATTAAGCCATAGAGATCATTGTTGGCGTCACTACCTTTTGCAACTTCGGGTTCAAAAGGGTTAAGGTATAGGTATAGTGTGTTAAGATAAATGACAGACACGCTTAAAGGGAGGCTAGTAGTCATTAAATATAATAATAATAATAAATAATTTATTTCAGATTCATCCTACGACTACATCCATAATTGTTAGTACAATTGCGAGCTTACAAACTAGTGTTAGTATTAAAATAAATAACTTTTAACTATGGAACTAACACTAAAATATGAAAAAAAATCTTCTCTGCCGTAGAAAAGAGTAATACTAAACTAACACGATTAAAATGTATGGAATAGCAGATTTTTTTTTATATTTCAGTGTTGGCCCCATTGCAAAAATGAAATTGTAAAATTTAATTGTGTAGTTATTGTTGAAATTATGACTACAGTGACCCCTTTTCAGGTTTTACGTTATTTCACTACACCTTGTATAATGGCAAGAACAATTTACACCTACAATGTATTAATTTAAAGTCATGGTGTCCCTTTATTAATTAACGTATACGGGTACTTTCGGGACACGGTAATTCCCGGATTACCTGAGTTTCAATTTACACGTTACAACAAATTACTCCCGCTTCACTCGACGGCGGGAATATTGTGCGTTGAAAGGCTCTCGCTACGGTAACGTTCCGTATTAAAAGTTAGCTGGATTTAGGGATGATTCTCACTAGAGCGGGCCGTGCCCGGGGCGGGCCGTGTACGTGGCCCGGACGGGGCACGGATTTGAAACGTTGCATACATTTTGTATGAAGCAATTTATATTACACAGTGCATGTTCCGTGTCCCGTTCGGGCCCGCTCGACGCCACGGTTGTTGCACGGTCCCGCCCCGCCCCCTCCACGTCCGTCGTAATGCAATATAAAATCGTACCTAATATAAATCGTGCAGCACGGACGGGCTCCGGCCCGTCCCCGCCCCGGCCTCGGCCCGCCCCGGGCACGGCCCGCTCTAATGAGAATCATCCCTAAGTGTCATTATTTAGTGCTACTGCAAGCCTAGTGTTGTCAGATTTACAATGTGTATTTTATCTACAGCATTTTCTGCTACTGTGATGATAATAATCAGTGTAAACAGTTTTTTCCTTGACAAGGAACTTTTACTGAAGATAAAATGACATGTCATGTTATTTCATAATTGGCCAAGTATATTTTCGAAACTAAATACTGTAGCCCTTTAATAAAAATAAAAAAAATAATAAAACGAAAAAGACTTTGTCCTACTACTTTTAAAATGTTTACATACATTATTATGACATTGTATACTTAATAGTGTGGCTCACGCTTCTTGGCAGTAGTGGCCTCTTTGGCGTAGGACTCCCCAATTTCTTTCCACTGATTCCTATCCTATATAGGTATATAGATAGCTCTGCATCCTGGTCCTTCCATCTCCCAAAATATGTCTTTCCACCTTATTTCGAAAACAATACTAAGACATTAATTGACAAAATTTGTCATTCAATAGGACTCTTGAACCTCTTAAACAATGTTTTTCAGCCTGTGAAACACATTGTATTACTATTGAAATATCCAAATACCTACCTCCTTTAGATTATTTTTGTCCAACTTTAGCCATTAACCCCGTGTACGTGGATCCACGCGAGACACAATGCCTTTTTAATTACTTCTATAATGCTTTCAACCGGTTAAACAGCTGGTTCCATTTCAAAAGTCTCTTAAAGCGTAGGCTTCATATCCGACGGTCTACCTGTCACGCAACTGCCTCGTCAATTGTCACCAGTTGGCTACCGATGGCGAGATAATTGGATCTATGATATTCACACCGAAACGTAGCACTCTGAAATTGAGGGCGAATTTTTTATCGAAGTTACTCTACCTTGAAAACACATGAACGTATAATCAGGCTCATCATCATCATCTTCATGTAAGCCGAAAGACGTCCACTGCTGGACATAGGCCTCCACCAAGCACCTCCACTTCGACCGGTTCTGTGCTTCTCGCATCCAACGGGTTCCTGCGGCCTTCACAAGGTCGTCGGACCACCTTGTGGGAGGCCTTCCAACGCTACGTCTTCCAGTACGCGATCGCCATTCCAGAACCTTTAGGTCCTATCGGCCAATCAGGCTCATACATAACATAATCAGCTGATAATGCTCTCACTGGTGGGATACAGGCCTCCTCTCGGTGAAAGGTAGTGGGCCGTAATCCACCACGCGGGCCCAGTGCGGCTTGGTAGATGTCACATATCTTCAAATTTTCGGTTCTAACACATGCCGGTTTCGTTACGATGTTTTCCTTCACCGTTTTGAAAACAGTGATGATGATATATGTAATTTACACAAAATAAAGCGCCTGTCTGAATTCGAACATACGACGTACAACTCGAAAGTCGCGGCAGTTACCAAGTATTATTATCGAATTATTCATTCGATCATTCATTTATATTCAGTATTCATTCATCATTGAAATGCTATATGTGTGCGATATTGACCAAATACGACAATATTATTTATTCGATCAATATAGGTATGTGACGTTTTCCGACGACGGAATTTGGTTAGTTTTATTATTTCAAAGTGAAATACTTAGAACCCCGGGTTTATTACTTAAAGCTGTGCTACCACAGTCCTTTTTACTTAAAATAAAAGTTTTAATACTCTAAAGTGTAGTAACTTAGTCCGCCCACGGCGAGAGGAAAGTGAGAAAATGTAACACAATATACAACAACCATTTCGCCCACTTGCATTCAAAGAATCGAGTTTCAAACTCCAACATATCAATCTCAGTAACTCTCTAAGTATCTGTCAGAAGCACATCTCAATAGTTTAAAACGCATTAGAATCTGTCTATCATTGTCTAAGTGATGGATCCCTGCATAATATCCCTTTCGAGTGACATTCATTATAGCGCAAGCGTCGGGACTCGACCGAGTGGATACGACATTTGTCTACGCTGGGTATCTAGTAAACTCGAAGTAATCTACCATTTGTAACCGTCTGGGAGCTTCCTTCTCTGTTCCAAGACAAATTGTTCGAGTGAGGGTGGCTGGCTGACCTCAGACTTGTGCCAATGGTACATGTAGCTATAAGGTATCTACCTATTTCTATTTTATCGACATCGTTACGCATGTAAACATTTAATGTAAGTACATTTTTTCGATGAAAGACAGACGTACTTATTTACGATACGAGCGCTTTTTCACCAATACGTTAAGGTAATTGGATTTACATATTTAATGAAGTACCCCCCATATAAGCTTTTTATATTGGAATACTTTGAGGGTTTGTTGATTTTGGTCCGAAAATATAAGGAGAGGTTGTTTTTTATTTACTGTAAAAAATAAAGGTTCCGATAGCCGTGACAAAGGTTTTGTTTGCTTTGATGTGAAGTTAAATTATGCAGAATAATGACTTAGGGCTGATTTCTCCATAGCCAGATAACTTTTATTCGAAGAATAAAATTGACGTTTGACAGTTTTTGTATGACACTACTGTCAAAATTTCAAAATTAAACCTCGAATAAAATTATCAGATGATTGAGAAATCAGCCCTAAGTTTTGTATTCGCCAAAATTTAAATCAACTGATTAAATACCTATTTAATCAGTTCTATATTTAAAATTTCCTTAGGAAATTTGACATAATTGTTTAAATACCTAACCGGCGCGGCGGTGGTTTGAATGTTGAACGTGAACTCAGGGTATAAATAGGCAAAGTTCGTTTAATCTTTTAGTTCCTTCTGACTTTTTTTCTTTTTGCTCGGCTCCTACGGGTCCTAGCGTGATGTTAAAAAGCCTATAGGCTTTTATAAATTGAAAAATATATAAATATATGACGGCGCGGTCATAATATGAACGCGCGAATATTATTATTCTGCGTTCTTTTATTTAATTTGTGTAGTGAATTTGGTTGATCAAATTATTTGTATCGTAAACACTGATTTAGATTTTATTGTCGCTCAACAGAAGAGGGGACTATACTTAGTCCGTGTGGGCTTGCGAGTGACGTCAGCGCCGGTAGTGGTATCGCTTGTTGTAGCAAAGTGGGGGTAGTGGGGCGACCGGTGCCTTTATAAAGCAGCCGGCGCGCGTTGTAGGGAGGCACTTTGACTCGGTCCGTGGCGCTGGTCGTACGCTCGCAATTTCACATACCTCTTTGTCTTGATTTTTATAAAGTTTTGTTAATTTTTATGAAAGTGTCGATAATTAATAACGAAAATAATAGTTTGTCAAAATTAATGCTTTGCCTCATTCATTAAACCCCGCTTTCTGCTGCCCGTGGATACGAGTAAACACACTCGTCAGCTCGGTAATCCGATTTCAGAAGTGGGATAGGCTCCATTGCCTATCTTTTTTTTCTGTGTCGTGCGAAAAAGCTTTTGAATCATGTCCGAAAGAGCTACCTCCCACTCGTAATAGAGGTAGAAATAGGCGTGTTCAAAAGAGTGTTTTTGAGACTGTTTAAAATTTTTCACCACGTGTTTTTGATTTTGTCCGTAATTAGTTTCTGTGCATTTAAACGTGATTCGCCACGTGTTAATTCTTTATTTCGCGGTTAGTTTGTTGTTCACGTAGTGGTCATTTATGTTGCCTATAGTCATAACCATGTCGAGTCGTAGATGCACGCCGCGTGAGAATATACCTAGGCGTAATTCTCGGGAAAACGATTCACATAGCGGTCGTAATGTTTGCAAAAGGCGTCGTGAACATTATCGTCAATCGCGTAGTAGATCTCCTAGGCGTCGTCGTGATAGATCGGAGTACTCTCAAAGTTCACGTAAGCGTCGGGATAGTTCGTATGGGTGTCGGGATAGCCCTCGTCGCGACCCTTCGGATGGAGTGCTGGTTCGATCGAGCGCTTTAGGGGAGCGCAGTAGATCTTGTCTGTGTGACAAATAGTCTGTGTGACAAATAGTCTGTGTGACAAATGGTCTGTGTGACAAATGGTCTGTGTGACAAATGGTCTGTGTGACAAATAGTCTGTGTGACAAATAGTCTGTGTGACAAATAGTCTGTGTGACAAATGGTCTGTGTGACAAATGGTCTGTGTGACAAATAGTCTGTGTGACAAATAGTCTGTGTGACGATCAGTCTGTGTGACGATCAGTCTGTGTGACGAGCAGTCTGTGTGACGATCAGTCTGTGTGACGATCAGTCTGTGTGACGATCAGTCTGTGTGACGATCAATCTGTGTGACAACTGTTCTGTGTGATATTTTATAAAAGGGGTCAGAATGGCCGAGCTTGAGTGTACTACTTACCATAATTTTATTCTTTGCAGAAAGTTCAAATGACGAGACACACGAGGTCGTGTGAAGGCGCAGGATGGCCGTGACGGCGCGGTCATAATATGAACGCGCGAATATTATTATTCTGCGTTCTTTTATTTAATTTGTGTAGTGAATTTGGTTGATCAAATTATTTGTATCGTAAACACTGATTTAGATTTTATTGTCGCTCAACAGAAGAGGGGACTATACTTAGTCCGTGTGGGCTTGCGAGTGACGTCAGCGCCGGTAGTGGTATCGCTTGTTGTAGCAAAGTGGGGGTAGTGGGGCGACCGGTGCCTTTATAAAGCAGCCGGCGCGCGTTGTAGGGAGGCACTTTGACTCGGTCCGTGGCGCTGGTCGTACGCTCGCAATTTCACATACCTCTTTGTCTTGATTTTTATAAAGTTTTGTTAATTTTTATGAAAGTGTCGATAATTAATAACGAAAATAATAGTTTGTCAAAATTAATGCTTTGCCTCATTCATTAAACCCCGCTTTCTGCTGCCCGTGGATACGAGTAAACACACTCGTCAGCTCGGTAATCCGATTTATATATGAATTGAATTTGGCTATTAAATGCAAAGAAGTATTTTTTCTAATTCGTCTGTTAGTTCTAGAGATTAGCACGTTCAAACAAACAAAAAAACAAACAAAGATTTCAGCTTTATCACTTGTATGGAAATAGACAGATAGTGTACAAAATTGGACGCTCGTTTTAATGGTTTATCCTTTATTTTTTTAGTTTGACGTAGCCTCCGGTAATACTGCATCCCAGGGTGTATCAGAAAAGGCTTACGGGATTTTGTACATATTCGTACAGTGGATTAAATTTTTATAAATTGGATAAAAATTTAAAAGTTTGTACCACTATTGTGTCAAATGAAATCCGCCTATTACACACGATTTATTTTTAATAAAAACTATTGTGAATCGAATCGGTTTTGATGCAATCCTCATGGTTTTATCTATAAACGAATTCCCTGTATAAATAAATTAATAAAAAAATCTGATCCGATTTGTATGAATTCGGGATGAATTCAATTCCCATTGGATGTTGTAGAATGTAAAGTGACTACTGTGTGTGCTTTAAAATTGAACGTGTAGAGAAGGGATTTACATGGTAGAATATCGCTCGTATTGCATGTAAATTTGCGACTTAACATTGCTCTTTGAATATGAAGTGAAGACTTTACGTGGTATAACATGGTTCGTCTTTATTAATCACTTAATTGGTGCAGTAACTTGTCCTACAGTAGTAAATTGGCCCGTTCTAATCAAAAATTACAGTGTACCAACCTGAGTGGGATTTACGGCTATAGCTAGTTGTTATTAGGTTTTACCGACTTCAAAAAAAAGGAGTTCATCAATTCGACACGTATGTATGTAATATTATTTGAACTGCATTATATTCACATATATGACAATCTATCAGGCCTTCCAAACAAATATACAAAATTTTATAGATGATTTTTTTTTTCTCTCGTCTGAGACGGAGACGTCGGAGACGTCTTTTCTGTGTGTCCAGCGCTTTATATGAAGTATTATTGTAGCACGTCTACCCATATTATTAATCACTGTTGTTAAAACATTTCACTTTTTTTTCATTTGTATGTTTTGTTTTACGAACTGTTGCCAAATAAATTATGTTCTTTCTTATTTTCTTGTTCTTTTTCGCTTCGCTTTTGACAGAGTGGTCGTGGTCACGATGGACTGTGTCTAATCGCAGCCCATCTACTCTGTAAAAAATTAATCGTGAAAACTTAGGAGAAGTGATCTTCGAGTGAGATGTCATTCCACCTGATTCTAAGGATTGATATTATTGACAGGTCACTTCACCTAAGTATTCACGGTGAGATTTGTATAGAATAGTGGTGTAGTCGTTGCTCACCTCACGATTTTTCTCCATCTGGTTCTGTTAGATGACAGAGCATGAGCATGCATGTCTGGAGCATTCATTAACAGGGCTTTCAACCGAACAATCACACGAAAAATGTTCCAAAGCTACCTAAAATGGATGATATAAGTGGACTCATATAGTTCAAAAATAATAAATAGGTACTGATTTCTTCTATAAGAGTAAAAATAAATCTAGCTGTTCAGTTCAATACGTTATCGGAACAATTCGAGAAATTGTCTCTAGAAAAAGCGAGAGCTGTAGTTTATGTGGACATTGTTTTTACACCAAAGTTGTAACAAAAACATATTACTGCAACATGTTTTGCTACCAATATTGTTACTAACATTTTATTGGTTTCGAACAACAGTCGCAAAGTCGCATATGTTCCACCGCACGAGTTTTTGGTTACTTTTTGTGGAGACATTTTCTGTACAGTAGTGTAATAATTAAATGAGGGGTAGCAAAGTTTAGATAATATATTTGGAAAATGCTATTAAGGCGAAAGCGCCAGGGTAGTCCACGAAATTCAATTTTTTTTAGGTTTTTTGCAATTTGCTGGTCAGTATTACCTAAGTTGTACGTTGATTAATATGTGATTCGCGGCCGTAACAAATATGTATTTAAAGAATTATAATCATTAAAGTCATCAACACAACTCTCTAAGACCACGTAACCCCAAAGAATGACTATTTCATGAAAATTTTGGGATTATACTAACAAGTTGTATTACTGATTCTAATGATTCTGTAAATACATAATTATTTGTTACGGCCGCGAATCATATTTTGATCGACGTACAACTTAATACTGACCAGCAAATTGCAAAAAACGTAAGAAAATTTGAATTTCGCGGGCTACCTTAGCGCTTCCCCCTTAAAGTTGGAATTACGTGATCGTGGTAAAAAAAAACATATACTGATTTATACTAGGTCCATATTCTCCTTTCAAATTGAACCCGCGGAGTAATTGCGTAACAAAAAAAAAGATATTCTGATTTATACTAGTTCCATATTCTCCTTTCAAATTGAACCTGCGGGGTAATTTCGTAACAAACTACCAGTAGCAATGGCTTTCATTTTGACAGTTCAACAACATTCATTGCGTTATTTACGTGGTTGACAGACAAATTCTTCGCACATTTAAAGCAATGGATTAGCAATATCCTTCAAAATTATTCATATTGTGATTGATAGAGTGTGGTACGTAATTAATGTGGTAATTGTGTAATACACATAAACTGACAATTGATCGCAATTTCTTTCATTTTGATAGTACAGCCACGTTAATTGCGTTATTTTTTTTTTTGAGCAGACGAATTTTTCAAACTAATAATGAAGCAATGGATTAGGAATTTCTTTCAATACTCCCGGATTGTAATTGAAAGATGTGATATGCAAGGGTGGTGAAATTGAAAAACAATCAATTATTTCCGATTACCTGCTCACAAAGAAGGAATATAATAGTGTTATAATATATGGTGCTGCAGTCAGATTTTCAAAAGGTTTAAAGAAAAATAGTTCCGTAAAAATCTCAACTGCTTCTTAACGAAATTACGTGCTTACTTCAAAACCGTTCTGTTCAAGTTCTTATAACACATCTAGAAGGTTCTACAACAAACCTTTTAGTGTCGTACGTGTTGAGCTTCGGATTATCTTCATTGAGTGAGTTGCTAATAAAATAAATCATACCTCATATAATTCCCATTTTGCGCTCCTAAAAATAGTATTGAACAATCTTATATAATGATTGCGCCTCTTTTTATGATTCTCAAATAATTCCTATTTAAGGGATCTAAACATACCTACTAAATAGTCAAGTTACTGCGACCAACTTAGATGTCGGTGACAGTTCCAACCTTACCTTACCCGTTTAGTCGGGGTACCCTAGCTTTGTAACTGCGACCAACTTAAATCAAAAGAAGCTTAATTGTTAAAAAAAAAACGCGTGCATCATTAGAAGCGTAAAAAGTTTTAGAAATTCGTTAATTTAAAAAAGTGTTCATCATTAGAAGGCCAATAAGTTTTAGAGGATCAGTTAAATATATACCCTAATAAAAGCCAGTGTAGCGGAAGGTGTACAACGACGTATTAAACATGCAAAAAAAATTGTGTAAATATCTCAACTGCTTTAAGATATTACGTGCTTTCTTCAGAACCGTTCTATTCACACTTATTTCTAGAAGGTTCTACAACAAACCTTTTAGTGTCGTACGCGTTGAGCTTCGGATTATCTTTACTGAGTGACGTTTTATTGTTGCTAATAAAAACCAGTGGAACGGAAGGTGTACAGGCCCGCAGTAAAACTGATGTTTGCAATTAATCTAGGAATGCTTTCACGCGATCCCTTTAAGTTTTATGTCGAGTAGTTGTAGAAACAATTGTGTTTTGTAAGTGGGCAAATAAAATGGTTTAATTTCAGATTTGTGGATGCAATTTTTAATTTAATTTAATCATGTAAGATGATAATGAGGATATCGTGTTACTGGTTTGTGAATGTTAGATAGGCAGTCATTCCATGAAACATACTGGTATTCAGCTGCATTCGGTAAGACTGGAAAAAGGCACAGACATAGTTAGGAAAAGGCTTAGGCAGATTGATTGAATGGAATATGAGAATATGTTTTTACCTTCGATCAACAATATTACAATTGTTGATCGAAGGTTTTTACCCCCTGCTTGATCAAAGGAGCAATGGGCATTGTTCATATTTTTTTAAATGTTGTAATTAAAAAACCATTTCGAGGAATAGCGTTACTAATCATTACGGACTAATTAATTATGAAAAATAGTCATACTTTATTGATATTTTTGATAAAATATGATTGACCTTCTTTGCCCTTTACGTCGGCTTTGGCCGTACAGTTTTATATAGTTCCCTCAGAAAAAAAAAGTAAGAGGCAAGTATTGTCTACAATCTGTCAAATGTTAAAATGTCAAAAATATAAATATTCTTGTTTATATCTCATTACATTACATACATTATCTCAACACTCGACAATATTTGTTATATTGGAAGAGTTATGGAATACAGGAAGTGCTTTGTTCCAACTTGCAGCAATAATAGTAATAATGTCGCCGCGTGCGTTATTATTCTATTTCTAAGTCGCCGCCTCTATTGTTTTAGTGACGACAGAGAGTAGTATATTCCATGGAGGACACTTACTTATAAAAAAACTATTTGTAAATAAATACGCTAAGATAGGATTCGATTATTTAAGACGTCTATTCGGCCTATTGACACTTTGACAGATGTGAGATTGTATTGACAGATTAAATTTTTTAATTATGTACTAGTGAGGCAACGGCACTAAATCTTTTATGCCACTGATGACGTCACCTACCTTAAAAACTTAAAATAAATAAATATTTTTTTTAAATAACTATTGAGCCAATCATTAAAATATTCAAATTAGTTTCTCAAAATGCTCTAAATTTTCAAAAAAATAAAAAAAAATCTATTGGTTAGAAATTTTGGACAACTCCCATTCTCGTAATTTTAAGAACGTTCACAGTCTGATGCAAGTATCAATCTGTCAAAAATATCTGTAATTTCCTTATATTTTTGAGAAGTTTTTGAGATTGATTGCCGCTGAGATGATATTGCGACTAGATTTTGAACATTTTTTATTACGGCAATTGGCCCTCTGGACTGTCAATAAGCTCTTTACCAATCGGAATTAACTAACAATATCTAGTTTTAATTAGCTTTGGTAATTAACCCCGGCCCTGATCAAGTCTCTGTTTATAATCTGTTCGTTGTTTATTAGTTAGCCAACGAACTAAGAACCAATTATCAGTTGATTAAATTGAAGACGCTTTTGCTTTTGGTTCATCCTTGATAATATTAACTAGGTTTCTACGTAGTTGTCTTCTCTTCCTAGGATTTTAGCCATGTAGTTATTAACTATAACTAAATATAGCCCAGGCACATGAATTAGTGAAGAAAATAGCAGTGGTGTCCCAGTGGTAACGGTCCCGACTTACGAGTTAAGGCTCCTACAAACAGGCGCGACTCGCGCGACACTAAGGCACCGCTCGTTGCGCGACTTGCGGTGCCTTTGTGTCGCGCGCGATTTTATCGCGTGTCGCGCCTGTTTGAAGGAGCCTTTAATGCTGCGATATTTAATAAATAAATACATCAGCGCTTGTATTTAATTATTTATTATAATTGCGTAACACACTTACAATTGCATGCCTTTCATTTTGACAATTGAACAACATTCATTGCGTTAGAGCAGACCATTTCTTCAAAAATACGAAGCAATGCATTAGCGGTTTCTTTTAAAATCCATCGAATAGTGATAGCAAGCGTGTTACAATTGGGGTGCAATTTAACGAAAAGTGGAAGAAAATAAC
Organism: Luperina nickerlii; assembly: GCA_963855955.1. Taxonomy (NCBI): domain Eukaryota; kingdom Metazoa; phylum Arthropoda; class Insecta; order Lepidoptera; family Noctuidae; genus Luperina; species Luperina nickerlii. The sequence continues at coordinate 9,653,972 of OY979677.1, read as the reverse complement.
ATCGTTCAACAATATGCAGTGTCGATTATGTCAATGTGCCGTGACCGACGCGATTTTCGACGCGAATAGTGCATAAAATATTAATAGTTCGCAAGCTCTTTTGTGCGCACTAAATCCGATTTTCTTATATATTCTGAAACGATTTCTCTACAACGATAAGCTGCTGACAAGTTCAATATTTTATATTTTATCTTTCTATCTTTGCGTTCACTGAAATATATTTTAAAATAGTAGGTATTTTTTAACGTAGGTAGGTATTACAAGCTACTTTAGTGAATGGGCAATTTCATATTGGATTTTTGTAAAAGGAGGTATCTATATTAAAATTAAATGGATCCGGCAACTGGGACCGCAATTAACATATAATCGCACGCGACACAAAGACACCGCTCGTTGCACGACTTGCGGTGTCTTTGTGTCGCGCGGGATTCGCGTCGCGTGTCGCGCCTGTTTGTAGGAGCCTTTAAGGTACTTTCCCCTCCAATAACAGAATTTTCCACATTGATTACCTGAAAAAAAAAGCACTCGATTCAATTAATTTAAATTACATTGACAATTAAACTTACGGCCGTGGGTTGTTTGGTGATGTCTGTGTTGGTTGACGTTGATTGATGGCGTGTCGTGCACCAAATTGTAAACTTGGCACAAATATTTGCCAAGCTGGCCAAAATTGGCCCACAATCACCAACTAACATTATGTATTTTTCCACTGTTTAAATCGCTTTAAAATATGAGATCGTATTGTTTACCTACATGTCTATTTTGATCTGTGGTTTTGAATCTCTAAGGTTGGCGCTTGTCGAGTTATATCGACCTTGTTATTTTCTATATTCCGTCTAACCCAACTGACCGCTGAAACCCATTTACTGAGGGATCTTGATATTCTAATGTCAGACTAGTTGTTAGGCTTTCGTTTTCTGAATACCTGAATGAATGATACTACAATAGCTTACAATTCGTGCCGGTATAAGAGAAGAAGGTTTTCGGGTTCCTGGTTGTGCTACCTGCACAACCAGGAACCCGAAAACCTTCCCTTAACGACGGATATGACAGTAAGCCACCCTACTGTGCCGTAAGTAATCTATTTAATAAATAAGCCTTTAGATGTATGTGATGTTATTTATAGCTTTTATAAATGAGCATGAGTCTCGATCCAGTCGGAATATCGGGATAGAAATTATTCTATGTACTAATCCGGGTCATGGTCTACTCAAGTGTCAAAATGCGTTTAGCTATTTTAGCGTGAAAGGGTAACAGACAAAAATACAAAACATCAAATGTTTTCTCTTTGTTATAATACAAGCTTTTGCCCGCGGCTTCGCCCGCGTAGATGTTGGACATTGTCCCACGGATCCCACGGAAATTGTCCTACGGTCTCAGGATAAAAGTATCCTACGTCCTAACCCTTTTGCTTTATTCGTCTTTTTACTTGTATACATTTTATTCCTGTATTTTTATTTATATAAATTCATTTAATATCATGAACTGTGTTCAATAACTTAAATACGATTACATAACCTGGGGAAGGGCGGAGCATCCTAAAACAAGCATACTATTGCTTAAATGGATTCTCCCCATTGTAACAAGAATAAGTTATTTAAGTTGAAGCAATAAACTTTTTATTTTTATTTATCAAGGCCTATCCGTATACCATTCATCCAAATACCTATGTGTAACTTAAGAAATGCTGGGTTCCCCATACAAACTTTCAGCCTTATATCACCTCCTGTAGGATTATTTTTGAGACAAAAAGTAGCCTATGTCCTGCCCTAGGATAGCATATAATTATCTCCTTGCCAAATTTTGTCGAAATCCGTTCAGTGGTTTAGGTGTGAAAAGGTAGCATACAAACAGACAGAGTTACTTTCGAATTTGTAATATTAAGTATAGATTAGTTTAGATTTAATTATTTAACTCTTCAAACATGTCTGAGATAAACACAAATAGATATTTACATAATTTTAATATTTAATTTTGTTGACTTTGTAAATGTTCAACCAGTCCGTAATGATAGTTTTATATCAATAAAAAACACAGACAAGTACACACAGTTTGCGCGTGAGTTCATTTTTAATATCGCTGAATGTTTGTGTTTATTTTATATTGAGTTTAAAATCAAATACTTATTTGCATTTATTAAATAAATTCCAGAAAAAAAATATTGTTTTGCTTTCATGAACATTTTGAACTTAGCAGAAGAGTTAATAAACAACCCATGTTGCATTTAAGAAATATGAATAAGTCACATTTTGTGCCTTTCAAATATTTATACCAATCATATATTATTTTGTTTGAGTAGGTAATAATACAATTTGTTTGTCAATAAAATTCGCAAATAACACCGTAGCGTCATAAAAATGACATAATCGTCGAATAAAACGAAAGGGGTGCCAATAAAGCGACCCTTTTAACGAAAGATATTATTTACTGCCCCAATATCAAGGACATAGGGTTCTCATAAATGGGATCATCTGATTCTATTCCGCGGATTCTTGGGGGCTTATATAAAAAGTATGATTAAAGTTAAGTGACAAAAATATACGGCTGAACAGTCGCTAATCATTACCAAAATTATTTAAGGAACGTTTATGAATAAAGGGGTAAATGTCAAGTTTCGAATTTTATAGATGATTTCAAATAGAACTTCTAATGGCAGTTTTCAATTAAGGCGTTGCCCAAAGGTAGACACCGTAAAACGCTAATCGCACAGTTAGGCTTATTGGTACATATTAGGTACAAGCCAGGAAAATAAGTGTATTGTCAAATGTTCCAGGAAATAAAGACATTCAAAAATATAACATAAAAATAAAATAGTAAGTAAGTATCATGATCGTAAAACAGAATTAAAAAAAAAACCATCGCTTAATTTTCAAAGTTTTGAGCGTAAACTATCATATTTTATGAATAATAATAAAGGAAATAATAATATGATAATAAAGGAAATTCAATCAACAAAAGAAATACCTGAAATTGTTTCACTGGGCCGTACTTTTTTTTATGTTCAATATAATTAATATTTTTTTTTATCAGCATTGCCACGTTGTATGGCAATGCTGATTCTTTGGCCAAAACTAAGCCAGTCCTCTAGTCACGTGAAGAGTCGACCAACCGCTTGGCGATGTCTCGAAATACTAAGTGGGCACTCTGGCCCCATGGCTAGTGTTCCAACCCCTAACGGCTTAAACATATAAGTTCCAACGAGGTTGGAGTATTTGCGCCGTTTGAGGTTTTCCGTACCTGCAGCAGCCGCCCCAGCACAGCTCACCGTGCTTGGAAGATGGGGTGGCGCAAGGGGTCGACACACGTTGCATCCCACACCAAAGGCCTACCTACCTTCCAAGGCATTATGGTCATTCCGTCTGGTCTCTTCCCATCGTCGCGTGCCAAACCATTGGGTTCTAAAACAGCTGGCACCCCGGTGGTGACAAGAGCACGACGGATGATGTCATTGATGCTGGCATGCCGTGCTATTCGGCCTGCGCTTTTACTGCAGGATAACCCATGGTGTCCGAGGCTGACATCTTCACCACATTTAATTTCATTTTAATTTTATTTAATTAAAACTTCAAAATTGCTTTTATTTTTGTGATCATTCGATTCAACTAACATCGAACGCATAGCTATTTTGAACCTTTTTTTGTTTCGCGATGTGCTATTGTGAATTACCTAAAAATTTGTTTCTTACCGCGCCTTAAGCCCCAGGATCAACACACGTAGCAGATAAATGTGTATTATGTTCATAGCGACACCCATGAAAAGAGAGATGGTGTAACAAACCTTATTTTAATCCACCAACGCTACCTATCATATAAGAGAGACACTACAACATGCCGCTACTCAACGCTAGATGGCGTTGTCCCTTTACGTCACTTTTCTAAATAGCGATGTTAAGAGTCTCGGAGGGTCAATGACCTCCGCTAGTATTTTAATTTTTTTGAAGACTGAACTAGTGGTGCATTCGTGAACTACGTCCTAATTGCAATAGTTACATGGGACTCCGTTACACCTATACTACACCAGGCCTCCGTCACTCCATGTACTTGCGCGCTATAATTACCTACCGCCCGGCCGAGCGGTCTCGGGCCGTTTGCGGACCATATTCAGTGCGGTTTTCGCAAGCGAAGCGCACGCACGTTATTCAATTTTAATCGTTCCATTCGTTTGTACGGGTACCTACAATGCCGTCTGGTGCCTTATGTGCAGTAGATGGGTGCAAATCAAGTAAAAGAAGGGATAAACACCTAATATTTTTCCTTATATTTACCTACACACTGACCTCTATAATTATGTTTTAGATGTATTTGCACAGTCAGCACCAATTTATTAAAAACATATTTTACCTTTATACGAGACAATTTAAAACTACCGAACATATTCACAGTTCTCAATAAAATAGATACAAATAGTTATGTTAATTTAATTTTATCGAAGAGGCAGCCCTGCGATTGCTGTGGGTTCGCGCGGTGCGAAGCAATCACAACTGTACGCTTGAGCATTTAGGCACATTTTAGCATGCAGCGGTTGCTGACGCGACGGAGTAGGCTATTATAGCAATAGGTATTGGAAATTTTCTACTGAGTGAAGTATCTGTTACGTAGTAACTATTTAGTAATCTGTGACTACACCTAGCCTACACCTTTAGGCTTATTGTCATTTTTTTGGTCTAGAGGACACCAATTCCCCTCCTTCGTCCCTTCTGGGAAAAGGTTGAGTAGATTCGTCCAATATATATATATCTTCTGTACGTTGTGTAACAATAAATCCTTCGTCACCACAACAAGACTTCTTTGTGCCGGAAACGGTGACAACACCTGTACAAAGGTAATTTATTTTTACCGAGAAACCGAGGGTATGAATTGCTATTCATCAATTTGTAATAAACGCCTACAAATAGCCTTATTCAAGTCGTGAACTCAATTCTAATATAATGATATTAAAATATGTAAAACTTATATATAAAAGTTCCCTTAATACTGGGACACCTGTTAAATATATTTACAGCGTCCAAAATTATATCATTATTACAAAAAACTCTTTGATTAGAATTTTAGCTTGCGGCGTTTGTTTTACAGACAATTTAATTAACCTTTTGCTTCGTTTGTGTTTAAGGGTGCGTCGTAGAAAACCTTTGTTTATATGTTGTTTATTATTATGTCCCGCCCCGCCCCATACCTTAGTAGATGGTGGAAGGTACAGACGCCAGCACATCAAGCTACTACAATCTGTCAAATTTCTTTAATAGATTTTCAACTTTATCGCTAAAGCATAAGGTTCAAAGATGTTTGGCAAAAAAATATGACAGTTTGAGGTAGCTTGATGTGCTTGGCGTCTGTATATAACTGCTTGTGATGGCTTAACTGAGTGGAAGTAGCAAGTTACTTATTTTTTTTTTTAATTTTTGTCTGTCTATCCATCTGTCTGTTTGTTCCGGCTAATCTCTGAAACGGTTGGACCGAATTTGACGGGAATTTTACTTGCAGATATAGAAGTCAGATGTTATGGAGGAACATATAGGCTATATGTCCCGGTAGCTCGTTCCCGTGGGATAATTTCCGACAACTATCCATCTACACAAATAAATAAAATTGAAGCGTCTGTTTGTAACATCAAAATAACAGATTTTTACTAAATGCATACGAAAGTATAAACGCTACTTATGAAACAAAATTATGCATACGAAAGTAGTAAGTTACTTTTTTAAATTTTGTCTGTCTATCCATCTGTCCGTTTGTTCCGGCTAATCTCTGAAACGGTTGGACCGATTTTGACGGGACTTTCACTCAGAGATAGCTTATGATAATAATGATAGGCTTCTTTATGTCCCGGTAGCACGTTCCTGTGGATAATTTCCGATATCCATGCGGACGAAGCCGCGGGCAGAAGCTAGTTTATTTATATATGACGATGTAATTTATTTAACTATCATTGTTTTTAATAAAACATCTTCATTGTCGTTCTCCTGCCCTTATCCCAATTTATTTGTGGTCGGTGCATCATGGCTCTTTCTTCCATACTTCTATATTAAGGCTCCTTCAACCAGGCGCGACACGCGATAAAATCGCGCGCGACACAAAGGCACCGCAAGTCGCGCAATGAGCGGTGCCTTTGTGTCGCGCGCGATTCGCGTCACGCGTCGCGCCTGTTTGAAGGAGCCTTTAGTCGCCATCTCGGTAGTCACTTCCTTTCTAACCATATCATCATTCTCACAGTCTTTCCATCGTTTCTTTGTTCTTCCCCAATTCAATTCAATTAATTTATTTGTGAACATAGGTTACAATAGCTGTTACAGTCAAGTATATTATGATCTCTATGTCCTAATACTTGGTGGTGTACAAATAATAATAAATTAATAATTAATAATGATTACAATTAAAATAGCAGGAAATCACACTAATATTATAAAGGCGAAAGTTTGTGAGTGTGTGAAGGTGTGTTCATGTGTTTGTTACTTCTTCACGCTCAAACGGCTGGAATAATTTTGATAAAATTATATAGTAAGTATACAAAACCTTGTAAAACATTTTAAAAGAGTAACTGTGGAGTTTCTTGCCCATTCTACTCCATACGAACACTACCTTTTGGAAGGGGGCGACTAGAATCAATTCTATTTTACTGTAATTTTTGATATTCAAAAGTGCCTTTAATGTGCCTATTTGAAATAAATGATTTGACTTTGACTTTGACAGGAGGACAATCAGACCATATTAGGTTTTTTGAAATTCTTTTTAATCCTGCCACTCACATGGGATTTTGTTTTTGTATATCTATTGGGACTTCAATCGAGTCTAATGTCAACCAGTGTAAAAGCAAATGTTTTTTAGAGCACCATGAAAAGACCAAGCAACCAAAACATTCAGCGATTCGATGAAAAACGCGAGTAACTTTGTATTCACCGTATTCAGAAGCACGATAAAATGCGGTAGAGAATTTACGAAAAGGACAGACAAAGAGCTATACAAAGCGGTTGTTGAAACAAAATCGTGTTTGATTTGTGAAACTCTTTGCGTACGGCGGCAGTATTGTTACATCTGTATGCCTACGATCTCTTTATGGCGAGCCATCTCGCTTTCATTCCAGTATAAACACATTTTTATTCCGATCTCATGCTAATAACATGCAAATTGGGCCCTTTCGGCTTAGGGTTTAGCAATTCCCGACAAATGTTTCCTATTGAATTTTATTTGGTTTCCTTAATTGCTGACCGTTGTTGGCTATCAGTATTACTTATTGAACCGTGGCCATTTTAATCTCGCTGTCCGACACATGTTTGCATCAATTTATCCCGTGAAAAACCAAATATGAATAAAATGTTTCATTCATTAGTGATGTGTTTCACTACGGAGTGAATTTGCGGAATTGTTAAAATAACGTAAGAGACTTTTCATGTGAAAGATTTTAGTTCAGTTTTGTTTTGTATTGTTGTTTTTGTTTTCTATACAGAACCGAAACACGTGTAACTAGTACAAGGCTATAATACATTTTTCTTTCAACTACGTAGTTATCATTATAATCACTACAAAACCGATCACAAAGGACGTATTTTTTGCTTATAACCAAAACAGTGCAGAAACGTTGTATGAAATCTCATGGTTGCACAGTTTTTCATTAATGCACTGTTTTTTATTTTTTATTTAAATATAAATTTACCACAGAGGTTTAATATCTCCCATTAAGTTTAATATAAAATGTATGCGTTAAATGAAAAATAAACTGGCTGAAAATAAAAATCGGCTGAATAAAACCGACATAGTGAAAAAAAAAAAACAAAAGGCGCGCATTTTGTACCATTGTAAAACTTTGATGCTTCATATTTAGCAATAAAAGATAAAAAAATGGAAATAGCGATAGCGATATGATTGCAACAAAATATAAAAACAGCTGCAAATGAAATTGTTAATAACCTTCTGTCGCAAAAGTCGCGGGATAAATATTTAAAAGCTTAGGAAAACTTTGTTTTCATTAACTTGAGTTTTTATTTACATAACTCTCGTGCATAAATAATTCACTTTGCGCTCGATGCAACAATCTACTATTGCTCAATCCCAACGAACATTTTTACAAAATATAAATCAATGGATATCCCTTGTTAGGGATCTGGATACATGTCTAGATTTCTAGATACCTTAGCTAAGCATAAAATAGTTTGTAAAACAGCCGCATGTGTCCGCTACATTTATTGCATATGAAGTCTGGCAACATTATAATTGGTCTAGACTTTAACGAGGTTGGGAGCGCAGCTGCTAATCTCAGTTCTAGGTTCCAAAACAAAAAAAACGTGTGCGGTGAGGAACGAAGTTCCTTACGCGACTTTCTCTCATATAATAGAAAGAGATGAGATGAGAGAAAGTTAGAAGTAATTTTGCGTTTTTAATACAGAGCTATCTTGTAAAAGTTTTTAGAAGCTCTCATTAAGTTGTCGTCATTTTGGATTCTCATTTTGATCTCAGTATTGACTTCAGCACCCTCGTGAAAACGACACCCATGACGAAAAATTTGAAAATTTTCGCTCGCTCTCTCTGTCTCTGTCTATTATGTGAGAGAAAGTGGCATGGAACGGGCATAGCGCTTTTTCGTTATCTTTCCAGTTTTACTCCATACAGGGAGAAATCTTCATAAATATTTTATGAAGTTTGATTTTACATTCAGCTAGCAAGAAAAACTAACGTAAGCCGTGAACAGCTGATCCATCAGGCAGTTGTCACAGCGAGCATGTGTAACAGATTACCTACTGCTGTGGTCGATCCCGATTGGTCGACATTTTGCTCCTACGGGGCTACGGGTGTGAGTGGTTATGTGTGGTGATAGTTTTGAGAAACGAACGAAAATGTGCTGGTCAAACAATAAAGTTATTTAACAAAATTTACCAGTTGGATTTGAAAAATTAAATTATTTTTGCATTCGATAGCCCAAATTTTGAGAAAGGTTATATATAGGCCATTTAAAATCACGCTACTACTCTTATCACATATAATTATATTATGTATACAAAACCTTGTAAAACATTTTAAAAGAGTAACGGTGGAATTTCTTGCCCGTTCTTCTCCATACGAAAACAACCTTTTGGAAGGGGCTACTAGCATCAATTCAATTTGATAAAAAATAAATGATTTGACTTTGACTTTGACTTAGGAGCTGAGCAAATAGAAAAAAAAGTCGGAAAGAACACTAAGCGAAAACGAAGCAATAGCGCAAGCGTGCGATAAGATGCGACGCGATGGGTTGGGGGCCGAAATTTCACGCGGACAAAGTCGCGGGTAGAAGCTAGTTATTTTATATACTAGATGCAGGTGGTGTTCCTATACCTAATTACCCATATTTTGCCAGTTATGTAAAACATCGTTTCTCTGTCTCGTTTCTGTGTTATCGTTTCAGTGCCTGTCTGTTTCTGTGTCTCTGTCTTCGGAGAATACAGGCGTGATGTTATGTTTGTTTGTGATGTTTTACCAGACTCATGAAAAATAGATGGTAGCAGTGCTCCCCCAACTGAAATCTATTCCATTACTTTGGAAAAATCTATCATCTCTATTGCCTAGAAACGTATCAAATACAATTTACCCACAGCTTCCAATTTCCCAGCTCCCAGACTACACAACACGCAGTCACCCAGTTTGCGCAGATAGCACAGAATTCACACCGCCCGTCGCTAACAAATTATACTCAAGACGTACGTTATCCGACATTTTCTGTTTCATAAATCTCCATTTGGAAGCACAGCTCCCCTGAATAGGCTCGTTAGTCATAAATAACCGAACTCTGGTCGTTATCTCTCATTCAGCCGACCATAAGGTGTGCACATTCGCTTCTCGTATTTTTTCTGAACAAACTTTAAATTTCTGTTTGCTTCTTCATTTTTGCTATTTACTTTTTGAAGCTTTTGGCTTACTTTTTTCTCGTGTACGCTAGTCTTAGCAATGTTTTAGATACAGTTGGTATACCGTAAGTATCTAAAACATTGCAGTTGGTGTCGGTGGCAGGCACATCGACGCGCAAACTGTAACCAATTCCTAAACAATAAAGTTCAGTTTACGCTACAACTTCAAACATTTTTGTATCTTTTTAATTTTTCAATAGTGCTAGTCACTCTGAAATCAACTTAATTACCATTAAAATAAAGTTGATATTTGGATGTATTCCCGTTGTCCCCGTAATCCGTGTCCCCGTTAAAGGGGACAAAGGGAATTGCTTAACTTGAAATAAGATCAATTTGAAACTGCATAGACTTTAAAACCCTAGCGTAGAAATATTGTGTCGTCGGTTATAAAAAAAAATGTACCGCCGCCGTCCGCATAGGTATTGCACTTTTCTATGAAACAAAATATTTTTTTTAATAATTGATTAATAATTTCAACAAGGCCGCCTAAAAACCCGCTTTTTAGGCGGCCCTGGTTCAAGCCATGGTCCGGAGCGAGAGAGAGTGGGAGGCAGTCACCTCTTTCTTCTATTTTCTTCTCCTTTTATTATGTTTTATTTGTGTACCTACCTAATATTTGCGCGCCCCACGTGGCAGAATGTGATGAGACTATTTATAATTTATAAGATGTAATGTACAGATGCCAGCACATCAACTTACTACAATCTGTCAAATTTCTTTCATAGATTTTCAACTTTATCGCTAAAGCATAAGGTTCAAAGTTGATTGGGAAAATTTGACAGTTTCGGGTAGCTTGATGTGCTGGCGTCTGTACCATGTTCGGACAAATAAATTTTGAATTAGCGAAGCAGTCAAGCAGTCATGCTAGCGAAGGAGGTGGCGGGATGGCTGAGGGAAAGAGCCTCCCGTCCCAGCCGCCGCGGGAGACGCTCCGGGCGTCGGGAGCCGCGCGACGACTCCCGGCCACCGTAGTAGGCGCGGGCCTGCGGACGGAGAGTAATGGGTAGCTCACCGGCCGTTCAAGACCAGGCCAGTGCCGGACGGCGCGTACGGGTTCCACGCGCGCCTCGAAGAGATGTCAACGCCAATAAAGGGGCCCGTCAGGGTCAAAGCCTGCCGGGGCAGCGGGATTGTCTGAAAGGGTTACCGCTACCCTGGAACATAAAGGGCTAAGGTAGGAACACGGGTGGGTTTTAATCAGTAAGAGCCTGACACTCCCTTCCGCTCCACCAAGAGCGGAAGGGGTCATTTGATGATTTCCCATCTAGAAAAAAAGGGGGTTCAGAATCACGTGTTGAATTCATGGTAACAGGTTGCGCGTCGATGTCCCTGCCACCCTGAGTGTATATGTGATACACAGATCGAGTGATAGGTATACCTACCTAACTTGCATTCGTGATTTGTTTGCCAAAAATGTAAACAAATATGAGTTTATGGAAAAATAACTTTAAATCCTACACCATAAAGTTCAGTTTACGCTACGACTTCAAACATTTTTATAACTTTTTCAATAGTGCTAGTCACTCTGAAATAAACTTAATTACCATTACATAAAGTTGATATTGGTTTAACTTGAAATAATATTAATTTGAAACAAGTTTGAATAGACTTTATGTGGCGTAGCGATCAGTAGAGTTCATCACGAATGAACCCTGTCTGCCTTAGACTGGACTCGAACTCTTGCTCTCTCTCTGCTTGTAACATCTTGCATGCTATGTACAGACGCCTGCACATCAAGCTACTACAATCTGTCAGTCAAATTTATTTAATAGATTTCAACTTTATCGCTAAAGCATAAGGTTCAAAGTTGATTGGAAAAATTTTACAGTTCCGGGTAGGTTGATGTGATGGCGTCTATACGTATACTCATGTTTTAGAAAATTAAATTCTCTTATCCTATCCTGTCTTACATATTAAAACGAACGTTTTGTAACTATGATACTGTTAGTTACAAAGCCGTTTGTGGGGAACGTTGGTTAATTACACCGCTCAGTAGTGATCGACGTTATAGATGTTTATGAGCTAGGTGTCTATGGTTCAATTTATCTTTTTAATCTTTGTTATTTTAATTTTTTTTTTCACCTTTTTTAATGTTTTTAATACCTGTATTGTGTCTTTTGTTGCACTAAATAAACGTTTATCTATCTATCTAATTACTGTAGCATAATGCTAGCGGTTATGTACGCTTCGAATAAAATGGATACACCAAGGATTCATAAGATGAAAGCTAAGGATGAAGCTTGAGATTTTTTGTTTTCCTATTGCTAGCATAATTCTGCTCTCAAAACGGTGAACGAAAATATAGTGAAGAGTCCTTGAACCAAAAAATTCGAAGACATGTGACATCTACAAAGCCGCAATGTGCCGGCGTGGTAGATTAGCCCACTCCCTCTCACGGAGAGGAGGCCTGTGTCCCAGCAGTGGGAACATTGAGGCTGATTATGTTTATGCTGGTATTATTATCAATGCTCCTGTCTTTTTCTATGAAAAGATTATTTTTCCTTTCATTCAGAAAATTACAGGCTAGAGGCATTATTAATTGATATAATACCTAAAACATAAGGAAAGTTAGAATTTAATTTTGTTATTTGTTTATGATATTAACATTAGTTTTAAGTATATTTTAAGACTTAGCTTTTAAAGTTATGTAAACACTTTATATCGATATCTACTTATTATTGCTGACTTAGTTTCTCGGTCAAACCGTTGCTGATAAAAATGAAAAAAAAAACACCGTAAGGAAATCTGGACTGTTATAATTAATATACCTAAGACTAAAATCGCCAATACGCATTGAGCAAGCGTGGTGATCAATGCTCGTGCCTTCTATTTATGAGAGAGAGGCCTTTGTCCTGCAGAGGCTGGAAATCATTATTACCTAATACCTTAATATAATATCCACATAAAATCTATATAAAGACCTCAAGGGATAGATATAAAGCTAAAAAAACCGTCGTATTTCATACAAAAACACAACACTGTAGACACGAATACAGCGTTTGTACACAATATTTATACGCTAAAAGCTTTTGGGTGTAAAACGTTAATGTCTGTGTTTCCTCCAGGCTGCCTCTCAACATTGACTGTAAGATTCCATCGTTACGTGGCTGCAATAAATTACTTTTATCTTCTTTTATTTATGAAGAATACAGGTGTCTGTCATTTTTAATATGCTTTGAATTATGAGAGGACGAAGTAAGATGGTGAACCTATCTTTTAAAATAGCATAGTTTTTCTAAAGGTTATTTTTACATAGAATTAGGTCAGAGTGTAACAAGACACATCACATAGCCGTCAACTATGCATTCTATACATCAAACTAAGTAGCACTGCACAAAAATAATTGCTGGGAAACGACTTTTATTTTTACTTTTACTTTTTTTTTGTTGTTAGCGGTAACGCAATGTAACGCACGCAAAACATTGTGCTTATGGGTGCATGCAACGGTGCAGGGGTCTCGTGAGGGTATTTAAAGTTGTTTTATAACATGCAAATCTTGTTTTAGTAAAAAACCGTCAGTATAAGTTGGAATTTTGACCTTCAATATCTCCGTAACCAGAAGGTTCCCAGCGGTGCTATTCTGTAAAAAAGTCACCATGAAAACTTAGGTGAAATGAGCGTGGAATGAGCTGTCAATAGTGTCAATTCCTAGCAAAAAAAAACTCACTTTACCTAAATTTTCACGGTGAGATTTTTACAGAATCGACCGGCAGGTATGGTCTAGTACAAAAAAAAATATTAAATTGACGGGGAGAACACGTGACTTTTGTATGTATTTTAACACCCGTTATTCCCTGTATCTAAAATCTCAATAAATAATCTCTGCTCGTAGCTTAATAATATTAATAACAGTCGAACGGTCACAGTCAAAGTCAAAGCATTTACTCGTACTTCAAATAGGAACATAAAAGGCACTTTTGAACGTCAAACGGTCGATCGGACGGTTCGATCGTTCAAGTGATGCTACGCTTGCCGAGGTAAGTCCGTGGATGGGTGACCATCTTTACATACCCAGACCCCTCCTTACCTCGAAAAGCATGTTACAGCCGGTACAAATTGTAAAATTATATCTTATAACAGACGTTAACAATTTTTTTGGAAAAGAAACTTATTATAATCATGTACCACGTGGTTTATTATAAAATGCCACTCTTTTTCTGAACGGAAACGCGTTCAAAGTAAACTGGACGCAAAAATAGTCTTCTCTGGTCGCTTCGGTTTGTATACTGCAGTCATCAATCCTTCTGCTAATCGTGGTGGTTAGGCAATGTCACCTGGCTTAGCCTTGTTATCCTTAGCGTTTATCAAGAGGCAGTGATGTTCAGCAGTGATTGTTTACAGCCTGAAATGATTTTGAAGTGAAAACTTATTTAGGCGCGTTGGGCATTTTTTGAGATGGAAAAAAACACGCGCGTGTTTTGTTTATAAGACAATTAAAAAAATACACACGTAATTGTTCAAGTTATCACTTCTGTCGGCACTCCCGGAGTGCCACTGTTTTTTTATACTACAATGCTCAGCTTTCATTAAATAGTACAGTCTGTAACTGTCCCATATCGTGTTGCCTAGTAACTAGGTTGTAGTGGACACATAGGCAGCCGCTCCATGTAAAACACTGGTATTCAGGTGCATCCGGTTAGACTGGAAGCTGACCCCAACATAGTTGGGACTTGTAAAACTTGTTCTGAGAATTGATCAGGTTTACGATTGTTTACAAATAAATCCGATTTCAAAAAGTTTTCATATTATTTAACCTCCATCGTAACTTTTCACCGTCTTAAAAGTTGAGTTCTCAATATAGTTAGGAAAAGGCTAGACAGATGATGATGACAGATCATCATCATCTGGTGAAAACTTGTTCTGAGAATTGATAACCGCACTGCATGTTTGCGATTGCATATCAATGGATTTATTGATTCCAAAAGGTTTTTTATCCTCCACCATAAATTTTCACCGTGCATCGTCTTAAAAATTGAGTTCATAAAGAGCGATTTTGTTGCAGACGTTAGAGAATTTTATTTTAAAATACCACTTAACAAGATTCGCGTCATTCGCAGTGAAGTGGCAACGATTGTAGATAATGAAGTCTTTAACGCGAGATCTTCATACGAGTGTACCCCTCCCCCCATACTCCGTACTTTCTGTGAAATTAAGCAATTTTAATTTGGATCTTTGGTTAAGGTGCGTTTAGATAAAATGGAGTCAGGCTAATGATATAATAGTCCTTTTTCGGGGGCCCATTATTGAATGTGCAAGTCACCCCCTGCCATTTGATCCGTGTATAAAATATTGATCAGGCAGGGGCCATAGTCCTTCCATAGTTTTAGGTAGTCAGTCCAATTTAGCACCGAAATCCATGGTTTAATACCTTTATTTCATATCCTGCAATAGTCCTACACCAACCGGGGGTTGTCCTTGTGTGCACTTGCATAGTGCGTATAGGGATAATCGACGGTTGGTGCCTCATTTCATTGAAAGCGTTTAACGGGCCTCTGCGACTTAAAAAAAAAACTCAGAAAAAACGCTCAGCAAAAACAAATTAAAAGCGTAGGTGGGCTATGCGATGCGATGGGATGGGACGAGGTAACAAGAAATTTATAGGATAACCGGTAGGTTTATTAATCGTGTCGTTCTACGTGGGTTTCTGCGCTAGACAGGTATGTCTAGCGCAGAAACCCACGTAGAACGACACGATTAATAAACAATGGTCTTTTAAACACAGGTCTCCGCCATGCAGAAAAATACCAAGTCTTACCTGACGAAAGGGGGACTTATAATATTACCTATTCTTTTTCTGTGTATTTCTGTATCTAAACACACCCTTAGGTATACGCTACTCTAGCTTACACGACGCGCTTAAAACTTACTCTGGAGTTTGATGTCCATAATTAGCTTTACGTAATTCGGTAATTCCGTTAATGCTACTCCTCTTAAATTAGACTCGCGCTGTCCAATTAATGGTGAGAATTTTAATCGAATCAACGTTTAAACCATACGAGTTTGGATAGTCGAACCGTTAACTTTATAACTGAATTTTCCAAATTTAATAATAAACATACATATAGTAAGAGCAAATCAACAAAAATGTTTCAAATGTTGTTTGGTGCAGTGTAGGTTTTAGTTAAATAAACGGCGGTGTGTTTTCATTGAATAAAGTTGTTATTTTTTAAAAACAAACGCGTTAAAAAGTCATAGGTCGTGTGTCAAACAACACGTTGAATATTCGACACAGTTGTTTTAACGCGAAATTTAGTGTGTATTTCCCGATTAACCGTAACGTTTTTTTTTTGAGTGTGCTTTATGAAAAGTGGCTGTAACATTTCGTGTTACAGTAAGTATAACAAGTTATTGTGTGCTACGTTTGGCGAAGTTTTAATTACGCTTGGGTACTAGGTCACCGATGACCGTTGGAGTAGACGTGTTCTTGGGTAGAGACCGCGAATCGGCAAACGTAACGTAGGATGACCTCCGGCTGGGTGGGGCGACGATTTTCGCAGGGTGGCTGGTAGCAGCTGGATAAAAGTAAGTATCTGAAAATCGAGTCGAATGGCGTGCAATAGGAGAGGCTTATATCCAGCAGTAGACTGCTGTAGGCTGATATTGATGATGATGACTAGGTCATTTGAATTAGTATTGTGGTTTAACAATAACCCTTGCTTCAGTCAGTAATCAAAGCAGAAATCTGAAAAAACAAAATTTGTAAACTTAACATCCTGGCACACATAATTTAAAATGCTCGCAATGGATTCCCATCCATTCAAATACTCTTACCAGTTTTGTAGTAAGTGGTAAAATACCCATAAAAGCAGTAGAAGCGATACCCTCTTTGTGGCTTGGGCGTAATGGGCTAAAACCAGCCCAAGTCATTAATCCTCATAAACAAACTAATGGGTGCGAAGACGAACACATCAGTAATGCTTGCTTACTTTCGTATCTTTATAAGCGACCTATAACGGTAACGTTTGTGCTCTAAGCTGTAGTATATGCACTTAGGTACTTTACATATAATAATGCTTTTAGAATAGATTTGTGTCGTTGGAGTGGAGGAGAATTCATGTTAAATACATTGTGCGCTGACTAAAAAATGCGTTTGCGGTATTCAATGGCTCACAAACGCTGACGTCAAAGCTATTGCTGCTTTGACGTCAGCGTTTGTGAGCAATAAAAAGTTTCGCTTAGAAACCTCAATAAAAACATCCCAACGTATAAAGATTCATCAACACTAGCTTGAGCGCAGATGACCAACAGGCAACGAAAAGCAGCTTCAAAAAAACAAAACACTAACAGCTCTATATAAGTACACCATTTGAGGTTTCAAAATTAGCCCAACTCAACTAGCAGGTTAGTTAGTGATAAGTAAACAATAATAGGGGAATCTATTAAACCGTGCGGCGGACACGCGGTGGCTGGGTGTCATGAAAATCAACTCATTCGGCGAACACTCGCAAACAAGGTCCACATCCAATTAGGCTTCACGAATGGGAATGGAAATTCGAGTCGTGCTGTATTAACCTTATTTGCTTCGAAACCGTGATCCGAGAGTCCGGTTGCGGCTAACTATTGTTCCATTGCTGGCACCCACTAACTGTACGCGGCGACAATCCAATTATAAGCGGGAAAGAAATCACGTACGCCTGGGCGTTGAAAGGTCCTGTTTTAAGTGCGTAGGATTGGCTTTTGATTACAGCAGGATACACCACTCGATATTCTTCAACTGAATGAGAAGAAATTTAAAACTTGCATTAAACGTACACTATGTAGACAAGCGTATTATAAGTTGGATGATTATATCGTTGATAAAAATGCTTGGCTTAATGCTGGTCCTGCTCCACAGGCACTTGGGCTCACTAGTTAGTTTTCAATAATTGGAAGAGGTGCTTCCCTTTTTCTTTTTTTTTAGTGTTTCTGACATTACTAACATAATTTATTTTTTGTTTTATACAATCAAGTTTTAATTATTGAATACTTCATTATTAAATATCTCTTCATATTTGGTAGTAAAATGCTATTAATCTCTTAAATAAATTACAAACTATAGTTTTGTATAATTTAGAAGCATTTTTAAAATTTTGTAAATGTAAGAACCATGTTTCCGTTTATTATGATTTTCTTGATGTTGACTTAAAAGAGCATGGCAGTTGAGAACGTGTCATGCTCACTTAAATGTCTCATCTATGGTGGCGCGTGTGTTGGATCATTCGGTTCCCTACAAAATGGTTGAGCTAGATGGTGCTGACCCACGCGTCATGTTCGTGAACGGGCGCCGTCGGTTGAGACTGGTCATCTCTTAACTGCCAAGGCTTATTTTTAATCTTATATTTTGAAATGTTTCTTCTATTGTGTCTTTTTTTTTACATTGTTCTCACATATAGAAGCAACAATAATAATGTATCCAGGTTTTTGTAATATCTTGATTTAAAAGAGTGTCCATGGAGTTTCTTGCCCGTTCTTCTCCTTAGAGATCTACGTTTTGGAATGGGCGACTAGCTTCAACTTTCTGACTAACTGACAGACTATTTAAATTTTGACAATTCAAAAGTGCCTGTACAAGGTTTAATTGAAATAAATGCTTTGAGTTTGAGTTTGACACCTTTGCAATACGAACAAAACATAGTTGTGCAATGCTTGCTGTGTGTTTTAATAAAATATTTTTTTTTAATATTGAAGGCTGATGGGTTATACGTGAAAGGGAACACAGACAATTTAGATCTGTTGACTATCTTTAGTCGTCAGTCTTACCTCAATATATATTTTTGAAGTGAAAACTTCTTTAGCGGCGCTGTGTACTTTTTTTGGAATGGGTAAAAACTTCTAAATTCGCGTCAGGTCACGTGACCCTGATCGTAAGATTCGTAAGACGTAAAACGAAAGACGCGCGTTGTTGAGGACAGCGCCATCTATGCACATCGGGAAGAACTACGAGGGCCTCGCGTACTAACTACGTAGTTCATCCAACAACGACGAGATGGCGCTGAACCACGGATATATAACTGACGACGAGCTCCATGGGCTTGCTTCTCTTACCACTGCCGCGACCAACACCACGAACTGAAGTCTATCCTGTGTGCTTATTTGTAAATCTGAATAAATTCCTTTCACGAGAAGAATAAACCAGTCACTTTGGTCATCATACCTGATTTGCAAAAAACCCTATAAAATAAGGAACACACCTTAACACGCGTGTTTTGTTTATAAGACGATTCACAAAATACACTCGTAATTGTTCAAGTTTTCACTTCTGTCGGCACTACCGGAGTGCCAGTTTTTTTTTAAATTTATTTAAATGCCTTGAATTAATTCTGAAATGGCTTGATAGCATTCGTCTCTTAACTACCAAATTTGATGTGGTTATACAGACAATTCTAATTTTTCACCTCTTTATTAGTGGTTGTAATGGCAATCATAATATCACTTGGTTTTAGTAGGTTTTTATATTTTATTTTATATTTATCCTTTTGATAGATTCTTTTTTTGTAAATGTGAGGACTTTGTAGGCCTTGTAGACTTTAAATCTGTAGGTATACCATTTTTTATTTTATCAAGTACCTGGTACTTGTTGACAGGCCTACGCTGTCCTCCCATACCTACTGTAATTTGAAAACATTGTAAAAGCCAATTATTTTTAAGAAGAGTAACCGTGGTGTTTGTTGCCGGCTCTTCTCCATAGGAAACGACCAATTGGAACCGTGCACCTAGCTTCTGACGTTTCATAAGTGCCTATGTAGGTTTATGTGAAATAAAATATTTTGATTTTGTTTAAACTCATTTGCTATTTGAGTATTAACCTAACCTAATCCAGGTAAAGCAAGCTTTTTGATCTACTTACTAATATTTTTCGTGAGTCCTAGTGAGACCCAACTTGTATGGCAGTCGGGCAGAGCTCAACTTGTGCTTCGTGGCACTAGACAAGCGAACATTGAGCTGGCTGACTGCTGGTTATAAGGATAAAAATAGCCTATTATAGTGCAATTTTTTTTGATAAAAGGCCTTTCGCAAGTCAGGTCAACCTAGAAGGTCCGATGTGTCGGATGCTCAACCGGGCTTGCCTGTGGATGCCTCAATAAATTAAAGCCTCCAATGAGGGCTTTAATAAACTTTAAAACTAAGCAACTACGCGCTAAAGGGCGCCCCCCTTGTGGTATATGGACCTCGGCTGAGGGCGTCGCTGGGGAAGAACAGCAAGGGACAGGCTGATTCGGATTAAATACAGTGCTGCAAGGATCTTTTGGCACTTAAACTTAATTTTATGGGGACGTTGTTAGTAAACATTTGCAAAATTCTATTGAAAGTTCAAGACGGTGGCGTTAGTTATGATTTTCGTCACGCGCCAAAAATCCTTGCATAACTCTAATAGCTTCCATAAGCTGAACAGCTGAACTACCCACTAGTAATCCGTAAGCCCATAACAATAGGTTCCGATACCATGACCGTATATTCTGAAAACCAAAATGGCGCTGGCCACTCGCCTTCTGTGTTCGGGGACGCCCGCATCCAGACAAACATTTGTATGGTCTACAGATGTTTGTCTGTTTGTGATATGTGTGTTGCGCCTTCCGATAAAGATAATACTAACGCAGGGCTTAGGCTTCCAAGTGCTAGTTTTAGGCAGTTCCAAATTCAATCTTGCAGAAATCGCTATACGAATAAGTAGACAGAGACAGTTCTTTCTATCGTTTAGGACATCTTCATTTACTAGTAGATAAGTTGTAGTTTTCTTTATTGAGGGCGGAAGGGCTGGCGTTTTGGGGGACCGTCTTATGTAATTTTGAGGTTAGAAAAGTGCTGATTCTCAGCCTAATTTGAATAATCTCATTCTAGATTAATTAAGTTTGGTGTCCCACAGGGTAGCGTTCTTGGGCCACCTCTTTTCTTAATCTATATAAATGATCTGCCAAAGGTGACTCAACATCAAATGGTCATGTTTGCAGACGACAGTACTGTCATAGTGAAATGTATTGATCGCAATATTTACCAAGATGACATAAATAGTACACTATCAGACATAATTAATTGGCTTAATAAAAATAATTTAGTTATAAACTTAAAGAAAACCAGTATAATGCACTTTCACCAAAGAACTGTAGTACCAAAAGTAAATATCAGACATAGTAACTGTGACATTGAAGAAGTTAAAGTAGCAAAATTCTTAGATTTGTCCCTTGATAACCAGCTTAACTGGAAGGCCCACATAGATGACCTAAGTAAGAAAATAAATAAATCAGCATACGCACTTTTCCAAATTGCTAGAAAAATAAATATGGATGCGCTACTACATAGTTGCATATCACGGCTTAGTGGCCTCAATTTTGCGATATGGTATTATTTTCTGGGGCAATTCTAGTGATAAAGATATTGTTTTTAAGGCACAAAAAAGATGCATGAGATCAATGTGTGGTCTGAAAACTGATATTAGCTGTATACCATTCTTTAAATCGCTGAAAATACTTACCTTACCTTCATTATATATTTTTGAAATTAGTGTTTTCGTCAAAACAAACATGAGGTTATTCGAAAAAGTGTCAACGTTACGAGATGTTGCGATCCGTAGCCAATACGCAAACTCTTTAAGCAATCAGCGCTGTAAGACTGCCTTAGTGAGAAAGAGCGTTTTAGGTATGGCACCGCGAATTTACAATAAATTACCAGATGTTATAAAAATGTTGAATGTTACACAATTTAAAAAAAAAAACTAAAACTGTTATTAATTGAAACATGTTATTATACGACTGATGATTTTCTAAATGATAATTTAATGTAGACTTATTTATTTATTTGACTGGAGAAACTAATTTTAATTGAATATTGTGACTAATTCTAATTTATGATTATTTATTTATGCATTGACTGTAGAAATGATTCCATATTGTTGATTGTTTTTATTTAGCATGCAACCATATTTGTACGCCTCTTGGCATAACATAGCGACCTATGAATTTTAATTTAAGAACTGTATTTACTACCTATGTTAGACAAATAAAAAATGATTATGATTATAAATGACTTTTGATTTTTTTTCAAAACCGCCATAAAGCAGAGTTTAATATGTACCTGGTATCGTCTGCTCAGATGAATATGTGTTGCATAACATATTTGCAAATATAATTTACAAGTAGGTATGTATGTTATATATTTTTTGGTATGCCAATTGCTTACTTGGAACTTTAGCATACATAATCAGCCTGCTGCCTGCTGGGACACAGGCCTCACTTTGGTGAGATTGAGTGGGCCTTAATCCACCACGCGGGCCCAGTGTGGGTTGGTTGATGTCACATGACTTCGAATTTTTTCGATTGCTTCACGATGAAGGAGATATTAGCATGATATACATGACGGAGAAGGTATTTGTGTTTCGTTACTATCAGCCATATTTTAATTACTGTGGGCGTACTATGAGTACCTAGTGTTGGTTATTGCGCAATAGAAAAACCGTGTGCAGTTCAATTCAGATTATAATTTTACGAACAAATTATTCATACCAGCCGTGTCGTGTACCTACAGTGTACGATTCGCTGGAATCGTACACTGTAGGGACAAAACCAGATATGGAACGCGCGACAGTTTCTAAGCACATGTTGTACATACGATGTCTAATGTCCAAGAGAGTCGCTCCACCTCGCTGCTGGCTCTCCTTGACTCCCCACGAACTCAGGCTAGACTCTGTCAAGCACCACCAGATGGCGCTAGCGTTCCGAATAGTCAAACGAGTGACCGGATGCGACATACATAAATCAAGAATTGCTTATTGTCATTCGTTTATCACTTACTTAGAGCCACCTACTAACATTGGTTTGGCTTTAACTTACCTAAGTAAAAAGTGTAAAACATTATTCAACACAAGCCCATTGCTCTCAACTTGTGCATTATAACAAGCAGCTGACACCCTTAACTTCTAGTACTTCAAAACTTTTCCTTATCAAATTATCTAGAAAGTTTTGTCCTTTCTTCGCACAATGTTTAAGGACCGATGGATCACAGAGGCTTCTTCCCCTAACTTTTGTAAATATTGGTATGGTAACCCGTTATTTTGGCAGGCCATTTATCACTGTCCGATGCAGAAACTAAACGAAATCGAGGGCGAGATATTTTCTCTACCGAAGATAAATATGTCAATAAAGTTTTGCTTGAGGATGCGTAGTCAAATATATTGTTATTGATGTTTATAAGTTAGTTTGATGTTTTGATTATCTGCATGCGTAACATGACCATCATAAGAACAGGTTTGCAACAGATTCTAGACAGATTTATAAAGAAACTAGCAACGCATAAGTTTTGAAAAAAAAATGAAATAAAATAAAATGTTAGTTGATACTTATCATAGAATCTCAAATTGTAGTGTTAGTGATAGTTTTCTAAGGACCACCGAAGCCGGTAAAAGCCTCTTCCAAATGCTTCCACGACCTTCTGTCTTTCGCCAGTCTGCACCAAGTGTTGCCAGTTATTTTTATTATTTCGTCGTTCCACCTTTTTAATGGTCTTCCTCTTTTGCGTATTTCATTGATCGAGTTCCAGTTTGTAGTGATCTGTGCCCACCTTTGTGTCTCCAGTCTCTGAAGGTGACCGGCCCATTGCCATTTTTGTCTAAGTATCTGTTTAATAACGTCGTATGCCTTTGTTTCTTTCCTTATTATAGTGTTTCACTCGGTCTTTGCGTTTAATATTCATGAAACTGCGTTCTATACATTTCTGACAGACTGATTTTATCCAAGTGTTTTTTGGTGGGAGCCCAGGTCTGACATGCGTATGTTAGGCATGGCAATAAGCATATGTTCATGGCTTTCATTTTCAGCTCTGGAGAGAAAGATCGCTTTAAAATCTCTTTCATTGCCCAGTATTTATTCCAGGTATTTTGTATTCTCCTGTTTACTGTGCAAGCCTTAAATGAGATAATGTGACCTAGGTATGTGTAGTCTTCTACATATTGTAAGGGTGTTCGACGTTTATTGTGGTAGTTTCTTTATTTGTCAATACTTTGGTCTTATCTAGGTTGATCTCTAATCCTACGATTTTGCTTTTTGATGATTGCTTTTTCATTTCTAGCTTAATTTAGTTGAGGCTCATTTACGTTTACGCTTACAGTTAAACTAGAGATCTTGCCTCGAGCTGTATTTACGAATGAGGGCTTCGTTTGAGTCCGAAACTAGTCAGATAACTCCGAAACCAGTCAGACATAATTGCGCCAGTTATAAACCGACAATAATCAAAAGCATTTTTTATAAATGATTGTAGACTGATTGATCCAAATTTAGACCCTGGACAATGGAATGGAATTGATTAAGACTGGACTGGACTGGACTGGACTGGATTGGATTGATTGATTTATTGATTTGTCTTTAAAAGATCGCTCTTAGCGATAAGACCGCCCATTGTGTCACCCTTTGTGACACAATGGGCGGTTTTGTGTCTATATTTATGTCTGTAATTTATATGGTGTACATAATAAAGAGTATTCTATTCTATTCTTCTATTCTATTAAGTTCAAATACACATCCAATACCTCTGTTTAACACAGAGAGACTAATAAACGTAAACATTAGTAACAGTCTCAACACATAACATCATTACTGCCATCCTAACTAATAGGTATTATAAATGTGAAAGTAAGTTTGTTCGTTACCTTTTCACGCCTAAACCTCTAAACTGATCATCCTGAAATTTTGCATATACGTTGTCAGGTGTACAGAAACGGACATAGGGTACCTTTCATCCCAAAAAAAGTGCTGTTCCCGAGGAAAATAACAATAACGTTATTATGATAATAGATGGCGCCATGTGTCTTTCGAACGGGATCCACACTTATGCGGGTGAAACCGCGGGGCACTGCTAGTATCAAATAATTCCGACAACATTGTAATTGGCTTGATCTAATTTACGGGTAGGTACGACTATATTCCCGGGAACGGAGACTGTTCGAACTAATTGCAGTAAGCCAATTTCACATAATTTTGTCTTAGTTTCAAAACTGACTTTATGTACTATGGTATGCGACATGTATACCGGGTGTTTTTGACAGCCCTCCACAAAAACACAGGATTGATTCAGCTCCTTATTCTGAATCATATCCCACTGGAAATTTTCTCAGGAAAAAAAAAAATTATGCCGTTTTTTCTGCTGATATTCCTTTATTTCAATGTAAAATTACATTCTCTGTATGCAACACTCCATTTATGTAAATAAAACAGCTGAATTCAAAAAAACAGCAATGGATGTTGCGCCGGGGAGCGCGCGGGGGGCGGGGGCAGCCTCGCTCAAGCTCGCTGCGCTGCCGTCCGCTACGTGCGTTTTGCCACGGTAACGATACATTGCGTGCACGGTAATAAAACAAATCTAGTTTTTTGGATTCCCTTAATGTTCCTGAAAGAATTTCATGTACCGGTTATCTTAATATGATGTACTGAAGCCACCCTATCAGTTTGCGGAGGGCTGTCAATACCACCCTGTATACATCGTGTGCGCTAGTTCAGGTGGTGAATGTACCTAATTTAATTAGCTGGAGTTTATTGATAGTTGGTATTTGTGAATTAGAGGAATTAGGTCGTGTAGTCTGAGTTGTTATGTCCTTGGGACTGACTGGTAGTAGTGAAACTGGGACTTTGCTAAATAGAATACTATTTGGTAATATTTGGAGTAGTTGGCGGTGAATAATATGTTGTATAAAATTGCCTGGCATTACTTTGTAGTATGTTTCAGTAGAGACACTAAACAGCACTTGTGATGCAAAATGTTCTCATTAAGGTGATACACTAGAATATTTTCCCGAGCATTTCCATGTAATGTAAAGTTCTTTCGAAGGGTACAATACAAGCAAAAGCTCAGTTTACAAAACCATGTAATGTAACGTTCCTACGAATGCTCGACGTAATGCTCACGGCGAGTTAGATTACCTGTAAAATTTCTTTCTACCTTGCGTTCATTGTTGATGATTTTGCGTTCTTGCGCTTGTGCCATTGCTCGATAAAATATTACACCAATACGCTCGTTGACTTTTTAAATCAGGTTGTAACAAAACATCGAGCACCGTGGTCGAAGTACGGTTCGATAAAATATGAAAACGGCGAATGCTCGATGTTCTGTTACAAGTAAATGGTCTAGTTGATACTCACCTTTATATGTTATCGCTACAAAAAACCCACTACTCTTAAAATTAATGATAATCCTCTGCTTATCACAATGGCGTGCATTGCTTTTTAGAATAGGTAGGCACTAGGCCGCCTGGTCTAGTCAGACATATATACGGTCATTAATCAGAAATAACAAAATTATCTGTTTTGAATGTTCAAATTATTTTCTTACCTTTTATAGTTCTATGTGCCTTCTATGAACTTTAAAAGCAAAAAATCTTGTCGGTCTTCAAAATGAAACAATTTTTATCTTGTCAACATACGAAAACCTAAGTACCGAAAGGATTCGTCCGCAGTTTGTCTATACAAAGCGATTGATCGCCACAATCTAAGCACTTTAGTTTATCCATTGCTCACACAGCACCTCAAACTTAAACACAATAAATACAGCAATTTATTTTTTTCAACACTTAGTAATCAAAACAAACAACAACTACAACTACAAAAAAATGGCTCGCGCTCGCTGGTTATAACACAAACATTAACAAATGAATGAGTAAAGAATGAAATTCTCTCCTTCCGCGTGTCGCACGCCCCGCGCTCTCTATTATCCATCCTTTCTTTCTTCGCGCGGCCAAATTACGACAACATTCACAATCGGTTGGTTAGTAGAGTAGGCAGGCCTATCTAAGGGTGATAAATTGCAAAGGTTGAACATCATGGTATTGCGCGTAGGACGTAAGTGATATTTTTAATTTCGTCGTATTATCTTGAACGAATACTAGACCAATGAATGACCTTGTGCAAATATTACGATACGGGAGCCGAGTAGGCCGTCGGGCGACTGCCTACTGCCAAGCACCGCGCGTACGTTTGTATGAAGTTTGTTTGTTTCTGATAGGTATGATAGTTTAGTGAATTTCTTAATTGCGGGGCACACACACTATCAATGTACCTAATTGATGGTAAATGATTGGTAATTTTACGAGGTAGGCACTGCTTAAATGCCTTTATGCAATGCACGCCACTGGCTTATCATTGATTTTGTGATTAGCGGACCACATTTTTAAGAAAGAAATAAATTAAAGTTTCGTCTTTTCTTGTAAATTGTTCAACTGTGACAGACGAAAAGTCTTATTAATTAAATTAAATTAGGAAGAATTTTTGCATAGCAGATGCGAGTGGAAACTCCGGAGACGTCTAGAAAGACATATTATACCAAATGCCATTTTTTTTTGACGATGGAAAATTTTCAAATGACCCCTCCCGCTCTGGATGGAGCGGAAGGGAGTGTCAGACTCTTACTGACTAAAACCCACCCGTGTTCCTTCCTTAGCCCTTTATGTTCCGAAACAGCGGTAACCCTTTCGGACAATCCTGCTGACCCGGCAGGCTTCGGCCCTGACGGGCCCCTTCTGATGATGCTGACATCTCTTTGAGGCGCGCGTGGTAAACGTACGTGCCGTCCGGCACGGGCCTGATACCAAATGCCTTATTGGCGATGTTCTTCAAAAAAGTCAGATGCGTGTATGACCAGATGTACAGACGCCAGCACATAAAGCTACCCGAAACTGTCAAATTTTCCTAATCAACTTTGAACCTTATACTTTAGCGATAAAGTTGAAAATCTATTAAAGAAATTTGACAGATTAGGTATTAGCGCGCGCGTTTTTTGTGATTAGCGATTAGCTTGATGTGCTGGCGTCTGTATGAACGTAAATGAAGCAAAAAGAGTACATAGGTAGGGATCGTAGCAGGTGGCGTTCCATAGTTTCTGCTTACCCCCATGGGAAGCAGGCGTGAGTTTATGTATCTATGTAACAATTAAATTAAAATGATAAGTAAGAAAATAACAACTAATACCTAATTAATTAATAAAAATAACACAATTAAGGGGCTAACATGACCTAAAGTGCGGTCACTGTCGGACTGCATAGAAAGGAAAGAAAAGCGCGATGACGCAACGCTGGTAATTTATTGCAAAATATGAAGCAATTATTTAATTACAAAAAATCTATTATTTAGACGATTACGATAAATTAAAACACAAGTATTTTAGTATGTTGCTTGTAGAATAATCTAACAAAAAATCAGAATGATTGAATGTATATTAGTATGGTTTTTATTGTAAAAAGAAAGTTTTTAGAGGTATTTTCATGATTTTTTTCTATCATATCAAATTAGTTGTATTATGTTTTCAACACACTATCTACCTAGCATATATCCTGAAGAATATTATGTATTTTTCTGATTATGTTTACTGTAGTCGATCATATACTTTTATTGTTTCTAATACTTGCGTTTTTGTGTTTAGGTCCTGTGAGCCTAAATCCTAACTTAACTAAAAACTATACACAAACTAAAATATAGCGGCGAAAACTTCATCCGCATCGCTGTCGACTGGTAATGTACCCAAGAGACTGGTGGCCACGATTACCACGTTGTATGGCAATTCTTAGCCTTTGGCCAAGGTAAAAGCCAGCCCTTGGGTCACGGGAAGAGTCAACCAGCCGTTTCGAAATTTCCTTAAAAATACCATGAGCACTCGGACCTCACGGCTCGAGGGGTTGAGGATTTCATAAACTTATTTTCCTTATCATTTGCAGTTAAGGAACCCTAGTACCTTTGACATCATAAGGCAGTCTCGTCCAAAAGCTAGAATTAATCACAACAAACATAATCCCATCTCACACTCCTAACAGGATTTATATAGCAACGTACCCAGTTCTCACAACCAGTTAGAAGTGTTAGAACTATAAAATTCAGTCGCTTTTCATAAGAACACAAGCGTGACTGTATAATTTAATTTTATTGTCAAATGCACCGCTGAAACACCGCACTGCGCTGCTTTTGTTTCAAACCTAATTGTGTTTGCAAGTTTGGACATGCATTAGCGTTTATTAGAATAGAATTCTGTTTTATTGTGATTAGATATGAGCAGGAATGTTGGAGGAAATATTTTCGTAATTGGAAGTTTAAGGCCTCAATACGATTAACGGTAGATAAACGAATTTAAAACAAATTCAATCGTTGGAAAATGATAGAGCCAGGAAGATGTTTTAATTTATTTTTTATCACATCTATTCAAAAAGAACTAGTGTATGATAAAGAAAAACGCGCGAACCAAATTAAAAAGAGTTTTAGGAAAAATAAAAAACGCCTTCGTTCGTGATTGTTTACTCAAATTAGGATTTATTTAGTTCTATAAAAAACATTAGTCTTTTAATCCATACTAATATTATAAATTCGAAAGTAACTGTCTGTCTGTCTGTATGTTATCTTTTCACGCCAAATCACTGAACGGATTTCGATAAAATTTGGCAGAGAGATAGACTGCATCCAGGGGAAGGACATAGGATAGTTCTTATCGACGTACCTCACGGGCGAAGCCGCGAGCGGAAGCTAGTGAAACTATATTTTTTCTATGGCGAATAACACACGGAGCGCGAGCGGTGCGACATGGCCTGCTTCGGCGGGGCGCGGTTTAGCGTATTAAAATCTGCACCTTATTGACGGATGTTTTGCATATGACCAATCATTAAAGTATCGCGCTTTCATAATCAGCTTATAATGTTTCCACTGCTGGGACACAGGCCTTCTCTCAGTGAGACGAAGTGGGCCGTAATCCACCACGCGGGCCCAGTGCGGGTTGGTAGATGTCGCGCTTTAGTTCACGATAATACTATGAAAGTACCTCAATAATTTTAATTTTTAATTATTATTCTAATATCGATTATGATTTTGTGTTTACTTAATGTTTTGTTCTTTGTTTCTAATTAATTTTTCTATTCCCACTACGAGTAAAAAATCTTGTTAAAAATATATATTTATGAAGCTATTTTTTATGTAAGTGCTGTGTACTCCTTAAAGTGACTAATTCACCATAACACAATGCATATGTTATTTATTATTATGTCAATGTTTCTAGTGGATAAGTCGTTGGTGTACTTTTAAATAAAAAAAATAAAAATAAAATAAACATTAGAATCGAATAGGTATTAAACCGGGATTTATCTCTTATTAATCTAATCAAATTAGCCTGTATTGTCCCACTGCAGAGTAAAAGCCCCCCCCCCCCTCTCCCTTTTACACACAATTCTGTCTTTTGCGAGTGCCGGCCAGTCCCTATGGTAGGAGTCAAGCTCTTCCCGCTATCTTCGTCTTGGCCTGCCGCGATGGCGTCGTGCGTTTAGTGGGGATTTATCTCATATGTTCAAAATT
This sequence comes from Luperina nickerlii, assembly GCA_963855955.1. Lineage (NCBI taxonomy): Eukaryota > Metazoa > Arthropoda > Insecta > Lepidoptera > Noctuidae > Luperina > Luperina nickerlii. The sequence goes on along the minus strand of OY979677.1, from coordinate 9,623,822 downwards.
TTATAACAAAGCTAAAATAATACGGTAGTATTATTTTAAATCTTTGCTCGCCCAGAACGTCGGTGAAGTCGCGAAGCGTTGACTAGTAAGAGAACTATTCGGTTTGTTTCGGTTGAGTACTCCTAAACATGAATTTCATTCACAAGATATATTTTAAGGCGACTACATGATAAAGAGCGGTCTTGGTCGAACTGCGTAGAAAAGAAAGAGAAGCGCGATGACACAACGCTGGTAATTTATTGCAAAATATGAAGTAATATCTATTTACAAAAAATCTATTGTTTGGACTAAAAAATTAAAACACTAGTGCTTTAGTATGTTGCTTGTAGAATAATCTGACAAAAAATCATAATGATTGTGTATGGTTTTTCTTGTAAAAAGAAAGTTTTTAGGGGTATCTTCAAGATTTTTTTCAATCTTATCAAATTAGCATATATCCTGAAGAATATCATATATTTTTCTGATTTTGTTTACTGTAGTCGATCATATTCTTTTATTGTTTCTAAAACTTGCGTTTTTTGCGTTTAGGTCCTGTAAGCCCCTTAAGTTCTTGAAGATTTTTAGAAGCAGCTCGTCAGAGTCGGAATTTAAATGCCAGGCCAATGGCAACCGACTCAACCCCTATCACATAGGAGTAGGACTTAAACATACATAGCTGGCGAAATGTGAATGTAGGTGGTAATAAACACTTTTGCCTAACCTTTCTGGTTATGTTATATTTCTTGAAATCCTGAACATTTGCGTATTATGTTGGGAATTTCCTAATTAGCTTACAGCAAAATGTTAATCATCAATTATTTTTATAATTACATTGAAGTTAGAAATTCCCGGGAATTCTGATCTCGCAGGAGGCTAAAGATTTAAGACTTTGAGAGTATAAAGTTTTCCTTACTGTGTGTTCAAGATATTGTGCTTGAAGTTTTAAGACAAGCTATCTAAGTCTTGAAGTTTTAACTTCACGTGGTATATGTACTTAGGCCCTTGTCCCACAGCCACGAGGAAGAGAGGAAAGATTTTCTCGCTCAAGAAACGCATAAAATATTATAGGTCCCATCTGAGTAAAAGAGACACAAATATTAATAACTAATCGCTGTCTGTTCACACCAGGGGCGAGTACTCGTTTTTGGCAGTGAAAAGAGTCATCAAAAAAAGTACCCGGTCAGCGACCCTCACTTGGCGGTAGAACACTCGCTGAGATACGCATACCAGCAAATCAGTAATCGCTTTTCGCCGTCGCGCATACTCGCTGCTTGTTCCATGCCAACTTGGTTTTGAAGCATTGCTATAGGCCGAGACGTTGTCTAAGGTAGCTGCGCGGTGTGGAAGGGATGATAGTTGTCACAAGTTGACGAATCGGTCGCCTTATCGCTTGTCGCTCTACTCGCTTCTCGTTAATCGCCGGCGGCGTGACGGGTTCCTTATTCAAATGATATCCATCTGTCGGTTTACTGATTTTTGTTATTTTCTGTACCTATAGTCAAGAATTAACACAAGTAAATACTTTGCGAAATAAAAGAGGAATTTTCATCTGTGTAGATAAAAAATCAAATAATTTTAGTATGTTTTGATGACACTTATTCAGATACTGGTAAACATTACCATAATACGTGCTTTGGGTAAGCGTTATTTCTCTCACAACTGTCAAAATACAAGTACAAAATCGTAATAAGACAAAAATAAAACCAATCTGCCTAGTCATTTCACAATTATGCTGGGATCGGTTTTCAATCTAACTGGATGCAGATGAATACCAGTATTTTACATAGAGCGACTGCCTATGTGCTAGTGTTTTGGGCTTCTGACAACCCGCAATAACTGTCAAAGATCTACGAATGACAGCTTGGACCGCGAGGCCCGGAGGGGTCTCGTTATGTTATCGAGTGTATTGTTGTTGTTATTAATCTCGGCCTTGGTGTATAATATCACAATATGTCTAATTTCCACAAGAAATCATAAGCATAATATACACCGTCCATTGCAATTTTTTTCTTAATAATTGCAATTTTCATATTTTTCTAGTAGCGAAATGAATAAATAAAAGCATGAAACCTTCACCCTTTTGTGCAAGTTTCTCTAACCAACAGAGCAAGCTTCTCAAACAAAACCCACTCCTCATTCCTTTTGCTTCGAGGAAAAAGTAGCGGAGCCAATTTGTTTGCTACCTCTGATCGATATGCAAAAAAGTAAACATGAGAAGTAATTCAAAAAGACAAAAAACTCTCTGAGGTAAAACTGAACTCTCTGACAAAAGACTCTCTGAGGTAAAATAACGATTTAATTCTACAGAAATAACCTACTGTGGGGGAGAATTTACTTGCAAGCCTGTAGGTATTGTTCTTTTAATACAATACTGGCGATCACTGCATTGCGGCCAATTAATGTTCAGTGTGCATTACTGTGGAATACTTCGTGTAAAAGGAGAGAAATTATAAAGATATTGTTAAGAAGGAAAGAAAAAGAGGATTTTTTGTCACAGAAGCACGTGTGTCGGAATATGTAGAATTAAAAAGAATAAATCTTCCTAGATTGCATGGAATTAGTATGTACTTTCCTAAATTACATGAAATTAGTATGTACTACATTTTTGCTAAACCGCCCAGTGTTTCTAGACGAAATAATCAACGATTCCGAACGAAACCGGAGATCTGTGGGTCGGTCTAAATAAACACAATAACTTATTTTACTTTTCACCTAAAATGTAAGGATAACAGAATTAAACATTCTATTTAAAATATTTTTTTCAATTTTATGTGCTATTCTAGATGTATAAGTAGTTATAAATAATAAATATACTAAACTCAATGAATGTTATGTTTATGAGACTTTATCTAATTATAATCTGATAAAGATACATTTATTATCTTGTAATGTTTTTAAAATAGTTCTGCCAAAATAGATTTACATATGACTGTTAATATTAAAAGTTATTTGGTCAAAAAAAATATGATTGGTTTAAAAAGGCGGCATAATGTGAGGCCGTTATGAAAGGGACAGAGTAAATAAAAGGGGATGCGCTAGGGAGCTTTTTCTTTTTGTGGGGGCAAACTTCGAGGAGTCAAGTAAGTTAAGTACCTACCATGTCTGTTTGTATTCTCTAAAACTTTTATAATATTACCATATTGTATCCTGTCTGTGTTACTGCCAATAATAACTACATACCATAATTGTATGTTATTATTTGCCCTGTGTAAGTTAATTTGTAACTCCATCTCTATCTTGTTCCATCCACATCCATGTTGTATACTATGTTATTATACTATTCGGCTTGAATTCTGTAATGATAAATATCTAATCATAATAAACCGAAGAGTTTCTTGCTCGTTCTTCTCCTGCGGAGTTAGCTTTGGAATAAGCGACTAGTTTTAAAGGTACCTTCTTATTTAGATATCAAATTATTGAAAATAAATACATAGTCTTGCCTATTTTGTTGTTTTTTATAATATAAACCCTTATTCAGGTACACATAACCCCCAACACCGTCAATCGACACATATAAATGTTTTACCTCTCTCTGAAATATTGATCATTAATTCGATGGATTAATTCTTTTCTCACACGTGCATACAAAAAGACAATTAACTAGAATAACAAAGAAAAATAAAAACAAAATACACTTATTAATCACGAGTACAAAATAGAAATAGTCGGCAGCTGCGCGCGTAGCATGACCACCATAAACGAGTTTTGTCACGGAAGAATAGACAAAATGACAGATTGTAGATTCTATCTGTCAATTTGTCTATTCTCCCCACAGTACAGCGTGTTTGTACAGACGTCAGCACATCAAGTTACTACAATCTGTGAAATTTCTTTAATAGATTTTCAACTTTATCGCTAAAGCATAAGGTTCAAAGTTGATTGGGAAAATTTGACCGTTTCGGGTAGCTTGATGTGCTGGCGTCTGTACATTTTGTGTTGATTCTTTTATCATTTTGTGATATGGTAATTCAATTAGTTTAGATAAAATAATACATTGTACACGGATCAACTCATCCCATTGCCGTCCGCTGCTGGACATAGGCCTCTCCGAGGATGCGCCACAACATCCTGTCCTCCGCCTTCCGCATCTATATCATCCGCATCTATTCGCATCTATATATTCCGCATCTATAGTCTGTCGCAGCCACCTCCTTTAGTCATTGTACACGGAATTTTAGACAATTATTTTCATTTAGACAGGCCCCATTTGCAGTCTGAATTAAAATGCAAAGCATGCCTTTATGTAAGTAGGTATGTAGCTAAGTGCTCTAAGAATATCTCCAAAACTACATATTGTGGAGTGTGGAGTGTGCTGGAACCAGTGTAGCGATGTATTTCTACGTCAAATGCAGTGCATACTTGAGCACTCACTGGGATGCGAGCACGCATTGTGAACATATGTAAGATTGCAGGTGAAGTGTTTGCACTACAGCATTGTTGATATTTGACTCAAAGCATGGATTGTCACATATAATTTTAACTTGAATGATGTAACTATTATTTTGTAGCAATATTTTGATTTAAATGAGTGTCCGTGGAATTTCTTGGCTGTTTTTCTCCATAGGTTTACTACGCTTTGGAATGGGCAACTAGCTTCATATTTTTGTCTGACCGACTCCTTGACTATTTAAAAGTGATTTAATTAAAATAAATGCTTTGAGTTTGAGATTATCATTGTAGTTATGAAATTAATGTATGTAATTTTTTAGGACACAATTTTATCTAATCCGATTGTGCTTGGAACAAAAATCTACAGTTAATGCTAAACAAACATCTTCATTCTTTCTTTCTTACTAGAATTGGCGTACCTAACCACATACGTACACTGAAGCTATGAAGGTATTCGTCTATTATTAAAAATACGGCCAGTCTGAGTCGAGTTTGATTAAGTTGATTAAACCAACCTAGTCTTAAATATCAACTTATATCTATAGTTAAGTTAGGATATTATATTTCTATTAATTAATTAATAGAAATATAATATCCTAACTTAACTAAAACTATTAGCAAGTTTTAAATATGGCGTCGAAAAATTCATCCGCATCGCTGCCGACTTATACTGTACCCAAGAGACTGGCGGAGTTGCCACGTTGTATGGCAATGCTTAGCTTCTGGCCAAGGTAAAAGCCAGCCCTTCGGTTACGGGAAATGTCAAACAGCCGTTTATTTTTATTTCACTTGGCCTTAGGCATTTTACTGGACATTTCAGACGCTACCCTAAAAAAAAACCGACATCGAAAAAAAAAACACATAATAGAGAAAAAAAAATCTACAGTCGAATTGAGAACCTCCTCCTTTTTGAAGTCGGTTTACAATGATCATCACTAGTGATGTTCAAATCCGCTATAAACTGTAAACGTGTTATAAACTATAAAATATATTCATATAGTCTGTTATTTTATACGCTATAATTATAGCGCGCTATTTCAAAACTCGGGCGCAGTCTGAACGCGGTGACGCTATAATTTAGCAACACGCTATCACGCTAAACGGACTTGATGAATTGATGATGCGCGGTAGATGTTAACGCGCTATACATTATAGTCGCTGACGCTAGTAGGTTAAAATTGGGGTTTCCAGATCAGATAAGATCTGGAAACCCGCAATTTTCACCATTCATTCATTTATGAGTGTTGTATTCAGAATCCTCTATTCAAAATGGGTGTTGTATTCAGAATCCTCTTTTCAAATGAATGTTGTATTCAGAATCCTCTATTCAAAGTGAAGGTTGCATTCAGAATCCTCTATTCAAATGAATGTTGTATTCAGAATCCTCTATTCAAAATGAGTGTTGTATTCAGAATCCTTTATTGAAAGTGAATGTTGTATTCAAGTTATTGAAAATGAGACTTGTATTAGTTTTATTTTAAAATCTATTTTTCTTTAATAAATTGAGGTCTTGATCTATCAAAATCAAAATATTTTTATTTCACATAAACCTAAATGGACACTTACGAAACGTCAGAAGCTAGGTGCACGGTTCCAATTGATCGTTTCCTATGGAAAAAAGCCGGCAAGAAACTCCATGGTTACTCTTGGTTTCCAGACCAGATAAGACCTGGAAACCCGCAATTTTCACTCATTCAATCAGCACATTAGAAAGATCTGGAAACCCGCAATTTTTTCTCATTCATCATTTCATCCATTCAGCACATTAAAATCCTGATAGTTGATTGCGCCCACACATTCTCCGATGTCGTCTTACATCGGATTTCTGATATACGTCACTGCGTCGCTGTCTCAGTTATGTAGATGTTAGTATTGATACCTATTTGTATTAGAGAGTGCATACCTATATCAACTAAGTTTTATACGTGTTTTATAATGTAGGTAGAGTTCTTTAATCTCACGAAGCGACGTGAATTATTCGACTTTCAACCTTACATTCAAAGATTTAAAAGTCACATGATGTCGCTTCGTGACGTAAAAGAACTATTGAATGTGGGTGCTTATGTGAAAGGTTAAAATAAAAATACTTTATCATTGAATAAGGATTATGATTTATTTTACGACATATTATTTGATACTTTTACAGCAATTTCTTTAACCGATTTATAAATATCATCCATGAATATGTTTTTAACTACATGCTGCACGCACAATTCGGCATCACAATTACATAGCGAACTTATGGTATCAGGAAAATTTTCTACATCATAAACTTCGATCCTGATCACTTTAGCACCACGCGTAAGTTTTTTTAAAGAGGTGAATGCAGCTGTTGAACTTCTCTTGAGCTGTTTGCTGCTGCGGCCCTCCAGATTCAGTTGGTTTTCGTATTTCTGTCCTACCACAGTATTCATAGGAACGAAGTTGAAGAGGTCGTTTTCGGAGTCCTTAAAATAAAAATACAGAATGCAATTAAATTCGTGTTGTATCAGGAATAGAAAACTCTGATGTCGAGGACTTATTATGCATGTTTGACCCGTTTACAATAATCAATCAATTAATACATTTTATTTGTAGATAAAAATAATGTAATATTTTAATTGTTGGATAATATATTGTTAAAGTTAAAGAAAATATTAACACTCACCGACATTACGCAAAGGTACCGGTTTTACTCAGTCAGGACTCGGACTCAGCAGGAGCAGAAATTGAATGATCGACTTTAAAATTATTCATCAATTTATATATGTTAATTTTAATGTATAGAGTTCAAAGTCTTACATATTTTTTGTTAGATGTTGATATTCCGGACAAAAATGGTGTGGTAAATTGAAACCTCAAGACATCACGGCGCCAAACATTTTATTGTTTACTATAAATATATATTGATAAAATATACACTACTGTACGTTTGTGCACTGTACTTTTTTCATACATTATTATTGAGAAGATTCGCCAAGCAAAACTATCGCATGTAAGTAGTATGTCTAATTTGCAATGTAAGTTCTAATTTTATTTATGGAGATGGATTGAAATTGAAACCTCAAGACATCACGGCACCAAACATTTTATTGCTTACTATAAATATATATTGATAAAATAAACACTACTGTACGTTTGTTCACTGTAATTTTTTTTATACATTTTTCTTAAGAAGATGCGGCTAGCAAAAACCGTTGCATGTAAGTAGTATGTCTAATTTGCAATATAAGTCCTAATTTTATAAGGAGATGGATGAAAACAAAATAGTAATATCGACATACTATTGTTACGCCTAGTTTTGCCTTCTATTATTATCTTATTCTTCAAACTAATACTTTTTAAATCACCAAAAGAACTTTACTTAATGTTCACGGGTAATGTCACCGTCTTTTGCTTGACACAGTCGGGTAATTCTCTTACTGTGTTATATTAGTATAGAATAAATTAATAGTAATAATGTTAATGTTGTAATAAAATAAATATTATATAAACGAAGTCGCGGTGTTTAACTAGTATGTAACACTTGGACTGTAGTTACTATACCTAGTCAAAATATTAATATACACTTTAGATATCATAATTTAAGGTTGAGATTTGTAGATTTGGTTATGATTGCAAAGCATTTGTCTCGTGAAGAAGTCCTGAGTCAGGATTTTAGGATCACGCGTGCATTACATATATGGAAAACCTTCACGTGGATCCCGGCTATTTAAATATTGGAGAGTGAATTAGGAGCATCACTTCAGCTACCAGGTGCTCCAGATCAACATCAAGTACTTATCAAGAATCAGTGCAATAAGGAAAATGTAAGTAGCTTTTTAATAAAATATATATTAACTTATTTTTACTATCGCAGTTTAGTAGCAATGTATCGAATATAGTGACAGCAACAGCTATGGGCCAAGGGGTTCGACTCCCCCTAATCTAGCGCGATATAGTATTGTGGTTTAATAGAGTATTATTTCTGTGATGGCTATGTTTCAGTATTCTAAAAAGATGTATTTCAATATTAGGTGTAGATAGATAGACAATAATAAAATAATAATAATTAATTAGAGTAGTGTACCTACCTGATGTGTCAAAGTGGGATATTATTTATTATTATATATTCAGATAACAGAGATCCATTGGGTTAGTAACAATAGTCTTAACCTATGTTAGTACTCAACTAATAACACCGACAATGTACAGCCGGCTGATTCTATAAAAATCTCGCCGTGAAAACTTAGGTGATGTGAGTTTGTTTTTGTTAGGAATTGACACTATTGACAGCTTACTCCACGCTCACTTCACCTAAGTTTTCACGGTGAGATGGTTACAGAATCGGACTGCAGGTGACAAGTGACCTCACCAATGATATGCGCATGAATCATTATTTGATTGTATTAATATTTATTTATTTGTTTCACTCCATTTCAGGTCGCACGAAAACGCCGAGACCCTTTTTCCCTCCGACGTCGACGAGGAACCTCAGGTTCGAAAAAAGAAGCATGACGGGCGTAAAAGGAAGCAAGCATCAACTCGCACGACGGAGCCGGCACGAGGTTCGTGGTCGTCACCATCGAGAGTAAGTCCGGTGCCAGGACCGTCCACTTCCGCGACACCTGCTGTGTTGTCCCATCCATCAGCTTCAAAGAAGCCGTTTTTCAAACCCATCCCACCGAGGAAGTCCACGGTGTACGATCTGTTTGGAACTGATAGCGAGGACGACGAGAAAGCGGTCCCTGCAGTTACTGGTAAAACACCGTTAACTTCATATATAACACGACGCCTTGCAAACGGTCATTCGCGCCAAAACCATGAAAACAAGCCGGGAACGCACTATATTGATTTGAAAATATACCGGTGCGATGAAATAGAGAAAGTTCCGCCAATGAATAGGTGGCGCCAAGCAATTGTCACGCTTAAAAATCAAACCTTTGACAATACTGATGCTTGGCAACATTTGTCTAATTTTATTATAGCTACACGAAAAGAGTATGTTAAGTGCCCAGCAACATTTGTAAGTAACTATTATTGAAATAGTACTTAATTACAAAAGTAGGCACTTATCCCAATATAACACATGCCTATTCACTTATACACTTTTTTGTATTACTGTCTTCTAGTGATTAAGATATTATCTTTGTATTTCAAGAATAGTAATATTATGTAACAAATAATAGGCAGATTGCGATTACATTATTATAGAAGACACTATTGCTATACTTAGATAAATGAATAAGAATAAATAGATCTAAGGTGTAAATCTATTATAATGCAATTGCAACCTTAGCCGGTACTTACTTATGCATATAAATAAATCATGTAATCGGTTATAGAAATTAAGTATTAATAGGAATTCATATTATATCAAATTTTATTTAATATTCATGGTTTTTTTTTTCTTTCTTACAGTTACACCTAGACCCGGAATCAGAACAAATAACAATGATATAATAATATGTCGAAAATGTCACATTGAAATACCTAAAATTGAATATCAGTATCATTTGAGAACGAATTTGCATAAATCTAATTGCATACTAAAAACTGAAATTGAAAATATCGATATAATAGCCACGGCTTTTAAAAAGAGAATAATAAGTTACAAACTGAATCCATCAATGGAATACCTAGCACCTGAGGAATTCCTAATGGATAATCGGCATAAGGTCATAAGACTAATTAACGATTGTTTGATAAAATATAGTTGTGTTAAATTAAACTTTGAGCTTTTTGCTTATTTCATACTTCCAAAATCTGACGAGCAACAGCTTAAATCATTTAACACAAAATATGAAATTGTATATAATAATACAGATATAAATGAATTATATTTGAAAACAATAAATACATTTGACAGAAAGCTCTCAGAGTTCCAACATCGTGAATCCGGTTGGTCTTGTTTATTTATAAGTCATCTAGAAATTAACCTTAACAAATACTCTCCTTTGAAAGGTGGCACATATATAGATTTGCCGCAAGTAATAAAAAAAACTAGAAGTTGTTTAAATATTAAAAACAGCGATAACAACTGCTTTTTATGGAGTATTGTCGCAGCGTTATATCCCACCCAAATGAATGTTTGCAGAACAAGTTCATATCCACATTTTTCAAAAGTTTTAAATATAGATGGTCTATCATTCCCCCCATCATGTAAAGATATTAAAATATTAGAAAATTTAAATCCACACATAAGTATTAATATATATGGATTAGATAATAAAAACATGGTCACTGGTCCTTTATATGTGACAAGTTCAAGAAAAAACCAGCATGTCAATTTATTGTACTTTGAACAGAAAGGTAAAGGTCATTATTGCTTAATAAAAAATCTATTGAGATTGATCAAACGTCAAATAAGTAAACATAAAGGTAAAATGTACCTATGTGAGACATGCTTACAAGTTTTCACGAGTGAAATGAGATATAGTGCCCATAATAAGTGTCCTAAGATTTTGACAATATTACCTGAAAAAAATAGTATTCTTCAATTTAAGAACTTCGAAAGAAAACAAAAAATTAATTTCGTTATATACGCCGATTTTGAAAGTCTTTTACTAAACTGCAACATAAATGTAACTGAAAATACTCGTACCTTTAAGGTTCACGAACCCTCATGTTTTGGTTACTATATTTGTTGTTCACACAATACGGATCTGAATAAGTATGTTACTTATAGAGGATCTGATTGTGTAGAAGTATTTATAAAATACTTAATAAGAGATTTGGAGTACATTCACAGTATCTTATTAAATAAAATACCGATGGCACCTTTAACTAAGGCCCAAGAAAAGGATTACAAAAACGCCACTACATGTCATATCTGTAATTATGTGCTCTTTGACGATAAAGTAATAGATCATGATCACATTACATCACAATACCGAGGCGCAGCACACTCTCAGTGTAATTTAATGTTAAGAGTTTGCCCTTTCGTGCCTGTTATTTTTCATAACCTATCTGGCTATGACTCTCACCTATTTATAAAAGAATTAGCGAAGTATGAAGGTGCTTTTAAAATTATACCAAAATCCAAAGAAACGTATATGTCATTCACAAAAGTACTCCATACTAAGAATACATTAAAATCAAGGCCAATTCAAGTTAAGTTCATAGATTCTTATCAATTTCTTAATTCAAGTTTAAGCACATTAGTAAATAATTTGAATGAAACCGACTTTGTTAATTTATCAAAAGAATTTCCAGATATTAGTTATAATCAGTTAACATTGTTACGACAAAAAGGAATTTATCCCTATGATTATATGAATGCATATTCAAAATATAACGAGACTCAACTTCCATCGAAAGTTTGTTTCTATAACAGTTTGAATTGTCAACATATTAGCGATGATGAATACGTACACGCACAATCTATTTGGCAGTCATTTAATATTAAATCACTTGGAGAATATACAGATTTATATTTAAAGACCGATGTATTACTTCTTTCTGACGTATTCGAAAAATTTAGACAGACTTGTCTCGACCATTATCAACTTGATCCAACGTATTACATTACTGCACCTAGTTTAAGCTGGGATGCAATGCTACTGTACACAGGTGTTAAATTAGAATTAATTCATAGTTTAGAAATGTATGAATTTTTGGAAAAGGGAATACGAGGAGGCTTGGCACAATGTTCTCTTCGCCATGCCCGAGCTAATAATAAATATTTACCAAATCATGATGCTTCTCAAAAATCAACTTATTTGATTTATCTTGATTGTAACAATTTATATGGTTACGCAATGACGAAGAAAATGCCTATTTCAGATTTCCGTTTTTTGACAAACGATGAGATTAAAACAATAAATGTGTTATCAATATCAGATGATTCTGAATATGGATATATTTTAGAAGTTGATTTAATATATCCTGAGAGTTTACATAATACGCATAGTGATTTACCTTTTGCCCCCGAGAGGTTCACACCTCCTGGAGGCAAAACACCTAAATTAATTGCTAGTTTATATGACAAATTCAACTATATAATACATTATGTTCATTTGAAGGCATGTTTATTGAACGGACTAATTTTGAAAAAAATTCATCGTATTTTAACTTTTAGACAAGAAAATTATTTACAAAAATATATTGACTTGAATACTACATTACGTCAAGCTTCAACAACCGTATTTGAGAAAGACTTTTTCAAACTCCTTAATAATGCTATATTTGGGAAAACTATTGAAAATAGACGCAAACAGGTTAATGTCAAATTAGTTACCATGTGGGATGATTGCAATAATAAAACTAACAAGTACCAAGGTGCCGAAAAATTAATTGCAAAACCAAATCTGAAAAGTATTGCGATCTTTTCTGAAAATTTTGTTGCTATTCAATTAACTCCTGAAAAAATTGTATTAGATCGCCCTATCTATATTGGGTTTACAGTTCTAGAATTCGCAAAGGAACATTTGTATAAATTTCACTACAACTTTATTAAAAATAAATATAAAACTCGTGCAAGACTGTGTTATACAGACACAGACAGCCTTCTTTATTTTGTAAATACAGAGGATTTTTATGAAGACATAAAAAATTATATTGCAAAATTTGATACAAGTAATTTCCAGCCTGATAATTGTTACTGCATGCCAAGAGTAAATACTAAAATCCCAGGACTATTTAAAGATGAACTCGGGGGTGACATAATAAGCGAATTTGTAGGACTGAGAGCTAAACTATATAGTATAATCACTTCAAAAACTCGCATCACAAAAGCAAAAGGAATATCTAAAGCTGTTACTAATCGATTAAAATTATCTCACTACAGTAAAGCTTTAACAAATAATGTCAATATTAAATGTAAAATGAATGTAATTAAATCACTCAAGCATGTACTGTACTCTCAAGAAATTCATAAAGTAGTATTAAATAGAAATGATGATAAGAGACAAATACTCACTAACCTAGTTGAAACTTTACCTTGGGGTCACTGTGAAACTTTATTTTGAGAACTAATTTCTAAATAAAAATAATTATGTTTATATCAATAAATTATAATGTTATTATAATCTTTGTTTATAATATTGGTATAAGTATAGCATACATTATTAATTTAGTGAGTGGTAGTGTTGAATTTCGTATTTAAATAATTATGTTATATCTGAATAAAACATTTATAACTGATGCATGACTTTCTATTCTTATTATGGCCTTACTGTGTTCTTCGTTTTATTAATATTTAGTATCACTAACTACAAATATAAATACCGTACTAACTTATTGATTATTTACAGCGAGTATAAAAATGAAATGGATAAGCACTATAAGTAGGTATACCGAAAAAATACGCTCGTTTTACATTTGACATGACAACTTTAAACTAATCTCAATCATTTGTTTTTTATCATACTTATGCTTTATATATCTATGTATGGGTAAGATTGAATTAATAATCAAAATGAAGTTGATCAAACAACACACATCACTTAATGTTAATCATATAAATCTTGGTGACTCTGATAACCACATTAGGCATAGCATTTTGTTACCAAATACGATTCGTTGTATTATATGTGGTCCTTCAAATTGTGGAAAAACAAACGTAGTGCTTAGTTTACTGTTACATGAGAATGGTCTAAAATTTCAAAATCTTTATCTGTACTCGAAAACTAACTTTCAACCAAAATACAGGTTCCTACGACAAGTTATAAAGAGAGTCCATCAAGTTAAGTTTCATGAATTCAATGATAATAAAGAAGTCATAGCCCCGCATGAAGCACTAACAAATTCTGTGTTTATTTTCGATGATGTGGCATGTGAAAATCAAATAAACATTCGTAATTACTTCTCTATGGGTAGACATAAACAAATCGATTGCTTTTATTTATGTCAAACATATTCTAAAATTCCGAAACAGTTGCTACGTGATAATGCAAACTTTCTTATAATATTTAAACAAGACGATGTAAACTTGAAACATATTTATGAAGAGCATGTTAGTTCTGATATGTCCTGGAATCAATTCAAGAATATTTGTAATACAGTTTGGAGAGAGCCATATAACTTTGTTAGTATTTGCAAAGACTCCTCATTAAACAAGGGAAGGTATAGACAGAATTTAGATAGTTTTTTTAAATTTTGAGCAAATTTGCGTAATTATATAAATCAATAATATATAAATCTAACTTAGTATTATATCTTCTTTGGCTGAGCACACTTGTTATAATACAACATGGAAAAGAATATTAAAATAGAATTAATGAAGTCTGTAGATTCCATAAAGAATAAAATAAAACAAATGAAGAACCGTGAACACTCTATGAACTTGTCACTTGATAAAATGCTGAAAACCGTCACAGATCCCCTTAAAGCACTAGTCGATTCGAATATATCAAAGGAAAAAATAAAGCCTTTACAAAATACATCACCCCTAAATTCTGACGACATTGAATTGGATGACATTAATACTAGTTCATCTACAAAGTTTGAAGACTGCTACGATCCAAAACTGAATTCTGCACAAGTGCTTAAAAAGTCTCCTACAAAAGAAATACCGGATGATTTAGAAATTTCGTTAGAGGGCCGTGATATCCATGATATTTATGATGGTGTAAATATACCGTTTGGAATAAGAAGTGTAAACAAAACATTGCTAATGGGTAATTCAGTAGTCTCATTTTCTAAAATCGATAGTTTGAATGACGACAGTGTCATTTTAATTAAAGTCGGTGACAAATCCTATAATTTATCTCCTGGCTTGAAAGAACTTTTACTTCGAAGAAAACCTGATTTAAAATTAATATCGAGCAAAGATAGACTTGTCTATAAGGACATGCTGCATTATACAAATGCTCATAAGAGAGATTTTAATCCTGATGGGCAAATAAGAGGCGATAAGGGAATAAAATATCGTGAAGTAATCAAACCATTATTTTCCGAATCGTTAAATGAAAATTTTCACACTGGAGGAAGCTTACCAACCCTAAAAAAATACAAAAATAACACTGATTTGGTATATTGGGATGACCCTAACGAATTGGTTGAGAGATTGAAATTATTAGTTGCTTCTAGAGATGCTGGCAACACAAACCATGATAATGAAATTTTATCGATAGTTGAAGAATTGAAAGAAGCTGGTATTATTAAAGAATAAATACTCACTATGTTAAAATTTTCATTCAGTATTGTATACGGATTCAAAACAAATGTACTGAATTGTGAACATGAGCAAAACCGACGTGGTAAACGAAATTCATAAAAATGCGAGGGTGAACTTTCCACGAAGATGTGTTATTATGAAAGATATAGATGACCTATGGCAAGCAGACTTAATCGATGTGCAATCAATTTCAAAGCAAAATAAAAATTACACATTTATTCTTGCTATTATTGACACATTCTCGAAATATGCTTGGATTTTTCCTCTAAAAAGTAAAACCAAAGATGATGTATGTAGCTCTTTTAAGAAATTATTGGATAAAGGGCGTGTTCCTAAAAATCTGCAAACGGATAATGGAACAGAATTTTACAATAATCAATTTCAGAAGCTTATGAAAACTAATCACATTAATCATTATTCAACCTTCTCAACAAAAAAGGCTTCAATAGTTGAGCGATTTATCAGGACATTGAAATCCAAACTCTATAAGGAATTTAGTTTAAGAGGTAGCTACAATTGGATAGATAACACTCTCAATGATGTTATTCACAAATACAATCACACTTATCATCGGACAATTGATGAAGTTCCCGCTAATGTAGATAACAATAATAAAAAATATGTATTAGAAAGGTATTCAAGGTTAGTAAAAAATAATAATAATATTAAAAGCAAATATAAAATTGGTGATTATGTGCGTATCAGTAAGTACAAAGGAACATTTGAAAAAGGTTACACTCCTAACTGGTCTACAGAAATATTTAAAATTCGAATGATACAAAATACAACTCCTATCACCTACTTAATAGAAGATACAATCAGAGGTCAGCCTATTTTAGGTGCATTTTATGCGCAAGAGCTTCAAAAAACAAAACATTCAAATGTGTATCTAGTGGAGAAAGTTCTTAGAAGAAAAGGTAACAGGGTTTTAGTAAAATGGCTAGGTTTGTCTTCAGCTGAAAATAGTTGGATTGATAAATCAAATATATTATCATAAATATTAAAACATCAACTAACGACAATTCAAATTATAAGTATTTAATAAAGTGCTCAATCCAGATTCATCAGTCTTATAATGTGTATTGGAGAGAGTAGTCTTCTCAATTGGATTATAAATCACTTACCTTTTGAATTACACTTACCAGGATACAGTTATTGTGGTCCTGGTACAAAATTAATTAAAAGGCTTATACAAGGAGATAACGGAATTAATAAATTAGACGAATATTGCAAAGATCACGACATTGCCTATCACAAATCATCAAACTTAAAGGATCGACACGAAGCTGATTTAATTTTGTTAAATATGGCGAAAGAACGAGTAGTTGCTTCGGATGCGAGTGTAGGTGAAAAATTTGCAGCACGCTTAGTAAGCAGGGCTATGTCGACAAAAATTAAAACTGGTTCTGGTCTGAAAAGTAGTAGTAGTACAAAGTGCTGTCAAAAAGTTACATCTGGAAAAGGGTTAAAAAGTAAATTAAAAAACGTTATTTCTAAAACCAAGAGACACATGAAAAAATTAAAACCAAAAAGTAAAAAGATGGCTATAGAATTGGCTATCGCCGCTGCCAGAGAATTAGCTAATGATTCATCTATTAAACTTCCTCGTGTTATTCCTATACCAAAAACTGGTGGAATATTGCCGTTAATTCCTATTTTTGCGGGATTATCAGCGGCAGGGGCTTTAGCAGGTGGTGCAGCTGGTATTGCTAAAACCATTAACGAATTTAAGATGGCTAAAAAATTGTTGGATGAATCGAAGAGGCACAATGAAAAAATGGAAGCGCTTTGCATTGGGAAAGGACTACATCTTAAACCGCATAGAGATGGGCTTGGAATTTTTGTATCGAAAGAAAAAAACTAAAATATCGGTTACCCAAACGAGCCTTAACTAACTTTGACATTTTGAAACATGGAAATAGTATTCCTTATTTTAGAGGTGTCTTTATGAGAGATGAGCTCCCTAAATGCCCTTTTGTAAAAGAATGTGGAGTTATTAATTTAGATAGTTCTAAAAACCCTGGTTCTCATTGGGTAGCCTATGCAAAATATAATGATTATATTGAGTATTTCGACAGTTATGGTAATCTGAAACCTCCCAAGGAATTTATAAAATACGTAGGGCCTAAAGTCCAATATAATTATGAAAATATACAACGTGATCACCCCTTCAATTGTGGACATCTATGTTTGAAGTTCTTAAAGAGTTTTTGGTGTAGTCAATGAATAAAATGAACAGGATCTTCTTTAAGACTTCAGTATGAAAGCATGTCTACTACGGTTACCATCTCTGGAAATAAATCTGAATTGGTTTCGTATTTTCAACCACCTCTACATTTATCCGATCAATACGAGTGCGGTTTGCTATACTTTTCAGTATTAAATTCTAGACCAAATGTGACCATCAATAATAACAATCTATCAGTAATCAGAATCGAATGTGATCTTGTTCACGGTTCATATTGCAACGGATTACCAACTCATTTTATTCACGAATTTGTATCTAATACCGCTCCAGGTCACCAGTACATAGAAATACCGCAAAACGTTGTTTACTTTCCAGTAAACAAAAATCTAATTTCATCTATATCTGTTAAGATTGTTGATCAACTTGGTAACTGTATTGACTTTGGTGAAAAACATATTCAATTACGCCTTCATTTAAGAAAAACAAAATGATAGTATATTATAAAAACACTTCAGTGAAAATCAAACGTCTTATTCCATCTACGACCATTAAGGTGCATAGACGTAAGAAAAAAGTGAAGAAATTGAGTGAAGCAAATAAAGATTTTCTTAAAGCTCTAGGTTTTAAAGTATGAATATACTACAAATTACTGAATTACCCCACTTCGATAGTTCTATTGAAAGCTATGAAGTCCACTCATACAATCCCTACACTAATAGCTTTAGAGAAAACGATGAAATCAGAATCCCCATACACCAACAAGACATATACGTGTTACCGTCAGCCAGTTCAATTTACGTCGAGGGCCAAGCAAAGTTCTTCGACAAAGATGGAAAACCGATTAACAAAAATATTACGTTCAGTAGCAACCCTGTTATGTTTTTGTTTCAAGATATCAGATACGAAATAAATGGTATTGAAATAGATCGTATTAAAAATTCTGGAATAACCTCCACAATAAAGTCATACGTTTCAATGAATGATGGAGAAAATAAAGTTGCTGCCTTGTGGGGTTGGAACATAAATGGAGTAAAAAGTGATGGTAATTTTAGTGCTATTGTACCTCTTAATAAGATATTAGGATTTGCGGAAGATTACAATAAAATTATGATAAATTGTAAACATGAACTTATTCTGAATAGAAGTAACTCTAACTTAAACAGTATCATAGCGACTGATGATATTGCGCATTTTCAAATAGATATACAAAGATTGCAATGGCGTGTACCACATATAAAAGTATCAGACCGCGAACGACTGACACTACTAAAACACTTGGAAAAAGATAAACCTATTCAGATAGCGTTTCGAAATTGGGATTTATACGAGTATCCTTTGCTCCCTAAAACTACAAAACATTCTTGGTCAGTTAAGACTGCATCGCAATTAGAAAAACCTCGATATGTAATTTTTTGCTTGCAAACCAACAGAAAAAATAATAAAACCAAAGACAGTTCTCTGTTTGATCACTGTGAAGTTACCAACGTAACACTATTTTTGAATTCACAGTATTATCCTTACGAGCCTCTAAGCTTAAATTTTTCCGAGAACAAATACAATATATTATATGAAATGTATGTGAAATTTCGTCAGTCGTATTACAACTATCCTGCAGACCCGTTGCTTGATTTGGTCGGTTTCAAGAACAAGGCTCCTCTCTTTATCATAGACTGTTCAAGACAAAACGATAGTTTGAAAACAGGCCCTGTAGATGTGCGGCTGGAGATTGAATGTTCACTGCCAATACCAGATAACACAACTGGATATTGTTTAATTATTAACGATCGACTGGTGGAATATAAACCTCTGAGTAACATAGTGCGCAGGTTATCATGACTGCCATTGTAGATGTTCAAGGTTTTAAAACAGAAACAAATGAATTTATCATTAAAGAAATTGCTGTATTATGCAATAAAAAAATTCAAGTGTTTTTAATTAAGCCACCATTTCCATTTTACGATTTGACGAAACCAGAAAAACGGCAAGTCAGTTGGATTGAACGTAATAGAAAGATATACTGGAGAGACGGATTTGTGCCTTACTCAAATCATCAGAATTTGATTGCAGATATTTTAAGAGATAAAAAAGTTTACACCAAAGGTTTAGAAAAAGTGTTGTGGTTAAAAAATATTTCGAATAATAATATTATAAATAATTTAGAAGATGAAGGTTGTCCTAATTTATTAAGCTTGTACAATAAATTTGAACATTCTCATGGTGTGTATAGTTGTATTTATCATGATAAAATTTGTGCTTTAAAAAATGTAATATGTTTATATAAATGGTGTATAGATAATAAATTTTTGAAGTAAATATTTTTCTTGTTTAATTTTTCACAATTGGGTAATAGGTAACAGTTTCCTATCCCTACCAATCCCGTCCAATGTTAATCGTTATAAGTTGATGGTAACAGCTGTGCGATGTCATTATACATTTATAATTATCTGTATCAAGAACATGTCTCAAAATAAATACAATCCTCGATATGACCTGTTTAATACATATAAAATGCGTGAATTTTCATTTCGTTCCTATTGGGCAACGGCTGATTCAAGGAGAAGATTGGTAATGGAAATGGCTGACGCGGGATTTTTTTATTGTGGAAATGGTGTAAATGATAAAGCAGCATGTTTCTCATGTGGAGGTGTTATAGAAGATTGGGAGATTTACGATGATCCTTGGATGCAACATACCATACAATTTCCTCAATGTTGTTATTTGAACGCTGTGAAAGGAACGGATTATGTTGACAAATCAAAACATCTATTTTTAAAAGATAAAATATAAAATTATTCTAAAGTGGAGCAGGATAAATTGATTGTTTGCTGAATAAGCTACTAAATGCTATTAGCAATGGAGCCTAAGTAACTATAAATTATGTACAGTCATTTTATGTGTCATTCAATTCCTACAATTGTAGTTTAAATGCGTTTCAAATTCGAAAATCGCCGAAATTCGCGGAAGGCCGCGAAAACCGCAGAAAAGGATTCTGAATACAAAACTTATTTGAATAGAGGATTCTGAATGCAACCTTCACTTTGAATAGAGGATTCTGAATACAACATTCATTTGAATAGAGGATTCTGAATACAACACTCATTTTGAATAGAGGATTCTGAATGCAACACTCATGAATGAATGAATGGTGAAAATTGCGGGTTTCCAGATCTTATCTGATCTGGAAACCCCAATTTTAACCTACTGACGCTATCTTGCTATCTCGTTCTGGCCCCGCTGTGCGAACGCTATCTTGCTATCTCGTTCTGGCTCCGCTGTGCGCGTTTGAACTTTTATTCGTTGAGTAGGTCGAGGCGCTATAATATAGCGCGAAGTCCGAGGCGCTATAATATAGCGCGAAGTCAGAGCCGCTCATAGCACACGCTATACGCTATGTACACATAGTTTGTTATATTTTGGCGCTATACGTTTTATTAACCACCACTAATCATCACTGGTGGTAGGTAGGTAGGCACGTGCATTTCCCAATAAAATTCATTTCTCCGCACACTGCGAACCGATTTGTTTCCGTCACCGAACCAATTTGTCATTTCATGCTCAATACAAGTTATTGTATGGAGTTGAACTAAAAGGAGGACTAACATCAATTTCACTGAAATCTTTAAACTTTTCCAACTTTACGTCCGAGGTATCACGTAGGTACGGTCAGCAACAAAAGTCGATTAACAAAATAAAATATTTGTTCAAAATTGCACTGCATTTCTGCTGCAATTGTGAACAAATATTTTGCTCAATAACAGATTAAAAAAAACTGAAGTGTTAATATTTTGCTCAATAACTGAGATTAAAAAACTGAAGTGTTATTCGACTTTGTTGCTGACTGTACCTAGCTAAAACTATACAATACCGATTTATTACGCGTCATACGTGCTCGAGTATTTCACGATTGGATTTTATAAAAGTGGACGTAATCCTTCTTTTTAAAGTGTCCATGACGTCATTTTTTTTGTCTTATATTTATATGTAATGGTTCGTTTAATAAGAGATCACACTAATATTATAAAGGCGAGAGTTTGTGAGTATGTTTGTATGTTTGTTACTTCTTCACGCACAACGGCTGGTCCAATTTGAACGAAATTTGGGACACAGGTAATTTATAACCAGGATTAACACATAGGATACTTTTTATCCCGATATCCCGACGGGATCGAGATTTATGCGGGTTATATCGCTGGCCGCAGCTAGTGAGAGCGTATAATTACGCTTGTATCCCTGGAAGGGGAGGGCAGAGATGTAATATAGTACACGCACACTTCGCCGGTTATGTTTAACATATTTTTTATTTATAACACGTTGCCCCACACTAGGAAAAAACAACATAAAACAACAACAACAACAAACAACAACAACAATATAAAATAACATCACGCCTTGTTACCCAGAAGGGTTTTTTTTTCTGGTGATGAGAAAACATCAAATGACCCCTCCCGCTCTGGGTGGAGCGGAAGGGAGTGTCAGACTCTTACTGACTAAAACCCACCCGTGTTCCTTCCTTAGCCCTTTATGTTCCGGGTCAGCAGGGCTAGGCAGAGTTGTACATACCTATAATACACCCACATTTCACGGGTTATGTATATGTCCCATGTAATAGGTGGCGAGCCTATTGCCTACAAATAGTGTGGACACAAATCCCGCCTCCGAGCTGCTAATGAGTTCCTATAAAGAAAGAAAGAAAGAAAGAAAAAGTATTTATATTGCGACTCGTACGTACACGAAGATCACAAACTAAACTAAATACAGCAAAATAAGAATCCAAGTTATATATTTTTTGAAAAAGTAACAAAAGGTAAATGAAACAGAAAGGCATCGAACTCAGTACCTCACACGCTCAGCAGTCGTACCTACTTGCGATGACTAGACTAACGAAGTAGTACGAAGGTACGGTAGACGCCAGCACATCAAGTTACTACAATCTGTCAAATTTCTTTAATAGATTTTCAACTTTATTGCTGAAGTATAAGGTTCAATGTTGATTGGGAAAATTTGACAGTTTCGGGTAGGTTGATGTGCTGGCGTCTGTACGACACGGTACGAAGTCGTTAAGGGAGAACCTTCAGGGTAGCCCGCGAAATTCAAATGTTCTTACGTTTTTTGCAATTTGCAGGGCGGTGTCAGGTTGTACGTTGATTAAAATACATATATTATGATTCGCGACCGTAACACACATGACTTTACACAAATATTATAATTAAATATTATTCCTATTGATTGATATTTCAAGAAATAATCATTCAATAGGATTGTAGGAACTTAGTGGTACCATTCCCCTTAATTAGAAATAATATTTGATGAAATTTAATATCGTTTGAAGTTCTACTACTAAATATACGTATTTACTAACTACTTTACTGCGCCATATACGTCATTAATTTTGTTAGTGTAGTCGTAATTTGATCAGTCTTTAAGCACATATTGGTGTCTACGAATAATTAATAATTTATTTATTTAAATTATCATAGTATAAGTACTTACTTTTACAAAATAGTTAGGAAGAGGCAATAACTGTTATTACTACTGGAGTTCGCTGAATTTCTCACACCATGCCTGTTCTTCAAATAATTGTCTAAAAGTTGTTAGTATAATATTAATGTGCCGGCCGGTATTGTAAAACAACTTTCAATTTATTAGATAGAAGAAAATGAATGCACCTGAAACCGACATGCGATCTATAATGCGTTCTTCAGTAATGCAGTTATGTTAGGTAGTCGTCTGTATATATAAGAGATGGTTCTGATCAAGAGACATGCGAGGTGTCACAAAGCATTCAAAACTGTCATCATTATAAACGGAAACATGAAGAATGTCGAGTTCCAAAGGACACGGTCATGGTCACGTGGTCAAATTGGATTCTTTACGGAAAACCATTTTTTTTGTTATAATTTAACATTTATCTACGCTATAAGCAATTAATTACACATGCCGCAGATTCAGGGAAAAGTAAAGTAATTAGTAGAATGTCTAATTTCCATCATTATCATTATTTCAGCTGATAAACGTCCACTGCGCACGTAGCACCCACCACTTCGACTAGTTCTGTGCTTCTTGCATCCAGCGCTGCTATGTCAGAGTCTGGACTCTGACTGACATAGAACCATCAGAACTAGACCAGAACGGTCCCGGGACCGAACCTCGAAACCTATTATTTTGCAGCTAGGGGTGAAACAGGGAGACGTTATCTCTCCGAAACTGTTTATCGCTGCACTGGAGAATGTCTTCCAAGGTTCTGGACTGGAGAGGGGTTGGCATCAACATTAATGGTGAGTACATCACTCACCTTCGGTTTGGACACGATATAGCAGTCATGGTGGAGACTATGGAAGACCTCAGTACAATGCTCGATGACCGCAGTAGAGCCTCTAAATTCCAATACGGTAGGTAATATAAGTGTAGGTGTACACAACCATATTTTCTTTACAAAAATCTGGGAATATTATGTGACCTACTCCCTAGTTAAGCCCCATTTAAACGATGCAAGTTTCTTATCTGTGACACAATAAAACTACAATAAAATTGAAGCAACAAATAATTTGCATCGTCGTAAATAGCGATGTTCAAATCCGCTATAAACTGTAAACGTGTTATAAACTATAAACTATATTCATATAGTCTGTTATTTTATACGCTATAATTATAGCGCGCTATTTCAAAACTCGGGCGCAGTCTGAACGCGGAGACGCTATTTTAGCAACACGCTATCAGTGCTATCACGCTAAACGGACTTGATGAATTGATGATGCGCGGTAGATATTATTTCGCAACGCGCTATACATTATAGTCGCTAACGCTATCTTGCTATCTCGGTCTGGCCCCGCTGTGCGAACGCTATCTTACTATCTCGTTCTGGCCCCGTTGTGCGCGTTTAAACTTTTATTCATTGAGTAGGTTGAGGCGCTATAATATAGCGCGAAGTCAGAGCCGCTATAGCACACGCTATACGCTATGTACAAATAGTCTGT
Organism: Luperina nickerlii; assembly: GCA_963855955.1. Taxonomy (NCBI): domain Eukaryota; kingdom Metazoa; phylum Arthropoda; class Insecta; order Lepidoptera; family Noctuidae; genus Luperina; species Luperina nickerlii. Next base: position 9,599,215 of record OY979677.1, on the reverse strand, counting down.
TATATTTTGGCGCTATACGCTTTATTAACCACCACTGGTCGTAAACACTGTTTAGATGGTGGAACTTTTATTGTTAGTTCAACTTATGGTATGCCACAAGCAATTAAAAAAGCACCACGTGAATCAGGCTTTACGCTAAAATTAAACTTTTGCTTCGCATGACGGCGTGACGCGTCTAGTGGCCGAGTACTTAATATGCTTGCATCTAGAACTTCACTAAGAGGTAAGGCATTAGTCAGTTCGCGTCGAAAACGCTTCATCTAGACAAGCTCTTAGTAACCCGAAACAAAAGGGTCTTGAAAATGTTTTTATAATATTGTGTCGAAACCGTGTCGGAATAATAAAGATATCGAATATATTTTCTTGGTATAAAGTAACTTTATCAATATTAAATCCTTTTACGTTTAGTAAATATTCGAAATAGATAGAGTAGGGTTTGCGTATTATCTGAAAAGAAAATATTGTTAGAAGGCTCCTGTTTTTTATGTATCACGTAAATTTTATTATAGGCCGACCGCTTAACTGAGATGTTGCCTGAGGTAGCAGCGCGGTGCGGTGACGTGACGCGAGAGCTCAGTGATTCGTCAACTTGTGACAACTGTCACCACTCCCGGATCGCGCTGCTACCTTTTTTTTTTGTTTCCGGGGCTGAAAATCCGGGGTCTGTCAGACTCTTACTGACTAAAAACCACCCCGGTGTTGGATAGGTCGTCGGTCCACCTTGTGGGAGGCCTTCCAACGCTACGTCTTCCGGTACGCGGTCGCACTCCAGAACCTTTTGGCCCCATCGGCCATCTGACTGCGGGCAATGTGCCATCTTGTATATTTTATGTTAAAACAAGAAAGAACAATGTCAGATGTCCATAGTAACTTTGGCTCAATATTTATTTGTCATAGACAGTGAAAATTGATACGTATTTTTGTGTAGTTTAATGTCAAAAGATTTTCTGTGATTTCCACTTTTACACTGAACTTCTAAAAAAGAAGTTATTCAGGCATTTTAAATTGGAGGTTATGTATTTTTACAGAGTAGGTAAATTAAACCAAAAACACAAAGTAATTGAATAGTTTTATTCCTTTTCACCATTATCATTCATTATCATCTATTTAAGGCGTTATCTATCTGTTATTTAAGGCGTGAGACCTTACACGATGCAATGAATGACCGCAACCAATACAAAGATTTCGATGCACAATTGATTCTGTTGGCGCATTGCTACTTGTTGGATTACTTGTTTGTTCAATTAATAACCAACAGTAATGACAAACAACACTGGCACTTGGAATCTAAAACAAACAAAATACAGTTGTGTTGCAAATTAACATTTATCTCAGTTAAAACAGTTGACATTCTATTTATAAGAATCGTACTTTACCTCAGAAAGTGAAGTCCATTGCCGTAACAACGATCGGACATCGTCAGATTCAACTAAATGCTGTTTCATCCGGAAAACATTTATACCACAATTAATACAACGTAGTTGATGGGACATTGTCAGAAAATGTGTGGTATAGATATAACACAATAAGTCTTTAGCGCAAACGCAGATGAATTCGAGAAGGAAACAAACGTAACGTACACATAGAAAAACACCGACAACAACACAAGATGTTTGACAGCTCACTATTCAAGAGCGCGCGATCTTGACAGAACTGCAGAAGACGTAACCTAACAGGGTTGCCATTACAAGGCGATGAAGTTATCGAACACAGATCAGGAAAATCGATTTCTTGAATTTCGTTTTTATATTCATTAAAAAACACTAAATGTATTCTATAATAAACACGATAAACGTATTATTTAGGTAAAAAAATATAATAATAAAAGACAATTGTGAGGTGGTAAATAAAAAATAAAGAGTAAATCGCTTTAGTTATTTAGAATAATCGATTACAGTGGCAGAACAGGTAACTCCCTGACACTTTTTTTTATTTAGAAAGAAAAACCTGGAATTCAAGAACATGATTAGTAAAATAATTACTTATTAAAATGATTTTCTTTTTGAAAAGTTCTCGAAAAGAACTAAATATTTTTTAATAAGTTGGAATTTTATATTTAAATTATTGTAGGTAAAAACTTCGTGTCCGTGTGAATTTAGTTTTATAAGTTGTGTAAGCCGAAACCTGACATTGTTCTTTCACGCATACATACGAAGTCGCGGGCAGAAGCTAGTTTCTTGATATTTTAATTCAGTAACTCCTATATCGCGCTCACCAAGAAAATAAAGAGCCGCTTCAATTTATCTTAAGATAATGAATCATTAACCTTAATCGACGTCTGTAAGTGCAGGTGTTAGTATTAAACATCAAGTAAGAAAACGTTAATGTATGTGTAGTAAAGCTGGTTTCTTACGAAAAAGATCATCTCGTTTCTTCCCTGGAGAGTCGTAAGTCTGACATATCTTTGGAAAAGAAAGACAGAAGGATTACTTTTGACTTAAGCACAATTTCTTGGCTTTTAGTAGGTTTCATTAGACAGCTGTGATTACTATCAAACCATAGTTTCAAATAGAAAGTAAACTTATTGCTTTTTTATGTTGGTGAGCCGTGCGTGTTTCATGGTAGTGACTAGACGTGTAGTCAAACTGTAGCCGAAAATAAATGTATTTTGTTTCCTTTTTTCTCTAGTCAAAAACGCAAAACTGTTAGAAACCTGTCTCTTATAAATTCAAGTAACATAGATTAAAAATCATTACCTACACTTCTCACATGAATTGAAATATTTTAAACATCTACTTTTGTTATTACTCATGATATAGGTTTCGTTTATAATTTCTATCCTAGCATGGTTTGTTTTTTTTTTTCTAGCATTATAATCATAATCAGCTTATAACGTTCCCACTACAGCTGGAACACATGCCTGCTCTCGTGAGAGGTGAGAGGGAGTGGGCCGTAATCCAACACGCGGGCCTAGAGCTGGTTGGTAGATGTAACATTTGCTTAAATTTTTGTTTCTAGGACGATGTTGTGTGTCACGATGTTTTCCTTCACCGTTTTGAGAGCAGTGGCGATGAAATAAATTACCTAAAATAAAGCACCTGCCTGGGTTCGAACCCACGCACTACAACTTGTAAGTCGGGGCCGCTACCACTGGGCCACCACTGCTGTTTTTCTAATGTATAGTCGGCAACACATCAAGCTACTACAATCTGTCAAATTACTTTAATAAATTTTCAACTTTATCGCTAAAGCATAAGGTTCAAAGTTGATTGAGAAAATTTGACAGTTTCGGGTAGCTTGATGTGCTGGCGTCTGTACTTATATTAAAACCTTTTAGCGTTGTTCGTCTTTTATCTATAATAATATATCTAACGTTATAAACCACAAAAAAAACCTTTAATAAATCAATTTTTCAATCTTTCTTTTGGTATTTTATTAGGTAGTTCCGTTCTGTATTAATTTATTTACCGGAAAATCTGTCTTATAAATATCCAACCAGATGCTTTTAGAAAAACTTTTAAACTACTTTAGGTGCATCAAGTTCCTACTAAGAGCCGTATCTTTAGATGTGCAACTGTGGGCCGTTAGTAGGATGAGATTAAGGAGACTGGTCGAGATAGAGATGAATCGCTTCCATTCATCTCGACGGAGCTCACACGAAGATTGGTTAAAGTGGAGTGGGCACCGACTGGGTCCGTTGGTAAATATTTGTCGCAAAATGTGGCTGAGGTTATGTTACTAAAGTTTTGGCATCAACTGAAAGACAATTCAGAAAATATTATAAGTGTGTTAGGTAGTGTCTTTTAGTAAGAGACCAACGCGGCGAAATATTAAAAAAAAAACAGCTGTTGCCTACAAAGAGTACAACGCGATCAAAATGTAGGAAAAGGCGATTTTTTATCTCATATTATTTATTGTTGGTCCCATTGGTAAAGGTTGTTCATTTGCACGAGTACTAATACTTCTTTAGTATATGTCTCTCGTTCAATCTAGCACCTAACAATATGGGTTGCTCACATTTCTCTTGATAAATGAAAACAATAAAAGCTCCAGCAGCTGAATGAGACTCCTACTTTGTAGGTAGGTATTTCTCGCTCGTTAATCCCTCGGGCTATAAATCGGCAATTTTTTTCTGCCCATTTTCAAAATAATTTATTTAAATTCGGATTTTATTTCAGTGTAAGTACCTACATAAACGTACATCGAAATACTTTTAGTAGTAATACAATTATATTAAAAATAATAATTAGTGTGTTGAAAGCGCAATGCCGCAAAACCCGCGTAATTGGATTATTATTGAAATTTATAATTAGGTTAGTTAATTTATGATAGTGAATGGTCTAAACATAACAGGAGGGTCGCCACGGGCATTCCAATTATATGTATTATATTAATTATATATTTTATTATATTATGACAAATTTGTTGATGTGGTAAAAACTTCGTCAATTGTTATTATGTAGTTCATAGAAATAGCGCAATTAAAATCATAGAATGCACCGCAAATATTTTGATAAACATTAACACAAAGGGAATTAAATGATGTCAAAGTAACTATATTCAATGATATTCTTTAAATGAAAAACAAATAAACTCGTATATGCTATCAAAATTAAACTCTTATGAGACAATAAAGGTCAATCAATATGATTATATTACTATATAGAAGTCAGCACAAGCTTTAAACAATAAGGTTATCGATATTTTTCCGAAAGCGAGAAGATGACGCATTCGCAGCACGGCAAGCTACGCCGTAGCAAGGTGCGTGCTACGCTGTAGCGTTTCGTAGCACTCTCAATTAGTCCTTGTCTCTATGTTACGCAAGCATAGCCGAGGCAAATCGCTATAGTATCCACATGACAACAAGAACGCAATACATAGGAGCTGACGCTGCAAATCTGCCTCGTGCCGCGCGAAGCCGACACCGTTGATGCCAGCAGCCCGATTCCAATGTTCATGGGAACATTCTTTGGTCAATCGTCGACTAGACAATACATAATTAATTAGATTTAAATATAATTGTAATTTTTGGTACTTATTAAAATTGTATAAAATAAAATCGGTTTTTTTGCATCCTCCGCTGCCACCGAACATAATTGGCGCAGCCGGTAGGATACTCGAAGTATATTAGGTACGTGACGCGTCAAGATTTCCCCTAAAATCGGACCGAAGTCCCGCGTGGCTTACCGATTCTCGAGTATCCTGAATCTACATACATCGTGAGGCGCCAGCAGAGGTGAATCCAGACATCGATTCGGCAAGAAGACCATGTTGTAAGTACTTTGAATCTTTCAAATCCTTACCGTCCTATTTTTAACCTAGATCCTTATCTGTCATTTATTCTAAACCATTTTTCCTCTCTTATAATATATGTAGATTGTATGTATGTGATTTGTTTTAGTGTTTCATATAATAGTTTTCAAGATTTTTCAACCAAGAGTGTCGCGTAACCGTAGCTTAAGCAGTAGTAGGTCGAATAGGCTTATTACTATAGACGAATCTAGGCAGTTAGACGAATCAATATTACTGGACACGAATATGTCTCAGGACAAGATAGGAGATATTTTTACGTCACTCAGGATTCTGCCTGAGTTCGATGGCAACCCTCATGTGTTAACCCGCTTTGTAAACCTCTGTGACCAGCTAGTGCTTGCGTACTTCAAAACCGAACCGGGTAATGAGTTAATTAATTTGGCCCTTATAAATGGCATACTAAACAAGGTTACGGGTTCCGCGGCTCGATTAATAAATACTAACGGTATTCCCGAAAATTGGATTGGTATCCGAAATGCACTTATTAATAACTTTGCTGACCATCGCGACGAGACCGCTTTGTATAACGATTTGTCTTTACAAACTCAAGGGTCTTCCACCCCACAAGAGTTTTATGAGCGTTGCCAGAATTTATTTAGCACAATCATGACATACGTCACATTACATGAAACTGTGGCTACCACAGTTACAGCAAAACGTGACCTTTATAACAAATTGACCCTACAATGTTACTTGCGCGGTTTAAAAGATCCTTTAGGTTCTAGGGTTCGTTGCATGCGTCCCGACACAATGGAAAAGGCTCTCGAGTTCGTTCAAGAAGAGCTTAATACACTTTATATGCAACAGCGCACCGAAGGCGGGTCCAGTAAGAAGGACGGTAACCAGCAGCCTCAACCTCGTGGCCCTACTCGGACTCAACAGATGTTCCGGGCACCACCTCCAAATTATAATGCTCAGGGCAATGTCTTTAGACTTCCGAATGGATTACCCGTGCAATCAACTAATAATTACTTTAATAATACGCCGCGTCCCATGAGTAGTGTCAGCCACTTCGTGCCTAAACCTTTACCTGCGACTGGACAGGGCTGGCGTACAGCTGGCAATCCGCCACCCAGCAACTATTTTAAAACGCGTGAAGTTAATAACTATGATTTTGTGTATGATCCCTATTATGACTTAGTCTGTTCAATGTATAACCAAGACTATGACGCCTACCAAGACTATTTAGATTGTTACATTAACTGTGGACAATATGGAACCCCAGTGGTAGAGGAACTTAAGGAGAATGTAGACGAAACCGGAAACGAAAACGGGAAACAGGATAAAAAATTTTACCGAGGGCCCGAAATTAGAAAAGCCAAAATAGATGTAAATTTTAATCTACAAAGACAGCTCGGGTACATACAAGTCCACAACCCACCTTTAAAATTTCTTATAGACACTGGAGCCAACCAGTCATTTATATCGCCTCAGGCAGTTGAAAAATACTTTCCCAATGTACCTCTTAACATACAACCCGTTTGAAGTAACCAACGTGCGTACCGTTTATAAAAATAACTATTCGATAACCTTGCCTAGCTTTCCCGAATTTAAAGAAGAAGGCGATATTACTTTATTCATCTTAGACTTCCATAATTATTTTGATGGCCTTATTGGTTTTGATTTACTGGATTCATGGGGTACTAACATTGACCTAAGAAACAAGAAATTAATTACCAGAAACACTGAAATACCCATTACCATGTATGACTCTCGCAATGCCAACCTCTACGAAGAAATCATACCAGCTCAAACATCTAAGTTAGTAAGATTACCCATAAATTCCCACGACGGTGACGTATACGTTCCCAACCAGATAATTAGTAACTGTTTTATTTCTGATTGTTTCACTACTGTAAAAAATAATAGGGGTTTGGTACATATTTCAAATAAGTCACCTAATGATGTAATCTTCTCCATGGACCGTCCCGTTACTGCCGAACTATTTAACGTACAGAGCGAACATGTAGAGCAATTGTCTAACCGTACGCAGGAAGTTTTATCGCGTCTCCGAACCGATCACTTAAATCCCGAGGAACTGGCAAATCTGAGAGCTTTATGTGCACGGTACTCAGACGTATTTTATCTCGAAGGAGAACCTTTAACATTCACTAACAAAATCAAACATAATATTAAGACGACTGACGAAATCCCCGTCCACGCTAAAAGTTATAGATATCCGTACGTTCATAAACAGGAAGTTAGAGACCAAATTAATAAGATGCTTGAGCAGAATATAATCAGGCCTTCGGATTCTGCATGGAGCTCTCCCATCTGGGTGGTCCCCAAAAAGGCAGACGCTTCGGGTAAGACCAAGTGGCGCATTGTGATAGATTTTCGTAAAGTCAACGAAAAAACTATAGACGACAAGTATCCCATTCCAAATATTTCAGACATATTAGACAAATTAGGCAAGTGCCAATATTTCAGTACCCTTGACCTTGCCAGCGGATTTTATCAAGTCGAATTAGACCCCTCTGATATACACAAAACTGCTTTCAACGTAGAAAATGGCCATTACGAATTTCTGAGAATGCCGATGGGTTTGAAAAACTCTCCGGCAACATTTCAGCGTGTAATGGATAATATCCTGAGAGACCTTCAGGACATCTGTTTAGTGTATTTGGATGACGTCATCCTGTTCAGCACATCCCTGCAAGAGCACATTAATAATTTAGAAAAGGTTTTTAAAAGATTGAGGGAATCCAACTTCAAAATACAGATGGACAAGTCCGAGTTTTTGAAGCTGGAGACCGAGTTTTTAGGACATGTCATCTGTAAAGATGGAGTTAAACCAAATCCAGATAAAATTTGCGTCATAAATAACTACCCATTACCTAAAACTACTACAGAAATCAAGCGTTTTCTCGGTCTTCTTGGATATTATAGGAAATTCATACCGGATTTTGCACGCATTACAAAACCTATGACCCAATGCTTAAAGAAGGGATCTAAAATAGTATGTGACCAAAATTACATCAGTTGTTTCGAGCATTGTAAGACCCTGCTGACAAACGACCCAATCCTACAATATCCGGATTTTACCAAAGAGTTTCTACTGACCACTGATGCTTCTAATGTTGCGTTAGGGGCTGTATTATCCCAGGGTCCAATGGGTTCGGATAAACCCATTGCATACGCCTCTAGAACCTTGAATTCAAGCGAACTTAATTACAGCACTATAGAGAAGGAGTTGCTAGCTATTGTGTGGGCGTGTAAATACTTTCGACCATATCTATTTGGCAGGAAATTTAAAATAATTACCGATCATAAGCCCCTACAATGGGTTATGAACCTCAAGGAACCCAATTCCAGACTTACAAGATGGCGTTTAAAGTTATCTGAATACGACTTTTCGGTAATATATAAACAAGGCAAATTCAACACCAACGACGACGCCTTATCCCGCTTAGAGATCCATAATGAAGAAGTAAGTTCAATAGTTGCAAACCCGTCTGAAAAGAATCAATCAGCTGATGATTCTAGAACTGTTACAGCCTCAGAGGCCGCAAATGACTCTAATACTCTAACAGTCCATACCGACGGTGAAAATCCCATCTTAGAAGTCCCAATTACGGAGCAACCACTCAATAAATCCACAAAACAGTTAGTACTCACTATCGTAGGCGACATCAAAGGAAGGCCAATAGTCACAAAACCCTTCGAAACACACACGCGTACCGCCGTTCAATTGTCGGAATCTAATCTTGAGGAAGATGTCATTAATGCTGTTAAAGAGTATGTTCACCCCAAAATCAAAACAGGCTTACTAATAAATCCACCGTTAGCAATGTACACAGTTATTCCCATAATTCAAAAACTTTTAAAAATTCAGCCATGAACCTTTACCGCCTTACCTTATATACCTTACCTTATATTACCTTAACCGCTAGTGAAAAGCGAACTGGAAAATGTAAGAGAATATCTAAAGCAACAAGAAATAATTAACAAGTATCATGACGGCAAAACAAATCATAGAGGCATAAATGAGTGCTACTTAGCCCTGTCTCACAAGTACTTTTGGCCAAAAATGAAAGAGCATATCACCAAATTCATTAATGAATGTACGGTTTGTGGCCAAGCTAAGTATGACCGCAATCCCGTAAAACAACAGTTTCGCATTGTTCCTCCACCTAGTAAGCCTTTTGAAACCGTCCATTTGGACTTATTAACCATTCAGGGTGAGAAATTCCTAACCATCGTTGACGCTTTCTCAAAGTATGCTCAAGCCTATTCCTTAAGGGACGGGACAGCGGTAAGTGTAGTGCAAGCGTTATTAAAATTCTGTACCCATCACGGAGTACCTTACACTGTAGTGACAGATAACGGACCAGAGTTCACCAACCAACTGTTTGCCGAGTTCACAAGACTACATAAAATCCAACACCACAAAATAGCACCCCACACTCCTAACGAAAATGGAATTGTCGAGCGATTCCACTCAACAATCCTGGAACACCTACGCATCTTAAAGGTGGAACAAAAAAATGAATCCGTCTTAAATTTGATAAATTACGCCCTTTTGGCCTATAATAGCTCCATACACAGTTTGACAAGATGCAAGCCAATTAACGTTATTACTGGACATTTTGACCCACGAGACCCACTGGACATAGACTTAACTATCCATTTGCTACAGCAGTACACAGTAGAACATAAAAATAAAATGACTAATGCCTATAATTTAATTCACGAGTCTAGTCTGACCCAACGCAAAGATTTAATGGATGCTCGTAATAAATCCAGGGAGACGGAAAACCAGTACTTACCTGAACAACAAATATTTGTGAAAAATCCCCTCGTCTCTCGACAAAAGATAGTACCCCGCTATACCCACGATACCGGCTACCGATACCGGCACGATATATGGCTGACCCACCAATACACATATACACGCGGAAAAAACGTGGACCCATTGCTAAATCCAGATTAAAGAGAGTGCCTAAAAGTGCCCAATTGTTACAGGACTCTCCTAGTACTCAACCCGTTCTAAAAGAGGTCTCGTAGATGGTCTCGGTTCCGTTGTCAAAAGTATAACCGGTAACCTTGATTACACAGATGCAGAACATTTCAATAATGCCATAAAATCTCTTCAAGATAATGAGAACAAGTTATTAACGGAATTTAACAACCACGGGAGTCTGACCAAAACTTGGGTAGCTCAGCACTCTAAAATAGTTGATAGCATGGTAGATAATCAAAACAGACTAACAGCCTTAGTTAGAAATATTAGTCAGAGGTAAACAGACTAACAGCCTTAGTTAGAAATATTAGTCAGAGGTTGGACAAAGGTGATCATGACTTAGTTCAACATGCTCATCTGCTACAAACCATTTTAATAGTTAGTGACAACGTTGATAGGTTGTCGCAAGAGATATCGAAGTTACAGAACGTACTAGCATTCATAAGAACGTCTACGGCACACCACGACGTTATTAGTTTAAACACCACTAGATCTATAACGAGCAAATTAATTAAGATTTATGGTAGTAATAAAGTATTAGATATAGGAGCTCGAGAATATTATGACGTCATACAGTTAGGTTCATATTATATAGGTAACGAAATAGTTATAGTCCACAAGTTCCCTATCATTCTACCCCAGATATATAGTCTGTATAAAATATCCATAGTTCCTAACAAAAACCACGAAATCCTTGTCCCTCGCTTCCAATTCCTTGCAATCCATTCGAAAGATTTCAAGTACATAGAGGCTGAATGCCCGAAGACCACTAAAGGGTATCTATGTGAAGAGATACACAACGTAAAAAGCCGAACATCGCCAGACTGTATTGGAACCTTCATCACCACGCAGCAGAGACTTCCCGAGTGCAAACCAGTCACAATATCTCTTCAAAAACCAGCCTACGAGAAACTCGACGACCGCCATTACACCATCAGCTTCCCGACTCCGACGAGAATACGTCTATCCTGCGAACAAGATCTCCACAAAATACTGCAGGGAAGTTATCTCGCCATACTTCCTCACAACTGTTTTATCCAGACAACAGATTTCACCATCTCAAACTCCAATGATCGATTGAAAGGGCAAGCCTTGAAGATAATAGATGTCCCTAAGGAAGATATACCCAGCCCAACAGCATGCGCACCATTCAAACTCAACTCTATTAACTTGGATGATCTTCACGCTACCAATAAGAAGATTTCACTGCAGTCTCCAATACCATTCGATACACACTCAGATAGCAGCCTCTATCACACAACCATACCGCTGTATCTGTTACTACTTAGTGCATTTGCACTAATCGCATACCTCACTTATCGAAGATATTATCCGAAACAAATCGATCTTATGAAAAAAATCCTCCAATGTCAAAGAAGCTCAACCGCACAGCATCTACGCCATCCCAGAGACTCAAAGGGATGGAACGGATCATCTTCCAGCGCAATTTACGACCAAGGTCTTCAATAGTCGCTGTTCTTCGGGGGGAGGTGTTACGCAAGCATAGCCGAGGCAAATCGCTATAGTATCCACATGACAACAAGAACGCAATACATAGGAGTTGACGCTGCAAATCTGCCTCGTGCCGCGCGAAGCCGACACCGTTGATGCCAGCAGCCCGATTCCAATGTTCATGGGAACATTCTTTGGTCAATCGTCGACTAGACAATACATAATTAATTAGATTTAAATATAATTGTAATTTTTGGTACTTATTAAAATTGTATAAAATAAAATCGGTTTTTTTGCATCCTCCGCTGCCACCGAACATAATTTCTACGTAAACATTATTAAACGCGGATCTGCCATCGATAATATAAATATTACAAAATAAATGGTTTAACAGTAAATTACTTTAATAAGTTACCACTGCATGGGATAACTTGCCTTAACAAATATTGGTTTTTGACATAGGCCTCCCCCAAGCACCTCCTCTTCGACCGGTTCTGTGCTTCTCGCATCCAACGGGTTTCTGCGACCTTTACAAGGTCGTCGGGCCACCTTGTGGGAGGCCTTCCAACACTACATCTTTCGGTACGCGGTCGCCACTCCAGAACCTTTCAGCCTCAGCGGCGATCTGATCTGCGGGCAATGTGCCCTGCCCACTGCCACTAAAGGTTGGCAATTCTTCGGGCTATGTCGGTTACCTTGGTTCTCCTGCGGATCTCCTTATTTCTGATTCGATCACGCGGGAAAAGCCCAAGCATAGCCCTCTCCATTGCCCTTTGGGTGAGTTTTAGCCTTCTAATAAGGCCCATTGTTAGCGACCGCGGTTTTTAACAGGCAGGCGGTTAAAATAAATAAAACAAATTAATAAATCAAATTAATGCAATAAAATCAGTACAGAAACATCCACTCATGTGTGGTCGTCAGTGGTTGCTACAACCATTTTACAATATGGAGCACCACCGCATACCGCCTTTTCAATTTGTAATCAATGATAAAGCTTCGACCGTAATGGCCATATTATGTCGATTCGCTCACTGAACAAATATTCAGCCAATATACCTATAGGGTATTCAATGAATGTTTTGATTATATTATACAAAAGTGTTGAGCTTTATTCAAATATGGATCCTCCTCCGCTTTATAGAGTTTTGATGGCTGTTACGCAGTATATTGATTAAGGCAGTCAAATAGAAAAAAATGTGTAACTAGCTTGTCTTTTATTTTTTTGGGTGGGCAATTATCAAATAACTTCTCCCGCTCTAGGCGGAGCGGGAGGGCGTGTCAGACTTTCACCGACTAAAACCCACCCGTGTTCCTTGGAACACGGGTGGGTTTATCTCTTTTGAACAACCCGCAACCCTGGCAGGCATCGGTCCTACCGGACCCCGTCAGTTAGTGCTGACATCTTTTTGAGGCGCGGCCACACAGATTACTGATCAGATTGTTTATATTCCAAACCTTTTTATAATGTTACCTCTTGAAACAAACCTTTTTCGAATGCCTTTGTGACACCCACAAAATGTCGGGGAGTCTTCTATTAATCTTTAAACGTTAATACATTTCAGAAATAATATGCAAATAGTCATCATTCCTTTGTCTTCCTAATTGCGTGGGATGTTAATATTTTCCTTCCAAACAAACATGCTTGACAGCACAATACGTCTCAATTTATGCGGCGGGGTTGCCATCAGCCAAAATTCAAAGGCCTATTGTCATCTGCCGGGGCATGGCAACATTTACAAGTTAATTGGAAAACTACATCGATTTTAATCCGCGCGGGAGTTAAACGGACTCTGTCTGTTTGGTTCGCATTTAAGCAAACATCTGCTAATTGTATCGGTTTCATTGGATGGAGGGTAATTTAGATATTCAGTCAATAGTGTATTGAGTTTTGACGATACCGTATCAAATGTTGATTTTGCGGAATACTTAACTATTTTAACTTTTTAAACGTACCAACCTTATATTATTTTTCGTGACCTATTTTTGCGACCTTTTTCTTTTTCTTCTACGTCGTCGTGTCGATGGCACGATGCTTAATCAAATTTTGTTGGCTTAAAACTTCGCCACTTCCACGGCATCTTCGGTAGAAACATAACCCCCGATGATGATGATTAGGGGACTCCCTTTTCCGCACTTAGACCATTTGGTCCGTTGTGCGTGAGAATTCTGGCTAACAAAGCCAGCCTAGCTCCGCCCAAAAGCACAGAAGCTTCCTGGGAGCTTCACAGGCTTCGTGGAGCGACCTCATTATTCCGAGGATTTCTGCACGTTGAGAAGCCACGGCATCGCAATCCAGGATGACATGGGCGGCTGACTCCTCGGCATCAAGGCAGCCCCTGCAAAGGGGGCTGTCCATGGCGCCTATGTTGAAAAGATGTTTGTTAAGGAGGTTGTGGCCCGTAATTGTACCTATTATTATTCTAAGGTTATTCCTATTCAGGCTGAGAAGTTTTTTGGTTAATCGCGGGTGTATCATTGGTAAAGTCAATTTTGACTGTGTATAGTCTGTTGCTCGTGACCATCTGTTGTTATGGAGTTCGGTCGATCTTTGGCGAATCCACGCACGAAATTGTGAGATATCAGAGCCTCTCTTTGCAAGTTCATCTGCAGCATTATTGCCCAGAGATTCACTGTGCCCTTTGATCCACTGGAGAGTAATACGATTAGACGTCGATAAACTCTCCAGAGCTAGATGGCACTCATAAATTAGCTTGTTGTTAGTTTGTTTGCTTCCTAAAGCTTTGAGCAAAGATAGGCTGTCGGATAGAAATTAAAAATAGGACTTAAATAGCCCCCGATAAAAATGCGGTTCCCGAAAAGTGCAGCGATAGGTCGATATTGCTGCATTTAAATGTAGTCCTATCGCTGCACTCTTTGGGGCACACAGAGCAGAATGGAGGCCTATATCCAGCAGTGGACGGTCGGCTGAAATTATGAGAGCAGAATAAAGGGACATTGTTTGCGCGACAGCTTCACATTTTTGCGATGACTTTAATTATATCTGTAGTCGTGTGACAAACTCTTTTGTGAGGAACAAAAGAGTTTGTTCTGTTGAAATGGAATAAAGTCAAATTGAAGTTGCAGCTGAAGACCTAAATATCTCGCAACTGTAAGTGCGCCAAACGAACCTCCGTAACTCGAATTTAATTCTATATACGACGCACTTGGCATACGTCGAGATTGTAGCAGACATTTTTAGTGGCACCGCTCAATAGGACGCTCAACGTAGCGCAAAACCAAAATTTGTCTGTAAAGTGACTATTCCGCACAAAATAATTGAGCAGTTATGCTAATGAGATACAAGCTGAACTGACGCCAAAACGTTGTCCGCGGAGCTTTATGCAAATCACCCAGGGCGTGCGATACGAACGCGTTCGCCACCGAGTATCGATAGCCGGAATACGGACGCGACACGTTACGTCACTGCATAGTTCGCATTTTAAATTGTCCTGTAATTTAAAAGTTTCATGATTTAGATTTCTGGAGTGTGTGTACTTGAAGCTTTTAGTAAGCTTTCGATTTATCATATCAGTAGCTAAGATGACACAGTTCAAGGTTCCGAACGTAGGTCAATCTATCGTTTGTTACCAGAATCTGTGGAACCATAGTAAAGACACTGTATTTTTATACTATTAACCGATGAAAATAAGGGTCAATTTATAGTAAAACTGGTAAGTGATAACCCAAAACATTTGTACTCTACCAACTACGAACAAATAAATTGCCATTCCTTTGTTTAAGTATCTATTTCTTAGCGACAAACAAAGTAGCGTTCTATTTGTCTAAGGGCTGATTTTTCAATCGACAGATATTTTTTATTCGTCGAATAAAATTGACGTCCGACAGGTTTTTTAGACGTCAATTTTATTCTACGAATAAAAATTATCGGTCGATTGAAAAAGCAGCTCTTAATATATAAAGAGGGTAGTAGTTACAATAACATTCGTGTTAAATCTGTCAGTTTACATAAAAGGCCAGTTGAAGACGTTGTAGGTTTCTAATGTTGATATTCCGAACCCTTTTCAACAACGTTTCTTTTGTGAAAAAAAATCCTTTAGTAGGTCGACTTTGGTAAAGAATTTAATGTATTATATTTTTGTTGTTCGTCCTTTGTTTTATTTTTACGTTTTTTTTATATATCCTTGCGTCTTTTAAGTATTGTATTGATGTGTAAAAGGCTCGTGAAATTAGATTGACATAGCAGAAAATGGAGAGTTAAATGACTTTTATGAAAACATTTCGCTTGCTTAACTGTTTTCTGTTATATTTATGGAAAATTCCAAACATAGGGCGGGAAGCCAAAGTCAATTCTAACAAAGAGAAAGCCCGGATTCCAGTTCAAGGTGTTTTTACACAAACTTTTTCAATGCTAAGTGTATTTTGAGATATCCATTTACTACCGATGTTATGATTATACTGAGCTATCTAAAGAAATTAAATTGATAGCCCTGATAGTTATTTTTTAAGATTTTTTTGAGCACTATGTGAAGTAATTGAAAAAAACGTAAATTGGTCTTTTGAATCGTAAACAAATTCGCCGACATTCTCAGGGTTGAAAAGTTTGGAAATGACTTTGCCTACGCCCCTATTCGATTTGATCAGGGACACCCTATATAGGTATAGGCTTTATGTAAGGTCATGATGGATGGATGGATAGGTATGTTTTTCGTCTCATTGCTCGAGACACTGTTACCTACTATCGAGGGATTAGTATTGGCAGGTAGAAAACCAGGAAGTCAAAGAGAATGTCAAGACAGGCGTTTGTGTAACTGAAAGTCCCAGTGAACGTGAACGTAAGCCACAGCAAATGGAAAGAAAAGAAAGAAAACACGTTTATTTGTGGTAAACACGATGTAGAAAAAGAACAAAAACACAAAAAAATAATAAGTTGGGGAAAATATGCGTCACATCCACGCAAAACGGCCATCGCTCAGCATAATGCTAAGTCCCTACAGCGAAATGCAGATCTCCAGCGCTGGTTTTCAGAGAGAGCCAGCATCGAGATAGTCAATTGTTCACAGAATGAGTTCCTTAACATTAAGGGACCGATGAAAGCGGAGAAAGATATTGAAATGGCACATTTAAAGTAATTCCAGCATATCACATTAATTTGCCCTATCGGTTCGGCATTGAATCTGTGGTCGACATAATTATTAAATGCGACATACATTTTAATGTCCTGTCCCGTTACCATTTTTGCCACATTTTCATTTTCGTAAATAAATGAGTTGGAGTTTGTTCATGCTTTTATTGAGTATTTATTATAAAAGAGTTTTAACACAAAGGTTTTTTTTGGAACGAAGTTCTATAACCCACCCTCGAAAACCATGAAAACGACACCCACGAAAAAAATATATAATTAGGTATAACGTTTTTTCGTTACATGACGATTTCTCTTAGTTTGCATCTACCACAAGCTTTAGCTTCTTAATTGGCCTAGGGTTGTATTATGAAATATTAGTGTCGTCATGATTCCAGTCCAAAAAAGGGATGGTGCTAATATCGGTCATGAATAGCTCCGTGTCTCTCTCGCACTGGAATCATAATGGCACTACAATGTCATCATACAGCACCTGACACTCCAAATTACCGCCATTTTTGCTCTAATCACGTGCTTAAGGATGATTAGAAAGCCTGTGTACATGTAAATCTGATTTCTGAACTACAATCTTGTTTTTCTTTGTCATTCATAGGGTTATTATAACAATACTTGACGGAAATCATTAGCCTACTGCTAAAAAAGTACTTATACACGAAGTACTAAAGCAGCATTCTGATTATGCGGGTAGTCAGAAGCCCAAAAGTCTGACAACCAGTCTTACCAAGTATTGAGTTACTCAGTAACTGGTTTGTGGGGGTCAGATAGGCAGTCGCTCCATCTAAAATACTGTGGTATTCAGTTGCATCTGGTTAGACGAGAAGCCGATAGCTGGGAAAAGGCTAGGTAGATGACATGTTCTCATTTTTCAGAAGTGTCGATATCACCACATATGACGGTGCAAGTGCATACATGCCTCTCATTTATAAGCCGAATAAACAAAACTATTCTCGTTATTTTTGCACTAACTTAGTTATAATATGCAATTCCATGTCTCATAACTAGCTCATAGTACACAGTAATCTAGTAGTATCTGTATTAATTGCTTATCTCATCGTATGTATGTAGGTATGTACGTCTGTTAACTGTATTATTATTATATTCCGAGCTATTCTGTATTAGTTAATCTACAGCAAATGAAGTAACTGTGTTACTCGTCCTTGCAAGCCGCATTGGTATAATTGGCAGTACGGGCAATTGTAATTAGGTTTTGCTAAAAATTGCACAATGGCATGTTTAATGTATTAATTGCTTTAATCGAGCTTCTAAAAATTCTCATTTTGATGTCCAAAAATGTTTAGTGAACACTAATAATTATAATAAACTAGCAGCGCCCCGCGGTTTCACCCGCGTAAGTTTCGATCCCGTAGGAATATCGGGATAAAAACTATCCTTTGTCCTTTCCCGGGATTCAAACTACCTCTATACCAAATTTCATCTAAATTGGTTCAGCGGTTTAAGCGTGAAGAGGTAATCAGTCATACAGACAGACACACTTTTGCATTTGTAATATTAGTATGGATGTGCCTCTGTTTGTGAGCCTCAAATAATTTCCATTTTGTTGTCTATGTTGACTTTTCAAACGACAGATATTTTTTATTCCTGTAATAAAATTGACGTCTGAGAGATTTTGCATGGAAGAACTGTCAAAAATTCAAAACTATTCCTCGGATAAAATTATCTGGCGTTGGAAAAATCAGCTCTTATAAATACTAAATAGCCAACTGAGAACAGCATGGATGTAGCGCTCTCCGATCGAATGACAGCCGGGACACGGAGGCGTCTTGTTATGTAAAGATGGTCACCCATCCACGGACCAACCGCGGCAAGTGTAGCTTCACCTGATCGATCGACCCTTACGGTTG
The DNA here is from genome assembly GCA_963855955.1 of Luperina nickerlii. Taxonomy (NCBI): domain Eukaryota; kingdom Metazoa; phylum Arthropoda; class Insecta; order Lepidoptera; family Noctuidae; genus Luperina; species Luperina nickerlii. Next base: position 9,580,584 of record OY979677.1, on the reverse strand, counting down.
TTATTACTTAGCCACACATATTTTCTCCACATTTTGCATCAGTGGCAAAATGTGGAGAAAATATGAACAATATAGAAAACGAAGAGTTCGGTTAGAGCAAAGCAAATTATGGAAAATTATGCAAATTTGTTGGGGCGTCGTTAAAATAATGAGGCACTGTTTATTCATCCAGACATCACAAATCATTGTTATTGATAAAATTATTAATAATAGAAATAATATAGCATCCCCATTTTCCTGTTTGCACAAACAAAAGTAAATAAGGAAGTAACTGAGATTCTTGAGGTACATTCCCGTAGCATTGGGAAAGACGTTACCTCCTGCCATTGTTTCACTAATGGTATCAAAATTCCTACAATCTTTTTCCGTTACATTAATCATTTCGCTTGCCATCAAATACTTTCTTTTCTTTATTCTGAAACAGGATAAATACAGGCGTAGAGGGAACATTCAGGGTTAATATGACACTCACGGTGCGGTTGGTAGGCCGAAGACGTGTACAAATAATAAGTCTGCCACTCAACCCTGCTTCTGCGCGGTGCGGGATAATCCTCGCCATTTTTGCTCGAGTCAGGGAATATGTCAAGTTCACACCTGTTAACTTGTCGAACCCTTACCGCGCTGCGTTCTCGGGGAGATTAGGATGTGTTGAAGTCCGGTTGGTCGAAAGATATGGTTCTGTTTATTTTGTATAGAAGTTAGGGAAAAGTTTACTATTTTGATTGATGTTGTGTCTGTTAGAATAAATAGAAGTAGAAATATGAGAATGAATAAAAAAATAAATAAAAAAAAACAAAAAAAAAATGAAGAAAAAACATTGTAAAAATTAATTTTTAATTTTGGCTGGCTACCTCAACAACTGCCTAGCCTTTTCCCAACCTCCTTCGGGTCGACTTCCAGTCTAACAGGATGCAGCTGAATACCAGTATTTTACATAGAGCGACAGCCTATATAAATATATATCCACAACCCAGTTACAGGGCAATACGACACCCATTGGTAAGACTGGTTGTCAGACTATCGGGCTTCTGAGTACGAGTAACAAATCCACGAATAACATCCGGGACTGTTAATTATCCCCAAGGCCCTCTCTCAAGTACTATTGACTACGTGAAAGTGCATAAAAGCATTTAATTTTCTTTTGCCATTTCACGGAAACCGGCACGGAACCTTTAGATTTATCATAAGTAAAACATTTTGTAACTAGCAAAGTTTAGTTTTTTCCTATTTCTTAACTCAAAACAATAGAGAAATAAAATGGGACTGGTAACTCTTGCAAAAATAGTCACCGAAGACTTCATCAGGGATTATTTTAACATTAATTTCACCAGTAATTTGATTCTTCTTAGGTTATTTGAAGTAGCTTTAAAAGAGGTGAAGAAACAAATTACATTAATTTGCGAAAGGAAATTAGGAATTCCACATCGCGTCTTCGTCGTCGTCGTCCTTAGGGTTGGGAAAACCACAAAAAACCTAATATTTGAGTGGGCACCGCTAAATCAAAACGTAAAACTGTTATTTTCCTGGGTCGTGGATTATTTCGTTAGGACAACTTACAAAATGAAAATTATATGCGGAAATGTTTATTTTGAGTAAACAATCACAATGCCTTTGTTTAAACTGAACCTGCTCTTCTGTAAAACGCTATACTCTCAAGATAACGGTTGCCAAAACTGTATTCATCAATGAAATTGATAAGTAACACTGCTAATACGAATACAAAGTAATGAGTTCTGCTCAGTTTGTTGTCATTATAATTATGTTCAAAAGATACCAATCACAATCTCATCATACCACCATAATTAACATAAGTATACGAAGTATTCGATTCGAAAAGAAACGTAACACGTTGAATTTAACACGATGTAAATAAAGATGGCACAAAATGTTTGATTGCGCCTTAAATTTTTTAACGTAATGATCAAATTACATAAAAAAATCTCGGTTCCGCGGCATTTTGCAGTTATATGATTGAGCTGTAAAAACTTGGATGGCGGCAACGCCGGTGGGCCAATTTTATAACATCAAAAAATATAATCGTCCTTACGATTTATAGGACTAATGCGAAACTCACATTGTGGCGTTTTTATGTTTGCCCCTAGTTACGTCATAAAGACATTTTTATTTTAGCCCCCTGAGTGGGTCATTACTCACCCGGGAACTGTTTCAGCGTTTTTGGAAATATTGAATGTATTACCCTCGGAGGTAATTGAGGCTTACGATGTTATCGACGACCAGACTTTTTATGCTTTGTTTTTTATGTTGATACGTTGTTATGGATCGATAATTGGCTTACTTTTATAGGTTCTCCTTTTCACAGTATCTAATTGAGTTATTTGTATCTATTTACATACCTAGAGAACATCATCTATTGACCGTTAGTGGTCGAGTTTGTTTCATATAGGTAATCCTGCGAACTGCATATTCAGCAGGAAGATCGGAAGTACAGACGCCAGCACATCAAGCTACTTCAATCTCTCAAGTTTATTTAACAGATTTTCAACTTTATCGCTAAAGCATAAGGTTCAAAGTTGATTGGGAAAATTTTACAGTTTCGGGTAGGTTGATGTGCTGTACGTAGACCTCCACGGGTATTACTCGAACACTATTGGCATACCTGTCAATAGTTTTATTTCCGTAGTTCCAATACACAAACAATGGTACCTATTGATTGGTGCACGTGTGCACTGCATACATTGATCGCTCCTCGCACAAAGGTGTCACAATCGTCATTTTTGTCCGTTTGCTCGCGAAATTCAAAGCGGTGATATATGAAACGTCATTTGCGAACAGTTCGCCGTGACGTATTGTTCGCAACGTGATGCACCTGCGATCCGTCACGGCGCGCTGTGGGGAAAATGAAAACGTCAAAACTAGCACGCGGGGCGTTTTATCTTCAGGAGGCCTGGCAACGCTTTGTTTTAGGAACAACGCTTTTATTTTGTTACAGTTTCGATGTTCCAGTGGAGAATTCAAGTAATGGATGTGTAAGTTTTGCGTACGGTCTACTTCTACCCCTCTATCCTAACAATTCCGTTCCTTGTTGTCTTTTGTTTAGTTCGCCGTTTGACAGCAAAATGTTCGCGGGATTATATTGTTTTCGGAAAAGCTATTATAGACTTATGAATAGGTACCTACCACGGAATTTATTATTGGTGGATTTAATGTTAACAAGAAATTACAAGTAGAAATTAATAATCTTTTGTGTTTCAGGTTTATATACAATAGATTACAAAGTTGGTTTGGAATGTTTTTGATTATAATTTGGGAAAAGTTGAATATTGAAAATTTTGAAAACTGATTTTATTTAAATTAAATGAAGTAGGTATGTAATATAAATGGTAATAATAATGCAATTAGATGTAGATAAGATAAGATGGATAAGTCTTTATTTACTTTAAACATGGTATAAAGGTGTTACAATCTGGTTTTTGTATATTATGTCCACATGTTTAGCTATACACAAATTGTATCGATTGCATGCAAAATAATTTATAGGTACATAATTTAATAATAATGTATAAACATTCGATTTCGATCAATTCGTCATAATACATATATTATATAATTTGCATTAATTTAATTCAATTAATAATAATAATACCTCTAGAACCTACTACTTATTTTATATCTTTAATGTCATGAAAGGTATGTCCATTCAGTCATTTTTATAATTTACTTTTAAATGAGTTCGTATTATTTAGTAATTTTAGTTCGTTTGGTATTTTATTGTATATACGTACACACATCACAAGACAGCTTTTAGCATACTTGGCTGACTTAGGATTATCCTTTAAAACAAGTCTGTGTGGATCCCATGTTGCTCGAGTGATTACTTCATACGCTTTTTTGAACAATCCCTTATTACTGTACACATATTTACAGGTTTCGTAAATGTAAAGTGAGGAAAGTGGTAATAAGCCTAGCTTTTAAAAAAACGGTTCGCAGGACTCATCGGGCTTAAGTCCACAAATGACCCTGCCGAATTTTTTTTGTGCAATAATTGCTCTATCTTTATCCGTACGCTCTATCGTTTGATGGTAATGCTCTATCGTTTGCGCATATAATGAGTCCGTAGCGTAAAATGGATTCTCCATTTTATATGTGTGCATATATGCGTGGTAGGTAGTTATTGCCATTTTTCTATTTGTCACGTTTTTCACTTGTCTGAGAACGTAAGCAAATTTATTGAACAAATTGTCTACATGTACTTTCCAATTTAAGTCTTGATCTATGAGGATACCCAAGAATTTGGTTTGTGTAACTTTTTTCAGTCTATCAACGTTAAAATGTAGGTTTCTGACTTTACTAAACCGGTTTTTGTTTTACGTAATGATCATGTTTCGGATACCTTTGCTTGCAATAGGTTCCAATGACGTTTTTCTCTCCATGTTGAATTGTAAATCTTAACATCTACGGAGACAAGGAATATCTTAAAAGTTGACTTTAAAATATCATTTTAGCGATAAGACAGCTCATTGTGTTTCCACTTGTAAAATTTCTACATATAAATCTGTAATTTTTATGGTGTACATAAATAAAGAGTATTTCACCTATCGAAATACGCCCGTTTTTCATGTAAATCTACTTACATAACATAACTTAGAATATAAAAAATCTCAAGGTCCAACGACATCATAAGCTCGTACAAAAAGCACATTTTTTCATTAGAACAACCGCAAACAGTTGTGAGGAGCATGCCTCCGTTTACGATGCAGGCCGCACTCCACGTATAAATTACCTTAATGGTTTATTTGACATGATTTATAGCCAACACCTAGCTCTGGTAAACGCGCCTATTTGATGTTTCATTTCGCTTTGGGGAATTAGCGTGAAATCTAGGTGGAGTAATTATGTACGTACCTTCTCGAATTTAGAATTTCGATATTCGTTTTCTGATTGGCTGTCTGAGTTTTGGGTACCGTTATGTAATTTGGGAGGATATTTTCCTACGGGCCTGATCTGTTGCCTATCTTCTGCCTGCCTGATTGTGAAAAAGGTGGGGTAGGTAATGCTATAATGATTGCCATATGCAACTGCTGAGTATTGATTTTCGTTTATAGAGTGTGTGCACGTTTTTCGCTTTGCCATTCAGTATTCTTGGCAGTCTGGCACACAGAATTTCTTTGCTAACTATTTAGAATCTAGGACCGAAGAAGTCCTCATGCTGTAACATCCTTTCTTATTTTATCACTTTCAAGTATAGGGCAAGTGGTGGCCCAGTGGTTACGCCCGCAACTTGCAGCTGGTCTCAAGGAAAACATCGTGAGGAAAGCGGCATGTCCTAGAATCAAAAATTAAAATACATGTTACATCTACCAATACGCACTGGGCCCGCGTAGTGGATTATGGCCCACTCCCTCTCACAAAGAGGCCTGTGTCCCAGCAGTGGGAACATTATACGCTGATTATGTAAGTATTATATAGGTTTCTGCCTTATATAATACCACACAACTAACACTTTAGGAGGTATATGTATAACACTAAGTCAATAGTACAACAACACAATACCATTTGAGCAGCATCAGCTTTTATGGAATGAGAGCGCTGAGTGAACGACATGTACCTTACTCCACAGAATCTCATTTAGGCTAGATTTTCTGGAAATTTCATGGACATACGGTAACAACATATTCACGCCTCTTTCACCAGTAAGTATAAGTAAGGTTAAGTAGGCCTTAATTTCGCCAGCAATGTATATAAGCCCTATGTAATAGAGGCAAGACTGTTTTAACTAGAAAATATAAATATTAGATTCCCGGGGCAGCTTCTTATAATTTCTTAGTAAAATAAAACGCAATAACAGATTGCCAGACCATCATCATCTGCCTAGTCTTTTCCCAACTATGTTGGGGCCGGCTTCCAATCTAACTGGATGCAGCTGAATACCAGTATTTTACATGGAGCGACTGCCTATCTGACCTCCACAACCCAGTTACTGGGTTATACAATAACCCTCGGTAGGACTGGTTGTCAGACTTTCGGGCTTTTTTCCCATAACGACTGTCAAATATCCACGGATGACAGCCAGGGCCAACGGCTTCACGTCCTTTTTGAGGCATGAAGGGGTGTTGGTATGTAAAGATGGTCACCCATCCACGGACTGACCGCAAGAGTAGCCTGATCGATCGTCTCGTATGGCTGTTATTACTTGAAAGATATTGCCAGACCGTCAAAACAAATTCAGGACAATGCTCAACAGTCGACCACTACACCAACGAGACAGTACCAACGTTAATAATAAAATAAAATAAAATTCCTTGACCACTGTTTAGAAGATATCTGATTTCGTAAATTCGTTTGTTCGTCATTTCGTCGATCCATCGTTCTTGTATTCATTTTTTCTACCGTTTTGATGAATTTTATTGCTCGGGATTTATTCTGAAAGAGAAACGTGATTGCGTAGCTCAATTTTTTTGGCTGCCGTCTAAATAGAGGTGAACGATTTTCTACTGTTTCGGATGGCCACTGAATGGAAAATGTTTAGACGATCTTGTATTGAGTTCAATCAAGGCTTATTTAATACTGGTTTTTACCCGTCGCCCGCATTGAGGTCGGAAATTTTCCTACGGGAACGTACTAGCGTGATACGAAGTACCTTATGTCCTGACCTAGGTCATGGTTTACATGTCTCCATCCAAATCCATTCAGTCAGTAAGTCGTAAAAAAAAAAAACCAGACAGTTACTTTCGCATTTACTTATAATACCTATTTAGTACGGATTTTGGAAAATTTGGATTCCGCCAAACTTTAGCTCAAAATGACCAAGATTTTTGAAGCATTCTTGCTAGAGTGAATTTGCGTATTCGTAGCCATTCGGCGTCAAAATAGGTGCAGCGACCGGGCGTTATCCACCAATTTTACTTGAAAAAGCAGTGTTTATAACACCAGATTTTTCAAGTTGGGAACAACCAGTTTTTTAGATTTTCTTACTATTCTACGTCTTTGTGGGTCCAGAGGAAGATTAAATTAAAAAAGAAATTCAATCTAGAAATAATATGACACTCAAAAATAAAAAGAGGAAACAAAAAACAAACTCTCTTTACCACATTCTTATATTATTTAAATGCATAAGCATTATACACTAGAGTCTAAAGTGAAAGTATTAAAAGAAATTAAGTGCACTTTCAAAATTTACGACGTGAACGTTGGAAAACTTAGGTGTTTGTCATGTTCATCTTGAGAGATGCCTTAAAACTTAAAATTTATACGTTCAAAAAAGTGGTGTAGTTCTCAAAGCAATTATGGACCATACATCATAAGTGTAGAGCTGGGTCGAGGCTCCCGTCCTCCCGACAGATATCGCGCTATGCACTACCCACTTCCGATGAGAAATTAATAGTTGTTTGTAGAAATTTCAGTGAAATTCCCCGTTACGGAAACTGACTAGCGTTCAAATTAAAAAGCTGTGGAAATTTGCCGTGTATTTAGAGAAAGAATTCGATGAAATCGCGCTGCTATTAGGTCAGTACTGGGTATTTTATAATCTGAGCTAATGGAAGCTGGTGTGTATTTTTATTAGGAGCTCTTGATAAGAGTTTTATTGAACATTAAAAATTAGTTATATTTTGTTGCGTTCTTACAGTGCCTTGCAACTTGTTACAAAAATTAATAGTTTTATTTCCTTTATAAGATATCTTTCTTAACCAAAGCTTGTTGTTAGACATCTTGCGCCTTACTTATAAACGAAACTTCAAGTTAAGATACGTTTAAACGTCAACAAATGTATGGTTAAGCATTCGTTAATCACGACTTAACTCTAATAAATAATCAGGGATTTATATAAAATTTGTTAGTCAACAATTAGGTCTGCCAACCTGTAAACTAGTTATCTGTCATGAAGTTAAATACACATTAATAAAAACGTTAAACAACGAACATTACATTTAAATCACATCAAAAATCACATTACACTACATCGTACATAAAAATCGTAATTTCACGAAAGCAATCGAAATTACCGTCCAATTGATTTCGAAGCGAACATTAATTAATATTGTAAAGCAGTTGGCCGAACGAGTCTCATATTTATGTTTTAAAATATGATATAAATATAAAGTGTGTAAATTGTTAATTGCGCTGCCCGTAATTAAATTCAGGCGCAAACTCTTCATTTACTGGGAACTAAGTTAAATTATATTAAGTTATGTCTGGAATGAACGTGTGAGTTAATTATTGCTGTTTTGTTGGAAAGATAATCTAAATTGGTTTCTTTATTTTCTTGGAGATAGGCCTCGTGCACCACTCTACCGATACGACTTGCAATGCGACTTTCGTCAGCGCCCTGATTGCGTTACACACTATCACTTGCGTTACTGTAAATGTTACACCGCGGACTACCCACATTCCTATATATACTATCCTAAGGTTGTCTTTAAAAGATCGCTCTTAGCGATAAGACCGCCCATTGTGTCACCCTTTGTACCAGTTTCTATATTTATGTCTGTAATTTTATATGGTGTACATAATAAAGAGTATTCTATTCTATCAATCTCTATCTGAATCATTATGAAGGTTATTGCTAATCCATTGCTACATATGTTCGAAAAATTCGTCTGCTCAACAACTTAAATACGCGATGAATGTTGTTGGACCGTCAAAATGAAACCCATTGTGCTACTGGTTACACAATTACCCCGCTGTTTCCCTCCGTCTCGCCGCGTCGCTCCGCAAGTCGTGTCGCTGTGACTCGTGGCATGCCCTTAAGGGGGAAGCGCTAAGGTAGCCCGCGAAATTAAAATTTTCTTACATTTTTTGCAATTTGCTGGTCAGTATTAAGTTGTACGTCGATCAAAATATGATTCGCGGCCGTAACAAATATGTATTTACAGAATTATAATCATTAGAGTCATCAACACAACTCTCTAAGACCACGTAAGTCCAAAGAATGATGATTTCATGAAACAGTTATTCTTTGGACTTACATGGTCTTAGAGAGTTGTGTTGATGACTTCAATGATTATAATTCTGTAAATACATATTTGTTACGGCCGCGAATCATATATTAATCAACGTACAACTTAATACTGACCAGCAAATTGCAAAACCCTAAAAAAAAAACTGAATTTCGCGGGCTACTCTGGCGCTTTCGCCTTAAGAACTTTTACATTTGTTTTCTCCGCAGTCGCGTTCGCTTGTCACTTGAGAAAAAAAGAAAGAAAAAATAAATAAACGAATATTGTTTATTCTGCACAAACAACACGCACATTACAAAAAAAAAAAAAACATAAAAGCGACCGTAGCGAAGCACACTTCGATGTGTGAGTGGGTAGCTCGTGGCCACGAGATAATATAAAGTGATTGCAGCACGTGTCTATTATAAATTCAACGGCACTCACGATTTAAGGTATAGTAAATAGCATGAAATAGATATTCTTATTCGCAAAGAACATTAAGTAAGAGATGAATGAAAAATTCTCAAAAAAATCATTTAGTATTCTAAAAGTGCAACAGGAGAAAAACACATGAAAACAAATAATGGACTCGGAACGTGGTTCAATAAACTTTCACCGCACCTCCTCCTTCTATTCCGTACTCAAAAAAAATCAATAATGAGGGCAATCTTCTATGAAAAAATGCTCAAAAACAAGAAACGTGAAAAAAAAATTATACCTTTAATTAGGTAATAAATATTGAGATCATTTATTATTTAATTATTAAATAATAACATAACATAACATGACGCCTGTAATTCCGAAAGCGTTAGGCAGCGGTGCACCCAAAAGTACCTACACCAACATTTCAGCAGTTATGTTTTTAAATCCCATGTAAAAGGGGGGAAGCCTATTTCCAACAACCGGATACTAATCCTGACCCCGGGCTGCGAAAGAGAAATCCCAAAATAATATCCGTCAATAAAACAAAAGTACCTCGTCTAATGATGAAATATCCCAGGATTGCGAATTTCCTCTCATCAAAGGCTGTTTTAGCTGAGCCGTATGATTTCATTATTGGAAAGGGCAATATAAAAGTTATTTGTATCCCGAATTAAGTTTTATTCTCATTAATAGACAAGTTCAGGGTCATTCTTTTCATAAAGTATTCTCTTATACCCGAGAGGACAGTTGATAGATATGTCCTAAAAGAAAAGTAACCCAGGTCATTGTCTACCTGCGTGAATGAATACATGACTGATGAGTTATGACTTGCTAGCATCGTTCCGTGGTTACACTACCATACGTGTCGATCCCGTGAGAATATTGGGATAAAAACTATCCTATGTCCTTTCCAGGGATGTAATCTATCTCTCTGCCAAATTTTATCGAAATCCGTTCAGTGGCGTGAAAAGGTAACATACAGACAGACAGACAGAGTTACTTTCGAATTTATAATATTATTATGGATGCGTGCCAAAGTACAATGGATAATTTGTATGGACACCGTACCCAAAAAATAAATTAATGTAGCATTATGAACTATTTATGTATTTTATGCCCTTAGGCTCTCAACTATTTAAAAAAGTGCAATTAGAAGCACAAAAGTTCTTAGAGTTTCATTAATTTCAAAATGTCCATCATTAGTAGGTCAATAAGTTTTGAGAGGATAAGCTAAATATTTCCTTTTATGAAATCAATTTAATTTCCTCACATAGATTTTTTCTCCAAGTGAATTCAGACTTGCTGTCTTGTTATTAATTAAACTACTCCACGAGGGCAACAAAAATCGACATAGTTCATAACGCTACAAATAACTTTGTATCTAGGTACGGACTTACCCACTCTCCATCCATCGAAATCTGTTTAGCCATTACGGCGTGAAAAGGTTACAAATAGACAGACATACAGACATACCTACAGACAGAGTCTCATTTATAATATTAGTATTACTACTTACAAGTGTGGATCTTGCAGAAATATAAGAATAAGTAACAAAACCATAGATAAAGGTGCACCATCGTGCACTAGAATTTGCCGATAACCGTATTACGTCCCGTGTGATAGCGAGGCCATTTATTACAACGGCTTGTCACTGAAAACTGTCGTGCTGAAAAACCGACCGCTAGTTTCCCCAAGCTGAGTAGAATTTTTGCGGAGGATTCATCTTCCTGACTGCAGCACAAAGACTGAATGGTAGTTACAGAAAATTAAAGAAAACGTTGTACGTAAGTTATGTAATAACCCATGATTACATAAATTGTATTTTATTATCAAAAATAAGTAGACGTTTACCACTCCATAAATCCGATAACCACTTACAAATTACACGAAATATTTGCGGTGGACAAGCACTAGAACAAATAGTAGTTTAAATTTAGTGTTTCCTGTTTTCTGGGGCCGAGGTATTCCACGATGGTGCAGGGCACGCCACATTTGACGTTTATTCGATTTAAGTCCAACCACGGACTGCAAGTCCAGTAAAGTGCCGTGTGAATAAAGTTTTAGCTCTAAATTCAGTTTCCTGTGTGGAACGTTTCTGCAATACTTTGTAGCAATCAGGGGTCTCCCGGGATTGGTGCACAAACTGGTGCTGTAACGACAATGGTGCGTTGAGTTCCATTTTTCGACATTTGCATGCTGTTTTGTGGACGAAAAATGTGTTTTGTATTTCTGTATGCAGGAAAAATTATGTAGATTTTGTGATTGTTACACCTAAACACCTAAAGAGTTGTTCAATGATGAGGAGATTTAAATATGTAAGGCAGAACATTGGACAAATAATGAAAAACTTGATTGATAATCCACCATCTTAAAATATGCAAAGTGCACCTTATAAAGATACGAGTAGCTCCTTAAATCCAACGTTAAAATGAAACCTAATAATGTTGAAATGGATTTCAATAAGAGCTTAACTACATAGATTTTAATGCGCCATTTTATCTACGTCAAAGTAATCCGAGGTGGCACTTGGCAGTGTTTAAGTCCACTGAGAATGGGACGAACAAATATTTTTGAACTCATGACTGGTTGCTGTAGATTTGTAATCCATTGCTGTTTATTTAGGGAATAGATGTAAAGAGATTTTACTTTGACTGAGCAATGAAACATTTTATTTATTTATTTATTTATTTATTTATTATTAAAATCTCCCTACAAACTATCATTACAGGTGTATACCTAATGCGATAGCGTGGTCTTAAAATTAACTTCAGATCTTACAATTTAAAACTATGGAAAACGTAAAAAACTAGTATTACAAGTATTAACATCTAAAATAATATTATGGACTAAATTCTATATTAAATAAAATAAAATAAAACAACAATATATAGCCTACTCTAATCTACCTTATAACATAAAAAGAACAGCAGTATTTTTGCGAGTTCACTCAAATGAAACATGAAACAAATATTGTGAAATAAAAGTCTCGTTATTTCATAGCAGTATTTTTCAGTGGAAATTTTCTCACTCATGTAACATTTAGTCAAAATAACATTAATAAATACAAATGGCTGAATTTAAATCACACTGTATTAACTTATCTCGAGTTTCCATTGAATTCATAAAATCAGGCGCTCCACATTTTAAATTTCAATAACATGCTAATATAAAATTGGTTTTACGAAGTTTGGGGCTACGCCTCAAAACCCTCACGCTTGTTCCTTTCAAGAGGTTGAATTTTCCATACTAGGCCTGAGTATGTAAAGCGGATTTAGAAAGAAATAGAATATTTGATTTTACAAACCTCAAACCCTATCTCTGGGTATTAGGGTTCAATTTCCTTTAACAATAATGCTTATTTTTGATACACTGAATCTGAATATTGAATCATAAAGTCAGTGTCATAAATTGGATTATCGTGATGGCAACTATGATTGAATTGGTAATGAAACTTCATTAGCCCGTAATTGAAGTGACATCTATGAGGTGAAACAGACGTAATGGATGTTATATTCTGAAGATTAATTTTCTATTTCAGAACCGCTTTTAATTCCTAATCATATTTCTCCATTATTTGATTTTTTGTAGGAGAATTATTGTAGGTCGTTTTTGCTTTTATCTTCCATTTACTAATATAACATTTTTAACGTTATTATTTTATTAGATTTTCCTCCTGATTTAAGATTAAATGGATCGTAGATGAGCTCTCTTAAATCACGAGAGTGTTTTTAGTGCGAGTACTATACAACGGTACAAACAAAAAAGAGTTTGTAAAGATCGTAGTGGTTGTGTTCTGTAATTTCTGCTTATCCCCACGGGAAGAAGGTGTGAGTTTATGGTATGTATATGGATACTATCACACCGTCTCAGGCAGACTGGTACTGTCAGTTACTGAACTGAGGATATCCTATAGAGGTATGAGGAATAGGGTGTAAAGTTCACTCATCCTCTATAGAAATTGGAGGATCCTCCAACCAGACGGGTGTTATATCTGGTGGGTTACTGCCCGATGATTGATGTCAGGATTGTTTATATATGCTAGTTGCGCGGTAAACTTTGCTAGCGCGATGCAGATTCGTAGTTCACATGTGCCGATGTAGATGCCGCCACAATTCTACTGTAGGATATCGTCAGTGATAACGGTGATGCTTCCAATCCACTTAATAGAATCCCTAATGACTTTCAAAACTGAACTAAATGGTATTGAGTACGTAACGACTTTATCCTTTAGCAGAAACTTCACATAACTCGTTTAGTAGACAAGACGAGTAAAATGTAATACCTAGATAGTACAGACGCCACACATCAAGCTACTACAATCTGTTGAATTTTTTTAATAGATTTTCAACTTTATCGCTGAAGCATAAGTTTCAAAGTTGATTGAGAAAATGTGACAGTTTCGGGTAGCTTGATATGTTGGCGTCTGTACAAGGACTTCGAAAAAAGATTGCAATCTACTTGAGAATTAAAGTACTCTTAAAGGGGAAAAATGTAACTGTAACAATCTATGCACACATTAAATTATTAACTAATAATTATCCTACTAATATTATAAATGTGAAAGTTTGTGAAGATGTTTGGATATTTGTTACTCAATTACGCGTAAACCGTTAAACAGATTTGGATGAAAATTGGCACATAGATAGACCATTTCCTGGATTAACACATAGAATACTTTTTATCCCAATATTCCCACAGGATCGAAACTTACACGGGTGAAACTGCGGGGCGCTGCTAGTTAACAAATTATTTTTGTCCGTTTGTCTGTGCATCTGGATGTATGTTCCGGATTGGCGCAAAAACAGCTTAAGGCGAAAGCGCCCTGCGCTGGGTTGCGACAGTCGCTCTTTCCATGCCGCCATGAGATCGCGCCGGAGGTCCGTCCGCTCCGCCGCAATTTGCTGCGGAAGCGGAGTTTCCCCCCGACGTAGTGCCTCCGCGCGCCACTCATACAGGCGCGCGAGGACTATCGCCTCCAGATCCCATGGCGGCAGTCCGAAACATAAAGGGCGAAGGAAGGAACACGGGTGGGTTTTAGTCAGTAAGAGTCTGACACTCCCTTCCGCTCCACCCAGAGCGGTAGGAGTCGTTTACCGGGTTACACATCCTGAAAAAAAAAAAAGGCGAAAGCGCCAGGGTAGCCCGCGAAATGCAATTTTTTTAGGTTTTTTGGAATTTGCTGGTCAGTATTAAGTTGTACGTTGATTAATATATGAATCGCGGCCGTAACAAATATGTGTTTACAGAATTATAATCATTAAAGTCATCAACACAACTCTCTAAGACCACGTAAGTCCAAAGACTAACTGTTTCATGAAATCATCATTCTTTGGACTTACGTGGTCAGAGTTGTGTTGATGACTTTAATGATTATAATTCTGTAAACAAATATTTCTTACGGCCGCGATTCATATAGTAATCAACGTGCAACTTAATACTGACCAGCAAATTGCAAAAACGTAATAAAATTTGAATTTCGCGGGCTACCTTAGCGCTTCCCACTTAATGGATTTGGACGAAATTTGGCACACAGATAGTATATAATCTGGATTAACACACGGGGTAATTTTAATCCTGGTATCACGTTTCCGTGGAACATTTTCCAACACCCACGCGGGCTAAGCCGCGGGCAAAAGCCAGTAAAGCAAGTACATTTTATATACCTATATAATTTTATATATAAATTTTGATTTAATTTGACAAGGCGACATAAAATAGACTCTCGTTACTTAACCTTTCTATTTTGTATTTTATTGATAGAAATAACTCGACATAATTAATTCTTCCCTAATAATGGTCTTTATCAACTGTGTTAACAAGAATCACCTGCTATAATAATTAATCGGAGACTAGGGTACAACGTTACATCTGCTTCTTCTATCGCTATATTGCTAATGACACAGAAGGTATCCCATAAAATTTAAATAAGAAATGTAACAAAAAATACTTTTTCCGAGAACGATATTTATCTCTTTGCAAGCATCGCTAAGGAAGAATTTCCAATGAAACTGAACGTGATCGGCACATCTAAATCCACGTTCAAGAGGTCTCAGTGTCATAATTGTTGTGGAATATTGACACTGACAGCTCTTGGCCACAGTTTAAATGTGCTCATTGCGCCCAGTTCTATAGGTGGAATTAGCTCTTACTGTTTGAATTATTATTATTATTTCTTCTCGCTAAAATCCTTACAAGTGTTATTTGACATTCATTTTACGTAGGTATACTTCACAAGACATCGAGATTTCTTTATAAATGTAAGTTTAATATTATTGCATTACACACATAAACTTCCCGGAATCAAGTCTGTAAATGATGTTCAAACCCTTATCAAAATTCTTTGCTTATTTTAGAAGAACAATGACGTCACACAGACAGACACGAAAAGTGACTTTTATTCATAAGTAGCTTCTGCCCGCGACTTCATCTGAGTGAAAAATCATCGCCGCATCCCATCGCCCGCGTGCTTTTATTTAGCGTTATTTCTGAAGCACGTTTAAACAAAGAAAAAAACAAAAATCTGTTCAGCTTTATTGTAAGTGGTAAATATGAATATATAAGAAATTCCACTCGTTGGTTCACGTTCAACTATAAAGTAAAATGAACTCCTGGAATCCGTTACTCCTCAGTGGGTACTCACGCTTAGCCAGTTCTCATAAAGTAATATAGAAATATTAATATTACTTGGAGTAATGCCATGTGCCAATAATCTCAATAATAGCTTCTTATCTTCGTAAAATATTACTGAGTTATTATATTTCTTCGTATTTTATGAAAAGCTGTATCAATGCCAATGTGGATTAATCGGGTGTATGTGTAATTCTGAATGTATGTATGGAGTATGTTGTTCCTCGTATTTAGCGTAGGGTATGTTATGTTTTGTTGAATTTGTTTTCTATGATGATAAATGCATATGTTCCTCTCTTTTATGGCTAGCTACGCAATCGATTTTTATGAAAATAGTAGAAGAAGAAATAAAAGTTAGAGGAGTATTATATACACATAGGAAACTTAAATAAAAAACGCAAAGCAAGCTTTTTCGTAAGTACATAATAATTATCAATACATTCTTAACCATTAGAATTTACTTTGAAACTATGATTAGCTCAAATTATGTAACCCATGGAGTAGTCGAAGCCCAGTGGTATCAGCCCTGACTTACGGGTTTTAGGCTGTGAGATCGAACTCAGCCAGGTTTACTTTACTTTGTGTATATACGTATTTCAATTTCATCACCACTGCTCTCAAAACGGTGAAGGAAAACATCGTGGGGAAACCGACATGTTTTAGAACCAAAAATTCGAAGTGATGTGTCATGTGACATCTACCAACCCGCACTGGGCCCGCGTGGAGGATTGTGGCCCACTCCCAGAAAAGAGGCCTGTGCCCTAGCACTTAGAAGTTTTTAGGCTGAAAATGCTAGGGTAATTTTTATCTAGAAAACTTTGAAAAATATACTCAGTAAAGGCTGTGTTTACATTTAGTATGTATCAATACACTACGATCCTAACTATCAACATTTACGTTGAAATTATAATTAGCTCGAATCAAGTTACCCGTAGATACCTCAGAGTCCAATGTAAATAAAATCCTAACAGAATGTAACACTATAGAATTTAGCTAGAGTCTACTGTCCATTCTTATCCTAGACAGCACAATGACCGTCCAATCTCTGTATGGGTAATAAAATTAGACTAAAGGGTCACCAACTTAGCATGTTTTGCACATACAAAGTTAGGGTGAACTTAAATGGTAGCGAATGAGATGGGAAGCGTCGACGCGCGAGGAGTCGCTCGAGGAATCGAGTTATTCTCTATACACTTGTAGCGGTATCTACAAACGCCACCTGCAAACTACGTGTCATACTGACGTCACACAAAATCCTGCATCTCGCCATCTCGCGATTTATATCGCCCAACTAGCAATATATACAACAGCCCGATATGAAACATCGGGCAGTTGCCCGCCAGACACAACACCCGTTTGGTCGGATGATCCTCCCTTTTCTATGGAGTATGAGTGAACTTGACACCCTGTTCCGCATACGATACCTCTGTACACGCAACCAGTACCATACGACCCTTGGAGCCGCACTGCTCCTGTCTTCACGCCACTTCCGTGGATTCCCTCGTCGCCGACAGTAGCCGCGTGGATTCTCTTGAATGCTCTACCATTCGCGGGGATGGGATACCCGTTTTTGAAAGCATAGCATAACATCACGCCTGTATTCATCGAAGGGTTAGGCACAGGTGTACCTATAATATACTCAGATTTCGCCGGTAATGTTGAAGTCCCATGTGAGCCCATTATACCACCAACCGGGGACAAATCCTGACTTCGAGCTGCTACTGAGAAATCCCAGATGGAAAAACTCAATAACACTTTGCCTGACCCGGGAATTGAACCAGGACCTCGTGCTCAGCGGTAGCGCTTGCGACCTTTGATAGAGAAAATTATGCAAAAAAAACGTCGCTTCGCTTCCCGTCCCTTGATTCACAATGTAAATTGACCCTAAGGGTCCATTCACATGTACCACCACAACCATACCACATCGCAGCGACAAAGTGTGGTCAAGCTGTGGTTACGTATGAATCACACACTTGTTAAAATTCTAGAAAAATCATCTACTTTTCCAATATTTGTAAATAATTTGTAAATATGTGAGCACCATGTATCTATCACATAATTGATTTACCTGTAATTGCTTCATTTTTAATTCTTTTTATTTTATTTGTGGTAGATTTATTTTGTTCTAGGTGCATCATCTGCACATATAAAGGGTGTCTCAGTGTCTCAGTAAGAGTGCATTTTTTAAATTTAGAATAATTTTTTTTTTCGTTCATGTGGCAACTCTGAAATTCGACAGCCGTCACCTATGTTTGTTCCGATTATTAAAAATGGAGCGCTTTTCGAAAGAACAACGCGTTATAATTGTGAAAACTCTTTACAAAAATGGGAAAGTTACGCTGAAACCGCTCGAAAACTCTTTTCAGCCGAGAAAGTGCACCTAATGTGTCAACCAGATCGTGTGATTTAACGCCTTGCGATTTTTTTCTTTTGAGTTTTATGAAATCTTAGGTTTATACGAAATAACCAGAAACAATTCCTGAGCTCAAATCAGAGATCCAACGCGTCATCGGTGAGATACAGCCACAACTCTGTGTAAAAGTCATGGATGATTTCATGAAAAGAGTGATGGCCTGTCATCAGAGCCATGGGGGCTATTTGCTGGATATTTTATTCCATTCTTAATCGGAACATGTCTTTTTTACAATCCAATAAAAATATCACAACTCTCTCATAAAATACATGCTTTTATTTTAAAATGAAAAAGTGCACTCTTATTGAGACACCCTATATTTATATTATGTATACAAAACCTTGTAAAACATTTTAAAAGAGAAACGGTGGAGTTTCTTGCCCATTCTTCTCCATACGAAAACTACCTTTTGGAAGGGCGATTAGAACCAGTTCAATTTTACTGTAAGTTTTGACGTTCAAAAGTGCCTTTAATGTGCCTATTTGAAATAGATGATTTGACTTTGAATAGTGTCGCTGGGGCTGCTTGCGGTTGCTTTGTGGTCCCTACAAATGTTGTGTTAATGTTGTGTGGTTTGTGGTGTCGCTGGTGGTTGCGTTGTGGTTGCGACATGGCTGCGATGTGGTCACACACGCAGTCGATAATGACGGCGAAATGTGGTCCGTGTGAATTTCATTATTAATTTTCATACAAATTAGCGCCCGCCCACGTCTTGTGGTTGTGGTACGTGTGAAACAAGCCTTATACTGAACCGAGTAAAACAATTCTCGCATATATTATGTGAAAGCTAAATCTCCACACAGATTAATTACTATGACATCCTGACATGGATGTTTTGGAGGCTGAATGACGGTCAGTCGGCAGTCTAGACGGTCAAATTACAACTATTCATCACTAGATATCGCGGCCAGCTGTACCAGACAACAATAAATCATAAATTAATATTCATGATACGCGATGCTCATATATCACTATGATATTAGAATAAAATATGAACTCAGGTTCTATCAATAATGTACTAAGTGTTTTTAGCATGGATAGCGCTGTATATTACTTTGAAGATTTTTTGAATGGAATCACTCTAGTTTGTGAAAAATGTGTTTAAATATTGCATGCACTGTGCTCATAAAAGTGTATATAAAAAAATTATATGAAAAAATAATTCCATAAAATTGTTTGCATTCTGTCACCCACTCCGATTTCATTTTATGAGTTTGACGAGTTTGACCTACTCTTACTTTGCAGACTCCTTTACAATGCTTCAATAATAATAATCTTGGAATACATATCTAATATCTGTTCCAAAAGTATTTGATGAAAATTAAAACAAATAATTGAACTTGAACACGGGGGTTTTAGTTAAATTATTACACAATAACTCACTAAAGGGACTTACACATTCATCTGATTTTAGAAGGTTTAAACTTTATATCTCATAATTTTTTCCAATATATTGTTTGAATAACACTATCAAATTCACCACACACAACACACATGCCACAAACACCCCTCTCACACCTCATTATCACTCACCCACACACCCATTCGCCCTTCACTCACCACATTAAAGGCTCGTACACACAGGCGCGACGCGACACGCGACACAAAGGCACCGCAAGTCGCGCAACGAGCGGTGCCTTTGTGTCGCGCGCGATTCGCATCGCGCGTCGCGCCTGTTTGTAGCTTAACTCAACGTCAAAATACATCCCAAATCCAGTACTGTTTATTTTTGTCTTATTTTTTGTTTTTATTATTAATTAACTAAATCTAAATTACCTAAGTTACCTATTAAGCACATTTTACATGGAACATTAACGTTAGCTGCGCTATAGTTTATACTTTTGGAGCTATCATCGCTTTACTTGTTGTAGTTACTTAGTCTTGCGTTATTGTTCCGAAATAAACATCGACGAAAATTCAGGTTATAAAAGTAAACTCAATTATCATATGAAAAACATCTTGCATGCGACTTAAAATTAGAATTCCGGGGTTAAGTATTCATAAAATCAAATCAAAGCACAAAATTTGTTAGTGGCACTACCTACAATTTGACATTCACACGTACGTTTTCTGATCCATTTGTTTACATTTTCATTAGATACTTACCTACTTTTGGAGCAACATACAAGTTGTAGATTTTAACTAGGTACTTAAACCAATATACCTACATATTATGATGACTAACATTACGAAACATTTATCAGACTGCATTATAACTTTATAAAAATATGTTTTTACCAATAACGTTAACAAAAACCTGCCTGATACATCACAAAAACTAATAATTACAAGCCATACGTCCGTCCATCTTACCCGCCTGTTTTCCTGAAGTTAATTCCCAGAAGCGATGTGAAATGATGACATGGTCGCAAAAGTGCAAGTAATGGCAGCTCATTGGGTATAAACGCCATTATGTGCCCGTCTTCGTGTTTTTTTTTCTCTGTGGTCAATTTGGAGGGGATTTGTGTTGATTTTGTACGGCATTGTTTTTGTAGGTTGTTCTCTGCCTCTTTGGTCTAGTGGTCGCAAACAATACTACATGAGGTCCTGGTTACGATTTTCAGGTCGAAAAAGGTTTGAATTTGGTTTTTCCATCAAGAATTTGACAATGGCCTGGAATCTTAATATGTACGGTCAGCATCAAAAGTCGATTAACACTTCAGTTTTTTTAATCTTAGTTATTGAGCAAAATATTAACACTTCAGTTTTTTTTTAATCTCAGTTATTGAGCAAAATATTTGTTGAAAATTGCATCGTACTTCTGCTGCAATTTTGAATAAATATTTTGCGCAATAACTGATATAAAAAAAACTGAAGTGTTAATCGACTTTTGATGCTGACCGTACCCGGTTGAGGGCCAAAAGCTAATACAGATATTCTATTTCACGAAGTCCGTTCGGCTTTGATTGTAGTAGTGACGTATCCCGACAAGCGCGCTCGCACAGCGGCTGCCCCTTGCTGCCGTCGCATGAGGCTATTTCCGCGAATGTGTACCGTTTTACTTCACCCGTTGTTGAGTCTTTGTTGATCACAATGTGCATGTGCACGCTTAACAACATTCATAGCCAAACGGACTTCGTGACATAGAACTTCTGTACCCTAGTACACAGGACTTTAAATTATAACTGGAAAAATGTGAGTCTACTATAGGAGCACCACCCTTTTCCCCAGTTATATTTGCCTCTGCCAAGTGGCTACGCTTGACGTGGGTGTTCCGTGGATGGGTACCACGACCCCTCCGTGCCTCGGAAAGCACGTTAAGCTGTTGGTCCCGGCTGTTATTCGTGGATCTTTGACAGTCGTTACGGGTCGTCAGAAGCCCGAAACTCTGACAACCAGTCTTACCAAGGCGTATCGTATTACCCAGTAATTGGGTTGTGAAGGTCAGATAGGCAGTGGCTCCATCTAAAATACTGGTATTCAGCTGCATCTGGCATCTGGAAGCCGACCTCAACGTAGTTGGGAAAAGGCTAGGCTGGTGATGATGTTTGCTTCTGCCTAACACATTGGTGAAAACTTTGGCTATGTGTTAAAAGAATACTTTGAGTCAACGGAAGTTTTGTAAATAGTGCTAAAACGCACGGGGCGTTTTAGCACTATTTACAAAACTTCCTGTAAATTGAAATTTCACTAAGGTTGAAACTATGTAACTCTTCTCAGACTCAAACTCAAAGCATTTATTATCTTCTACTACTTCGTACCGTCTCAGAATCAGAATTCTGTTCCATACAAAATGGATTATAAAATGGATTATCTTCATTATTTTTAGTACCGTGAATTTTGCCAAGGTTTTAATAGCTATTCTGCTATTCGGGACGGATACTAATCCAACAAATCAAAGATCATAAAAATCGGTCCAGCCGTTCTCGAGTTATAAATGGTGTAACTAACCCGACTTTGTTTTATTTATATAGATAGAAGATAGATAAACGAATTACAGGCACTTTTGAATTGTCAAGAGGTCAGTCAGTCGGTAAGATGAAGCTTTGCCCATTCCAAAGCGTAGTAGGTACCTATGGAGGAGAACGGACAAGAAACTCCATGGACACTCTTTTAAATCATAAAATTGTTACAAAATACTGGATACGTCATATATGTTGAAATTATACTTAAGAGAACGATGTAGAAAGACGTTACATTTATCTTAGAAATACACCCTATCGCAATTATGATGGGGTTTAGGGTAACATCACCCTTAGCCTTTATTTGCATATGAAGCTTCTTCTCTAGAGAAAGGTGTGGTCACATTTAAGAAGGTGGTACAGGCCATTAAACTGAACAACTTACTCAAAGAGACCAAGATTGTAATCGCGAAAAATTAATCAGCCATCCATTATACATTTGAGTAAGTTCGATGTTCTGTTGTACCCTTAAATTTGACCACCACTTTCTGATACACCCTGTATACGTTACGAGTTGTTTTTCACACGAAAAATATAATAAAAAAATAAAAGATTAATTAATCTGGGCTTTTAAATATTTAAAAAAATATAAAAAAAGCTTTTGTAAAATATTTTTTTCCTTTATAACAATATCGAATGTATCAAAGAGATAAAAGGACCTCATAATAAAAGAATTTATAATATTTATATCACTTCGGCACCTTGTTATATCCTCTCGCAAATCGATCACTCGAGTGAACCCATAAAAGAGTTTATAAGTTCTAATCCCGGATTATAGAGAACACAATAGAATGAACTCCTTTTCTTAGTAAAAGGAAGAAAAAGTTAAGGGGCTTACAGGAAAAAACGCAAGTTTTAGAAACAATAAAAGTATATGATCGACTAAAGTAAATAAAATCAGAAAAATATATGATATTTTTCAGGATATGCTAGGTATATAATGTGTTGAAAATATAATACAACTAATTTGATACGATAGAAAAAAAAAACATAAATATACCTCTAAAAAAATTATTTTTACTATAAAAACCATACTATACATACAATACTATACATACAATCATTTAGTTTTTTTGTTAGATTATTCTACATACTAAAATACTAGTGTTTTAATTTTTTGTAATTAGATACCTGCTTTATATTTTGCAATAAATTACCAGCGTTGTGTCATTGCGCTTCTCTTTCTTTTCTATGAAGTCCGACAGTGACCGCGCTTTAGGTCATGTAAGACCCTTAATAAGAGTGAGATAATGATAGATACATGCGACCCGGCTGTCGTAACCAAGAGCTTTACACTATTCATAGTGGCATCATCCCTACTCCCATTGTTGTTATCCCAGTACAGTTTTTTTATACTTTGTTGCCAAACTAAAAATATGTCCGACATTTTTTCGAAAGTCGGGATAACTTTAGATTCGATTTTCGTTTGTATGGGTCCTTTCTTTAAAGGAAAGAAATTTATAATTTGATTAGCTTCAATATTTGCTATTTGCTTTGAGACTAAAGTAAATTTGTTTAATTGACTATTTTGAGATACGAAACTGTGCTCAAAGAATTTTTATTGAAATCTTATTATTAAGAGGAAATGCGGTCGGAGAGACTTTTGAAAAAGTCTACTTAAAAGTCATAATTCGAGGTTTGGCTCTCGCCTATTTCCTCCTTCATTATTGGACCAATTTAAAAGATATTTCATAAACTGAATAAGGAGGATATGTACTGTGTCTATGTCTTTTTCTTTGTTCATTAATAGTTGTCAAATCAAATTTGTACACTAATCCTCTGTTGACAGCGCCTAAAATCGGCATATTTTGAGGGTTCTAGTGCTTATAAAAATAATGTAAGTAGAAAACATAGGGACATAGAAGTTGTTAGTTGTTGTTGTTGTGTTGTTGTTGTTAGTTGTTGTTGTTAGTTGTTGTTGTTAGTTGTTGTTATTGTTAGTTGTTGTTGTTAGTTGTTGTTATTGTTAGTTGTTGTTGTTAGTTGTTGTTATTGTTAGTTGTTGTTGTTCTTGTTTTTGTAAAAAATCATTGCTTTATGGTCATTAACCAGAAAGAAAGCAGGCGAGAGCGTTTCTATGGAGAATAGACCACCCGCATTTCCTCTTAAACGCTAGCTGTGCCCGAGAAATCGCCCGTGCTTAAGTTTTAAATGCTATGCTATGAAAAGTAACTTATTTTATCATCATCTTTCTCCTGACTGTCTTTTTCTTCCACACTTCTCTAATAATCGTCACGAAAAAGTAAGTTGAAAAGTATTTTAGATGTTGATTCTTTTAAAATTATTTTCACTGCAATAATAATGTAAGTGGATATTGCAATAAACCCTATTGCAAGCAGATTAGTGAACCAAATTGGTACGTTTTATAATAGACAAGCAAATTCAAGATTTTCAGGATACAGGGATCCTTCTTTCAATTCAGCAGTAGTTTACGAGGGTGATCGGGTGACATAAAACTATAGAATTATATTGCTACGGACTACGGCGTAGCGACCAATACAAAATGAACTACGTCAGTCTTTCGTAGCGGATATAGCCGAAATGCTACGCTGCTACGAGTTTGACTATGTCATTTTTGAACATTGGGTGGTAGAGGTATTCTATTGATGCATACTATGCATGGTCAGCGGGATTGTTCGAAAGGGTTACCGCTGGCCCGGAACATAAAGGGCTAAGGAAGGAACATGGGTGGGTCTTAGTCAGTAAGAGTCTGACACTCCCTTCCGCTCCACCCAGAGCGGGAGGGGTTATTTGATGATTTCACATCATGAAAAAAAAATAGAAACATTAATATAATTGAGTTATGGTGAATTATTCACTTACAGGCGTACACAGCACTTACATAAAAAATTGCGTCTTAAATATACGTTTTAACAACATTTTTTACTCGTAGTGAGTATATAAATATTAATAAGAAACAAAGAACATTACAAACAGACATTACAGACATTAGAAAAAAAAAACATAATTGAAATTAGAATCAAAAATTAAAATCAAAATTATCATAAGAATCAAAATTAAAACATTAAAATTAAAAAATAAACAGTAAAATTGATATTCAAAATTCAAAACGGTAGAACGCGACAACGAGTAAGTAACTATAAAAGGTAGGCAAAAAAAGGAGTATGGAAAAATCGTAGCAGGTGGTTTTATGTAGCTTCTGCCTACCCCCGTGGGAAGAAGGCGTGAGTTTATGTATGTATAAGTGTGCACACACACGAGCGACACGCGTCAACGACAGAGGAAACTGCAGAGTACTGTGCGTGCCACGAAAGATGAGACTTAACACACCACGTGGTTTGACTTGCGCAGAACACGATTTTAGGTATCTTTAGCGGTATGAGGTCTGAGTGCGGGACGGGACCGGACGTCATAGGGGCAGTGGAAAGAGCGGGGGAGGCGGGGTCAAGTCTCATCTATCGTGGCACGCATTGTAGGTACGGTGCACAAATACTCGAGCGGCATATTGTCGACACGCGTTGACCGTTGCAGTTGCCTTCGTCGTCGACACTTGTCGCTCGTGCGTAGGCACGCTAAGAGGCAATATCCACAATTAACTAATGGTTTTAATAAGAAATATTTCTATTCCCTAACAAATCATTAGGTATGCAATTTTTATACCTTGTATCTAAAATCTGTATTTTCCACGAAAATAATTGACATGAAATCAGTTCTATATACTAATCAATTATTCTGAATGTTCTGGTCTGACAAATGGTCGGCTGCGGTAAACACGTATTGACTATAATGACATGACAGGAATTTTTATGAAGCATTTAGAAGAATGATGCGACAAACGTTGATCCTATGTGCTCATTGCTATAAGGAAAACAATCGACAACCTACGTACGATAAGTATGACGATAATGCTGTTTATTTCTATAAGTATATTACAACTTGCACAAACAATTTCACACGTCAATAATATTTTAAAAAACTAGATCAGGTCCGTGTCTCTGAGAAGAAATGCCGAAACAAACTCAGAGGTCACAGTCTCTTTTAAAGTCCAGACATTATCTTGTTCCGATCATGTGAGGACCACGTAGGTCTGATATGGTCTTTTGAGGAAAAAACCACACAGATTTGAGTGGACCTGTGCAGCCAGTGCACGCATTATTTTGTCAGCAATCATGCAGAACGACTCAAATTTTAAGGATGTCAACGACTCGACGAACAATTCCAATGAAAGGACATTAGGGTAGGGTAAGGACATCGACCTACATGGTCTTCATATAACCTGATCAGGATTATGTCTGAACTTTAAAAGAGACTATGACCTCTGAGTTTGTTTCGGCCTTTCTTCTCAGAGTAGTCAGATAGGAAACGCCGACCTCATCTAGTTTAAAAAATATATGATTGACGTGTAAAAGTGTTTGTGCAAACCTAATTACAAAAATAAAATCATTTATCATTTAACCAAACTTTTATTAAAAATAACTGAAAAAAAAAGTTCCATAAGTCCACTTCGTCATTATTAACTGCCTGGCCTTTTCCCAACTATATGTTGAAGTCGGCTCCCCGTCTAACCAGATGCAGCTGAGTACCAGTAGTTTACATGGAGCGACTGTCTATCTGTCCTCCACAACCCAGTTACTGTTGGCTTAACAAGGGGTATCGTCTGACGACCCGTCACGACTGTCAAGATCCACGAATGAGAGCCGGGACCAACGGCTTAACGTGCTTTCCGAGGCAGGGAAGGGTCTTGGTATGTAAAGATGGTCATCCATCCACGGATCAGCCGTGGTAAGCGTAGCTTAACCTGATCGATCGACCCGCGCGGCTTTTATTACTTAGCCACATAGTCCACATAGTATTTATAATAAACAAAATATAATGCTTTAGAAAGTAATTAGTACGATCTCAAAACCAATATTATGCCATAAAAATGGCATGTTTATAAGGCTGGTGGCAATAATGCCCGACATCAATCTAATGGAAACGGATTTATAACGAGAGAGGCGTTTAATTTTAAAAATGCATTGGTACGGAGGCGTCGTTTACGATCGCTTCACACGGGGTGACTCAGACGGGCCGGATGCAGGTGCAACTAAGGTTTTTGTTTATTCAAAGAAATAGTACAAATTGGTTATAAAAAAATATATAGTATATTTGCACCTTCAAGTAAAAAAATATGATTTACAATAAAAATAGGCCTAAGGTAAGTAGAATTTGTATGCTAGAGTTGTAGTCAATACCTAAGCTAACTTATATAAAAATGAAACGTTACAATAACGTTATATACAAATTAAATCGCTTGTCAAACAAACTGTCAGCACAGAATTATTGCACTGTTTATTACTTACTTTGTATTTTATTTAAAACTGAAGTATTCTGGAGGTTTTAAATTTTTATTCTGTTTATTTTAATGAGTGTGTTTATATGACATGTAATCTGAAATATTTTATCTGGCTTTCCCACTGAGTTCAATCAGATTTTTATTATTATGAGTCGGGTGGAGGGTACCAAGCGAAACAGAAAACTCAAAAAAAGAAAATTGAATATTTCAATAATAAGTGAATTCAAACGTCGTTTGGGACAAATCTACAATAGGTATAAGGGCATTCCAGTCAATAGCACATCCTACGTTGAAACTAAACTATTAAAAAAAAACAAATTAAATAGAAATAGCCTTGATGTCATTTATCTTTTCAAAATAGTCTGTCAGTCAGTTACGCTTGTACTCTCCAATGGGTTACGCAGAGGAGTACCCTTTTAGTAGGTGCACCCACTTAAAATAGGTAACATGACTTTAACCTGGATCTTCGATAGTATCATATTACCCAGTAACTGGGTTGTGGAGGTCAGATAGGCAGTCGCTCCATGTAAAATACTGGTATTCAGCTGCATCTGGTTAGACTTGAAGCCAACCCCAACATAGTTGGGAGAAGGCTAGGCAGATGATGACGACTTTAACCTGTCATTGTTGTTTTTCAAATGAAGTAGGTTAGTTTTAAGGGAAATGGCTTGTGTGAGGCCGGACTAAGTGGCCCCGGCGCACGTTCTCCAATAGAAGGCGAATAAATGACCTTTCGATAAAATGAGCAAATAATTTATAGGTACGTAGGAAAATGCATGTTCACTAAGCTTCCCTTGAATAGAAAGCAAGCAATGGACGCTTCTTAGTTTGTAAGAATTGTATTTTCGATCAGTCGCCTCACTGTGTATGACTGGGATTTCTTAAAAATAAATAAAGTTAAAAACTGTTGTGGTTTTTTTTTCAGTCATGTTTGCCCCACTGCAGGTGAAGCAGCTTAAAATGTCCTCCTTTTTTTTGTAATAATATGTAAGTATACTTTTATTTGAGCAGTAGTGACCCAGTGGTAACGGCTTACGATCGTCGATTGGTTTGAACCCAGACCGGCACTTTACTTTGTGTAAATTATTTCATCACCACTGCTCTCAAAACGGTGAAGGAACACCGTGAGGAAACCGGCATGTCCTAGAATTCAAAATTCGAAGACATGTGACATCTACTAACCCGCAATTGGCCTGCATGGCGCAACACGCGATAAAATCGCGCGCGACACAAAGGCACCGCAAGTCGCGCAACGAGCGGTACCTTTGTGTCGCGCGCGATTATATCGCGTGTCGCGCCTGTTTGTTGGAGCCTTTATCGAGAGGTGGCCTGTGTAACAGCAGTGGGATCATTCTAGGCTGATTATGTGTTATGTGTTATGTGTATATTTTCATTTAACACTATAACTAAACGGTACCAATCACTTTAGGGTTTCTTGGAAAGCACCTACAGGCAAGAAATAAATAGCAATTTCAAAATCATTGTGTCGAATGTAGTTAATGATATTACTGGCAGCTAAGCAAATTGTAATTTCCAGGAACTACTCGATTGAACCACCGGTGGATTCTTGCATTACATACAATTTATGTAATGCAAGAGTCCTACATTACATATTACATGAATGCACGTATGAAGATCTCTAAAATTTATGTAACGCAAGAATCCACCGATGGTGTATGCACACATAAAGATCTCCGTTTAATCAGAGATTCCAGGAATCCCGTGATAATTTATTTATTTAAGGACAACCAATAAGGCATACACCAAAAATACATGTTAAAATACCCATATTATTTTTACATTTTATAGTGTAGCCTTATATAAATGCTGCCTCGGAGTAGGAAATGCAGTTACAAAACATATTTAACTTATTTAGATAGATTTAAGTAAATGCGAAAAACAATAGAAACTACAATATTAATTTTTCACTTTTATTAGAAAGAAAGAAAGTAAAGAAAGAAAAAGTATTTTTTGCGACTCGTACCTACAGGAAGATTACAAACTAAACTAAACACAGCAAAAAAATAAAAATCCATGTTATATAAAAAAAAAGTAACAAAATGAAAATGAAACAGAAAGTCCTATATTATAATGCGCTATGCAAGAAAAAACGTCGTATAAATCGCGCCGTAGAAAAAACGTGTCCACAAGCTTCCATAGTGATGATCCATATGACACTGACGACCGTGCCTACATACGATGAATAAACAGCAGTTTTTCACGGCAACAAAAACATGTGTGTACAGACGTCAGCACATCAAGCTATCCGAAACGGTAAAATTTTCTCTATCAACCTTGAACCTTATGCTGTGGCGATAAAGTAGAGAAATTTGACAGATTGTATAAGTGGCTTGATGTGCTGGCGTCTGTACAAAGGGTCTTATATAAGTAAAATACATTCTTACACAATATAATTGTAAACATAATTATTATCTAACATAACAATATCGCGCCTGTTTTCCTCAAAGGGTTAGGTAGAGATGTGCATATAGTACAGCCATATTTCGCTAAGGAAGTCCTACGTAATAGAAATTCCTGATGGAAAAACACAATAAAACTTTGATCGACCTGGGAAGCGAACCCAGAACCTCATGCTCAGCTATAGGGCTTGCGATTATAAAATAAAGTTAAAGTCAAATTATTTTAATTTATATTATGTATTTAAAATTTTATGATATTGAGTCATAACATTTTAAATAATACTACAGAGTTACTGTAGTCACAGATTGTAAAAATCAATGTTAAAATTTAAAATAATATAAATTAAAATAATTTGACTTGTTAAAATTCTAGAAAAATCATCTACTTTTCCAATATTTGTAAATAATTTGTAAATATGTGAGCACCATGTATTTATCACATAATTGATTTACCTGTAATTGCTTCATTTTTAATTCTTTTTATTTTTTTTAGGGTAGACTTCTTTTATTCTAGGTGCATCGTCTTCACATCTATTATGTATACAAAACCTTGTAAAACATTTTAAAAGAGTAACGGTGGAGTTTCTTGCCCATTCTTCTCCATACGAAAACTACTTTTTGGAAGGGGCGACTAGAATCAATTCAATTTTACTATAAGTTTTGACGTTCAAAAGTGCCTTTAATGTGCCTATTTGAAATAAATGATTTGACTTTGACTTTGTTCAAATAGATACATAAATAGCACTTTTGAATGCCAAAATTTATAAAAAAAAATAATTGATACTAGTCGCCCCTTCTAAAAGGAAGAGAACGATTGTTTCGTTTGAAGAAGAATGGGCAGGAAACTAAACCGTTACACATTTAAAAATGCTTTCCATTTAATTCTATACATTAATTATAATATAATTATATAATAATGAATTTTTTTTAACCCTTTAAACAAAATGAAGTAACCAAGTTTACTGTACAAATCCTAGTTTACTCACAGCGGTTTAATAGAGAGATGGGCGGCATTCAATTGACAGATGCCCACATCGATCTGTCGGGGGCGTCCGACCCTTCGCTGAAATATCGGGGGCTTTCCGATAGATTAACTGCCACCGACGACACTGTCGTGGTTTGGCAGTCGACTTACCTTGATAGATCCGACGTTTCATACGAGGACGAAGTTAACTAGTGTCCAAAGATATTTGCCATCAGGAAGTTACTATATTACTAATGTATTTAATGTTGGATGTTAGTAACAAGGACGGAATTAGTAGTGCATTACGATACGTGTGACTTAAGTAACCAATTGTTGTATAAACGCCGTGCATTAATAGACTAATTAAGTCACACGTATCGTATACTATTTTATAACTCAAGTTACCTAAATCCGCACTTAAGTGACACCTTTCTGCGTAAAAATGGAATACTTAAGTCACACAGACGAGATAAACGTTGATTATAGTTAAGAGATGTCTAAACATCAAAAATGTATGGTTAAAAAGTCGCTTATCATTACTTAACTTTATATATATAGGGGATTAAATCGAAGAATCAACCTTTAATGGTATTTGTCTTATATCCTCTATAGACAATAATAGTTATAGCGGTAGAAAAATATAAGAAAATCAAGGTCGGTAATATGACTGCCTGATTAAGGCGACTGCATGACCTAAAGCGCGGTCTTTGTCGGAT
Organism: Luperina nickerlii; assembly: GCA_963855955.1. Classification (NCBI taxonomy): domain Eukaryota; kingdom Metazoa; phylum Arthropoda; class Insecta; order Lepidoptera; family Noctuidae; genus Luperina; species Luperina nickerlii. Next base: position 9,548,929 of record OY979677.1, on the reverse strand, counting down.
TGCATAGAAAAGAAAGAGAAGCGCGATGACACAACGCTGGTGACTTATTGCGAAATATGAAGCAATTATTTATTTACAAAAAATCTATTGTTTGGACAAAAAAATTAAAACACTAGTGCTTTAGTATGTTGTTTGTAGAATAATCTGACTAAAATTCATAATGATTGTATGTATATTAATATGATTTTTATTGTAAAAGTAAAGATTATAGAAGTATCTTCATCATTTTTTTCTATCATATCAAATTAGTTGTATTATGTGTTCAACACGCTATCTACCTAGCACATATCCTAAAGTATATCATATATTTTTCTGATTTTGTTTACTGGAGTCGATCATATACTTTTATTGTTTCTAAAACATGCCTTTCTTGCGTCTAGTTCCTGTAAGCCCCTTAAGCTACAGTTTCCTAGAAAAGCGTTTCCATCATATTTTTAATGGAAGTCTAATATTTAACTTACATGTAATAAAAAAAAAATCTCGATGTATTGCTAGTTATTATTATTTCATACGAACCGTTGTTTGATCACATCTAATATTTTTTAGCTTTGATTTCCGAGAAATATACGCCCAAACAGTTAACTACCATTTTAGTACGTGTAATTAAATATTGTAATTTTAAGTGAACCTGGAGATCTGTCATACAAGTCTCGAGCCCAGTATAGACTCGAGCTCTCACAAATGATAAACTGAAAAATGTAGCATGATGCTATATGAATCAAAATTGTACCTTTTTGAGAGAAATAAAAATACTATTATTTTAGCTATGTCGGATTAGTAGAAGATTCTAACTTATCCTTAAAGTGGTAAGGGGAGTAAAACACAGATAACTTCTCGGAAGGAAAGATTTCTACGAACTCTTATTCAACATTTTGTTGTGGGTAGGTACTCGATTTCTACGGATTATGCGGCATTCCTGCTTTCACGATATTCATTCATCTCAACTTATAGATATTGACGATATGAATGGCGTTGTAAAGTTTTGAGAACTATTTATTATGATGATATGTAAATATCTTTCAGCTATATTCACTTTTATAAAGCAATACTTGTACGACCGATTGCGTATTGGCAAGCCCCCCAGCTAGATAGACCGACAACCTTAGGTAAGTGGCTGGGATAGATTTAATGCGGAAAGCGGAGGACAGGGCGTTGTGGCGCAGCCTGGAAGAGGCCTACGTCCAGCAGTGGATTGCGACAGACTGAGTTGATTGACTACTTATACATTTGAAATACAATAAAGAAAAAAACAAAACACACACACACACACACAAACACTAACGCAGGTATGCGGAAGCGCCCGGGTGTCACTATTGCGAGGATCGCCGAGAGGACACGGTGGAGCATACGGTGGAGGTCTGCCCCGCTTGGGCGGAGCACCGCCGTGTCCTCGTAGAGGCGATCGGCAGCGGCGGCGACACCTCGCCTCCGGCCCTGGTTCAATGGCGGGATGGTTGAGGGACAGAGCCTCACGTCCCAGCCGCCGCGGGAGACGCTCCGGGCGTCGGGAGCCGCGTGACGACTCCCGACTACTCTAAGCGCGGGCCTGCGGAAGGACAGTAATAGGTAGCTCACCGTCCGATCAGGACCAGTCCCGTGCCGGACAACGCGTCCGTGTTCCACGCGCGCCTCTAAGAGATGTCAAAAACAGAAAAAAAAAATGTATGCCGAAGAGATTTCTTATGAAATAAGCATCACCTTTGTATCTATTTTTCTGTTCTGTTTTTTCTTGTCTGTTTATATATTTGTGTACATACATAAATGGTAAAATAAATAAACGTATCCATAATATATTAAACTCTAATTTATAAGTCACAACCTCAAGATAATTCCTAAAGTTTCACGAAAATAAAATAAGAAACATAAACGAGAGATTTATTGACCACACTCAAAGTTAATTAGAAAATATAAAAGGTATTTATTTTCAAGAACACATTAATAAGATGGTCCATAGATTACTTGCGACGGCCTGATTTGTTTGGGGGCGTGGCCTCATTATTTAGTACGGTCAACAGCTGTATTGGAAATCTATCTATATATCTAGTTAGTTGAAGGTGAAGACATATTTGAAAGGTTATAATATATTATGGTGGTTAGGTTAAAGGTAGTAAAAGTACCTCATGATTCTTTGTAATGACCTTGAACTATTTTCATAGTTGTCGTTGTGTTTCAATGGGAAGATACTGTAGTTATTTCATTAGTTATATTATTTAGTTATAGAGGTATGAGGAACGGGGTGTAAAGTTCATTCATGCTCCATAGATAAGGGAGGATCCTCCGACCAGACGGATATCGTAGTGCCTGGTGGGTAACTGCCCGAGTTTTAATCATCCGGTTTAATTATCCGTTTAGTTAACCATCTAGCCTTTTAACTAAACGGCGGCTGTGCAACTAACGGCCTGAATGATATAAAATAATATAGTTTAGGTTGGAACTGCAACAAATAACGCGCGAGCCGAATTGGTTGCAGTAACTAAGCCAGGGCACCCTGACCAAATGGGTTAGGTTAGAACTGTGATCAACCGCGTGTGAGCCGAGAGAGCGAAGCGAGGCGAGCACTACTTCCAAAGGCCAGGTGGTTAACTAAACGGCTAATTTAACCAGTTGACTGCCACATATAAACCCTTACATTTTGGTCGTTTTAATCCTTAAAAGGGGTCATTGTACTCATGATTATGATTAAATTTTAGTACAGGACCAACTCTGTATCGTGAAAAAAAAAATCTGTTGATCCATACATTATGTCGAGTTATGCTAACATAAATTTATGGATCAACAGATTTTTTTTTCACGATTTCAAGGTTGGTCCCGTACTAAAATTTATTCATAATCATGAGTACAATGACCCCTTTTACGGATTAAAATGATCAAAATGTAACGGTGTATATGCTAGTTGCACGGTATACTCTGCTTGCGCATTGCAGGATATTGCGTGACGTCAGTGCGATGCGTATTTAATCGGTAATCGAACAATGCTGTTATAGTGTATATTTATGGAACGCAACATAATTATAAAGTTAGACAAAATAATTAATATTCCATTTTTTTAAAATGTGCTAATGCTTTTAAATTATTTTTAGGGGCCGTTATTTTGTGAAAAAACTGTTTATCTGTATGCAATTAATTTAATTGGTTCACAGAATTCAAGCCGCCCCGAAACACAGCTCCCATATATTTGTATTTGGTTGGCGATGAGATTCAGTTAAATTTTCTCTATGGGCAATTGGATTAGCATCAACTGGCTATAACACGGGTACTTGACGGCGCCACGATAAAATATGTCCAATTCCAGGGCAGGAATTAAAATTTTTATTTACATACCTATCTCATTTATTTTAATCTGGTACGTGAATCGTGTTTAGATGTGGTTGGATATTTTTTTTAATTTTTGGTAAGAATTTAGTTTAATTAAAATATAAATAGTTATTCATTTTACAATCAATTAACTCACCTTAATCCACTGCTGGACATAGGTCTCTCCCAGGCTATAGTATTTACATTAATTTATTAATTTTACAATAGGCTCGCCCTATTACATGGGACTCAAACCATAACTGGTGAAATATAAGTACACTCGGTACTATAGGTATACCTCTGTCTCTGTCTGTCTGCCTAACCCTCAGGGGATTACAGGCCTTATGTTATATTTATTTAGTATGCTTTGTGTCAGCAAACAAGCCGACAAACCATGATGAAAACTTTTAACCGCCGTTTGAACACCAATGAGCAAACTTTTGCGAGAAAGTTAAAATGTCTCACGTGACTAAAATTTTAAGAAGACAGAAATAAATAAGGTAGTTTTATTTCCCCTGACGTCCTCCACAAGGAGTTTTACCACTTATAAGTCTCGACTACAAGTCTATTGATTCGGTTAATTCATGTAGATAACCACGGTTTTATCATAACAAACAACAGACAAATGGGTGCACCACTGACTGAACAGATCCACTCAAACTGTGTGGTTCTTTCTTCAAAAGACCTTTTCAACACATTTGCTCGAAAAATGCATTTACAAAGCCTGTATACATTGTTCGAAAGTTAAAAATTACGCACCATACAACGGAACGTGCGGTAAAATAGGTACTCTCACCTAAGTATCTATTTTACCGCACGTTCCGTTGTATAGCACCGTGCGTTTTCTTTACGGTTTTTTTTTAATTTCCATAAAAAAATATAAGAATTCCACCAAAGAGTTTTACATTAGGTATGAGAATAAACAACCTGATTGATCGAACCTCCTTGGAAGCGCTTTTGCTCAATACGTTGTCTCACTTTAATACTAAAGAGTAAATGAGACAAAAGATGTAGTTCTAATTTTCACCACGTGCATGTGGCGCCATTTGCAAATTCGCGCCATTTTCATATTCGAAATTTCAAAAATTGTTGCGACTTTCCCACTGTTAAATAAACAAAATAATAATATGACTTCAACATACTAAGTGTGAAATTAATAATGTCAGTCAGGCAGTTAAGCTTCCAAAGCAGCAAATTTCACTGAATTTCAATAATTGTTCAAATTTTACTATTAATTTCCAAGAGTAGTGACCTATCTGTTTATTTTCTTATTTGCTTATAAAAAATAGTCAAATGAAAAAGTTTGTTTAATTATATACTACTGTTTTCTCGCAAATGTGTTGAAAAACATTGTATGACACACGTGCAGAAATTGGTATTTACAAACTCGTGACTATGGTAAGCCCTCGACTTCGTCTCGGGCTTACATTCGTCTACTCGTTTGTAAAAACCAACTTACCGCACTAGTATCATAAATAACTATTTCAGACACCAAGATACATGGGCTTCACATGATCTGACCAAGATTATATCTGGACTTTAAAAGCGACTGTGAACCTCGGAGTTTGTTTTGGCCTTCCTTCTCAGATTAGTCAGGTAGGAAACGCCAACCTCATCTAGTTTTTAAAATATGAATGACGTGTGACAAACCAACTTAGAGAAATAAAATCATTTGTTATTTACAACCTAGGTATAGTCGACCCAGTAATTGGTTTATCACCTTAAAGTTAAATTTTACTTGCACGTCATAAAATTACAAGGCCTAATCTTTTATATGACAGTTAGATAGTTTCGACATTAGTGAAGTTTCAATTTACGTGGATGCCGTAGCTAGTTCCCGACACAAAGCCAATTATACAAGGCGTAAAGTTGTCTTATTTCATTTTTGCGAAAATGACGCGCTGTTGTGCTGCTAAATAATCCGAAATTGAAGTCCACCATTTCCCGAGAGACCCTAAAATCAGAAGATTGTGGCTTAAAGCTTTTCGTAGAGATTTTAGTTCGATTTTATGTCAGAAACATTTTGAAGAAATTTATTACGAGGAAATATTAAGGTTTTAAATTCTAACACCTTCCATGTCAAATATTTGATTTAAAATATTAAAATCACCGAAAATAACAAAATAGTGAAATAAAATCAAACTTAAATATTAACACGAAATGAAATGAATTAACGAAATGTGAAATTTATTGAAGGCAGTAGGGACCTAGATCACGTCATCTACAATTAGCTTTTGACCGACCTTCCCCGTTGTTGACAAAAGTGGAAGAACAAAATTAGGACTATAGGTACGTACGTACACTTTAGTCACGCAAGATGTCTTGAAGTTAGGTTACCGAAGTAAAAGGCACTTCTTTGTTGAAGTTGCCACGATAACAATGGACAATACAATACCAGTACCCGCAGAAAAACATCAATCCATCGGATTTAAAAAACAGAAGACGTTACTTTTCCATAAGTGTGATGTTTTCAATTGTTGAATTTTCCTCGCATTGTTCGTGGGTTAAACATACAATTCAATGTGAATATAATTATGATTCCATATTGTTGCATTGACTCCCTTTCTTCTGTTTGATATCATCTGCCTAGCCTTTTCCCAACTATGTTGGGGTCGGTTTCCAGTCTAACCGGATGCAGCTGGATACAAGTATTACGTTGAGCGACTGTCTATCTTACCCCTACAACCCAGTTCCTGGGTATTACGATACCCCTTGGTAAGACTGGTTCATAGATTTTCGGGCTGCTGACTTGCCCAGCCAGGACCAACGGCTTAACGTGCTTTCCGAGACACAAGTAGGTATTTAATGTGTAATGTATGGTGTCCTATCCACGGACCGACATGGCGACATCGGCAAGCGTTGCTTTAGAAGAACGACCCATGCGGATCGACCCTTGCGGCTGTTATCAAGTGATAACGGCCGCATGGGTCAATCAAACGAGTAGCCACGAGCCCCTTGTTCTGTTCAATACACATAAAGAAATGAAGTCAGCACAAAAAAATCTCGAAAGCAGTGGTAACGGCCCCGACGTACGAGTCGGTAGTTCGGTGGTAGGTCGTGGATTAGAATCCAGGCAGACGCTTTACTTTGTGTAATTTATTAAATAACCAATGCTCTTAAAACGGTGGAAGCCGGCATGCCCTAGAATCAAAAATTAGAAGACTTGTACCAACCCGCACTGGGCCTGTATGGTGGATTACGGCCCATTCCTTCTCACAGACAAGAGGCTTGGGTCCCAGGGGAACGTTATAGGCTTATTATGAGCACAGAAAATTCTCACTAATGACTTGACACCACCGAAAAAATAAACTTCGTTAAACTAACAGTTTTTATAAATGGAAGGAATAACTTTTTTAATCTAATTTATTAGCTTTGTAAAAATAAATTGTTCCAGCCAGTATTTAATAGTAGATTTTACAACAAGTGCACAAAACAAACCATTTTTATCCGAGACTTTTAGCAGCCCGAGCCGAAGGCGAGGGCTGATAGTAATGTCGAGGATAGAAATGGTTTTGTGGACGAGTTATAAACTCTGCTTTTCACTTCGATTGCGAGGAAATAAAACAGTAGTATAACATAACATTTATTTAATTAAAATTCAAAGTAAAATTAGAACAGTTTTGAATACTGAAGGAAATTATTTTTTTTTAAATCTTACGACATTGATATTAGGCTGCAGACCTATACAGCCTACTATTAAATTAATTTTGTAATAATAATTTTCTTAAATCAACTAACCTACCGTACTTGAATTAAAATTTTAATATCTATTATATCTTAAAAAAAACACATAAGGCAAATAAATTAAAGTAAATATTATATAATAACAAATTCTATCTATGAACTTCTTATTGAATTTGGCTGTATGGCTCATTTTCTTTGCCTTAATATAATACATTTATGAGTAGATACGTTAATGCCCTTGTGCACAAAATTCGATTTTGTGCAGCCTATACCCTGCACAAAGAAGCACTTTCAGAGCATGAGAAGTGAAAATTAAATTATTTCAACGAAAAAACTTTTTCTCTAACAAAAGCTTTTGATGTTTTAATAGTAGGTACCTGGGTACTTTGACTTTCGCAATTTTCCGGAAGTGGAAAAAGATAATGAATAAAATGATAATTAATAAAAAAATATTTTAATAATTTTATACTGTTTGTCTGGATGTATGTATATTCCGAATTGGCGCAAAAATGGTTGAACAGATTTCGATGAAATTTGACACACAAATAGTCTCTCGGTAGTACGTTCCAGTAGGGTATTTTCCGATATCCTCGCGGGCAAAGCCGCGGGTAAAAGTTAGTTCACAATAGAATACTGAGTTAAATCGAGTGTGTGTTGAAGTGAGTGGCAATAGAGTGGTCGTCTTCTCAACGTCCGTGTGTCACAGCAGGGATCCCGCAGAATACCAGCGTCAGGTAGATTTGCCTGACACATGCTGTGCTGGACTCCCATTTGGTGCAACCTTGAGACACACACCGCACTGTGTATGTTTCGTTATTAATTTTATTTTAAGTATTTGTCATAGTGTCACTTTTATTTCGATGTGTTTACATTTGTTTTTTTTATCGGCACCTTGTTTTATAATCATGTGGGTAATTTGGTTATCATCTAATATTGTACTTTTGTGTCTTGTGCTGTCTTCTTGTGTGCGCCAAATAAATGGTTTATCTATCTATCTATCAATAGGCTCGCTCCCCATAACCCCCTTACAAATAAACGTATTATATCAGTTGTATTGTTACACACCGATTTCTCTCTTTCAGTCGTCAGTAATTTGACTTTCGAAAGAAGACAAAGCGTTGTGTAACTATACAGACGCTATACAACGTTTATTAGTAAGGGAGTTACAGGATAGTTATTATTTTATTCACACATAATGGATTCCGTTCAGAATTTAATAGATAAACGTAGTGGAGTATAAAAGTGTAAAACTAAGCGGAATGAATTTAAGCCTCTGGGAGCTCAACAGTACAAAATATATAACGGCAGAAGGGCGGCTCCATGGTTCATACGACGACGACAGAAAAACCCACACGCTATATAATGTCTTTTCAAATGCATATGATGGAAAAGTAAACAGCCTATTCTGGTTAAATTCTTACGCAATCACTCTTAAACAGGCAACTATAAGTTACACATATATGTTTAGAATGTTTCAACTTTATATCCATCACGGAATAAATCGGCGAATAAATCGTCATTTTTCACAGCAAGAAAAACGTGTTTGTACAGTGAAGGGCTAGATGAGCCCTTCAAAGAATTCAAACAACGATAGGATTTCTTTAAGTTTATATTGACTGATTTGACACCCCGTTCTAAACTTGCTTGAATGTTCGAATGGAACCCGCACTAAATTATAGATAGCCTGCACTACATAAAGTTGATTTTAGTGGACAACCTTTACAGTACAAAGGGCCTAAGGGTGCCGCTGCCTGTAAAGCGTGCTGCTGCCTGTAAAGCGTGCCGCTGCCTGTAAAACGTGCCGCTGCCTGTAAAGCGTGCCACTGCCTGTAAAGCGTGCCTAAGTGTGTGTGCATTTCCGCTCGATGTATAGAGTCAACCTTCTGCACCTATCTATTTTGTGACAGCAATCCAGTCTGGGGAAATACATTTAATTTAATACTTCAGTGAATTGTTACACAGTTTATATAAACGAGGTGACAGCTAGACCAGCATTCTCAGCATTATTATTATAGAGAGAAATTCTGGACCAATGGTAGTTGCAGAAATAAATGTCAACTGATATAGTGGCTAAGGGTAGATTTTCTTTCAATTCTTGCACAGGGCAAATTATTGTATGGCTTCAAATTGTATTGAGTGACGGTGTTAATGCCCATGGAGCCTTTGTGAGATGTAATTAAGGCTCCCGCAGAGAAGCGCGACCGCGTGCGACGCGATTATAAGTACTAGAGTTGCGTCGCGCTGTCGCGTCGTGTCCGTCTACTGATCTTTATGTGGAGTGAGCTTAGTAATTTTTTTTTATATCGAGCAATTAAATTAGATTCTCAGACGTGCCTACTGACTCACATCATAAACGTTCCCTTAAAACTGTAAGAAACGGAGATATATAAAAAAAACAAATTAGCATATTCAGCCTATAAAGTTTCCACTGCTGGGACTTTTTGTGGAAGGGAGTGGGCCACCACGACGGCCCAGTGGGGGTTGGCCGATGTCACATGTCTTAGAATTTTTCTTTTTGGTTCTAGAACATGCCATGTTTCTTCACGATGTTTTACATGTTATGAGAGCAGTGGTGATGGAATAATTTACACCAAGTTAAGTGCCTGTTTGGGTTCGAACCCACCACCTACAACTCGTAAGTCGCGGCTATTACCACTGGACCACCACGACTCTGTGTTGTTAAAAAAACATAAGAGTTCGATTAAATAATGTAAACAACATTTCCGAAACAAAAGAGCAATTTCCTTACGTAATAATATTAAGTAGATTTTCTTCGTTAAAACAAGTCTACGAAAAATGTTGCGATAATATTAAGCGCCATATTCATGTGGGAGTTACTTGTTCAAAGTGAAACGATATAAGATAAAACGCTGCCTTATATTTGTGATTTTTATTAGTTAGGGTTCCGTACCCATAAGGTGCCAACGGGACCCTATTACTAGGCCTCCGCTGTCCGTCCGCCTGTCACAGGGAACATATTTTGAACCAAAATATGTAATATAACATAATAGACACTTGGAATTTTCATAGAGTGTGTACTACTTACTGTGTTCGCTATAACACTAAAAAATAAAATTAAAATACAAGAAACATGTGTTTTTCGGCGTATAAAAAAAATGTGTTATATATATACATATTTTACGGTGGTACGGAACTGTGTGCGAGTCCACCTCGCACTTAGCCGCTTTTATGTCTTCAACTTTGGAGAAATATATGCGTGAAGTTTGATGCAACGAGCTTCAGAGTGGAAGAAATGACTTTATGATGGTAAAGTAGAATTTTGCAGACGTCCTAATTATGACAGTGACTAACTGCGCCCCGCGGTTTCACCCGTATAAGTCTCGATGCCGTAGGAATATGGAGATAAAAAGTATCCCATATACCATATGGAAAAACTAAATAACAGCATTGCATTGCATTTTAGCAGCTTTGGACATACAAGGAAACCGAACAACAACCTTCCCGGTGTACAAAATCGTCCTCAAAATATTTGACAACACTTTGTTTCACTGACATCATCATTATTCTCAACCATTCGCGAAAGTCTCTTCAAAACAATCAGGCTCACCTATTTTACGATCGCGTAAAACTCGATCCCGAAATAAAATAAACAAATCGCGATAGAAATCTGCACCATAAAAAGTCTTATCTTAACATTCGCACGGAACATAGGAACAAATCTGGGATATTTGTAGCATACAAATAACCTGAAAGTCCGTTTGCGTCATAAAAGTCACATCTTTGTGAGTAACGAGATAAGTTACAAAAAAGTTGTTTGCCCCCGGTTTTATGCTCGGCTACACTTTACCATAATATTTTATGGTAATTTTATTTGAACCAAACTGAACATGAACGCTTGCCGTGAATGCCTGAAAATGTTTGCGCTTGATTTTTTGTGCGTTATGATTTTTGCTCCCGGCTTGCTAATTGAGAAAGAAATACAAGAGAGGTTATATGGGAAACGGGAGACATTAAAATAATTTATTCATTGTTATATTAACATTTAAATTGTGGCAGAAACAAACCAAAATTCATAACGTTAACACACATTGTAGCGCGATCAGATTTTGACATGCGTTACTCAATCAATCTAATCATACGTAGGTACGTAGATATACATAGTTACCAGTTTCGTGTCCGTTTCTTGCACACTGCATTTTGTCAGTTGTGTTGTTGCAGTCAGTAGGCGTAAACAGTGCAGATACTTTTTATAATAAGTCTGGTTCTTAGTAGAACGATTTTTGAACACAAGCTTCAAACTTACAACTTTTTAGTCGTCGGATAAACGTCGCAAGTACTCGTGTGTGTTTTGCGAATGTTAAATCTTGAATGACGATGTTTTAAAATAATGATTTAAAATATTATAATTTTACACAAGTCTCTCTCAAAGTCATAACGGAGACAGTTTCCATTACAAAGCTTCAAAACACCCAACACAAAGGTTAACGCCGCAATAGACTTTGTAGTTGGGATTGAATGGAATCAACCGCACGGATGCGAGTATCCGGTTATTGGAGCAACATAAACATATCGATGTGATCACAATGGCTTAGAATCAAGCCTGTGGAGCAAACATTCAATTGTCGACCGTCGTCAGGTGGGCCGTGTGTAAACAGCGAGTAAACAATGGATCTCGATCATCAGTAGCTACGTGTCACCCAACATGAATATAAGTAAGATTTTTCACTTCACAACCGCATTATTCTTGCTGTTTCCCAGAATCCAACACGTTGTTCAGTTGAAAATAAATCTTTCCGTGCTTTATTTACTCCGACGGCTTATTTGAGCTGCTATGATTTTTGACGTGGGTAGAAATTTGTGGAAGCAGACTTGAGGTTTTTGGTAGGATTTTTTTTTCAGATTACTAAATCATTGTTGTATTTGTTTTAAAATCTGTCAATTTTTTTCCGAAATAAGGTAAATAAACATAAACAAACAGTTAATTTCATTATCATTTTTAACATCATTACTATCGTCTTAATTATTACGAACCATGTACACTTGAAAACATTTTAGAAGGAGCACCGGGAAGCGTCGAGCGGTCTGTGAGCATCACTGCGCGTTTTGTAAAACTCCGCACTGTAACGAAGCTTGTTAGCGCACTTTAGTAAGAAGATTGTCTGCAGGAGCGAAGACACCTTCACAGCGAGAGTACAAATGGAACTAATGAGTTCCCTGTTGTTCTGCGCGCTAGTCGCACACTTGCCGCACGCGTTCGGTGAGTTGCCGGGATTTGTGGAAATACCTTTATGTTTATTTAAAGCGTATAATTTAAATTGTGTCTGCCTTTCTTCATTTTTGCAATCAGTTTGGGTATTGACTTATAAATCGTTTTAGTTGTAATACTCCTGCTGTCAAAATTGTTTTTTTTTTTTAATATTTTTTATTATTTATTAATTAAGGAACTAAACAAAATACAAACATTAAACACCACAAAAACCTCAATAGGTTTGTCCGGATGTTGTTACACTTTAAGCAATCTTAAAAAATAACTTAGAAGTTACTTATTTACTCGTAACACATAGTTTATAAAAAATTGTGAGGTAATAAATAACAACCATAATGTACAAAAACGACGAAGAAAACGACATTCACTTAATGAATGAAATTTAGGTACGCAGCATGATGCATTTTCAAAGAGAATCAAATAATTTTTTGCATTTATTTTTATAATTACTGTTTGTTATTTCCGATTGGAATTTTGTTGGAACATCATTTATTAGAGTAGGTATTAAATAAGCGTTCGTTCGATTCCCGTAATAATTCTTGTATCTCGGTACTACCAGTTTTGATTGGGCTGCCATTCTTGTTACTATGCTATGATTAAATTTAATTTGTAAATAAGATGGGTATTGGTTTTATTTTTCAGAGCTTGCTTAGTGCGAAAGTTAATGTACAAGTCCTTCGCCGACTGCAGACGACTGTTGCAGGCAACATATCGCCGCGACACTACTGGTTTCTATGTATTCTTATGAAATACTATTAGTTAGTAGCTAGCGACAGTTCTTGTGACACGTATTTCGTAGAAATACATAGAATCCAGTAGTATGGCTACGACATTTCTCCTATTGCTGCTGCTTGTACAGCCGCCAGCACATCAAGCTAATACAATCTGTCAAATTCCTTTAATAGATTTTCAACTTTATCACTAAAGCATAAGGTTCAAAGTTGATTGAGAAAATTTGATAGTTTCGGGTAGCTTGATGTGCTGGCGTCTGTACCTAGTCGGTATGAACTTGTACCCTTACATTTTACTATAATTATTGCAACTTACAGGTAAATCCAGTCCGGACTCAGATGTCAAATTCAACAACTCGATGATATTCCACCAAATGCCGATGCAAAAGAAGATTCTTCTGAACATAAATGGACCACCGCTCGTGAATATGGTCAGTGACCTGCAAATGGTGTTCATGGACGTGAGTTGTAGGCATTGCATCAGCTGTATGGAACGAGCCATCAAAGCATACAAAACTCATAATAAAATCATAAAAACCCTACCAAATTCTGACGAACTACACGAACAAGTCTTGCGTCTTAGGACTACCAGGAATCGATACAAGAGAGATGCAAGCACGACCACGACTCACAGGACCACCATTAAAACTAAAAGGACCAAACCCAAAAAGAAAGCGACCAAGTCGGTTACAGTAACTAAATATAATGTCGACGGCGATGTGTTTGCCCTAAAAGTTAAAGAAACGAATACATTAGGAGGCGCAAACCAACAAAACAACACTCAAGTGTCGACTTGCCAAGTCTTTAGCGTCAAGAAATCTTTCCCTTGCGATACACCAGAAGGCGAATCATTTCTGACCGTTGCAAAGAGGAAGGTAAATAAGAAAAGTAAGAAAGAAAAGGAAGCTAACAAGACTGGTGCTACTACTACAATGAAGGCACATTTCATGGCTCCGGCATTTAGGAAAAGACAAGTGGACAATTCGCAAGTTCCAGATAATTTCATGCCCTCGATAGAGGACCTATATTAATAATATTGTTATATAAATATTTTATTTGTGAATTTTAACTGTTTTTTATTTAAATATTTCAGAATAAAAATACATAATTTTGTTATTAATAAACTAGTCATTTCCCTTCAAAATGTGACTATTAAAATCTAGGTTTCATATTACTTTTTTAATTCTCGACACTACGTAATCCACACATTAGCTGGTCCATACATTTTGAGCGTGTAAGTATTGTACTTTTTGGAAGAACAGCTGATTATTATAAATATTTTAGGATCGGTCCCATAATAACATACTTCACATGAATACTAGTATTCGAGACAATATGCTGAGCATGCTGACATTATGCTGAGCTGAGGCCTTTTTGACTTATGGATTTCATTACCTTTTTTTTGTTAGTTTTTTTTTTAGTTAGTTTAGGTGTTTTATTTGTATTTGTTCCATTAAACGCATTGTATTTCTTTGTTTCATAGGCCGTTGCTTATATAATAGGATTTTATTATGTATCGATAGGCAGGAATCCCGTCCAATCAACCAATACATGTTTTTAAAGCGCATTTCTAGTTCCTGTCTTTTCTTTTTGACGTGCTCTTTCCAACGCAGTTTTGCGTCAAGCGTTATGCCAAGGTATTTGGCTGTATTTGCGTATGTCACTTGTTAACCATTTATGAAGATTGGGTGGTCCTTATGCCAATATGGACATATGGCATCCAATTATGGGGCTGTACTAAGCCGACCAACATCAAAATCATACAAACATTCCAGAATAAGGTACTCAGGAGTATTGTTAATGCGCCCTGGTATATAAGAAATGACGACCTCCATCGTGACCTAAAAATGGAGCCCGTCACCAACATAATCCAAAAATTTGCTGAGGCCCATGAACACCGACTCCACCGACATGTGAACATCGACGCAATTCAGCTGTTAGACCAAACAAATATAGTGCGAAGACTAAAACGGACAAAACCTTTTGAGTTAGTGTAGTGTAAAAAGTGTAGAAATAATAGTGCTAATGACACACATAATAACACATGAACAAAGTGTTTACATCATCATATCAGACTCTAAGAAAGTGGAACGGACTTGTGTAAAGTACAATAAACACTATTCTAAGTTTTAAAATAATTATCATGTAAAAAATTAAGTTAGATTAAAATTGCTTATTAGTCTTATAGGCTAGATTGTAATTAATTATTAAGAACCTGGTTCTTTTTAATAAAGGATAAAAAAAATAGGCCGTTGGGCTAGATTATGATATTTTCAATATAAATACATAAAATGTTACTAGAATCCGGTTTAAAATGAATTTAAGTTAAATTAATTTAATTTTTTTATTATATATATTTTTTCTTCTATTCCGGTGCTAAAAAGAATCCTTCTATATGTTTGTATAGCAAAAATCTATTTGCTATTTACTTTGTCGAAGTTGGACGGACCGCAGGAACTAGCGACGCGAAATTTGTTTGAACAAGTTTAAATAAACTTCATGTTTTGGGCTTAGAATGAAACACATATCCAAAATATCCGTTGGTGAAAATGAATTTCCACAACAATTTGGAGTTAGTCTGAATATCAACTGAATCGGACGAATTTCAGTTAGGTACAATGCCGGGGTAGCTACGGCCAAAGCTAGTGGCAATTATTATTAATTTGGCAAATTGATGGAGCGCTCTGTTGGATTCACTCAACCTTCCAATACACTTTTGTCGAGGTGTTAATTAATTGAAATTCATATAATTCGGAGCCTATTAGATTTCAAAGGTATTACGACAACAACGTTGCGCTGTCATAAAATACTGTATAAAACTGACGTTGTTTTACATATTTTTGTTGCCTGTATAAAAACTAAGCAGAATAGATTTAGACAACCACGTGTTTCAGGTAAATTATTAGGCATTGTTGACAAAAAATACACTATACTATTTAAATATATTGTCAACTGAGTTTTATATATTATTGTCAATTTAACGGGTGTAAAAAGACTTTTAACGAAGCCGCGAGTCACTTGTACTCCCCGTCATTCTGATTTTTTTTTTGTACTAGACCATACCTGGGAACCTTCTGGTTACGAAGATATTAAAGGTCGAAATTCAACCTTTACTGACGTTTTTTTAACGAAAACAAGTTGTTAAGGGGCTTACAGGATTGTCCAAAAGGGTTACCGCTGGCCCGGAACATAAAGGGCTAGGGAAGGATCACGGGTGTGTTTTAGTCAGTAAGAGT
Organism: Luperina nickerlii; assembly: GCA_963855955.1. Taxonomy (NCBI): domain Eukaryota; kingdom Metazoa; phylum Arthropoda; class Insecta; order Lepidoptera; family Noctuidae; genus Luperina; species Luperina nickerlii. The sequence continues at coordinate 9,532,757 of OY979677.1, read as the reverse complement.
CTGACACTCCCTTCCGCTCCACCCGGAGCCGGAGGGGTCATATGATGACTTCCCAACCTGAAAAAAAAATCTTACAGGACCGAAACATATGTATATACGCAAGTTTTAGAAACAATAAAGTGTATGATCGACTACAGTAAACAAAATCAGGAAAATATATGATATTCTTCAGGATATATGCTAGGTAGATCGTGTGTAGTTAACATAATACAACTAATTTGATACGATAGAAAAAAATCATGAAGTTACCTCTAAAAACTTTCTTTTTACAATAAAAACCATACTTATAAACATACATTAATCATTCTGATTTTTGTCATATAAGCAACATACTAAAATACTAGTGTTTTCATTTTTTAGTCCAAACAATAGATTTTTTGTAATTAAATAATTTCTTCATATTTTGAAATAAATTACTAGCGTTGTGTCATGGCGCTTCTCTTTCTTTTCTATGTAGTCCGACAGTGACCGCGCTTTAGGTCATGTAAGCCACTTAATGTTACAACACAATTTTAAATATCCCCACGACCCCTGTACCGTTGCAAGCACCCATAAGCACAATGTTTTGCGTGCGGTAAATTTTCACACTCAAAATAAAAGTCGTTTCCCAGCAATTATTTTGTTACTTAGTTTGATGTACAGAATGCGTAGTTAATGTAAAGTTAGGTTATAACATTTTACTAGACAACTTCTATATTTAATTTTGTATAATGTAGGTTATGTTTTGTACCCTCTTGTTTTTTTTGGCCCTCTCACAAAGAGGAAGCCTGTGTCCCTGCAGTGGTGCAATGCTTTATGCTTATAATTTTTTTTTACATTATGAAAAGATTTCGATTTGTCCGAACTTTCCTAACTGTATTTTGGTCGAAAGGAATAAAAAAATATAAGAGTAGAATGGAGAGCAGTGGTGGCCCAGTGGTAACGGACACGACTTAAGAGTTGTAGGTCGTAGGTTCGAACCCAGACAGGCGCTTCACTTTGTGTAAATTATTTCACCACCACTGCTCTCAAAAACGGCGAAGGAAAACATCGTGAGGAACCGGCATGTCCTAGAACCAAAAATTCGAAGACATGTGACATCCACCAACCCGCACTGGGCCCGCGTGGTGGATTACGGCCCACTCCCTCTCACGAAGAGAAGGCCTGTGTCCCAGCAGTGGGAACATTATAGGCTGATTATGAAGAGTAGAATAGAAGAAGAACCTCATATGCTGTGTGTGGGATCTCCAGGAAAACTTCAGGGTTGCACAAACAAGAGATTCTTAACATAACGCCCCTTACAATCTCAACACTTCTTTCTTAAATCTCTCCATTCGCCATCCTCCCTTTCACTCATTCAAATCACTCATCCAATCACTCGATCGAAAACATGCTTTTATAACAATTTAGAAACGCAGTACTATAAAGCACTGAGAAGAACTTCTAAGAAATCAAGCAACGCTATGATTTCTATACGTCTATTTTAAGCAAACGTCCTTACATTTCCCTGGTTATCTTGTCACTGTATTCTTCCAAACAAAAAACCTAATACAAAATATTTGATACCTCATTCTAAACTCGCTTGACTGTTCTGATGACTGACCTGAGTTCATTTATTGCCAGACTGCATTTTAAGCAAACTTCTTTACATTTCCCTGGTTATCTTGTCACTGTATTCTTCCAAACAAAAAACCTAATACAAAATATTTGATACCTCATTCTAAACTCGCTTGACTGTTCTGATGACTAACCAGAGTTCATTTATTGCCAGGCTGCACTACATAAGGTCGACTTTAGCGGACAACCTTCACAGCACACATGTTAAAATTAATCCTAATACAGATATGTCTCAGATCGAGTCATCCCCCGTGTCTGAATAGGAATCTACATTATATAGACACATGCAGATTGCACATCTGTTATCATATGAAGCGGTTGTTATAGTGTGACACCGCAGATACCGGCTGTTCTAGTCTGCGGTTTAATTAATTATTAGTGCGTCTGGCTACCATCCCTGATGTAACTAATGCCACCTGCATATCTGACTTACGACCGCAACAGAATATGCGCACTTTGTGTGTCAAGGTTGGTTGATATGATGCAGATTTGGCTAGTTATATGTAAGTAGGTTCTTAAGGCGCTAAGCAGACGATGCACAATTTGTCCGCGTCGATAGATAGTATGGAAATCTACGCAATAACGATATGAAAGCAACGGGTAATATGCACAGACGCCAGCGCATCAAGCTATTACAATGTGTCAAATTTATATAATAGATTTTCAACTTTATTGTTAAAGCATAAGGTTCAAAGTTGATTGGGAAAATTTGACAGTTTCGGGTGGATGTGCTTGGTATCTGTGCATACGTATTTGAATTTTTTGTAATTTTAATAAATTAAATTTTATTTAAATCCACATTCAATTAATTAATATAAAATATTTTTTTTTGCTGTGCCCGACAGGTTCCACGATTGTTTCAACAAATGTTACCTACCAACTAAGCTTAAACTTTGTGGAATGCAATAAATGATTGAGTATTTTGAATAACCGTAACCAGCAGCCTTTAATTAAGGTTATTAAATTTATAACTTAATAATAATTATATATTTTTTTTAATTTATAACTGACCAACTCCTTGGCAATTCAAAAGTAAATGATTTTTTAAATTAAGCCTATACTATGCCACTGCTGAGCAAAGGCCTTCGCAAAATCGATCCAACCCTTGTAAATGGTTAATTGAAATAAATGCTTTGACTTTGAGTTTGAAAGGTCAGATCAATAGGTACAAGATTACATTAACCAGGATTTTTTGAGCTATGTGACCTGATGGTAAGGCTGCTTTTTAGTCACGCCCATAGAAATGTAAAAACGCCGCTAGACGCTGTTAACAGCGCGAGTTTGAACAGCGGTGCCCTGTGAAACGAGATTAGTACCGCGCTTTCCGCTGCTGTGAGACGTATCCCGTATCGATGTAATTCATTTTGTACACAAATATCTTACGATGGGTCTGAACGGCGTCACACTAAAACGCATACTGCAACTTCGGAAGCGCCGGCGAACTCGCGCGTTTACTGAACGGCGCTGCTCAAGCGCGCGACATTGAAACGCAACTACTACCCCATACATCTCCGAACGCGCGCGCTCCATAGGCGCTGCCGAAACGCGTAACAATAAAACCAGCCTAAGCGATGTTGTGGTCATTGATTCTTACATATTTCCACAATAAGACTGAGTAATCAATATTTGATTAGTATATATTTCCCGCGCCATCGAAGGATGGCCCTGATCAAGCACGCGATAAGTGCAATAGTGTGCAATATTTTTTGTTATGGTAAGTACTGCCAGAGAGTTCCCTGGCCACGGACCCACATAAAATACTGTATATATGTGTACTTCACCGCACACCATCAGAGAGTTGCCCTGACCTAATGTGCGGTGGCCCGAAATCACGCTAAATGCTTACATTTAGGCAACCAGCCGGTCGATTCTGTAAAAATCTCACCGTGAGAACTTAGGTGAAGTGAGTTTGTTTTTGCTAGGAATTGACACTATTGACAGCTCACTCCACACTCACTTCACCTAAGTTTTCACGGTGAGATTTTTACAGAATAGCACCGCAGACCACATCCTTGCTATCGGACACTAGTAGTATCGTATTGATTGACTAATCAATACTTGATTTGTCTTTAGATAAGATCGAAATCTGCGTGGGATTCAATCGATTCGATTGTGAAAAAAGTCCTCCAACCGAAAAGTTACGACGATAAGGCTATATAGAATAAAGTATAAAGGTACATTGAAATTGCTACAGATTTTTATGGGCAGGTAGTGCGCATGAATAGGCTCCTGTAAAAGGAGTGTTCTGTCTAGACAGACAGATCGTAAATAACAGGATAACACCTGCTTTCGTTATTTTGTGTTAATGTAGTAAACACACATAAAATTTTATTGATGCACATAAATTTTTGTAGCCACGAACTGGATGATACAGTTTAAAATTGAATTAGTAGAAACATGTGTTTTTTTAAACGGAGAAATTTTTAGTAATTTCATATGCGCTGTTCAAACAGAGGTGGTGGTGGTAGACCGTTTGACAGTAAGTAACTGTACTATTATATTTGAATTAAAAATTTGTGATAATTTTTAAAGTTATGGAACAACAAACTGAATGTCATACTTAACAAAGTTCAAATTTGCAACCAATAACTTATTAGGACCATTAATTTTGTTTACAAATGGTCACTCAAAGATCAACTTAGGATACATTTATTTCACTCAAGTGGGTAACTGATTAAGTGGCGATGGAATGTAAATTACTTGAGTTTATGATCTCGGGCATTACTGCCAAGCTCATTCTCATACTCAAACACATTCTCATTATTGCTTTTATACTGTTAAAAATAAACAATATTGAAAAAATAAAACAAACACGTATCGCATTTACATCGCAAAAAAAAACCATGGGAAGCAAAACAAACTAGCTGCAAAACGGAACAAAAAGAACACGGAAAATAACATATAACGAGACGCATATTTATATTACGCCCCGGTTATACCCGAGAGCATTACGAGGTTACATCATGCAGATTAGATGTCATGAGATAACGGGTGCATACTTATTATTACGGCCATCCCGTACTTTTGCATTTTTAAAGGCACGCCGTAAAAGTGGGAGTTAATTCCGTATATTTGAGACGTGTCCGGAAAAACATTGTATGTTTGAATTGTATGTGGATGTGTTTTTTTTTTTTGGAATGAAGCTTTACGTTATTTTGGAGAAAATGTAGAGGTCTTAAAGCGATATGTAACTATGTTTTCTTTGGTTTTGTTTTGGAAAAAAAAATGTGTTTCGGTTCGGCAAGGACCAGAAAATGGACCAACGGAAATTTCTAGAACATAAAGACAAATATACAGGATGAAATCGACGCTCAAATTGTAACCAAGAAATCGCACATGAATCAGCATATGATTCTAGAACGGTCTAGAATGTTATGCTGATTCATGTGCGATTTCCTGGTATGTTTTTTGCCAAAGAAATTCTACGGTACGGAGCGTAGAATTTCTAGGCCGGTTATCAAAAAAAAAAATAATCAGCTGTTTTATAGAAAATGTATGGACAAGTTACGTAATTTAATTACCTACGGAAAATTTCAACACACGGTGGTTCAGGATCATGTACCTACTGAATCCATGGGTAAATGATTGCGCGTTGAAGTATGCCACCTTGTACGAGAATGTATGTTCCAGTGTAAAAATGTGTACCTCCATTTTCTCATAACGAAGTTAACGGCTAATGATACCCGCTTCCTAACTCCAATATTTTAATTTTCCCGATAACGATACTCCGACACCAAAGCTGTGAATCAGAAACCCACGTACACGCCTAACGCCTCAAAATATACGGGCGTACCCAAAACTAATCCAATTGAGGAGCATCAAAGTCATTAGGACCCGTTAATCCAACGTCTGCAGCATCAGAAAAGCCTTTGGATAAATAAACCGTCTAACTTAACACTAACATTGGCCAACTCTGAACTCGTTAGAGAGTCTTTATCGAAAATAAAGTTTTCCGACGAAAGAACAGAATGTGGGCTACCAGAGCGTTGATAACGAAAAACTTGTATGGAACATGTATACGTGATCCTTTTGAAACAAGTTTCGTATTGTGGGTGCGTGAAACGTTTTCCATTAATTCTTTGTAGCTGGATTTGGGGGTAGTCTGCGGAAAATTAAATCTGGACTGTAATGGCTGACGGTTGTGTAATTAGGAAATTACGGTTACGGAGTTGGTGTAGTGCGTATTAGATTTATAATTTTTTTTCCGGTTGACGTCATCTCATCAACGCCGCCGGGTATCGCTGAAAACCAGAGCTGGGTCTTTGTATCGCATAGGGTCTTAGCATTATGCTGAGCGATGTGTGTTTTGCGTGGATGTGACGTATATTTTTCCCCAACTTGTTTTTTTTTTGTGTTTATGTTCTTTCTCTGCGTCATCATCATCTGTCTAGCCTTTTCCCAACTATGTTCGGGTCGGCTTCCAGTCTAACCGCATGCAGCTAAATGCCAGTATTTTACATGGAGCGACTGTCCATCTTACCTCCATAATCCAGCTACTGGGTAATACGATACCCCTTGGTAAGACTGGCTGTCAGACCTACGGGTTTCTGACTACCTGTAACGACTGTCAAAGATCCACGAATGACAGCCGGGACCAACGGCTTAACGTGCTTTCCGAGGCACGGAGGGGTCTCGGTAGGGTAAGTAATAGATGATATAACAACAAAATCTCTAATATTTACAATATATAACAACGGAACCTATAATTTTATTTAATATAGCGATTAGTTAATATAATGAACGATTGATATAATTTTAAAATAACTAATTTTCATAAGCATAACATACATTAAATATAAAATCGTTTGACATACCACTCAAAAGATATAAAACTTATTTGGTCTAATAAAACAATAACTTTGTATTTTGTTTAAGAAATGTTTAAAAGTATTTTTTCTTTGTTTTATTCATTGTAAGTTCTATCGTAGTTATAGGTAATAGTCAACTAAGTAGATATTAAACATAACTACTAACTAATTACCACCTACGTTAAGATAGGTCGACGGAGCCCCGCTTCGCGGGGCTCCTATTTCTGGGTGGTTTAAAAAAAAATAACCACGAAGGCTAAGGCGGGAGCTCCGCTCCGCTTCGCTCCCGCCTTAGCCTTCTAACCTAACCTATCCGAGTCGGGGTACTCTGAGTCGGGGTGTTAACCATAATGACGTTTTTATATACATATGTATATTAAACGTTAGACCTAATGATTTTCGATTAAATAAACAATATACATATTAAACGTTAGATCAAATGATTTTCGATTACATAAACGTTATATCAAACAACGTTATACTAATTAAGTTTTAGAATAAATAAATGTTATATGTAAAGAAATTATATCAACAGTTGGTATATCTCACGTTGATTATATCTTATGAACGATAATAAAATGAAATTAGACCAAATGAGTTTATACGTTATGAGACGCACCCGTCTCGGTATGTTAAGATGGTCACCCATCTACAGACCAACCGCGGCAAGCATAGCTTAACCTGATCGATCGACCTGTGCGGCTGATGTTATTTAGCCAGACGCTCCTCTTTTAGCCACGGGCCCCTCTTCGTCTTTTCCTGCGCCATGTTTACAGCAAATAAACATATTTCTTTCATTTTTAGGGTTCGGTTATCAGAGGGCTATGAAAAGGTGCTTGCGTACAAATTTGAGAGCACGCCAGCTGGGAACTATAATAAACTATTACTAAGCCTTCGGTACTTATCCGTCTAACTGACACCAGGTTCTATTGTAGTAGGTAAAACGTACAGACGCCAGCACATCAAGCTACTATACTATCTGTCAAATTTCTTTAATAGATTTTCAACTTTATCGCTAAAGCATAAGGTTCAAGGTCACACTCTCAGAATTAAACGAAGAACAGCTATTATAATAATGAAATTCCTAAAGTCTAAAAATACTTCCATTGTAATACCTCGGCTCATCGTATTACAGCCTCCATTCTGGTCCATCGAGACCTTATTCCGTAATGCTATAGAGCTAAGACAAAAATGTAGCTGGATGAATTTTATTCAGCCAATAACTTACAAGACGATTCTACCTGTCGACGATATTTTTCGTCGAACATAATTTATAGGAAAATTGAAATGCACTAGGAAGCTAAAATAAATTTTATTACATGTAAAATGGGGCTATTTGGCTATGTAAAATCGAAACGATGGCTATTTATGTACGTGATAAAAAAATAATATTGAAATGGAAACTCAAATTGGTTTCGTATATTTGATATTGATCTTTCTATACAAAAGTAATCGTTTTTCAATTTATTATTTTCACATCTTTTACTTTCCATCGAAATGCCCGAAAAATATTAATTAAAAATGCGACAGTATTGACTGATATTAAAATAATTAATTGGTGAAAAAAACTCTTCCATTTAATCAAATGAAGTTACTAAGAACTTTTGTGGAAGTGTTTTTGCCTGCGTCTTCGCTCGCGTGGAGGTCTGAAACATCTCACGGGAACGTACTATTACGTTTAATAGGTCTCTATAAAAGGAATAATTCCGTAATACATTGTTTTCATATAACTCTATTGGTTTGCGCGGCGCACGCCAGTAAAGCTCCCAGTCAGCATGATTTTTTCTGACATCTTCAAAAATCTAATGAATTATACACCTAAACCTTCCTCATTAACCACTTCATCTATTGGTGAAACCCGTATGAAAATCCGTTCGGTAGTTTTTGAGTTTATCGCGTTCAGACAAACAGACAAATCCGGCGGAGGGACTTTGTTTTATTTTGTATAATATGTAGTGATTCATGTTTATAGTTTGTTATGGTTTCTCTCAGCGTTGATGTTTCGCTTTGTTCGAGTCATTTTGTGTTCAAAGACAAATTGTGAAAATGGCCTCGTCAGAAGTTTTCGGACAATTCTGACACCAACACACATATTTTGTAAAATCGTTTATTAATTATTATATCAACATTCTTAACCGGTTCAATGCCGTAATTATAGAAAAAATTAAAAAGCCATTCTCTCACTCTCCACGTTCGGCATACGAAGGGTTAAAGTAAAACACTGTGTTTCAGTCGCACTTTTCAGAGCCAGTTCCTCGATGTTTGCGATGTTGCGATCTTTATTTTCTATTTTATGTTTTTCTATTTCATGTTGTGTGATGCTATATCATGTTTAGTCTACAACAGTGCTTTTACTGTTATTTTACCAGTGATATTGTCACAAGCATACGTATCAAACCGCAAAGGGATCGGCACCGTATCAACTCGAGCCGTTGAGTATTCTTTGTATGAAACTCCCTACTGCAACGCACACTAATCGGAAATCGGAATCGTAACGTAATCGCCTCGCCTCGGGACGAACGAACCGCGGTGCGGTGCGTTACGGCTCGTCGTCCCCGCGTTTACGGCTCGTCGTCCCCGCGCGCTTACGGCTCGTCGTCCCCGCGCTTACGGCTCATCGTCCCCGTGCTTACGTCTCTCTGTACCCGAGCTTACATCTCTTCGTCCACCCTTGCCTCTCTCACCCCTCCGGCCTGCCTGCTGCACAATTAACCAGCGGTCGGCGAGTCGTAAGAGCGGTGTCGCCTAGCCGTAGCCGAGTCGACGTATCGGAGCTTCTAATCCGCTCTGGTTACGTGCTTATGTTAGGTTGACGCCTGTTTGACGGCGAGGCGAAAGACGATACGGTGCCGATCCCTTTCCGATTTGATACGTGTGCTATGGCCTTTATTCTCATTCTAATAAAGTTGCTGTTATAGGTTGCTGCCACTGACAGGTCTGTCAAAATTGTTGTGATCTTTATTCTCGTCACAATAAGGTTAATGTTGGGTTGCTGCCACTGACAGGTCTGTCTAAATCATTGTGATCTTTATTCTCGTCACAATAAGGTTAATGTTGGGTTGCTGCCACTGACAGGTCTGTCAAAATCGTTGTGAACTTTATTCTCGTCATAATAAGGTTAATGTTGGGTTGCTGCCACTGACAGGTCTGTCAAAATCATTGTGATCTTTATTCTCGTCACAATAAGGTTAAAGGCTCCTACAAACAAGCGCGACACGCGATAAAATCGCGCGCGACACAAAGGCACCGCTAGTTGTGCGACTTGCGGGGCCTTTGTGTCGCGAGCGATTTTATCGCGTGTCGCGCCTGTTTGAAGGAGCCTTAATGTTGGGTTGCTGCCACTGACAGGTCTGTCAAAATCATTGTGATCTTTATTCTCGTCACAATAAGGTTAATGTTGGGTTGCTGCCACTGAAAGGTCTGTCAAAATCGTTGTGATCTTTATTCTCATCAAAATAAGGTTGCTGTGGGTTTGCTGCTGTCAGAGGTAAAATTAATATAAAAAAGACTTTCAATATTACCTTAAAACTACCCAACCCTTTATAATTGGCAGCATCATACACAAACTAAAGTACCTACTGAACTTACGCGTAACATCAATTTGTTTGTACAACAACACACAATTAGCGTCGGTCATGAGAGAAGTCGCTCACACCTGCTACATGTGCTATTAAACGTAAGCTTGGCAGTAGTTTCACTTTACATTATATCCGCTCGAAAATTTACGCTCTAGAATATAGGCAACTTTTTATGATCAACTTGAACACTAGGATCAGATGAAAGGTGAGCGATTCAGGGGATTTTATTTTTAAATTGGGTAAACTTATCAGCTATCCCATACAAAACATTTTCGACCCAAATGTATGACACAGCTGATAATTTTTTCGCGATTATGATGTTGGTCCCATGGAAAAAGTTATTCAGTTTGATGGTTACTGCATTTATTATTTAAAGGTGTGCCCTTAAATAACACATTTATGATACACAGTGTATAAGGAATAGAGTGGATCCTCCATTGAAAAATGAGAATCCTCCGACCAGACGGGCGTTGTGTCTCGTTGGCTACGGTTGATATCGGAGTGTTGTATAAATGCATAATACGTAACTACAAATCAAAAAGTATATTAATATTACTCTTGAGGGATAATGCTTGAATGTGGGTCTGATTTAGAGTCAGATAGCTGAGCTAACTTCCCACAGTATAGGATGTTTATGGAACTCAAATGGAGTTGTGCAGGACACCTGGCAAGGTAGGGTGATGATGTGGAGTAAGGTAGTGACTGAGTGGCGTCTAAGGACTAGGAGACGAAGTGTAGGTCGTCCAGCGGCGAGATGGGCGGACGACATTGTTACCATCGTGGATAGAAGGCTGGTTGTGTAGATTGGCACATGAAAAGAGACGCCTATGCTCAGTAAGAGGTGAATTCGGCCTGTGGATGCTGACGATATACTTAATCTGCATTCGCTATTGATTTGCCAAAAATGTAAACAAATATGAGTTTATAGAAAAATAACTTTAACTCCTACACAATAAAGTTCAGTTTACACTACAACTTAAAACATTTTAATAACTTTTTCAATAAACTTAATTAGCATTAAAATAATGTTGATATTTGTTTAACTTGAAATAACATCAATTTGAAACATACGTTTGAATAGAATATAGGTAAATATTGCTGACATGAGAGAAGAAGAATAATTATGGTCCACGATAGTACAAAGCACCTGCCATCCAATCTCTACACCACCCTTGGTTGACTGGTAGAGAATGCCTAAGGCATTAAGTCCGCCTTTGTACCAATTTGTGCGAAAAGTTTAAATAAATAAAATTAATAAATAGTTGTCATAGGTTGGATTTTCGCGCATGAGACAACATTTTTCTAACAAAACGAGAAGAAAGTAGAAGCCTAATTATGGTCGTGTAAAAACGTTAACATCAGATTGGTCACAGTAAGTTGATATTAATACAATGCAAAACGCTTTTCCCGCAAAAAAAAAATCTGCTTCCGATAGCCCGTTCCCGTAAGAATCCACATAATAAATTATTGAACCAGTCTTTGGTTCAACCAAACTATCTTAGCTGTCTTTGTTATCGCCAAGACTTTACTGCGAAAAGTTTTATATTCCCTCTAAAAATATTCTTGACTTATGCATTTATGTCAAGCTGGTATATATCACAGATCGATGGAAAATGGAAATAGCTCAGGCACAAATCAGCTGTCTGTGTCAAACGACGTCCATGAAAAAGGGTTCTGACATCGGAAGTATTCGAAGCAGACAGTTCATAAAAATCGAGGCAATTTCACCAGTTCAAGTCTCCCTATTTTCGTAAGGAGTTAGTCGTAAATTGATACGAGGAGATGACTTTTCTAGATAGCGTTCATTTTGCGATTTATGTAATTTGGTTCTTGTAATTTGGTATTAATAAAATTAAATAATCTAGCGACCCATGCTTTGCACGATTTTTACAATTTAGCAAAACATAGTTTTTTTATATATATATATTTTTTTTTTATTATATTTCTTACACAAAACAAGTTATTTTTTACAGTTTTTTACTCGCCAAACTTTACAGTTTGATGGCGAGAAGCGCTCGTTTATGAAAACATAACTCAAAATTATAAACTTAACCTAAAATCGAATATAAAACTTACTGCTACATTCTGTCTCGTGAATTTATTTTTCGACAACGACAGACCGACACCAACACAAACAAAATGAATTTCAAACCGGAGTGATCACTGCTGGCCACTCCGGTCCAGAATCTACCGCTTATCAGTCCGACGACGTGTCCGCGTTCTCCAAAAATAAATTCTTTAGCTTAGCCTTTAACACACCTTTGCTTAGGTTAGAGTTATTTCTTAATAATTCTATTTTATTAAATACTTTTGGCACCAAATATTTAGACGTTCTTTTACCGTAATAGTTTGTTATTGTTGGTTGTACTAGTCTTTTCTCTCTCACACTCCTTGTGTTATACTTATTTTTAAGGTTTTCTTTGAATGTATCACTATAATAGTGTTCTAACCCTATCAAATACTCAACTTTCATATCTACTGGCAAGATTTTACAAATGGAGAACAGTTTATCGTACTCTTTGTTACACTTTATCTTAACCTGTTTGCTAACTAGGAACTTGATCAGTCTTATCTGTATATTCTTTATTTCTAGTAAATATGTTTTAAAAGTACGTCCATACACAATAAGTCCATAACTGATTAGTGAGTCAGCGAGTGCGTAATAAACAATCAATAATGTGTGTTTATTCACTACACTTTTCAATTGATAGAACTTCCCTAATACAGATCTCAGTCTATTACAGACATCAGTTACATGCGTTTTCCAATTAAAATTTCTATCTATACTTAGACCTAAATATTTAAATGAACTAACATACTCCAATTTTACGCACCTACAATTAATCTTGTTATTATGCAAGCATTCGTATGTATGTCCTATCACATCAATATTCTCTCTGAGCACAGCTTTAGCTCGCAAATTGTATAGTATACATATATATATGTAAGAATTATTACTAATATATAGGTATATAAAATTCAAAGTCCTGACTGACTGACGTATATCAACGCACAGCCTAAACCGCTGGTCCTGGAGACATGAAATTTAGGTAACCACTAAAAAATCGTTTTTCGAAATTAAGAGGGTGCATGGGGGGAGGGTGAAATTTCACACGGACGAAGTCGCGGGCAGAAGCTAGTGTTTTATACTTTTACACCTTCTGGAATAATTTCTCTAAGTGATGGTGATAACCTCCTTAATATCGGATAGAATTGAATTGAAAAACGCGACATAGACAAACACTATAAGCGTCTCTTATTATAAAATTTTTAGAGACACGAAAATATTAACTAAAATATTACTTAATATCCTATTACCTAATATTATAAACGCGAAAGTTTGTGAGCATGGATGGATGGATGTTTGTTACTCTTTCACGCAAAAACTACTAAACCGATTTGGATTTAACTTTACAGTCATATAGCTTATATATCAGAATAACACATAGAATATTTTTATCCCGATATTCCCACGGGATCGACACTAATGCGGGTGAATCCACGGGGCGCTGCTAGTAGGTAAAATTTACTAAATATTACAAATAGATTCTAAATATTAATAATCAACTAAATTAAAATTTCTCTCGCCATGGTAAATGTACAGAAGTAGAAGCTATTGTAGTAGCTTCGTCGTCAGCACATCAACCTACCCGAAACTGTAAAATTTTCCCAATCAACTTTGAACCTTCTGCTTTAGCGATAAAGTTAAACATCTATTAAAGAAATTTGACAGATTGTAGTGGCTTGATGTGCTGGTGTGTATACATATTTGGGCTATTTGGCCAAATTTGGTATATTTGGGCTTATCACGAAAACATACTCCCGTTTTCGTTTAACTAATCGCAACGTAAAAAACGAAAAGGAACGATTTTAAAATTGAAAATACTTATTTCGCACAAAATATTTACTTAATTTTAATAAGATTTTTATTCATATTCTGATGCCGAGGCGTTTTTCATACTTAGGTTTTACTCAATAATGTTGATATAGATCTAGGTACTATTGATAACTCTCACCAGGTTCTTTAAAAAATGTTGTAAGGCACTTTTCCCAGTGAATTCCACTAATGGATTGGGTTTATGCGGATACGAAGACTGGATAAAGTGAAGAACCGTCCTAATTTTGGTTAAAAGTATCGCCACTAAGTTCAAAATCCGATGGCATTTTATGCCAGGAATGGAACAATAATGTTTCAGATACTAACATAGGGAATCCGACGCTAAGTTAAGCACATTTAAAAATTGCTAATACTTCTGCTCATAATCTGTTTGGTGATAACTGTCACATCGGACGGACGACTTAAGTATTGTGACGTCATAACGAACGTTGTAATGTGTCATATATCACCGGCGGTTTAATATTTGTGACGAAGGGAACGCGGAGCAACTGAATGTGAAAGGTTTTGTGAAGGATGGTGCTGGACAAGGAATTTTCTGGCCAGTACCGTGAGTGACTTAAGATTTTATTTTTTCGGGTAACTATGGACAAAAACCGATGGAAAAATAGTCATAACAGCGTATATTGTGAGGTTCAACACTAGACTACTTAACTAATGGGAAGCCTATCTAATAGAAGCCGATAGGAATCGGCCATGTTTGCATGATAAGTGAGACACATGGGAGGACGAGGGGGGAGGAGGAGAATGAGGATGTGTAAAGGCTTAGCTTCATAACTTAGCAAAGATGAAACAATCGGGCTTCCTTTAATAGAAAAAAATAGAAAATAGTTTATTGTCCAGATAATACGACTCAGTATCATAGTAGCGACAAACAATGACGGGACAAATGTTAGGGCAACAGTGCGTTATATCAACCATAAGTGGTGCGGTGTGGCTCGACGTACCGTTAGTGTGACAGATTGTTTTTTCGACAAACAACAGTATGCAAGTTAACACCAAGTTGAGACGACATTGATTGAGCTTAAAATATTATCTACAGGTTAGGTTCAATCAATCGATTAATTCAGTCTATCGCAGTCCATTTCTGGACATAGGCCTCTCCTAGGCTGCGACACAACACTCTGTCCTCCGTCTTCCGCATCCAGTCTACCCCAGCCACCTTCTTTAGGTCATCCGTCCGTCTAGCTGGGGTGCGTCCCACACTACGCTTGCTGATACGCGGTTTTCACTCCAGGACACGTCTGCTTCAACGGCCATCGATCCTTCTACATATATGGCCAGCCCACTGCCACTTCAATTTGCTTATTCTGCAAGCTATGTTGGTAACTCCGGTTGTTTTCCGGATAGTTTCATTCCTGATTTTATCCTTCAAAGTGACTCCGAGCATAAGTTGCTCTATTGCGACTTTGAATTTCTGGACCAGCCCGACCACCAGTGTCTACGTTTCGGCACCGTATGTCATAACGGACGGGGTGGGTAGCTAGGTTACAAAGTAATATTGACTTTACCAGTGAGCCCCAAACTAGGGTACGAATTCTGTTATTTCAGGTGTTGAATTGTAAATCTGGTATGTTTGTGTATGTGCCATGTGTGGTGTGTGTGAGGGTTTGTGTGTGTGCGTTTGTGCCCATTGCACGTTGTTTGAATCAGTTTCAGGTCACGGTATTTATTTAATTGTTCCGAGTCCTCATAACCGTAAATAATTGAGTTGTTTGTGAGTTTTGCAACATTTTTTTTTCAACTGAATGATATATTTCAGTAATACCTTTGTTAGTAGGCTAATGGCACGCGAGTTTCTCTACTCTTTCGACTACCTGCTATTTCAATCCTGAATGAAACCCTAGCAAAAGCCTCAATTAATCCCGCGCAAAAAACAGCAAAAAACGCGTATTCGCCCGATCAATACGCATTAGCCCCTGTTCATTCACGAATTACGAACCTTGTCGCTTCGACGAGGTATAGGTAGTGAGGTATAAGGTAAAACTTGATGGTCTTTTTTCTGAGAGTCGAATGTGTTTAGCCGAAAAAGCATTCGAGGCAAATCGTTGTACTGAAGAAGCATTTAAAATGGACAAAATAAATTGTCAGTTTTGTTGCCAATTTGTATTTGAACAAAGAACGCTTGAATCTGTCAAAAATAATTGACTGATTACATAATCAGCCTATACGTTATCACTGCTGGGACCTGGGATATAGGCCTCCTCTCGGCGAGAGGGAGTGGGCCGTATTCCACCACGCAGGCCTAGTGCGGGTCGGTAGACGTCTTCAAATTTTTGGCTCTAGGACATGCCGGTTTCCTAACGATGTTATCCTTCACCATTTTGAGAGCAGTGGTGAGGAAATAATTTACACACACGCAACCTAACCCTTGATTGTATCCAGTCTAAGCATACGACGTGTTCTATTACTTTTTCCTTCTTTTGCACACGTCGCAATTTTACATATGCAATTAAGATTAACAGTCCGGCCGTCGAGAGGGACATCGGGAGGGCTTGTGGCCAAGTAATAACAGCCGCGCGGGTCGATCGATCAGGTTAAGCTACGCTTGCCGCGGTTGGTCGGTGGATGGGATCTTTACATATCAAGACCCCTCCGTGTCTCGGAAACACGTTAAGCCGTTGATCCCGGCTGTCAATCGTGGATCTTTGGCAGTCGTTACGGGTTGTCGGAAGCCCGAGTCTGATAGCCAGTCTTACCAAGGGGAGTCGTATTACCCAGTAACTGGGTTTTGGAGGTCAGATAGGCAGTCGCTTCATGTAAAGTACTAATTCAGCTGCATCCAATTAGACTGGAAACTGACTCCATGATAGATGGGAAAAGGGTACGCAGATGGTGAGTTCGGCGGTCGAGAGCCTGACACCTGACAGAGCGTCAATTCTAGTAACTAATAAAGATCAAACTGGTCGTTGTCAGGAACGAATTCTCTCGACGGCCGGACTGTAGTTGAGACTTGATCCATACTTTTGTCAACCCCAAATGCTATAGGAATCGGACATGTTTCTAAATTTCGAGTGGTTTTAGTGTGTAGCTAGTTCTTGAATTCCTTTCCTTTTATCTCAGTCAGTCCAATCATATATAATATGCACTGTCCCTAATATAGTAACCGGTGTTATTATAAATAACATAATAACAACGGTTACTATATTAGGGACAGTGCATATTATAATATTATATATGATTTTTTATTTATTTATCCATTTATTTCAGGCGTCAAGGTCCATATAAAACACATACAATACAATATTAATATAACTTAAAAATACTATAAATTATGATGAGTTATGATGAACCTTATACTTTTTTGGTTCAGTATCCAAACAGCCAACGGAACCCTAATACTTAGCCTCTGCTGTCCGTCCGTCTGTCTGTCAGCGGGCTGTATCTCACGATGCGTAATCGGTAGACAGTTGATATTTTTTTAATATTGTGTATTTCTATTGCCGCTATAACATAGAAATGGAAGAAACAGGAGAAGTGGTAAGGGGGCGTGTCTGTGTCCATGCAACATGAGCAACATGGGCCTGTACTAGGCAAATGGCCGTCTCCGCGAACTAGTGCGCTTTCGACCGTGATCGTGATAAAATATAAAAATGCCGAGTTGTTAAGTGGTTTCCTGTAAAAATCGAAGTCAAAATGAATACTTCGTATCTTATGGAATCAATTACCACATGTAAGTAAAAGTATTTTACTGTATTTGTCGTTAAAATTATGAAAAACCACAAATCGTAAAATATTTCTTGCTTTTACTACGTTATTTTTGTTTTCAAATATCGTAGCGGCTATACTATTTTTGCAGCAAATACATTGCTCCTTAACCGTTACCTAAGTATGTCGCTAAGTGACTGGACAAGTAATGTAAAAATTACAAAACGATACTTTATTTTTGCGGAGCGTCGCATGGTAGAGCCGCTGTGCCTTGCGGCGAGATAGTGATGTGGTTGTGAAGATCCACTAACATAGACTATCGACAACAATGTCGATTGCCCAACGAATAGATTGCTATTATAATTAATTTTTCAGGCTGTCAACCGTTTTAACCCGGTTTATAGAAGACCTGAAAAGATGACGTTTATATCCGGTTGGTAGACCCTTGAGAAGATGTAAAATAATGTTAATATTTTTTATTTACTTCAATTATTTTTTTAGCTACATTTGATTGATTTATTTAATATGTTATGGACATAAATTTGTTTAAATACAATAATGAATAGAAGAATCGATAACTTTCCGATTTAGTCAATCACTAGTGTATATGTAAAATAAATGGCTTTTGCACAGAGCAACGATAGCGATAGATGTTTTTGTGTGAGTAAGTTGTACGGTGCTTGGTAAATGCACGCTGTGTTTGATGAGTTAAGGCTTATAATTGATTGTGTAGCACGTTTTGATTTATGAATTGCAAGTGTGTGCGTGACTGTATATCTATTGCTTTTACTGAACTACATATGTAGTAGTGGCGCGTTGGTGGGGCCAACCCAGCGACATCGGGTTCCGATACATTTTCAACTACCGGGCATATCTCCTTCTTTCATATATCTGCGCTATAACAAGAAATAATACAAAGAAAATACGTTGAGGAAGAAAATACGTTGATACTCCATACAAGAAACGTTGTGTAGTGTTTTTATCGGCGTTTTTTTGCCTTGTAGTAGGTACGAAACCCTTCATGTGCGTGTCCAACACGCACTTGGTCGGTTTTTATTTATACCTTTTTCAAAATAAAGAAAGCATAATAAAATAAAAGTTTACGATAAAGTTACTGTGTATATTATTGCGTTTGTTTTCTCAAAAGAAAAGACAAACCGACTAGATAACAATGAACAGTCACCATTCCATAAAATTTATAGCAGCACAACGTTATAGGTATTCGTAACAAAGATATTTACGAGCTTTACCTGATGGCTGGTGTTATCTGCGATCAACCTGATTTCCCTGGAGGACCTTAAGTTTTCCCAGCTCGTTATACTACATTTAGAAGATGTAGGTACAGTTACTCCCGTGATTGATATTCTCGTTGTGCGTACATTATGCGTACTACAAGTTTACATTTACATTTCAAACGGTTAGTTAACATTACATACGTACGTCAAATAATAACGATTACGTAATCGTTATTATTTGACGTCCGTATGTTATATAATGTAAGTCAAGGCCATAATTATTTTGTAATTGTAATTTGAAACAACGCTTTTTCTGGTTTGACGATAGTTAGCGCCATTTTTGACGTATACGCGTGTGTCAAGTGGACGTGAAACAACCCGCCCTTATTGATCTACTGTTTTTGTGTGGCTATAAATACGTCTTTGTACCGCATGGTTCTCAGCATTTTTCGCTGCTTCACATAGGCTTCCAATGACCATAAGAATGATGTAAAGATTTCCACTGCTGTAGTAAAATACATAGGATTGAATGAATTCCCAAAGAGATAAAAACTTGGAAGGAGGCGTGAGTGTATGTATAAAAATTTTGTGTATACCCTTTCGAACGCGAATGTTATACACGCAATTTTATGCATACGGGAATACACTGACGAGGAAAGTACGTATTTCCATAAAATTTCATTAAAAACGTATTGCATTTCTATCATTTGTTTTTTTATGTGATTATATTAACATTTTACCTGATTCAAGTAGACCTGATTGAGTAGCGAACACATACACTCATTGCAAGACTGAATTAAGAGGGCGCAGGGTGGATGCCCTGTATGTGACAGCGGCCTTGCCACAACATGGCCGCCATTTGATTCGATATTTGAAATAATTAAAATTGAACATTTTTAAATTGTGTTTTATTTACATAAATATTAAAAAATGATATGTAGTTAAAAAAAAACACGCTTTAAAACTAGTCATACAAACTTAAACTCGAGCGGTTTACTAGTAGTCACAAGAGTTACACTATCCATCTCATGGCTCCATCACTAGACCCTCGTTACCAAGCCCAATCTATTGGACTCGTCAAAACAAGTCAAATGAGCCCGAACTCGCGGAGTTTACTAGTAGCCACAGAAAAGTTTCAGTATTCACCTCCTGGCTCCATCATCAGATCAGCTCCAAGATACCAAATTATAGTTTTGTCGAACGACATATAGATACAAAGTTTCATTTTGATACGATTATTAGAAGTAGGTTAAAATGGCCTTCTAAGATTTTATAACATTGTTTGTTAGTCAGTTACAAGTGAAGCTAATAAAAGCGTGTTAAAAATGATAACTATTTATTATATTCACGAGCTTCTTATAGCTAAAAATATTTTAATGAGCGTTCACTTCATTGATAAGAAAATAGGATTAGTTGTCTAATCCTATTTTCTTATCAATGAAGTGAACGCTCATTGAAATATTTTTAGTTATAAGAAGCTCGTGAATAACTCTTTCCCATCCCCGAGATCCAGAACACAAAGTAATGGCAATTACACAAAAAAGAACTACCCGCCAAAGAGTACGACACTCGACCGGCAAAAGGGAGGGTATAAAAACGCTCGTTAACGAACAACTCGCTAATTTGAAGAACAATTGCGTTCCGGGTTCCTCTACGACCTACGTGGATTGCAAATGTGCCCCGTGGAAAATCAGACTCAAATACAACCGACGATTTTTTCTTCTACCGCTTTTCAGAATTGTAAACTTTGTGGAATATTCGGTTTTCGAACTTGTTTTTGGTTTTTTAATTATGCAGTTTATCCATCAAGGATTTAGCGGTAGTACTTACTTAGTAAACGGAAATAAAGTACACGTGAAAAATATAATACGTATATAAAATTATTTGATTAATACCGATACTACAAAATACGGGCTCCGATGATGTGAGGCTGGGATTTCCGCCTTGCCTAGTAATTAATTTACTAAAAGATTCTCGTCATAAATACGTCGCGACTAATACAAGCTTATTAACATTTTGACAGAATACTTGTTCTGACACTTTTTTTTTCTGAAATGCACTTTGTGTCCCTGTTATTTTCCAAAAGATTCACAAATTTCAGTATACTGGTCACGGACAAAAGGATTCGGACAATACGGGTTTGGTTCGATGAGGATATTTTGTTAATGTCTGGTACCCAATAGAAGTAACTGATAATGCGCTGTATGACTCCGATAGTGAAAGAAAAAACGGTTAGTCGTAGTAAGTTGATGCTAAAGGTAAAATTGAAATCCGTTCTTACAGGGTCTTCAATTTTTGCACCTGCGTTTGATTTACGTGTTTTCTGTATAGGTTTAATAAATGATAATACGACTGAATCATCATGAAATGTTATGTTATGAATCGCTAAATCATAAAAATAAACGAATTAAAATGCCGTGGGCACTAATGTTTTTATTATTCTACAGTCTACACAAATATTTTACGTACTAAACATCAATCATTTTCTACGGATAAAAGGCTAAAGATTACACGGGGTCTTGTTCAATCATTATTAAATTATCCGCGATAGCTTCTGAATATTATTTTTAGTCAGTAGGCTATCATATAATGGATGATCTAAAACTATAAGCCGTGTTGTTCATACGATATCACTTACTATAAGCTTTGGATTATTATCTACGTGCTTGATTTTGTAAATACCTAGTTGATTGATTGAGATATTGAATAAATTTAATATATGTATACATATATATAAAGTCAACTGTGGGTACTTACTACCTCTATAATATACGCGCCGCACTATGTAGGTACCATTTTGTTGAAACTCAGATGTGTCTTCTCGACATCCGTGTGTCACTAACGGGATGCAGCAGAATACCAGCATCAGGTATTGTACCTGGCATATGTTGAGCTGGACTCCCATTTGGTGCAACCATGAGACACACACCGCCCAGTAGTGATCGACCGTTATAGATGTTTATGAACTAAGTGTCTATGGGTCAATTAATCTTTTTAATCTTTGTTATTTTTTAAAATTTTTTTCACCTTGTTTGATGTTTTTAATACCTGTATTGTGTCTTTTGTTGCACTGAATTTATCTATCTCTATATATATATATATATTCCTATATACGACGACCTTAAGAAGTGGCTGGGACATGCTGGATGCGGAAGGCGGAGGACAGGGTGTTGCGGCGCAGCCTGGGAGAGGCCCACGTCCAGCTGTGGACTGCGATAAGTTGAGTTGATTGATTGAATCATCACCTGCCTAGCCTTTTCCCAACTATGTTGGGGTCGGCTTTCAGTCTAACCGGGTGCAGCTGAATACCAGTATTTTACATGGAGCGACTGCTTATCTGACCTCCACAACCCAGCTACTGGGTAATACGATACCCCTTGGTAAGACTGGTTGTCAGACTTTCGGGCTTCTGACTACCCGTAACGACTGTCAAAGATCCATGAATGACAGCCTGGACTAACGGCTTAACGTGCTTTCCGAGGCACGGAGGGGTCACGGTATGTAAAGATGGTCACCCATCCACATACTAACCGCGGCAAGCGTAGCTTGACCTGATCGATCGACCTGTACGGCTGTTGAATATCCTATATATTTATGGTTCCGTACTTTACCTCCTTATCCCAAGAAGACATATATTTATTTATTTAATACTTTTAGCACACAAATGTACAGAGGCGGACTTAATGCCATAGGAATTTTCTACCAGTCAACCTTTGGGTGATGCAGAGACAAACAGTGATACTTAGGTGCTATTATGGAAAATTTATATTAAAATTAGTAAGTATTATGGCATCATTATTAAATAACATGTGAAACAAGCTAAGGGCTTGGTCGGGCCGGCGCGAGCGGGTTGCGGATACTTGCGGACGTGCTCCGGACACAGACACCTCCAGACGGATAAGTACTTAGAATCTGACAGTGTCCGGTGCTCGCAGCTTGTTCGCAATCTGTCCGTGCCGGTGTGATTGATCCCTGAGTGTAATAGTGCTGAGTGCACATTTAGTAGTTTTTAAGGTTTTTAGGTAATATATTATGTGTATCTAACAGGCGCTTCTCGTCCATCAATCTCGAAAGTTTGACGAGTAAAATTGTAAAAACAACAAAACAATTATTTTTGAGAGAAAAAAATATATACAGCTATTAACGCCTCCCTTGTCTTAATTTACTATGACACTGTGATTATTGCTGGTTCCTGCCAGAACGCTCAGTTCCAGAATTCCAGAAGACCACTTCCTAGTCGTCTTCTGGATTTCATGGCTCAGTTTCGTCAATTCATCACACCAGTTTTTTCGTTAATAGTACAGTCGTTGATGATTTTGCTAATTCACACCTACACTACTGTCAGCGTGAAGAAAATTCACCATAAAATTGACGACTACACTCTCAACATTCTCATGGGATTTCGTCTATTTTGCTGGCTGGAAAAATTTAAAAAACTGGTGTTTCCAACAAATATAAAAGAATGTCGAGTTGGCTCCCTGTGGGCATCGTAAATTCCTGGTCGCGTAAGAAATGTACGTTGCATGGTGCGTCCTTTGTGCTACTGGGTTTACAGGCTACTCTATATTTGAATGACAAATCTGTGCATTAAATCTTTTTGGATCATGTTTATTTTCGGCTTTTGTGGTTTTGTTTATGGCGTGGCTAGTTGTGTTTTTTTTTCAGGTTTAAGAGAAAACGGTGTCACGTTATCGTTGGCGTTCGTTCCATACTAACGTATTCCTCTGTTTTCTCTCTTGTTAACGATAATAGTCGAAATATTTTTTTAAGATATAATGTGTACCACTACCATATTTCTACCTACGCACTGTTTTTTGGCGTAATTATATTCATTTTAGAAAAAAAAACTAAAATTACGACAGGGAAAAAACAGAGCAATACGTTCGTATGGAATGAACCCCAACGACCACGTGCCCGCGGTTTTCTCCTAAGCTCAAACTCCACGAGTAAGAATAAGTGGACATTATAATTATGTGACTTCGCAAAATTCAAGTCGGGGGCCAAGCTGTTAACTTACATAGTTATAATCAGATTACTAGCATGTCGTCAGAAACGCAAGTGGTGAAATACGCATTTCGTCATCTATCAGGATAGACTCAAAACTTGTCAGAAACGGAACTCGACAGACACGCAGTTCGGCATACACGCAACACGACAGATACGCATTTCGTCAGATATTTGAAACCATCCACCCAGATTGGTGTAAACAAAATAATTAGGGCTAATTTTTCCAACGCTAGATAATTTTATCGGAGGAACAATTTTGAATTTTTGCGTGGAGAGAAACCTCTAAATAGTTAGGTACGTTATTTACTTGAAATCAAAATAAATCAAGTACCTATCTAAATAAGATTTACGTAGGTACTTGATTGATTGCTTGGTTTGATTTTTTTTACTACGAATCCTTGATTGATTACCTTTTAGCTTGGCATAAAAACCAGTATTGAATAGAACTGGAGTTCTTATTTCAAACAATAAATATTTGAATATCCTTGAAGATTCTGGTTATTCACGCGCGATTAGAACATATTCTCAAAAATAAAACTTTATAAATAAACTGACCTGATGAGGAAGAAAACTGCTTTTTTATCCCGTCAGGTGGCGTTTTGGCAACTGTACTAAGTACTTATTGAACTGTCAATCCGAATACATAAAACGTAAACAAAGATAGTTTTTTGCTTGAAATGACTCAATGTTCAGCATTTGGTTGCAAAAACAAAGGTATTCATGTATTTCCTAAGGATCCTAAGCGTCGAAAATTGTGGGAACGAGCCCTTAGAAGAAAAACACTGGCACTCCGGTAGTGCCGACAGAAGTGAAAACTTGAACAATTACGAGTGTATTTTGTGAATCGTCTTATAAACAAAACACGCGTGTTAAGGTGTGTTCCTTATTTTATAGGGTTTTTTGCAAATCAGGTATGATGACCAAAGTGACTGGTTTATTCTTCTCGTGAAAGGAATTTATTCAGATTTACAAATAAGCACACAGGATAGACTTCAGTTCGTGGTGTTGGTCTCGCATGGAGCTCGTCGTCAGTTATATATCCGTGGTTCAGCGCCATCTCGTCGTTGTTGGATGAACTACGTAGTTAGTACGCGAGGCCCTCGTAGTTCTTCCCGATGTGCATAGATGGCGCTGTCCTCAACAACGCGCGTCTTACGTTTTACGTCTTACGTCTTACGAATTTTCGATCAGGGTCACGTGACCTGACGCGAATTTAGAAGTTTTTACCCATTCCAAAAAAAGTACACAGCGCCGCTAAAGAAGTTTTCACTTCAAAACTATATTCTACCCCAAACAAAAATACATACTCAACTTAAAAGACTAGATGACATACAACATACATACATAAGCTCACGCCTTTGTCCCGTGGGGGTTGGCAGAACCTACAGAATGCCACCTGCTAACATCATTTATTTTTATTTTTTGAGGATGGGTAATCATCAAATGACCCCTCCCGCTCTGGGCGGAGCGGAAGGGAGTGTCAGACTCTTACTGACTAAAACCCACCTGTGTTCCTTCCTTAGCCCTTTATGTTCCGGGGTAGCGGTAACCCTTTCGGACAATCCCGGTGACTGCTAAGATCCTTACATACTCGTTTTGCTCTACCCCCTAATTACGTAACACGTTTTCAATCACAATCTGAGAGTTTTGAAGGTATTCCTAATCCATTGCTTCATAGGTTTAAAAATTCGTCTGCTCAACAACGTAAATAACACAATGGACGTGGGTGAACTGTCAAAATAAAACCCTTTGCGAGCAATTGTCAATTTATGTATGTTACGCTGGTCATACACGCACGTCAAAGACTAGATAATTCGTCACGAAAACAACATTTTTCTAAAGAGGCCATTTAAAGATACGTCGCTCGTTGGCGGAGGCGCGCTAAAACCCGGTGTCAATACAATTTATGTGTGGCCATCTTTATCGATAGATTTTTCTATATTGTATGTCATGAAAGTAGGCAAGAAAGGTAGGTATGTTGACAAGAAATAACCGGTATTTTATCTGTAAGGGATTATTTTGTTTACCTTTGGAAGGACAAAGTACAAAGTACCTGAAATCACGAATTCTAGACGGATTAAGATTCTATTTCTGTTTTGCTTTTGGTGATGGTACGCCTATATGGATAACTAGCTTTTGCCCCCGTTTTCGCATGGATGGATGTCGGAAAAAATCCTACAGAGACGTAGGTACTACCGGGATTAAAAGTACCCTTCAGGCTATAAACTATCCGTGTGCCAAATTTCATTCAAATCCGTTTAACCGTTTTGGAACATACATCCGAACAAACATAAAACAAACTGACCACCTGACAATAAGACTAAACAGTGACTGTTACAGAAATATACGATGAACAGTTTTGACTCCATTACTATTTTATTATATGCACAGATATGTATGTAGACATAGATATTTTCAATATTTTTATTCGTGTGTATAAGAGCAGTGGTGGCCAAGTGGTAACGGCCGCGACTTACGAGTTGTAGGTCGTAGGTTCGAACCCAGACAGGCGCTTCACTTTGTGTAAATTATTTCATCACCACTGCTCACAAAACGGTGAAGGAAAACATTGTGAGGAAACCGGAATGTCCTAGAACCAAAAATTCGAAGACATGTGACATCTACCAACCCGCACTGGGCCCGCGTGGTGGATTACGGCCCACTCCCTCTCACTGAGAGGAGGCCTGTGTCCCAGCAGTGGGAGCATTATAGGCTGATGATGATGATGATGATGTGTGTATAAGTAGGTACCGAATTATTAGGAAAATACTGTCATTATCGATAGTTATAAAGTCATAAGTTTTTAGCCGCGCGTCTATACGCTCGTTCGTACCACTGCGAGCGAGTTTTCACGAAGATTGAACGCGGGGCCAACAGTTTAGATTAGAAAAGTTCGCAGGCGGCGAGCAGACCCAGGACAAATTGCTTTACTAATACAACAGATTTCCAGACTTATGGCGGCACCAAAATCCGGCAAAAACTATACAATGTGTTTTTTTTAGATCCCATAACTCTAGAATTATATTCTATAAGTAAACATAATACAAAAAGTTCTAGAATATGTGGTCCAAAAATGCATAGTTTCGCAGATTATCATGTATCTAAGTTTCATTGATAAATACGAGTAGGTAATTCATTTTTCATTCAAACCAATCATTCATATTTAAAGCTAAGAAAATGCGATGTTGTCATATTTCACGTAAGGGTGTTTTACATTAATAATTGTGACTTTGTCGAATTATTAGGTATGAAAAATGAAAACAAAAAAAATGTTAGTTATAAAATAATTCAATGCCAGTTGATTCTTTGATATGTGCCCTGTTAACCAAAACTTACAAGTGTACACGTTCACAAATTACACTTTACAAGGAAGTGTAAATTACGTTTATCAAAAAAAATTAACAGGGTTCAATGATTTCAATACGCTAGTAATATACTCGTATAAAGCAATGACAGAGTTTGTAAAATAAAACGCTTATAGATTCTACTTGAAAGTTTAAAATCAAAAAGACCATATCCCACTAATCCCATATATCCCCCCAATTTTTCTTTGGAATGCACTTCCTCTTGATATCAGGACGGCCACCAGTCGGTATGCATTTAAGCGGAAATTGCAGAGTTATTTACAAGACAAATAGCGTAGAGTCATCTCAACACCTCTCTCCCTTGAATTTGTATATATATTATAAGTATATATTATAGTAAATAGTATGTATGTGTATATAACTTATTTATGTATTTGTGTACCTAGTTTTAATAGATTTTTTTTAATCATTGCTCCTCTCATTCAAAGCACCTGCCATCCAATCTCTTCACCACCCTTGGTTGACTGGTAGAGAATGCCTAAGGCATTAAGTCCGCCTTTGTACCTTTTGTGCGAGAAGTTTAAATAAATAATAAATAAATATTTTTTTTTTATGTTTTTGAATTGAATATGTTCAGGTAGTAGCGACAAAGTATTTAACGTAGTCTTCAAACATTACGGTATTGGTGGCTGCTACAGTACTACCTTTTGTTACACCATGTATTTCAGAAACAGTATCGTATTGAACTCCGGATCCCATCCAATGTAGAGCATCATCATCTGCCTAGCCTTTTCCCAACTATGTTGCGGTCGGCTTCCAGTTTAACCGGATGCAGCTGAATACCAGTATTTTACATGGAGCGACTGCCTATCTGACCTCCACAACCCAATTACTGGGTAACAATACCATCCAATGTAGAGCAATTTATAAAATTAATTTGGTTGACAAGGCGTTGTTTCTGTTTGAATTTCTTTCTAAATTTGTACCCAAATGTTAATTAAATGTTCCAATTTTTCAGCTTTGAGGCTCCTGCAAACAGGCGAGACGCGCGACGCGAATCGCGCGCGACACAAAGGCACCGAAAGTTGCGCAACGGGCGGTGCCTTTGTGTCGCGCGCGCCTTAAGACGGAATGGAGAGTCGCCGGACACTCTCAGGATTTGTCATGATTTTCTACAAATTGTGACTTACAAAGGATTCTTTGATGAACAAAATCATAAATATAAGTGTAAAAATATACTTGTGAAATAAATAACGACACTTGTAACCCGTAATTTACACGTGTAGTTTTGATAAACACATATGTATTTGTAATAATGAATTTTTTAAAGCAAAAATGCTTGTAATACAAGGCTTGTAAGTTTTGGTAAACAGGGCACTGGTCTCATTCATGGCCTAGAGTTATGGGATATAAAAAAAAAACACCTTGTACTTGAGCGTTCGGCTTGAACCTACCAGCTGGAGGTAACTTCTGAAATAACTTCCCAGACAGTTGACCATTAAAACAGTTTTTGTTACAATTCAATCGGAAAGTTGTTGCTCGCACACGGTTTTTGCTAATAGCTCTTTTGTATGATAAATATAGCAGTTTTCCACGTGATTTTAATTAAAAGCCGGCTGAGTTTGAACAAAAAAAAAAATAATTTACAGACATGACTCCTTTAACTTCTTAGCTTTATGCAGATCACTGTCCCTACAACGTCTGTATAAGGCGAAACTCTCCCTTTTGTCCCTACAAAAGGGAGGGTTTCGCCTTATACAGACGTTCCCTATTTTAACAGTGCGAGCAGTGCACGTCTATGTAGCCCAAATTGGTTTGTTTTACTATAAAACAAACCAATTTGGGCTACATAGACACACTTTGTTTGTTTTTCTTTTGTGTCTAATATTCATTGTCAATGTCATGTGTGTGTGTGTTTGTATTGTTACTGAAATGCCAGTTTTAGACGTTAATAAATTTGTATTGTAAATGACAGTGCTGTTTGTGTGCTTATTCTAAACTAGCTTATGCCCGCGACTTCGTCCACGTGAAATTGTTTGTTCCCCCGACCCACCCCGTCGCATCAAATCGCCTACTTGTGATAATACTTCGTTTTCACTTAGCGTTCTTTCTGACTCTCCTAAGGGCGCTAGCGTGATGTTAAATACCCTATAGCCCTTCTCAAGAATTGGGCTATCAAATGCAAAACTAAATTTTCAAATCCGACTAGAAGTGGCAGAGATTAGCGCGTACAAAAAAACAAACTCTATATATTTATTATTACTAGAGAGTACGCAAAATATGCGCATTGACGTAGAGTTGCGGACAGCCCGTATTCCCTATTACCTATTAGTAGAGATAAATAAGTAAAATGTATCCTACGTTTTGCCGCTACATTTGATTCTCTGTCTACCTGACACTTGAGCTGTTCGCTTAAAAGTACTGAAATGTGTAGATTCGAAAGGAGATGGAAAACGGTGGGCCCAAATTTAATAAGTTGACATATGATCTAAAAAAATAGTCATATTTTTTTATCTTAGAATATGAAATAACTAGAATATATCACCTCAATTCTCAATCTGGAAGCGAATAAATATGAGAAAGATAGTTGTCGTGAGATTATCGATTGAGTAATCGATTACACAGTTACGAAAATAAAGCCTTTGCACTAAATAATTAACTCAAAATAATTAAATGCACTATTATATGAAATAAAGTGTATATATACAGTCATATTAATAAATAAAATATAAATTCATTACTGAAAAACCAATACTTATTAATGAATATCGATTTCATATCGATTAAATCCAGTCTTCTATTTTTAGTATGTTTATGTCACTGGCACACTGACCTGTATGAGGTCAGTGAACTGGCATGACAGCTCACTGACCTGCATGAGGTCAGTGAACTGGCATGACTGCTCACTGACCTGTATGAGGTCAGTGAACTGGCATAACAGCTGACTGACATTGACACTAGACAGTTCCCGATTATTCTTCATTTTTCACAACCACTGCTTTGTATTTTACGGATTCCGACCCTGCCTACCTTGTACTTGCTTTCACCCTTACTTTCATAGTGGACACCGAAGATCACTTACACGTTTGACTTGGAATTGTTATTTTAGATTTTACCACCGGCTTGTGAATTGGATATTGTTCAAACTATGGAACTATGGATCGCTGTGTCAATTGTGGGATAACAACTGCGGCCATAAAAAGGTCACTTTGGCAGAATCATAAAAGGATAACATTATGAATCATAATATGGCAAAGTCAGTCCAAGTTTTTCTTTTTTTGCTGCACTGCGTAGGTATAATCAGAGATTGGGATTGGATTTGGATTAGATTGATTGGTATTTTACCAGAAACAAAAAAATAACTGAAAAATCCATCACCAATGGGATTTGATACGATTAACTTAACAGTGGAATGTCCATCATGATTCATAATGTTATCCTTTTATTCTGCCAAAGAAGCCTTTTTATGCCCCCTGGTCACTGTAATACACTGGGGCTACGACCCTTACACGATGAAATAATTCTTGGATTGCTGCGCTCATATAATGGGCATTATTTTGGTACCTTAGCTGGGCTAGGTACCAAGATCATATAGTACCACCTGCACAATTCCTAGACGACATTTTAATTATATTAGAAGACGAATAAAACGCTATATTAAATGATTATTTATTTTATTTTAGCAGACATCCTTTCCATGACTCCATGCCTGTTACCTATTTATGACTTCATTCATATGATTTTTCAAAGATTTTCTACTTGATATAATAACTATTAGTGCAAAAGAACATATTTTGCACTTCAGGAATCAGCTGTTAGCTAAATATTATAACATAATCTCACTTTTGTTTAATCTCTTATATACCTATCTGTTCTCAGATTGACAAAATCCGCAGAGTTTTCAGTGAAAGGTTGATAATATATAAGCTATTAATTGACACCACTTTCATCTTTTTACACCCATGCCCAAGATTGTATGTAATCATTTCAGTCTCCTTTCTCAAAGCTTACAACTGCTTTTAGACATCTGCAACACAATGAAGACCACCTTTGTACTCTGAATACCTCAGAGACAATGTTCAAAGGATTTTCGTCCTTTATATTGATTTGGGGCCGATTTTCAATGTTGGCCTAGTGGTAACAGCGCCCATTTACAAGTTGTAGGTTGTGGGCATTGCTGCGCAAAGGCCTACCCCATATTCTTCCACATTTCCTTGTACCGTGCCTTCTTCACCCAACCGGTTAGAAACGAGTCCAAATCGTCACGCCAGCGTTTCTTAGGCCTACCTCGGTGACGTCGCCCGGCAAGCACCTTACTTTGTGTAAATAATTTCATCACCGGTGCTATCAAAATGGGGACGGAAAACATCGTGAGGAAACCAGCATGATCTAGAACCAAAAATTCGAAGACATGTGACATCTACCAACCCGCACTAAGGCCGCGTCGATTATACCTCACTCCCTCTTAAAGGGATGTGAAAAGTTTTTATAGGTTCATTAATTTTAATAAAAAGTGTCCATCATTAGGTTAATAAGTTTTCAGAGGATGAGTTAAATATTTCCCTATCATTAAACATGTTTTGCTAAATTTTTTAGGCGATTTTAAAAATTAGAGTACCTAGTGGTAACATTACCTATTATTATAAAGGCGATACAGAAAGTGAAAGGGGTATGCAGTCACGTCTCTAACCCCCTGCTCCACGGGGAACAGTTGGTTGTGAAGGCGCACGTACTATGAAACTTATTCCCCTGATAACAAACAACCGCTTTTCCTTCAGTTTTTAAGGAAATAATGGCGCTTTATTTATGATGTCGTATTTTGAAGCAGTTTTTATGTTAATATTAGCTGTTGTGCGTTTGTTGTGTTGTGCGTTTGCGTGTGTTTCATCGTTCTTTTATACAAATATCCAAGATAAAAAGTAGCCTGCGTGCTTCTCCAGGTCCGTCATAAAATTTGACAGATAGGTGGTGACCTATCTGTCAAATTTTATGACGATCGGTTCAGAACCTTAGGCGTAAAAAGGTATCAGGAAACAATGAAGCTATCTGTCTTTTAATAGTAGTATAGATATGTATGGATGGAAGTAGTTGTATTCTGACGAAGTTTTATTCTACAAGTAACATGTTTAGTGGTTGACTGTAAAGAATGCTTTTTTCTTCCTGTTACATTCCAAGGTGTTACAAAACAACAAACAACGGCGACTAATTACATTAATTAATTACTCTGGAACTTTCGTTGTTTTATAACCTTCAGCGTGAGAGCAGCGGTGATGAAATTATTTACACAAAGTAAAGCTAGGGTTCGAACCCACGACCTACATTTTGTATGTCGGGGCCGATACCTATGGGCCACAACTGCTCTAGAAGCTGACAACAGTTTCCCAAAAGCAAATGGTGGAATGACAGCTTACATCACCTAACTGTGAGATATTTACAGAATAGGTTTTCCCAGTAACATTATACAAAATTACCCTCCAATGTAAAGGAAATAACCATTTTTAGAGTTCCGTACTTCGAAAGGAAAAACGGAACCCGTATAAGATGACTTCGTTGTCCGTCTGTCTGTCCGTCAGTCAGGGCCCTTTTTCTAAGAAACGCGTGTTCAAGTTTAAGTTAATATCAAATAGTCAGGGCTGCAATCATTGAAGTAGTGAAAAAAAAAATCAAACTTTTAAGTCAACGCATTCAATAGTCACGGGCGTTTATGTTCCGAAATCAAAACCTTTAGGGTACTTCCCGTTGACCTACAAACATGAAATTTGGCAAAAAGCAATGTCATGTAGCACAAGTGAAGGAAAAAATCCGAAAACCGGTTTGTTACATTACAAAATATAATAATTTTAAGACTATTTACATACCTATAAATTTGTACGGAGCCCTCGGTGCGCGAATTCGACTCGCACTTGACCGTTTTTTATGATTGATTCTGATACTGGTCAATAAAAATATAGCCGGAATTAATGCCATTGGCATCTGCCTGTTCGCATAAGAAAGGGTCGACAATATCACTCAGGTTGTCAAATTAACCGCCACTGCAGAATATTAGACACTCGTTGGGCATGGCTGAAATCGAGTGCTGATCGTTTCCTTATTGATCCCTGCAAATTTTGGGGTTCCTTTTGATTATTAAGACATCGATATAACGAGAGAGAGAATATATTGTTTTTTTGTAAGTTTTGTTGGGAGATTTTAATTTTGACACTAGTGAGATAACTCTAATTGAACGAATGAAGTAATTCACTTTAATTAAAACAGTCAAAAGCCAATTACAATAATCAAAGACAAAGTTTATAAATACACAAGCACATAAAAGCGAAAATAGAAAATCATAAAGTTGAGGTTAAAACACGAGTGAAAGTTAACAACATTTTTATAAATCCTTCTTAAGGGGCTTACAAGACCTAAACGCAAAAAACGCAAGTTTTAGAAACAATAAAAGTATATGATCGACTACAGTAAACAAAATCAGAAAATTTTTTGATATTCTTCAGGATATATGCTAGGTTGATAGTGTGCTGAAAATAAAATACAACTAATTTGATACGATAGAAAAAAATCATGAAGATACCTTTAAAAACTTTCTTTTTACAATAAAAACAATACATACAATCATTCTGATTTTTGTCAGATTGTTCTACAAGCAACATACTAAAACACTAGCTAAAGCGCGGTCACTGTCGAACTGCATAGAAAAGAAAGAGAAGCGCGATGACCCAACGCTGGTAATTTATTGCAAAACATGAAGCAATTATTTAATTAC
This sequence comes from Luperina nickerlii, assembly GCA_963855955.1. NCBI lineage: Eukaryota > Metazoa > Arthropoda > Insecta > Lepidoptera > Noctuidae > Luperina > Luperina nickerlii. The sequence continues at coordinate 9,498,925 of OY979677.1, read as the reverse complement.
AAAAAATCTATTGTTTGGACCAAAAAATTAAAACACTAGTATTTTAGTATGTTGCTTGTAGAAAAATCTGACAAAAAATGACAATGATTGTATGTATATTAGTAGTTTTTATTGTAAAAAGAAAGTTTTTTGGGTATCTTCATGATTTTTTTCTATCGTATCGAATTAGTTGTATTATGTTTTCAGCACACTATCTACCCAGCATATATCCTGAAGAATATCAAATATTTTCTGATTTTGTTTACTGTAGTCGATCGTATACTTTATTGTTTCTAAAACTTGCGTTTTTTGTGTTTAGGTCCTGTAAGCCCCTTAATGTTGTGTTTGAATTTTACTTCTAATAGACTCTTGATTTGAATATGAAAACTCTATTAAAATGAATGGATGAATATTAGGAATTTGTTTAAATAACATTTAAAACTTAATTTATAAATAAAATCTTCAATTACGTACAAGCTTAGTATCTTTAGTCAAAGCAGTTTAAGTTCAAAATTCAGTACCTAAGGTTCATTCTTCTTGTAATAGATTTGTGGGAATTCGTGACCGTGGTGGGCGAGTAATACACAGAAGTGAGTTGTAAATAAGTAACGATTAATTTATTACGATATCAAGTAACTAAAGCTAGTAGTTACACTTGACACGAAAAAGTAAAATTAAATAATGTTACATGAAGAGTAAAACTAATAGAAACACGAAGCTCGCCGTAAACTATTACGGCGAGCTTCGGCGAGTAAAATATGATCGGGGGTCAGAGAGGACCTCGCACGATCGTAGTTCAGCACAGACTGAAGCTCAGAACCAAAACTCTCCCAAATCTGCCGTTCACTAAACAAAGGACGCGGCAAATCCACATCTGCCTTTTAAAAGTATAATAAAACACGAGAAATGCAGATGGGTACAATACAAGACAACTGAAAATAACAGAACAATGAACCTTAACTATAAATAGCAAATAGATACAATACAAGATAACTAAACATAATAGAACAATGAACCTTAAAAGTAAAGAATCATGAAAGACAATAGTACCTATTACTTAAATCGCTTGCAGATGTTCAACGTGGGAAAAACACAAAAATGAAACTTTCTAAAAATTATTACAATAAGTTCCTCTATAAAAATATTACATTCTTAAAACTATGCAAGGGATGGGTACGTAAGACACAGTCCCTACAGTACCCCCCTACCAGTGATAAAGATCACGAAACACCTGCCTGATAGTAATCAGGAAATTTAACTCGCCTACCAGAACGGCGAGGAATATGCTTGCCAGGCCAACTTAGGTTCCAGTGAGTCGGAACCGGTTGCCGCATAGTTCACGGTGAGTCGGAACTGTCTGCGAAGATGTCCCCAGTGAGTCGGGGTGGCGCGGGCGCTGCGTTATGCTCCAGTGCGTCGGATGTGGTACAGCGACCAGAACGGCGAGGAAATCGCTTGCAGATGTTCAACGTGGGAAAAACACAAAAATGAAACTTTATAAAAATTATTACAATAAGTTCCTCTATAAAAATATTACATTCTTCAAACTATGCAAGGGATGGGTACGTAAGACACAGTCCCTACAGTACTGCGGAATTCGTGACCGTGGTGGGCGAGTAATACACAGAAGTGAGTTGTAAATAAGTAACGATTAATTTATTACGATATCAAGTAACTAAAGCTAGTAGTTACACTTGACACGAAAAAGTAAAATTAAATAATGTTACATGAAGAGTAAAACTAATAGAAACACGAAGCTCGCCGTAAACTATTACGGCGAGCTTCGGCGAGTAAAATATGATCGGGGGTCAGAGAGGACCTCGCACGATCGTAGTTCAGCACAGACTGAAGCTCAGAACCAAAACTCTCCCAAATCTGCCGTTCACTAAACAAAGGACGCGGCAAATCCACATCTGCCTTTTAAAAGTATAATAAAACACGAGAAATGCAGATGGGTACAATACAAGACAACTGAAAATAACAGAACAATGAACCTTAACTATAAATAGCAAATAGATACAATACAAGATAACTAAACATAATATAACAATGAACCTTAAAAGTAAAGAATCATGAAAGACAATAGTACCTATTACTTAAATCGCTTGCAGATGTTCAACGTGGGAAAAACACAAAAATGAAACTTTATAAAAATTATTACAATAAGTTCCTCTATAAAAATATTACATTCATAAAATTATGCAAGGGATGGGTACGTAAGACACAGTCCCTACAGATTCTTAGGTAGAAAACGGACGGAGAATATTCTTTTAGAGTAGAATATTTATTTGCCAGAAACATGGTGTTTACATAGGTGTTCATAACATTGCATAGTGCTACATGTCTCACCGTTTTAACGGTATGCAAAAACAAAATACAAGTTACAATTAAAGGCAGGCACAAAATACCAATTTAAGTGCATTTGCATTACATTCATTTTAAAATTGAAATATTATTACAATTAGTATATTACCTATATAATACCTAGCTACTACATGCTTCCATTTTTACTACATTATTATTAATAAATAAAACAATACATTTAACAATTATTATCACATAATTTAAATAATTACTGATGCCTGTATTTTGATGCCAGATCAAGTGAAAAAAATTTACAGGGACATTTTACAAAAAACTCGTGAATTAAATATAAATATAATAAAAACATTCCTGCAACAACCACTTCCGTAGTGCCGAACAAATTTTTTGAAGGGTAGTTGGGTAATTGACTTCGGCAGAGCATTATAAATTAGGGGAGCCATGTAGATACAACTCTTCCGGAAGAGTTGCAACTTAGGAACAGGTATCTCGAAATCGAAATGTGCAGCTTTCCTCTTATTTGTATTATCCCTTCTTTCGAATAATGCAAGATTGGATCTCAGAAACTTGGCAACTTCAAAGATATATATGCAGGGTACAGTCAAAAGGTTATGTGACTTAAATATAGGTCTACACGAATCAGACCATTTCATATTAAAAATTGCGCGGATACACTTTTTTTGAGCAATGAAAATTCGATCTATTTCTGAGGAGTTTCCCCATACAACTATGCCGTAGCGAATGACTGAACAGACATAAGCATGATACACCATTATGGATATTTCTCTCGACGTTACATTTTTTACCTTTCTTAGAGCAAAAACAAATTGGTTGATTTTCTTGCTGAGTATCTCGATATGATTCTTCCATGTTAAGTGTTCATCAAGTGTTACACCAAGAAACCTTGTGTTATGTACCTGCTTTACGCTAATATTATTATGCGCAACATGAAGATGAACGGGTTTACTTTTCCATGTTTTAAAGTGGAGTATATTCGTTTTAGCAATATTTAACTTTAGTTTATTAATATCTAACCATTTTATAATATCATTCAATGTTTGATTAATGTAATTGTCGTAGTTTTGTTGATCTCTACATTTAATAATAATTGTGGTGTCATCAGCAAACAGAACACACTGATCTTTTATTGATTTTGGTAAGTCGTTTATATAGAGAAGGAACAATAACGGCCCCAGAATACTACCCTGAGGGACACCGCAATGGTTAATTCTTGGTTCGGATTCGAAATTATCCATACTATTTGCCTTATGGTTCAACTTTTGCTTTTTATTTCTGAGATATTCTTGTATCAACATACGCTGGTATGTAGTTCAATAAACTCAAAAGCTTTCTATTTTATTATTAGGTACTTCAAAACCATTCGATAATGCGTTGGTTTTACAAGTTGACATTTCTAGAGAATTGTTATAATTTTTTTAGGATTTTCAGCTCCGGAACCAATAACCGGAGTTAAGTTTTCACTCTTGTGAAAAGAAAAACATGTGCATAAAACAAGATGGCTTCCACTCAGCAACAATAATACAAACTGCACTAAAAAATACTTAAAGGTATACCAATTCAATATTATTACGAAAAAAAGTAACAAAACAAATGTTAGAACTATTGATCTTAATTACATCTCGAATTCAATGTTTATGGCCCCAACTGTCTCAAACGACTTAGTAAGGGTGATCAAAAGCCTGAAAAATACACAAAGTCATGGTTATGACGGTATTACTACCAAGGTTGTGAAGTTTGTCAGTGATATTGTAGCTGCGCCTTTAAGTCACATAGTGAACACTTGTATTGCTTCTGGTATTTTCCCTAATAGCCTGAAAACAGTTGTAATTAAACCAATACATAAAAAAAATAGCAAAGATGATATGTCCAACTATAGACCAGTAGCATTGATCCCTATATTCTCTAAGATACTTGAAAAGATTATTTATGAAGCACTTGACAATTATTTGACTAAATATAATATATTGTGTAAAGAACAAATGGGCTTTAGAAAAAACAAAAATATTAATATGGCAATCTGTAATCTTCTATTTCCCGTTATGAATAATGTTGACAAGAAAGTACCGGTATGTGCCATATTAACTGATATGACTAAGGCGTTCGATTACGTTAGCCATGACGTCCTTTTATATAAACTAAACCGCTATGGAATTAGGGGTAATGTCCTGGACCTTATAACCTCTTACCTCAGTGGTCGAAATCAGGTAACAGAAATATCGAGAACATCTCTTGAAACGAAACGCGAGCTTAAATATGCATCAGACGGTAGAGTAGTCAAATATGGTGTTTCACAGGGTAGCGTTCTTGGACCACCTTTATTTCTGCTCTATATCAATGATTTGCCACATCAAATCCAACATCCTATGGTGCTATTTGCGGATGATAGTACGGTGATAGTAAAATGTAATGACATTAAAGATTATCAAGATGATATCAATACAGCATTGGAAAACATTATTGACTGGCTTGAAAGAAATAACTTAGTCATCAATCTTAAAAAAACAAAAATTATGCATTTTTACCAAAGGACTTGCCCTCTTAATGTTAACATTAGTCATAATGGACAAAATGTTGAAACGACAAATATTGCTAAATTCCTGGGTATCTTAATTGACAGCAATCTTACTTGGAAACCTCAGGCTGAAGATGTTTGTTGTAAACTGAGCAAGTCAGCCTATGTGCTGCATAATCTATCGCATAAAGTAAGTAATAATATACTCGTAGTAGCTTACCACGGTCTAGTGGCGCCAATTTTAAGATTCGGAGTAATATTCTGGGGCAATTGCAGTGAGAGGGAACAGATTTTTAGAGCCCAAAAACGTTGCATAAGATCTATGTTAAATCTGAAAACTACAGACAGCTGTGTACCTGTGTTTAGGTCGCTGAAAGTACTGACCTTCCCATCACTGTACATTTTAGAGGTCAGAATTTTTGTTAAAACGAATTTAGATTTATTTCCATCACTAGCCGATATTAGAATGCGGGCAGGTCCAATGAGACTACAATATAAAAACTTATTACATACAGGCAATTACAGAACAGCACTACTAAGGAAAAATATTATGTCGATGGGACCTATCATATACAATAAAATTCCGCACAGTTTCAAAGAACACCCTATTCGAACATTTAAATCTAAGCTTACTGCATTATTATAGGATAAATGTTATTATTGTATCAATGACTTTTTAAATGATAAAAAAATTTGACAATAAAATTTGTAAATGACATTATGTTTGTAAAATAATATTTCACTTAATTATAATTCCAAGATAATGAAATTCATTTTATTGACAAGATTTATTTATGTGCAATTGACTATTTGATGATTATTATTATTTCCTTCTTTTTATTTTTTTTATATTTTTATGTTTGTTAGTGTTAATTAGAATGACATGTTAGTTGTTAATTTATAATAATATTGTATGACTGTAATCTATTAGTTTCTATGAATTTGCATGCCGTAAGGTAGAATGTAGCGGTAACCTTCAGCTATTTGTATCATCTTAAACTTGTACCTACATTGATGGCAAATAAATAAATCTGAATCTGAATCTGAAAACAGGTTTTAAAATTTTTATACCAACGGAACTTTAAAATTTGTAGCCACGCTGCCGCTGTAGCAGCCATGCATCGATAATGACGAAGAATCGATGGCGGGTCTCTCTAGAGCACACTTTGCATTCAACCGCTTTCTTATGCGGTCGCATATTATAATACTGTACCCAAACTGCACGCTTGTATTCATGAATATTTACTGCACACCCCACAGAATATGGTTTTCGCGGTAAAATCATATTCCTTGTGGAGATTTTTGGTTTGGTTGTACTGTCGCATTGCCGCTATTGGTGATGGTGAAATGGCTTGCCTTTGATTCGTTTCTGTCAAATAAAATACTTGGTTCTGTATTTTCGTTTTATACCACCGACTTCCGATTTTTTTTTTATTTCACTTTGAGTGTTTTTATTTTTGGAATAGGTACGTTTTTTTTGCAAAACTATTACTTTTTGTTTTGGCTACCCCACTCCAACCCGTTTCGTTTCGTTTCGTAACTCGTACTTGTTATGTAAACAACAGTGCCTGGAAGTTTTGTAACATCATGAACACACACCAAGTGGATTAAATACGTAATATTGAAGCTAAATCAAAAACTAGCCAAGTAAAATGTATGAGACTACCGCGCAAGCTGGAAAGCTTGCGCGGTATCAAAAAAAAAAAAAAAATTAATCGGTCCAAAGTTGACGAAAATATCGATGAACATACATAAAAAATACATACAGACTAACGTAGAACCTTCTCCTTTTTAGGAGTCAGTTAAAAACGTATGGCACCCGAGCATGATAGACTCACTAATAATGTAATAAGACATGTCAACAATTTTTTTTTTCAGGATGTGAAATCATCATATGACCCCTCCCGCTCTGGGTGAAGCGAAACGGAGTGTCAGACTCTTACTGACTAAAACCCACCCGTGTTCCTTCCTTAGCCCTTTATGTTCCGGGCCAGTGGTAACCCTTTCGGACAATCCCGCTGACCCGACAGGCTTCGGCCCTAACGGGCCTCTTCGGATGATGCTGACATCTCTTTGAGGCGCGCGTGGAACACGTACGCGCCGTCCGGCACGGGCCTGGTCCTGATCGGACGGTGAGCTACCCATTACTCTCCGCCCGCAGGCCCGCGCCTACGGTGGCCGGGAGTTGTTTTTTTTTTTATTTGAAACGGGTTTGCTCTTGACTCTAATCTAGGTCAGAGATGACACAGACAAAGTTTACGATGGAGTGAGCTTATCCGGAAGAAGCCTGTTCACTCTTACTTTGAAGAGATTCGGGTTGTATGCACTCGAAAACACAAACGCAGGTAGAGAGTTCCACTCTTTTGCTGTGCGCATTACAAAGGACATTTGAAAACGCTTAGTGCGAATTGGTGGAATAGCAACGTCGCGCGGCTCCCGACGCCCGGAGCGTCTCCCGCGGTGGCTGGGACGGGAGGCTCTCTCCCTCAGCCTTCCCGCCGCCTCCTTCGCTAGCATGACTGCTTCGCAAAAGGAGGCGACTGCCCCCTACTGCCTCTCGCCCCGGACCATGGGTTGAACCAGGGCCGGACGCGAGAGGTCGTCGCCACTGCCAATCGCCTCTACGATGACGCGGCGGTGCTCCACCCAAGCGGGGCAGACCTCCACCGTATGCTCCACCGTGTCCTCTGGGCGATCCGGGCAATGGTGACATCCGGGCGTTTCCTCCCGCCTGATGATGTGCAGGAACCTCCCGAAACTTCCGTGTCCGGTGAGGACTTGCGTCAGGCGGTAGGTGAGGGCGCCGTGACGCCTCTCTAGCCACTCCTCAAAGAGGGGTCTTATCGCCGCTATCGTGGCATGCCCTGCGCTGGGCTGCGACAGTCGCTCTTTCCATGCTACCATGAGATCGCGCCGGAGGGCCGTCCGCTCCGCCGTGATTTGCCGTGGAAGCGGAGTTTCCCCCCGGGCGGCGTAGTGCCTCCGCGCGCCACTCATACAGGCGCGCGAGGACTATTGCCTCCAGATCCTATGGCCGCAGTCCGGCAAGGAGGCTTGCCGCCTCGCCTGAGATCGTGCGGTAGCCCTGGATCAGCCTTATGGCTACCACCTTCTGACATGTCAACCCTTACGCGACGTCTTACGTAGGCGATTCAAAGCGAATGCGATTGCGAAGCGATCCGATGCTGCGACACGCGAATTCAATGCGATGCGACGGCTTTGTCCTATGAGAGTTCCAATGGTAAGTACTCGATGTGCGTTTGTAGATATGAAAGTCATGACATCACGATGATGTTTCATAAATAACTACGAGTAGTTTCCATTGTAGACAACGAAATATTTGTTTATATGCACTCAACGTGAAACAGTTTATGAAATATTGCTACATTTTTCAAATTATTTATTATTATTATAATTATTCTGACAACGTTACTGCAATAATTCAAACTTAAATTATAGAAGAGTAGTCACAATGTTCAAAAAGTCACGATATTATAAATCACGCAGTCATTCGGTACTCAAAGCGCCATATTAGTATTTTCATCAAATTTTTCCAAACGTCAAATGGGTGTCTCCACACAAGAACGGCACATGAATCGGAGCATCTCCTATTATTTCACAAATGTTCTCAGAATATCAAACAGCGATTCGGGAAGTGTATTTATTGGAAATGGTGGGAAAATCGTCTCTATTGCAACAAAATTAGAAGTTGCGTGTATGCGTCTGCGTGTTCAATTAGTTTTGTAGCTGATGACTCGCGGACTAAGGAGTTGTGAGGAGCGAGTGTTTTTCACGGCCTCATTATGTGACGATTCGTATTCGAGGCCAGAGGAGAGTTACCAGTGTTAGGGTAAGGTTGAAGGGTAGCGCCCACTTGCCGGCACGTCCCACTAGACCCTGCTTATGAAGTTTGTAATTGATTTTATCTCGATCTCATCGGAGATGTATTTCATTTGTTTATTTGAATCACGTTGCGTCTACCACATTACAAAACTCTTAAGACTAGTGTTAAAATGTAACCTTAGATATCCACAAGTCTAATGGATTACTGCGTCAGGACTAGCTTCTACATTGAGTCCTGAAAATGTGTTCCTTGATGAGAAAAATAAAGCCATTTTAAAATCATTTCATATTTGGGTGCTTTCACAACAAATTATAATCAGATAACCCTTTTTAATCTCAATACGAATAGAATAGAATAGAACACTCTTTATTATGTAAACCATATAAATTACAGACATCAATATAGAAACTGTACAAAGGGTGACACAATGGGCGGTGTTATCGCTAAGAGCGATCTTTTAAAGACAACCTTTGGATGGATTTAAAAAGGGGAAGGACAGACAAATACTGTAGGTAGTCCGTGGTGTACCATTTACATAATAAAATAAATACATACATAAAGTATATTATACTAATCTAAATAAATATATACATATAATAATAAACATGAAACAGGAGCAAAGATAATATACTGATGATGTTTAAGGAGAGAGGAAGTGCTTTTTTACTAAAATTTTAAACGTGGACAGATTGAGCACGCGTTACCGACATGGGCAAGTCATTCCATAACCGTACTGCTTGAACAGTAAAAGATTTGTCATAGAAACTGGTGGAATGCATCAGCATCTCTAGTCTCAGGTTTTCCGATGACCTCAGATATCTATTATGTGTGTCATGAAGGAACTTGAAACGTTCTTACGAATACTCGTTTACTAGTTTAATTAAACTTTACCCTCTTAAATAAAAAGATTCTCCGAACTGCACTGGACATGATGAAACGTGACAGACGCTGGAAACATAATTTTAAGTTATCTCCACGAAAACTTTCATATACGATCTAGTGGTCACAAGTTGCTGATTAAAGAAAAGTTTTCTCATTTCTTATTTTAGTGAGTTCTTATACAATGACGTCATGAAACTAAGAGGGGGTGTTTACACTTAAGGATATCTCTGCCTAGCCTTTTCCCAACTATGTTGGGGTCAGCTTCCAGTCTAACCGGATGCAGCTGAATACCAGTATTTTATGCGTGATTGGAGATGACTTTGTGCGTCTGGTACTCGGATTTTGGAGACGGAATAATTTCTGAAAAATTATGTCACTTTAATTATATTTTTGAATACATATTTTTTTAAATTCCATGTTATATCTAATACAATCTAACACAAAATTATTTTATTATGTACAAAAAAGTTCGTCCGCTCCGCCGTCAGTGGGAAAAGTGCCCAAAATGCTGGCAGCGTTGTCACATTGGATGGCAATGCTGATACTTTGGCCTAAAAATAGGCCAGCTCTCTGGCCACGTGAAGAGTCGACCAACGGCTTGGCGATATCCCGAAATACTCAATGAGCGCTCGGACCCCACTGCTCTAGTATTTCAACCCCAAGCGGCTTGAACATAAAGCTTGCAATAAGGTTGTTATATTTGCGCCGTTTGAGGTATTCTGCATCCTCCAGCAGCCACCTCAGCACAACACGCCGTGCATACATAGAAAGTAACGTTACCAAATTTGTAAAGTGCGGTTTGTTTGTGTAGAATAAATCAAATAGATTTTTTATCGCATCTATTCAAAAAGAGCTAGAATTTGATTTCAATTTCTCTCTCTGTAATATAAATAAATGCTTTTGTGATATACGTAAATAGGTAATATCAATATCATAATTAACGTCACATGAAAATATCAAAATCACAGTTTTTATCACGGATTAAGAGTTTTGTGATGATAGTTTGCCATCGATAAAAACAATAATTATGAACAAAAAAAGATTAATTTTCAGGTGTACCTGCACGAACATCGTAACAGGTGTACAGTTTCAGGAGACCTCCTGTAATGGCAGGAAGTAGCAGGTTTCAAATTCTGGTGATTATGAAACATTTTTCAATTAGATTAGGTACAGTTCTTAAATACATTGTAGTTTCACACACTCAACTTTCACGGTAACCAAGAAATCATGAAGAAGATATCAATTTCAGTACCTCTTAGATACAAGGTTGATCATCCTAACCCAGTCTAGAAATTAAAGGAAACATTTATTAGAAAAAATAGTACATTGTTTGCCAAGGGAGCAAACAACTATTCTGAAGGCGACAATGTTTCAAAGTACCTACGTCACTCGAGCTTAAATAGTGTTGCTCCCGAGGTGGACACTTTACTTTTTATCAACCTCTATGAAAAAATAAGTAAGTGCAACTTATGAATAAGAATAGTACGTTTATTTATTTACATACAATTTTGAGTAAACAATTACGAACGAAGGCAGAATGCCCTTCGCGCGTTTATTATTTTTTCAAAAACTTTTAATTTGGCTCGCGGTTTTTTCTTTATCATACAGCCTGTTACTTGATCATACAATGTTCGTGATTGATCTCTTTGGTGATTGGAACTTTTTCTAACAATAGCCATATTCCAAATTCAAATCACTTTTAGGCCTAAAACAGGGACAGGGGGTTTTAGTAGCTAGTAAATAGCTCTTAAATCCCTAGGGATTTAAGAGCTATTTCAGTCCCTGTTTACGAAGAAAACATTAAAAGCTTATAGCTCTTTTTGAATAGATGTGACAAAACATCTATTTCTCTACTGGCTTTTTGGTGGATTATGAACTTAAAAGAAAATTACTATTAAGACTCAGTTGGATATTTTATTATACAACAATCAGAGGCACATGACCACCATGAAATTTTATTAGAAAGAGCATAAATAAATACACAAGACAGACAGCTGATATAATTACATCGAACACGTTTACCAAGTCCGCAAGTACATTGGATTGCGTTTACAGAGAACATTATCAATTGTCAACACTTTTATCTGCATCTGCAACAAAGAAAATTCGGCGTCGCTTTAAAAAAACTAACCTAAGCGACGTCATAAACTTTTTTGTCTCCATGCGTAAAAATAGAAAAATATCTGAGTGGCAAAATGGAGCACCACAGAATCGCCCCTGTTTTCCATACCTACGAAGTGATTTCAGGAATAATAATTTACCCATCACATATGCCACAAATATTGCCATATGAACTGAACTCAATCTTATAAATGTAAGAGTCTGCCTCGTAGGTCTAGGTGTTGCAAGCACACAATGTCTAGCATGAGGTGCTGGGTTCGATCCCCGTTCAGGGAAAATTGTATTGGGTTTTTTCCGTCCAGAATTTCTCAGTAAACGCCCGGATTTAGATGTATGCTCAGTTGTGGGCAATTGGCTGACCTTCTTTGACATTGGACTTAAACATAACAGTACATGTGGGTGTACTGTACTGGTACACCTCTGCCTAATCTTTCGAGAATAACAGGCGTCATGTTATGATATGTTGATACTTAAATCTAAAATGTTCTAACTCACTAACGACTATTCATTAGGGGTCGATAAATGTTTTGATTAATTAATAATCTCTTAATGCAAGCAGGTACAGATAGCCAATATATTTTTATCATATTATAAGAAACACTTCCAAAACAATACGATTTAAAATATTAATTGGATAAGATTATTATCACAATCATGAATGATAAAAAAACAAATACCAAACAAGATAAATAGCAAGCTATCCACAATAACAGATATATTAGTAAATGGTTATTGCAACAATGCGAAAGGTACTACTATTGGTTTTAGTTTCTACCGGTATGTAACTATTGTTTTTTTTTCACTAAAGCTCTTAGTTGTTACTTTGTTTGAATGGTATGTCGTTTTGTTCCCTTTTCTGGTTACATTCCCAGGAATTCTTACTTCTAACAAAATTATTTTGTATTTATTACTTCCTGCTTTTATTTCCAAGACAATGTTCGAAAATTTTAGCAGCTCTGGTCACATTAACCAGCTGGTCATTCGTATCATGGTGTGGCTAAAATAAAAACCCATTGATGGCGGTCAAATTGTTGATAATGAATCAACGAGACCAGAGAGCATAGACTCGCACCCAGTGCGGGTTGGTAGATGTCACATGTCTGCGTATTTTCGGTTCTAGATCATGCCGTTTTCCTTCACCGTTTTTAAAATAGTGGTCATGAATCCGACTCGGACAAGACAGGATCATACCCAAATTAAATGTCAATACGTACTCTCGCACTAACCATTCCAATTCTAAACTTTATAAATACTTTTTCCAGCCTACATTGCGTCAGCGGTGCCGGTAGCAGAACAAGAGAAAGAACATGAATACTCAAGATATGTCCAAATTCCTGATGGCGAGGGTGTCATGCACACCGTGGACCTCGAGGCTGAACCTGACATGGAACTCCTCAATGAAATAACCAAGGATCCAGCTAATAACTTGTATCTGCTGTATACCAGGTTAGATTTATTATCTTTTGATTTAGGTATCCTAATGGGAACTGCGGGGTAATTGCGTAACACACTAAGAGTGGCAATGGCTTTTATTTTGACAGTTCAAAAACATCCATTGCGTTATTTACGTTGCTATGCAGGCATATTTCTCGAACATTTGTAGCAATGGATTACCAACATACTTCAAAATGATTCAGATTGTGATTGATTTTGTGTTACACAATTAGGGTGATGGTATGGTTGGTCCCCGTTTGATGGAAAATGGAGAAATGTAAAGTTTTAATCAGTAGGAAGACAACGAAGCTCTCCCAGACTTGGGTAATCATGAATACAAGGTGGCAGGGACATCGCCGCGCAACCTGCTACCATGGATTCAGTACAAGAGAATCATGTTGTTCCATAAATTTTGACCGCGTCATCATCAATGGAAATTCAAAATTTATGGAAAATTTTTACGAAACAGATGAATTTGACTTTGAATCGACGAAAAATTTCTGCGTTAAGTGGTCTAAAATCCTTCTGTGAAGCAGTCATGCTAGCGATGGAGGTGGCGAGATGGCTCAGGGAGAGAGCCTCCCGTCCCAGCCACCGCGGGAGACGCTCCGGGCGTCGGGAGCCGCGCGACAACTCACGGCCATCGTAGGCGCGGGCCTGCGGGCGGAGAGTAATGGATAGCTCACCGCCCGATCAGGACCAGGCCCGTGCCGGACGGCGCGCACGTGTTCCACGCGTGCCTCAAAGAGATGGCAGCATCAAATTGAAGGGGCCCGTTAGGGCCAAAGTCTGCCGGGTCAGCGGGATTGTCCGAAAGGGTGACCGCCTGGCCCGGAACATAAAGGGCTAAGGAAGGAACACGGGTGGGTTTTAGTCAGTAAGAATCTGACACTCCCTTCCGCTCCACCCAGAGCGGGAGGGGTTATTTGATGATTTCCCATCAGGAAAAAAAAAAGAAAAAGTTGTCTAGACTAGAATCATGTGCTTAACTCATGGTTATAGTTTGCGCGTCAATGTCACTACCAACCTGTATAATATATCCACGTTAAAATTTGACAGATTGTAGTAGCTTGATATGCTGGCGTCTGTATTTGGATGGGTTTTTTTTGCGTGGGAACCTCACAAATAGGAGGGTATTTGTCCCTGGAAGGAAAGTCCTACAGACGCTTTTTAACATAGACCATTTGAAGGTAAGTTATTTACGGAAATAACTTTACACGTGTGTTGGCGATCACCGGATGTGTTTGAAAGACTACCTTTGTCTGAAAGATTTGATTTTTTTATTTTTTAAATGTTATTTTTTTAAGTTTCTATGCTAAAACGGCCAAACGGGTTTGGATGAAGTTTGGCGCATGGGTAGAACATAACCTGATTTAGGACATAGAATACTTTTCATCTCGATAGTTCTACAGTATCGAGGCTTATGCGCGTGAAACTGAGGGTAGCAGATAGTCACCTATAAGGCACCTATAGAAAATATCCGCCATGTTAAGGCCCTCTTGTAGTGCGGTGTGTGGGTATGATAACGTTTCCTCACTCCCCGCATAATACGTATCGGGGCATCTCTCTCTCGCAGGCACTGGCTAGCAGGCGTGAGCGCTTGAACTGCTGAATATCGTCTGATTTTTGTTCTTACGAAAATAAATAACCACTTATAATAAAAATCTTCCTTACCCAGCGCTAGAATATATTAAAACCTATTTTTTCATATATTACTTAGATGGTTTCGTAATATAATTTTTTGCTAAGAAGTACGTTCGAAATATCGGTTTAGTGTCATCTTTGCGATTTTTTTTTATCGAGTCAATTATTAGTAATTACGTTTCCGTCTTTAGTCAGCGCTTGACCATATGTTCAATTTTGTTAAAATGATTTTTATTTTGCGCAATATTTACATTAATTAGATATAAATAGCTCCAAAAAACTTAAAAATGCAACAACCTCGCCTTAAGTGCCGAGAACTACACAATCAGTTTAATTATTTACCGCTAGGTTTACTTACATAGTCTGGGACACAAAGGTAGTCTATAGAAAAACGATTTCTCAAACCTGTGAATTTTAAAAGAGTAAATTGAGGGGATCGGTTTGTTTCTCGTAAATCTAAGGTTTTACTGCTTACACTAGGGATCCGTTGCACATTTTCAAAGGAAAGTTTAAGTTGTTTTGTGTTTTTTGAAACATTGTAAGGTAAAGCCCGCGACCACTGTTCTCAAAACGGTGAAGAAAAACATCGTGAGGAAACCCGCATGTCCTAGAACCATAAATTCGAAGACATGTGACATCTTCCAACCCGCACTGGGCCCGTGTGGTTGATTATGGTCCACTCACTGTCATCGAGAGGAGGCGTGTGTCCCAGTAGTGGGAAAATTATAGGCTGATAATGATAAAGCCCGCAAAAAGTTTACGCGCTATTTTTAGCAGTGTAGGTTAAACCGCAGGAGAACCAAGGTGACCGACATAGCCCGAAGAATTGCCAAATTTAAGTGGCAGTGGGCAGGGCACATTGCTCGCAGAACAGACGGCCGAAGGGGCCGAAAGGTTCTGGAGTGGCGACCGCGTACCTGAAGACGTAGTGTTGGAAGGCCTCCCACAAGGTGGTCCGACGACCTTGTGAAGGCCGCAAGAACCCGTTGGTTGCAAGAAGCACAGAACCGGTTGAAGCAGAGGTGCTTGGGGGAGGCCTATGTCAGGCCGAAGTGGATGTCTTTCGGTTGAAAAAAATTATGAGGTTAAGCCAGATGATCTTATAAAAATTCGGGTCATAGGCTCCATCTTCACCAGTTTAAAAGAAAACATTTATCTACATTTACTTATACAGGGTGGCCCATTTATAGTGGTCCAAAATTTTTTGTGTCTTGGAAATCCCATAGATTTACCTAAACGCAACATGTTCCGCGAAAATCAGTAGTTTGGAAGTCGTGATTTATTAAATTTATATTCTTAAAATCTCTACTTTAGTCATGTAAACCTCTCCTCAATGAACGTTTTTGCATTAAATCGAATCAAATTTGGTAGTACTCGTAATAGTCATGTAGCTAGCAGGTCAGTCTCCAACAGACTCTACAGTAGTCTATAGCACTCCCTCTCACCGAGAGGAGGCCTGTGTCCCAGCAGTGGGAACGTTATCGGCGGATTATGTTATAGTCAAAGTCAAATCATTTATTTCAAATAGGCACATTAAAGGCACTTTTGAACGTCAAAACTTACAGTAAAATTTAATTGATACTAGTCGCCCGCCTCGTTTATGTTAGCAGGCCAGCCTGTATTCATATAAAGCTCAAGAAATAAACTGAAGGAGTATCTTTACTCCTTGAGTTTATTTCTTTGTCTCATAAAGTTATCAATGAAGCAACGGGAATGAAGTGGCGCTCGAGAGAGCTATAAAAGGGGAAAAGAATGCTAATGATAACTACGCTTCTGGGCATTTTAACACTTAGGTTTTTATTGCGAGCGTTTAATTTTTATTGTTATCTTATAGTCAGTATATCATTATTTTTATACGTTTTTTGATATTTCTAGGGAGCCTGGGGTCTTGGACCTTTGGAAGGCATACGAGGGGCCGAAGCTAACTCTTTATTATTTCTATTATTTTATATGTAGGGACCTATTATAAAGCTAGTTGGTATTAAGAAAGTTTATTACATCTTCCCAAAACGACAAGACGACGTGACATATTTTGATAGAGTAGTTTATATTGAATCTTGCTTCTGAATACCTATAGAACTTTTTAAAGAAATCCTCGGTTCAATTAATATCATGATATTTCATCGATCAATTTATTTCAGACAAATATCAAAATTATATTAAGGTAATAAAATTAAATTCATCAAGTAAATTATATTAATTATTAGTTGCTCCATGTAAAATACTGGTATCAGCTGCATTCGGTTAGACTGGAAGCAGACCCCAACATAGTTGGGAAAAGGCTAGGCAGATGATGATCAAATCTATATTTGTTGAAATCTGCTGGAAACGCGAGAAGCCTGCTGGACGATTGATCTGTCAGGACTCTGGGCCTCCGGGAAGCATCGTCACATTTACTGATATCTGGCGATACTTTAAGCTATGTCCAGAAATCGTCTTTAGAGTTAAATATTGATGATCTGTTAACTCATAGAATAGCTACAACTATTCTATGAGTTATATAGTTATATTAATTTTGATTTAAACTTATTACAGACGTAACCAGGTCATATCCCAGACCCTGGTGATCAATGACGCAGCTTCCGTCACTAGGTCTAACTTCAATGCCAACGTGCCCACTGTTGTGATTGCTCACGGTTGGCTCAGCAATCAGTTTACTTCTACCAACTCCATGATCAGAAACGGTAAGAATACCTACTTTTGAAAAGATAAAATAAAGATTAGTTTGTTTTATTATTATGCTACTGTTTTAGATTTTTCAAAAAGTTTTTCGATCTGATATTTATTGATTAGTCATAATGAGCATAGCATAATAAGCTTATAATCTTTCCACTGCTGAGACACAAGCCTTCTAGGCTGATAATGAGCATGTAAGAACAATATTTGCCCATTGAATTGGATGAGACATAAATTACACTTATGTATTCTGTTCTTGGTTAAAATACCTATAACAATATATTATCGGTAAGGTCGAATTAACTATGGAAGTAAACAGATTTACTGTTTGCATAAACTAAGGTTTCTCATTTGCAAGATTTTCTAGAATGAATTAAATAGCTCAGGAATCAGAAATTAACGAAGTTTTAGCTGATCACAGGACTTTAACCATTTTGATTTATTTAGGATCTTCTAAGATTTATTTTGTCAATTCCTCAGCCTACCTCCGTAAGAGCGACGTGAACGTCATCGTTTGTGACTGGAGACGTCTTGCTGCATCCGACTACGTGACTGCCACAAGAGGGGTCCCAGATGTCGGTCGTGGTCTTGGACAGTTCCTGGCATTCCTGAACAGAGTGACTGGTCATGCCTTCACCCAAATGCACATCGTTGGCTTCAGTTTGGGCGCTCATTTAGTTGGTAATGCTGGAAGAGCACTTGGTGGCAGAGCTGCGCGTGTTACAGGTACATAGATCTTAAGTTCAAACTCCGTTAATAATTTATTTACTAGCTGCTAAGAATTAGTACTTGGCAATGGTGCAATAAAATTCCTTAGCAATGTGTTGATTACATTTATAGATCACAATTTACATTCTTTCAAAATTCCAACAGCGTGTCTGGACATTTAAGGCTCCTTCAAACAGGCGCGACAAAATCACGCGCGACACAAAGGCAACGCAAGTCGCGCAACGAGCGGTGCCTTTGTGTCGCTCGCGTTTCGCGTCGCGTGTCGCGCCTGTTTGCTTTAGTGTTAGATAGATACTCAGTTATTGCATAAAATATATAAGACTAAAATCAAATTACTTTCTTACAGCCTTAGACCCTGCTGGTCCCCTATGGAACTTCAACTCAAATCGCGTCAATGGTAACGACGCTGTCTACGTGGAGGCTATCCACACCGATGGCGGTTCAGACTCTGGTGCTCTCGGCATCGGCTCCAACGTCGCTAACGCTGACTTCTACCCCAACGGTGGTATCACCCAGCCTGGTTGCAGCAGCCACCTCTGCAACCACAATCGTGCTGTTGAGTTCTTCGCCGCTACTATCACTAACAATCATATGGTTGGGAGACGATGCACAACTCAAGCGCAAATCACATTAAATACCTGCCGCGGCGCCCAGCTGCACATGGGTAATGATGATTTGAGGAAAACTGGGTAAGTTATAATTATCTTACTTGTTTCGTTATAACAATTTCAGTGTCAGAATTTAAATATACTACCAAAAGTACCAAAATTTTTAGTAGTAGATTCTCCGTGACTCTACGAGAGAATATCAAGGTAATGACCTTGGCATGGAAAAGGTCATAATAATATTATTATACCTTCTTCGTAAAATAAAACATTATAAAAAAAAATTGCGAGTCAGGCAGGTGATAGTTGTCGGCCCAGGTTTACTGATAAGATTAGCTATTGGTATGCCCCAGTCGAAAACTGTTCGGGGAAGGCCTATATCCAGCAATGGACGACTTTCGGCTGAAATAATGATGATACAAATCACAAAAATTTGAATTCATAGGGACAAGAATTAGAATAGTAGAAAAGTTACACGATGGAAAGCTGTAGGTACAAAGAAGAAAAGTACCTAACTAAAAAGTATATAATATTTCCTCTTTTTTATTCTTTCAGATCAGGCATGTATCGCATGGATACTGGAAGCTCTTATCCATATTGAGCTCGAAGCAGAGTAAAAGGCCGATTTATATTTCATTAGTAAATAAATGCTTACTCATTGTTTTTGTTCAATCGTCTAAGATTACACCCGATTTGTTGTTGATGTCTATTTGTTAAATTATGTGTAAGACCTTTTTCTGTAAATTGTTCCAAAGAACAATTGAAAATTTCTGAAAACTCGCATTATAATTTTACACACAGAATTTACCGGTTTTTAGGGTTCCGTAGTCAATAAGGAATTCTTATAGTTTGTAACGATCTGTACCTTATTTAAAATATAGAGGGTAAGCAGACCGTCCAATAATTTTTATTAGGGAAGATAAAATACAGAAAGTTATAAAAACAGCTAGTTATAAAAATACTAAATAGCACGCACTCTCGGAAGTTTATAGTTCACACACACGCGCGCACTCTGGAGTTTTATAGTTCACGTTATGGAATCAGCTCAGCACTGTAGGAACGGGTATCAGGCGTCAGGGTAGCAAGTTATACAAGGTTAGCTCGCGAAGATTAGAAGTAGAAGGTCCCAGGTGGAATCTTTAGCTGGATCCCCTGGGTTAGTCAAAGATGTCGCAGCAGAACCAAGCAGTTCAAGTTGACACAGCAAAACCAAGCAGTTTTCTCATGCTTAATGTTTCAGTCCCAAGACTCGAATGCCAGCAGCCTCCAGCTGTTCGTGAGCTCGTTTCTAAGTCGTCTTCCTTTTTCAAATCTCAGTTTTCTTCTATGTGGCCATCATCTCATCTGACATGTGTATCCGGCCAAGACATATCCACGAGTGCGTAAAGAATATTACAAAACTAATTTAAAATTAAGTTATTTAGACTAAACAATCATAATAATCTTAATATTACAATAGCTAAACATATTGATAAAAATAATTTAAGTTATTTAGACCAAAGAGTAATTACCATAGACTAAGCTAGAAAGACATTTAAAAAGTAACTGACAGATTGACAATTGACGTGTCACAACATGAAAATTGAGTAAAAGTATAATGTAAACATATAAACAAATAAAAAGGATGATAAATAGTATTAAAGTGTAAGTAATGATAAATAGTATTATGCGTGATGAAAGTAAAGTGTAAGTAAGCATAAATACTATATTTCCCCAACGACCCCGAGAAAATTTTTGGCCTAGAACAAAAATTTTGCTAAGGTTAAAATATTACAGCATTCACAAAACTTACATAACTCATTCAAACACACCGACATCTTACGAAGTTAGGTCAGGTAGGATTCACATTCAATGATCACTACTCAACCTGATAAGTCATAACTTTAAGGCTTATTTAAGGAGTTGTAATCCGCTCGCGTCTAAAACCACTAATGAGATGAAAATATAAAGATTTAACAAAGGCTTATTTTTAAAGGAGTTGTCATCCGCTCCTAATCAACTTTTAGAGTCGATAGACAGAAAATCAACTTTTAGAGTCGATAGTCAACAAGGGCTTATTTTTATGGAGTTGTCATCCGCTCCAATCAACTTTTAGAGTCGATAGACAGAAAATCAACTTTTAGAGTCGATAGTTAACAAAGGCATATTTTTATGGAGTTGTCATCCGCTCCAATCAACTTTTAGAGTTGATAGTTAACAAAGGCTTATTTATATGGAGTTGTCATCCGCTCCAATCAACTTTTAGAGTCGATAGATAACAAGGGCTTATTTATATGGAGTTGTCAACCGCTCCAATCAACTTTTAGAGTTGATAGAAATAGACAAGTTATCATATTAACTTGTAGAAAAGAATAGATATATACGAAAGATTAAAATTAATCTTTTAATGGTTTAAGAACCGATGAATGAATTAAAAAACAAATAGAGTTTTAATAAATCAAAAGGAACTCTATTATAGAGGAAGGAAAGAAGAAAGGGATGAGTTATGAATATAGTATAATACGAAAAAAAAAAGTACAAATATAGGGATAGCAAACGAGTGTAAAAGAATAAAAATATGCGAGTCTATATAGGATCTGAGTTAAAGAAAACTCGAATGTTAGAAAGGTCTCAAGAGTGTTACGAGTTAAGAGGGAAGGAGGGATAGAGGGATCTGAGTCAAAGAAAACTCGAGGACTCAAGTGTCATCTCAAGAGTGTCATGAGTTAAGAGAGGGGTCAGAGTTAGAGAAAACTCGAATGTTAGAAAGGACTCAAGTGTCGTCTCAAGAGTGTTAAGTTAAGAGGCAAGGAAGGATAAAGGGGTTAGGTCTGAACCGCAACACCGCAGTTAGAAAAAACGCTAGGGCAGCTCCCGTAATACAGAAGACGGAAAGCTCCGAGTAAAACGTCAAGGGCAGCAGTAAGTTAGCTCCGAGTAAACGTCAGGGCAGCTCCCGCAATACAGTAGTCGGTAAGCTCCGAGTAATACGTCAAGAGAGTAGTGTTGGACACGGTCCAAAAGTGTATATAAATTTAAGAGTAAGACAGTCTACAGAAAATAAAAATCGAAAACCAATGAAAACTTATTTGTATTAGTGGTGAAATTCGGAACTAATGCATAAAGTTTAGTACCTACTTTTCCCACCGCGCAAAAAGACTAATACTCAATGCAAATGCACTATGGCTAGTTACCTAGCAACCAATGTCAAACAATAACAATTAGAAAAATATTTTGAGAGCCCACGATATACTTATTTCGGTATGATTTCCAGATATAAGTATAAATATATTATTATTAAGTGTTTAGGAGGATAGTGGAGTATTTGTTATAGGAGTTGTGTAGATGTATAGGTTTGAATAAACATCCACAGGATATTCTCCTGTTTCAGTCGTGAAGTGTCTCAATCCCCTAACTTGGTAGTGACCACGAGGTGGTTTTAAAAACACGCCAAGCGAAGAATGAGTACGATTACCAATGGGTAAACGCTGTAGTGTGCAAGTATGTGG
This sequence comes from Luperina nickerlii, assembly GCA_963855955.1. Taxonomy (NCBI): domain Eukaryota; kingdom Metazoa; phylum Arthropoda; class Insecta; order Lepidoptera; family Noctuidae; genus Luperina; species Luperina nickerlii. Next base: position 9,476,668 of record OY979677.1, on the reverse strand, counting down.
GGTGCAGTGTAGTGATGTATTGGTAAAGAGTTAAGTGTAGGAGGAAACGACTACGGGATATTGTCCAATAGTACGTCGTAGAGTAAGCCAAACCCCAACTTGTAAGTGACCACGAATGGTTTTAAAAACACTGACAAGCGAAGAATGGATGCCAACTACCTTTCGGTAGTGGGATGTATGAGAATGAAGTATAAGATGATGTTCAGTATGAAGAAGTGTTGAATCGAATATAGGAGTCTTCAAGAAGAGAGCTGAAGAAGAAAAATAAGTTAGTTAGTATTCAAAAGACTAAGCCAAATAAGGAGTTCAAAAATAGATACCTAGTGCTAGTTTTTTTTTAGAATTTAGAAAAAGGGGGTGAGTTCGAGTTATTTTAACGTTGTGGCGCCAAACTGTAACGATCTGTACCTTATTTAAAATATAGAGGGTAAGCAGACCGTCCAATAATTTTTATTAGGGAAGATAAAATACAGAAAGTTATAAAAACAGCTAGTTATAAAAATACTAAATAGCACGCACTCTCGGAAGTTTATAGTTCACACACACGCGCGCACTCTGGAGTTTTATAGTTCACGTTATGGAATCAGCTCAGCACTGTAGGAACGGGTATCAGGCGTCAGGGTAGCAAGTTATACAAGGTTAGCTCGCGAAGATTAGAAGTAGAAGGTCCCAGGTGGAATCTTTAGCTGGATCCCCTGGGTTAGTCAAAGATGTCGCAGCAGAACCAAGCAGTTCAAGTTGACACAGCAAAACCAAGCAGTTTTCTCATGCTTAATGTTTCAGTCCCAAGACTCGAATGCCAGCAGCCTCCAGCTGTTCGTGAGCTCGTTTCTAAGTCGTCTTCCTTTTTCAAATCTCAGTTTTCTTCTATGTGGCCATCATCTCATCTGACATGTGTATCCGGCCAAGACATATCCACGAGTGCGTAAAGAATATTACAAAACTAATTTAAAATTAAGTTATTTAGACTAAACAATCATAATAATCTTAATATTACAATAGCTAAACATATTGATAAAAATAATTTAAGTTATTTAGACCAAAGAGTAATTACCATAGACTAAGCTAGAAAGACATTTAAAAAGTAACTGACAGATTGACAATTGACGTGTCACAACATGAAAATTGAGTAAAAGTATAATGTAAACATATAAACAAATAAAAAGGATGATAAATAGTATTAAAGTGTAAGTAATGATAAATAGTATTATGCGTGATGAAAGTAAAGTGTAAGTAAGCATAAATACTATAAGTTTCGCCATGTCCGACCGTCTGTCTGACTGTCCGCGGTTTAGCTCGGAGACTCTTAGCCCTTCAGCCGCCGCAGATGTCATTTTTTTCGGTCCGCGTCATCTGGCGCGCCTGCGCGGACAATCGCGGAGTTACTGCCGCTAAATTGCGCGGTCACATTAAAATTACGATATCTCCTAAACTATCCAATGGAGCTATATATAAGTTATGAAATAAGCTAACTCACTATATATGGATTGATCTAATTGCAATTGGAAATATGTTATCAATTCTAGTTGGAAACTATGATGACTTGATTATTATGATGACGCCATCTTCGAAGAAATAACAATTTTTGTCCGAAATCTTTATCGAATACACAGTCTAAGTATTAAAAACGGTTCAATACATACCAGTCGATGCGTCGTTCATAAATATTGCGGGTGTGGCAAAACCATTTTTTGATTCAGAATATCCGTAGGCAAATATTAAACTTTAAACTGCAATTTTTTGTTAGAGTCGTCACTGCTAAATGGTTGTTTTTGGATAGGTGAAAAAATTCACGGCAATAATTATAGCAAAGTTAAAAGAAAAACTATCACAGCTACACATGTTGATAAGCTTTACAAAATATATACGAGTCATAACTTATATTTGCAATTGGAATATATGGGAGGACATGTTTTTCAACTACAATGTTAAGTTTGTTCTTGGGACAAATTCATCTGAAGTACGGAACCCTTCATTAAGCGCGGTCCAACACGCACTTGATCAGTTTTTTATTACTACCATTTTTAATAGCCGTGATGGCCCAGTGGTTGGTGCCGCGTCTGTCAAGCACGAGGTTGTGGGTTCAAACCCGGGCGAATACCGATGTGACTTTTTCGATTCATACTACTACTACTACTACTTTCTGAATTTATATTGGACATTACTGAAATCAATGAAGGAAAAACATCGTGAGGAAACCTGGACTTATAGTAAATTAGCTGACCCGACAGACGTTGTCCTGTTTTTGATTCGAAAGACACCTGGCACCATCTATTATCATAATAACGTTATTGTTGTTTTCCTCAGGAACAACATTTTTTTTCGGGATGAAAGGTACCCTATGTCCGTTTCTGTACACCTGACAACGTATATGCAAAATTTCAGGATGATAGGTTCAGTGGTTTAGGCGTGAAAAGGTAACAAACGAACAAACTTACTTTCGCATTTATAATATTAAGTTAGGATGTGAAAAGGTAACAAACGAACAAACTTACTTTCGCATTTATAATATTAAGTTAGGATATGATATAAGGCTGGGGCGATGGACTCGGGGACGTCCGTCGCCCCCCACACATCAGGACCCGAGGTGGCGGCGCGTAGTGATCCACGCGCGCTCCTCTTAGACGTCGCGGGGGGAGTCAAACACCTGACTCCCCCCTGACCCGACGAGGCCCGCAGCGGCGCGCGGGCTGGCACCAGTCAGGGGTTGCGGAAGGATCGTACGTTCCCGCGACTCCCATCGTAGGTGTGAGATGAAACACCGGGGTAGTTTTTAGTCAGTAAGAGTCTGACAGACCCCGCCCCCCGCCCCAGGGCGGCGGACATCCATGAGGATTTTACACCCCAGAAACAAGAAGAAAAAAAAGGATATAAGGCTGAAATCGCCAACCCGTCTTGAGCAAGCGTAGTGATCAATGCTCATGTCTTCTCTGTATGAGAAGGGGCCTTTGTCTTGCAGTGGGACAGTAATAGTCTTGTATTATTATTATTTATTACTATTATAAAATACTAAGCGAAACCGAAGTAATAGCGCGGGCAGGCGATGCGATGCAACGGAGTGGGCCGAGAGAACAAGATATTTCACGCGGACGAAATCGCGGGCAGAAGCTAGTTTTATGAATAGAATTACTGAGGTATAGGTAGGGTCCAAATCATTCGTTTATTTGACATACATCTGGCTTGTCAGACTACCAACATTGCAATTTTTTTCGAGATAAACAAGATATTTTGAGAAATAGTACAGTTTGAGAAATAGTACAGTTTGAGAAAGAGTACATTGTTTACCGAGGGGAGAATGTGACCGATTACTAATGAAGGTGTATACACTCTTTCAATTACATAAATTAATGATTACTATAAATTGGTATTATAGTTATTGACTATTGGTGCGACATACGCAAACTAATAAAAAAACAGAGCTCGCTCGTTTTAATTAACGTTTTTGTGCGTAACTATAAATACCGACACAGCTATCCGTGTGTATGGGATGTAAACCAAATAGGTTTGCAGAGTGTACGTGTAAATACCTTCATAATATGTCTGTATAGTTAAGTAAAACACATAAAGTTAGCGAAGATAAATTTTATTACATAACCAGGCCGTTGAATTAGAAAGGATATCTTCTGCCGGTGTTAGCGCGGAACCTTCCAGATCTGAAAATAAAATGGAAATTGTTAATCCTTTCCCAACGGACATGCGTTTCTATTTAGCTTGTTATTCAAAAAACTCTGCTATTTCTTTTCATAACCAAATACAATTAATAATAAATAAATAATTAAGACAAAATTATAGGTTTCCAAACGACAGTAAACCAGAGGACTAAAATCTCACCCCCGTTTCCTCAGGTCACTGTTGCCCATGTTGAGTCGTTGGCCACTGCAGTTATCCCAAGTGATTTGCCATGAGCTTGAGCACGCATTTCCAAGAATGTGGTTGTATGAGACAGTAGCAGCGAAGTATCTCCAAGCATTGTTATGGTTGCAGATATTAGTGAGGCAGCCAGGTTGGCTGATGCCTCCGTTGACGTAAAAGTCAGCGTCAGCGACATCAGATCCAATGCCGAGACCGCCGACGGTGTAACCTCCATCAGTGTGGAGAGCCTCGACGTAGACTCCATCATTAGGGTTGATACGGTTGGAGTTGAGATTCCATAGTGGACCAGCAGGGTCGAGAGCTAGAAATCAATATAAGGTAGAACACCCCGAAAACTTAAATTAACTCAGTACACGCAGGCAAATTAGAACAGTCATAAAAAGTATTTGCAACAAACTTTTCATCGAACGGAATCTTTGATTCTATAAACGATACTAAGGAAAGAAAAAAGAAAAGAAAATCGTTATTACCTGTAACACGAGCAACCCTCCCTCCTAGCTCCCTACCAGCGTTACCAACAAGATGAGCGCCCAAACTGAAGCCGATAAGATGCATAGATTCGAAGGGTGCTCCGGTGACGGAATTCAAGAATGCCAGGAACTGTCCAAGACCACGACCAACTGCAGGGACTCCTCTCACGGCAGTCACGTAGTTGGAAATCGCAAGCCTTCTCCAGTCCAAAACGATGACGTTCACGTCATATTTTCCAAGATACGCTGTAAAACATAAGAGAGTAATTACATAGAACATTGTTAATTTTCATAATACGAGGGCGCAAGAATTTTATAAGAAAACTTCAATTACCATCCCTAACAACAGGGTTAATGTTGGTGTCTTGGTTACTGAGCCAGCCATGGACGACGACAACAGTTGGCACGCGAGGGTTGAAGTTAGAGTTAGTGATGGAATCAGCATTGTTCATTAGCAATGACTGCGATGAAGTAGGGTTATGCCTGAAATAAGAGTACTTCTATATGAGGTCAAGATTATAACAGTGGTTCTGCAGCAACTGCAAATGGTCAAGTTTTAGAAATGTTTGTTGTTTTTCTTCTGCCACTCAGACAGAAGTCAATGTCACAATCAAACATTGTCATTCTTTTCCAGTTTAGTCAACAATCACTTACCTGGTATACAGCAAGTATCGGTTATTAGCCGGATTCCTGGTGACTTCGTCAAGAATTGGTTGCTGAAGCGGCTCTTCTAGGTCCACGTCGTGCAAGACATCTTCTCCATCCGAGAACTGGATGAAACGTGGGTAAACATGGTTCTCAGAGTAATCAGTGTTGACCGGCACCGCAGCCGTATATGCTAGAAATGGAAACGGTTTTGATAAGCGATATTGTCTTTTATTGGCTAAATGCGTTTTGAAGAATTTATTTCTGTTATGGTTTCGATTGATAAAATTTATTCCAAAAACAATTAATAAAACCAATGAACACAAAATTTAATACAATAACAATTTCATAATAAGTATTATTTTACCTACCCGTGGCGACAAGGAACCATAGAAGTGCGGTCTTCATGATGACTATGTTAACAAAGTGATCGTATGAAAAAAATCGCGGCAATAACGGTATTTATTGAAAGTTATCATCAAGGAATTATAGATATTGATCAATGTTAGAAGATTATTAATATGATGAATGATAATTTTAGATGATTAGTATTATGGATTTTCATATATTTATTGAGTTTTGATTATTTATACCTGTTTTTGCGTACCTACAAAATAAATTACTTGTTTGCTTTATTACTATCTAAAGATCCTTAATACTATTATCTAGTACTTATCAATTAAAACTAGGTAGTTCAACAATAAGACAGTACGTGGCTGTTGATAAGGCACATGGAGTTTTTGACACAGGAGTGATAAAGACAACGCTCTACAGAGCCAAAGTTTTTTGGCAATACTGTAAGTTCCCATTAGTAACTAAAAAATCGCATTTTTGGGCCCTCCCTAATTCACTATGACCTCTCAATGATTCCTTACTTCGAAACCACGTCAATTCCTTTAATAATCACGACATCTGCTATTAACGTATTCTCTATGACACAATGAACGAAACCGCAAGAAATGAACGGAAAGTTGGCGTGGTTTGAACTGTCAAAATACATGTTGTCCGTACAGTTGACATTTCGATTCCTTGCCGTCTACAAGACACGAGACTGACATGGTATGATTTCGCGGGGAATAATAATTACCATACAAAATTGGGGCCCTGTAGTTCCGAAGATTACCTCCTACACACAAACTCGCAAATTAACTCCGTGAGCCTTATCAACAGCTGCATTCTGATCCTACGTTTAATGCTATGGCATTACCTATGGCTATCCTATAAATATTCACCGCCTCATATCACACGCATCTCGCATATATGTGAAGATAGATATAAATATTGATAGATAATTCAGATATAAAGAGATTATAGTTCAGGTTGCTTAGATTTAGATGGCCGCTTGTATCTGTCGCACTATGTTAGTTGACGTCGACAATATACATCGACTTCTACCGCGTCAATTTCTTATTCACCCGACGTACCCCGTCGCATCGCATCGCCAGCCCGCGCTTTTACTTCGTTTTTGCTTAGCATCTGTTACGAACCAAATCCCAGGCAGGATGGAATTATTCGTGAGTCCGCGATACACGGAGCCAAATCAATGACCCTTAAGGAAGTCACCTGCCATCAACAAGTGGAAGACAACTAGAGAATACACTCACCTGGATTTCAGAGTTGAGAAGCTTCAACAGGCCAATGTCGGTTCTGTGTGTGTGTGGAATGAGTATTATGTATTGTGATGTGTGTGCAGTTTGTGAACCGAACAATGATGGTGCCTTCAAGACGGACGGCGCCCGGTAGCCGGGCACGTGGTACCAGGTTACAGCCAACCGCTCCGCAATGATCTCCAACAGGACGCACGGGTCCACGAAGTTCACACAAGGGCACGCTAACTTGTTTCTAACAGTTTTAGCAATAAGGTCTGGGATCCCGGCATCCAGTTCGACACGGATAAGCCGGCAACTTAACCTCAAAATTTTTCGGGTCTCGCGACACAAACGGAGAAATGTGGTGATTTCCACCCAAATATCACAAAATAAACACGAAACCAGCCAGATTACATTGGATTAATATTATTCCATGGCCTTCAACAATATTTTCACATGCCTGCGAGACCAAAACCAAAAAAAACACGATTTTTGCAACTGGCGGGAAGATACCAATTTTCTAAGTGACAAAGACAAAGACAAAACGTCAAACCACAAGCGCGTTTCGTTTCGCGTATGGAACGCAACATCTACCCCCCTGCGGACGGGCCCCTGTCCGCTAATCAATTGGCAGTCTTGACAAAGTTGCGACCGCTCTCTTTATGACCGATCCGTCCACTAAAACCTCAGCAAATCGAGGAACCCCGTCGGTGCCAGCCACCAAATTGAGAATGCGCCCCCGGCGCCAATACAAGGGCTTAAGGTTGGCATCCTTAATCAGGACGAGGTCTCCAACTTTGGGCGGATGAGTTTTATCAGTCCACTTGACGCGCTGCTGGAGAATGTGCAAATACTCTAAGCTCCAACGCTTCCAAAAGCTCTGAGAAAGCTGTTGCACCAACTGAAACCGCGAGAGCCGATTTTGGCTCACATCAACAAAAGGATACTCCGGCAGGGCGACCAGTGGCTGTCCAATCAAAAAATGGCCCGGGGTAAGGGCCTCCAAATCGTTCGGGTCTGAAGAGAGCGGGCACAATGGACGCGAGTTTAATACAGCTTCAATGCGGCAAAATACCGTAGCTAACTCCTCAAAGGTGAGAACGGTGTCTCCCAACAATCTCCGCCAGAGTCCCTTTGCCGCTTTCACCGCGGCCTCAAAAATACCCCCCCAATGGGGGCAGGCTGGCGGGTCAAACAACCAAGTGACCCCTCGACGGGCCAATTTGTTACCAATGTCCACCTGGCTCTCGTTAAGGAAGTCATATACTTCTTTCAAATAGTTACTTGTACCCTTGTAGTTGGTACCGCAATCAGACCTGATCAGAGAGGGTAACCCACGGCGAGACGTAAATCTATCCAAAGTCGCCACAAAGGCCTCTGTCGAGAGGGAGGATACCAGCTCCAAGTGCACCGCTTTAGTTGACAGGCAGACAAATACACACAAATAGGCCTTGACAATTTTACTACTTCGCAGCGTAGAAGTCTTTATCGAAAAAGGACCAGCAAAGTCCGTTCCGACGCCTGCAAAGGGCCTCGCCTCATTGACACGATCAGCAGGCAAGTCTCCCATCTGGGGCTGCATCGTTGAGGCCTTAGTCCGGTAGCACGGCATGCAACGGAAGACGATGCTACGAATGGTACGACGAGCTGACAAAATCCAAAACTCTCGCTGCAGAATGGCCAACAGCGCATTACAACCGGCATGCGAGTTCTTTACGTGACGATCAGTCACCAACAAGTTAATCAAATGGCCCTCCTTGGGCAACAAAAGGGGGTGACGTACGCCATAAGGAAGGCTAGAGTGCCTCAACCGTCCCCCAACACGCAAAAGACCCGTATTATCCAAGAAAGGGTTTAGTTTGCTAACGGCTCCCGACAACTTAACCCTAACAGACTTCAAAGTCTCGATCTCCTTTTCAAAGTGTGCAGCCTGCACTGAGCGGACCCAAAGGAGGAGAGACTCCTGTCGCTCTTGAGGAGAGAGAACCGGTGACAGGCGCTTGACCCCTGGATTCCTAGAATTGTGAGCAAAACGCCTGATCCACGAGGTAACGTTCAACAATTTGTCGAGGGAGCTGTATCGATTCAACAAAAGATCAGGATCAAACGGTGGGTCCTTCGTCCCAACAGCGAGCACCTTAAGCCCGGGCAAAGGATCCGACATCAAAACTGGCGTTCGAGGCCAATCATCCTCGGGGCGAGACAGCCAGTCCGGTCCCCACCAAAGGGGGTGATCAATCAAGCGGGGGGCCATGCACCCACGTGAGGCTACGTCGCCGGGGTTCAAGTCTCCAGGCACGTGCCTCCAAATCAAAGGCGTTTCAGAATTTTGTATCTGGGACACTCGGTTCGCAACAAAGACCTCCAAAGAGTGGACGGACGTCTTCAACCAACACAAAACAATTTGACTGTCCGTCCAGGCGTAAGAATTCCGAATGTCTACAGATCCACCCAAAGTGCGAGCAACGTGGTTCAATAGACGCACAAGAAGCGCCGCCCCTGACAATTCTAACTTAGGGATGGTCAATGCCGTTCTGAGGGGAGCCACCTTGCTCTTGGCCATGACCAGTGACAACTTCACCTGGCCTGTCACGTTGACGGTGCGCAAATAAACAACAGCTGCATAACCGTGCGAAGACGCATCACAAAACCCATGAAGGGTAGCAGTATAGTTCCCAGGGGGAAGGATAGCGCGTGGTAACGCGACCTCGTTGACCGCAGGAAGTGCGGATACAAATTGGAGCCAATCTTCCAAAAGGGTTTCCCGAAGTGGCTCATCCCAACCAAGGTCCGCGGTCCAAAGGCGCTGGAGAAAGCATTTCGCCCAAAACAATACCGGGCATATCCAACCGTTCGGGTCAAAGGTTCTCGCGACAGTAGACAATACCAGTCGTTTAGTCCAAGTGTGAGGTGACTCCAAATCGACATCATACGTAAAGGTGTCTTGGACTGGTCGGTACTGAACGCCGAGAACGGCCAACATAGCAGGGTTGTCGGCATTTTCAAACAAATGAGGATCCTGCTTGTGATCCTCTTGCACGTCTTCCAATAGTGCTGGCGAGTTGGACACCCACTTACGCAACTCATAGCCAGCGGAAGCCAGAATTTGAACCAACTCGTCACGCAACAGGATAGCTTCCTCAACCGTGGAAGCCCCAGTGCAGACGTCATCAACATACAAGTCCGTTTTCAAGATGGCGGACGCCCTAGGGAACTTCAAGCGTTCTCGGTCAGCAAGCTCCCAAAGCGAACGAATAGCGACAAAGGGGCTCGATCGAAGGCCGTACGTATTCGTGTTGAGCTCGTAAACAATCATAGGGTCCCGCGGGTTCTCTCGCCACAGGATCAACTGATAACGTCTGTCATCCCGGTGAATAACCGTTTGCCGGAACATCATTTTGATGTCAGCCACAAAGACCACTTGATGACGACGGAAAGACGTGATGACGTCACAAAGGTCCCTCAACAATTTGGGGCCGGAGTGCAGGCAATCATTCAAAGAGATACCAGAGGAAGTCCGCGCAGACCCATCAAACACTGTGCGCAGCTTACCGGTGGATGCCTTGAGGACCGCGTGATGCGGCAGAAAGTAATGCTCAACTGAGCGCCAATCCAAATTTGACACTGACATGTGTCCCAAGTCTGCGTACTCACGCATGAAATCTAAATATTTCTGCCGCAGCACCGGGTCCCTGGCCATACGGCGCTCCATCGCCAACAATCTCTTCTCGGCCATAGGTCTCGACTCGCCGAGAGGTGGTCGCACTGCAACAAAAGGTAACCGTGTCACGAGCCGACCGGAACGGAGTCGACCTGTGTTGTTCTGATAGAACAACTCGCACTCCTCATGTTCCGGGTTCAAGCGGGCCACTTGCGGGGGCTCCTCAACCTCCCAAAACCTCTGAACAGCGTCAGAAAGAGCGGAGCCGGATGCCAACGCAAAATCAGGCTCAGGTGGTGGGGCAGCCTTCAACACTGGGCCCATCACCGCAAAGCCAAAGATGGTCGAGACAGCCACCAAACCGTTCGGCTGCAAGACTTTTATATTACCCAGCATTATTCTCCCTAGTACATCGGAACCCAATAACAAATGCGCTGTACAGGGGGAATCAAACCGGGGGTCAGCCAAGTTCAGGCTTGACGTCAACCGGAGAGCATCAAAAGACAACTGACATGCAGGATGACTTCCTAAAATCTTAGACAGAACCAGGGCCGGAGCACCAATTTTAGGGTAGACACAACTCACAGGAGTGAGCTCAAACCAAGTTTCTCCCTCAACAGTGGTGACAGCCGTTTCGCCCACTCCCTGAATCCTGCCTGAAAAGTCAGACACATTCAGGCCCACCTGCCCCGCTAACCATGATGACAAAAGGCAACCCTGGGCTCCCGTGTCCAAAACAGCACGGACCACAACAGAGTCTCCCAGGGGCCCCCAGACCTTGACCGATGCCGTTGGCAACAAAACCGTCTCGATCTGGCGGGATGCTGTAGCGGGGCAGGCGCCAACTTCCTAGCAATGTCTGGGCGGCGACCGATCGCCGCATCCAGGCTGCGGTCTATCCCGATGAGGATAGTAGTCAAACTCCTCGTCCGCGCGATGTCCTGAGCCGCGCGCCATCGCTGGAGGGGCATATCCCACTTGACGCCTGAGTGGCGGGGGGCGCGACTCCAAACGGGGCTGTTCCGTCAACGGAGGGGAGGGAAGGCGATGCTGGTCGGGCCAATGTCGCCTAGCAGCAGCTGCATAATCGCCTTCACGAGGAGACGTAAGGCGGTCGCGCGGGTCCCGATCAACTGGCGCGGGGGGTGGTGTACGGCTGTCAAAATTGCGGGCCCCTCCTCGGTTCTGAACCGGCGAGCGAGGAGCCCGGTGCTCATCTCCATTATACCCCCCCGTGCGCGAACCCCCATCAGAGGCTGGTCTGGCAGAGCGGTTCGCGTTGGCGCACAAAACTTCAAGATGTGAACCCCTACAAATGGAACAAGGGCGGGGGCTGGGGCAATCCCGATGAAAATGATTCCCCAAACAAGAGAAGCACAGACGGCGTGCATTGGCAACTCGGCGGCGGGCACTCACGTGCAACTCCAAGAAGGCCGCGCAAGTGGCTACGCCATGTCCCGTGGCCTTACAATAGCCGCAAGCAGGCTTACTCTGGGTGCCACCAAAACGGGGGGCGGGGCGACCATCAACAGGCCCGACAGCCCTAGTCCGTCCCTGGGCCCTTGGCCGAGAGGGCGGTTGGGTTGACCCCGTGGCGCCACTGGTGTTATCTAAAAATCGACACTCATCTTCCAAGAATTTGACGAGGTCGTCAAAGGGCGGCAGATGAGAGACGCTATCCCCACCATACCGTTGCTCAAAACGGGACCTCAAATCGGCCGGAAGCCGCTGCAGCACTATGTGCACCAAAAAATAGGACCAATGGTCCACCGGCAATTCCAATCGTTTTAAGGCGTTGGTTGCTGCCAGCAATGGATTCAACAAGTCAGTACGCAATGCTGACAATCTGGTAATAACCGGCAATCCCAAAATCTGACCAATGTGGACGTCAGCCAAACAACGTTTGTTCTGATACCGCCGGGAGAGAAGTTCCAGAGCAGTAGGGTAGGCCGAGTCGGTCACCGGCAAGTGCTGTACCAAGGCTCTGGCCTCACCTCTTAGGACTGACAACAAATAGGCCAACTTTTGGGCGGGTCTGAGGTCAGAGCGCGAATCAACCAAACTTTCAAAAAGATTTTGGAACCCCAGCCAGTGGTCCAAGCGACCGTCAAAGTGTGGCAGTTCCAAAGTAGGCAAACTAGTCAATAGTCCGCGGCCTGCAGCAACAGAGGTCTCTGCCTTGACCTTGACAGGGTCCCGGCTCTTTAAAATGTCCCGGGCACGCATACTTATGACGTCACCCAGGTTCAAAATCTGGTCATAATCCCCAATAACCTTGTCACGGGCTGCTTGACCCAGTGCTTCCAGGTCCAAATCCAAAACAAATTCATTGAAGCGAGTAAACAAGGTGTCAACCGCACTCAGTCTCGCATCCAACTGCTCATACCGGGCAAGCGTGGCCTCTTCCAGATCTAGGCGCTCAGCGGTTGCCGCAGCAGAGGCAAACCATCTTAGCTGTGAGGTCAATCCACCAATGGCTTCCTTTGCAGCTTTCAATGAGGCCATTGCAACAAATATCAAATAAAACAAAATTAAATTCAATTAAATAATCCACCATTCAGTACCAGGGCCCACACAAAACACCTCCCTGTAGGGCCCAGACTGGGTACCTACCTGTACAGCTAACAAACTTAAGTTTGAATTTTATTGCTATACAAACAAACAATTAATTATTAAACTCAATAATAATATGTCGTAGACATCCAAACAGACTTAAATAGGTATCAACAACATGGGCCGTAACATTAATTAATCTTATTTAATTATGTTTCAAGTACTGGGCCCCTGACATTGGCAACAAATCGGTGCTTCTAAATACTTTAACCTGACAATAAGTGGTGAATTCAACAGTAACCACGCTCTGCTACCAAATGTTACGAACCAAATCCCAGGCAGGATGGAATTATTCGTGAGTCCGCGATACACGGAGCCAAATCAATGACCCTTAAGGAAGTCACCTGCCATCAACAAGTGGAAGACAACTAGAGAATACACTCACCTGGATTTCAGAGTTGAGAAGCTTCAACAGGCCAATGTCGGTTCTGTGTGTGTGTGGAATGAGTATTATGTATTGTGATGTGTGTGCAGTTTGTGAACCGAACAATGATGGTGCCTTCAAGACGGACGGCGCCCGGTAGCCGGGCACGTGGTACCAGGTTACAGCCAACCGCTCCGCAATGATCTCCAACAGGACGCACGGGTCCACGAAGTTCACACAAGGGCACGCTAACTTGTTTCTAACAGTTTTAGCAATAAGGTCTGGGATCCCGGCATCCAGTTCGACACGGATAAGCCGGCAACTTAACCTCAAAATTTCTCGGGTCTCGCGACACAAACGGAGAAATGTGGTGATTTCCACCCAAATATCACAAAATAAACACGAAACCAGCAAGATTACATTGGATTAATATTATTCCATGGCCTTCAACAATATTTTCACATGCCTGCGAGACCAAAACCAAAAAAAAACACGATTTTTGCAACTGGCGGGAAGATACCAATTTTCTAAGTGACAAAGACAAAGACAAAACGTCAAACCACAAGCGCGTTTCGTTTCGCGTATGGAACGCAACAGCATCCTTTCTTACTTTTTAACCGACTTCCAAAAAGGAGGAGGTTATATGTTCGACTTTATGTATGCATGTTTTTATGTATGTTCACCGATTTCTCCGTCATTGTGGACCTATTTTAAATATTATTTTATTGTTTCAAAGGGTATGGTCCTGAGGTGGTCCCATTTAACCAAGTCGGAATCTGATGAGGGAATCCCATGGAAATCGAGGGAAACCCTCAAATTTTATAGGCACACCTATAGCTATTTGAGTATTTTTTATAGTAACTCATGCATTTGCTTTCGGAAAGCACCATTTGGTGAAGATGATAAAGACCACAGATGGCCATCGGAACTATTCAATAATAAGTACTTTACGTTTTGCGATTCGATTAGGTAATTTGAAGTTGTTTGCTAAGCAATTTATGCTCGTTACAATGCGTATGGTGAAGCGGAGCTGATGGTGACTTTTCAATCAGCTCCAGTTCTCCTGTTTCTTACTAGGAGAACTCCTCAACAATTAACGTTCCTGCATCGGGAAAAACAATATTTTGTAAAAGGTGATGAACTGACCCACTAAAACAGTGAAAAATAAAAACTTTTTACAAAAAAACAACCGACTTCCAGAAAACACTACAAAGTGAAATATAACTTTAATTTCAGAAGTCGGTGGCAAAAAACTAAAATACAGATCCAAAGACACCAACTTCCGAAAATAAAGTTATTTTTCACTTTGTAGCGTTTTTTGGAAGTCGGTTGTTTTGTTTTTGAAATGAAGAATTTTCTTTTTGCTCGGCTTCTGGTATTATTGTGATGTTAAAACTCATACCCTTTCCTTAAGATAAGGCTGTGAAATGCAAAAATAATTTTTAAATCCGACTGGTAGTTTCAGAGATAGCGCGTTCAAAAAAACAATCTCTTCATCTATTAGTAATATTAGTATGGATTAATTATAAAATAATCACGTTTTGTAAGCTACGTTATCATGATACGCAAATAAATAATTTCAAAGTAATTACGTTGTTTGCTTGATTTTTTTTTATAGCAAATCAAAGTTCAGGCGACATGCCTAAGTATGTCTTATCAGAATTGATAAATTGACAATAATATTTAGCTTGGAAATAACTTAATTCCCGTATTAAATCTTAGTGAATTCTATGGTCCCTACGCATATGCGTAACTGTTCAGCTTGTGGTTTAAAAACTTGATCGCCTCGTAGACATATTAGAATTGTAATATCTGGAACATTTTCAGACTTGTATCTTTTAACATCTTTTCTGTTTTACTCCTAGATCAACGCAATGTAGGTCATCAATCAATTTAGCCTAGCGTAAGTACACTGCTGTATAATTTTCATGGGCCTTTATCAAGTAGTGCTATAATACTTGGTTTTTCAGCTTTTGCAATCAGTATATCGTAGCTTTCTTTTCAAGGTTGTTGTTCCAATTAGAATGACAACAGTCTATGTATAATGTTGTGAAATGTGTATTGAAGTAATCAATATGCAAGCGATTTTGATTACAAGTGTGTCATGCAATTAACGTGCTGGCCACGCAGTACAAATATTGTGTCAGCAAACTTTTAAGATATTTTTTTGGAGTATAAGCAGCTCACGCCACCGTACCACCGTACATGCGCACCGCACATTGAACTTGTTAAACAACAAAGCGTCGAGATATTCAATAACTGGAGTAATTGAATGTTGTGCTGTTGAACTTCTTGAACAACTGTGAGTCACTTTCGTCAATGGATATGTTCGGAAGGCTATTGGTGCTGCCATCTGTCGTCAGGTTGATGCAACTACTACTACGGTCTACATTTTCAGCTGTTATTAAAATATCAGACATTGATTGAGTGCGGTGTTTCGATCTAAACGTTATGTTTTCAAATGAATCCGTAATAATAATATAATTTAAAGTAACTTGGTCCTTAGTTAACTGGGATTTGAAGTCGCATCCACTTTGCACTTTTATTCAAATGACGGTGGACTAAAAAAAAGTTTAAGTACTTTTGTTCCGCAAAATAATTAGTGGTTAAACAAACTTACCTGAAGTGAAGTTTGACCGCAATTACACGAGTCGCTGCATCCGAAGAGATTTACATGATTCACTAGGTAGTACACTCCTCAATGTACTAGGCATCGCACAATTTTTAGATAAAAAACTAAAAAATAAAATTAGATATAAACGACTACCGTAGTACCTGCCGTGGAGGGGCGTCCGCCGCGCCCGCCCAAGTAACATTTTAAACTGTATAAAAGCTGTATTATGGACTATTTGTTTACTGCAGGCTGTTAAACGTGCTGTATAAAGACTGTATAGCAAGCTATACAGCCCTTGTAACTCTGAAATGGGCCCCAAAATTATACAGCTTTAAGTGTAGATTTAGCTGTATAACAGCTGCATAATAGCTGTACTATTTGGCTGGCTAAGATACTATTTAGATACTTTTATACAGCTTCCATTCTCTAATTTTCTTTTTTATTCTTTTATACAGACTCAGGCTTGTGAAAATCTTAATAAAAGAATAAATATATTATAATTGTGTTCGTGGTTGAATTTATTCTCCATTTTATTTACTATGTGCCATATCTGAAGATAAGTGAAAAAATATTTAATAACCAAGTGGTAAGTACTCTTTCCTGTTTATCGTTGTTGTTATGCTTGCGACTGATATTTTTATGTGAGTATGCATACTAGTTTTAAGCTCAAAACTCACGCCCCTTCGAAATAAGGAATATACATACATTTTTTCTGTAACAACAAATATGTGATCAAATCTGAAAACAGTTTTAAGAGTATCCCGGACTGTTCTATTGATAGTAAACGTAATTGTGTGTACTATACAGTTAAAATCTTTTGTAATTTTGTACTGAAATTTCAAAAACAAACAAAAAAATATCTCGTAAAATTGCAATGCAATTTATAAATTATTATAAAATGGCGTCCTTAGTTTATACAGCTCTTGCTCTTCTAGTACCCCTTAATACAGCTTTTTGCATAACAGAGTCGTTATTTAAGAACGTATCTCAGCCTAAAGAGTAACATTGTCTGTACATTAGTATTTAAGTACTGTAGAAGCTGCCTTAAATTCTTATTCATATTCATTAATACAGTTAATTAGGGTTCAGTTGAAAATATAGAAAACCTCATTATGATCCAAGGCCCGTAAGGCGGTGAGCAAGGAATCGGATAATAATTTACCAAATAGTAGTTACTGATAGCAAAAAGAAACAATGTATTGTTTTTATTTATAGAGATGTATTGTATCTAATTTAAATACTGAAGCAAACACTACAGAGTGCAACAGTTTAATTTATTTTTATTTTATATATATTTGTATCTTAACTCTTGTTCACTTAACAAATTGGCAACTGATCAAAATTATGACTCCGTGTTGTTATTAGTTGTATCCAATAAATAGACTGATTTTAGGTTATATTAGTTTCAAAATAATCGATAAGCTGGATAATTGTGTATGCCAACACTATAATAATAACTTTAATCTTCTAAAACACGAAAAACTGTAAAAAGGGAAAAATGTACGCCAATCGCATAAGGCTTTAAAAAGGAGTAAATCTAAACTCTTCTACATGAGACAGAATTGAATTAAACTATTATAAAGGGAACTGCTTGCTAAGAGTATCCTAGATTTCCGTTGTACAGCTATTATCAAGCTTAACTTGAAGGCTGAACAATAGAGTAATTTTACACCAATATTCAGGCTATAACAATATTTAATGCTCTTGTGCAGAAGTAGGTTATATAAAAGTATAATTTGAGAGCAGTATACAGTTATTGTCTTATAAAGTTGCTGAACGCAGTTTTTTACGCCGCGGTCTGTATTTTAGCATTTTCCAATGCTATTTAAAAGCTAAAGGTAAAAATTTAGGCTCTATACAGCCGTTAATCAGCTATACTGTATACAGTTGTACAGTTATACTAAAGTACAGTCCTATACATATTTTTACACTCTTATACAACATTTATTAAGCTTATAGCTGGTAATGCGCTGGTAAATATAATATTTTTCCGCTTAAATGTTACTTGGGCGGCCATCTACGATCGTTCACTTGTCATTCATTTAAGAGGGCTATTTATCTTAAATTATATTTAATATCGGGATTTATTGCAAATAAGGGCTGGGCGGGTTTGTAAATCTCTTCGGATGCAGCGACTCGTGTAATTGCGGTCAAACTTCACTTCAGGTAAGTTTGTTTAACCACTAATTACACTTCGTCGCTGCATCCTCGAGATTTACATGATTCACTAGGTAGATGTTCGGAGTTTTGAGATAAATAGCCAAACATTAGTGGTAAAGAAAATAAATGCATCTAATGACATATGTTTTATTTTTAACACAGCCTTATGTATTATCAAATTATATCAACGAAGTGATTATACAAAAATTAATATATAGGTATATAATGGTAATTCTAAACGTTATTTTCATAAACAGCGCGAGCAAAATCATCGGTTTCCTCTGTAAGCAGAGGTCTGTTATAAAATTTGCCAAATATTAGAGAATTACCAGACCAACCGGCAGTCTTTTTAATTAAATCTATAGAAATACCTCTACGACCAGCCGCTGACGTAGCCGCGTGGCGCGTGCTATGTGACGTAAATATTGTGGTGTCTATACCACTATCTGCTAACGTCTGTTTAATCCAGCGGCTAATCGTAGAGGAGCTGGCGTTGTGGACTGGTCTTTTTGTAGTTAATAATAACCTTTCGGTATTTGACTCAGTCCTAAATGTATCTGTAACATTAATATATGAACATAAAGTCCTTCCTGGACATATCTCTATTTTATTAGGAAAAAATGGGATAATCAAACGGGGTGCTTGTCTGCCAGGTGCAGAGGTTTTTAACAAATCATCAATTGTTATTATAATATTTGAATCACAAATATTTATATTAGACAGACGAATAAAGGATAACGTCTGCACGCGTTGTGCAGTCGACAACGCAAGCAGAGTTACCAGTTTTTTTGTTAATTTATTTAAACACAGATTTTCATTAGGAAAATAATTGAACAAAAAGTCTAAAACTACATTAGTGTCCCAAGTAGACTGATATCGAGGGAAAACTGGTTTCAGTCTAAAAATACCTTTCATAAATCTGCTGACAATATCATTTGTACTTAAATGTCTACCTATAATTAAACCGAGTGCCGAACGATAGGTGTTCAATGTAGAATACCTGGCTCCTGTTTCAAATTCTCTGGACAAAAATTGCAGTACCGGTTGTATAGATGCGGTGTAGCAGTCTACCTTATGGGTTTGACAAAACTGCCACCATTTTCTGTAAGCGATATTATATTGTTTTAATGTATTAGTAGATAAAGAAGCAGTGATAACTTTTATAGTTTCTGGAGTCAATGATTTTCGAGAAAATGCTTCCCCGATAACAAGCATGATACCAGGGTAAGTTTCTTCCAAAGGGGGTGCTGCGTTCTGAAAGGAGATAAAAGGAGATCACTACTTGGTCCGTGGTAAACAGGTTCCCTTATCTGTAAAGATGTAAACAGTGGATACCATGGCTGACTAGGCCAATACGGGACTATGAGCACTCCTGTAGCCTTATCAGAAATTATTTTTCGTAAGCACTTGAGAATCAACGAAAAAGGTGGGAACGAGTAAAAGTTTAAGTTTCCCCAATCTAAAGTAAATGAATCAATATCGAAAGCGTGTGGATCTCTTTTCCAAGACACATATTTATGACATTTCGCATTCACACAAGTTGCGAATAAATCAATCTCTGGAGTACCAAAATGAAGGATTACGTCATGAAACGCTGAATTAGATAATTCCCACTCGGTGTCGACATTGATGTGCCTTGATTCTTGGTCAGCTTCCGTGTTGTCTTTTGACTTAATGTAGGAAGCAAAAATGAAGAGACTACGCTCCTCACACCACTGCCAGATCTCACGCGCTATATCATTAAGGTGTGTATATTGAACACCGCCCATCCTATTAATATATGATATTGCAGTAGTGTTATCTATTCTTAAAAGAATTTCTTTGTCTACAAGGTCCTTGGCAAAACATTTTAAACCAATAAAAGCTGCTTTTAATTCTAATAAGTTTATATGGCTTTGGGCCTCAGACATACTCCAAAATCCACCACTGGTTTCTCCGTTACAAACTATACCCCAACCCGTTAGAGACGCATCGGAAAAAATCTCCAAGTAGTATTTGTTTTGACGGATTGGACAAAACGCATTCATGATGTTTGTCTTCCACCACGAAAAATCAGGTTCTAGGTTATTAGGAATGATCATATCAACATCGTAATCTCCATTTGAGTTTTGAAGCGCGAGATATTTAATTCTTTCAAATCGCTTGGTATACACCCACCCATAACTAACTGCTGGGCACGATGACGTAAGCAATCCCAAAAACTTTGCAAATTCTCTGATAGATAAAAAACGTTTGTTGGAATATCTATCGATTATCTCTAGAACCTTCAATCGTTTTATTAATGGCAATTTTAAAGTCATGTCCATTGAGTTTAATTCAAAACCTAAAAAAGTTTTGACTTGGCTGGGAACTAAATCACTTTTATTAATGTTTATCACAAATCCGAGTTTTTCTAACAAGTCGGTGATTATTTTTACATCATGAGAGCAGCTTTCAAATGTTTTATTAATACATAACAAATCGTCTAAATAAATAACCAGCATAATCCCTTGTTTTCTGAGGTATGTAATCACTGGTTTCATTAATTTAGTAAAAATCAAAGGTGCTGAACATAAACCAAAGGGTAAACACTGAAATTCATAAGTCTGATTGTAAAACCTAAACCGTAGATATTTTTTGCTATTTGCATAAATTGGGATTAAAAAATACGCCTCCTTAAGGTCAATATGGGCCATGAAATATGACTTTGATAATAATTTAGAAGCCGTTCTAACGTCTTCCATTTTAAAATGTTGTGGATCAATATAACTGTTTAATTTTTTAAGATTAAGAATAAATCTATGGGTACCGTCACTTTTCGGTATCAAAAAAATATTTGAAATAAACTGGCCCTGAATGTCTTCACAATTTACTATTGCACCTGATAACAAAAGCTTTGAAATTTCAATATTAAGACTATTAGCCTCTTGGAAAGAAAACGATTTATTAACTGGTTCTGCATACTGAATAACGGGTCGATTAAAACGTATTTTATAACCATGATATATACACTGTAAGATTACAGGATCTTTAGTTATGCTTTTCCAAGCTGTTACAAAGTGTCGTAACCGACCAGCATGTTTAATTACCTCTATTCGGGCTTCGGAGGTGCCTTCGGGGCTGTCTTCGCCGCGCTGTACCGTTCTGTCGACGCTGGATATCTCCGTGTGTTTAGGTTGGAGGCTTGTGTCCTGGGCCCACTCGACCTGCCTCTGTAGTTCTGGTGACGAAGTGGGCGCCTCGAGTTTCCCTGACGATAATTATTAGAGCGTGTCGATCTGTGGGAGGTAGATGGTTGAGGCTCAGTCCTCTTTATCTGTAATCCAGATTTTTCAGCCATCTTGGACGCCTTGATTTTATCGCCCAAATTCTCTCCGAAGAGAAAAGTATCTCTCTTAACTCCTTGAACAATATTCAAAAACTTTTTATCCAAGCTGAATGTAACTAACTTCCTTCGGTTAGCGGTATTTTGGCAATGTAAATCTAACAATATTTGGGCTGTTTCCGAGAGCTTTTTTTATAATTTCTGCCTTTTCTACATTGCCATCAATTACTGATGACAGTAGGTTAGTGATACCCGCTATACCAATGCCTAGATGGTTTTGTGTCCATTCAAGACGCTTATCCCTGTTTCTGGAAGATTCCGTTAAGACAGAGGATATTTCTTGATTAAGTTTTGGGGCCTTAATAAGTTGAAAATTCTCCGGGGTCAAAATATTACTAAACAGCTTTTGTTTCTGTTCTTTACCTAGACCTTCCATAATAATCTTTCCCCAACGTTTGGAGATCTCTTCTCTGATTTTTGGCCCGAACACCTCATCTTTTTCCTTAGATTCTCCAAGAACCTCTAATATATCAGGCGGGAGGGCCTCCACAATTTCAGGTGCGGCGCTAGTACCAGCGCCGCCAGTAACGGTATCAGAGATAGTGTGTTGTGGAACTGTCACCACAGATCGAAAGTTAGACTGAGTACCAT
Source organism: Luperina nickerlii (assembly GCA_963855955.1). Lineage (NCBI taxonomy): Eukaryota > Metazoa > Arthropoda > Insecta > Lepidoptera > Noctuidae > Luperina > Luperina nickerlii. Next base: position 9,454,724 of record OY979677.1, on the reverse strand, counting down.
CTGATTGGTAATGCTCAGAGGATTCGTAGTCGGGAGGTAAGGAGGCAGGTCCTGAGTGGCCAGACTCAACATCTGGAACGATATTTCGATCTACTATACATTGGCTCAAGTTTGGCTTCAAACAATGACAACAAAAGGATTTGATCGCATCAAACCACTTGACAATAATAGTCACTTATTATAGACGGTCGTAATCGCGTCACGACACTTAGCTATTTATACATTATTTGTTTTAATTTGACCGGGATCTCATCACGGTACTTGCAAAATATGCATAGGAAGGTAGGTGCTTAATAACATAGGTACATATTCCATAATGGAAAAAACAAATTGGAACGACTGCCATCTCGTCGCAGTACACATCGCCTAATGCATTTAACTAATTGATTACAAAGTAGCCTCGATACAAAAGGATTCCTTTTTTATAATGAACATTATAATGGAACAACAACATTACAAAGTCATGAGTCATACCGCACTTATACGAAAATCAAGACACTTGAAAGAATCATAACTATTGAACTCGGTGACTGATAGGTTAAAACCACCGATACCCATGATAGGAAATAACACCGTTAGTAGGTATTACGTTAAATCTGACTAACCTTCATCACTGGATGTGTGTTCGCGTTGCCTTTGTAAACGCTTTTCCAGTCGCCTTATTTTGCGCCTGATGGTCCCTGGATCATCTTCATGTCGTCTTCGTCCCATGGTCACAAGAAAACACACCCGAATTTGATAAAAATAGATGGAATATTTTTAATAAGTACCCACAATATTAATGTTGCGATGCCCGCACAAAAGAAGCGAATGACAAGTGAACGATCGTAGATGGCGCGGCGGACGCCCCTCCACGGCAGGTACTACGGTAGTCGTTTATATCTAATTTTATTTTTATTTTTTAGTTTTTTATCTAAAAATTGTGCGATGCCTAGTACATTGAGGAGTGTACTACCTAGTGAATCATGTAAATCTCGAGGATGCAGCGACGAAGTGTAATAACCGAACTATCCAAAAAAAAATTTCACTTTGTCAATTCAATACATGTTACAGGCAGGAACTTCGCAATGTAGAATATTTCATTCTCACACTATTGAATACTCTTCACGTTAATCACAGTTACCTACACTTAATTTGAAATTGATTTCGACAAACCATGAGTAGAATATTTTTTAACGTTTATTTTCGGTGTTCACATGCAGAATCCTTTGCAAACACTTTCACTGCGTTATTGGTAGACACTTTCACTATTGCGTTAGTTTTCAGCACAATAAATACGGGAAAAATATTTTAAACAACGATTAATTACGGAGCCGATGTTGTTCGCGACCGTTGACACAAAACTTCATATTTTGCAATCATCTGCCTAGCCTTTTCCCAACTATGTTGGGGTCGGCTTACAGTCTAACCGGATGCAGCTGAATACCAGTATTTTACATGGAGCGACTGCCTATCTGACCTCCACAACCCAGTTACTGAGTAATACGATACCCCTTGGTAAGACTGGTTGTCAGACTTTTGGGCTTCTGACGACCCGTAACGACTGTCAAAGATCCAGTGTTATTCTAATTATGTTGGTAAGACTTGTACTACTCATAATAGTACATACCTTCATAATATGACGTTCTGCATAGTTAAGTAAAACACAAAAAGTTAGCGAAGATCAATTTTATTACATAGCCAGGAATTAGAAAGGATATCTTCTGCCGGTGTTAGCGCGGAACCTTCCAGATCTGAAAATAAAATGGAAATTGTTAATTTTTTCCCAATGGACATGCGTTTGTATTTAGCTTGAAAACTCTGTTATTTCTTTTCATAAATAAACACAATCAATAATAAATAAATAATTAATACGAAATTCTGGGTTTCCAAACGACAGTAAAGCAGAAGACAAAAATCTCACCCCCGTTTCCTCAGATCACTGTTGCCCATTTTGAGTCGTTGGCCAGTGCAGTTATCCCAAGTGATTTGCCATGAGCTTGAGCACGCATTTCCATAAATGTGGTTGTATGAGACAGTAGCAGCGAAGTATCTCCAAGCATTGTTATGGTTGCAGATGTTAGTAAGGCAGCCAGGTTGGCTGATACCACCATTGACGTAGAAGTCAGCGTTGGCGACGTCAGTTCCAATGCCGAGTCCGCCGACCGTGTAGCCACCATCGGTGTGCATAGCCTCGACATAGACTCCATCGTTGGCGTTAATGCGGTCAGAGTTTAAGTTCCATAGGGGACCAGCGGGGTCCAGACCTAAAAATTAATATATAGTTAGGGCATACTTGAGGCATTTTAATGTAATGTATAGGATTGTTTCAGAAAATAGTAATCACCTGTGACACGAGCGACTCTTCCCCTAAGCTCTCTACCAGCATTGCCAACAAGATGAGCACCCAAACTGAAGCCGACAAGATGCATATTTTCGAAGGGTGCTCCAGTCACGGAGTTTAGAAAAGCCAGGAACTGTCCAAGACCACGACCGACAGCTGGGACTCCATTAGCGGCCGTCACGTAGTTGGAAATCGCAAGCCTTCTCCAGTCCAGAACGATGATGTTGACGTCATATCTCCTAAGATACGCTATAAAAACGCAAGACAATATTTAAATAACGATAAAACAAACCCTGACAGTAAGACATAAGAATTTGATGAGAATAATGTAATTACCATCTCTGATAACAGGGTTAATATCGGAGTCCTGGTTGCTGAGCCAGCCGTGGGCGATGACTACGGTGGGCACGCGAGCGTTGAAGTTCGAATTAGTGATCGAACCAACATTGTTTATGACCAATGTCTGCGATGAGGAAGGGTTGCGTCTGAAATAGGAATTCTTGATAGGTTAAGTTTAGGTTTTTTCTTATCAGATCACCAAAATTGTGAAAATAACATATTCTATTAAAAGTTTTATTCACTTTCGGTACTCGTCCATCAGAATTTTACAAAATCTTTTCCTCCTACCTGTTTATTCATGAAGAAGCTAATTGTTGTTTGAGAATACGCCTTTCGACCGTACGATAATTAATTTCTTAATTAGAAAGTATTGCTTACCTGGTAAATAACAAGTATATATTGTTAGCCGGGTTCCTGTTGACATCGTCAAGAATTTCCTGATCAAGTGGAGCTTCTAGGTCTACATCATGCAGGACTCCTTTTCCATCCGGGAACTTTATGAACCGTGGATAAACATGGTTCTCAGAGTAGTCAGTGTTTACCGGCACCGCAGATGCGGTATATGCTAGAAAAGCAAACGGGTTTAGTAAATAATGAGGTTTTATTTACTAAAGATAATAAGTCTTCGGAGCTTGGAGTCCAGTTCCATTATGGAGTCTGTTTATTAAAAGTCTTAAGTCAGAGAGTAGGTACGTTTTAATCAGAAATCGCTCAATCAAGAATCACTCAATCAAGAAGCACTCAATTATGAATTGCATAAGTCGCATGATTATCGGAACGAAGTTTCTTATACTTAGCACGTTATACTTTGCACACTTTGACAATGAGAGCTAGACCGAAAAAAGTGTAACATTTTGACAGCCACGACACTTTTGATATAGTATGTGTGTCTTTACAAGCGTATGTCACTAAAATTGAATGTGCTGATTAAATAGTTTTATAATACCTAATTAATTATTAAAAAAATATATAGAATAAACAAAAACTATACACAATTTTATTACCCTTTCTTCATTATATTTTTTTTCGTCCAGATACTCTCAAACGATAATTTATTTAATTGTGCTTGTTATTTAATACACAATATACAGACCAGCCCATCAAGCTACTAAAATCTGTCAATTTTCTTTAATAGATTTTCAACTTTATTGCTGAAGCACAAGGTTCAAAGTTGATTGGGAAAATTTGATAGTTTCAGGAAGCTTGATGTGCTGGCGTCTGTGTAACGAAACGAACTTCGTTCCAACCGGGTGTCCCATGACACTTCTCGACGTTTTATTTCAAACAATTGTTCTGAATTATAAATTTTTACATTTAACATGTTTAAATATTTGTATGCCAGTCGTTGGCGAAACATGTAAGATCATAATTTCTATTTATAAAACCTTAATGTAGGTAAGTACCATATTTTAAAACAAATAAATATATTATATTCTATGAACACCGATAATATCTAACTTGACCGAACATGCATACTAATGACCATAGAATTAGTCGATCAAAAAAAAGTCGATTCAAAATCGAAATATTTATTATTTCATCTCAGGTTTTAATCACAGGAGGCAGTGGGGTGATTGCGTAACACACTAAAGGTAAGAATGGCTTTAATTTCGACAGTTCAACAACATTAATTGCGTTATTTACGTTGTTGAGCAGGCAAATTTTTCGAACATATAAAACAGTGGATAAGCAATATCCTTCAAAATGATAGTCTGTTATACAATTAGGGTGCTATTCAACAAATTCGTTTCACTTACCCGTGGCGACAAGGAACCATAGGACAGTTTTCATAATCACTGAAAAAATGGAGAAATCGTGTGCATCCATTCGACACAACAGCTGTATTTATTGCAAATTTATCATTCGTGTAATCAACTGATCGATTTTTGTTGATTATCTCTCCGACTTTGCTGCCAAATTATGAATTGATGTTACTAGTACTATCTTAATAAGTAATTAGGTATTTAACGTTATCTGTAAAGATACATGTGATAAGTACAATGCTATAGCTACTTGGAAATTAAGTTTGATTTGTATTTTTGAAGTGAAACTTTTTTAGGTGCGTTGGGCTTTTTTTGAGATGGGAAAACACCATTGGACTCGCGCTGCGCATGGTTTGATTATAAGACGATTAAAAAAAATACCCGCTTCGGATGTGTTCGGCTGCCTTCGGGATGTACTCGGTTTTAATGTATATGTCGCAGGGATATGATAAAAACAGGGATTTGGGCAAATCCCTAAGGGATTTGATCAAACCACGGAGGATGTTAAAATAACAACAAGTTTTTATCATTTCCCTAAGCAAATCTGGTGATCTGACAAATCCCACTAAAGAAATCTAGTGATTTGAACAAATCCCTAAATTGGTTCAGTGAAATGATAAAAATAACTTTTAAATAACTCTAACGTTTAATATATGTATATAAAAACGTCATTATGGTTAACACCCCGACTCAGAGTACCCCGACTCGGATAGGTTAGGTTAGAAGGCTAAGGCGGGAGCGAAGCGGAGCGGAGCTCCCGCCTTAGCCTTCGTGGTTATTTTTTTTTAAACCACCCAGAAATAGGAGCCCCGCGAAGCGGGGCTCCGTCGACCTATCTTAACGCAGGTGGTAATTAGTTACTAGTTATGTTTAATATCTACTTAGGTGACTATTAGCTATAACTACGATAGAACTTACAAAGAATAAAACAAAGAAAAAATACTTTTAAATATTTCTTAAACAAAATACAAAGAACTGGACATGTTTTATTATTATTTCACTGAATCAATTTAGGGATTTGTTCAAATCACTAGATTTGCTTAGGGAAATGATAAAAACGTGTTGTTATTTTAACATCCTCCGTGGTTTGATCAAATCCCTTAGAGATTTGCGCAAATCCCTGTTTTTATCATATCCCTGCGACATATATCCGATATGTCAGTGAGTGATGGCAAAGTATCCTGTTTGTGTTTTGTATTCACTTCAGTCGGCACTCCCTGAGTGCCACTGTTTTTTTTTTCATCTATTTCCCTTATAATTATAGTCTACGTTTTTAATTACTGTCCATTGCAGAGCAAGGGCCTCTTTTCATACAGAAAAGATACGAGCATTGATCACCATGCTTATTCAAGACCGCACGATGGCGAATTCAAACTTATATTAACCATAAGTCAAGGTTTTCTCACGATGCGCTTGCACCTGACCTGACAGCTTAAGAAAGAAAACGCGACCGGGAGTAAACTTGACAGAGGAGGACGCCATAAAGCATCATGAAAATCGAAGAAGGAAGGGACCTGCATATACACTCGGCAATGCTAATTAGTTTACATCACGCACACATCGGTGACTGTAATTATTATTGTGTGCGTATAAGTATTAGGGCTCCTTCAAACAGGCGCGACACGTGATAAAATCGCGCGCGACACAAAGGCACTGCAAGTCGCGCATCGAGCGGTGGCTTTGTGTCGCCTTTATACATTCACGGTTAGAGATAAAATAAATGGGTTCACAATGAAGGAGTTTGACCCAACATTTTAGAAGTTCCGATAGCTAATTGGTGTAAGCGCCTGCGATAGCTACTGATATAAGCTCGACGACGTGAGTTCGATCCCAGCTGTGGAATTTTGTTTTGCTGTTTTTTACTTTTTGTTTTTTATTAAATTAATTTTGTGGCCAATAAAATCACTCAAGCAAAAAAGTAGAAAGGTAAATTAAACAAAAGCATTAAAATAATTTGATTTTTTTATTAGGTAAACATATTATTATTATTTGGTATTGGTTTGAATGAGCGAGCTTAAGGTGTATAGATGGCTCACTGACCTTGTGCATGTGGGCGGAGCTAAACGCCCTACTCCCGAATACGTAAAATGTGTGCGGTGGCGCGCGACACTAAAACTATGATCAAAGAATATGAAGAGGCGCAGACATGCCGCACGTAGGTCGCCATTTTTGCCTACGATTCCAGAAGGGAATGGCGGATGCAAGGCTGATATATTTTGTACTAGCTGTTAATCGTCCGTGTGGAATTTAACAAAAAAGTTATTGTTGAGTTCGCAGAGTTTACAATAACTTATTAAGGCGCTGTACTTAGTCAAAATAGGCTTCACAAAACAATATTTTAGCCAAATGTATACATTTTAGAACAGCAAAAAAAAATGTTAATCTTGATCATATTTATGAGTGGACCATTGTGTTCAAAACACGTTTTTGGTAAATTTTCTCGATAGAAAAAAATCATAAAATAACCATTAAAATTGAAATCGTTGCAATTGTAATTGTGTTATTTATAAGCAAATCTTGATAAAATTAATAACAGTGATGTATAATAATAAAGGGAACTGTTGTTTTTATTTATCGATTGTAATAAGATATTTGTAAGGATTAATTGTATTTAATGATAAATAACTCGAACGAAACGTTGCGCCATCGCGGCGTCTTTTTAGCTTCTCTTTCATTTCTACGCGGAGCGACAGTGAGTCTTGTTTTTTAGTTAGGTACTTATACTCTAAGGGAGGGGTGAGACAGTACTTTTTAGTTAGGTACTTATACTCTATGGGAGGGTATAAGTACCCAACTAAAAAGCAGTGACTAGACATGGGTCGTACTTGCAAAATCGCGTACCAGGGCTTACAAGTACGACTTCTTTAAGAAACCACGTCCTAAAACTAGATCTCGGGATACTTTCAAGTATTTTCTATCTGCATAGGAAATTGAACCTTAACTGTATACAAATAAGGAGCAAAATCGCTTTTACAAATAAATACGTACTTATAGATTATAGACGATTAAAGTTTCTACTACTATTCCAACCAAGAGCCCTGTTGGAAGAAAAAAACTTGCATAGGAAATTGAACTCTGAATTCTTACTTATAGAGCACGATCGCGTATCGGCATGGGTCGTACTTGCAAAATGGAGTACCAGAGCTACAAAGTACGTCCACCTTAAAAAACCATAGCTCGAGATACTATCAAGTATTTTCTATCTGCATCGAAAATTGATCCATGACTATACACAAATAAGAAATACAATCGCGTATTCAAAAGCCCTGTTGGTAGTAAAAATACTTGCATAGGAAATTGACCCGTTACCTTCTATGAATAAGGAGCATAATCGCGTTTACAATTAATATTTTCACAAACCATTAAAGTAAAAATACTTTCATACGAAATTGTTCCGTGGACTCTAATTGATAAGGAGCATGATCGCATTTCCGAAAACTGACGCGGTTGGGTACCTATGTAGTTGAGCGAGTAGCCGTATAAAATACTTTGAAGTCTTGCAATTATTTCGGGTCGGTACCACCTAGTGTACGTACTTTGGTATCTGTTTGTTGATGAAAGCTGTTTATTATACATATTTTATTTTATGATTAGTTTTTTCTAAGTAATGTTGTTGGTGTAAATGTTTGTACTGTTTCGGTTCTACTCATAAGTTGTATAAATAAGCAAACAGTGTATAAAAAATGGTCAACAAGAAAATAAACGGAAGGCAATAAAGAGATCTTATTCGACGAAACAAATTGTAACGTAAGTAGGTACTTCTTTTTTGTACACACCATATTTTGTTTGTATAGATTATCTATAGACGCGTAATTTCGACATACATTACAACAGCTCGATTGGTCTAGTGGTCTCGTGCGTCACTATAGTTTTCTGTATCAGTCATTAATGTCCGGGTTCAAATCCAAACTTTTTACATATTCTTTTTGTTGATTTTCTTATTTGATATAAATGTTTTTTTAATTATTATTTTACTTTTTGCCGATTTTCTTGTTTGAAAATTTTCAGACTATATTATTATTGCTTATACTCTTTTGTAACACACTGTAGGTATATGTATTATTTTTCTTCCGAATCAAGCTTGGTGGACGTTTTTATTTTATTTTTATTATATTACTCTAGATTCTGAAGAAAAATAACTATAAGAATAAAAATGATTGTTTTTATTAAAATAACAATTACTCATTGAATTATTTTAAAAATAAGAAAATAAAAATATGCACATTATAATTAAAAAATAACAAAACAAAAGATAAGCACATTATAATAAAAAAATAACAAAAAGAGATATGCGTCCACTGAGATTCGAACCTGGTGATTACGCAGTGAGAATCCGGACAGTAGAGCGCGGAGGCAATCGTGCATCTTCTTCGAGTCGCGAAATTACGCTTCTAAATATAATGGAAGTCGCTCATCGACAAAATTCGCGCGGTGCACCCCGCCGTAGGCGGGGACTATTCGTATCCCACTTACATAAAAGTAAACTCAAATACATAAAAGTCGTCTATTCACCGCCACGTAAAGAAATACCTATGCTAATTTTAATGAAATTCTTCTAATATTTCTCCATTTAGTTCTTTTTGATCGTTTTTGCATTTTTAGTTTAATTATTATTTATTTTTAGTTTTTCGTATTAGCCTTTTTTATATACAATATTTGGTGAACGATTTCCTTGGGCTAAAACAAAAACACTATATTATTTTATTATTTATTCAATCAATTTCATTGGAGATTAAGGAATCTTCACGTATAGGATCCACTTATAAAAAAAAACTATACTCCGTTTCTTTATTATGATTTATTTACATTTGGTTAAGTACCTAAATAAACGTAGTATACAACCTCCCTATTTGAATCGGATAAATATTCAATATTTAATTTCATAGGTTTTAATTTTTTTTCGTGGGAACCTAGTTTCTTTTTTTTTTCTAAAATAAAAGTGCCTAAGTTACTCCTTATTCACCTATCTGCTAGTGAAAGTCCCAGTCACAGAAATAAATCCGCACAAGAATATGAGAAGGTAGTAATCAATAAACTCAGTAATGCATTTATACTCGTAGATTGACAACTAAGAACGCTCATTTTTTATAAATTATGGTGTTTGAAAACATTTTTTTTTATTGTGGGTAAGTAGTTATTTTCTAAATAGTCAAAATAAAATGGCCTGAAGCGGTTGTTTTAATATTACAAACAGACACTCCAATTTTATTTATTTGTACCTATAGATAGATAGATACTTATTAGTCCACTCAACGAATAACCCAAAAAGAGGTGTAGAGTGCGTGAGCTGGGCCCTGAGCCATTTCTTCAGAATGTTGCTCAGAGTGCTTAGGGAGTAAACATACTAAAAGTCCCCGCGTCTAGGAGGTGAGCCGGAGTGGGGGGTATAAAAATTCCTACTTTTGAGTTTTTCGGTAATATCTATAAAACGGTGCGTCGTCGTAGAGAAAACGTATTTTTCTTGACTTGCTTTGCTTTGGCATTTTTATTTATTTACAAATTATCTTATATTTACAAAATAAACAAAAACAGTATTTAGAAATGGCACCACTAATAAAGCGTCCACGCGGACAATAGAAATGGGCCCTCTGCAGCGAGCTAATCTATAAACGCATACTGATACAATTCGTTCATAAATATTTGCACTAACACAGCCAAACGTGCGTAGTCGATCGATAGCCGGGGCGGAGCAGCGAGCGACACAGCCACCCCGTCTCAGTGCTAACGCACGACTGCCGCCTGCGCCCGCGCAGAGCACCTCTGAACCTATATCTCAAAGTGGGGCATTGTCTTTGCAACTGTTGATTGATTTAAAAACGCTATTTCAAATATGTAGTACCTCTAACCAGCAATTTTTCAGTGTAAAAATATTTCCAAACATCAAAGCCGTTTAGAAGTTATAAGCAAATGTTAGCCAAAATAGCGTTTTGGTAAATATTTTTTTAAGGCAAAAGTATTAGCCTTATGAAAAAACCCTGTTTCAAAAATGCAGTACATGAATCTATAGCAAACATATATTTTTTACAGACCTTCTAACCAAACCGTTAATGAGTTATAAGCTTCATAAAGTGACCGTGTTACGGTACAGCAAATGATCCCGCTTGTTTCTTCCAATATGTTCCTTCCTTACAATGGTTGTTTTAAGGTTCAATTTGGTGTGGTCTGTACGTTAGCAAAAAAAAAACTGTAATACATTTTTATGATAATATTATATTATTATTTAACTATGGTAGGTATTGCACTTAAGTTACATTAATTTATTCCTAGGTAAACATTGAAAGGTGAGATGAGTTAAGGTTCCTACAAATAGGCGCGACACGCGATATAATCGCGCGCAACACAAAGGCACCGCTCGTTGCGTGACTTGCGGTGCCTTTGACTCGCGTGTCGTGTCGCGCCTGTTTGAAGGAGCCTTTAGTTAAGTTGAAGTAGATATAATATCAGTGTAATATCTAATTGTTACTCACCGATATCAATTTCACTTATAGATATGTTTTGCTCATGCAGAACAATTTCTGGCTTTTAAACATTGATAAATGTTGCTTTTGTTCAAATACCATTGCCACTTTCACACCACTTTCTAGAAGGTATTGTCATATTTATAGCATATGTCTGACGTGTCGTTAGAATTAAAATAATCTCTACTATGATAGACATGCAAAATAATATTATGTAATTGCAATGCAATTTCTTTATTATTTCTTCTCACGGCTTTTTTATCTATCCTTATCTATATCTAAACTAACAATAAATCTGAAAAGTTTGTTTATTTGAATGTGATGCCTAATCTCTAGAATCACCAGTCGTAATTGAAAAATTATTTTGCATTGATAGCCCAATTCTTGAGCAAGGCTGTAGGCTACTTAATATCACGCTAGGACTCTTAAGTACTCTTCTCTCTGTACTATCAATTTTATAATTTGTTATGAATCTACCCATTTGGGTAAATTCATAACAAATCCACCACCCTCACCCATTTGAGTTTCATATTTATGAAATGATTATAAAGTGACTTTATTTTTCTCATCAAGGAACACATTTTCAGGACTCAGTATATAAGCTAGTCCTAACTCAGTAACCCAATCCAAAAATAATTGTAGATATTTAAGTTTACATTTCAACATTAGTCTTACGAGTGTAATAATGTGGTAGAAGCAACGTGATCCAAATAAACAAATGAAATACATCTCGGATGAGACCGAGATAAAATCAATAACATTTACAAACTTCGTAAGCAGGGTCTAGTGGGACGTGCCGGCAAGTGGGTGCTACCCTTCAACCTTACCCTAACACTGGTAACTCTCCTCTGGCCTCGAATACGAATCGTCACATAATGAGACCGTGAAAAACACTCGCTCCTCACAACTTCTCAGTCCGCAAGCCATCAGCTACAAAACGAATCGAACACGCAAACGCATACACGCAATTACAACTCCTAATCTTGTAGCAATAGAGACGATTTTCCTAGCATTTCCAATAAATACACTGGAGTAACACTTTCCCGAATCGCTGTTTGATATTCTGATAACATTTGTGAAATAATAGGAGATGCTCCGATTCATGTGCGGAAACACCCATTTAACGTTTGGCAAAATTTGATGAAAATACTAAGATGGCGCTTTGGGCACCGAATGACTGTGTTCGTGACTTATAATCTCGTGACTCTTTATTTTGACGAGTCTCTCATAACGCTAAAAGTTTCATAACTGCGAGACGTCTGACATGAGAGCACTTTGTGACTACGCTTCTATAATTTAAGTTTGAATTATTGCTGTAACGTTGTCAGAATACGTTATTTGAAAAAATGTAGCAATATATTTGTAAACTGTTTCTAGTTGAGTGGAGTTACTACGTTGAGTGTATATAAAAAAATATTTCAGTCTCCACATTAGATTTATCTACTTTTACAAAGAAACTGGTAACTTATGAAATTGGTAAGAACTTCATATGTACGCGGTTTTGAAAAAGTTTTGCATAATAGACCATCGTGAGCAGTGGTGGCCCCGACTGGAAAAATCAGCCCTTAAACAAACAATGCTTTTCCATTAGTTTTTATTAATATTTTAATGTAACATTCAAATCACAAGCCTATTTGAATTAAAATCAGAACATACAACAATAACATGAAAGTTTAACTATCTCGGTTTTATGCTATGACATCTTTATTTAATTTGTGAGGTCCAATCTTGAACTATTTGAACGGAAAGATAACACAATTAAAAGGAAAATTACACATTTAGATTTTGAAATGCCCGTTCCAAAGCTAGAACTTCTTCGGCGGAGCTGCGTTTACATGGCTCCCTTAATTTGCAAAGCTTTGCCTAGGTCAATTACTCAACTACCCTTTAATAAGTTTTGTGTTGCGTTGCGAAAATGGTTGTTACAAGAATGTTTTTATTCGATAGACGAGTTCTTTTAAAAGTGTCCCTGTAAATTTTATACAATAAAGCACAGATATATTTAACTGTTAAGTAGATACATACATTTACAAAACGTAGTTACCATAATTAATATCTTAAATGTAAAAACTTGTACTATTGCATGCTAAATATTGGCCAAATGTGTGTTACCAAATATTTTATTATAAGAACTTCATGTACCTACCATATTTGATGCAATAAATGAATTGAATTGAATTGATTTTAAATTGTTATTTGAGGCATTAAGTTCGTGTTACTATAGCAAGATGAGCTTTAAAAGTAATGCTGTCTTGTTTATTAAACTTAAATAATTTTTATCGCTGACCTTTTTTTATTATAGTCGTGTACCTAATCTAATGTAACTAGTTTTTATTGTCCTATTGCAAGGCGAAGGTCTCTCTCCATCCTCAAAAAAAAAAAATACCTCTCTCTCCCTTTTGCACAAAATTCTGTCTTTTGCTAGTATAATTCGTGTATCTAAAGTATGTATATGCGTATACTTTTACTCAAGTGTCGTCTAAACCAGAGGTACAGATAGCGTTAATATACTAGAGTCCTTGGAGTCACGCCGATACGCATTGTGAGCCGCTGACGTTTAAAACATTACAGGTTTGCTTAGAATAGTGTGAATTGCCACCAGTAGTAAGTAGTAACACACATTTAATCGAGTGCTTCTAATTTTTATTATTGTGCAGCAGCTGGTTCGGTTGGCTTCTCAATGAGATTGCAGAGTAAATGGAACTTTAGATCACAATTTTTTTTTGGGTTAACGACTCATAAGTAGTACTTTGTGTAGTATCAATGTCTGCAGCTAAATAAAAGTAGGTGTTATTGTTTTTGTTGTTCTGTCATTGCATGCATCTTGATGATTATTGGCTTTGGTGATAGTTTCAATTATTATACACTCATTACATCATTACTACAGAATTAACCATTATTTACATTCTGTTTAGTTTCTTTGGTGTATCTGTGGCTAATCAGTTGTTGCTGTTTATAATGCTAAACTGGGTTTAGATCTTGAAAACTCTTTATTTCTATAAAAATATTCTCATGTATAATGCTATGTATAAAAAACGCTAACAGTTTATGGGGGTCTATGCTTAATCTTACTATGGCTTGGGTTTTTATAACAATTTGCCTATTACAGTTATAAAAAAGTTATAAATAAACCTAGCAAACGCCCTAAGGAACAGAGTATATGTAAATAAAAGAAAAAAGTAAATGTTGTGCCGAATTTATTATCGTTAAGTATTTTTGGTTGCTTCGTCAAATTACCTAGTAAGGATATCTCCTGCCGGTGTCCATACGGTACATTCCTGATCTGAAAAGGAAAGAAAAACATTGTAAAAATATGAAGGTACGGTTGGTACTGACCAAACGAATGATAACGTTACACACAGTAATGTGGTTTCTTAAAAACGGAAGGGTATTTATTTGCCCTCATAATTGTTGAATTCTTTCCGTTATTTTTGTAAAACTTTGTAATTAATCATCATCATTCCAGCCGATGACATCTACTACTGGAAATAGGCGTCCCCCAAGCACCTCCACTTTGACCGGTTCTACGTCTTCCGGTACGCGCTAACTTAGGTAATCAATTCATTGGGATATTAAAAATAATAATCATGATTTTCTGAGAATTTATGGAAGATTTGTTTCAATGACTGGATAGGGCATTATTTAACAATATATCCCATATTGTAAAAAAAAACACATTCATTATTGTATATCTGTGGATAACTCACCCTGTCTTCCTTAAGTCATCGTTGCCCATACGAAGTTCAGAACCACGGCAATTGTTCCAGGTTATCTGAGTATTGGTGGTGCACCTACGACCAACTAAGTGGTTGTATGTCACGGTAGCAGCAAACAGTTCCCAGGCACGATTGTGATTGCAGAGGTTGGTAAGGCAGCCAGGCTGAGAGATACCACCGTTGGGGTAGAAGTCTGCGTCAGCGACGTTGGAGCCGATACCAAGACCGCCGACGGTGTAACCACCATCGGTGTGGATAGCCTCAACGTAGCCACCGTCACGGGGTCTGAGACGGTTTGAGTTGTAGTTCCATAGGGGTCCAGCAGGGTCCAAACCTAGAAACCAAAGGAGTGTTTATGCATTTATTAAGTTTATACCACTGGGAGCGGGACCGAAAAAACTAAGGGCATAAAATATGCGTACCTGTAACGCGAGCGACTCTTCCTCCAAGTTCTCTGCCAGCGTTACCAACAAGGTGGGCACCCAAGCTGAAGCCAACAAGGTGCATTTGGTTGAAGGCCTGACCAGTCACTCTATTTAGGAAAGTCAGGAACTGTCCAAGACCACGGCCGACTGCGGGTACACCTCTGGCAGCGGTGGCGTAATCAGACAACGCGAGTCTTCTCCAGTCCAGGACAATGACATTCACGTCACTCTTGCCCAAGTAAGCTGAAAATGAATTAAAAATCATTGTTAGGTAGGTATTCTGAAAAATTAATAGCGAATTGGTTTTTTTTGTTCTTTGTATCTTTTTTTTTGTTTCTTTGAGGGGAAATACTTTTAATTAAAAAAAATATTTCATGACAATCTCTTTTCTTTATTTTCTTTTGTGTCTAAATTCGCCCTGTTTAGGGCGGGTACCTTAGAGGTACCTTGACTCAGGACTCTTGCATTATTATAATTAAACTACTCCGATGTATCGTTCTTGCTTGTTGCTGTCTAGTTATGAACATATTGGTGGATCGAATAAACTTATTGTATTTGATAAAGAAGTTCACCGTTTCTGATGGTGGGGTTGATGTCGGTGTGCTGGTTGCCGAGCCAGCCGTGAACGACGACCACGGTGGGAACATTTGCGTTGAAGTTCGAGTTAGTGATGGAGTTCGCATTATTCATCGTCAATGTTTGCGAAATTCTTTGGTTGCGTCTGTAATCATTATTATAAATGATAAACAATTAAGTATAAATTATGTTTATTTCTGTCAATTGGTTAAAAGAACAACAAAACTCTTGTACACGTTAACATTAAACTATGTTTTAAAACTCGATGACTTCGGTGTTTCCTAACTGACTACTCTGAGAAGAAAGATCGAAATATAGTCAGAGGTTACAGTCTCTTTTGACAGGTTCACTGTACCTATTGAGGGTGATAGGTTCTTGGCAGATTCAGTTGAAGTGGCCATTGACTCCCCGATAATTTATCAAAAATGATTAAAAAAAAACGATATTGTTGTTGTGTTGTTGTTTTGTCGTTTTTAGGGTTCCGTAGCCAAATGGAAAAAAACGGAACCCTTATGGATTCGTCATGTCTGTCTGTCTGTCAGTCCGTCCGTATGTCACAGCCACTTTTTTCTGAAACTATACGAACTATAAAACTTGTTAAGTAGATGTCTTCTGTGAACCGCATTAAGACTTACACACAAAAAAAGAAAAAAAAACAATAAATTCTGGGGGTTCCCCATACTTAGAGCTGAAACTCAAACATTTTTTTTTCATCAAACCCATACGTATATGTATCGGTATCTATGGATAGGTCTTAAAAAATGATATTCAGGTTTCTAATATCATTTTTTTCTAAACTGAATAGTTTGCGCGAGAGACACTTCCAAAGTGGTAAAATGTGTGCACTTCTAAAATAAGAGAATGACAAAAATAAATAAAATATATGATGTACATTACCATGCAAACTTCCACCGAAAATTGGTTTGAACGAGATCTAGTTAGTTTTTTTTTAATACGTGATAAATCGTAAGCCGCAATTTACCTTTCATTCAATCAACTCAAATATAAAAAAATAATTCTATGTGATAGAAGTTTATGTAAAGATTACAAGAAAAATAAAACGAAGTCTCTAAATAGTAGTCACTTTTTCAGAAATCATCATAAAAGTTACATTCGTTCCACTATCGGTCAAGAGATGGCGCTGACATAAAACTGCAATATTCTACACCGCAGTGCACAATGTTAAAATTCTATGACGAATAATAGGCCTCGCCGATGAAAATTTAAAAACATGATGGTACGGAACCCTCGTTGCGCGAGTCCGACTTGCTCTTGCCCGGTTTTTTTTAACTCTTCAGATCTAGTTTCTTACTTTACATTAAATATCGTGGAGCTTAATGAGTCATGTTTGTTACGAATAGGCGTATCTTATTTTGATAGACATCATTCACTGCTAAAAATCATGTTTTTCTTGAAAAATCCAAATTTTTTCTTCCATTTCCACAGATGGAATGTATAATAATTTACCTAGTATATAGCAAGTATGCATTGTTGGCTGGGTTCCTTTCGATCTCATCGAGGAGTTCCATGTCAGGCTCAGCCTCGAGGTCTACAGTATGTAAAACACCCTCGCCATCGGAGAACTCGATGTACCGCTGGTACACACGGTCCTCAGAGTATTCCGATGTTAACGGAACCGCTGATGCGGTATACACTGAAAAAAGAGTTTCTTCGTTATTTTATGTATTTTTGTTAATTTAATTTTTAAAGGCATATTGGTTCGATATTACTATTAGAGAATAATAAAAAGGTATCTTCTGGCAATATTACTCAGAATAATAAAAAAACTAAAGGGAGGGCAACATATTTTAAAATTATTAAACCAAAATATCCAAGGTGGCTCTTCTAAATTACTGGAAATAGAATTGGTTTTAGAAGATACCAAGTTTGATGTCATTTGTTTAACAGAAAATTGGTTAAAAGCCCATCAAGTAATGTCAATTAACTATGAAAATGATTGTGTAGTTAGCCATTTTAGCCGAACACGTATGAAAAATGGCGGTTCATTAATATTAGTTAAAAATTCAATTAAATCAAAGGAACGAAAAGACATCGTCGGGCTGTCTGTTAACACTACAGTACACGCGCGGCCTACTATAGTAGACCAGGGTAACTCTTTTTCCAATAACTTTTTAGTAAAGCGCGCTAGAAACTAGTGATTCCAGGTAAGCCTCGTCTGGTATATTTGTCACAACCTCAGTACCCATCGCGACCCCTTACGCGACCCACACACAAGCAATTTGGCGCCAAAACCGTGGGCCTACTAAAGTAGTCCGCGCGTGTATTGGTGCACCAAATTCATGTATGTAACTTTTGATGTAGGTATTATCGATTTAGAGCGCTATTATATTATGCTCTAATTATTAATAATGTATTTATATGTATGGATATTCAATTGTTATTATTTATATTTAAGTTACAAATTGTAAAATGTATTTTTTTTTGCTTTTTTTAGTTTTTATTTTACAGATGTGCACTCTGCTCGAGAGCCCGAAAACGGTCGACAAAAAAGTGGTGCAAGACTTGCAATAAATGGATTTGTCCCGATCACCAAGCAGTAGTGTGTCCTGAATGCTACGAAAACAAAGAAAATAGAAATAAAGTTTAGTTTTAAGTTAAAAAAAAATTACGTTGATCTCAGAAGTGCCATTTTTGTTATTTTTTCTTATATATTTACTAAATTGTTGATTATTAATACTTTCTTAATAATTTATCTAAAAAGTAAGGTTCTAAAACTAAGTAAAATAAACACCTATTAATTTCATTTGTTGTTTTATTCAGATAATTAGGAATTTACGTGTTATTGATATTTTAAAATGGCCTACCATAGTAGGCCACGCGTGTACTCAAGTAAAAAATAGGGGCGCGTGTACTGTAGTGTTAAACACACCATTGAATATGTACTGTGTTGAGCTCGATAAGCATGTAGTAGTATGCGTATACAGACCTCCAAGTTACCAGAATCTAGCTTTGTTTGATTCTGTAATGGAAGACGTGCCAAAGAAACTTTCTGCGAGTAGTAAGTCAATAATCATATGTGGTGATTTTAATATTAATTTATTAGAAAATAACTCGAATACTATCAGATTATTAAGTCTTTTTGGGTCATTTGATTTGTCAAATGTTTTTATTGAACCCACCCGAGTAACAGCTTCCACTGCCACTTGTATAGATAATATTTTCTGTAAATGTGATTATTTACACAAACAAATTGTAAATAAGTTGCCATCTGATCACAGTGGACAAACAATAACATTTTGCTCCTACGTGCCTTTAAAAAAATTTTTAATAAGGTTTAGGCCAATTACATGTAAACATTTAGAAAAATTAAATAATTCTTTGGCCAGTAAATTATGTGTTCAGAGTTTTAATAATTCATGTGACTCAAATAACTTCTACGCCGAGTTCTTTTCACTATTAAACTCGCAATTTAATGACACTTTCCCACTAAAGACTAAAAGTATTTACACAAAGTTCTTATTTAATGATTGGACGACTCCAGGTATTTGTAAAAACAGGGAAAACCTTTTTGAACTTTATGGCTTGAAGCAACATATGAATAGCACAAGCTTTCATCAGTATGTTGCAACATATTTTAAGAATTTCAAAAGTGTATGCAAAACAGCTAAAGCTCTTTATATTAGCAATAAAATGAAATCAGCCGATGATAAAATAAAAACTACCTGGCAAATAATAAATAATGAAACAGGTAGGAAAAAACAGCGTAATATTGAATTTAATTTGACACTGCACAATCACATGGCCCCATCAATTCAGATATAGAAATTGCTCAGGAATTCGAAAAATTTTTTGCTAATATTCCCATTACAACTACTGAAGCTTTAAATTCCTCACCCGCGCTTTCTGCTGACTTACTTAGAAAGAATGTTGAGGCATGCCCTTCGGAGTTTGGGTTTCAACATACAAACCTCCAGGCTGTTATTAAAGCTTTTAAAGATCTTAAAATTAAATCAACAGAAAATCTCTGGGGAATGTCTGTAAAAGTTTGTAGATCTATCATCGAAACGATTGCGCCCTATTTAGCTTTCATATTTAACATCAGTGTAGACCAAGGAGTCTTTCCGGATCTCATGAAATACAGTAAAGTAGTTCCTTTGTTCAAATCCGGTGATAGTAATGAACCCAACAATTATAGGCCTGTCTCAATTCTGCCGGTTCTCAGTAAGGTGTTTGAAAAGTTGATGCTCAAGCAAATGTTACGCCACTTTAATAAAAAATCCATCTTTCATCAGTTTGTTTGTTAAACAACAGTACGGTTTCACCAAAGGGCGTTGTACCACTGACGCCGGTGTCAACCTAATAAAGAACATTTTAACGCCTGGAAAGAAGCACAAGATGCCATTGGAATCTTTTGCAAACTCTGTAAGGCGTTCGATTGCGTAAACCATGAGACACTTCTGCTGAAACTTGAGCACTATGGGATTAGGAATTTAGCTTTTGATTTACTAAAGTCATACCTAAAAGATAGAAGGCTTAAAGTTCAAGTAAACAAAATCAAACGGGTTGCTAATTTAATTGTAAATTTATTCTTTTTTCTTATTTACATTGATTTACATTCTGTAACTACTTCAACTCACACCCTGACTTATTATTTGTATTTTTTTTAGATGAAAATCGTTTACTTTTACCGTGTTTGTAAATATGTGAGCACCATGTATCTATCAGATAATTAATTTACATGTCGTGGTTTCATTTTTAATTCTTTTACCTATTGTGGTATAGTAATTTTATTTTAGGTGCATCGTCTTCACATATTATATGATTAATGTATGCAAAATATTGTAAAACATTTTAAAAGATTAACGGTGGAGTTTCTTGCCCATTCTTCTCCATACGAAAACTACCTTTTGGAATGGGAGACTAGAATCAATTCTATTTTGTTGTAATTTTTGACGTTCAAAAGTGCCTTTTATGTGCCTATTTGAAATAAATGCTTTGAGTAAAAAGCTGTTATTTTGAGAACACTAACAGACACTTCAATTTTATTTATTTGTATGTATTGTCAAAAACACCGTATATACTTTCATAAGCATTTACTAAAATGCTGTTATTTTGACACTACAAATAGATACAATTCACAACAATTAGACACAATTCACAATAATTTAGAAAAACTTTATTTATTTGTATGTATATATTTTACAAAACTTACCCGTCGCGAGTAGCAAACACAAGATAGTCTTCTGCATTGTCACAACAATTCTAGAAGCCAGTTCAGTTTCGTCTTACCATATTATAGCTATTTATGCTAAATTTTTATCAGTACTGATGTGTCGACTGATTAATTATATATCATTATCGCTTATTTTTGCTTCTTTACTATCAGTATTATTAGACATATTACATGATAATACCCGGTTTTTTAATCCTCTCGGGCTTAACATTTCAGGATTGCTCAGAATAGTGTTGATTGCAGCCAGTAGCACACATGTTTTATTGGATCCTTCTTCTTTCTTTTTTATTTGACCTATACTGTCCCACTGCTGGGCAAAAGCCTCCCCCAAATCCTTTCAGGAACTCTTTTTCGGCGCCACCTCCAATCAACCTCGGTGGTGCCGTCCATTGATGAAATCGGGATGTACTAGACCCAAAAATTCGAAGACATGTGACATCTACCAACCCACACCGGGCCTGCGTGGTGGATCATGGCCTACTCCCTCTCAAAGAGGAGGCCTGTGTCCCAGCAGTGGGAACATTATAGACTGATTATGCTTTATTTTACGGGAATGACTTAATCGGTTGCTATTCACTCAGAACGCCAGGAGCCTGCAACTCGCAAGAGCATATTTTTTCGCTTATAGTCCTCAATATAAAACCCTCTTATTTTATTGATTTCAATATGTCACAGAAGTCTGCACGAGTCAAATTTCGTTTCAAAATCAAATTTCCGAGCAAGGAATGGTGCATGAGTTGAAACCCGCACTGGACCCGCGTTGTGGATTACGGACCACCTCTCACAGAGAAGAGGGGACATTAAAGAGTGTTTATGATGATATGATGAACATCGTCTCAACCGGTGACACAAGTCGCGTTTCAATGTGATTTAGGCCTGATTTTTCAATCATCTGATAACTTTATTCGAGGAATATTTTGAAATTTTGACAGTTATTTTATACAAAAACTGTCAAACGACCATTTTATTCTTAGAATAAAAGTTATCTTTCGATGGAAAAATCAGCCCTAAAACAAATAATACTATTCCATTAATTTTTATTAATGTTTTAATGTAACATTCAAATCAAAAGCCTATTTGAAGTAAAATCAGAACATACAACAATAACAAAACAATTGAAAGTTCAACTATCTCGGTTTTATGCTATGCAACTATGGCATCTTTATTTAATTTGTGAAGTCCAATGTTAAACTATTTGAACGGAAATATAACACACTAATAAAACATGCTTAGAATAGCGTGAATTGCCACCAGTAGTAAGTAAAGTAACACACATTTCATCGAGTGCTTCTAATTTTTATCATTGTTCAGCAGCTGGTTCGGTTGGCTTCTCAATGAGATTGCAGAGTAAATGGAACTTTAGATCACAATATTTTTTTTGGGTTAACGACTTAAAAGTAGTGCTTTGTGTAGTATCAATGTTTGCAGCTGAATAAAAGTAGGTGCTATTGCTTTTGTTGTTCTGTCATTGCATGCATCTTGATGATTATTGGCTTTGGTGATAGCTTCAATTATTGTACACTCATTACATAATTACTACAGAATTAACCATTATTTACATTCTGTTCAGTTTCTTTGGTGTATCTGTGGCTAATCAGTTGTTGCTGTTTATAATGCTTAACTGGGTTTAGATCTTTAAAACTCTTTATTTCTATAAAAATATTCTCATGTATAATGCTGTCTTGAAAAGCTAACTATTTATGGGAGTCTATGCTTAATCTTACTAAGACTTGGGATTTATAACAATTTGCCTGTTACAGTTATAAAAAAAGTTATAAATAAACCTAGCAAAAGCTCTAAGGAACAGAGTATATGTAAATAAAAGAAACAAGTAAATTTTGTGCCAAATTTATTATCGTTAAGTATTTTTGGTTGCTTCGTCAAATTACCTAGAAAGGATATCTCCTGTTGGTGTCCATACGGTACATTCCTGATCTGAAAAGGAAAGAAAAACATTCTAAAAATATGTAGGTACGGTTGGTACTGACCAAACGAATGATAACGTTACACACAGTAATGTGGTTTCTTAAAAACGGAAGGGTATTTATTTGCCCTCATAATTGTTGAATTCTTTCCGTTATTTTTGTAAAACTTTGTAATTAATCATCATCATTCCAGCCGATGACATCTACTGCTGGACATAGGCGTCCCCCAAGCACCTCCACTTTGACCGGTTCTACGTCTTCCGGTACGCGCTAACTTAGGTAATCAATTCATTGGGATAGTAAAAATAATAATCATGATTTTCTGAGAATTTATGGAAGATTTGTTTCAATGACTGGATAGGGCATTATTTAACAATATATCCCATATTGTAAAAAAAATACACATTTATTATTGTATATCTGTGGATAACTCACCCCGTCTTCCTTAAATCATCGTTGCCCATCCGAAGTTCAGAACCACGGCAATTGTTCCAGGTTATCTGAGTATTGTTGGTACACCTACGACCGACTAAGTGGTTGTATGTCACGGTAGCAGCAAACAGTTCCCAGGCACGATTGTGATTGCAGAGGTTGGTGAGGCAGCCAGGCTGGGAGATACCACCGTTGGGGTAGAAGTCAGCGTCAGCGACGTTGGAGCCGATACCAAGACCGCCAACGGTGTAACCGCCATCGGTGTGGATAGCCTCAACATAGCCACCGTCACGGGGTCTGAGACGGTTTGAGTTGTAGTTCCATAGGGGTCCAGCAGGGTCCAAACCTGGAAACCAAAGGAGTGTTTATGCATTTATTAAGTTTATACCACTGGGAGCGGGACCGAAAAAACTAAGGGCATAAAATATGCGTACCTGTAACGCGAGCGACTCTTCCTCCAAGTTCTCTGCCAGCGTTACCAACAAGGTGGGCACCCAAGCTGAAGCCTACAAGGTGCATTTGGTTAAAGGCCTGACCAGTCACTCTATTTAGGAAAGCCAGAAACTGTCCAAGACCACGGCCGACTGCGGGTACACCTCTGGCAGCTGTGGCGTAATCAGACAACGCGAGTCTTCTCCAGTCCAGGACAATGACATTCACGTCACTCTTGCCCAAGTAAGCTGAAAATTTAAAACTCATTGTTAGATATCCCGAAAAATTAATAGCGAGTTGTTTTTTTTAACTTTGAGAGGAAATCTTTTTAATAAAAAAAAAATATTATACTCTTGCATATAATTAAACTGCTTCGATGTATCGTGCTTGCTTGTTGCTGTCTAGTTATGAACATATAGTTATAGTTATTGAACATATAGTTGTTGGTGGATCGAATAAAATTATTGTATTTGATAAAGAAGTTCACCGTTTCTGATGGTAGGGTTGATGTCGGTGTGCTGGTTGCTGAGCCAGCCGTGAGCGATGACCACGGTGGGGACATTGGCGTTGAAGTTCGAGTTAGTGATGGAGTTCGCATTATTCATCGTCAATGTTTGCGAAATTCTTTGGTTGCGTCTGTAATCATTATTATAAATGATAAACAATTAAGTATAAATTATGTTATTTCCGTCAATTGGTTAAAAAAACAACAAAACTCTTGTACACGTTAACATTAAACTATGTTTTAAAATTCGATGACTTCGGTGTTTCCTGACTACTCTGAGAAGAAAGATCGAAATATAGTCAGAGGTCACATTCTCTTTTGACCTACCTTTCATTCAATCAACTCAAATATAAAAAATAATTCTAGGTGATTGATAGAAGTTTATGTAAAGATTACAAGAAAAATAAAACGAAGTCTCTAAATAGTACCTACGCTTTTTCAGAAATCATCATAAAAGTTACATTCGTTCCACTGTCAGTCAAGAGATGGCGCTGACATAAAAGTGCAATATTCTACACCGCAGTGCACAATATTAAAATTCTATGACGAATATAGGCCTCGCCGATGAAAATTTAAAAACATGATTGTACGGCTCAGATCTAGTTTCTTACTTTACATTAAATATCGTGGTGATTAATGTGTCATGTTTGTTACGAATAGGCGTATCTTATTTTGATAGACATCATTCACTGCTTAAAATCATGTACATAATTTAAAGCTTGAAGGATGGTAGAAAAAATCATAGTTTTTCTTGAAAAATCCAAATTTTTCTTCCATCCCCATAGATGGAATGTATAATAATTTACCTAGTATATAGCAAGTATGCATTGTTGGCTGGGTTCCTTTCGATCTCATCGAGGAGTTCCATGTCAGGCTCAGCCTCGAGGTCTACGGTATGTAAAACACCCTCGCCATCGGGGAACTCGATGTAACGCTGGTACACACGATCCTCAGAGTATTCCGATGTTAACGGAACCGCTGATGCGGTATACACTGAAAAAAGAGTTTCTTCGTTATTTTCTGTATTTTTGCCTGCATGATCCTTATCATGTATGTCTTTCTGGAGAACATGTTTTTTTTTTACTAGGGTTGTTTTTTGTGTACCCTTTGTGACTTCATCATACATTTCAAATAATTGTTATAACCAACCATTGCTATAATCTGATTTTATATGCAAAGAATATTTGATCATTATTTTACAAACATATTTTGGACGGCTTGGAAGGGTCTTTGCCAAAATAATAAGTTTACTTTTTTGTTTTTTCAATTGTTTGATACACTTTATACTTATATTTTTCAGTCTCTGTCTCTCTACTGTCTCTATGTTTTAGTGTTCCCACCTACCAAATGCCTTTTCTTCATTAGTTAGTTGAATTTTTAAACTCATAGTGGTTCGATATTACTATTAGAGAATAATAAAAAGGTATCTTCGGGCAATATTACTCAGAATAATAAAAAACTAAAGGGAGGGCAACATATTTTAAAATTATTTAACCAAAATATCCAAGGTGGCTCTTCTAAATTACTGGAAATAGAATTGGTTTTAGAAGATACCAAGTTTGATGTCATTTGTTTAACAGAACATTGGTTAAAAGCCCATCAAGTAATGTCAATTAACTATGAAAATGATTGTGTAGTTAGCCATTTCAGCCGAACACGTATGAAAAATGGCGGTTCATTAATATTAGTTAAAAATTCAATTAAATCAAAGGAACGAAAAGACATCGTCGGGCTGTCTGTTAAACACACCATTGAATATGTACTGTGTTGAGCTCGATAAGCATGTAGTAGTATGCGTATACAGACCTCCAAGTTACCAGAATCAAGCTTTGTTTGATTCTGTAATGGAAGATGTGCCAAAGAAACTTTCTGCGAGTAGTAAGTCAATAATCATATGTGGCGATTTTAATATTAATTTATTAGAAAATAACTCGAATACTATCAGATTATTAAGTCTTTTTGGGTCATTTGATTTGTCAAATGTTTTTATTGAACCCACCCGAGTAACAGCTTCCACTGCCACTTGTATAGATAATATTTTCTGTAAATGTGATTATTTACACAAACAAATTGTAAATAAGTTGCCATCTGATCACAGTGGACAAACAATAACATTTTGCTCCTACGTGCCTTTACAAACATTTTTAATAAGGTTTAGGCCAATTACATGTAAACATTTAGAAAAATTAAATAATTCTTTGGCCAGTAAATTATGTGTTCAGAGTTTTAATAATTCATGTGACTCAAATAACTTCTACGCCGAGTTCTTTTCACTATTAAACTCGCAATTTAATGACACTTTCCCACTAAAGACTAAAAGTATTTACACAAAGTTCTTATTTAATGATTGGACGACTCCAGGTATTTGTAAAAACAGGGAAAACCTTTTTGAACTTTATGGCTTGAAGCAACATATGAATAGCACAAGTTTTCATCAGTATGTTGCAACATATTCTAAGAATTTCAAAAGTGTATGCAAAACAGCTAAAGCTCCTTATTAGCAATAAAATAAAATCAGCCGATGATAAAATAAAAACTACCTGGCAAATAATAAATAATGAAACAGGTAGGAAAAAACAGCGTAATATTGAATTTAATTTGACACTGCACAATCACATGGCCCCATCAATTCAGATATAGAAATTGCTCAGGAATTCGAAAAATTTTTTGCTAATATTCCCATTACTACTGAAGCTTTAAATTCCTCACCCGCGCTTTCTGCTGACTTACTTAGAAAGAATGTTGAGGCATGCCCTTCGGAGTTTGGGTTTCAACATACAAACCCCCAGGCTGTTATTAAAGCTTTTAAAGATCTTAAAATTAAATCAACAGAAGATCTCTGGGGAATGTCTGTAAAAGTTTGTAGATCTATCATCGAAACGATTGCGCCCTATTTAGCTTTCATATTTAACATCAGTGTAGACCAAGGAGTCTTTCCGGATCTCATGAAATACAGTAAAGTAGTTCCTTTGTTCAAATCCGGTGATAGTAAAGAACCCAACAATTATAGGCCTGTCTCAATTCTGCCGGTTCTCAGTAAGGTGTTTGAAAAGTTGATGCTCAAGCAAATGTTACGCCACTTTAATAAAAAATCCATCTTTCATCAGTTTGTTTGTTAAACAACAGTACGGTTTCACCAAAGGGCGTTTTACCACTGACGCCAGTGTCAACCTAATAAAGAACATTTTAACGCCTGGAAAGAAGCACAAGATGCCATTGGAATCTTTTGCAAACTCTGTAAGGCGTTCGATTGCGTAAACCATGAGACACTTCTGCTGAAACTTGAGCACTATGGGATTAGGAATTTAGCTTTTGATTTACTAAAGTCATACCTAAAAGATAGAAGGCTTAAAGTTCAAGTAAACAAAATCAAACGGGTTGCTAATTTAATTGTAAATTTATTCTTTTTTCTTATTTACATTGATTTACATTCTGTAACTACTTCAACTCACACCCTGACTTATTGTTTGTATTTTTTTTAGATGAAAATCGTTTACTTTTACCGTGTTTGTAAATATGTGAGCACCATGTATATATCAGATAATTAATTTATATGTCGTGGTTTCATTTTTAATTCTTTTACCTATTGTGGTATAGTAATTTTATTTTAGGTGCATCGTCTTCACATATTATATGATTAATGTATGCAAAATATTGTAAAACATTTTAAAAGATTAACGGTGGAGTTTCTTGCCCATTCTTCTCCATACGAAAACTACCTTTTGGAATGGGAGACTAGAATCAATTCTATTTTGTTGTAATTTTTGACGTTCAAAAGTGCCTTTTATGTGCCTATTTGAAATAAATGCTTTGAGTAAAAAGCTGTTATTTTGAGAACACTAACAGACACTTCAATTTTATTTATTTGTATGTATTGTCAAAAATACCGTATATACTTTCATAAGCATTTACTAAAATGCTGTTATTTTGACACTACAAATAGATACAATTCACAACAATTAGACACAATTCACAATAATTTAGAAAAACTTTATTTATTTGTATGTATATATTTTACAAAACTTACCCGTCGCGAGTAGCAAACACAAGATAGTCTTCTGCATTGTCACAACAATTCTAGAAGCCAGTTCAGTTTCGTCTTACCATATTATAGCTATTTATGCTAAATTTTTATCAGTACTGATGTGTCGACTGATTAATTATATATCATTATCGCTTATTTTTGCTTCTTTACTATCAGTATTATTAGACATATTACATGATAATACCCGGTTTTTTAATCCTCTCGGGCTTAACATTTCAGGATTGCTCAGAATAGTGTTGATTGCAGCCAGTAGCACACATGTTTTATTGGATCCTTCTTCTTTCTTTTTTATTTGACCTATACTGTCCCACTGCTGGGCAAAGCCTCCCCCAAATCCTTTCAGGAACTCTTTTTCGGCGCCACCTCCAATCAACCTCGATGGTGCCGTCCATTCTCAGGCACCTTTGTGGAAACTTACTTTGCTCAGCGGCCATCCTGCATGCGGCTGATGTGACCCGCCCAATTTCATTCGAGCCTGGCAGCCTTCTTGCCTACGTCTATTATACCCATTCTGGAACGCAGTATGGTGTTTCGAGTTGCATCCTTTTAATTTCTTTTATTCGTTATTTAACTGCATTTGCTTGGCTTTTAAAGGGGAATATATTTAATTTTTAAACCTGGGATTATTCTGTTCTTGATCGCTAAAGTCGTGCTTCGCTGTTTTTTATGTCGTGATTGTTTCAATTATTATACTCCCATTACATAATATAGAATAAACCAGATTAACCATAATATATAATAACATTTCGTCCAGTTTACTTGCCATATCGCGTGACAAATCATTTGGCTTATCAAAGGTCGCTATTTTAAATGCAAAACTATAATTTGATCTATGACATCTCTTTAGCTATAACAGAATTGTAATATTATTTACCAAGCTATGTAGAAAAGCCAGCTAAATTCCATAATTTAGCTGGCTTTTCTGATAAGGGAGTATCAGAAAAGCCAGCTAAATTATGGAATTTCTTCTCCTAAAATTGTTTGTCCGAAAATCTTTATCCATAACACGTTTGCTATAAACTTCAGTAACCATAATGTTCAAAAATTAGAAATTTTGTTTCACATAATTATCTTTACTTCAAAAACTATTCTGTCATAATATCGAATACCTACTATAATAATTGAATCTCCTAATTTTGCATAAAATAAAGTCACATGTCCTTAGTATTCTATTATATAACGTGTATTATTCCGAATGTTCATTTATAACAAAATTGTTAGTCGTAAAACATTTGCTAAAAATTAGGTTTTAGTGACAGAAACGAATCGCTGTAAATCCGACTCGCACGACGCGACTCGACACGCAGTCTTGTCTGCCCTACCCCTTGAATGTCATTTAGAATAGCTTAGGCGTGTAGGGGC
Organism: Luperina nickerlii; assembly: GCA_963855955.1. Classification (NCBI taxonomy): domain Eukaryota; kingdom Metazoa; phylum Arthropoda; class Insecta; order Lepidoptera; family Noctuidae; genus Luperina; species Luperina nickerlii. Next base: position 9,425,229 of record OY979677.1, on the reverse strand, counting down.
GAGGCGGCCCGCGGGCTGAGGAACAGGAGGCTGGGAGTAAGCCGAAACTTCGACGGTGAGCGAAAGCCGTCTGCTACGATTAGCACGCGTGGGACCGCCGGAGATCCACAGTGCCGGAGTCGTGAAGGAAACCATGACTGCTGAATGTTGCATGCTTGTTTGCATGCACGCTTGCATGCTGCATGGTTGCTTGCATGCTGCATACTTGCTTGCATGCTCCATGCTTGCTAGCATACTCCATGCTTGCTTGCAAGCTTCAACAGTAACTAACAGCAACTTTGTTATACAAATTAGTTTTAAAAACATTATTAGGATAAATAAACATTAAATAATTTGAATTTAGGACTTATAACTTTTATTGATATATTGTGTGTTATTGACTGTAATATTTATGAAAAAATAATTTAGGGCATAATGTATTTAGGGATTTCAATTTTATGGCATGTGATATTATGTGATATTAAGTTCGGGCAAGTTACCTATCATTCGGACAAATGATGATGAGGACAAAAAAAATTGTGGCACTTTAGATAATGGATAAAAAATTAGGAAACACAATAGAGAACCGGCTCTTCAACATAGCTTGGTCATCTATACTTAATTTGACTTAGATGTTTGCCATTTGTAACAATTTGCCCATGAACGGTCATGGGCAAATTAATTAATTTAATTAATTGGTTTCTTATAAATACCTTGATAATTTAGTAGGTTGAACGGTCAACCTACTAAATTATCAAGGTATTTATAAGAAACAGAGTTTATGTAATAAAAGAAGCAAGTCAATGTTGTGCCGAATTATTTATTATAGTCTGGCATGTTCGTCAAATTAGTAAGGATACTTCTTGCCGGTGTCCAAACGGTACATTCCATATCTGAAAAAGAAAAAAAAATTGTGTGATTAAAAATACAAACGAAAATAAAATAAGTACCTTTGGCCTATGTTTGCATGGATTGTCAATCGAAATTGTTTTTCCATTATTCAAAGAGACATTAATAATTTTAAAACAACAACTACGTTTGTTTTTAAAAACGGAGGAGTAATAATATAAATTTAATGACCTCCATTATCTATCTATACTAATAATAAGGCTGAAGAGTTTATTTATTTGTTTGAACGCGCTAATCTCTGGAACTAACAGCTGGATTTGATAAGATATTTTTGCATTTGATAGTCCAATTCTTGAGAAAGGCTATATGCTATTTACCATTACGCTAGGACTCTGTGAAGCCGAGCACAAAGAAAAAAAGACAGAAAGAACACTAAGGGATAACGAGGTAATAGCGCGGGCGAGCGATGGAATGTATCGCGGTGGGTCGGGTGCCGACATTTCACGCGGGCAGAAGCTGGTTTCTAACATTTTTGTAAAATTATGTGCCTATTTGATCAGTAAATTGGTGTTGACAACAATATTATATTTAAGTTATAGTTAATAGTTAAGTGAAATAAAAAATCGGTATCAGTAAATACAACTCACCCCGTCTTCCTTAAGTCATCGTTGCCCATATTGAGTTGAGTACCACGACAAGTGTTCAAGATGAGCTGCGCTTTGTTGGCGCACAGACGGCCAACCAAGTGGTTGTATGTCACTGTAGCGGCGAACAATTCCCAGGCACGGTTGTGGTTGCAGGAGCTGGTGGAACATCCTGGCTGGGACATACCACCGTTGGGGTAGAAGTCAACGTCACCGACGTTGGAGCCGATACCAAGGCTGCCGACAGTGTTACCCCCATCGGTGTGGATAGCCTCAACGTAGACGCCGTCACTGGGTCTGATGCGGTTTGTGTTGTTCTTCCATAGGGGTCCAGCAGGGTCCAAACCTAGAAACGTTCAAAGCTTAAAAATACATAGTTGAAATATTTTCAAGGTCGTTATCAAAATGAATAACGATAAAGGTAAGTTGAATCAGATGATAAAAAAGATCACTAATTTCGCTAGTGTTTTTGCTGTGAGCTGATTTCAAATCTGCAGACAACAGCTAAGTTACATTAAATATGTTAAGTACCTGTAATACGAGCGACTTTTCCTCCAAGTTCTCTGCCAGCGTTACCAACAAGGTGGGCACCCAAGCTGAAGCCAACAAGGTGCATTTGGTTGAAGGCCTGACCAGTCACTCTATTTAGGAAAGCCAGAAACTGTCCAAGAGCACGGCCGACGGCGGGTACACCTCTAGTTGCTTTGACGTATCCAGACCTCGAGAGTTTACTCCAGTCCAGGACAATGACGTTCACGTCTCTCTTACCTAAGTAAGCTGAAATTGAAAAATAATAGTTTTAGCTACCCCAAAACATTTCTAGCAAACGACGACGTCAACATTCATCTTCATTAAATACTTAGGGATATAGAGACTTTCGTCTTTATATATGATTTGGCTAAGAACCCTCACAGCAGCTTACATATTTATGTCATAAAGTTGGTCAGGTAGCGGCAGTTCAGATATTACGTGACTACGTGTTACTGATAAGTTGTGAATTTTGTTAGCTGGGAGAGTTATGAAACACTGTGAAATGTCTTCCGTACAGGTGAACCTTTCAAAATTATTTAGAGCTTTCTGTATGTACTCTTTTTATATCTTAAATATGAAAGAGGTTTGGTAAAAGGAAATACAAAGAGAAATAATAATAAAAATTAAGTTGTTTGTATGTGTGATAATCTCTGAACAACAATTTATTCGCTAACAGGAAGCTATTACAGTATTTCCAAGTACCATTGAGTAGAGAGTAAAACAAATTTTCTTTCTTTTCTTTAGAGTTGCAATAATTGTATGCCAGAATATTGAACGGTTCTTGTGGAAATCCTCATGAAGCCGCGGGACGCAATAAGTATTTAATAACAGTATTTTATAAACAGGTGTGTACTTACCATCCCTAATCGTGGGGTTAATGTCGGTGTACTGGTTGTTGAGCCAGCCGTGAACGATGACCACGGTGGAGACATTAGCGTTGAAGTTCGAGTTGGTGATGGAGTCGGCATCGTTGATGGTAAGAATTTGCGAATTTTTGTGGTTGCGTCTGTAGGGTGCGTTTGAAGGATGTTAATTTTCGGGAGATTTTTCCTGATTCCGTGGTTAAATCAAAATGAAATAAAATATCCTTCGATCATACTTTTTTCGAGTGCGATTGATATTTAATATGTCATTCATTAAGCATAAGCATAAACAGCTTTTTAGCGTTCCCAGTGCAGGGACACAGGCCTCCTTTCTGTGAGGAGTGGTCCATAATTTTACAAAGATAGAAAGCTTTCGAGTCAGGGAGGTCAAGGAAAATCATCTACTTTTACAATATTTGTAAATAATTTGTAAGTATGTGAGCACCACATATCTATCATATAATTGATTAACCTGTAATTGCTTCATTTTTAGTTCTTTTTACTTTTTGTGGTAGACTAATTTTATTCTAGGTGCATCGTCTTCGCATATGATTATATTATGTATACAAAACCTTGTAAAACATTTTAAAAGAGTAACGGTGGAGTTTCTTGCATTCTTCTCCATACGAACATTAACTTTTGGAAGTGGCGACTAGAATCAATTAAATTTTACTGTAAGTTTTGACGTTCAAAACTGCCTTTAATGTGCCTATTTGAAATAAATGATTTGACTTTGACTTTGAGTGTTCTAGCAAAATATTTTACCTAGTGAACAGCAAGTATTGGTTGGTGCCTGGGCTACTTTTGATCTTCGCTGATGCAGTATATACTGAAAAGAACAGTTGAACGTTAAGATAGATAACTAGAAAATTATGTAAACAGTACTAGCTGTCTATAATTTTTCGCTTTTAAAACGTTTAAATAACGTAATTACTGGATATGCTTAATTATACCATTGATTAATAATTTATTAAATTATTTGAAATTTAAAAAAAATAACGATGATTTCATTTTTACAGTTACGTGCAAAACGTGGTTTTTACGTCATATAAATCTAAGAAAAGTTCTAATTATTTCAAGAAACAAATGATTTTGGTTTTAAAAACACTTTGTTCAAGGTCAAATTGAATTAGCTAGCAAAACTCCAGAGGCGTTTATCAATATAAAATGATTTTTCGATTGTTTTGGGGTCAACGACAGCAGGTTTTATAGTAACTTGATGTTTAAGGTTGGAAAATCTGTATATTTTTCATTTTGACGTTTTTAGGAATTGAGAAACTTTTTATAGCGATATCTAGCGAAACTCCTCAGACTTGATACCCCATAAGACTGTGGTGTCTCGCTAGAAAATGAAAATTGACCTTGTATCAGTTATGAAGACTTGTATAGTCCTGGTTTTCAGCTGCATCCGTTTGGAAGCCAACCCCAAGATAGTTGGAAAAAGGCAGGAATATGATGTTGATCATCAGTTATGAAGAATGCTGCATTTAACTGACATATAAATGGCGCACTACGCACATCTATTTTTTAAGTTAAATGTAACTTATTCCATTAAGTAACTAAAAAAACTTACCCATAACAAGGAGCAAACAAGAGAGCGACTTCTTCATCTTGAAAGGAGGTTGAAGCTATTCCAATGTCTTACCACTATTTGTTTTAGAATTGTATCAGTGATGAGACACCCCTTTCAATGTGACCTTATTTTTTGAAGAAGGTTTACAAAATTTCCTTCGATCCGGTCGGTTACTGAAATAATATAAAATAGATAATGTTAGGTTATCTTTGTATGTATACGCACTCCATGGAGTGGCCGATCCGAGCGATGTCGGTTTTTTGACAATACTCAAATGCACATACATTTCATTTCATTCATTTACCGCGCTCGGTGTGGATAGGGCGATTGGGCAACATAGATGTTCAATTGAACTAAAACTAGCAAATATGAGGACCGGCACTGGAGCGCGCAGCAGAATCGCGGGTTTCCTAAAAAGGATCGTGCGAAAGAAACTCCGTTTCCACGATCGGCGCTCCATGATCGTGGATTGTGAAGCACCTACTACGCCGCATATTTAACCAGTGTGAAATGGCGCCTTACCTTCAACTTATAGTAACCAACCATCTCTATTACGAAGAGGGTTGGATACATACATAAGCGGATAGAATGGGTAGACGACAAATTGCTGAATATAAAGGGACCGAGTAAATTTATTTTGCATTTTTTCTTCTACGAGTATAAGACAATACTAAGTTTCAAATGGATTCCAGATGATAGCAATCGTTTTTAAGTTACTGCTTAATAAAGCATTATAAAGCGATTTCACAGCTGCTGTATTAGTAAATTCACGGGTTTCACGCATTATAAATCCAAGATTCCTGATGACAAATCTTCGGAGAAAGTGACTTTAGCCTGAATAAAGATCAATATAAAAAAATACTGGGTTAAAGGCTTCGACTAAAGAAATTATCTTACATGTTTTCCTCGATCTGCCGAACACGGTAGTGATAATGCCTAATGCAACTAAACCTCATCAACTTTCCTGATATACCTACAAGCTACTAGAAAGAACTATTATTTCTCTTTTACTACCTACTAAAACAATACGGTAATGAGTGTGACTGCACGACCGACTGTAAAAAGGAAAATTCCCACTCTAATTGTGATAACTCGTGACTAATTTGAAATAACTTTGTTTATTGTCATCGCTTGGTTTTACAACCATATGCCAAATTATAATAGGAAATAGCAAGGTAGTGGTAGGTGGTGGTGGTGGTGGTGGTGGTGGTGTGGTAGTGGTTGTGGTGATGGCGGTGGGTGGTAGTTTAGTTATTAGGAAATAGTATGTGAACCAAATCAAATTATGTAGGTACAAGATTATTTTAGCGCGTGGCCAAAATCGGAACTAACGCTGCCATCTTTGTCAATACTATTTCTGTGACATATTTTCAAATGTTTACTACCAACGCCAATATCAATGTCATTCAGGCGCCAAAATATTATTGCAGCACTCTACGTAGGTAGCTCTGCTGGTAATTGATTAATAAAATATTCATTGCTTTTGCTACTGTCAGTTAGTGTGTTCCGCAATTACCCCACAGTTTTATTATTTGTTAGAGAAAGCGTGATAAAAAATAACGAATTAATTGTATTAGAGTTGTAAATTCATAAGGGTTCTATTTTTGATTTAATAATTAGACATTTACGATATGATAGTAGATAAAGTCGATTTATGTCACAGCGACCATATTAAGGTGATGAGCATAGAATACGGGCGCCAGAAGACGAGGTACACGCCAAGGGTGCAGTTACTGGAGTCGCACCGCAACGTCAACTTCAAGGCGTTCGTGGTGCGCGTGCCGAATTGCTATCTGCCCGTCGCAATGGAAGAAGACTTCTGGCCGCAGGACGTGGTGTTCCATTGCTTTCGCAGACAAGTACCACAGAACTGCACAAGAGTTAGCTAGTGAAGTATGTTTTATAATAAAAATATAAATATGTTTAGGTTAATGTATTGAAGTTACCGCATTATTGCAGTATTGCAGCCACCTTTGGGATGACTCAGCGAAATACCAACTTGCCGCGCTACCAGCCTGGCTCATCGCCGCAAGGTTGCCTGCTTGTCAGTCTTCTACAGATTGTACTTCGGTGAGTGTGCCCAAGAACTCCACGACCTCATTCCACCAGCCCCTTTCTACCTTCGGACATCCAGACGCATTGCAAGTTACCATCCCTGCCTAGTTGCTATTCCACCAATTCGCACTAAGCGTTTTCAAATGTCCTTTATAATGCGCACAGCAAAAGAGTGGAACTCTCTACCTGCGTTTGTGTTTCCGAGTGCATCCAACCCGAAACTTCTCAAAGTAAGAGTGAACAGGCTTCTTCTGGGTAAGCGCACTCCATCGTAGACTTTGTCTCTGTCACCTCTGACCTAGACTAGAGTCAAGAGCAAACTCATTTCAAATAAAACAAAAATAAAAAAAACGTCAGCTTTATATGATTCAGGTTCGTCACATGCTATTATTATCGTACTATCATCAGCAAAGACTGTTATTTTGAAGTCTATAGATCGTTAATATAAATTAGGAACAGTAGAAGACCCAATACACTGCCTTGTGGTACACCAAACTATACTGTGCGTTCTTTCGACAGGTATGTTACTTCTTCTTTAGTCTTAAAGTTGAAGTTTGTTACGGCAGTAAATTTTTTTCTTTTTGAAAGGTAAGTGCTTAATAAGCCCAGAGCGTTACCTCTTATACCGTAAGACTCAAGTTTGTTTCTTAAGATAGTATAGTCAACGTAATCAAAAGCCTGCGTCGTATCACAATACACAGCACAGACAGGTGTTTTATTATCAATATTAGTCATAATTTTATTTAAAAAGTCATAAATAGCCATGTTTATTGTCATGTTCTTCCGGAAACCTTTTTGTTCGTTGCAGAGAATCTTTTGTTTTTCTAAGTATGTGTAAAGCTCATTATACATAAATGTTTGGTATTTTGCGGGAATGACTTAATCGGTTGCTATTCACTCAGAACGCCAGGAGCCTGCAACTCGCAAGAGCATATTTTCTCCGCTTACAATCCTCAATATAAAACCCTCTTATTTTATTAATTTTAATATGTCACGGAACTCTGCACGAGACAAATTTCTTTTCAAAATCAAATTTCCGAGCAACGAATGGCGCATGAGTTGAACTTGTGCCAATATTTTATTTAAATCACCTAAAGTTTCTGCGCTCACCAAGAAACATTGAACGGTTTTATTTAAAATACCGTTTTCCTTTTGTGACCTTTTTCGGTAGCGTTGTATAAAGTGGTTATAGAAAGCTTGTCTGTATGTTTTGTTTTGGTTTAATCAATTCGGTACTCCAAATATTGTTTAGAATAACAAATGTTTACACGCGGGAGGGCAAACAGCAGCGTAACTGACCGATATAGTGGAGTACAAACGAACCTCTATTGGAACATAGGTAGTGGATGTGTTAGACTTACATAGCTCTAAACCTCGTACACTAGAATTTACACATACCTACATAATTATGTAGGTATCAATAGCTTTCCATCAATTTCACCAAAGTGGTTGAGTAAATACCTAATTCCGAACTGAAATTTGTGAAACTGCGATGTAATTGCATATCACATTATCGCTAGCAATGGCTTTCACTTTTACCTGACTACAGCGAAGCAAAAAAGAGGGTTATGATTTTGACCGGTATGTATGTATGTATGTTCATCTGTTCCCTCATAACTTTTAAACTACTTGTCACAATTTGACAAACGAGGTATTGTTGGAAGCGATCATCCGCTGGTTATAGGCTATGTGACGTCACATTAAATTGAATATGGCGCCCTCTAGCGGACAAAAAGTAATGTACTAAAAAATTTTTTTTAGTCATGCCGTGTTGGGTATCGAAAGGGCTTAATTAGCACATTTCAAATATATGTCAGCTGTTGCTCACGGTTTTGCTGGCATGCACGGAGTATCGTATTACCCAGTAACTGGTTTGTGGAGGTTAGATAGGCAGTCGCTTCATGTAAAATACTGGTATTCAGCAGTATCCGTTTAGACTGGCAGCCGACCCCAACATAGTTGGAAAAAGGCTAAGCAGATGACCATAATTAGCGTGTCGAATGTTGACTCATAATATTATAACAGGTAACAAATTAACTCAATATTGAGCACTGGTACCTGTTTAATCATAATGCTAATTATGGCTAATCAAATGATAATAGCACTGAAATATTTCATTATAGTTGAAGTACCTAATTCAATTACAATACATAGTAGTGTATTCATTAGATTGCCGAAATGCTTACACTATAACTTGATAATATGTATTAGGTTTTATCGTGGTATCTATTTATTAATTTATTGATTAAGTGGGTATTGCAACTTGCAACCTTTACCACCCATAAATCGCTTTATTTAAAGAAAACTTTTTCTCGTTGGTAGAGAATGCGTTCAGAACAAGTTCACGCGCCACTTGTACAAGAAACTATATGGGGTATATCCGTTTTACCCGTTGATGTACTCCACTCTGTTTGTGCTCGGTATGGTCGGGTAAAACCAACTGAGGGTACGACGGGAATTCACGCTTGTTGTGTATTTGGTTAGATTATTTCGTGGCATTGAGCATAACCCAGGAGTACCTACTGCAGCGCCTGAATGTTTGTGTACCAGACCGCTATGTGTGGAGGCGGCGCCGCCCGCCACTGCTGGCCGTGCCGGTTGCCAGGACCAACCTTCTCGCCAAAACACCATTGAACTGCGCTATTCGGGTTATTAACGATCTTCACGTGAAGATCGATATATTTACATGCCATTTGAGTGAACTCGCAAAAATACTGCTGTTCTTTTTATGTTATAATGTAGGTTAGAGTAGGCTATATGTTGTTGTTTTTTTTTATTTTATTTAGGGAATTTAGTCCATGATATTATTTTTAGATGTTAATACTTGAATTAAGGCTCGTGCACACAGGCGCGACGCGACACAAAGGCACCGCAAGTCGCGCAACGAGCGGTGCCTTTGGATCGCGCGCGATTCGCGTCGCGCGTCGCGCCTGTTTGCAGGAGCCTTTACTAGTTTTTACGTTTTCTTAGTTTTAAATTGTAAGTTCTTAAGTTCATTTTAAGACCACGCTATCGCATTAGGTATACACCTGTAATGATAGTGGTAGGGAGATTTTAATAAATTAAATAAATAGTAATTGCCAGCGCTACTTAACTGTTCAGTATGAGGTCCTGGGTTCGGTTCCCATTGTGTTATTTGGTTTTCCATCTGGAATTTCTCAGTAGCAGCCTAGAGTTTGGATTTGTGCCTGGTTGATGGCACTAGACTCACTTCCTATCACGTGTGATATAACCAAAACAGGTAAAATGTGTGTCTGCATTCTGTATTCCCTCTGGGAAACACAGGCTGTTGCGTTTTGTTTTCAAAAGTGTTGTCTTTAACCAATATTTAATTTTAGACAGATTTCTAAAAGATATGTTGCTTCGATGAAATTTCTTGTTCCTACTAAGGGCGTATACAAACTTTTATACCTAGGATAATTCTTATCCTGAGAATAAATTATGAATTTAGCTAAAACCCCGCGGCGTACCACCGCTGATTCACGCGGCTTTGACCCACGTCAGCCGCGTGGTGAAGGGAGTGTCAGACTCTTACTGACTAAAACCCACCCGTGTTCCTTCCTTCGCCTTTTATGTTCCGGGTCAGCTGTAACCCTTTCGGACAATCCCGCTGATTTCGGACAATCCCGCTGATCGCTATGACCCTTAGAAGATGAGCAAAAAGAAAAAAACCGGGCAACAGCGAGTCGGACTCGCGCACCGAGGGTTCCGTACCATCATATGTTTTTAAATATTCATCGGCGAGGCCTATATTCGACAGATAATTTTTTTAGCGCCATCTCTTGACAGATAATGGAAGTAATGTAACTTTTGTTGATGATTTCAGAAAAAGTGTGCTATTTAGAGACTTTATTTTATTTTTCCTGTAATCTTTACATAAACTTCTATCACATAGAATAATTTTAGATTATTCTCTTTGCAAACTTCGGAGATAAAAGGAGGAACGGTATTTTCTTTTTAATGTTTGAGAATGTGCAAAGTGCGCTCTTTCATATGATACCACACATGCCCTAGTATTCACTTCGAATTTTTCAGACCCCCTTTCAGTCCCTGTTGCAAAAAATATACATATGATTTTGTCTTTCAATCATATATCATATCAATATTGGTAACTGATGTAATGTTATGATGACTTTTTAAAGTATGTAATGCATTGTGAAATTTAATATTTGCAATTAATTTATTTAATTAGACATTTTGTAACTTATAAAAATAATGAAGGAATATTATGACATTTTTAATAATTTAATGTATTATGAAATTTAATATTTGCACACCACACGTAATGGTAGAATGTAATCGGGCCACATTTATAATAACATCATACTATTTTGTACACATACATTTTAGCAAATAAAGTATTATTATTATTATTTCTTATTTGCAAAGTAGTTGGGCCAACGTCATCTAAAACTATTCCAAATTTCAAGTTGATAGCATTATTAGTTCTTGAGATATCCAGCTGTGACAGTCAGACAGACGGACAGACAGATAGACAGACTGAGTCTCACCATAAGGGTTCTGTTTTACCATTTTGGTACGGAACCCTAAAAAAGTCAGAAACAACGCTAAGCTAAAACGAAGTGATAGGATGAGAAAAGGAAGTTTGACACGGACGAAGTCGCGGGCAGAAGCAAGTTTCTGATAAAAGTAAGTTAGTACTAAAATACCGTGTAATCACTAGTTATCTAAATACTTAGCTTAGTATAAAACTGATGTACTTAAAGTAAGTAGTTATCTACATTGATTTCTTAGGCTTAAGTGTGCTTAAAAACATTCATGAGGTACTTTGTAAGGTCACATAATGTATTTTGGCCAAGATAATTTAAATCTGATAAAATGGTTCACTTACGAGTATGTCAGTAATTAGGATAATAAATTTAAGGAGTGTAATAAACAAAAAATCGTAAGAGATAATAATACCTACTTACATCTGGTTGTTATGAGGATGGGGGTATTAGTTGTTCCGTGTATTTAATTTGTTGCGTCAGTTGATTTTTATTATTTTGAATTTTCATTTTTTTAATTACAATATGGGTGAGCTCTTGACCTCTATCTCGCCTGATGGAAAGCAGTGGATGAGGTCTACGATGGAACGAGCAAGCCCAGAAAATGCCTATTCACTCTTGCTTTGATGACTGTCGGGTTATACGTATACGTACATAGCCTGGCAGAGAGTTCAACACTTTGGACGTCTTATACAACACACACACACACACACACCCCAACACACACAGTTCACACAGTTTTCTTTTATTACGAAGTCTAAATTTTCAAAATGAACCAATAATATAATCTGTCTTATTTACTCGTTTTACAACAAAAAAATGAGTCGATAATTTGCAAAATAACGATACCACATAGCCCCGTTATACAAAGAAACCATTATTTAACCACTAATAGGGTTGTTTCAGATTCGCCGCGGGTGAAATGCATTAATAATATTTGAATGTAAAAAATAAAAGCTTTTTTATATGGAAAATGTTAAAATTGGTATTTACTACATCATTATTTTGAACTGATTAATTGTTACCACCTATACAAAGACGAAGAAATCAAGAAAATGCATTTATTTGCGGTAATAGTGACGCAGATAAAGTACACAAAACACAGAAAATAACAAGTTGGGGGAAAATATGCGTCACCTCCACGCAAAACGGCCATCGCTCAGCATAATGCTATCTATACGATATCACCTTTTTACCCTATTGCGGTGAAGCCCAAAAGGAAAATGTTGTCCAGTTCAAGAGAGTCGAAAGCCATATAAAACATTAAACACTAATCATTTTGAAATTGGAAGATCATCCTGTGGGGTCATTGCATAATACGCGGAGCGAATCTGGGATTTTATTTTCATTCATGCGTTAATTTAAACGTATCTAGTAGCGAATGCATTTATCATAAAATACAATCTGCGGGGTAATTGCGTAACCCACTATCAGTAGCAATGGGTTTCATTTTGACATTTCAACAACATTCATTGTGTTATTTACGTTGTTGAGCAGACAAATTTTTCGAACATATGAAGCAATGGATTAGCAAAATCCTTCAAGATGATTCAGATTGTGATTGATAGTGTATAACGTATTGCGTAACACACTATCAATCACAATTTTAGGCGTCATTTAGCACCTTAGGGTGCTAATTATTGTGAATGACGACTTAGGATTACGTAAATAGAAAAAGACTATCCTTTTATTGTCTCAGTATCTAACTGAGACAAAAAACCGGTCAAGTGCGAGTCGGACTGGCGCACCGATGGTTCCGTATTTTGTAGGTATGTAAATAGTTTATCACGGGATTTTTTTTTAATGTACCCTTTTTAATTTACGGTTTTCGGATTTTTGCTTTAGCTACTTGCTTCTTGGCAAATTTTATGATTCTAGGTCAACGGGAATTAACCTATAAATATTGATTCCCTTGAGAGTGTCGAAATATACGTTTTTTGCGGCATAAATGGCTGTAAGTATATTTTTTTACGTTAACTTAGGTGTTTGATTTTTTCACAGCTTCAAGGGACTGTAGACCTGAGTATATGGTTTTAATTTCGACTCAATACCTCTACGAGTTCCCGAGATAAAGGGTCTTGACATCTTCTTGATATCTGACAAAAGTAGTAAAATCACAAACACATTTTATCCACAGCATAAAAGCCCTAGAAAGTTCCATTCCAATTTGATCACAGAAAGAATCCTCATGTTACGTAGAACAAACTCAACAATTATTTAATTTGTCCTTGAACTGCACATTTTTCCAAGGCTTCTTGCAAGCACTCTCGTGCTATTGCAGTCACGTAGTCCACTTTAGCAAGTGGACTGTGGAACAAATGAAATTTAATTATTTCCTCTTCTTACCTTTTCCTTTTTGTAAAAATTGTGTCGTGTGTGTCTTTAAAGAATAGTTTTATTTCAGGGATAAAAATGTATTAAACGCACTAACAAGAGATAGGGTTTATATAATGCCTGTGATGGTCAACGAATTTCAGATGTGTCTAGTTTGTACCTCTTCTTTTTTTGGCAACTATCCGCAATTTATTACTCCGAGAATCCCAAATTACTCGAGAATCCCTAATTACTATAGACACATGCCAACGAAACCCAGATCTTGAGAAATTAACTATGTTTGTCTAAGTAGAAGGCAGCTGCCTCGAGGAGTTCGCTCTTATATAAATCTTTAATTGCAGCTTCACCATCATCATCTATAGCCTCTCTTTTCATATGCCGATCCCCCACGCTCCTGTGCCATGTTCTACCCGCGATGGTAACAATGTCGTCCGCCCATCTCGTCGGTGGACGACCGACACTTCTTCTCCCAGTCCTTGGATACCACTCGGTCACTGCCTTACTCCACCTGTCATCACTACGCCGTGGCAGGTGTCCTTCCCAGGTCAGCGGGATTGTCCGAAAGGGTTACCGCTGGGCCGGAACATAAAGGGCTAAGGAAGGAACACGGGTGGGTTTTAGTCAGTAAGAGTCTGACACTCCCTTCCGCTCCACCCAGAGCGGGAGGGGTCATTTGATGATTTCCCATAGTGAAGAAAAAAAGAAATAAAAGGTGTCCTGCCCAACTGCGTTTTGTGCTCAGTTAAGGAACTGAAATAGGTTTGCCGCCAATTCATTTGGGCTTAAACATAATTGGCGTATTGTGGGTGTACTTAATACACCTCTGCTTCTTCCTAGGAATACTGTCATGGCGTTACATTGTAAATCTATTTCCTACGCTGTTTACACTTCATGTAACAATATGACGGGACCTAAGGTCTATTCAAATTTACGTTTCCAATTACTGTTATATCAAGTTAAACAAATATCAACTTTATTTCAGTGGTAGTTAAGTTAATTTCAGAGTGACTTGCATTATTTAAAAAGTCTTAGAAATGTTTGAAGTTGTAGCGTAAACTGAACTTTATTGTTTAAAGTTATTTTTTCTAATAACTCACATTTGTTTACATGTTTGTCAAGTAAATCGCAAATGCAGTAAACGTGGAACATTTTCTAAAAAGTGTTCACAGGCGTCCTTGTTTTAACAATGCTAAAAGTGTTTTAGTAACTAATCCGATCAATCTGATAATTACGAATAAATAATATTCACAACAACTGATGTTATCAAATCAAAACATATTGATAATGTTCAAATCACAAAGACTAACAACTGATTGCTTTTTTTATCAGTATACACCTTATTAAAAACAAAGTCAAATCATTTATTTCAAACTAGCTGCGCCTCGCGGTTTCACCCGCGTAAATGTTGATCACGTGGGAATTTCGGGATAAAAAGTAGCCTATATGTTAATCCAGGGGGTCAGCTACCTCCATATAAAATTTTATTAAAGTTGGTCCAGGCGTTTGGGCGTGAAGAAGTAACAAACTTATAAACACACACACACTCACAAACTTTCGCCTTTATAATATTTTTAGTGTGATAGACATATTAAAGGCACTTTTGAACGTCAAAAATTACAATAAAACAGAATTGATTTTAGTCGCTCTTTCCAAAAGGTAGTATTCGTATGGAGAAGAATGGGCAAGAAACTCCACCGCTACTCTTTTAAAATATTTTACAAGGTTTTGTATACAACTTATCCTAACTAATATTATAAATGCGAAAGTAAGTTTGTTTGTTTGCTACCTTTTCACGCCTAAACCACTGAACCGATCATCATGAAATTTTGCATATACGTTGTCAGGTGTACAGAAACGGACATAGGGTACGGTCAGCATCAGAAGTCGATTAACACTTCAGTTTTTTTAATCTCAGTTATTGAGCAAAATATTTGTTCTAAATTGCAGCAGAAGTATAATGCGATTTTGAGCAAATATTTTGCGCAATAACTGAGATTTAAAAAACTAAAGGGTTAATATTTTGCTCAATAACCGAGATTAAAAAAACTTAAGTGTTAATCGACTTTTGATGCTGACTGTACCTTTCATCCCAAAAAAAGTGCTGTTCCCGAGGAAAACAACAATAACGTTATTATGATAATAGATGGCGCCACGTGTCTTTCGAATCAAAAACAGGACGTCTGTCGGGTCAGCTAGTTCGTTATCTGTGAAGACGATGTAGGTACCTAGAATAAAATTAGTCTACTTATCACAAAAGGTAAAAAGAATTAAAAATAAAGCAATAACAGGTAAATCAATCATATTATAGATTATGTACCTACAGTCACGAGCACTAATTTATATGTCAACACTTGGCAACTTTAAATTGCGATTTTTTGACATGCATGAATGCAACGTTGACATACGACACTTTACACAAACCTATGGGTTCGAAAATACTTTGTTCGTAATAACATAAAATTTCATTCAAAACTAAAGGAGAAAATCGTCTTTGAATAAAGCCAAGTGTTTACATACTTATGCTCGCGACTGTACATGGTGCCCTCATATTTACAAATATTGTAAAAGTAGATGATTTTCCTAGTATTATAACAGATACATTAAATTAGCCACCAGTTTGTTTTTGTCGAGATAAACGAACAAAATACGTTTCTTTTGTTGGGAGACGTTAAAGTGTAAAAAAAAACAAGTTTATTATTGTCCCAGACACCTTTGTCCTGCGCAAAGGTTTCTTCTTATATAGAGAAGAAACGAGCACTTATCACCACGCTTGCTCAAGACGGGTTGGCGATTTCATATCTATATAGGTAAAAAAAAAAGGTAAAAGTAAAGGTAAGGTAAGGTATATAGTATTATTTACAAGCTTCTGCCCGCGACTTCGTCCGCGTGAAATTTCTTGTGTTCCCCGATTTCTAATTTTTCCTTTCCCCCCGTCGGGTCGCATCGAATCACCCACCCACGCTATTACTTCGTTTTCGCTCAGCGTTCTTTCTGACTTTTTCCCTTTTACTCGGGTCCTAAGGATCGTTGCGTGATGTTCAAGCATATGATCTTCTTCAAGAATTGAGTTCATCAAATGCAAAAAAAATCCGACTGGAAGTTTCACAGGTAGCGCGATTAAACAAAGAAACAAATAACATATACAAACTATTTAGCTTTATATTAATATGGATATGAATTAGTATAGATACATACGCGTTTGTTACATTTGTTGTTTTTTGGCATAATATTACAATCAAGCAAACAAACAAACTCTTCAGTTTTATTATTGGTGAAGTCCTCCAGAACGTATTTCGGCCACGGCGACCAATCTCAACGGAGATGAATTAGTATAGATACATAGGTACGCGTTTGTTACATTTGTTGTTTCTTGGCATAATATTACAATCAATCAAACAAACTCGTCAGCTTTATTATTAGTAAAGTCCTCCAGAACGTATTTCGGCCACAGCGACCTATCTCAAAGGAGATGAATTAGTATAGATACATACGCGTTTGTTACATTTGTCGTTTCTTGGCATAATATTACAATCAATCAAACAAACTCGTCAGCTTTATTATTAGTAAAGTCGTCCAGAACGTATTTCGGCCACGGCAACCAATCTCAACGGAGACTAGCCTTCGGCGCGAAAGATATTATAGTGCACAAGGTGTACTCCCTCTTCCCTCACTCTCATAGTCCGATGGGACGGCAATCCGACACGACTGGAGAGAGATCAGGCTAGGCAAGGCATATAGATAGATAAGTCACAACAAGGCAGAAAACACATTATTACGTACTTGTAAAAGAATAATAGAATCAATTGAAAATGAAAAAGTTACTTTATGAGAAAACCGAGCTTATCAATTGTTTTGAAATTGAAATTTCATTACCGGTAGGTACTTACACACATTCAATCACGGAAAAGGTAAGCAAATACCATCAATCTCAGAACCGGATTCCCATCATATTTACTTCCAAATCAAATCAAATTGCCGGAAATATACCTATAAAATATGCGCATATTCAAATGACAGGTAATTTAAGTGAGTTATCACAACTTTGTGAGTGAGTGAAGGATTCAATTTGATCGGGCTGGAAACTTCCCGAGTCACTTCATCTGCATTGCCACATCAGAATTTTGAACGAATTCGTTGGTAAAACTTTATTTTGCTTCAATGGAAAATGGATAGGTTTATTGAGAATTAAAATGCACATGCACAATATTACAGACCAATTAGTGCACAGTTAAATATGTAGTTAATATAATTTTAATCACCAATTCCCCATGAACTTAGCGAAGTATGAACTATCGATATTATTTAACGGTAAGATGTCGTAATCCCTGCATTTCCTCCGCAAAAGGGGAATGAATTAACTTGAGATTGCCCGCAGTTTGAGGATTTCTCCACAAATTGGCAACGCTGCCTAGACTACAAATAAAGCCTCATTTACACTGTGTGATTTAATTGCCTGTGGCATACCAAAAGTTGAAGGTACAATAAAAGTTGCATCGTTTAAATAGTGTTTATACTATGTAAGTAATTTGTTGCTTCAATTTTGTTATAGGTGTGGCAGTGGGCAGGGCACATTGCCCGCAGAACAGATGGCTGATGGGGCCGAAAGGTCCTGGAGTGGCGACCGCATACCGGAAGTCGTAGCGTTGGAAGGCCTCCCATATGGTGGACCGACGACCTTGTGAAGGCAGCAGGAACCCGTTGGATGCGAGAAACAAAGAACCGGTCAAACTGGAGGTGCTTGGGGGAGACCTATGTCCAGCAGTGGACGTATTTCAGCTGAAATGAAAAATTCTTGCCAAAGGCAAGAAACTTGAATCGTGTACATGGGCTTTAATTAAGATAAAGGCAAAGGGGGGTTAAAGTAAGGAAATAATTAGGAATTTTATGGTAAAAATACTGTAAGAAAACTATAACTGATTCTTCATCAGTAACACCCGTTAAAGATCAACGTTTTGAAAGAGTTCCTTTAAGGATGGCAACTGATTAGTTTTTAATACACAGCATGGTAATTAAGATTTGTGTAGTGAAAATAATATAAGACCACTTGATTGATTACCAAGTACTTAATCTACTATTGATAAACGATAAATCATTATCGCTATCTTATTGCCTGGGTGCTAATTACATGTATTCATAAAAAAAACTGTTACGTCTGTTGTATATAAATAATATTGGTTCTCGATTTTGTTAAGAAGTTCGATGATTGTAATCGATATTCATAATCAGCCTAAAATGTTTCCACTGCTGAGACATAGGCCTTTTCTCTGTGAGAAAGAGTGATTTTTTGGTTCTAGGACATGCCGATGTCCTTACTATGTTTTCTTTCACCGTTTTTAGAGTACTGGTGATGAAATAATTTACACTGTAGCGGTATCTACAACGCCACATGCGAACAACGCGTCTAACTGACGTCACGCAAAATCCAACATCGCGCAAGCAGAGTTTACCGCGCAACTAGCGTATACAGGGTGCCCGGTAATAAATGGATAATCTCTTAAGTACGGGACCAAACGAGAAATCAGCTGTTCTCTACATTCATGTTCGCATAACTCGTCAAAATTTAGGAAACTGCTGATTCGTTTTTCGCGATTTCAGCTTTTAATTTTTTTTTATATATTGATAATATACTTTAATAATATTTTCTTTCTGTATGTCTGTAATTTATATGGTATACATAATAAAGAGTATTCTATTCTAATAAATTGGCTTGGTGTTTTAAGGAAAACTTGTTGCTTTTTAAACCATCTAATATCCACTATTTATTTAATTTTGTTTAGTAATTTGATGACAATAATACCAACTTATTACTGCCCACTGCTGAACAAACGCTTTTTCTCATACAGAGAAGGCACGAGCATTGATCACCACGTTTGATCAAGATAGGTTGGCGATTTCAGACTTATATTTATCTACTTATGAGTCTAGCTTTCCCTACGATGTTTCCTTCAGAAAGTACATAAAATTAAAAAAGTCACATTGGTACTTTGAAAAAACCTCACGTTGGCGAATATGTGTAAAATGTGATTTTTTATCTCGACTGTACATTTATTATGGTTTATAATTAAGCCCATTAATTTTCAAAAGTCAACATTTTAATATATTGTTAGATGAGTACAACTACTGACGAACTGTTCTGCAGTTTGGCAGACTTTACGTAATTTAATGTTAATACACATTTTGAATAAATATGAATAAAAAGGAATTATTTAGGTATGGAGATACCTATTTTACCTACTTGTTTTTTTATCAATCATTCACTTCCAAGTAGGAGACCTTGGACATGAATGATTGATAAAAAAACAAAAACAATATTTTAATGTAATCGGATTAATAATTGCAGGGGATAATACAGCTATGCCTTATCTAAGGTCTCAGCAGATTATGGCAAACTATGTAATTCCTTATCAGTTGATTAAATACCGAGGATTGTAATTATACCTGCCTAATAATGTGTAATAATAATAGTACACCAAATTTTATTGACATCGCTGTTAATATTTTAAATTTAATTTATGCAGCATTTTTTGAACGGCAAATTTATAATTATCGTCAATACAGTCCGCCAAAACGCCCGCCCTTCTCCACTTCCCAGCTGCAGATTTCACTTCGAGCATTTTCTAGTCGTTAAAGAAGAATAATCCTGATAAAGTTAGTAGAGGCAGTTTAACTGGACCAAAAATGTAACCTACCAATTTATCTATTAACTAACAGGTTCAGCCCAGATTTAGGCTAGGCATGGAAATCTAGACAAGTTATTCCATTATGAATAATTCTATTTAAAGAGAGAGAAAGTTATATAAAGGTTGTACGTATCTTAAGACCTTTTTCGTAAACAGGTACTTAATTATTGCACTCTGTAAGAGTGGTCCTCATGGATCACGATATACAGGGTGTAAAAAGATGCTCCATGAAGCCGTCTTCTACGCATTCTGTAAATGAAACTAAGTAGCTTTGTGCAAAAGTTTACATAATTGCTTGGAAACGACTTCTATTTTTGGTGTGAAAATCGCTGCTTGCGGTGGCGCGCAATTTAAGGGCAAAACATTGTGCTTATGAGTGCATGCAACGGGTACTGGGATTGTGGGAGTATTTAAAGTGAAGTTATGTCAATTTCTTCTTTTCATAAAACAACGCCAATAAATGTCGGAACTTTGACCTTCAATATGTCTGTAACTAGATAATACCCAGATATGGGCCAGTACAAAAAAAAAATCACAATAAAAGGAAGAACAAATGACTCTAGGCTTCGTTAGGGGTGTTTTTACACCCGTTATGTATCTAAGGTATACTATATTATTTAGTTATTTATATATACTTAACCCCCCTTACTTTGTATTACCCAATGTTTGGTAGCGAAGTTAATCATCTTAGGTGCGCTGGACCCGCTTCAGGGGTTAATTTACATAGCATTACGCCTTGTTCCCGAACAATTGGATAAAGGTATACCTTTAGAGAGAACAGTGGTAGCCCAGTGGCCATCACTGCTCTAATCATGGCCATTCGGGTAATGGCCGCGATTTACGAGTTGTAGGTTATAAGTTCGAACCCAGAAAAGAGCTTTACTTTGTGTAAATTATTTCATCACCACTGCTCTCAAA
Organism: Luperina nickerlii; assembly: GCA_963855955.1. Taxonomy (NCBI): domain Eukaryota; kingdom Metazoa; phylum Arthropoda; class Insecta; order Lepidoptera; family Noctuidae; genus Luperina; species Luperina nickerlii. The sequence continues at coordinate 9,404,295 of OY979677.1, read as the reverse complement.
ACGGTGAAGGAAAACATCGTGAGAAAATCGGCATGTCCTAGAACCAAAAATTCGAAGACATGTGACATCTACTAACTCGCACTGGGCCCGCGTGGTAGATTAAAGCCCACTTCCTATAGAAGAGAGGAGAAATTAAATAGGCAGATTTATGATTATGATACCTTTAGTACTGACGCCAGCACATCAAGCTACCCGAAACTGTCAAATTTTCCCAATCAACTTTGAACGTTATGCTTTAGCGATAAAGTTGAAAATCTATTAAAGAAATTTGACAGATTGTAGTAGCTTGATGTGCTGGCGTCTGTACATCCACATTCCTCCAGTTACGTTTAAGGCCTAAGAAGGGCCAAGACAGGGGACATACCTATTGCCATCATCTGGGCACAATTCCATGCTCCGGCAACCCAATAACACTTTGGCCGACCTGGGAATCCAACCCAGGACTTATACTCAGCAGTAGCGGTTGCAAGCACTAGACCAACGAGGCAGGTTAATTTAATGCGCTCGCAAACCGCATTGAGAGCCTGATGTAAATTGATTAAGGCCTGACTTTTACCCGACTACGGCGAAGCAAAAAGGAGGGTTATGATTTTGACCGGTATGTATGTATGTATTTATGTTCATCTGTTCCCTCATAACTTCAAAAGTACTTATAATAATTTGACAAATAAGGTATCGTTAGAAGCGTCTTGACCGTCCGCTAGTTATAAGTTACATAAAATTCAATATGGCGCCCTCTAGAGGACATAAAGTAATGAATTTAAAAATAAATATTTTGGGATGGTGCCTTGTGGGGTATCAAACGAAAGGGCTTAATTAGTACATTTCAAAAATATAAATATAACTGAAATAAGCCTCAAAATATATAAATAAAAAAAAAAAAAAAAACTAAAACCCGACTACTGAAAATACTATGCTATCATAGAATATAATGTATGTTGGTACAGCGGCATGCGACCACGGGAAGATACTTTCTTGTTTCATCCTTTTCAGTAGTCGGGTTTTTTCAAAAGTTAGATAACTTTTATCTGAGAAATAAAATTATATCGTTTGACAGCTTTTTTAAAGAAATCTTGTCAAACTGTCATATTTATTCTTCAGATATACTCGTAAGTTATCTGACTATTGAAAAATTAGCCCTTAATTACATTAACAAAGTTCAAAACCTCAAAAATAATCGGGTGGCCGGTTGGAAAGTTTGTGTATCCCGCAAGTAATATTTCACATCAAGCAAGGAACAGGTGGGCTTAATATTGGTTAATTGCCCATTGTTTCAACAAAATAATGATTTTAAGCCGAAGTTTGGAACAACTGTAATAACAGTGCCTTATGACTTGCTCGTCGGTAAGTGTATGGTTATATCTCAAATATTTTAAATGGTGTTGAGGGTTTACTTAGATTTTTCTTCGATAGTCTTGGCTTGGGTTGAAAATGTTTTTAACATTAACGACGGGAAAGTTTTTTCCCTAAATGTGTTTTTGAAAGCGTCGGATTTTTACCATTTGTTTGAAGGAGCCCAGAGTCTCCTGATTATATAGGCAGGGACATTGCAATCTGTTACTCCATAGTAACAGATCCATATTATAACTGAATCCATATTCAGTACATGATTCTGGACCCGGTGAGTTGAAATAAAAAAAATGCTGTTCCAAACATTTTGATCACGTAGGTAGGTATTGCACTTTTGTAAGAAACAGGAGATTTTTTTCATAACCGACCTAAAATTTCATCGCATGGAACAGGGTGTAAAGTTCACTCATACTCTATAGAAAACGGAGGATCCTCCGATCAGACGGGTGTTGTGTGTGGCGGGCAACTGCCCGATGATTTATGTCGGGCCGTCGTATTTAGGCTAGTTGCGCGGTAAACTCTGCTTGCGAGATGCAGGATTTTGCGTGACGTCAGTATTACGCGTAGTTCACATGTGGCGTTGTAGACTTGGTTTTGCCTATCTTACTTAAACTTACTTAAGGGGCTTACAGGACCTAAACACAAAAAACGCAAGTTTTAGAAACAATAAAAGTATATGATCGACTCGTAAACAAAATCAGAAAAGTAGGTATATGATATTCTTCAGGATATATGCTGGGTAGATAGTGTGTTGAAAACATAATACAACTAATTTGATAAGATAGAAAAACATCATGAAGATACCTCTAAAAATTTTCTTTTTACAATAAAAACCATACTAATATACATACAATAATTCTGATTTTGAAATTCAGATTATTCTACAAGCAACATACTAAAATACTACTGTTTTAATTTTTTCGTCCAAACAATAGATTTTTGTAATTAAATATTTGCTTCATATTTTGCAATAAATTACCAGCGTTGTGTCATCGCGCTTCTATTTCTTTTCTATGCAGTCCGACAGTGACCGCGCTTTAAGTCATGTAAGCCCCTTAAGATTCGGGAGGTGCCTGCACATCATCAGGCGGGAGGAAATTCCCGGGTGTCACCATTGCCAGGATCGCCCAGAGGACACGGTGGAGCATACGGTGGAGGTCTCCCCCGCTTGGGCGGAGCACCGCCGCGCCGTGTCCTCGTAGAGGCGATCGGCAGCGGCGGCGACCTCTCGCGTTCGGGCCTGGTTCAAGCCATGGTCCGGGGCGAGAGGGAGTGGGGGGCAGTCGCCACCTTCTGCAAAGCAGTCATGCTAGCGAAGGAGGCGGCGTGACGGCTGAGGGAGAGAGCCTCCCGTCCCAGCCGCCGCGGGAGACGCTCTGGGCGTCAGCCGCGCGACGACTCCCGGCCACCGTAGGCGCGGGCCTGCGGGCGGAGACTAATGGGTAGCTCACCGTCCAATCAGGACCAGGCCCGTGCCGGACGGCGCGTACGTGTTCCATGCGCGCCTCAAAGAGATGTCATGATGGCATCATCAGAAGGGGCCCGTTAGGGCCGCAGCCTGCCGGGTCAGCGGGATTGTCCGAAAGGGTTACCGCTGGCTCGGAACATAAAGGGCTAAGGAAGGAACACGGGTGGGTTTTAGTCAGTAAGAGTCTGACACTCCCTTCCGCTCCACCCAGAGCGGGAGGGGTCATTTGATGATTTTTCATCCAGGAAAAAAAAAGCCCCTAAAGATCAAACTTTTGAAATTATTTGGATAGGTAGGTAATTCAATGTTTATCTCCTAAACATAAAGAAAGTTTTTTCAATAAAAAAAGTTCAGTTTCGATTCACTTTTGTGGATAAATTAAATGGGTCAATTAGAAAATAAAACCAACTATGTATAATTCAGATTTATTTAGACATAGGAAAAGCTAAGTAATAACTACCTGATCTTTAACATTTTCAAATAGGTTTTCCTTGAACACATCATGAAAATCCTAGCTTATCATAACTGTCATACAAAATTCGACGTACAAAAAATCGATAGATGCTAATACGATGCTACAAAGTTGCGATGCACATAACTGCAAAAGAGTTCTGCGATGCTACTTGACTTCGTTTTACGTAACTGCGAAAGATTATAGTTACGGCACTCGAACGCAGCGAACGCCATAGGCGTCGTAGGATGCAAGAGCGACTGAATGACAATAAAAATACCTTTACCATGAATCGAAGTCAAGTAGTATCGCAGTGAAAATCTTTCGCGGTAACGTGCATCGAAGTCAAGTAGTATCGCAGTGAAGATCTATCGCGGTAACGTGCATCGAAGTGTAGTGGCTTCGCAGAGACGGTCTTTCGCAGTAACGCGCATCGTAATTTTGAAGCATCGTTTTAGCATTTATCGATATTTTGTGCGCCAAAATTCCGTATTTTATTCGTCATATTTCCTACAATCAGTGTCTATTTACTATGTAATACTAATAACACTTGTTTGTTGAAGATCTCATCAATAATTATCAGAATTCGTAATTATAAACGTATAATTCCGAATTCTGATAATTATTGATGAGATCTTGTTAGGAACGCCTAACAAGATTTAGCTAATGATATCCATATTGCTATCCGCTACAAAGTGTGTATGTGCGTAAATTACAAGCGTAAGCTACATTAAAGAAAACATTTATTAAGGCGGCGCCGGGCGCCTGGTGCAGTTTCAATTACCTACTTTACTTATACCGGCTAAATGCTCATACATACGAGCGACACGCGTCAAGGCTCGTACACACAGGCGCGACGCGACACGCGACATAAAGGCACCGCAAGTCGCGCAACGAGCGGTGCCTTTGTGTCGCGCGCGAATCGCGTCGCGCGCCGCGCCTGTTTGCAGGAGCCTTCAACGGCAGAGGCAACTGCAGCCGTCGATGAGTGTCGGGCGGCTGCCGTCGACAACATGCCACTCGTCTATTTGAGCACTGTACTGAAATACATGAGCGGCACGTTGTCAACGGCAGCCGGCGACGCGTCGACGGCGGGCATCGACGGGTGTCGACTGGACGGCTGCATTTCCTCTGCCGCTGACGCATGTCGCTCGTGCTTAAGATCACTTAGGGTTGATTACACCAATGAAACTGAACGCATTCAGCATATCTAAACCACGTTCAAAATCTGTCAGTGTCATCATTGTTGTGGAATATTGACTCTGTCGGCAATTGAACGCAGTTTTTGATGATCGTGTTCAGTTTTATTGCACTTCGTCATCCCGTTTTGCGTTTTCGTGCGTCATCGAGTTTTGTTTTGCCCATTTGTTGCAGTATTGAGAATATTGAGATGTATTTCCCTACTCACTCCTAGTATATCTACTAGTAGGTAAATACATACAAACACAGACTAGACTATTTTATAGGTTTAGCCTTTACAGGTTTAGCCTTTACAGGTTTAACTAACTAACTCTCCTACTGCATAGGTACATTGCTCAAGCATTAAGCCAAATACATATACCTACACGGCACGGTTTCTTCACGGTACGAGGCGTAAAAACCGCGCCGTAGAAAAAACGTGTACATCTACAAGCTTCTATAGTGATCCATACAATACCGACGACCGTGCCTACACACGGCGAATAAAATGTTGTACGGCAGGAAAAACGTGTGTGTACATACAAAGGGCCGAAAGGTCTACACCTAGGTACGCTTAAAAAAATATAAATATTTACTCGGAATGCGAAACTTCTGGTGGCGTATATACGGTTCGTAGAATAGTGAAGTATGACCAAGAAGAGCTTATGATCTGAAAAAAAAAAACAAAAATGTTAAAGATATAATTTCATTATCTATGTTTTGGTAGCCGATAAGGCTTTGTGTTTTTATTTTTTCTATGAAGACATATGCAGTGCATAAGACAAACTACGTTAAAAATAAAGCACATATAAAAAACGAGATACCTTTGTAAAACTTCCATAGCTGATTGTAGAAAACTTGTAAGCTGTCAGCTGTTGAGGTTTTTTAGACCTGAAACATTGTCAACATTAAATTATGATAAATTGTGTTGGCCGTCTCGCCACCTCTTCCTGGGCCGGCCTCGGCGACGCCGGTCCATCCTCAGGCACCCACCGTGTGGAGACTTTTGCCCAGCGGTCACTACGCATGCGGCTTGATAGCCTTTTTGCCTACATCTAGGATCCTTGTTTGGAGCGCTGCATGGTGTTTTGTGTTCTGTCAGTTCGTTTAACGCCTAAAATGCTGCGTTCTATTGCTCTTTGGCAACGACCTAGACGCGTACCGCAAGGGTTTCATTGAGGAGGCTCTAGAAAACGATGCCTGGGAGTATTTGGGGGTGGCTCAACAAGCCCATTTTATCAACAGTGGAACAGTGTGGGCAAACTTAAAAAAATGGTTTTTATTTATTTTTGAGAGTTGTTTAAAAATATAAAGCCTGTCAAAAATAATTATGTTTTAAATTAGATCAGTTCGCTGTTTTCTATCCGACTACTCTAAGAAGAAAGACCAACTCAGAGGTCAGTCCCTTTTAAAGTCCAGACATAATCTTGGTCAGGCCATATTAAATGCTGATGAGTTACTGTCTCATTAAGTACTCAGTATTCTTAGTACACTGGACATCAGACAGTCCCCCCTTCAAGCCCGGTAATGGCGTCCTTGTCGGCGAACAAAAAAATAAAAAACTGTTCATAGAGTTTTCGTAAGTTAAGCCACCGGGTCAAATAAAGGCTCCGCAAACAGGCGCGACGCGCAACGCGAATCTCGCGCGACACAAAAGCACGGCTCGTTGCGCGACTTGCGGTGCCTTTGTGTCGCGTGTCGCGTCGCGCCTGTTTGAAGGAGCCTTAAGTGTGTGGGACAATAAAATGAGAGTCAATGTCAAAAAAATCTCACAACCAGTACAGTCCATTCACATTTATTTTACCTCTGACAGTAGCAAACCAACAGCAACCTTATTAGAATGAGAATAATGATCACTGTGATTTGGACATTGATGCAAAATTACTTTAATTTCGGAAGTCGGTGGCAAACAACGAAAATGCGAACCCAACGACACCGACTTCCAAAATTAAAGTTATTTTTCACTTTGTAGTGTTTGTTTTGGAGGTCGTTTTTATTTTTTGTAAAAAAGTTTTTATTTTTCACTTTTATGTTGTACTTACCCTACACAAATTCGTATAACACTAATTGCTATTATATCACTGAAAGGAAGTTATTATAACATCATCATTATAAACTAAGTGGCAAAAATACGTATTATTGAAGCTAACTCAGATTTACAATTGCCGGAGATATCGCGTACCTAACATACCTACATACAATCAAAATATACAGTCGTAATAAGAACCTCCTCCTTTTTGAAATCGGTTAATTATGTAAAGATATGGCACTTATTAATACCCACAATGCATCCCATGACAATTCCACTAAGCTGCCACTGAAAAGTCATAGGAAAGCAAACGACGCAATTTCGTTTACTTGAATTTTTACCAGTTTTTTTTTTGTTAAAAAAACAAAAACTACTTAACCGATTTTAATGAAATTTCTATGGGACCAATCTGAAAGTACCTATATCCTTTCAAATGAAAATAATTTTGCAATTCGGTTTATAAATAACGGAGTTTTGAGGTAACAAAAAAAAATATACCTATATAAATAATAAAAAAATATATAAATATATATTTAATAAAAGAAAATATATATTCAACCGAATTGTGAACCTCCACCTTTTTTGAAGTCGGTTAATAACTGTGAAAGGACTGTTGGCATGTTCCAACATTGTACTGTTCCGTATTACTTATGTCGCCTGCCAAAACACACTGATCAACGCAAAATTATGAAACTTAATTATTTTAATTAGGGCAGGCATTTATTGATATAGTAGGTATAAAGAATTTCTTTATATAAAAACTTTCGTTAAATTGATTTCAATACGGCAGAACTCGTATTCATTTTATTATTAGAATCTGAATAATTTTAAAGGATATTTACTACTCCATTGTTTCATGTCTGCTCAACAACGTAATTAACGTAAATAACGCAAGGAATGTTGTTGAACTGTCAAAATGAAAGCCATTGCTACCGTAACTTGTATGTTACGTAACTACCCCGCTGGTCAATATTTGGCTTAGCGTGGAGTGTCGTGTGAAGTGTGAAGTGTCAAGCGATTTTGAACCATTGTGCTGTGCAGCTATTACTTAGAACTTGACCCACCCTGCACGTAAACTGCTCTACGAATGTGTATGTGACCCTGAGCAAATACTGCATAATATCGAGTGCACAACAAACATACAGTACCCGGCGATAAATATTGCCCATCGACCTATTCGATCCTATCGATTTTATACAAAGAATAAAAATAATTAACAAAAGAAGCAAATCATAATTGTTTTAACAGCTCCTAATAGATACCGGACTGTTTGTATTTCGTGCGACAGAGATAACGCTCTACGAAGCCGAAATTAGCCGATTGTCTCTTTCCAAAGGTCGATGTGCAATATTTATCGCTGGGTACTGTCAAACTGGTGTGGATTGTGCTTTACGGCTTTTTTTCCCCATTCATTTTATAACAAGTAATAATATACACCATGGTTAAAAAAGCAATGGTAAAATTGGATTACTGTGCGTTCAAAAAAATATTATGTACTTAAGTATTTTTTTTCAATTTGATTACTAATACTATCTAAATAACTTTCATTATCTTTACCCAGTCAGATTTCTGATTTCATTTTCTCACCTGATCATTATCGTCAAAATGGTCTTCTTAGATTGTTCATCCATTTCATACCATTTGCATAGAAACGCGGCATCACCAATCTTTATGCTCTGAATACAAATACCCAGATTAATTAATTTATTCGTTTTAATTTGCATTTATTAAATAATTAGCAGAGGTATGAATATTACCTCTCTTATCATGTCTTCACCGAAGACGCTCATCATGAGGATTTGCAAAAGGACAGAAACGAGAAAAAGGATGCAGCCAGGAATTTGTTCCCAGCTCCCAGTCTGTAAACACAAAAAACCGCTAAATGCTGATTTTTCAGTAGTCAGATAATTTTCATCAATATCGTAGAAAATATGTCAATCTGTGATATTTTTTTCTGTAGTGAATAGTTATCTGACGATTGAAAAGTCAGACCTAAGAATTATGAAACTGGCTTTGTGTAAAAACGTTCGTCCATCCGTCCTTGTGTGTCTAATCCACGGTTATGACGATGTTGTTTCCAGGTGTTGAGAAAAAGCAGTAATTTAATGACGATTTCTTTAACAAACATATTGTGTTCTTTGTGTAGCCTCTCTAGAAAAGATCTGATTTACTTTCAACATATTGTTCACAGTAGTGCTACTACACTTTGGTGACTTATATATCACCAAAGTATTATGTTTGGAAGCTGAGTGCAAAGCTTTAAGGGAGTGATAGTTGACACCATTTACAGCGTTTTAAGCCATACATGAGTTAGACAAACTATCTTTTTTTGTAACTGCAAACTTTTAGTCAAAAATAACATACCAACTTTAACTGCGAAAAAAACTAAAAACACATACTTCGTCTAAGACATGTATGGCTCAAAATGCTCAAAATGGTGTCAACTATCACCCCCTTAAGGTTTTGTATCCAACTTCCAAACACCCTATATACAGCAAATTATCAGCCGTCCCATACACTTGGGTCGAGTAGGTATTTAACTTTTGTATGGGACAGTTCATATTTTTTTCGATATTACGATTTTGGTTCCATGGAGAGAATGGTTCAGTATGATGGTCTGTACCACATACTTTAATATGACCACACCTCTGATATACGTTATATTAAGCTGTATTAATGTAAAAAGTGTCAACAGGAATTAAGCACAACTACGTGACGTGACATACATTCCCCAGACTGAAACAGCTTTACATGCTTCCATTAAATTACCATGATTTTAATTAAATTTACCGTTAAATTAAATCCAAGCGCGCATATCTCCAAAGAGCCGACCAGAACATTAAACAGATTGGGTGCCGTAAAAATATCTTCCAAGTCTTCCCCCAGTCTGAAATTGTTTATAGTGACGTTGATTATTTCTCCTCGTTTGATTGTTATTTAATTATCTAATTAGAATGCTATGGCAGCTTGTGGACTTTATTCGTCAAAAATACTGGTATGGTTTGCGTATAATGAGTAATTTGCGATCTGTTTTTTTTTTGTGCTTTCATGGCGAAAGCAGTCGTCTATTTGGTTTTTATGAATAAATTACTCAAGTTAATTATCTTTTTGTGTCCACTAGTTTCTGTGACGATTAAACCTAGTTTTTTTTCTTTTTTAAAAATATGATTGATTCCTGATTCATTCCCTAGGATTTCGTACCATTCTTTGAGATAGTTATCCATTCAACGTGTAAAATTTCAGCACCTGACCAACAATTAAATATTAGTGTTATTATTAGTGTTATTGATTTAGTTATTAAATATTGATTAAAAACAGCGATATCTACGCGAATAGAATCCACAAACATGTGTTATCGGTAGAATCAGATTTAGGGGCTGCACTAGATAGAATTCAATCCGAATATCGTGGAGTTATATCGCGTGCACGTCATTAATCTTACCAAATAAGACTGAGCACAACACAGATTCTTTTTGACAGGCCAATTTATGTTTTTTCGTATTATTGTAATAACCAACAAAGGATGTAATTGATAACTAATACGATAACACGTAATAGGGATTATTTTGTCGGAGATTCATCTGATAATAAAACGCAATGATTACCTAATCTTGTTTTCCATAAATACTTGTAATAATACTCATGATGAATTTTCATAAACAGCCTTTCCTACAATTACAAAAGTTAACTAAAATTTTAATTGAATCAGTATTTATTTACGCATCTAATAAAGTTTAATAATTTATCAACATTGGTATGTACTTACTTCAATATGTATTGATGTTCTTTAATAATGTTTGCTAAACGATCCACTGTAGTTTTATCTAAACATTCGATCATGTCACTAATGACACTGAAATTGGCACACACGTGAGAAGTCAGGACAAAGTAAAGACCATCTACTGACGTAAAAAATAATACACAAATGAAACCTGGAATGGAAAACCAAACTTATAACTTAGATAAAATATTGGAGAGCCAAGCATATTGGGAAACCAAGACCATTTTCAATTTTATCTTTTTTTTTTTTTTTTTTTCTATTTATTTAAAGGGGCTTGTTCAATTTGAAGATGTCGCCCCTGTAATACAAATTACAAAATACAAAACATATTTCAAAACATAATCATACAGTAGATTCACTTAGGCTATTCTATTTTTAATGCCCACTTGAGCGAGCCGGTACAGAAGTCTGGCCTCCCTTGACAAAGGGAAGGACAAAATGCTGTTACACCAGCCCACATCTGAGGGAATGAAATCAATTTCAGATTTTATAAAATATCTAAGGGCTTCGTTCCGGACACACTCCATCAATATGTGGTAAACATCTTCTACTACATCGCATTCAGTGCAATTTGATGAAATAACCTTGCCCATCATAAAAGCAAATTTATTTAATGGAATGTGTCCCGAGCGAAGTCTGAAACTCGTTACTATGTCATACCTTGCCATATCAGATTGTTCAAACCAAAGCTTATCAGGTAATGTTGGTTGTACCGTTTTGTACCAAATACCTTTCGTTAATGACCTTCTGTCAAAATACTCTGACCACAACTCTGTACTGAAGTTCTTAATGTCACTTATATGGTTGGTGTAATAAGACTCGCAAGCAAAGTTAATACCGTCTACTGAGGCTTCCTTAGCAAGTTTATCGGCCATTTCATTTCCTACAATGCCGATATGGGAAGGTATCCACTGCAAAATAACATTCAGATTTACCGAGTTAACCTCATACAAACTTTTTATAATATCGTATGCCAGTGGAATGCCCCTAACCAAAGCTGAACATCTATTCAGATGTTGTAACGCGCTTTTGGAGTCGGTAAGAATAACACAAGTATGCCCATTCTTAATAGATCTTACATATGACAACGCTTCTGCAATGGCAATTAGCTCCGCATACATTATCGATATCTTTAAATTATTGACTTTTAATTTTATATAATCTTTTGTTTGAATATCGATAAAAGCAGCACCGATTCCTTCACTGTCCTTAGAGGCATCTGTATAAATTTTGTGGAAGCCCGAATATTTATGTTGTAAAAACTTGACACATAATAATTGCAAATTAGGTTTAGAATATGACTTTTTTGGTTTGTCTAAACATGAGATGCTACTGTTAATAAAACTAGATACGTTGACGTTACTAATCCAGGTATCTAAACTAAACATTTCAAGTTGCTTACTCGACTTTATTGGTAGTGACTGGAATTTATTGTGAATTGTTACTAAGATCGGTTTTTTCTTCCTACTCCAGTATGCATTTTGACATAGATTGGTAAGATCATGTAAAATATTTATTAGTTTATTATTAAGTGATTTTGTTTTTAACCAAAACTTACCGGCTAAATATACACGTCGAACAAATAAAGGTTGGAGTTGTAACTCTGCCTCCATAACGTGTATAGGAGTGCTTTTAATAAAACTACCTATGATTCGCATGTATTGATTTTGAATTTTATCTAATTTTGAAGAATTACTCATAGAGGCATTGTCATACAAAAAACTTGCGTAGTCTAACCTACTTCTAACAATTGATATATATAACCTTCTTAAATGAATAGGGTGTACCCCCCAACCAGATCCCGTCAATATTTTAAATATATTTAAAAATTTCGTAGCTTTTTCTCTAACTTCATTAATGTTTCTTCCCCATCTCAAATGACTATCAATCCATAGACCCAGATATTTTACACATTCTGTGTTTTCTAATGGTATTTCATTAATTGCTAAATGTATATTTTGTCTCTTATAATTAGTTTTAAAAACACATACTTTGCTTTTATTTGGGGATATTTCTAATCCTAAATTTAATAGTAGTTTATTTAATATATTTAAAGAATTTTGTAAAATCTGAGTGCCTAACTCCATAGACTGGCAAGTGTAGTATATAACCAAATCATCAGCATATTGCGAAATAAAGAAGTCCCTCTCGATAGTTTTACACACATCAAGTGTAGCCACATTAAATAATAAAGGAGATAATGGATCTCCCTGTGCCAAGCCCCGACTAGTAGTTCTAGATATAAATCCGTCATTAGTTTGTATCTTAAGATTTCTTAATTTCAAAAAATTCCAGAGATATTGGCAAATTTTGGACCCCACCTTTAAACGATGTAAAATATTTAGTAAGGTTTTTATATCGATATTATTATATGCATTGTCTATATCAATGAAACAACCAATAGTAGGTAACCTTTCAGAAAAACCTGCTTGAATACGAGATACTAAACAACCTAAGCTATCCAAACAACCTCTGGATTTTCTAAAGCCCACCATATTATCTGACAGCATCTCGTGTTTCTCCAAGAACCACTCAATCCTCTTATTCAAAATGGAATGAAAAACTTTGCAAAAGCAAGACATTAAGGAGATTGGTCTTAAGGATGAAGTCTGATTAGGATCCCGTCCCGGTTTAGGGATAGCAATTATCTTTATATCACGCCATTGTCTTGGTACATAACCGGAATGTAAAAACTGATTGAATAAATTCAATAAAATACATAAGCCATTGTAGGGTATGTTTTTAACCATAGAGTATGAGATACCATCGCATCCAGGAGATGTATCCTTTGATTTAATACATTTAGTCAACTCCTGCATGGAGATATCCACTTCCAACTTCTTATTCGGGATTGAGAATACCGGCTGATCTGGAGAGACATAATCAGGTGTAAGACTAACAAGCAAATTATTGGCTTTTACCTTGTCTACAACAGTTCTTGGCGACCTGTAACCTTTTACCCATTTCATCCTATGCCATACTTCAGATGCCGAAGTTGAGTGGTCTACGGTTGAGCAATACTTTGTCCAGTCATCGTGTACAGCTGTTCTTATTAGTTTTTGTGCTAATCTTATTTTATCCTGCAAAATACTCAAGTTTGAAGGAGTTGGGTTACCACGAAAATTTGCTAATGCTAGTCTCCTAACTGCCACGGCTTTTGATAATTCAGGATTCCAATAGGATTTCGGCTTGAATTTTGAATGAGGGTTTTGTGACATTTTTATCATAGGTATATGAATATCTGCCGCCATATTAAGATAGTCAACGAATGTGTCATAAGTTCTTTGAAGGTCGTCAAGGGGCGTTTCAAGACTCGTAAACATTTCGTCGAGACACATCTTATAAGATAACCAGTCTGCATTTCTTAAATTTCTTTTATTCAGAAAGTTTTTATCCAGTTGACAGTCATTAAACATCTGAATTACGAGATGGTCACTACCCAGGGTTTCATTTAACACGGACCAGCCAAAGTTCATCGCTATATCAGACGTCACCAAGGACAAATCAGGCGATGACTCATGTAAAACACCGTTAACTAGTTTCATTCTAGTGCTGTTACCATTATTTAATACCACATAATTACTATCTACCACTGCATCCAAAAGTTGTACCCCTCTATAATCTGTCTTATTTGACCAATTGGTGTGGTGGGCGTTAAAGTCACCCATTATTATTGTTTTTCTATTAAAAGTAGAAAGTAATCTAATCCAATCCACCTGACTAGTTCGAACGGAAGGGGGACAATAAAGTGATATTATATTTTCTACTAGAGGGTAGTTAAATATTTTAACGTGAATCATTTCAATTCCCGAGGCAAACAAATTAGAGTCTCCAAGTTGAGCTTTGATTGATTGATGAATAATAATAGCGACACCACCGTATGAGTCATCCCTATCTTGACGGAAAATATTATAATTACTAATTCTAACCGGCTTCTCAGGTGATAACCAGGTTTCTGAAATTGCAGCAAAATGTATTTTATTCTGTACTAATAACTGCGAAAAACTTAACAATTTAGGTTTGAGGCTCTGGGCATTCCACTGTAAAAATTTAAATCGGATACATTCTGTACTATCCATTGAAAATGTTCTTAATTAAACCCGCCACTGAAGAATCTGCAATACTGTCCACTATTAAAAGTATAAACCATTCAATACATAATTTAAACACCTTTTTAACTTTTACGTTGATTGCGCAATTCTTCATAAATATAACCTCTTGTAACCGCGAAAGCAGCTCATTAAATGTTATCTGAGAATCCGATTTACCTCCTATGTTTTTATTTGTAGTTAAATCACAGTCGTCAATACCGGTTTCATTGAGCTGTGATGAGTCACACTGTTCCTCGTTACATTTATACCATTCCGATGTATTAACTTGTGTTTTTTGCTTAGAAAACCTTATCTTACTGTGTGATGCCAATTTGAACTTAGGTACATTAGAATAAGGTTGCTCTTGGTGAATATCTGCGGTAGTCTTAATTATCTCCGCGTACGAAGGTGTATTGACAACTGTAAACTGCGGGGTATTATGGACTGGATTGTGAACTTCCATCGGCTTTTCTGGTTTATATTCTGGTGTGCTAGGTAAAACGTACATAGTTATGGCCTTTTTGTATGTACAGTTGAATTCAGCCATAATTTCTCGCAAGCGTTTTTCTTTCAGATATGTGGGGCATGACTTAGATAAGGCCATATGTTTACCAGAACAGTTAATACACCTGTATTCTTTAGTCTCGCAATTTTCATGATTGTCGCCACACTTAGGGCATACTATCTTCTTGTATGGGCAAGCCTTAATTTTATGACCTAGCTTCCAGCACCGTGAACACTGAGAAACAGGGTAAACATATGGCTCGACCTTTAGCCTTAGACCATCTGTGGAAACATACGACGGCAAAGAATTACCTTTGAAACATAATCTCACCACCTCGCTGGGTATCCATCCCCCCTTGTCCTGATCGCGTTTATTTAATCGCATCGCTGAAATGAGTTCAAAGTTTCCTGGGCAGGACACGTTATTCAGGATATCTTTTTCTTCTAATTCTAGTTCCACATCCCTTATAACCCCGTATGAGTAGCTGACTTCCATATCTTTACTAAATCTCCATCCCTTAGTAATTAGTGCTTCACATGTGAACAGCTTATTTAAATTTAATTCATCTCCAAATTGTACTCGAATTCTAAATGGGCTCAAATACTTGACACGAACTATATTACTCATTCCATGTGTTGTTAAAAGCTTCGCAAAAGCAAATGACTTCGGAAGTTTATCCATGCATGTTATAGTTATTTCCAGCCTATGTATATCTTCCTCAGGATTATACTGCCTGAATTTCTTTTCTTTTTGCTTTTGCCCCACTACCTTCCACTCTTCATCAGATTCTTCTGCTAATCGTTTGCTCGCTTTTTTGGTAACCTCTTCATCTCCGCACTCCTCCTGTAATATTGCATCGCTCATCTCGTCGACCTCATTTATAGATTGAGTCTCATCGTCAGATTTCTGGTAATCAGAAAAGTTCTCCATAACGCAGGTAGTTTACGCACTACACCCGCGCCCCGCATTCGCGACCCGGCCGGGTCGAGCGAGGGCCACAGCTGCGTCGCGCGTAAACAATAACGTTCCGAGAATTATAACTAATTGATTTAACAACAACCACGTCCTGCTCGTACGCGTGTCGATACGAACTGCAATTTTATCTTGATCTTTATTTCTAGCCACATAGAATAGGGCTTCCCGTAAAAGAAAATTCTCAGACAACTTACTGTCTAAGCCTTCGACTTTAAAAGCCTTTAGTGATTTTACTTACCACACATAATTGAATGGACGTACACAACAGTCCAAGGAAGCCAGGCCTCCGTTGAGAATGGCACCAGTACTGCGTACGGCAATTTATATACCACCTCATTTGTAGTAAAATAATGATACATTATAATAAACGGGGTAGAAAAATTGTACACAGAAATAAGTACTACATTCAAAATGACATAGTACTTTATCAAGTGGTTGAGGAGAATGAGATCTTTTTTCACAAGGCTAATTTTCTTGTTATCCTTCAAAATGTTCTGATAGAGTTTTCTTAGACACTCAGACAGATCGTAGATTTTCATTCTCTTCTGTGCTATGGCTACGGTTTTCAACAGTGTTAATATTCCGATTCCCAAGCACGGGGCTAGTTGCGTTAGCTCGAGGAAATTCTCCGCCGATATTCTTGAAACAAAAAATGATACTTCCAAGACAACCATCAATATAAGTTGGATATAAATGGCAAAGAATCGAAATTTAATCTTAGAATCACCATAAGGGATCCCTGCTAGCCATAAATGAATTTTTATTTGTTTAAGAAATTCCTCGTATACAGGTATTTTTTCCATTTTTGTGTAAATTAATGGTGTTCACTTGTTTTCAGAGATGGAACTAAAGAGTGCCACACAGTGTGTCTGTACACTAGCTGGGTGAACTCACAGTTCAATATTCTGATGACGTGTCAGCGCCAGGGCTGCCAAACAATAAAATATTAAAAGAATAAAGGGCTTACAGGACCTAAACGCAAAAAACGCAAGTTTTATAAACAATAAAAGTATATGATCGACTACAGTAAACAAAATCAGAAAAGTATATGATATTCTTCAGGATATATGCTAGGTAGATAGTGTGTTGAAAACATAATACAACTAATTTGATATGATAGAAAAAATCATGAAGATACCTCTAAAAACTTTCTTTGTACAATAAAAATCATAATATACATACAATCATTCTGATTTTTTGTCAGATTATTCTACAAGCAATATACTAAAGCTATTTTTTTTTGTCCAAACAATAGATTTTTTGTAAATAGATAATTGCTTCATATTTTGCAATAAATTACCAGCGTTATGTCATCGCGCTTCTCTTTCTTTTCTATGCAGTCCGACAAAGACCGCGCTTTATGTCATGTAGTCACCTTAACCTGGAGTTAGGATAATGTTATTATTTTAAATCTTACTCACTACGATGTCTGCGTTTGGACACCTTTGTCGACGAGCTGCTCATCGGTGTCAAGATGGTGATGCGATTGACCGGTAAGTATATTTTTCGAACAAAGTAATTAGCATCATTTGCATCGTGGCACCTTTTGGGCACTTTTCCCTTTGACAGCAATGTAGTGCCTTTCCAAGCTATTTTCCCCTAGTTTTTTTTGTGCAGCGTGTCGTGTTCATATTATCATTGTTTACTATCGTGTTTGTTAGAGGGTAATAAAGATTGTAGAAATTATGTATAAGCGTCATTGATTTTAATTATGTACCTAAATAGATATATTTCTCAGTTCAAACCCTAGTCTAAAAACTACAGCAGTATCAATTTGAACGTTTGTACTGACTATAAAATCATAAAAAAATTGAAATCGAACGATCTTCTTGATCATGATCAGCTGAAATCTCTATCGAAATAAACACTAACATTGTTTTCTCATTAGATTTTTGATCAGAAATATTAAAAGTGTTCACGATTCAAGCTTAGGGCTAACCCTACAAACCGAAAGACTTGACGGGAATATAATATTCACTTTACTGTCCCTTTAAAGTAACAAACTTAACGTCGAAATAAAATCAACACCTATTTTCGATACCAAATTTCCCTTATTGTAAATTCCGTTTGAAACAATTCGTTTGTCCTTCGCCTTAATATCAATCACGACAATGAAATGTGTGAAGGTTTAAAGGCACATTCAAAAGGAATATTTTATTAAGTACGGGAATTTGTATTGTCAATAAAATTGCTTGTTGGCATTATTTTATCCATAATAATATTACAGTGAAAAGTAAAACAGAAGGTCGTTTAAAGAAAGGAAAACTTAGCATTTATTTTTGTTCTTGTCTAATTATTCCGAATCTCAGCATCTTAAATACACAGCATTCACAGTTGATAGTATTATATTATTACAAGCTTTTATTTTATTTATGTTTGAAAACTTGAGAGTGTGTGATAAGTACCCAAAGATTTAATAATTATACGGTATGAAGTGTCAAGGTTTGATAATTTTATCATGGACGAAGGAGCTGCATTATCGTTTAAAAGTTTCTAAGTATAAAACGGCTTTTTTTCAACCGAAAAAAAATTAACTTTTTTTTGAACAACTAAAAAAAATCGTTTACCCATTTAGGATTCAGAGTTCAAACAGTAGGTACCTTCCAATGCATTCATTTTAGCTCTCCTAAATTCAATATTATTGAGAAGGGATGAAATAATTATGTGCTTTTTCATAGCCTATGTATGTAAAGTTCAATAACAAAAGAGAAAGAACGCAGAAGAGTTTGTAAAAATACAAATTGTTTGAGTCGCGGGGGAGAGTTGATTGATCGACTTGTTTTGTTTCTGTGGGCAAAGTTTCACAAATTGTGTTTGGGCAAACAGCTTCGGGGACAAACATCAATCAGACATTAAAATATTTGAGACTAGAATGTGATATTACACGTGTCATATTTACAATAACGTGATGTATTATGCAGCTAGCCTTTACCCAACTATGTTGGAGTCGGCTTTCAGTGTAACAGGATACTGCTAATACCAGTATTTTACGTGGAACGACTGTCTTTACAACCCATTTACTGGGTAACATGATACCCCTTGGTAATACTGGTTGTCAGACTTTTTGGGCTTCTGCGGGGTAATTGGCTTTCATTTTAACAGTTCACCAACACTCATTGCGTTATTTACGTTATTTGAGCAGACAAATATTTCGAACTTGTGAAGCAATGGATTAGCAAAAGATTGATAAAGAAAAGAAAGATAAGATTAAGATTCCTTCAAAAGGATTCAGATTGTTATTGAAATTGTGTTACGCAATTCGGGTGCTGATTACCCATAACGACTGTCGAAAATCTGCATACAAATGACAGCCAGTAAATTGATGACTTCTCTAAACAATAACTCTTTGCTTTGATACCAATAATTTGGGTGATAAGCGAACTCAATTCATAACGAATTTTTAATCGGGTTTGCTTAATGAAGTGTGTAGGTACTGTACTGTTTTCTTTACCTGGAGTAACGCACAATTGTGTACCATTGTTCGTTGTTCAAATATAAAATTATAAAATACATAAAAAAATTGTTTATTCACAGAAATAATTTTCTAACAAGATAAATATTACCTCTGCCAAACTGCAAAGCAGAACCAAACAAATACAAAAACATGAAACTTAGGACGCTTTTAAATTTCCGACCTCGATAACTTTATAACGTGCTCTCATTTCCATACATTTTATGGACGCAGACGTTGAATTATTATCTAAATGAGAGAAACGAGGTCATATTATCACAAACGCTCATAATAATAATATCTTTAATAACAAAATAAGTAATACTTAATCAAGTTTTTTCCGTTCAGCTTTCCAACCCACATCGTATCGTGATTCTCGTGAACATGGCATCCCAATCAGGTTTTCTTTCATACTGACAGCACAAATTACCTTATATTCCTCCCACAATAAATATTTTCCCGGAATTTCTGATTTATTTTTGGGATCTCTGTTATTCGAGTAATAATATAGCGCGTTCGAAATAAAAGCCGGGTTATTGTTACGTAATGTTGTTGTGAAACAGGTAGTTGGGAAAGTCGAAAAATACTAATATTTTGAAAAAAAAACCTTTTCAATACCTAATGGCTTTTGGCTACATTATAATATTTTCTCGTACAGTCAAATAAGCATTTGGTACGAGTATACAGCAGTTGAATTAGTGCATAATAATTGTCCTTCTTTATTCAAATTAACCTTTATCTATATCTACATATTATAATAAAATACTAACTTGTCCTACTTTCTATCATCCTACTATAATAAAATTATAATATTATAAACGCAAAAGTTTGTGAGGATGAATGAATGGATGTTTGTTACTCTTTCACGCAAAAAGTACTGAACAGATTTGGATGAAAGGCACGCATATCGTTTATAACAGGGATTTTTTTTACTTTGTATCCCAATATTCTTGTGATCGTGTCTTGGGATCTGTATTTTAGTTTTCCGCCACCGATTTCCGAAATTAAAGTTATTTCATAACTTTGAGTTAATTTCTTTTTGAATTCCTTTTAATTTTTTAAATTTCCTTTTTATTTTGTAATTTTTAGTTTCAAATAAAAACTGGAATATTTGTTTGTAATAAGTAGGTAATATTTTTTGTAAATATTTCATTAAGTCCGCCTCTGTACATTTATGTGCTTGAAGTATTAAATAAATAAATACCCACCTAATTGGTCTCTCAAAAACTGTCAACTAGCATATCGTCGTTCTGTTAAAATAGAACGAAGCTATCATCTATCTGGGTTATACGCTATAAGTCATAACTTCATAAGTCATTTTTATTGATTTGTTTAAACAAACAATGTTATATACATACTAGCTGACCCTGCGAACTTCGTATCGCCCCGCCAGTCGCTCTGCCCTCGGTTTTTAAATCACTGATATCTTCTAAGATATTCATTTTAATGATATGCTGTAAAAGGCAATTTTGATCTCCATGAAATGCACAATATACCTAATGTATATAA
Organism: Luperina nickerlii; assembly: GCA_963855955.1. NCBI lineage: Eukaryota > Metazoa > Arthropoda > Insecta > Lepidoptera > Noctuidae > Luperina > Luperina nickerlii. The sequence continues at coordinate 9,383,506 of OY979677.1, read as the reverse complement.
TTCGATAAGAAATAATAATAACAAAATTAATAAAAAAATAAAGAATAATACTGTAATGTTTAAAATAGCTTGGTAAATAAACCATCATTTTGTTGTAATATGTAAAAGATAAAAATGGTCCCTCTGAATGATAAATGATTTTATTTCTGTAAGTAGGTTTGCACAAACACTTTTACAAGTCAATCATAAGTTTTTTAAACTAGATGAGGTCGGCGTTTCCTATCTGACTACTCTGAGAAGAAAGGCCGAAACAAACTCAGAGGTCATAGTCTCTTTTAAAGTCCAGACATAATCTTGGTCAGGTTATATGAACACCATGTAGGTCGATGTCTGAGATGGTCTTTTGAGGAAAGAACCACACAGATTGAGAGGACCTGTCCAGTCAGTGCACGCATTTGTCAGAAATCATGCAGCTCAACTCAAGACTTAAGGAGCTCAACGATTCGACGAGCAATACCAAAGAAAGGACATTTGGGTAGGCCACATAAATTACTCAAACTGCCAGACCATAGAGAGAATAATAAAAAATATAAAATGACTAAAATAAATGACCCACATCGTCTTCACATTCACAATAATTAAAATAATGTAATACTTTAAAAAGTAAGCAAATGTCAGTTTAAAAAAATAGTTATTTGTTATACAAGAGTGCAAAGTTGCTTTTTAACCGCGTGCTCAATTTTGATGACCGAGCAAGCGAAGGATTCTAAAATTGAATCACGAGCGCAGCGAGTGATTCAAAAATTAGAATCCTGAGCGTTAGCGAGGGAATCAAAAGAGCACGAGGTGAAAAATCTTTGCACTCGAGTGCAACACGTAACTTTTCATCCCACCTCAGCGAGGAAATTAGTAAATGCAAAAAAAAAACATTTACAATCACAAGATACTTTTATTTCAGTTAGGTATTAACTACTACATTATGATAGGTAAGTATTACAGAATAATCTTTAAATTACAACAAATAATACCTACGAGTAAATATAATTAAGAAAAACCTTCGATTTTTTTGGTTGATGACCAGATGAGGATCTTTTTAAAAATGCCACTAGTTTAGGATAGGTGTCTTATGTTTTTTTTTCATCTTATTGTTGCTTTTAGCATTGAATACGTACTCCATAGAGTGCTTGATTTCTTGTTCTCGGATAATTCAATAAAATATGCCAGCAAAACGTTTTCTGATAAAGTTTTGGCTCCTTTAGCTAGTCGCCACGTGTTAAACATATCGTACTGTTTCAAATACTTCTCGCGTGATTGTTGAGGGAGAAAGCTCATTTGCGCATTTTTTACAGTTTCAGTCAATTCTGTTGGCGTCAAATAAACTTCGTCGTCGCTAGATTCACTCATTTTAGATTTTTCACTTGTTTACAAGTTTCTTGTTTTTATTTTTAACCTAAGGTTTTAACAATATGACGTGAAAAGAAAATTGCGCGCGCAAAGCAAATTAAAAAAAAGTACCTACACCAAAAAGGTTCAGAGTCTGAGTTTTTAAAAAATTAAAAAAAAGTTGTATGATAAATTCGGCACCATGGAGGTAGAAGTAAATAGGTTTAATGATGTTTTGAATTCACAAACTTAGTGCACACGATGTTCTAAATTCAATTTACTTTATCCTCTAGCGGATAAAAACAGCTTTTGCACTCAGATATCGAAGAGCAAAAATACTCTTTCCGAGATGGGGGGATGAAAAAATCATTAATGTCAATGTGTATAAAAAAAAAACATCAAAAACACTCAAAATGCAGAAATTGGAAGCAGCTCAATCCCAAGCCTTTGTATCCTCAATATAATCTTTAACGGTATAAAAGGCTTTCTGGCACAACTTACGTTTAATGAACGATTTAAATTTATTAAGGCTTAGATCTTGAACGTGGCTTGGTAGTTTATTATAAAAGTGTATACATTGGCATCTGATAGTTATCTTTAGGAGATAAACATATACCATCGCGGACTTTTTTTATCAATATTTTTAAGATATTCAACTCCGGAGTACCTACGTTAATTTGATTTATCTCGTAAGGTTTAGCCAGCGTTTGCAATGTAAGCGCATAAAAATATATGTTTGTTACGACATCACATTACAAATCTTTGAATTTCTCGGCTTTTGTCTACTATAATATGCATGTATTATACATATAAACCTTCCTCTTGAATCACTCTATCTATTGCTGAAAACTGGATTAAAATCAGTTGCGTTTAATCTTATATTTTGAATTGTTTCTTCATTTGTGTCTTCTTTTTACATTGTTCTCACATATAGGTAGAAGCAAAAAGAATAATGTACCCAGGATTTTGTAATATCGAAGATGTTTTATAAAGCAAGACTTGTTGCTAAAGGTTACAGTCAGGAGGCAGGAGTGGGTTATTATGAAACCTTCTCTCCTTCGGTGAGGGATTCATGCTTACGTATGCTGTTAGCTTTTGCCGTTGAGAACTAATATAAGCTAAAGCATTTGGACGTGGATACAGCATTTCTTAATGGCGATCTAGAGGAAGAAGTGTACATGCAACAGCCTCTTGGATTTACACAAGAAGATGGAAAAGTTTGGCTTCTGAAGAAATCCATTTATAGGTTGAAGCAAGCTTCGCGAGCTTGGAATAAAACCTCTTAAAAGTTTGGATTTCAGTAGAACCTCCTCAGAATCATGTGTATGTACAAAACTTTTTGGTTCGTCTGAATTAGTTATACTGGCTGTGTATGTCGATCACATTGTCTTATTGCACAAAGATGACTTGACATACAAAAAATCACAATGACAATAAAAAAAAAACACTGGCACTCCGGTAGTGCCGACAGAAGTGAAAACTTGAACAATTACGAGTGTATTTTGTGAATCGTCTTATAAACAAAACACGCGTGTTAAGGTGTGTTCCTTATTTTATAGGGTTTTTTGCAAATCAGGTATGATGACCAAAGTGACTGGTTTATTCTTCTCGTGAAAGGAATTTATTCAGATTTACAAATACGCACACAGGATAGACTTCAGTTCGTGGTGTTGGTCTCGCATGGAGCTCGTCGTCAGTTATATATCCGTGGTTCAGCGCCATCTCGTCGTTGTTGGATGAACTACGTAGTTAGTACGCGAGGCCCTCGTAGTTCTTCCCGATGTGCATAGATGGCGCTGTCCTCAACAACGCGCGTCTTACGTTTTACGTCTTACGTCTTACGAATTTTCGATCAGGGTCACGTGACCTGACGCGAATTTAGAAGTTTTTACCCATTCCAAAAAAAGTACACAGCGCCGCTAAAGAAGTTTTCACTTCAAAAATTAGATTATAGAATACAAATACAGACAAGTATTTAATACGTACTTTGAGTATTTACTACAATAAAAAAACTTTAAAAAAGTCTTCCATAAAAAAGCACTACAAAGTGAAAAATAACTTTAATTTCGGAAGTTGGTGTCACTAAACGAAAATGCGGAACCAACGACACCGACTTCTGAAATTATAGTTATTTTTCACTTTGTAGTGTTTTTTTGGAAGACGGTATTTTTTTTTTTGTGATGAAGAATTTGCTTTTGCTCGGCTTCTGGTAGTATCCTGATGTTAAACCCATACCCTTTCTTTAAGAATAAGGCTATAAAATGCAAAAAGATTTTTTAAATCCGACTGGTATTTTCAGAGATAGCGCGTTCAAAAAAAGAAACAAGTCTTTTGTGCTAAGTCAAAGGTAGTTTAATTAGTCAATAACAACGTTATAACAGTTCAAACATTTGGATCACTAGAATTTTAAATCTTAATGTGGTGTCTTACAGCTGAAGTAGAAAAATGTCAACTAACTTTTGGAGGCCACTGGAATTATTTTTACATTTATATCAGAAGTTCGTGTGGTATATATACATAATATAGAATATTCTATTCTATATTTTATCATAACTTTCTAATACACAACAAATTAGGATGTAAATACACAATTAGTTTTGTGATACTGAAATATTTGTATTAATATTGCAAAATATAGGATCAACACATTTAACTCCATATTATTCATTGTACGTGTCATCATTATGATATAATTATTCTTAACGAAGGACAAACACAACAATCGCGAAAAAAGAGACCTGTCCCGAGGACCAAATTTTTTTTGAATAAAGAACCAGCTCTTTCTGTGTTGGTACTGTATTAAAAGTTGAATGGTAAGCTCGATGAGCCCTTTTAGGGTGTTGCGTATCCAAAAATCCAGGTTGTATATTACATTGTCTTTTTCATGTTACCTTCAATCTTTATGCAAAACGAAGGAGCTGGTATAAAAAAGGACAATAAGATACCGACATGTTGGTCCAGACTGCGTTCTTTATAGGTGTCATTACTCAGGCTTGAAGGTTTTGCCACCTGAGCCAACTCCGAGCAATCTTTTCTGCAGTGCAGTCTTTTCCATACTATTCCATACCTACAATCCGACCAAGTATGGTATTTTATTCAATACCCAACCAATTTTATTGTTAACATTGTTGTTTGTTTGTCCTAGCAACCTTATAAAACATTTGTACGCCCTTTTGCATAATATAGAGCACTCTTTATTACCTTTATATACTACTATTAGTGTATAGTCTCGAGCATAAGTATGTATACACTTGGCTTTATTCAAAGACGATTTTCTCCGTTAGTTTTGAATGATATATTATGTTATTACGAACAACGTATTTTCGAACCCATAGATTTGTGTAAAGTGTCGTATTTCAACGTTGCATTCGTTATTTCACGAAAAAATCGCAATTGAAAGTTGTCAAGTGTTGACATATTAGTATCCGTGACTGTTCAGACGCCAGCACATCAAGCTATCTGAAACTGTCAAATTTTCCCAATCAACTTTGCACCTTATGCTTTAGAGATAAAGTTGAAAATTTACTAAAGAATTTTGAGAGATTATAATAGCTTGATGTGCTGGCAGCTGTAGCTATGTTATTAAATTAGTTATACTGACTGTGGGAGAAAATTGTGGTCGCATTACAAGTCAACACACAGTCGCACACGTAACTTCGTCCGTTTTGGTTTGTTTTGATGCACAGCGGAAGTTTGATTGTAATTTATGTAGTTTAAATTATTTTTGGGAAGTCGCGGGCAGAAGCTAGTTTTAATTAAAGGTCATTCCTTTAATTAAAACTAGCTTCTGCCCGCGACTTCGTCCGCGTTGAATTTCAACCACCCCCCATTCACCCTCTTCGGGGTTGAATTTCAAAAAACCCTTTCTTAGTGTATGTCTACTCTTCACAAAGAACACACCCTCCAAATTTAATGTCTCTAGGACAACAGCGGTTTAGGCTGTGCGTTGATTTAACAGTCAGTCAGGACTTTTAATTCTATATATACAAATATAGATCACAGAAATTGGTTCAGCAAGCGATCCTAAACATACTAGTAATTTCATAATTCAGTTACATTCATTCATTTATTTATTCACAAACAATTTACATTGTGTTGAACATTACTTAGTAAATAAAATTATTATTTGCAGAAACAATACATATAAAAGCCTAAATAAAATTTATGTGAAATGTTTAAGTAGTTCAAGAGTCAATACATAATAATAAAAAAAAATAGTAGGTTTAATGTTCAAATCAGTGTGAAAAATATTAGGAGTTCATCAAGGTCCTAGTGAAGAGCATAGTTAATGTCAAACGTTTACTTTAATTTAAGGCTTATTCGCTGCTATAATTTTATAAGTGACTATTTTTATCATTTGTCATAAATTCTGATACCGAGTAGAAATATTTTTCCAGCAAGAAGGCTTTTAATTTAGTACACATTGTATATGTCGCTGTAAGGTTGTGAACACTGTTAGTTTATAATCTATCTCGCGATGAGTGTCACTGCGTCTAGTTGATGCAACAAGACACATAGTTAATAATAATATGTTTATTTGTACAAAGAGAACACACAAGATTGGATATACACTAAACATGATTGTACAAGCGGTGGGCAGAGGCAAGTTGAACAGCCGGCTCCTGAACTAAGTAAAAGGATACTTGTATCTCAAGAGCCAAAGTTCCTCATAAACATTGATTATTACAACAATCAGTTGTCGTTTGCATCTACGTCTTGTCGCTGCGACTAGTTGTAAGAGGCCTATTACATTGCACGATTTCTCGGCCCTGTAATAAGAAACGGAGTCAGGGTCCCTAAACAGGGCGACCGAATGGTTACGACCTCCCTGCTTTCCTGCCGCGCTGTCGAACGTGTAGTGTAATAAGCAGAGATCGGAATTGGGTGTGTGAAAATACCTAAAGTTTGCACCTAATTCCGATCTCTGGTAATAAGAGACAGGGAAACAGGGAACTTTTTGACGTTTAGGTACAAGTCGGCGCCATAATGTCAGAAGTGCAAACGTTTCCATGATCGACTAACGACTGAGAGTGAGTTAAGGCAGGAAGCGATTTCTAGCGTATGTGTAAAAGCGGCGCCATAACTGGTAGCAGGCACACGGCAGATAGAGCTCAAGAAATGAAATGAAATGAAAACCATGTACATAATTTAATAGGCCTATTACGACAAACGTCGTACAAGGAGCGATCATTTTCTTTGAGTATTTGAGAGGGACGTGTTGTTCATCTTGTGTAAGAATATGGAGCCTCTAACTTCACTTGCTTTGGTGCTTGTCTTGCAAAGACACCGTGCATCGCGCGTCTAGACGCTGCGACAAGTAGCAAGAGGGTACGATTCCTCTAGCCTGTCGTTGCGACTCTAGAATTCGATCTTCACGACAAAACTTACTGCTGCTTTATGCGAGATTAATTGAAAAAAGTGGTTTGGTATGACCGGTAGAATCGCCCCACAGACGGAGCGGGTGAGATATACAAGCATAGGCAGATTTAACGCTTCCTAGATCTCCTAATTATCTACTAAGTCGCTGGTGTTCATTTGTATCTTTTATCTTTAAAACATCATCTTCTAAATTCTTTGCTTTAATTTTACAATTAAATAGCAATACTTTGTAATACCCAATATCAAAATAACTATTATAGTTAAACAAGAACAGTCTTACATCGAAATTGTGTTCATCACTCTCTATTATGGAATAGGAACTTAGGGAATAGGAGATTGGGTGGTAATTCTAAGGATGTCTTCTATCCTTGCAGGACACATAGGTCGGCCATTCACAACTTTCCGTATCTGGCTTGTATAAAAGATGAGGTGGACAGGTTACTGCAACCGGCTGTCCATCATGGCATTCGTAGAATTGATTACAACGTTCATGAGTGAGCAACATGCCATCGGAACCTTCAGCGGAGCAGATAGTAATAGCTTGGCGAAGGTCTCCATTATCATTGTCTTTATGGCTATCACTTTCATCGTTGTCACCAGTTAGATTTCTGTCACCACATGCAACATTTCTGGGCCAATCACAGTAATTCTTGTGAACGTTGTATAGCAGATTTCCCGGGCAACTGTAAACAACTGGTTCACCCCCTGAGCATTTGTAGAAATGGTTGCACATTTGATGGGTAACTGAAATTCCTTCAGAGTTTTCAGCTGCACAAATGTCAGCAGCATTAGTACTCTGTCTAGTATCATGATAGTTCTTTTTGTCATTTAAATTGTTCTTTTCTTCATTTTCTGAATTGTTTTGGTCTTCATTTTCGGGAATCGATCTGCCGTCACAGTCTACATTTCGAGGCCAGTCACAACGTTCTTTAACAGGATTATACATGAGATTAATTGGACATTTCACAGTGTTAGGTATGCCCGCTAAACACTTATAGTACCTATTACAATATTCATGAGCGACTAGCACGCCATCAGAGTTTTTATATGAACAAAGATTGCTGGCTTGGTTGGGATCTGAGTTGCTGCGTTCAATCTCTTCGCTAGTGTATGGGAATGCACTATCCTGGTTGGTCTTAGATATACTGAAATGACTTTCTCTAATGGCACTTACTCTATTACCACATTCAACATTATGTGGCCAATCGCATTTTTCAGTCATAGTATTGTACAGGAGATCTCGTGCACATTTGAGATTCACTGGCTTACCATATACACATTTATAAAATTCATTGCAGTTTTCATGAGCAACTAAGATACCGTTTGAATTGGGTGATTGGCAAATTTTGTACGCGTCACCAGGGTTATCGATGTCTAGTTCTTCGGAATCTGTTTCCTTCCTCATCATTGCCTCGGAATCCTTGTTTTTCCGTACTTCTTTGTTATGACATCTAACATTCCAATCGCATCTTTCCAGCTCAGCGTTGAAATGGAGCCCGTTTGCACAGAGCCTAGAAATCAGCCCTCCATGATAACATTCGTAATACTGCCTACAATTCTCGTGGGGTAAAAGTTTTTTAATACTGGTGTCTTTTGGACATCCGTTGTCGAAGAAACCACTTAAGTCTGTGTCTCCCATGCTTGCGTGAGCTGTTGCACATAGAAGAAACAGCGCTGTGCCTGAAACAAAGGAGTAATTTTAACCATTTTATTAAAACACTTATGTTTATGAAAACAACACACTTATCTCTTCGCATGGTTGTCGTTTTGATTGATGTTTTTATAAATTCAGTAAGGGAGGAAATACCGACTGCTGTCAATTATGGCAACGTCACATGACCATGTCATTGACCCATTTTTGGATAAAAATATTAAAAAATAAAGTACTGTTTATGAGAAATTAAAATACCGTTTCTAAATAAAGCACATTGGCTGAGATAGACACCCAAAAAATATGTCATGTTAATTATGTTTGCTTTGGTTTTGAAAACAAAAATAACAGGTTTTCTCTAACTAGCTTAGTCTTTAGACACCAACAAAAACTCTTTACAAACATTGATAAGCAACTTCAAAAAAAGGAAAATTTAACGTTGGAAATGGAAAAATACGATCCTTTCAAGGTACGGAACCGTCGTTAAATGAGCTGACCCGCGTTTTGCCGGTTTTTCATCATCTCTTTCGTTTTGTAAGTAGATTTACGATTACAAAAAAAGGGAAGATTTAGAACGCTATTTTGCAATACTTTGCCAAGTATCTCAGTGCCCAAAAACCATCTTAAATTTGGAGCCACACTTTTATAAAATAATGATTTATATATGTATATAACCTTATAGCAATATTCGCATATACATTTGCAGCGCAGATATACCTCGTCATAATCAAGGTGTCAAAAAAAAACAAATATAAATATTGCTTTTTCGCTTATTGCTAACAAAAAAAAAGATACGTAAGATAAACTCCAATCTAAACGATGTTTTTAACGCTGAATAACTTTTATTTTCACGTTTCCAGAGCGTGTATCTCGAAGACGATTAGCAATTCGGAAAGTGTATGAATAAAAGTTGTAGAAAATGTCAAAAGCTTCAAGCCTTGTCAGAAGCTTTCATTTGGTTTCAGATTTTTTTCCTAACGACGCACCGTTTTTTAAATATTAGTGAAAATCCCAAAAGTGGGAACTTTGTGCCCTCCCTCCACTCCAGCTCACCCCCTAGCCATCAGGACTTTTAGTATGTTCAATCCCTAAGCACCATGAACAGGTTTCTGATGGAATCGCTTACGTCCCTGCTCACGCACTCTACACCCACGTTTGGGCCATTCGCAGACGGCTTATTCTTGTTTCGCATGGTACATACGCCAGCACATCAAGCTACCTGAAACTGTAAAATTTTCCCAATCTACTTTTAACCTTATGCTTTACAGATAAAGTTGAAAATTTATTAAATAAATTTGACAGATTGTAGTAGCTTGATGTGCTGGCGTCTGTATATTACGTCTGTAAGCGGCATTTTATTAATTTAACACTTTCAAGATCTACTTACTACTACGCTGGTATTTCTTTGAAACCTGTTTTAATTTCCGCCTTGTTTCCTCACTTTCAATGTTTTAAAAACAAAAAAATTGTAAATGATTAAAAAATATCATGTGTTTTGACATTTCTTTATTAAAACAGTATTTATTAACACTACAACAACCATCCATCTGTATATGTATCCATGGGAGTTTTAAAATTATTTTATTTACAACAACATAACATAAGACCAGCTTGCATTCCCCGAAGGGCTAGGCAGAGGTGTACCTCTAGTACACCTATTATTATCTAGTAATTATTTTATTATACGACAACAATATTGTAATAATTATGACACCTGAACTAAAATTTTACGATTAAGGTCCACCAAAGCGCTCGCCGCACAAACAAGCGTCGCGTTCATTTTGTTCGGCGAACCTGAACGCGTAGTCGAGTCGACTGACGGTGCCTTCCGGTTTCCCGAACAAATTAGTGACATATGAACGCGATGATCGCGAATTCGTGCGAACGATCTTTTTGGTTAGGACGCGGGGTACGGATTACATTTCAAATTCAGTTATTTAAGTAATTTTTCTCACAAAAACACCATGAAATAGTAGTAATCAAAAATAACAATGAAGTTCAAGAACAAGTATTAAGTATTTGTGAAAAGATATAACATTAGACTTTTAGTGTACATGCCCGTTAGGGAATGACTCAATAAGCATTGTAATTAAGCATCCAAAGCTATGCTAAAGAGAGCATTGATTATTGAGCAAGGAATTCACTTTCAATAGTGAATGGTAATGCATCAACAAAAGCGTGACTTTTAAATTTACGAACCGAAGTCTCTTAGAGAACCGTATAAGAAGCAGCAATATTAATCATTCTGTTTATGGAAACTCTGCAAGCTCAAGAGCTCTCTTCATGCTAGGTCTTTGTATTGATTTCGTAATTGTGCTTCTGTTAAACGATCCCCGCAATCTACGTTCATTGGCCAGTCACAAACTTTGAGTTTGGAGTCGTAATAGAGACCTGGTAGGCATTGCATGGTGTATTTTTGACTATTAACACATTTATAGAACTGACCGCAATTCTCATGCGGAAGTATACTACCGTCGGTCTGACCCACGCATATCCCATCTGCATTATTATTATATTTCTCTCCTATGCTGTCATTTGCAGGAACTACTCTATTGCTACAGTTAGCGTTGTGAAGCCAATCACAGTATTCCTTTTTAGAGTTGTAAAAAAGATTTAACTGGCAGAATTGAGCCTCTGCTTCTCCTTTATAGCATTTATAGTACTGGTGACAATTTTCATGAGGCAGCAAAATTCCATCAGAGTTTTCAGCTGCGCAAGTTTTAGCCGCGTCACTCAGATAACCGTTGTTTTCTTCATATCCACTTTCGCTCTCTAAGTTGTTCGTAAAGTTTTGTACATTTTCGTTATCTGTCAGGTTTTTATGAACTAATTCACTTTCACTGTTTACATTCCTTTCGTCCTCATCGCTTTCAACATTGACATCCTCCTTCAGGAAATCAGAAAAAGTTGTGTGCTCATTCTCAGGAATCGTCCTACCATTGCAATTAAAATGGGTTGGCCAATCACAATTTTCCGTCTTCGGGTTGTACAAAAGCATACCTGGACATTTTAACACCACTGGATATCCATCACGGCATTTGTAGAATTTGTTACAAATTTCATGAGCGATCAACACGCCATCGGAATTTTCAACGGAGCAGATTTTTCTAGGGTCGTCAACTGGTTTTTCTTTTTCAATTTCAGTGTCATCAGAATCAGTTCTGTCACCACAGTCAACATTTTTAGGCCAATCGCACAAATTAGTATTTGTGTTGAATAACAGATTTCCTGGACATTTGAAAGCAACCGGTTCTTTCCCCGAGCATTTGTAAAAATGATTACACATTTCATGGGCAACTACATCCACTCCAGTATTTTTTGCTGCACATAAGGCAGCAGGAGTTTTATCATCGTCGTCAACCGATATTTCATTCTCTTCATTATATTTGTTATTTTCCTCATTTTCTGCATTGTTATTACCTTCCTTGTCTTCGTCTTCAGGAATGGTTCTGCCCTCACATTGTACATCGACAGGCCAGTCACAATGTTCTTTGATAGGATTGTACAATAGCTTATTTGGACATTTCACAGGGATTGGTATGCCCCCCGAGCACTGATAGAACTTATCACAATATTCGTGAGCTATTAGCATGCCATCGGATTGTGTAGATAAACAAAGAAAGGTAGCTTGGCTAGGATCAGAGTTGTCCGTGCTATTGGAATAACTTTCAGTAACGCCACCAACTCTCTCACCACAATCAACATTTTGTGGAAAATCGCATTTTTCAGTGAAAGTATTGAACAGGAGATCTCGTGCACATTTGAGAACCACTGGCCTACCATGTGTACACTTATAAAATTCATTGCAGTTTTCATGAGCGACTAAAACATCATTTGTATCAGATGATGAGCAAATTAGGGCCGCGTCGTTTGGATCATTGTTGTCTAGTTGATTCTCAGAAGCTGTAGTATTGTCTAATCGGATCTTGATTTCTACTAGTTTTTTAACACATCTAGAATGCCAATCGCATCTCTCCAGGTCAGGGTTGAAATTGAGCCCGTTTGGACAGAATCTAGTAATCAATGCTCCGTGAAAACATTGGTAATACTGCCCACAATTCTCATGCGGCAAAAGTTTTTTAATACTGGTGTCTTTTGGACATCCGTTTTCAAAGAAACCATCTAAGTCTGTGTCATCAAAGTCTGCACGAGTTATAGCTGTTGCAGAGAGAAGAAACAGCGCTGTGCCTGAAACAAATAATTCATTTTAACCATTTTATTAAAATAGTTATATTTATGAAAACAACACACTTATCTCTTCGCATGATTGTCGTTTTGACTTGTGTTTTATTACAAATAAATTGAGAAGGACTAATATGTGTCATAACACTGACTACTGTCAAATTATCAACGTCACATGACCAGTCATTGACCCATATGGGCATTTGGGTATTGGCCCATTTCTAATGAAAATAAATGTTTCTTGATAAGAGCATTAAAATAGCCATCCAAAGGAAAAACTTTGTCATTAATTTTTACTTTGGTTCTGCTTATACCCTTGAATTTGGTCTCATTTTCTAGTTGTTTTACAAAAGGTAAGGTAAGTTTAGGTTATGCTAGTAATTTCATGGTTTATTAGGTCTAGCCGGTTTAGGTGGCAAATGCTATAAGTCAAAGTACACCTACATATATGAATAAAGAACGCAGTCTGGACTAACCCATCGGTTTCTGATCGGCCTTTAAGATTCCGTAGCCAAATGACCAAAATCTGTAAAAACCAACACGCAATTGGCCGGCTTTTTTTAATATCTTTTGTCGTTCCATTGACTACATACCTATTCTGACAAATAAGTGATTATTATGATTCATTTTGCATGTCGACCGGCGTTTACACGTTACCGAGGAAATATCATGTTCAAAGTGTGTTGATTTTGTGTGTGTTTTGCAATATTTTACCAAGTATTTCAGTACCAAAAAAGCCTTAGCACTGTGAACAAAACTTTTAAACTAGTACTTCTTCACAGTCTGTAAGTGACATTGAAAGAAAGAAAGAAACATTTTTCAAATGCAACTCAAAAACTGTACTTGCTAAACAATATCAAAATGCAGTCAAAAGCCTGGTACTTATACAAAAAATAAAAAAAGGTATGAACCTAAATAATTCTATCTGACATGCCTGACATAATGTCAGATAGTACAATTACAGCCCGACTCAAACTTTATGGCGGATCGGAACATGAGGCGAGTCGCTGCGCAGTTACAAATTCACGTGTCAAGGGGAGTGAGGGGTGAGGGACGGCTTAGTCAGTAGCGCACTTCAAAGCCGCCATATACATATGTAGTTTGAATCGGGCTGTACAGTCAGAATAAGAATCAGAACTGCCAAACTGGCAGTTTGGTTCATTTGTTTGCCAGCCACGCATTCGTGCACAGCATAGCCATGGGTCGCAGTTGACGATCCCGCCCATATTTTTATACGAAGCGAAGCAAATAGGTATATACATGTGCATAGCTTGGCCATTGGCTGCTGTGGAACACAGCCTATTAACCATTCGTTCTATTTACGCAAAACTATCGGGACGTTATTCAGCAAAATGCTATAACTTCGGACGAACCAAACGTTAACAGCGCTGATTTTAGCAATTACCTCTTGAATGACGTATTGGTGCCCTCAGGTGTGAAATACCTACATGCCATCACGCCTGTGTTCCCCGAAGATTTAGGCAGAGGCACACATAATCCCACATTTCACCAGTTATAGTTAAGTCTCTATATAGGGGCGATCCTATTACAATATACCCGACACAAATTCAGACTCTGGGCTACTACTGATACATTAGATGAATCTTGATTCCATGTGATATAATAATTCACTTTTAAACCGAAAAAGTGTTTTGGGTTATGAATATACAATAAATTGTAGATAAATAACCAAAGCACACACTTTATAGGTGTGTAGGTACTTTGATTATATAAAAGTGTGTGAGTGTGTGTGTGTGTAAATAAAAAAAGTATACAGTGGAAAGTGTTTCCTATTATTTTTTTCTTCTTTATAACATATTAATACATAATTATAGTCGATAAACTTTCGATATTTCATTGATGACTGATTGAGATGACATTTTGTAAAATAATAAAAACATATGCTATTTTTATGTATTTTCACGTTACTTTATTTTAGTAATAAATATGACACTAACAAAAACTTAATAATTATGGCCCGTTTGTGCCGCAAATCACTAAATGCGTTTAGCGCTAAATTTATTTATAACATCGTTCTGTTTCTCTCAATCGTTTGAAAACCTATTTAGTGAGTTGTGGTGCAAGTGGGCCTAAGGGTTTCGCAGGTTTCTCACAAAAACGAAACCAACATAATAGCGTTTAAAGTGAATGACATACTTATGGAATACGAGTAAGATTAAAGCATTTGCAAAGCAATACAACGTGGCATACATCGACGCGTAAAGTATAAATGATTATACTTTGCGCGTCGTACTGAATTCATGGGGATTCAGTACATGATTCTAACCCCGCTGCGTTGAAATTTTTCGTGTTTTTTTTTTAAATTGGCTGTTCTACATATTTTGACAGCGTTGGTATTGCACTTTCTATGAAACAGCCGATTTTCCTTACGATAACCGGTGAAAAATTTAGATCATAGCGTAGAAAATTTTTGTCGGTTCAGCACAGGAGTCTAGATCAGTCTAGACTGATCAAGACTCCTGTGCTGAATTCATGGTTACAGTTCGCGCGTCGATGTACAGACGCCAGCACATCAAGCTACTGCAATCTGTCAAATTTCTCTAATAGATTGTCAACTTTATCGCTTAAGCACAAGGTTCAAAGTTGATTGGGAAAATTTGACAGTTTCGGGTAGCTTGATGTGCTGGCGTCTGTACCTGCCAACCTGTATATCATAAGACTGTTAAGCCTCTTATACACAAGGCATTTTAGTGTCCAGCAATTAATTATCAAAAATCAAATCAAAATATTTTGTTTCACATAAGAACCTACACTTATGAAACGGGGGGCACTTATGAAACGTCATAAGCTAGGTGGTCGTTTCCTATGGAGAATAGCCGGCAAGAAACTCCACGGTTACTCTTTTAAAAATAATTGGCTATTACAATGTTTTCAAATAACAGTAGGTATGGGAGAACAGCGTAGGCCTCTTAACAAGTACCAGGTACTTGATAAAATAAAAAATGGTCTACAGGGGGCCTAGAAAGGCCACTTTGGCAGAATCATAAAAGGATAACATTATGAATCATAATGGAGAGTTACCTGTTAAGTTAATCGTATTAAATCCCATTGGTGAAGGATATTTCAGGATTTTTTGTTTGTCTGGGCTAATATACCAATCAATCCAATCCAAATTAGAAACCGATCTCTTTGATTATTATACCTACGTAGTGCAGCGAAAAAAAGAAAAACACGCACTGTCTTCGCCATATTATGATTCATAATGTTATCCTTTTATTATTTCACCAAAATGGCCTTTTTAGGCCCCAAGATCTAAAGTCTACAAGGCCTAAAAAAATCCTCACATTTACAAAATAAGCAATTATCAAGCCAATCAACCGGCAAATGAGTGATTTCACATACAGGCAATAAAATTCCGTGTAGTGCACACGCGGCCTTCATATAGATTTATTATTGCCCTTTAGTAAATAATATTGTTATAATATAATAATTATGTTTAGTATCCTAAACTAGGCTACATAAAACTTTGATAGTTAAGCAAGTAATCTTTTAATAGAGAGTGGTAGAAGTTGGCACCAGTGAGAGCGTGGCTTTTTAGTTTAATAACGAGAATATGTTCATTGAACAGTCGCAAACTTTGAGTAAAACATTGTAATGAAGACCTGGTGAACATGTCTATAGAACTGACTGCACTTCTCGTGTGGAGCTACATATAGTCCCGTCTACCTCGCCCTGGCATGGGGAATCAGTAATGCCATCCTCTTGACCATTGTTGTAATTTCCAGGAACTACCCTATTGCTACACTTAACGTTATACGGCCAGTCGCAGTACTCCTTATGAATGTTGTAAAAAAGATTTAACGGGCAGAATAAAGCCACCGCTTTGCCTTCAAAGCATTTATAGAACTGGTTACAATTTTCGTGAGGAAGAAATTTTCCATCAAAGCGTTCATCTGCGCAAGTTTTAGCCGGGTGACTGAGGTCAGCATTCTGTTTTTTATTTCTAGTTCCGCTCCTTACTTTACTATGGTGTCTATGTTTACTTTTTCTTTTTTTTTTGTTTTTGTTTTTAAGACTACTATCTACATTGTTTTCATCACCATTTTCACTCGCGCTATCTATATTGTTTTCATCGCCCTCTTTCAAGGACCACCCATTCTCAGGAACTGTTCTATCGTTGCAGTTAACATGTGTTGGCCAATCACAATTTTCTTTCTTGAGATTGTATAAAAGAATATCTGGACATTTTACCTCTACTGGACGTCCATCATGACATTTGTAGAATTTGTTACAACTTTCATGAGCGACCAATACGCCGTCGGAACCTTCAGCGGAGCAGATAGTATGAACTTGACTGGGGTCCTCAGCTTGTCTTTTTTTTTCACTTGCAGGGATTTCAGGTTCAATTCTTTCACCACATTCAATGTTGTGGGGCCAATCGCAGTACTTTTGTTTTGAGTTGAACAACAGATCTCCTGGGCAACGGAAAGCAACTGGTTTACTCCCCTTGCATTTGTAGAAATGGTTGCACATTTCGTGGGCAATCAAAATCCCATCAGAGTTATTAGCTGCACATATGGCAGCAGCACTATTATCATCGTCATCGCCGGAGTTCTCATTCATCGGAGAGTCTGCAGTGTCAATGTTCTTCTCCACACTTCTTGCATTGCTACCGTCGTCGATTTCAGGAATCGTTCTGCCATCACAGTCTACATTTGCAGGCCAGTCACAATATTCCTTTATAGGATCGTAAAAGAGAGCACTTGGACATTTTACAGTGACGGGGACGCCCCCGGAGCACTTATAGAACTTATTACAGTATTCGTGAGCGACCAGCACGCCATCAGAGCGCTTAGCTGAACACTGATCGATGGCTTGACTGGGATCAGAGTTGCTTTGGTCAATCTCTTCGATAGAGTATGAGAACCCAATGTCCTTGTTGGTCGTCGCCTCAATAGTTTGACTGTCATTTACAGGTGTTAATCTCTCGCCACAATTTACATTTTGAGCAAAGTCGCATTTTTCATTAGCAATATTGTACAGGAGATTTTCTGCACAGTTGAGAACCAATGCCCTACCATAAGAACATTTAAAGAATTGATTGCAATTTTTATGAGCGACCAATACATTGTTTGAATCAGGTGATGAACAAATTAGGGTCGCGTGGTTAGGATTATTCTTGTCTAGTTCTTCGAAAGTGCTATCATTGTCTTCGTCTCGTTTGTTGTGACAATCAGCACTACCAAGCCAATCGCATTTTTCCAGGTCAGCGTTAAAATGGAGCCCGTTTGGACAGAATCTAGAAATCAACGCTCCGTGAAAACATTGATAAAACTGTTCACAGTCCTCGTGAGGTAAAAATTTTTCAAGACTGGTGTCTTTTGGACATCCATTATCGTAGAAACCATCTATTTCTGTGTCGTCTAAGTCTGCGTGAGCTATAGCTGTTGCATACAGAAGAAACAGCGCTGTGCCTGAAAGAAATAAGTAATTTTAACGATTTTATTCAAGGTCGACTGACTTCTCCAGGCCTGTTTAATCTGTATGTGACCGAGTTGATCGAGAGAATCAGCAGCACGGTTATCAATGAACAACATTAGCTTAACGAATGACTTGGTGTTGCTGGCTCCTTTAATCAGCGCGCTCAGAAAACTCCTTCGAATATGTGAACTATATGCGGCTAAACATGATCTCAATTTTAACGTTGAAAAAAGTGAAGTGTTAATTCTTAAGTCAGGAAAATTTTAACCAAGCATGCGGACACAATGCTTGGTTAAAATTTTCCTGACTGAAACCGTCATATACCGGAGTATATGACGGTTCTCAAGAGTGTGGATAGGTTTAAGTATCTAGGTCATGTACTCACTGACAATCTTAGAGAAGCCATAGTCAAAGCGTAGGGCGTTAGTGGTTCGAAGCATTATGCTGGCCCGCAGATTTGCTCGATCTACGGTATAGGTCAAAAAAACTCTTGTAAGGGCCTGCTGTCAATCATTTTACTCGACCAGTCTGAGGATTACACGCAAAGAGCCCATAACGTCCTACGGGTAGGTATATTATAATAATGTTGTTTTAATGTTACTGACCCCTCTATCGATTTAATGACCGAAACACGGTAATGTTATCTAAACCGAAACATAGGATTGTTGTTTGTAACAGTTATATACATGAAAACAACACCACATTTTCACATGTTGTCGTTATGTTCAATGTTTTTGTAAATTAAGTACGGCAACGAGAAATGCTTAGATGCGAAATGTACGAATATAAATTTACATTCTCATCTAGTTGTGTTGTTATAGCGAATACTAAAACTAACCATTCCTTGCGAACTAGCAAAACGAACTAGAAAATGTATTTAGACTACTTATAGTTATTTTTGTCTAAAATAACTATAGTTGTTGCGTTTAGCATAGCAATAACGATTACTGACTCAGCTACATTCATTGACAGCTTCTAAAATTCTTCATTTAAAAAAATAAAGTCCATAAACAACATTTTGTACTAATGAAAAAATATAGATACTTACTTTTTCTTCGGGTTCCTATGAAGAAAAGAGCAATGATTGTCATGCTTAAATGCAACAACTACAAATGAAAATGGATTATTATTTTGATGTCAAAAGTTCTTAAATTAAATGTCTTATAATACTGCTGACTATACTGAAAAATTATGGCAACGTCACATGACCGATCATTGACCCTTTAGTTGTGGCATTTGGGGAGAAATATTAACATAGGTACACGTTTCTAAATAAGTAGTAGTGGTTTAGATACCCAAAGAAAACCCTCTGAGTAAACACACAGAGGGTTACTTCGTTTTACCTATTATAGGCACTTTCGTTTTGATCTCTTAAAATTATCATGTAGGTAGGTACCTATGGCACTGAAATACATTTCTGAGTCTCATTATTCTGTATCTGTACTAAAGAAAGTTCTTTAGCAGACTATAAAGTTTCAATTTAACCATTAAAACTAAATGCGATCAGCACGATAAACTGCGTTCAAGAGCCGCTAGTGTCAAAAATCTACACCAATGTTTGTCATCATTGGTGTGGAATTTTGACTGACAGCTTAATCTTGCTGTCTACATGTGCTGATCGCGTTCGGTTTTATCGGTGAAATTCGCCCTAAATGATTAAAATTCAAAAGATCAAGGTGTTGTTTGCATAAGAAAAAAATAATTTCACGGCTTATAATGCCTAAAATAATTTTTGTACAGTCAACCAAAGAGTAAGATATACATTTTTATTTTCAAACTAAAAACACATTTTAATGTAAAAGATTTGATTCCGTTACACACCCACAAACATACAAAAATGTAAGATGTAAGGTGACTGGGCGTGTTAGTGTACAAAATATAAATACAATACTATAAACACACATAATACAATGTACATTTATAAAATAAGGTTGTACTTTGTTTTATAGATAATAGTTTTATAGAATTTCTTTCCACATAATTTTTTTCTCGCATATCATTTCATAGAATAATCAACACACAGAATACTTTGAAAAAAATTAGATTGATTTTTTTTACAAATAATATTTTATGATATGTTTCTATATTCATATCATGGAATAACAAATCAAATATTCTTTAATAAGAAAAACGTTTTATCGAATTAAAGTTTCTAAACGTTTCAGTTCATACCTTTAAACCTATAAAATTACAGCACCGCGTTCACAAAAACAATGCTGGTAACTAGTCAAGCAAGAAAACAATCTTGTTATTCTCATTAATAGTGACTTCATATGCACGGCATTCTTAAATAATACAATGAGGTTGTGTACAAAATTAACTAATTGTCTTTAATAATAATAAGACGTAGTCGACGGAGCCCGGCATTGCGGGGCCCCTATTTGTGTCTACAGGGCTTATTGGAACCTAATACGAAGGAGATGACGGGGGTCATACCCTTCGAACCTAACCTGTCCGAGTCGGGGTGCTCCAAGTCGCTTAGCTCGCTCTTGCAACCTATGTTCTTGAGTTCAACCTTGTGTGTTTCTGGGAATGAGTCTAGCGTAACGTCTATTTTTACATTTTCGTTGAAATAAAATACCATGGAAAAATACACCGAACAAAGAAAATGACTGTTTGATAAGTTTATTAAATACAAAAATGTGATTATAAAATTCATTGAATTGTGTTTCTGTGAAATATGTTTCATATTCAAGTAAATAGTCGTTGAAACAATAATATTCGAAATAAAAATACAAGGACCAAATATTATATGAAACATTTGCTGCGAAACGAAATTCTATGAAATTTCTGTCTGCGAAACAAGGGAACACCATAAAATAACCTTATAGAGAAAGATAGATGGTCACTTATCTCTTTGTTTGACTGAACATGTAGGTACCTATTATTATCCTGTAAACACGTCTATTTTAAAATTATGTTTAAATAATTTTAAACGAGACTGTTTAAAAAAAGTAGCAAAAAATATCGCTTACCTATCATTTTGTTTACACTTCACTTGTACTGCTAGTAAACAACAATAACACATAATTTATACCCCAACTAGTGAATATTGGAACTGCGCATTTCGAGAAAAAGACACTGATTATAAATAGATTACTTAATAGGAATTTTAATGAAAGCCAACAGCTCAGATAAACATCTAGGAGTGAAATGAAAAAGTCGACGGCCGAAAGGTGATGTTCTTGATTTTCAACACAATGATGTGATTGTGCTTAAAATACAATAGTATTTTGGCTTTTGTGTGATAATGACGTACAGTTTCAAATCCCATTGTTACACAAGAGAAGCAGTAATGAATCGGATTACTCTCGTAGTTTCTTGGCAAACGAAAATATTTTTGGTTGGTCATTTATTTTTCTCTCAAGTGTACCACAGCCACTGTCGTCTTGCGTGGGTTAATTTACTACGGACGCTCGGGTCAGTGATATCAGGGAAAATTTAATAAACATAGTTCACAGTACCTATTTATTCGGTTGGTTCACTGTACGAGACACAATATAGGTTTTTTAGTGTCTCGCAAAGTGTCATTAGCTTGTGCTCGCGACTTTGTCCGCGTGTTTTAACATATCCTGTGGCACGCGACAATAGCGTAGCTTTATATCAGTGAAAGAATTTTTGAAATTCGGATGATTAGTTCCGAAGATTGCCCCTTACATTGAAACTAAATAGTTTTACCTCTTTATAATATTAGTATATATTAGCTTGTCTTTCCACCATTTGGTGACTACCATATCCGAATGAAATTATCCGGACAAGAACCGGAGTTACCGATATAGCTTGCAGAGTATGCAAGCTGAAGTGACAGTCGGCTGGCCATGTTTGTCGAAGGACTGATGGCCGGTGGAGCAGATGAGTCCTGGTCATCTTTGTTTTTTTTTTTTCAACTTTTTTGATGTTTTTAATACCTGTATTGTGTCTTTTGTTGCACTGAAAAAACGTTTTATCTATCTATCTATCTGGAGTGGGGACCGGGTATTGGAAAGCGTAGTGTGGGACGCCCCCCCAGCTAGATGGACCGACGTCTTTAAGTAGGTGGAAAATTCCGAGCAAAGCCCGCTCCATGGCTCACGGATGAGTGCTAACGCGTGCCCGTGTTCCCGCCGTAAGCGGCAGAGGAGGACACCGTGGAGTTTTAGTGGGTTAGAGTCCCACATAACTGCACTATCTCCCCGTGGTAGTGCAGAATGCATGAGCATTTCTCCACGTTAAAAAAAGAAAATCTCAGCGCGCCATGGAGTGGTCCATGGCGCGCTGAGCTACCTTAACCAACCCGACTGTCAGTGACCACGTTTCGGCACCATAAGTCATAACGGACAGGACTGGTTTAAGACCTTAGTCTTCAAACGCTGAATTCCAGTGTTTATAGAGATAGCATTGTTTATTTCCATGGTTTAATTATCTGTGACCCGTCCCATTTATTGCAATACTAGCTTCTGTCCGCGACTTCGTCCGCGTGAAATTTTGGCCATCGCGTCGCCTCCCATAAATCGCCCGTGCTATATATACACCTTCGTTTTCGCTTAAATTTATTTTGCTCGGCTCCTAGTGGTCGTAGCGTAATGTTAAATAGTGTTCATGCCGTTTGATTGGACACCGTCTTTGTTGGGAGAGAGATGTCACGGCTATGTATACCCCCACTACGAGCCTGTATATAGGTCACGCTAGAAAAAAATGTCAGTCATTTACTACCGCATCGCTAATTTATATCCGCTCGCCAAATTTGACAGCTTTCGTCAATTTTCGGCTATAGACGCGTTAAATTTAAATATAAAACTGTCCATCATTAAACGCGCCGCAAATTAAACATACTCGCTATTCGGACCCGGGTCCTTAGCTTGAGTACGTGCAATTCGCCAAAATTAAACATAATTACGCGGGGCGCCCCTCAGCATCGAAGAAATCTTCAGTCCTCGGCAGCAACATCACCAGGTTAATCTGAGAACAGCAGAAGAGGTTAGTGCATTCTTAATTTCTTCATTTGATGGTGTCATATTGTCGGCGCATCCTTCATTTATTGTACGTACTCCGGTTCCCCAGTGATTGAGAATAACCTTTTATAAGGATCTGTAATCTCCCGCATATTCCTTTAATATAAAGTATTTTCCTCGCATTTTAAATAAAAATTAACTACCCGCATTTTATAGTCCACCGCGCGACCTTTTTTGGTCCTTCGAGCCGGATATATATAAAGACCAGTGCCTTATAAGTCCAACATATTCTTAAATATATGTGTAATATACATTAATATAAAAGTAATAGATATTCCCATTTTTTTGGTCCTAATGGCATATAACCTTCCTCAAGAATTGGGCTACTGATCGCAAAAAAAAAAAAATCAAATCCGACTGGAAGTTTCAGAGATTACCCCCCTACATACAAACAAACAAATTTTATCTCTTTATAATATTAGTAGGTATAGATGTTTTTTATTCTATCGAAGTACGTCATCATAGGCCATGATTACATACTTAGTATTGTTGTATCAAGCTTTTATACAATGCGAGAGTAAGGGACAGGTTAGGTAGCCTAATTTATTTTTAACCGACAACGTCTAGAAAGTATGTGTTTCTTTTATGTATATTTATCGATATTTGTAAAAATAAATTATGAACTGATCTTGAAAATTCTTTTTTCCTTTGATTGAATTGAATTTTAATAAGTTTTCTTTGGTTGTCTTTGAGTTAGCTTCAATAATACCTACGTATTTAATTCACTTTGATGAGGTTACAAAACTTGCCTGTCACTGTTGTTTACATAGCAAGTAGTGGTATACGAATTTGTGTGGGAACTAAAAGTGAAATTTAAAAAACATTCTTACAAAAAGAATATAACCAACTTTATTCAAATGAACGCAATGTTGACAATAGTTTGTCAGTGACCATTGCGCTGCGCTGCGCTTCCCTAAGAGGCGTTGGGCCAGCACCCTGATTGCTTAACATTCTTTCAATCAGAATCTGCCGGTCGATTCTGTAATAATCTCACCGTGAAAACTTAGGTGAAGTGAGTTTGTTTTTGCTAGGATTTGACACTATTGACAGCCACGCTCACTTCACCTAAGTTTTCACGGTGAGATTTTTAAAGAATAGCACCGCTGTATCCTTGAGGTGCAGCGCAGACAGCAGACTTTTTGTGCGATCGAGTCTGCGGCGCACAAAAAGTCTGCATAGCGCGCAAAAAGTCTGACGCGGATTTCTCACAGACTCAACGCACACGACTCACATCTTCGATCATTCTGTCGGCAGAGCTGTAGGGACGTAGACGCTATGGAAATCGTGCAGAGCTCGCGAAGTATTATTTTGTACATGAAGTACAGAAAAAGAAGAAGAAATAGACAATTTTGGGTACATCCTATACTTTCGGAAAGATTACTGAAGACAGTTCCATACTAAACATTCAATTCTGAAACAACATCCGGAAATTTTTTTCAAATATTAAGTATAAAATGTCTGTTACTGCATTTGATGAGTTGCTATTTATTTTAAGACCTGCTTTGACTCATTCAGAAACAACAATGAGGAGGTGTATTGGTCTTCTCTTCTTGAATTAACATCGTTACATCGACCTCTGGCGCCATGATAATAGATCGCGTACGTTACGTCCACCCCTAGCAAATGCAGATTACCGACTAAAGTGTGCGCCGTCTGCGTTAGAGCGCGTTGAAGCAAACGTTCTATTTTTTTCACAGACTTTTTGTGCGGAGCGGCGCGGCCCGGCGCGGTGCGGTCTGCCCGAATTACACAGATTTTTTGTGCGCCGGACTTTTTGCGCGTCGTGTGCGTTACTGCATATAATTGCATAGGTTCTATTTTCACAGACTAAAAAGTCCGTCACGGATAGTCTGTCGTCTGCGCTGCACCTGAAGGATATTGATAATCCATCGCTTCATACGTTCGAAAAAATTGTCAGCTCAACAATTTAAATAACGCAATAAATGTTGCAGAACTGTCAAAATGAAACCCATTGCCAATGTTAGTGTGTTAGGCAATCACCCCGCAGGTATTGTTACATGCAGATTGACGAAGTGACCGTAAGGAAGTTGTATTGAGGTGTTTTGATAAAGCTTTTACAACGTGCGATCAAGCGTGTGTTTCGTGACAAGCGGGTTTTCCGTTTAAGTACGGGTTTGACGTCATCGGCCGCAGCTTTTGATATCCATGAATTTGATTGGCTCGGCTAACGTCATGTTCGTCATGCGCACGCACCATTGCTAGTTTCTGTCAACACAAAACACGCACAAAGGCAAAACATAGACATACAGTGTTACAAGGAGCTTTTGGTGCTTTAGTAACTTTGACAGGGGGGCGCTGTTGGTAAATATTTGTGAAATTGTGTTGAATCGAGAAACTGATAGTTTTATATGACTGAGTTCCATCTAGTTCAAAGGTTCCAATTTAGTATATGTACATCCGAGCAGCAAGTTTCACGACACGTTTGGCGCAGTGGCTGAGCGATCGACTGCTGCGCTGCGTGTCACGGGTTCGATTCCCGTATGGAACAAATATTTGTATTGCCTACAGGTATTTGTTCCGGGTCTGGCTGTTTGTGTATGTGAGCTTAAATGTTTGTAAACGCACCAACGATACAGGAGTAATTCAAAGCGTGGGGCAAAGTATAATAAAAAGTACATAATTATAAAGGTAAGGAGTACTTAGTAATACTGCTGCAAAAAAAGGTACCAAATATCTATCGACCTACAAACACATTAATTAAACGGATCCGGTAATAGATTCGTATCAATCACAAAGAAAATCTGGGTAGGTAATTAGTAGGTTTTTTTAACAGACGGACTGAATGAAATTGATTGTCGTACACAGGATACGATTATAATCGTTATTATGGCTTTTAAGGATTTTAATCGTATCCTGAACTTGTTTAACATTTTTAAATTATGTTACTATAAAACATCAGATATTTATCTAGCTTCCTTTTGTTACGAACATCAGATCAATAAACTGCATGAACAATAACTCTAATATTTAATTAATGATGACCTTTAAAACGTGTACACTAACTGGAAAAAGGTTATTTTGAAGGTGCCTTTGACTTTTTCAAAGAGAAATATTTAATTGATCCTTTAAAAACTTATTGACGTTCTAATGATGGACGATTTTTAAAATTAACGAACCTTTCAAAACTTTTTAGGCTTCTAATATTGCACACTTTTTTAATAAATGAGTCTCTTTTTGGCCTTTTCTCACAGTTGGCCGCAGTAACTTCCTCGAGTGAATGGGCCAACATCATCAACAACCAGATTAGATTAGAACTGTGACCAACCGCGCGCGAGCCAAGCGAGCAAAGCGAGCGGTGCCACGGCAGCGGCAGGCGAGCGCTATTTCCAAGTTGGTAGCAGTTACTTGAATGAATGAATATATTTAAGTTGCAAGAACATAGGTAGCTAACATAAGTTCTTAATTACTTACTGTGTACTTGTTCTATTACTTGGCTATTTGGTATTTATAGGTCCCCAAAATAGCAATAATTTGAGGTTTTTTTTTTATGAATGGGTCTGCTCTTGGCCTCGATCATGCTTTGATGGAAAGCAATAGAAAGGGTTTCTTTCTTTCTCTATTCTAATGTAACAGATTTCAATTCTAAACCAGGAACAGGAACAATATAAATACTGCGATGATATTTCACTTAAACGTAAGCATAATATTCTATTACAGAAGTAAATTATTTTGCTGTACAATTTTCTACGCTACGTTGAAAATAACGAGTGTATAAAGAAACTTTTCAAATTTCCACTCGACGTAACTTTGGCGTCGCGGCATAGCCGTTGAAGAATTACATCTCATATATTGTAACGTTGGTAACAAAAGGCGAGGATCCCCATTCATATGTTTGTTCAGTCGATTAAATTCGCGCCATTATTCCGTCTAAAGTTTGCATACAGCGTTTTATTAGAATAACGTATATACGTTCAAGTTATGGCACTTATTGCGAAGATTTTTATTGGTTTTCATGAAATATTTGGACGGTTGTTGCTGTTTGTTTGCTTCTAAGTATTTGTTGAGCTTTTATTGAAATATTGTATTTGTAAGTTTCGTATTGTTTTTTTTTACTTTTCTACAAAATTGTATTGCTGACAAAGACGTTACATTGCGACTTCTAATTATGATGAATGCCTTATGAAGGTGTCGGTTTTTAGGGTTCCGTAACCCAACGGGTGAAAACGGGACTTTATTACTAAGTCTCCTGTCCGTCCGTCCGTCTGTCCTTCAACGGGCTATATCTCATGAACCGTAACGGGTAGTCACAAGAAATTTTCACAGGGAGGTATTTCTATTGCCGCTATAACAACAAATAATAAAAATAAAATAAGGTTAAAAATTAAAGGGGTCCCAAGTCTCCATAGAAATAACGTATTATTTCAGCGTTTTTTGCCTTGTGGTACGGAACCCTTCGTGTGCGAGTCCGACTCGCACTTGGCTGGGTTTTTTTTTAAACATAATTTGGTAAGTATGTACAAGTAGTAGACATGATTTTTGAAGGTAAAACTGACAATGGCTAAATTAAATTAAAATACTTACCTATTTATTTTATTATTTTTTCACCGTGCCATAGAATTGCAATCAAGTTTTTCATTACATACACTCGATATTGGAAAACAAGCCTTGTTCGCAATCAGGAACCATAAAAATAAAGGTAAGTACGTTTTTATTTTTAGTAGGCATTTTATTTTTAGCCTGGGTGGACGGATCAGCAATAAATGGATTCCATTACATCCATTTAAAGGCTCCTGCAAACAGGCGCGACACGCGACGCGAATCGTGGCAAAGGCACCGCTCGTTGCGCGACATGCGGTGCCTTTGTGTCGCGTGTCGCGTCGCGCCTGTGTGTTCGAGCCTTAACTCTTACGAATACCAACCAAAGGATGCGTAAAATGGTCAGCGGGATTGTCCGAAAGGGTTACCGCTGGCCCGGAACATAAAGGGCTAAGGAAGGAACACGGGTGGGTTTTAGTCAGTAAGAGTCTGACATTCCCATCCGCTCCACCCAGAGTGGGAGGGGTCATTCGATGATTTCCCATCCACAAAAAAAAAGATGCTTAAAATCGAGTCAGGGCAAAAACAGTTTAATTTAATTGTTTAAAAATAGCCAATTTTAGAAAAGAAGGCAGTGACAATCTAGAAATAATTAAATTAAAAACGTACAATTTCAATGACAATTTTTTTAATCTATACTAATATTATAAAGAGGTATGTACAATTTGTTTGTTTGTATGTAGGGGGTAATATGTGGAACTATAGTCTGCTCGAAACTAGTTGGCCGCGCCTTGGGTGGGAACGGGGGTCAGGGCAGCGGAGTTGCCTATTATTCACAACGCACGTACTGCGTCATGACATAGCGCCCCCGCCCCTCCGTCCCACCGCTCACATACCTAAGGCGCGGCCAACTAGTTCCGCGCGCACTATACCAGTTGGATTAAAAAAACATATTTTAAAGCCCATTTCTTGAGGAAGGCTATTTAACATCACGCTATGGCATTTAAGAGCCGAGCAAAAAAAAGACAGAAAGAACGGTCAACGAAAACGAAGTGACAGCGCGGGCAGGCGATGCGATGCGACGGGTTGGCTCGGGGCACAAGTAATTTTATGCTGCCGAAGTCGCGGCCAGAAGCTAGTCATAACTAAAATTGTCTCAAATTCTTCTGACCAAAAAACTTTAAGGTTTTTGGGCCTATATTAGTGATGATATTATTATGTGTCAAAGGCGATAGTATCAGACCAGTGCCTTGCCTTCCGCTAATAAAAAAACACTGCAGCGACTAAATAATCCAGACAAGCGGTAATCGCTTTCAAAGTTGGGAGACATTGGTGGAAGGTGGTCTACCTGTTTCCACTTACGCGTATTGGAGGTGAAGCACAACTTCACCTCCAATACGCGTAAGTGGAATCAAAAATACATATCTTTCATCTTTATAATATTAGTGTAGACAAAGGAAATTGATTTTATACAATGCAAAGATAGTCTTACAATCTTCAGCAGCTCCAACAGTATTTTCATGTGTTAATCAATTAGTTGTGGTTGTGGAGCAGGACCAACGTTGAGCCAGGCATTTTTATCAGCGAGCGATGTAATCCCCTAACTTATAATATGCCTGGCTGCATAGTGTGCCACTTAAGAGGGGTGCGTTCCTGATTAACTTATAAATACTTCTCAAAAACAATACAGGCGACGCCACAAAAGCTTTCAGAATTTCTATGAGTTTCAACAGGATTGACATAAGTTTTCCGGTAGCTTATACAATTGGTACATTTTTGACCGTTGTCTTCATCAATAGGTATCTGGAAGGTTCACGTTCAGTAGTGGGTGATACATTAATACATACGTAATGACAGAGGTAAATCTTCAAAACTCCATTGTTAAGAAATACCTTTATGTATATTATGTATGACTCATTAACGACTGTATTGCCAAACATTTTATAAAAAAACATCAAACGATATTTACTTTAGCTAGTGCATTATTTGGACGCCTAAAATAACTCTAAACAATGGCCGAATATTTTTCGCCGAAATGGATTTCAATCACTTATTAAAACAAACAATCAATATCTATCCTGTGTACACAGTTCGATTTATTATTTGACTTGAACAATTGTATAAACATGAGATCATGCTTATTTTTAGGGTTTTTTATTTAGAGATCTTACAAACTGGGATTACTCCGTCCATGTCCTAATATAGGTATAAGCGATCATCGCGGGAATACGTGATCGGTGATTGCTTTCATTTTGTTTGGCTAACGTGTTCGAGTTCTTTAAATCAAATCAAAGTCAAAGTTAAATCATTTATTTGAATCAGGGACGTACATTAAGAACGTTTACGCCGTACGGAATTTCATACAAACTTTCAAGCCCTTGTTTTTCGAAATGAATGAACCGATTTTAATGAAACTTCATACGCATAAGCAGGATACAAAGGTCTAAAAAGGTACTTAAGAACATTTTCGGAGAAATCGGTCTTAACCTAATAACAATCTAAGATCTTTGTACGGCGTCTGGACATCTTAGATTGTTATTAGGTTAGCCAGCACATCAAGCTACCCGAAACTGTCAAATTTTCCCAATCAACTTTGAACCTTATGCTTTAACGATAAGGTTGAAAATATATTTAAGAAATTTGACAGATTGTGGTAGCTTGATGTGCTGGCGTCTGTACATACTAAAAAGTTCTCTAATTCTGTTGAACAGCTCTGTAACAAAGGCAAAATAGACGGCTGCACTAATAAAGGCGAACTGTAAATGCATAATATTAACCCTAGATTCATAAACATTTATCTCACAGAATACATACGAATAAGCAGAATACAAAGATCTGAAAAGTTACTTAAAACATTTTCGAAATATCTTATTTAATGTAAAATAACTGGAAATCTCCGTTTCTATGGAAAATTTAAAATCGGTCTAATTTGGCTGTAACACTATTTTTGAAAATGTTCTTAAGTAACTTTTTAGACCTATGTATCATGCTTATGCGTATGAAGTTTCATAAAAATCGGTTCATTCATTCCGAAAAACAAGGGCTTGAAAGTTTGTATGAAATGCCGTACGTCGTAAACGCTCTTAATGCACTTTTTAATCCCAAAATAGAATTGATTCTAGTTGCTTCCCAAAAGGTATGGCAAGAAACTCCAGTTACTCTTCTAAAATATTTAACAGTATTTAGTAAACGTTGTCGCACTGACAGAGGGCGCGTTTGTGTTTTCAGAACAATCGCTTTTATTAGCACTTGGGGTCGTGAATCTATAGACGTTTAATCACGCTCATCTGACCTATTAACCATTGCTCATATCGAATCTATTTTGGCCAAGAAAATCAATAAAAAGCCGTCGCGCATAATCTTCCTATCATTTTACGAAATATTCGTTAGAGTCGTTTTACCCAGTAACTTTCTGTTATCTACGTGGTTCTGGTAGCAAAGACTTTAGGATGAACGATCTTTTTTGTGCCCCTGTTAAAATACAAGTGCTAGTTGCCATACTAAGTGGGAAATCAATCGACAAACAGTTTAACCCGTAACCCGTATTTTACATGCAGTGACCTCCACACTAAGATTGTCAGATGGTCAGATAGGCAGTCGCTCAGAACCACGAAGGTTAACAGAAACCCACAAAAGCTATAAATACCAAACATTAGCATAGAACTTCAAAACCCTATTCCACGAAACCAAACTAGAATACAGCATAACAAAACCAATTTAATTTGAAGCGAAAATGTAGTGTCCCATAATAATATCCACTAGAAGAGATTATTTCGCCGCATCGGCCTCGGCGGAATCCCATTGAATGTTGCAAAGACGAAAGCTTATACCGCGATAATCTGTGGCGCAATATCAAAAGCGTTTGCAGCCGTGTTCGGTATTATGTAAATTTTCTCCGATAAGGGAGCTTCTGGTAGACCTGGCTATGTATAAAATTAAAATATATAACGCCGCGATGCGTTTACCTGGCTTGACATCTATGTATGCAGGTGTTGTGGAAACGATTCAGACGGTAAGGAAATTACTGTTAGTGTATGGTAGTGGTTGCTTGTTACGAGAGCAAGCTGGTCTTAGTATTTTCTTTTGGATTAGCAGGAAAACAGGACGCAATTAACTCGAGACTTTTTTCATTATACAAATAATTTTACTGCTAGAAAGTGATTAACAGCTTTGTGTCTTTGATTGATTGTGTGCCTTTTCACGAGCAAACTGCCGAATCGACTTAGATGACATTCTGTTGAGATGAGCCTAGAAAAATCTTCTATAAGCCGGTCGATGGCAATCTATATACAGTCACCTTAGAATTTGGCTACGAGCTTGGCACCTTCTATAGCATCCATCAACTTCTGTAGCGTGCAGTCAACAGGGCACTCTGGACACGAAATGAAGTGTCCCATTGTTTGTGGGGCAGCACGAAATTGACGGTTAGAGCAAAATTGTATCAAGTTGCAAGTAATCTAACTTAGCCGCTGTCATACTTCAACAGAAAATATGTTTATAGCCTCTAAATAACTATTCTTCTTAGCGTGTCGATAGCAATCTAAATAGATTCGGCCCAGAATTCGGTTACTTGTTTGGAGCCATTACCAGCGTCCACCAGTCCCTGTAACGTGCAGCTATGATAGGACACGCAGGACACGATATTAAGTGTCCCATCGTTTGTGGAACAGCACCACATTTCTCATAAATCTCAATCAATCAATAATCTCATTTCTCTAAATACTTAACTGATTTTAGTCAATGATATCGTTACGTCTATATTATTGATACTTACAAAAATAAACCTAATAAAAACAACAAACTCATTGGTATCATACAATCGTTATCAAAAAGTAATCACTGATCAAGAGGTAATCATATTGACATTGCATGTTTACATACCTATATATTTTTTAGTTTCGTACCTCAAAAAGAAAAACGGAAACCTATAGAATCACTTCGTTGTCCGTCTTTTAATACCCTTTTTCTCAGGAACACGTGGAGGTATCAAATTGAGCTCTCAAAAAAATCAGCTTCTAAGTCAAGGCAATAAGAAAATATATCTGAGTATACTTCAGTACTCTCTACCTTTGGCAGTGGAAAATTGTATTTTCATTTAAGTACTTCCACCGTGGTCCACCGTCCATCTTCACAGTGACTAGTGTCCAGTACGAATAAGTTCCACCCTCCAATCCAGGGCACTTTGCGACCCATCGCACAAATTGGTCCTTCGTATTTTGATACTCGCGAATAAATCCTCTAGGGTAATTCCCGTTGACTCATGAAATTTGGCAACACAAGTAAAGGGAAAATTCCATAAATCGTTAAATTGTAGTTTTATCAGATTTTTAACATGTTTTTCAACTACAATGTTAGGTTTATCTTTGGGATAAACTCATCCCAACTATAGAACCCTTCATTGTGTATGGTTTTTTATTTAATAGGTTACTGCATTACACAGCTTTTGCAATTTACGAGCGCGCGTCATATGACTTATCGTCATTGAAATAACGTTCAAATTACAATGTACTTAAATAACATTGTACCTGCAAGGAAATCAGATATTTAATATCAGATAGAGGGTTATTGAACGTGTTAGTGCAGTACAGTTCTGGTAATTCAATAAGAAGCACTTATAAATGCGATATTGGGTTCTGTGAAATAGAGCCCCCGCTGCATGTCGGATACTTTCATTTGTTCCTACCTGTATAAGGTGGATGGATTTCAGTTTGGCTTAGGTTTGTTAGTACAGAAAATCATGTTTTGTTCAGAAAATAAGTAAGTACTTAAGCAGTTCTTATTTCAATTATAAATAAAGTTTGCATATTGGATGTGATTTTACGGGGTCTTTGTAATTTTTTCAATTCCAATAACGTGGGTACTAGTGCCCTTTTCACGGACTCTTTTTCAAGTAAAACCTTCTATAATGACACTAGCTTTTCCCAGCGACATCACCCACGTGAAAGTTGGATATTATCCCACAGCGACGTATCACCGGGATAAAAAGTATCCTATGTCCTAACCTATGTCGTGGTCTACCAGTGTGCTAAATTTCATTGAAATCGGTTTAGACGCTAAGGCGTGAAATGTCTGGCAGGCAAGTTACTTTCACATTTATAATAATTATTAAGTATAGTATGATCCATTTCAATTGGCTATTAATGTTATCTTTTTGTGTTTGATAAGCAGTGTTTAAATTTTTTTACTACTTAAAGTAAGGTAAACAAACGCTTTTTCTTCATTCATGAAAATACAATTACAAAAACTCGTAATAGCTTCAACAAAATCTGAAACGTCTCGTCCAGCAGAATGGGATGCATCCCAAGGCCTCATTAAAGAGGTTACGAGTCTGAGTATATACCTATGTATATAGTCTATGTGCACCGGCTGTTGTGAATGGGCCAGTTCAGGGCTCGTTTGTGTGTTGGTCTACCGTACTGTAGCCTGTATTGCTTTTATTAGAAAGCCGCGTAGAGGCTCCGGGTTTTGAGATTTTGAGAAGCTCCTGGTTAAAAGTGGTGCTGGTAAACGATGTGAAAGTGTCTGGATTTGTTGAGGAAAGCGTATGACTTCTTTATTAACGCGGTTTGACGAGGCTTGCTTTAAGTCTATTGTTTGTGGCAATTAAAAACTATATCGTTACGCCACGTTGTATAAAAAAAGGATTACCTAAGCTTGAACTATGTAGAAATATCTAATTTAATAAAAAGTAAATAGTGTTTTATTGCAGGTAAAATACCGAAATACTTAACGTTGCAAGAAACCCAAAGAAATCACTATTTTGACGAGTTATACGAATATAAATGTAGGGAACAGCTGATTTTTTTCGCGATTTCAGGTTTGTTCCCGTTTCAATGACCTCTAAGACGTTCTTGGTGTTTTCCAATAACTCTGTATGTAGTCTTCAAACAAACGTAAATTCTTTTGTAATTTTTTGTTCTCGCATAGGTGAATAGAAATCCAGTTTTACATTGTTTTAATGTAAAAACTAAAATAAATATGTTTATTGAATCGTTTTCAGTTCGTTGAGGTGTGAAATTATAACAAACGTTCTGTCACATTCAGTAATCAACAAAAGTAATGATACAGAAAGATGATGCAAAAATAATTTCCATGACAATTACTTTCAAGAGTTCCTAGACACTTAGATTGAGAGAGTAAATAAAAAATTGGAGAGCCATTCAAATCCAAACAGAAGTCTTCAACAATCTACTGACTTCTGGGTCACAATCACATCAAAGAACAAGCAAAGTACTTGCACTCGAGCCCAAAGTCCTGTACTCAAGTACATCCGTTCTCGAATTGAAGCCGCAGACACAATAGATATCAAATTGGGAACACGGGAGGCTTTAATTACATAACAGGATACTGTTCCGATATGCAAATTTTACTACCATCAGAATTATGGAAAATGTTTTATCCAGTTAAGATAAAGTTAGATGAACTTTAAGGCGTGCAGATAACATTTTCACGATTAAAAACCGCAAACTAAGTACCTATAAAGCCTTTTTATAGATTTAAAAAATCTACGGAGTTGCTTAACAAATTCCTTGTTCTTTTAACTCCCGTTTAATACTGTCTGTCAGAGAAACCATAGCTCTAAACGGATGGACCGTCTTCAAAGCGGGTCTGTTCTTTGAAATATATTTTCCTTAATGTTCGAGAAGAGGTCGCTTTTTACCAAGATAGAATAATGCTAATATAATATAATTATAATAGGTAATGCTGGTATCATAATACCAGCGCTGCAACATTTATTTTTTAAATGTTGTAGCATCATGCTGAGATAGGAGCCTTTTGGCCTCGTATAGGACTTTCTGTGTGTTTTTTATATAACTTGGATTTTTATTTTGCTGTGTTTAGTTCAGTTTGTGATCTTCCTGTACGAGTCGCAATAAATATTTTTTCTTTCTTTATATAATTTATAAACTAGCTGACCCAGCGAACTTCGTACCGCCTCAGAATTAAATAACGTGACAAAATTCAATAAGTAAAAAATTGCAGAAAAAAAAACCAACACGGCTAATAGCATTATTTGCATCAGTGCGGTTAGCACGTTATTGCCTCCATATTGCTTAATTTCTGAACCCACCCTGTTTGACAGGTACGAACAGTTTGTATGGGTTAACAAAGTTGTTGCTTTTACTATTTTCCTTTACAACTCCTTCATATTGTCTCACCTTTTAAACTTTCCTTGGTCTCTTACAAATATTTCAAAACCAAAATTAGCCGAATCGGTCCAGCCATTCTGGAGTTTTAGTGAGACTAACAAACGTCATTTTATTTTCATTCATATAGATAACAAGCGTCATAGAAGTTACATTAATTATTAACATTAAAATGCTTCTATAAAATTATTATACAAGTACCTAACTATGTATTTACACAGGGTATTAATTTATATAAACGAGGAGACGGCCGATGAAGTAAAGTTAAGACTGAATGGTGGCCATGGTTAGTCCAAAGAAATTAGGGCTTTCTAAAAGCGCGTTGGGTTGATGATATCGTCAGTTACAGGAAACACCTGGATGAGGAACGCACGGAACCGGGAAGTCTGGCAGAAGAAAGTGGAGGTCTATACCCAGCTATGGGTGATTTCGGGCTGAAATGATGTTGATGATTATTAAATTATATGACAAGTGTCATAATCAAAATACCGTTTGTTCTAGCGAAGTTTGCTAGCTGTCAGTTTTGTTTCGGCTAACTCATGTCTATGTAATCTGCATTCGCGATTTATTTGGCAAAAATGTAAACAAATATGAGTTTATGGAAAAGTAACTTTAAATCCTACATAATAAAGTTCAGTTTACGCTCCAACTTCAAGCATTTGTATAACTTTTTCAATAGTGCTAGTCACTTTGAAATCAACTTAATAACTATTAAAATAAAGTTGATATTTGTTTAACTTGAAATAATATTAATTTGAAACATAAGTTTGAATAGACATTAAGTAGTCAGTCTGCATTCTGCTTGATACTCTTACGACCCTTGTTAGCAGTGAGCGTATTTAACTAAACCTACTCACATACTTATAATACTTATGTGGTGTGGGTACTTACCCACAATCAACAAATTCCCTTCCGATTCCGAGTATTCGACTCATTCTAGGTGTTACATGCTGTAACCCATTAGTGTTTAGAGCCAAGTTTCGACGTGTTGAGCTCCCCATATCTAATCTAACTTGGTCGAAAACTGATGCTGGGGCGGACCAACTTGTATCAATTTTGCGTTTGTATTTCAAGGAGTTAGTTGGGCTTACCTAATCGATATGCTTTCAATGTTTGGGATAATGTTAATAGTTTGATTGAGTTAGGTTTTAGGTGCTATAGTTATAAATATTTCCGTTTTGAAGGTGATTAACAGTTTCAACCATTTATTGATTGATCTTTAAAAGAGATAGTTACTTACTCTAATGCAAAGTTTGTAACATTTTGATAATTATCGTTGAGAAATCACAAGATGATTTGGTAACAATAATTTTAATGTTCAAAATTATGTAATCAAAGTCGTGTGTCAATAAGGTATACAATATTTTGAAAGTAAAATAAACAAAACACAATCGGTGAATAGGAAACGCTATAATACATTCGTGGAAATTCCAGTACCCACAGAATGTTTAATTATCTTAAAATATTTACATTAATTTGTTAAAATATTTAAATTACAATAGTTGTGTTTGTGATAAATAAATAAATAAAAAAAATAAGAACATAATTTAAAAGCTATCAGTCCTAAAATAATAATATTAATATATACAAGTTAGTACATAATCATCATTTCAGCCGAAAGACGTCCACTACTGGACATAGGCTTCCCCAAAGCACCTCCACTTCGACCAGTCTTGTGCTTCTCGCATCCAACGAGTTTCTGCAACCTTCACAAGGTCGTCGGTCCACCTTGTGGGAGGCCTTTTTTTTTGTGGATGGGAAATCATCAAATGACCCCTCTCGCTCTGGGTGGAGCGGAAGGGACTGTCAGACTCTTACTGACTAAAACCCACCCATGTTCCTTCCTTAGCCCTTTATGTTCCGAGCCAGCGGTAACCCTTTCGGACAATCCCGCTGACCCGGCACGCTTTGGCCCTGACGAGCCCCTTCCATTGATGCTGACATCTCTTTGAGGCGCGCGTAGAACACGTACGCGCCGTCCGGCACAGGTCTGGTCCTGATCGGACGGTGAGCTATTTATTGTAGGAGGCCTTCGAACGCTACGTCTTTCGGTACGCGATCGTCACTCCAGAACCTTTCGGCCCCATTGGCCATCTGTTCTGCGACCATTGTGCCCTGCCCAAATATGTAATAATATATAGAAAGGAAAAGAATGATCCGGTCTGAGTGCCCACTTACTTTTTTGAGACATTGCCAAGCGGTTGGTCGAGTTGGACTATTTTTTTTTTGCCAAAAAATCAGCATTGCCATACAATGTGGCAAAGCTGTCATAGACCGGGAGATGATGACACATTTTGGTAAGTCATTTCTTATAGTATGGCGCTTTCAGGGGGGTTCATATACGTAATAAGTGAGAGGAAAATGATGTTCTTACGGGTGGTGCGCGGGACGCAATTGCAGAATAATTAATTGAAATTGCTCGAAAATCCGGAGGTGTCAAACAATTTCTTTCACAAAATTTCTTCAATTTATCGGTATTTCAACAAAAAAAACCCGGCGGTCGCTATGTGCCATACTTCTCCGGTGGGTGTTTAGACCCGCCATACTTTTTTGAAAATGTTTTTTTTTTAATTTTTTTTTTATTTATATCTTACAAGCTGATTTTTTTTTAACAACTGCTTTTTATTAATCTTGTACGAAAATCACCATGCCATACCATTCCGACGGTCCAAAATACCCGCCATACCCCCTCAAACATGTCATTTTTTTAAATTCGAGAAACCATTTCTTTCACCTTAAAATTTGGTCTAGTAGTTGTTTTTATGATTAGAAACGTAATTGTTATAATGCCATACCTGTAGAGTGGGTGATATACGTATAATGTTATTAAATAATTGTAAAATTTTATGCAACATTTGAACAATTTCTTACAGTATGGCACCATTTTTTTTTGAAAGTTGGTTATGTGAGGAACGTAAATACGAAATTTGAAAGTTGTATGTAGGGACAATCTTGTTTAATTAAATAATGTGTTATGTCGTATAATATTCTACGCTCGAACGTCTTCGAACTATCTTCCTCAATACAAATTCTAATGCTGGTATACAGCAGCTGTGCTGGTCAGGCGTCACTAATCATTAAAGTCATGAACACAACTCTCTAAGACCACGTAACCCCAAAGAATGACGATTTCATGAAACAGTTATTCTTTGGGGTTACGTGGTCTTAGAGAGTCGTGTTGATGAATTTAATTATTATAATTCTGTACATACATATTTGTTACGGCCGCGAATCATATATTAATGATGCCGATGACAGTACCGAAGATATCGACACTGATTCGGAAGCTGAAAGTACTTAAAAAAAAAGTATCGAAATAAACAGAAATACTATGGATTTTGTATACAATTTCTTTTACACATACTCTTAAGTGAGAATGCCATTGTGACGATGCTAAAATTAACAGATTTCTGGGATTTTTTTCAAGTAGGGATAATTATTTGAGAATTGTACAAAATAAGCTTTTAAAGTTTTCATTCCATATTCGCTTACTGTGACAACCTGCTCTTCATTTACGTGTATCTCAGTAAAATTTTTGATATTTTGCGTGAAAATTTTTAAATATATTTTTGAATATATATATACTTTACGGAAAATGAAAAAAAATCGATTTCTTTGCCCGTCACAGTGGCGTTCCCCCTTAGCGATATTAAAAACGATTTTTTTAAACAAATCTATTCAAGATGTCACAGTATGAGCGATTTACTAAAAAAGCATGGCTTTCAATATATATATATATATAACTTGGACGTACTGTAGCTGAAATACGTCGCTGAAAATCGGTTTTCCGGGTATGGCATCACTTTTGGACTTCATGATGAGTATGGGATAATTTTCCTGAATCATACTTTTTATAAACTTTCCAAAAATTAAAATGCCATACTGTAAGAAATCCTTTCATTTTTTTAATTTTTTTTACACCGCAGCGTGCGTATGACGGTCTTTCGTACCATGGTCACAGTATGGCATATTTTTTTCAACTCATAATAGTATGGGAACAATCTGATTTCATTTATGCCATACTGTAAAAAATAATTTCACGGCTTCTATAGGCGTGTTTTAAAAATGGTTAAAAAATACAATTTTTCAAGTATGGCACCACTTTCATACTGCACTAGAAGTATGGCGAATATAATTTTGTCTCACTGTACCATAAACTGACCACGACTTAAGTGCCATACTGAAAGAAATGGTTTCTCGAATTTAAAAAAATGACATGTTTGAGGGGGTATGGCGGGTATTTTGGACCGTCGGAATGGTATGGCATGGTGATTTTCGTACAAGATTAATAAAAAACAATTGTTAAAAAAAAAATCAGCCTGTAAGAAATAAATAAAAAAAAATAAAAAAAAAAACATTTTCAAAAAAGTATGGCGGGTCTAAACACCCACCGGAGAAGTATGGCACATAGCGACCGCCGGGTTTTTTTTGTTGAAATACCGATAAATTGAAGAAATTTTGTGAAAGAAATTGTTTGACACCTCCGGATTTTCGAGCAATTTCAATTAATTATTCTGCAATTGCGTCCCGCGCACCACCGGTAAGAACATCATTTTCCTCTCACTTATTACGTATATGAACCCCCCTGAAAGCGCCATACTGTAAGAAATGACTTACCAAAATGTGTCATCATCTCCCGGTCTATCAGCCTTTTCGACACTTTTCCTTTTGACAACGATGTGGATCGTGGCTAAATAATTTAAGCCACACACGTTGATCGATCAGGTTAAGCTAGACTTGCCGCGGTTTGTGTACGGATGGGTGACCATCTTTACATACCAAGACTCCTCCGTGTCTCGGAAAGCACGTTATACCGTTGGTCCCAGCTGTCAATCATAGATCTGTGACGGTCGTTACGGGTAGTCAGAAGCCCGCAAGTCTAACAACCAGTCTTACCAAGGGGTATTGTATTACCCAGTAACTGGGCTGTGGAGGTCAGATAGGCTGTCGCTCCATGTAAAATACTGGTATTCAGCTGCATCCGGTTATACTGGAAACCGACCTCAACATAATTAGTTGGGAAACGACTGGGCAGATGAACGATGTGCACAAATTTTTTTATGCCGTTTTTATATACAATCATGTTAATTTATTATTAGCTATCATCAATTTCACCAGCACACCTGTCAAGCTTTAAGAATTGATTATTAATTAATTTTACTTTTCAAGTCTGTAAAATTAATCAAAGAATGTTTTGTAAACTTATAAATGGAGAAATAGATGTTGGCTTATCGTAAAGAGCACTTTGAGCAATCTGGGCTAAAATATGGACAAATGAAATTTGTTTTTAGAATATTTATCGCTTGACGAATTGCCTAATTTATAAGTTAAATTAAACCATTTATCCAATAATAATAACTAAACTATTCGAAGTTTCTTTTAACTTATAGTCATGTATTCTGTCAACTTTTATCTGAGTATCCATTCGCTAATGTAATGTGTTATTATGTTCAAAACTTACTAAAAAATATTTACAAAGTTATGGCATTGCTTACTAAAAAACAAGAGCGAATCGGACTCGCGCACCGAGGGTTCCGTACCACCATGTTTTTAATTTTACATCGCCGAGGCCTATATTCATCAGAGAATTTTAACACTGTGCACTGCGGTGTAGAATATTGCAGTTTTATGTCAGCGCCATCTCTTGACCGATCGTGGAACGAATGTAACTTTTGTTGATGATTTCTGAAAAAGTGTGCTATTTAGAGACTTCGTTTTATTTTTCCTGTAATTTTTATATTAACTATTCTATATTATTTTTATTACCAATTCTATCACATAAAATAATTTCAGATTTTTCTCTTCGCAAACTTCGGAGATAAGGGGGAAATGGTATTTTTGTACATTTTTCATCAAGCGTCGAAAACTATGCGGCCTAAAAATAAAAATGTTTGAGAATGGACAAACTGCGCTCTTTCATATGATACCCCACATACCCCTAGTAGCCCCACTTCGAATTTTTCAGACCACCTTTCAGTCTCTGTTGCAAAAAATATTCTTTTTTATTTGCAAAATAGTTGGGCAAACGTCATCTAAAACTACTCCAATTTCAAGTTGATAGCATTAGAAGTTCTTGAGATATCCAGCTGTGACAGACAGACAGAAAGACTGAGTCTCACCATAAGGGTTTAGGGTTTTATCATTTTGGTACGGAACCCTAAAAACTTTAAATAGCATGCAGACTCCATTGTGTCTACATACTTTTTAAGCCAGCGTTTCACGCCAGCTTATTTCACCATCTACAATTAGGTTGCTTTTTGTAGAATTAGCCCATGCCCGTGCCCACACAAGCTCACCCGAGTTCCCACAAAAAGGATTGTTTGCATGCATGACATGCGCACAATTGCGTGTGTAGTTTTCCGTACAAAGATTTGAGTTAGCATTTTGTCAGTCAGCTGTCTGCATTTTAATGTGAGTTATTTCAGTTTTCAGTTGACTGAAGACTGAGACGGTCTTGGCAGTTATATATGACTTGAAGAAGTTTAATTTCCGAAGCTATCAGTAGCAGTAATACCTTCTTGCTTTATGCACGCCCTTTTAATACCTACCTAGAAATACTCATATTTTTGCCAAGATTGCATCAGTAGAAAATAAAATAGCGTTTTATTTTTCGATACCGAGTCGCAATCTATCAAATTGTGACTTTTATGGCGGTCAATTGCGCTTTGTGGTAAAACATTACAGGCCTAACTCTATCAAGAGTCCACCTAAAAATCATGAAGAAAAAGTTTTAATAATCTTATACAAACCTATTTACCTTTTGAAGTAGACACGTGTACACATGCGTGTTCCTGACAAACATTTTGCATATTATTGCTTTTGATGTACAGTAATTAAATTAATTAATACATTTCCTGAGATAATGGATCCCAGTAGTATCGGAATGTCGGAATTAACACCCTTCATTTTCATTTCATTACACAGTAGTCACCCTGCGAGTGTCGTGAAAGGCAACAAATAAAATTCCAGTGTCGTGTAATTTTAATGACATAATTCCCTGTATTCCTGTTGTCCCCTCGACCAAGAATTGACCTTCCGAATTTAAACGTAGTAATTAAGAGAATAATATCCAGCTTTTAATTGTAATCCCCTTACTTATAAACGATGTTTTAAGTTACACTCCTTTCCCAGTTATTTTACCTCTGCTTTCGCATTATTGTCCAAATCACAGTGATCTTTTTTTTTAGAGTATGGGAAATCATCAATTGACCCCTCCCGCTTTGGGTGGAGCGGAAGGGAGTGTCAGACTCTTACTGACTAAAACCCACGCGTGTTCCTTCCTTAGCCCTTTATGTTCCGGGGTGGCGGTAACCCTTTCGGACAATCCCGCTGCCCCGGTAGGCTTCGGCCCTGGCGGGCCCCTTCCCTATTGCTGACATCTCTTTGAGGCACACGTGGAACACGTACGCGCCGTCTGGCACGGGACTGGTCCTGATCGGACAGTGAGCTACCCATTAGGTACTCTCCGTCCGCAGGCCTCGCCTACGGTGGCCGGGAGGCCGGGATGCCCGGAGCGTCTCCCGCGGCGGCTGGGACGTGAAGCTTTGTCCCTCAGCCATCCCGCCACCTCCTTCGCTAGCATGACTGCTTCGCAGAAGGAGGTGACTGCCTCCCACTCCCTCTTGCTCCGGATCATGGCTTGAACCAGTGCTGGACGCGAGAGGTCGCCACCGCTGCCGCTCGCCTCTACGAGGACATGGCAGTGCTCCGCCTAAGCGGGGCAGACCTCCACCGATGTTCCACCGTGTCCTCTGGGCGATCCTCGTAATGGTGACATGGTGATATCGCGCCGGGGGTCCGTCCGCTCTGCCGCGATTTGCTGCGGAAGCGGTGTTTCCCCCAAGCGTAGTGCCTCCGCGCGCCACTCATACAGGCGCACGAGGACTATCACCTCCAGAACCCATGGCGGCAGTCCGGCAAGGAGGATTGCCGCCTCGCCCAAGATCGTGCGGTATCCCCGGATCAGTCTTACGGCTACCACCTTTTGGGGCACGTTCAAAAAGTGGGCAGCTCGCCGCCACAATGATCTTGATTTTCATTTCAATAAGATTGCTGTTGGGTTACTGCCACTGGCAAGTTTGTCAAAATCATTGTGATCTTTATTCTCATTCTTATATGGTTGCTGTTAAAGTGCTGCTGTCAGAGGTAAAATAACTATGAACGGACTGTAAGTAATAATCAACGATCAGTATTTGACGTTTAAGTAACGTATATAGTTTTACAAGGATCTTTTGGTGCGTGGCTAAACTCGGAACTAAAACCGCCATCTTGTTTTTTCAATACAATTTCACAAATTTTAACTAACAGCGCCCCTGTCAACGTCATTCGAGTGTCAAAAGAATCTTGAAGCACTGCATATATAAAGGCGCAAAAGCACGAAGTAAAAAATCAAAAATTGAATTGTAAATGCCGATGGATATAGGAAAAGAGACAGGCCTGAGAAAATATGGACAGAATATGTGAAAGGTACTAACAAGGCAGTGCACAAAAAGGTGATAGCTGATAGATGTATGGAAGGAAAAAACGTATAGCGCTGACCCCAAATAAATTGGGGTAAGGGCAGAGGGGTGATTATTACTCCGGTAACTTACGTTGTGGGTTGTTGGGGTTTTTTATTATTGTCACAATATGCGTTGCTTGATCAAAAATGGAGAAGCGTCATTTTGTTATACGACAGGTTTTTACAACGCGGTACCTTGTTGCCTTCAACAGGGTTACCTACAAATATTCTTTGAACAAAGAAAATAACCAGACAGTCAGTAGTTTCTAGAATCTGTCAACCCTAGCATAAGTTGGATATTTCTCGTCTATTATGTTTATGACAGCTTCAATTAATTTTTTTGAAGTAAGTAACTTTCGACTTGAAAAAAGCTGACGTCTTACATAAATTCAATATAAAATTAGAGTACTCATAAAGTTTCAAATTTAACAACCAC
The DNA here is from genome assembly GCA_963855955.1 of Luperina nickerlii. NCBI lineage: Eukaryota > Metazoa > Arthropoda > Insecta > Lepidoptera > Noctuidae > Luperina > Luperina nickerlii. The sequence goes on along the minus strand of OY979677.1, from coordinate 9,338,958 downwards.
CTAATCGTCGCTTAATAGGTTTTTAAAGAGTTTATGATGAAAAACGAAGATGAAAAGTTTATTAAATGGCGTAGTAAAATTGCTGAGTGGTTCTCTAGAGGAAAATTGTAGATAGCTTTTCTAAGCATTTCTAGGGAATAAGATACCTGAGCCATTATCTCTCAAGAACAGTTGCGTTGAATCTAAACCAATTTAAGACTACTTTGGACAATAGTTCTTTGCAGCTACTTTAATCAGTTTTGCAGTTTGTACCTCTAAACATTTACAGAGGTAGAAAAACTTTAAATCGTGTAATGTAAGCCAGAAAGTTACGAATTTCGGAGAGCTCAGATTTAAATAATTTTTTTGAAGTGCTGACATAAACTTTAAAAATTACCTTCAGCACTAACGTGTTTTCTTGTTACTTGGTTTTATGATTTTTCAAGTACTCTTATACAAAAATCACACACCTATGTTTTTAAAAGTTTACTATCGACAAAAAGATGACATAATTTTTTCATTTATTCGCGACAAAAAGATTAGGTAAAGGCCATTCTGCCACCGTAGGCGCGGGCCTGCGAGTGGAGAGTAATGGGTAGCTCACCGTCCGATCAGGACCAGGCCCGTGGACGGCGCGTACGTGTTCCACGCGCGCCTCAAAGAGATGTCAGAGCGGGAGGGGTCATTTGATGATTCCCCATCCTCAAAAAAAAAGGCCCTTCTGCTCACTCAGCTCCTGAACTACACAGTTTTGCAAACTTCTTAGAACTCGCGGAGAATTCCGTATCCGGGATTCCGTAGTAACACATAAAGCCAGAAGTGTAAAGAGTAAGTTCTTCGCCTAATTATCGTCTGGGTGTTTCATGTTATTTCAATAGCTTTGCAAATTGTACGGATTATGACAGGCGTTTCTGAAGATTTTTGTCGTAGTTAATTATATTGTTGGCTTTGATTTTACTTATCCAATTTTTTATGTAAAAATGTTGATGCCCAAAAAAGCTTACTAATGGAACTCCTTTGTTTTGTGCGTATATTTTCGGCTACATCCTTCTTATAGGTGTTTAAAGCTGTGAAAAAGATGTTTCTTTATTTCTACGTTTTTTGGGTTTCAAGATGGAATTCAAGAGAGAAAAAAAAACATATATGTTTTCCTCGGTTTTAATTAAAAATTTTAAATTGAAAATAAGCAGTCTTTGTACGTAATTTTGTACTTATATTTTCTTCATATTCCCTGGTTAAACTCAAAAACAAATCGCAACGACAAGACGATCCCAATTTAGCAGAATCTAGTACCTACCCCTTAAATAATGCCTGGCTCCAAACATTACGTGTGTACCCACATACGATACCTTCCTACCTTCGCACATAACTAAAGCGTTATTATGATGTATGCCAGGGCCCAGGTGTTGTTTCGATACCCCGCAAGTTATAGACGGCATAAAGTGGAATTCTGTCCCTACCATCCCACTCAATGTTACAACAATTTGGTATTGATTTACTAAGAATCTTGTTAGTGATACTGATATTGTTTTGACACAAGTGATGAAGGATGTATTATTTTACACAGTTCCTGCTATCGGCTCATATTTATTTTATATTATTTATCAATCGTAATTAACGCAATGCCATGATTGAGTGTTACAAAGAGGTATGGTGTACCCAGTAACTGGGCTGTGGAGGTCAGACGGCAGTCGCTTCATGTAAAACATTCAGCTATATCCGGTTAGACTGGAAGCCAACCCCAACATATTTGGGAAACGGCTAGGAAGATTGACATTAGCACACGTGATTGGGTGTCGAAAATCTTTATATGAAGTTTTTCATACAACTCCTAATCTGCTGATGTGGTTAGAAAAAAAAGTTAGCTATGTGGCCCGCTTGTACAACAATCACTAAATACAAGGTAGCAATAAAAGAGTGGACTGTGCTTTATGAACAATGGTTTATTGCAGTTCTTATTAACAATATAAACTTTTAACCCGGACAAACAATTAGGAGTATCCGTCAGTCCGTCGCGAGGGGGTCCGAAGAAGCGAGTCCTCGCCGAGCTGTGTCAGGTTGCCGATGACGCGTTGATCACGCCGCCTGCTCATGTAGACCAAGCTGAGATGAAAGGTGTTGAGGTGGATTCCCAAGAATACGTTAATATTAAACATCGTTCTGTTTCTGTAATTAGTTTGAAGATGACAGAGACAGGAAGCTAATATTTAAGATATGTAATAGCACAGTGTTTGGTGCAAGTGGGCCTAAGAATTGGAGATTTTCTTTACAGACATTTCGATGAATATTATTATATGTTTAATTACTTCGTTTCTAATTCATTTGGAGTCGTTCATTTAGCTCCTAATTTGGTCAGCAAGCAGATTTCAAACTTATGAATATCAAATGTGCTCGAAACCATTAACCCTGAAAATCTACAGTTCTTGTTAGAGTAAAACAAAAAGCGTTATAAATAAAACGAGATCCTTGCCTAGAATATTTCTAAAACAAACAAATAAATACACTCGAGCCATTTACTTTAAGGGTACATCAAAGACCAATGGCAACAAAAGAAATCTTTGTTATTTTCTTCAGGTTGTTTGAGGAAATTATACAAAGGCAATCGGTTTGTTTAGAAGTTGCAAGTTGCTATTGGCAACGGACCTGTCATAGGTTTACCGAACTCGGTCGGCCTCATTAGAAAACAAGTTCTAACTTTAGTCTAAGCTTAAACCATCGAGCCTTTTATCGTATTTTGATCTTTGTTCCAAGTAGGGTGAAGCTCTTAATACAAAACTTACAACGTAGACTCTGTTTTAATGTTACTTTTTTTTTAATTTGAACTTTATCTTTGTCAGAATGAAGTTCCAAATTTAAAAAATAAGTTGTTGGTTTAAACCTGTGTGTAAACATAAACCCTGTTTTGTAATAACGTCATATATGTATATTTTTTGTGCCATTGTAATCAACAGTTTATCGTTTTATAGACTGTAGTGTAATAAAGTACAAATGAGGTTTTTTCCTAGCATGTAGGCAGCGAAACGTCTGGGCCGCAATGCCAATTGACAGACGTTTATACAAGGGAAAAGGAGGTCTTTTACCAGCGGTAGGACATTACGGGCTGAATAGGTAGATGAATTAAACATAGACTGCCTCTTTGGTCTGTGGTCGCAAGAGTTAATGCTGAGTATGAGTTCCTGGGTCTGAATCCCAGTTCGGACAAAGTGTAATTGGGTTTTTCTATCTGGAACTTCTCAGTAGCGGCCCGGAGTCTGAATTAGTGCCTGGTTGATGGCAATAGGCTTTTTTTTTCTTCATCAAATGACCCCTCCCGCTCTGGGTGGAGCGGAAGGGAGTGTCAGACTCTTACTGACTAAAACCCACCCGTGTTACTTCCTTTTAGCCCTTTATGTTCCGGGTCAGCGGTAACCCTTTCGAACAATCCCGCTGACCCGGCAGGCTTCGGCCCTGACAGGCCCCTTCTGATGATGCTGACATCTCTTTGAGGCACGCGTGGAACATGGCAATAGGCTCGCCCCAACAACAATAACAACACAACAACAACATGGAACATGGAACCTAAAAAACATAAATAGAGGAATGTGGGTGTACTATAGGCGTGAATATAAAAAAAAAACACTTCCACAATATTTATCCCGTAGCAAATTGAATAAGCCACCTTATCGCAAAAACATTGTCACACTAAAGCTACCAAATATTGAATTATGCCTTATTTTTTGGTTCACTGATTCCAACGAAGGGAGCCACCAAACATTTCTGACAGACCGATATGAAGACATGACTCGAGGATCTTTCCCTAATAATAAGGATTGAACGTAAAAATATATTACCCATCAAGCGAAAATTTTCTTAAGTTTACGACTCATTTTCATGAGAGTAGACGGTTGGCGCGGATCCAATTACTGGATTTGCGGCGCAGAGTGATTTTTTTATTCGGGTTCGCCACGTGTTTTTACTCTAAAAGGACAATAAAGACTATAATACTGGCTGGTTGGACACCAAACAACTCGAGTGCTTAACTACGTGGAAGTAAAGTGTCTGGACATGCCGCTATTTTTTCAAGGCTTTTGAAAGTAATTTTAGCAGCACGATAGCTTAGATTGTGTTTGCACAACACATAACATCACGCCTGTAATCCACAAAGGGTTAGGCAGATGTGTATAAATAGTTGGCAATGTGATACCCCCGTGCCTCGGAAAGCACGTTAAGCCATTGGTCCTGCGCCTGATCTCTTCGTTCGTGTAGGATTATGCTGACCCGTCGGACTATAAGAATGAGAGTGCTTCTTCCTTTATTTTTTAGCATGGGAAATCATCAAATGACCCCTCCCGCTCTGGGTGGAGCGGAAGGGAGTGCAAGACTCTTACTGACTAAAACCCACCCGTGTTCCTTCTTTGCCCTTTATGTTCCGGGCCAGCGGTAACCCTTTCGGACAAAACCGCTGACCAGAGAGTGCTTCTGTGTGTGCGCACACACTTGTGCACTAACACATTCCCCACGCCAAAGGAAGGCTAGTTTCTGTTGAGATTGGCCGTCGTGGCCGAAATACAGTCTGTTTACACCCATAGTACACCCATATTTCGCCAGTTATGTTTAAGTCTCATGTAATACTCAGCGAGCCTTTTGCCATCAACCGGAGACAAATCCAGACTCCGGGCTACTGAGAAATTCGTGATGAAAAACCCAATAACACTGCCCGTACTGGGCATCAAACCCTGGACTGCGATTGCGTTAATTATACAAATAAGTAGCTATTACTGGGGGGTTTGTGTTTGCAAATTTATGTTTTGGTTTCAGCAACACGCTTCGCTGCTTACTTGCTTGCTTGGCTTGGTTTTGTAGACGCAAACCTACCTTGCCCCCTCCATCAGAGGTGGCAGGGTGGCGTGGTCTAGAGGGAGAGCGCAGCGGTCGTGTAGATCCTCAAGGCAAGTCTGGTGATGTTCCTTCCCGAGGTTGCTCCCCGTTATTGGTCTAATTCCATATGAATTAGACGTAACAGAAATCACCGGGCGACTTACCTCAGGGGTGGCGAGGTCATGCCCCTGGGTGTCCACCATCAAACAAGAACAGATGATGGACAGCAATGACCTCCCGCGTGTTTGTGCCGTGCGCGGGGACCCGTACGGAGGGATGAAGGAATCCTGGTGGTTGAGTGGAGCAGGTTGCACACAACACACCACTTTGGCCCGGATTTTCTCTTACACGGGAGGTAGTGGGGTAGCTACCCACTATCAACCGGCTGAGGCATCCCGTAAGAGGGTTGTCAAGCGAGGATCGGCCTAGTGGGGGAGGGCAGCCAGCGTGGCGTGGGGTCTCGGGATGAGTTGCGGCATAGTCTCGTGTCGTATACAGTCTCGTGATCTTCCGTCGCGTGCGGGCTCGTCAATTTCTTACTAGGCTGGTCCTATACCGAAGGAGTAGCTCTGGCGATCGCTCGTTGAACGGGCGACGTCCCCGACTGAGGGCTCCGTGGCGGGTGGAGAGCTCCAACGGTGAATCAAAATCGTCCAAACCCATGGATAAAGAGACGAAACAGACAACAACAAAACCACAAGCTGCGTCCCGCTCGACGGATGCGCTTACAATAACCACTGTACCTAGGGCTGCGTCTTCAGATGCGCCATCCACATCCAACACAGGGGTTGCGTCTCAAGATGCACCTAAGCGGCAACTGCCTAAGGTTGCACCTAAAAAACTCAAACGCTCGGCTGCGTCCAAGGATGCGATGAGGAAGGCAACCGCAAAGGATGCGCCGCAACTGGCTGCGTCCCGAGCGATCCCAACCTCATCTGCGTCCACGGATGCGCCCCTTAGCACAACCCTGACACAGAGGCCAAGGACAGTACTCGTTCATGGTAACTCGAGGAGTACTGCAGAAGTGGATGCGCCCAAAACACGGGCTGCGTCAGCGACTGCGGACCCTGAGAGAGACCTGACGAGTCTGGCCAAAGCCCCACGTGCAGGAGCAGGGCAAACAGTCACTAATAAGAAAACGCCCCTCAAGGCGGTATCGGCCACGGCTGAGATGCCAAAAGGCGAGGCTGCCACCGGCGCTAAGCGCAAGCGTAGCGAGAGGCCAAGAGGGCGGAAAAACAGTAGCAAAACCAATATTATACCACCGACCAGGGCGCAGAAGCGTTCGCGTCCCGAAGATTCCGTCACACCAACCGGGGTTAGCAAGAAGAGCAAGCCTGCTCGCTCCCGTATGGTTGACGGAACTTTGGTGAGCTACGCCGAAGCGGCTGCGTCGTACAGGAGCAACGAGCTATGCGTTGCCGTCATGACCGAGCCCTTTTCGGAAATGACGCAGGAGCAAGCGGAGGGGATCCGCCTGGTCATAGAAAACCAGCTCCGGGCTCTGCTTAAGGCTCCTGAACTAACAGAACAAACTGGCACAGACCAAAGCACCGCGATCCATTTTAGAGGCCGGGCCCACTTCGCTGAAGGCGTCCTCAAGACATGGTGTGAGGACGACTTCACAATGGCCTGGCTCAAAGGGGTCATAGATAACATACCGTCCCCATTACCGGGGACCAAGCTCACCGTTCGGCCTCAAGCTGACATACCTAAGAAGGTAATGTGCATGCTGTTTGTCCCTGAGAACAGCGAGGACACAGCGGAACTTCTCAGGATGCTGGCGAGGCAGAACCCGAACCTCAAAATGAACACATGGACCCTGACACACGAAAGGGCCAGGCAGGAGCCCCCGGGCACCTGTCTCTTCTTTCGCGTGCCGGAGTCCATGGTCAAAACAATAAAAGATCAGCAACGGCGAGTATACTACCTCATGGGTTGTATTTACATCCGCTTCCTGGAGGAGGGTGGTACCAGGGAGGATGCCGCCGCAACAACATCAGGAACAGCCTCGGGTGCGCCTGAGAGGGAGCCTGGTTCACCGCCTCCTGAACGTTCGCCGTCGCCTCCCGCGATGGAGACTGTTGGGGGGGCGGTGGAGTTGGCGACTTCCATGGCCGCGCTGGAGGTTCTCTCAGCAGCGGGTTCAACGAGGGATCCACCCTCGTCCGGTCTGATTTCGGACGAGGATTGCTTTCCGCCAGGGGAGAGTAGTGAGGGCGAGGACAGCAGCCTCTGCTCCTCTCCTATGCGGGACTAGGATCCTGCAGACCAACCTCCAGCACAGTCAATCTGCGTCGGCCACCTTGCGCAGAGTGCTGGAAACACAACAAGGAAAGACCATCGCCCTCATCCAAGAGCCGTGGATCAGGGGTGGCAGAATATGTGGTCTTGGTAACATCGGGGGTAAGTTGCTGCTAGACACCTCCGTTTGTAACCCGCGCACCTGCATTTTTATTCCAAAACATGTACCTAACCTCTTAATTAACGAATTCTGTTCAAGGGACCTGACAGCAGTCAGGCTTTTCAGAACCGAACAGGAACTCCCGGACATTGTACTGGCCTCGGCATACCTGCCAGGCGATGAGGACGTGCCTCTGCCAGAGCTCGCCTCACTGGTTGAGTACTGTGAAAAGGAGAAACTGGAACTAATCATCGCGACAGACTCCAACGCGCATCACACGCTCTGGGGTAATGTTAAAACCAACAATCGAGGTGAGGAAATGCTAGATTTTATTCTTAGTAATAACCTTGTTTTACTTAACAAGGGTTCCGAACCTACCTTCATAAATGCGAGATCACAAACAATAATAGACTTAACGGTAGCAACCATAGACATATCAAACTCCATACAGGACTGGCATGTGTCCACCGAGATATCATGCTCAGACCACAGATGGATCCGCTATACCATTAACTTCAACCTAACCAAGCCAGAGCCAAGAAGGGTTCCTCGTAATACGGACCAAGTCAGGTTCATTAAACTCGTCGAGGCTGAACTAGGTAGACTTCCCGCCCTCCCGGCTGAAATACCAGTAACCAACTTAGACGAACATGTAAACAACATCACACACATACTTCTATCTAGCTATGAACAGTCTTGTCCCCTCACGGTACCTAGGCAGGGAGCTCGCCATTCCTGGTGGAGTCCTGAACTGGAGAGACACCGACACAAGCTGAGAAGACTGTTCAACAGAGCTAGGAACACACGGTCGCCAGTAGATTGGGACCGATATACAACAGCTCGTAAAATATATAAAAAACTAATACGCCTCAGAGGGAGAAATAGTTGGAGGCGTTTCTGTACTAACATTGAAAGTAACAACCAGGCAATGAGGGTCAAAACCTGTCTTGCCCAAGAGACAAACCACTCAATAGGATGCCTAAAAAAACCAGATAACACATACACAACAAACGACGCTGAGACAAGTGAACTACTCCTAACCACCCACTTCCCAGGATGCCAGATTGCTGCCCAGCAAAGCTGGGAACTGCATAGGGATAGGGCCACGTGCAGCCTAGACTGGGAAGTGGCGTTGGAAGTAATCGACAAAGACAAAATAACATGGGCAATCAACACCTTCCTACCTTTCAAAGCAGCAGGACTGGACGGTATTTTCCCGGCTCTGCTCAGGTGGAGTCAGGACTTACTGGCCGATCACCTCGTTAAGGTGTTCCGAGCCTGCCTGGCCCACCGCTACATTCCCTTGAAATGGCGGGAAGTAAAAATAATCTTCATACCGAAACCTGGCAGGGGCGACTACACCCAGCCCAAATCTTTTAGACCTATAAGCCTCTCCTCGTTCTTCTTGAAGACACTGGAGAGGCTGGGGGATAGGAAGATTAGATCCCAGGTTTCGGTACAAAGACCTCTACATCCTAATCAACACGCCTACTGTGCAGGCAAATCAACTGAATCAGCACTGCATAGCGTGGTCTCACGCATAGGTAATGCTCTTAAAGCCAAAAACTCAACCCTAGGCGCCTTCATTGATATAGAAGGTGCTTTCGACAAAACTAACTTCGTCAGCATCGAACAGGCACTTGCCACGCACGGTGTTGCACGAACACTCATAGAATGGATTAATAACATGTTAAAATACCGAGCTATTCAATTTACCGTGAACACCACCACACGAGGTATCGTGAGTAGAGGCTGCCCACAGGGTGGGGTGCTGTCACCACTACTGTGGAATTTAGTCGTAAATGAGCTCATCCTAGAGCTCAACGCCAGCAGTCTTTACTCAGTGGGATACGCGGATGACATAGCAATTCTGATTTCGGGGAAATTTGAGGGCATCTTATGCGATCTCATGAGAAAGGCCTTCAAAATAGTCGAGAGTTGGTGCACGAAGCACGAACTATCGGTTAACCCCTCGAAGTCAGAACTAATAATGTTCACCAACAAGAGAACTCTTGGACCTCATAGGCTCCCAAAACTATTCAACACGGAACTAACATTGAAAGACGAAGTCAAGTACTTGGGGGTGATTCTAGATAGCAAACTGCTCTGGAACAAGCATCTTGACTACAAACTTAATAAAAGCACAATTGCACTCTACCAATGTAAAAAAATGTTAGGAAAATCATGGGGGCTCTCTCCGAAGATTACTCTGTGGATATACAAAGCGCTGATTAGGCCAATGTTGGCTTATGGAGCTCTGGTTTGGTGGACGAGGACAGAACTCTCGACCACCATTACCAGACTACAGCGCTTTCAGCGCCTGGCCTGCTCAGCTACCACTGGCTGCATGAGAACCACCCCAACAGCAGCCATGGAGATAGCCCTTCAATTAACTCCCCTTGACCTGTACATACAGCAGGAAGCGGCGCTGGCTGCCATCAGGCTAATGCACCTGGGCATATGGGGCAAAAACATTACCAGTCCACACGCTAAAATCCTGGACCGGGCGATTGAGTATCAGCCTCTCATCGCTGCCCCGTGTGATAGAACACCAAACCAACCGATTATCAACAAGAACTACATTATACAAACAGTTCAAGAGGAAAGGGATCAGTCAGGAGTCAATGAAGTGCGCATTTATACAGATGGCTCTAAAACACAAAACGGTTCAGGTGCTGGCGTACACTCCCTTGACCTCAATATTAACTTTCACATACCACTAGGCACACATAGTTCGATCTTTCAATGCGAATGTGTTGCCTTAACACAAGCCGCAACAGCAGTAAAGCGCTTAGGCATTCGGAACTACGGAATTAAATTCCTATCCGACAGCCTATCTGTGCTTAAAGCTTTAGGAAGCAAACAAACTAACAACAAGCTAATTTTTGAGTGCCATCTAGCTCTGGAGAGTTTATCGACGGCTAATCGTGTTACTCTCCAGTGGATCAAAGGGCACAGTCAATCTCTGGGCAATGATGCTGCAGATGAACTTGCGAAGAGAGGCTCTGATATGAGGGTGCTAGGCCCGTACCCACTTCTCCCTTTGCCTTTCTCACAATTTCGTGCGTGGATTCGCCAGAGATCGACCGAACTCCACAACAATAGATGGTCACGGGCAACAGACTGTAGACAGTCAAAATTGGCTTTACCAATGATACACCCGCAATTAACCAAAAAACTTCTCAGCCTGAGTAGAAATAACCTAAGAATAATAATAGGCATAATTACGGGCCACAACCTCCTTAACAAACATCTTTTCAACATAGGCGCCACGGACAGCCCCCTTTGCAGGGGCTGCCTTGATGCCGAGGAATCAGCCGCCCACGTCATCCTGGATTGCGAGGCCGTGGCTTCTCAACGTGCAGAAATCCTCGGAACAATGAGGTCGCTCCGCGAAGCCTGTGAAGCTCCCAGGAAGCTTCTGTGCTTTTGGGCGGAGCTAGGCTGGCTCTGTTAACCAGAATCCCCACGCACAACGGACCGAATGGAGTCTAAGTGCGGAAAAGGGAGTCCCCTAATCATCATCATCATCAAGTAGCTATTAGGCACGTTATAAAGTTAATTTACCAAGTAAATACAACGTTTGCATACAACCCGAATCTCTTCAAAGTAAGAGTAAACAGGCTTCTTCTGGGTAAGCTCACTCCATCGTAGACTTTGTCTCTGTCACCTCTGCCCTTTTTTTTTTTTGTTTTCGAGGGGAAACCTTCAAAAGGCACCTGACCTCCGGGGAGGGAGGTCGGGGAGTGTAGGATTTTTACCTCACTAAAACCACCCCGGTGATCACCATCAGCACATAGGGGTGGTCCCGGTTCCTCTTAAAAGACCAATTCCGGAACCCTTCCGTGCAACGCCTGTAAGGCACATCCCTGGGGAGTCACCTCTGACCTAGACTAGAGTAAAGAGCAAACTCATCTCAAATAAAATAAAATATTTCTAAATCTTCATCATCATTTCAGCCGAAAGTCATCCACTGCAGGACATAGGCGTCCCCCAATCACCTCCACTTCGACTAGTTTTGTGCTTTTCGCATCCAACGAGTTCCTGCAGCTTCACAAGGTCGTTGTTCCACCTTGTGGAAGGCCTTCCAACGCTACGTCTTCCGATACGCAGTCGCCACTCCAGAACCTTTCAGTCCCATTGGCCATCTGTTCTGCGACCATTGTGCTCTGCCCAAGTATATAATAATGTATAGAAAGGAAAAAAATGATCGGGTCCAGAACCTTTTGGCCCCATCGCCCTTTCTTTATCTCATTTAATATTTCTAAATGACATACCTAAATACTACAACCGGGTGAAGAGGGATCAACCCTGACATAATTGAGTTTTAAATGGATTTGGATCAAATAATGTCAAAATAACATTAATCCGCTGCAAATAAATGTCATAATGATAGATTACCAGTAAGTACCAATTCAAAACAGAGTAATTCGAATCAAATTATGTTTGTGGTGCTCCAAACATCGCAAATCCAGTTCGGTATACATTTTACTGACAACAAAAAGCAATCGAAATCATCCCAAAGGAGCCATTTTATCTTAAGTTGGAACGAAAATAGCTTGAAAGGCGACAGTTTGTTTAATAGCATAGCTTATGTAACAGCTTGCGGTACAGTGAGAGGAAGCAGTCGCTCACGTTTGTACCGATTGCAAATCGATCAACTTAATGTTCGCTTGAATAAAAGATGGCTTTGAACTTTTCTTGTGTTTAAATTTTTAAGTTGTTCATACTCAGAATTTTTTTCACCATCCAATATGCGCATGAAAAGGCATCGTCATCATCATCATGTCAGCCGAAAGACTTCCACTGCTGGACATAGGCCTCCCGCAAGCACCTCTACTTTGACCGGTTCTGTGCTTCTCGCATCCAACGGGTTCCTGCAGCCTTCACAAGGGCGTCGGTCCATCTTGTGGGAGGTCTTCCAACGCTACGTTTTCCAGTTCGCAGTCACCGCACACATAAAAAGGCTTACATTACCTTTATTTAAAATTAGGTTTTAGTGTATGTCGGAAAATACCCGGGAACATACTACCGGGATTAATATTTTTAATCGCAGTAGTACGTCCCCGTGGAACATTCGCCTATGTGTCAATCTAGGTCATAAACTAGCTGTGTGCCAAATTTCATCCAAATCCGTTTAGCGGTTTTTGCACCAATCTGGAACATTTATGTACAGACGCCAGCACATCAAGCTACCCGAAACTGTCAAATTTTCCCAATCAACTTTCAACCTTATGCTTTAGCCATAAAGTTGAAAATCTATCAAAGAAATTTGACAGATTGTAGTAAGTTGATGTGCTGGCGTCTGTACATCCAGAAAAACAGACAAACGGACAAAAGTTATAAAAACTATATTTACGGCATCAGACTCTTTCCTCCTCGTATCAATTACTTTATATAAAAAAATATTCAATGTAGGCTTTGACATCATTACTATTTTATTAGACGAGTATGTATAGATAGATGGTTCTTCGGTATTTGATCGAATGAATATTGGATTACTGAAGTGTATAATATACGAGAGCTACTTGTAGGTACATAGATACATATCAATTACATCTTCATTTTATAAATATTATTATTTTTGAACAAAAGTTCCTGGAATGGTCCCGAAATGCATAAATAACTGCTAGCGACGTGCGGCAACATGACAGTCTGCTGGTACAGGAAATTACTTTATATCGATCACTGAAAGAAAATTAATAATTGCATGTTTGCAGATTTTACTGAATGGGCCAATATGTGGACGGAATTTAAAGACCGCTACGTGTTGTGACGAATTTAACGGAAGGAATTCAGTCTTTATAAAAGAGACATTTTACAGTACATAGTATGTTTTCGGAATGACTTGTGACTAAGAAATAACAGCCGCACGGGTCGATCGATCAGGTTAAGCTACGCTTGCCGTGGTTGGTCCATGGATGGGTGACCATCTTTACATACCAAGACACGTCCGTGCCTCGGAAAGTACGTTAAGCTGTTGGTCCCGGCTGTCATTCGTGGATCTTTCACAGTCGTAAAGTCTGACAACCAGTCTTACCAAGGGGTATCGTATTACCCAGTAACTGCCATGGGTTGTGGAGGTCAAATAGGAGATCGCTCCATGTAAAATACTGGTATTCAGCTGCATCCGGTCAGACTGGAAGCCGACCCCAACATAGTTGGGAAAAGGCTAGGCTAGATGTTGATGAGTATGTTTTTAGGAACTGGGCACTGCGCTATCAAATCAACATCATCATAATCGATGATAGTTACGAACGTACATCTTGACTTCTTAGCAGAGCAGTGGTGGCTGTGGTAACGGCCGTGGTTCGAAACCAGACAGGCGTTTACTTTGTATAAATTATTTAATCACCACTGCTCTCAAAATGGTGAATGGCATGCCCTAGAACCAGAAATTCGAAGACATATGACATCTACAAACCCGCACTGGATCCGCGTGGTGGATTACGGCCCACTCCCTCTCACAGAGAGGAGGCCTGTTTCCCACGAGTGGGAAGATTCGATCAACTCAGCCTATTGCAGTCCCTCCCAGGCTGCGTCATAACACCCTGTCCTCCACCTTCCGCATCCAGTCTGTCCCAGCCACCTTCTTTAGGTCGTCCGTCCATCTAGCTGGGTGGCGTCGTGCACTACGCTTGCCGATACGCAGTATCCACTCCAGGACTCGTCTGCTCCACCAGCCATCGGTCCTTCGACAAATATGGCCAGCGCACCGCCACTTCAGTTTTCTTACTCTACAAGCTATGTCGGTTTACAGTGTTTAAGTGAAAACGTGTTTCCGAAAAGTAGGTATAAATTACTTTAGGGAAAGGTTGAATACTTTACCTTGTCGACGAACTAACAAGAATATTCTCTATAACTCTTGGAGAAACTTTAATAATGTTAGACTCAGTTGGCAAACTGTTTATCATAGAAATAGTACTGTCAATCATTTTATCTGGGACTTGATAGCTGGTGTTATCTTGGTAAAATTGTTCTGTGTGAGTTTCAGAGAAGATTTACGTTTTAAGGCTCCTTCAAATAGGCGCGACACGACACGCGACACAAAGGCACCGCAAGTCGCGCAACGAGCGGTGCCTTTGTGTCGCGCGCGATTATATCTCGTGTCGCACCTGTTTGTATGAGCCTTTAATTATAAATTCGGGTTTCTTCACACTTATTTACATTTTTAAATTATACAAGATTGTCTTTATAAAAATAACCTCTAAATAATCCATGACAAACCGTGTACAAACGTCAACATGGATACTACTACCCCTTTCTATATCCTTCTTTGTTCGTGTCAGGAATGGTGGGCTTAGACACACTCAAATTCAGGCGAGAATCCACACATATAATTAATTATTATTTAATATTAGTAGATAAGATAGATAGTCCCGTTCTACGAGAGTCAATAATTTTTTATGTTCCTGACCAGTATATGCGTGGCGTTGTAAGACGACAACATAGACTTCTCTGCTACCCGCCTACATGGCGTGCTCCCCGAACCAACAACACACCCACTGCTAGAGCAATTAAGTTAATAAATGACTTTCTAAAATATATATACCTGAGGCAGATTTATTTTTTGACTCTCAATGGACAATCGCTAAACATGTGTCTATTTATTTGAATGTTAAGAAATAATTGTTTGTTTTTATTTTGTTTAGTTTCTAATTTTATGTATAAGGTTGTTTTTGTTTTCAAATTTTATGTTACTCCGTTTTTTTGTTTTTCAGTTTTAATTAAATATTTAATGTAATTTTGTAGAATTAGCATAGATATAAGCGATTTGGTGTAAACTGTTAGCTTATATTTGATAAATAAATGAATATGAATTTGAATAAACCCCGTGACGCGTTCTGGAGTTCAACTTTCTGCATCTAACTTTTGATTCAGTCGTTTAACAAGAGTCCAATGAGAGATTTTGAAATATGGATACGTTATGTCCAGGCTCTTTGCCATTGAGGTATTGGCCATCACTGTTATTATAATAAGACTTCAAAGGTTGGTTTAAAATAAGGTTGTATTTAGTTTACCAGGACTTTTAGAAAAAAGCCATTGAGGTATTGGCCATCACTGTTATTATAATAAGACTTCAAAGGTTGGTTTAAAATAAGGTTGTATTTAGTTTACCAGGACTTTTAGAAAAAATAGACATGTGTTTGGACTATATATAAGATCATCTACGTATCGATAGCTAGCCATAGATGCTAACGTAACAAAACTTGCCTTGTTTCAAAACAAATGCAAACCGTTTTCTGACTGCATATAAAACGGTTCCCAAACCGATTTCAATTAATTCCTGGTTACTGGGCCAGTAGACCAGTTATATTGCTGTATATAAATATGTATGTAGTGGTATAACATCTATGTTAAAAGCAAGAGGTGAGCTTTAGTGTATTTAATTGTTCAGTCAGGTTTAGTTAGGAAACCATTCCTGTGAAATTCATAAAGCAATGTGGAATGGAAACTACCGCCTGGTTGAAAAATTACCTACTGGCACAAATGAGAAAAAATAACAACCATTAACATAACATCACGTAACATCACGTCTGTAATCCCCAAAGGGTTATGCAGAGGTGTAGCTATAGTACACGGTACGCCCACATTTAAGCCAGGCATTTTGGTTTTTTTTTTTTTGCCTTAAGTGACTACAAGCCCTAAACGCAAAAAACGCAAGTTTTATAATGCCTAAAAGTACATGATCGACTACACTAAACAAAATCATAAAAATATATGATATTCTTCAGGATACATGCTAGTTAGATAAAGTGTTGAAAATATGATACAACTAATTTGTTACGATAGAAAAAAAATCATGAAGATACCTCTAAAAACTTCCTTTTCACAATAAAAACCACACTAATATACGTACAATCATTCTGATTTTTTGTCAGATTATTCTACAAGCAACGTACTAAAGCAATACACTAGTGTTTTAATTTTTTAGTCCAAAACAATATATTTTTTGTAAATAGATAATTGCTTCATATTTTGCAATAAATTACCAGGGTTGTGTCATCGCGCTTCTCTTTTTTTTCTATGCAGTCCGACGACATTGACCGCACTGTAGGTCATGTATTCCCCTTAAGTCCCATGTCCCGGGACACAAATCCAGACTCGGGGCTGCTACTGAGAAATTAAGATAGAAAAACCCCTTATAGGACCCAAGACCTCACACTGAAAAAAATAATTTCTTACTACATCACATTGAAGTGATTTCATTAAGACTTACTGACTTTATACAGTAAGAAGAAATGTTTGTAAAACATTAAAAGGCAAAACAGTAACTTTTAATTATTGAACATAATTATCTACTATGTACTGAAAAATACAACAAAAAAAAGGAACACCACCATTACGATAATGTAAGTAAATTTCAATGGTTTGAACGACATCACCAAACGAATAAAACAGTTATTTTATGACCTTTTAGCTACTTAAAACGTTAAAATTTACTGTCGTGACGGTAACATTTCGTCTCAAGCTTTAATTGTTTACGGATCAGTAACAAATACTGTTTTGAACGTTAGGCTCATATGGAACTGTTTAATGCAGTTCAAATCAATGTTTTTTCATTTTTATTTACTGCTTATTTCTTGGAGCAAAAAGCGGCACGGCCGTTCCATCCTTTTCTCGAAACAGTTCAGGCCATTTTCAACCCCCTATAACTTCGTTGAGGACAAAACTAGAAGCCTGAAAGGGTATACTCTCAAGGTAGTCCCGTTGTTATGAAGTTGGAATCTGATGAGAGGATCCCATGAAAATCGAGGGAAACCCGCAAATTTTATAGGCACACCTATAACGATTTGGGTATTTTCTATAGTATGGAATACCAGGAGAACTCCTCAACAATTAACGTCCCTGCATCGGGAAAAGCAATATTTTGTAAAAGGCGATGAAGTTGACATTAGGCTATTTTAACTTAGATATATTATAAACAGACCCGCTAAAAAGCGAGAAATAAAATCTTTTTAACAAAAAAAAACCGACTTCCAAAAAAACCACTACAAAGTGAAAAATAGCTTTAATTTTGGAAGTCAGTGGCAAAAAAACTAAAATACAGATTCAAAGAGATCTACTAACGATGACACGTTATAACAATGTTTAGCTGGGTCTCTGAAATAATACAACCTCCACAATTCACATTCTGATTCGGCGACACAACTGCGTTTCTTGCATCTATAAATACTGAATTGAGAAGTTGTCAGTGGTTTCCAAAAAGGGTTACGACAGGCAAAAAAATTATAAAAAATGTAATAAGTACGTAATTAATAATAGATTATTTTAGGTGTGTCTCCTTCTTTTTCGTGTTGATAGCATGACAGTGTATTAAATTTTGTTCGCCAAAACCTTCGCTAATTCCACGGCATAGCCGACTCAGTGCTGAGGTCTATGGCTGCATTTTTTTGGAGACAGAGCTATACAATAATCAATTCTAATAATAAAACTGAAGAGCTTGTTTGTTTTTTTATTTGAACGCTCTAATCCGAACTGCCTATAGTCTAATTCTTTAGGACGGTTATAGGCTAGTTAACATCACGCTAGGAACAAAAGGAGCCGAGCAAAAATAAAAAAGTCGGAAAGAACGCTGAGCGAATTTGAAGTAAAAGCGACGGGGAGTTACTGAATAAAAAGGATGAAAATATGAATGGTTACAACGACGGCGATGGTGGCAAGTAATAAAGTACTTACAGACATTGAACATCTGAATCCAACGGTACCAACGGTAAAGTTTACTATCTGATCGCAGTAAAACTTATTCCTGGATGTTTAACACTCCGAACATGCGAATGCACGAATACTTTCCGGCATATTGGAAGTTCAACTCGAATCCCGAAAGCAAATACCGAGTGCCTACAAAAACTTGGACTAACGTACCTTGAATATCGGGTGTCGTGGAGTCGCGATTATAAAAAAATGCAAGAAAGTTTTCAAACTTCTTCGTACGTTTTGTCTTAGAACCTATTAAAAAATAGTCAGAGGTTTTGGTGAAGAATTTTAAAAGTAATGCTTTATAAAATGTTAAAAGAAACAAAGTTAAACCACTATCAGTGGAACATTGAGGACGGTAGAATGTTGGTACCTATCTGCCTACCTGTGTTTCAATATAAAGCTTGTATGTATGCCGGTGTTATTATTCGCAATGTAAAGTTTACTGAAATATGAATTTTGAATATGAATATGAATTTTACATATGGTATAAAAAAAAATTATAAAAAAAGCCGTGAAACAGTTTCTTTAATATGAAAGGAGATGGAAAACTGTGGGTGGGCCTAAATGGAATAAGTTGAGATAAGATCTAAAAAATTAGTCATATTTTCTTATCTTAGCATATGAAAAATCACGTCAATTCTCAATCTGGAAGCGGAAAGATAGTTTTCGTGAGATTATCGAATGAGTAATCGATTACACAGTTACAAATTTAAAACCTCTGCACTAAATAATTAACTCAAAGTAATTAAATGCACTATTTATTTATACGCAATATAGTGCGTATATTTACAGTCACATGAATAAATAAAATATCAATGAATTACTGAAAAACCAATATTAATGATTATCGATTTCATATCAATTAAAGTCAGTCTTCTATTTTTAGTTTATGTCACTGGCACACTGACCTGTATGAGGTCAGTGGCATGACAGCTGACTGATATTGATACTACACAGTTGCCGACTGCTCTTGTTTGCTCACTCGTTTCGTGTTTTTCGATGCGTTCTGAGTGCTTTCCCGATTATTCTTCATTTTCCACGACCACTGCTTTGTATTTTACGGATTCCGACCCTGCCTACCTTGTACGACCCTTGCTTTCACACTGGACACCGAAAGATCACTCACACGTTTGACTTGGAATTTTTATTTTGAATTTTACCGCCGGCTTGTGGATTGGATATTGTTCAAACTATGAATCGCTGAGTGAATTGTGGGATAACAACCGGTCATTTTGCACTTCAGGAATCAGCTGTTAGTTAAATATTGTAACATAACCTCGCTTTTACTTAATCTCTTATATGTTCTCAGATTGACAAAATCCGCCGAGTTTTCAGTGTCCGAGTCATAAGTGTCGATCCCGTCGAAGTATCGGGATTAAAAGTAGAATATATGTGTCAGTTACCTCCATACAAAATTTTATCAAAATTGGTCCAGCCGTTTGAGCTTGAAGAAATAACAAATATAGAAAAACACACACACACTCACAAGTTTTCGCCTTTATAATATTAGTCTGATTAATTGATACCACTTTCATCTTTTTACACCCTTTTTTTTTTACGTGGCGAAATGTTCATGCATTCTGCACTACAACGGGGAGATAGTACAGTTATGTGGGACTCTAATCCACTAAAACTCCACGGTGTCCTCCTCTGCCGCTTACGGCGGGAACACGGGCACGCGTTAGCACTCATCCGTGAACCCGCCGCGGCTGTCCGTTACCGGATCCTCCTCTGGGGAGTACTCACCGCACCGGCGCACCAGAACACATAGCACGCCGTGACCACCCCAGGGACCAAACCAGCACATGGGCGCCAGACGACCCCGTGTCTGGGCACCCTTGGTCCCCCTGCGACGGGTCAGGTCATTGGCCCCGCCGCCTGCCAATTTTCGGCTGCAGAGGATAGGGAGAGCGGCCAACGTAATACCAACACTCCTCCTCCCCTGCAGCCCCACCGCGTCCGCCATCATACGGTGGCGACCCCGTCAAGGCCGTGGAAGGTAGGGAGAACGGCACACCGCAATACCGGCACTCTTCTCCCGCCGCGGCCTCCAACCCTCAGCCGCGTCGTTGGCTTGTCAGCAAAAGCCCTGACGAGCGGCCCCTCCTCGGGTTCCTCTTCGCTTCACCGTGGGTGTCCAAGCCACGGCTGAGCCTCCCGGCCTCGACAATGCGGGAACCCACCGGGGGGGATCTTTTTACACCCTTTTTTTTTTTTTTTGACGCGGAGAAATGCTCATGCATACTGCACTACCACGGGGAAATAGTGCAGTTATGTGGGACTTTAACCCACTAAAACTCCACGGTGTCCTCCTCTGCCGCTAACGGCGGGAACACGGGCACGCGTTAGCACTCATCCGTGAACCCGCCGCGGCCGTCCGTTACCGGACCCTCCTCTGGGGAGTACTCCCCATCACCGGCGCACCAGAACACAAAGCACGCCGTGACCACCCCAGGGACCAAACCAGCACATGGGCGCCAGACGACCCCGTGTCTGGGCACCTTTGGTCCCCCCTGCGACGGGTCAGGACATTGGCCCCGCCGCCTGCCAATTTTCGGCTGCAGAGGATAGGGAGAGCGGCCAACGCAATACCGACACTCCTCTTCCCCTGCAGCCCCACCGCGTCCGCCATCTAACGGTGGCGACCCCGTCAAGGCCGCGGAAGGTAGGGAGAGCGGCGCACCGTAATACCGGCACTCCTCTCCCGCCGCGGCCTTCAACCCTCAGCCGCGACGCCCCCGTTACGACATCGCGGCCCGCCTCAGTTGCGATGCCGCCCAAGCGGCACCGCAACCTACTTTTGGCACCCTTTTTTTTTTTTGACCTGGAGAAATGCTCATGCATACTACACTACCACGGGGAGATAGTGCAGTTATGTGGGACTCTAACCCACTAAAACTCCACGGTGTCCTCCTCTGCCGCTTACGGCGGGAACACGGGCACGCGTTAGCACTCATCCGTGAACCCGCCGCGGCCGTCCGTTACCCGACCCTCCTCTGGGGAGTACTCCCCATCACCGGCGCACCAGAACACATAGCACGCCGTGACCACCCCAGGAAACAAACCAGCACATGGGCGCCAGACGACCCCGTGTCTGGGCACCCTTGGTCCCCCCTGCGACGGGTCAGGACATTGGCCCCGCCGCCTGCCAATTTTCGGCTGCAGAGGATAGGGAGAGCGACCAACGTAATACCGACACTCCTCTTCCCCTGCAGCCCCACCGCGTCCGCCATCGTACGGTGGCGACCCCGTCAAGGCCGCGGAAGGTAGGGAGAGCGGCGCACCATAATACCGGCACTCCTCTCCCGCCGCGGCCTCCAACCCTCAACCGCGATGCCTCCGGTACGTACGACATCGCGGCCCGCCTCAGTTGCGATGTCGCCCAAGCGACACCGCAACCTACCTTTGGCCGCTACGTCGTCGGCTTGTCAGCAAAAGCCCTGACGAGCGGCCCCTCCTCGGGTTCCTCTTCGCTTCACCGTGGGTGTCCAAGCCACGGCTACTGAGCCCCCCCGCCTCGACAATGTGGGAACCCACCGGGGGGGACTTTTGGCACCCTGGCCCAACATTGTATGTAATCGTTTCAGTCTCCTTTTATCGTTTAACAGAGTTTTCTATATTCACTTTAAAGCTCAAATGAAAAAAATCATTCTTTAAATAGAATAATTTGAAGGTGAAACAATTTCCAGCAACAACACTCCACTTCATTCTTTGTTCCAAACAAGGGATTATTTTCCCGCCTAAAGGGAAAAAAGAGTGCGAAAACTTTAATTAAACAAGTTTGGTGAGAATTGAGCTCAGGACTTTTGTAAACGGATAATCGAAGTCGTTGAATACACCTGAGAGTATATTCGGACTCTAAAAGGAGGTTGACATACCGACAATACTATTGCACGGAGGAAGGTGTGATCTTGACAACGAGAATCGGTTTCTCCCAGTACCTACAAATCTTTGATAAAATTTTTATGAAATTTTAGAAATTGTGAGAATTCAATATTATTGAAGTTATGTCAGAACTTTTGGAATGTAGAACGGGGTATTTTATTTGGCGTGTCGGTCTTTCGATATCACTTTTGGTGGGATACAGCAGATATTACTTAAAAGTTTGGTTTTCGGGATTACATATAACTTCGTTTGTTGTCGCTTTTTAAGGCTTCATTATTTATGATCGCTTATGCTGAGAGCATTAATGAAGCAATTAATAAAGATGGCTTTTTTTTTGAGGATGGGAAATCATCAAATGACCCCTCCCGCTCTGGGTGGAGCGGAAGGGAGTGTCAGACTCTTACTGACTAAAACCCACCCTTGTTCCTTCCTTAGCCCTTTATGTTCCGAGCCAGCGGTAACCCTTTCGGACAATCCCGCTGACCCGGCAGGCAATAAAGATGGCTTGAACATACATCATTGCATTACTATCTATATACTCGTAGGTACGGTCAGCATCAAAAGTTGATTAACACTTCAGTTTTTTTAATCTCAGTTATTGAGCAAAATATTTATTCAAAATTGCAGCAGAAGTACGATGTAATTTTCAACAAATATTTTGCTCAATAACCGAGATTAAAAAAAACTGAAGTGTTAATATTTTGCTCAATAACTAAGATTAAAAAAACTGAAGTGTTAATCGACTTTTGATGCTGACCGTACTACAACAGTCCGGCCATCGAGAGAATGCATTCCTGACAGGTGTCAGGCCCACAATTCTAGTAACTAATAAAGATCAAATTTGCAAAACACATATTTGTTTGTACGAAACTGACAGGTGTCAAGAACGCATTCTCTGACGGCCGGACTGTAGTTACTAAGCTTCTCAATAAAGCACACGAAGAACTGATTTTAAAACAAAATTAGAGAAACAGCACCAATTCCGTATGCTACGTACGTCCCACCCTTTATCGTTAACTAAAAGAGCTTACAAAACATTAAAATGGTCGAAAGCTTTTTAAAGCAGAGACCCAGTGAAGTAGCAAGTGCATTTAAATATGAAAGAAGTATATAAGAAAGTGTTGCGACTAGTGAAACTTCTTATACGTTGTACTCAAAACATTATAGGTATGTATAATATGTAGTTCTGCTGAATGAGCTTTAGAGATATGAGCAGCGTAGACGTGAGTGGGGTAGGATGACATTTAGAAGCTTCGGGGTTTTTGACTTGGCGTCAAAATCCCTGACATTCGGTTTCTGATTTTTCGAAGCTTCAGAATTTGTGATATTTGGGAGTTTTAGCTGTTTTACATAAAAATAAAGACAGAGATAGAGGTTATTGCTCTTGAATTTTTATTCTGTAGCGATAAGACCGCCCATTGTGTCACTCTTTATAAAAATTCTACATTTATATCTGTAATTTTTATGTTGTACATAATAAAGAGTATTATATTTATCTATCTTTTTCAGAGATACGCAGTTGCGTAGTTCTGTTATCATTCTCATTATAAAATATTTGCGTCGCAAGTAACTATTTCTGTGAAGTAAATAACTGCTTACGACGTAAATATTTTATAATGAGAATGATAACAGAACTTGTCTGTCATCATTGTACATTTACACTTTAGCTGAGCCTTAACACTTTTTGATAAATTCGTTACAATTTAAGCATTGGCCAAAGAATTAGCATTGCCATTCAACGTCTAATTGCCAGTCTTCTGGGCACATTTCCTGATGACAGCGATGCGGACAAGTACTTCGACGCCTAAGTGTCCTTTTGTTTTTATTTGTATACTTAGTTAGTCATTTAATTTAGTACCTAGTGTAAATAGTTGTGTTAAATAATGTAAATATTATTTAAGTAAATGAAGAAATAAATTTAAGCGTAAATTATTTAAATGCTCATGTCATACTGGTTTTTCATACCTACTTTCTGTGAGCATGTATTGTATTCTACTACGAGACTTCATTACATCGAATTCGGGTGTTTCCATCATTGAGTTATAATGTACTACGTAGTAGTATAACTCAGTGGTTTCCATAGAGCCAGTTCAGTCTAAAGTCCTGTACCAAAATATACATAGATATGCAGGCAATTTTGGGTTGTAGTGTGGTGGTTGAATTAATATAGTGCGTGCCCCGAATACCAACATGGCTAAATTATTTGCTTGTCACATACAACTGTTATCGTAACCCGATTTTCTCAATTATTCTTGAAGCTGATGATGACAGGTTTCTGATTATTGTAGGTTAATTATCGTTCGTGCTACTTTATAATATTACCTACTTACCTTCAGTTTATTTAGTTTACCGATTGATCGCCCTTTGTTTTTTCAATTGTCTCGTTTTCGATTGTTAGAAATTTTGTTCGGCTGTTAAATTAATTTTGTTAACTTGCTCATAATATTTGCACAGATCAAAATTTATTTATTTTAAGAATTTACGTGTTCTGAGCGTGTTCGCTTTAATCATAAAAATATTATGATTTTTAGATCCAGAGGATTGGAGGAATTAAAAATTCTCGCATGGACAAGGAAATGAAATTCCGGAGAAGAGGTAACTTACAGAAACATACACAGAGAGACAGAACTTCGATTGAAAACCTCGTTCTTTTTTTAAGTCGGCTAAAAATGTCGCCTTTCATTTTAATTTATGCCATGCAGCAACGAGAGTTACGTAAATATTAGAACAAAACCCGTCAACTTCTTTTAACTGACAATTGGATTTACTTATCGTGATTTAAAAGTTAAATATAGAGGCATATTCGTTCAGTTAACGATACTGTAAATATTTGTCAGTATCGATGACGATACTATTCATCTATTAACATTTTTTTTTTACATTTATTCATAAAAAAAATCTTGAAAAGCGTTTCAGCTGTTTTTCTGTTCCGATAAATATGGAAACTCATGGGAAATTATTTTATAAGCCTGACCAGTGACCATCCCTTTCTTTTGGCGTGACGCAACAAATTGCTATATGATACCCAAATATTAATCACGGTTGATTGTAAGCCGGGTTATCACGGCCGCCCGAATATCCACAACAATAGTGTCCGGCAGTGGTTCAAACAATGTAACGTTGCTCTTACACACATACACAAATAAATACTGGCACACACATGTGTGTGTCGGCCGAAATCGCATGCGCGCAGCATCTGTGCTTCTGCCCCTATCTCCGTTTGCTCTGCGGCCGAAATGGGCTCAAACCGCACGCGAATTTCGACTGTAGGATCTAGTGGGAGAGTTCAGTTTTCTGTGGCGGTAAGTGTTACAGAGTGAAGTTCCCAACGCGCGACTGTACGGTAATAAGCTTCCAGGACTCGGGATTTTTTAGATGTCTCCGGATCGCGTGGAGGCTGGGACGTATCGCTTACGCGCGAACTCTTTGGAAATTGTTACGCGGCCCGAAAAGAAACTGTCGTTAGCGGCCCGAACAACTGAGTGGTGACAAAAATATCTTAATTACAAAGTGTTTTGTTTTGTGATGGATGGTTCGCCTATTATGTGGAACAAAGTATTGGAGTGTCTCTTTTAAAGGAGTGACTGTAAGTCTATTAACTTTATTCACTTTTGTCGTATATATTGGCTGTTTTATTGCGGATTGTTACTTCTGAAGTTAATGGATATTTTATTGGCGTTCCGGACGTGACCAGATTAAAATTGGTTGTTGGTTTATGTCACACGTTTAATACGGCTGCTTCTGTATTTAGTTAATACATACGGAATCCGTAATAAAATATTGAAATGAAGACATTATTTGGTACCTACATTTAAATAATTATGGCACGTTGAAATGAAATAAGGTGAATTTATATCTTAATATACTTCTTAGGTACCAAAAAATATGCCAGATTATGCGGATGTGTTAAAAAAAAACCTGAGACATTATTATGATAATGATTTGTGATATTTTTAAAACATAACACTTAACGATAGTAGTAGAGATCAAACAGGCGATGAATATAATTTATGAAGATAGGCCATTAATTTCATATCTTGTGACATCGGAATTAGAGAAGTTATAAACGTTTTTCTTTCATTTAAATCTATTTTAATCGACAAAGAATAATGTTTAAATGAAAATTGTAGTTAGAATTTTTTAATCTATTATATTCAATTTTTATCCTTTTTCTAAGAAACGAGGAGATCGTGATCGGTTTATGGTGCTTTGAAACAATGGTTGGAACATAATAGCTATATAATATAGAAAACTTAAAAAATCTTTCACAATTATCTTTTTGTTGTATTTTCAGTTTATTTCTGATCTAATTCATCCATGACCATAATTAATTCTTCCATCACGGTAGGTAGATATACATCTGGATACTGATGTCGCAACGCTTCTAACCTTTTCGAATATCTTGCGAGTGAATCTGCAGTTCTTCAAAAGGCTTATGGACCAGCGGGGTTCCACTGCGCATAGCCGTTTTTGAGAACTGTAATCTGAAATAAGATGGGACCATGGAGGGTTGTTTCTAGCTAGGTACACTATAAGAAAATGGTTTTATATTATACAGTCCCAAAGTTTTTTACTGAACGAATTTTCGAAACACCTTTCCCAATGTTTTACTTTAACCTATCAAGTCTGGACTAATAAGACAAAATGAATTATCTGTTACGCTACTTCCGTGAATCTCGCGTGACTTTGTGAATGAAAAACAAATGAGTTCGGTTTCGAATTTTCGAAAAGTCCATATACAGGAGCGGACATTTGAATGCGGTTTGGAGTGAACTTTACAGAAAAGCACGATCTGCAGATGAGTGTAAGAATGCAGGATTAATTCAAAACGTTAAAATTTAAATGAATTGCACACCACGGACGTGGGTGTTTCGTAGACTATTAAAACGTCTGTTTGTAATAGAAATCATACAAATTTACCTTCTTGCCATAACTTTCAGGCTATGTAATACTGTAGCGATATTTTGATGTTTTTCATGAAACATATGCCGTCAGAAGGTAAATTTCCTTAGTGTTAACAAGAGTTGTATTAATTGTATTATCTTCCTTCAGATTTATGTATTACGTATGGATTCACATGTCCTATAAAACCAAGAATTCGAAGACATGTGGCATCTACCAACGCCGCACTGCGCCCGCTTGGTAGATTGCGAGGCCTGTGTCCTGGCAGTGGGAACATTGTAGGCTGATTATGTATGTATGGATTCACATAAATAGATTTTCATCAAGTGTCGCTCAGTTATCAAAGCGTTGTCGGAATTTGAAACTTGCATTTCCGAATTAGATGCTCAATTCTACGGCTGACAACGGGGAGCCAAAACTTTGATAGAGATGGACAGGTAGATAGGTTCTACATACCTATACTATTATGATAGGGTTTCGGAGTGGAATAGTGCAATCAAAACTCAATCTAAGGTGGTCAGTGTTTTGGTAGAGCTTGTTTAAGCTGTTATCAGATGCTTTACATTTTACACAATTATGCTTTTAATTAATTTCGGCATGTCATAGAACCAAAAAATGTGAAGATGTGTGATATCTACCAAACAGCACTGGGCCCGCGTGGTGGATTACGGCCCACCCCCTCTCACCGAGAGGTGGCCTGTGTCCCAGCAGTGGGAACATTATAGGCTGATTTTGATAATGCTGTAAGTCTTTCATTCGGCATCTTTTACTCGAAGAGAAACTTCGGAACACAAAATGAATCAAAAGTGAAAAATTATGTAAATATAACGTAGTTTACTATTACTTACAGAATTATAAATTTTTTTTACAAAAAAAAAACAGTTGACTTCCAAAAAAAAAACACTACACTACACTGTTTTTTTGGAAGACAGTTGTTTTATTTTTTCTGCCTTCCAAAAAAACAGTGTAGTGTAGTGTTTTTTTTTTGGAAGTCAGTTGTTTTTTTTTGTAAAAAAGTTTTTATTTTTCACTTTTAAGTTGTAGGTACCTACCTACCCCACACAAATTCATATAACACTACTTGCTATGTGAATATCAGGGACGCGAAGCTATTGAACACATCTGCCTACCCCTTTAAAGGGTACAGGCGTGATGTCATGTTGTGTGATTGCGTAAACAATGCATACATATGCGATAGTAGGAATCGCGGTTGATTTGCTGGCATTTATTGAAGAGTTCCGTTGTCTGTCTCCGAAACTCTCATCAGATCTTTACGAAATTTAAATGGGACCATTTCGGAATAACACTCTTTTGAACAAAAAAGAATTTTGCAAATCCATCTATAGTATGACGGAGTTATGCCCGAAACAATATTTTTTTTAAAATATATATATAAACATCTGAATTGAGAATCTCCTCCTTTTCAGAAGTCGGTTAAAAAAGTGAAAAATTAATTCGTTAGTGAACAAATCCAACGATGTTAAATTTCGGCATTCGGCACATCTTACATTCGCGTTCCAAATAATCGAAGAATGAAATGAGATGAATGTTCATTTCTGTGCAATTTTGTAGGTGTCGTGTGAACGTGGAATGAAACAAAAATGAGCAGTCTCACGAGTGAATTGTCTGATATTAGCTTTGGGAAGAAAATGTTGGCAATAAAGAAGCGTATTCTGGGACATGTTTATATTATATAATATAAACCTATAAATTAAATTCGCATTTCATGTGTGACCGCCTTGATTTCCTATAATACGCAACGGATTTAGAGAATTTATTCCAGAAGATTTAGGTGAATAATTAAGCATAATCAGCGTCTAATATTCCCACTGCTGGGACACAGGCCTCCTCTCGGTGTGAGGGAGGTGCTTCAGGTGTATAATATATTAATATTAAACTTGCACAAAATATAGAAATCTTCATGTTTTGTCCAGCCGTAATAACCTTCCGAAGCAGCCGGTCGATTCTGTAAAAATCTCACCGTGAAAACTTAGGTGAAGTGAGTTTGTTTTTGCTAGGAATTGACACTATTGACAGCTCACTCCACGCTCACATCACCTAAGTTTTCACGGTGAGATGGTTATAGAATCGCAGTGCAGGGGCGGGGGTTGCTTGTTGAACAATGTTATGAAAATAGATAATTACCCTAAAGATAGATCTCTAATTTACCAGTCAGTGGGAAAATTGCGCAATTCACCTCAAAGTAGGAAGTATAAGAATAATGGAATGTGAACCAAATAATACTTTTAAGACCCGAATCTAAATATTTAGATTTGCGTTCGATCCCACTCCTCATCAATCACTAAGAATTACGCAACGATGGTCGATTTATCTTCAAAGATAAAACCAACTGGACTTTGGGAATTATTACAGGATTAGGTCCAAGATGGTGTTCCCAAAAAATGTTTTTATGAATGTGTTTATTGACTACTTAATTGACCAATTATATAGTTTTTTGATATCATAGTAGTAATCGGTCGTTTACTTCTCAAATCAATTAACTAAAAACAAAATGGCAAAACATTTTTTTTTGTCTATTAAAAATAACGAATCTTTTTGTCTGTTAAAAAAACAATATTTTCTATCTACTATTCGGAATAGGTAGGTAGATATAACTATATCTAACTTGAAGCTTAAACTTTAAACGTAATAAACTTATTACGTTTAAAGTTTAAGCTTCAAGTTATAAACTTTAAAGGAGAGATCTGGTAGGTATAATTATCAAGGTATACCTACGGTATACCTTGATAATTACTTTGTTCCGAAAATGTACCGGACTTTAGGAAATCCCGCATGAAAGTGAATAGTGAACTTATAACTTCTAATAATACTGAAGTAGCAACGAAAACTATGATTTTATGCCAGATAAAAATGACACGATCAGAAGTAGTATTTAGAAACCATACATCTTAGGGCTGATGTTTCCATCGCAAGATAACTTTTATTCGAGGAATAAAATTGACGTTTGACAGTTTTTGTATGAAACAACTGTCAAAATTTCAAAATTATTCCTCAAATAAAGTTATCAGAAGATTGAAAAATCGGCCCTAAATCTTTCATATTATTTTGGCAAGGATTTTGTTTTCACTAAATTCATTTTTAGAATAAATCAGTAAACTGGCGAAATGCGCGTCACCCCTGTCTAACCTTTCGGTTAAAAACGGATGTGATGTTAAAATTTGTTTTAGAATAAATCAGTTTATAAAAAAAACATAAAGTGCGTATTTTAGAGGAAACGGCTATCAGTGCAAAACGTGACCTTATCACAGCATCTCATGCATATTCAAATCACGTAAAATTTTAAGACGTTCAACAACAGCCCTAAGATTTATTCTAAAGTGGTCATAGTAGATGTTTGTGAAAACACCGGTCTCGTAAAAAACAAAAACATTCTTTCGCGAGCAAATCAGCAATATTCGTCACTTAGGGACACGCTGTGTAGTGCTATTTCGAATAAAGAATTTTCAAGAAATATTTGAACAATCAGTTCAAACAGTTCGAAGACGACTTCATTTTTTAAAAATAATCACTCCTCGATTCCGTTCGAATTTCAAAATATAATTTAGACATTAGCTATACATACTTACATATTACATAGATCGATCTTTATCGGGATCTTACAAGGTGTTATATTCCCTAGTCGGGATGAAAGACCATTCTTAAATCATTGTTTCGCTTTCGTGCTTTGGTGAGGATGTCGGTTCCAGTTATCATACCTATGACAGTCGTTACGGAGTCCCGAAATTCTGAGTACGTCTGGGCTTGGCTATTCCTAGCCTAATTGTATCATGGGACACAGTTACCTATTTGCTTCGTAAGGCAAAATAATATTCGACCGCATAGAGTTAGACTAAAGACGAATTCAGCTTAGTCGGTGGAGTATGTGGTGTACCTAATGTATCTATTTAAACTCTGATTTTTTATTTGCTAGAATTAAGGGCGGGTTGTTGCACTTCCACTTGACGTACGCGTATACATTAAAAATGGCGCTTACAGTCGCCGGCACGTAACTTGGCAAGGTTTTCACATAGTGGGTGTAAGTTAGCGCATGTTCACTTAGTGCAACAAGAAAATGGTCACTTTTATTGTTTGTCATTATACTATGGTTATTGCCATAGATTATTTTTAAACATGTCTGTTTACAAGAAAGTCAAAGAAAGGAAAAACACATCTAACGATTCTTGCCAAGTTACGTGCCGGGAACTGTACTTTCGTCAAACCAAAACAAGCGTTGTTTCACAAAATTATGACGACAGCTGCGCTGCGATCGACCTTTTTATGTCATCATAACGTTATGATCGCAGCTGTCATTTTGGTCTAACAAATAAAAACTCTGAGTTAAGAAGATATGTAAACACTATTATTATACACACATGCAGCGAAGTAACTGATGTCACTATATGTCATCTGTCAGTCACCACAAATTATAGCAAAAGGAGAAGTGGCTCTGCACGACTGGCATGGCTTGGTGTGATAGCCAAATACGAGATCAACAAGATTTTACAGTTGGGAAAAGGTAAACTAATTATGATTCAAAAGTCGACGATTTTTTTCCTGACCTTCTTTCTTCTTGTTGTAAATATACCTACACGATGGTTATTTGCAGGTATTACTGATTGGTATTGCGAACTTCTAAGTAAAATGTTAATACATTACATACACAAAAGTTAAAACTGTGATCGTGGTGAAAAAATAAAACGAAAAGGGAGGGGCTCATTGGGCATAAAAAAAAAATCGTCCGCATCGCTGTTAATGGGATAAGTGGCCAAAAGGCTGGTAGTTGGGTGCCACGTTGGATGGCAAGGCCGATTCTTTCTTTAATTGACTCTAATTAATAATTAATTAATTGGATCAAGTTACATTTGTACCTACCTATCCATTGCAGGTAAATGGAAAGTTACTAAATAAAGAAAAGAGTAGAAAAGGTAGCGTAAATTTTTACAATTACATTCAATCATCTCGTTTTAATGCATTTCTTAATAACCGGGTGCTGTTCACCAGCTGTTTCTGGGATTAATTGTTTCAGGAAGTTCCGCAATGTTACCGCTTCCTGTAATCTTAGTTAAGCCTGAATTGCGTATTACCTGTGTAATAATTATGTGGAGTATTCATTCGGTAGTTCATTTGCAATTTATGTGTAAACAGTGAACCGTAGTACAAAAAAATCAGTACGATAAAATCATAAGAGACAGGGTAGATCTTAGTTTATTTTAGCACATAACAACTGTATTCCCCGAATGGATAAGCAGACGATTCTACACATACAGAGTGTCCGAAAAGTCGACGTCAAATCGGAATCGGATAATAGGCCAAGTCATAAACTTTATCAAAAAGAAAAGACTCAAACTACTTGCCAAACTCATAGAGTAAACACTTTTTTTAATATAATCAAAGTGGGGCGAAATATTAATTTTGAATATTTGGTTGGGCAAAAATTGACATTTTCTTCCAAGCTGGAGCAAGTTGGCTTTACATTTTAGACAAGAGTTTACAGAAACATTTAACAGGATACCTCAAAAAAAAGTAAAGATTTGTAGCAACAGAAGTGAAAAGACTGTCACAGGATGAAGATTTAGATTAGATTTAGATTAGATTAGATTAGATTTAGTTTTTTTTTTATTCTATTCTATTCTATTTTCTCCGTTTTTTTTCAAATGACAATATATTTTTTTAAATTACTACACAATTTAGAAATTTTTAAATATTTTTCTGATAACTATTATGACTTGGCTTATTACCCGATTCCAGCTTGACATCGCCTTCTGGGACACCCTGTATTTTGACAGTTGTGTGACAAATCTCGCTAAATAACATTGAGTTCAAATTTTATCCTTTCTAAATGACATTAACAAGAAGGTTGTGCGGAAGACGTTGCATTGGAAAGCCTCCCACATAGTAGACCGATGACCTTGTGAAGGCCGTAGAAATCCGCGGGATGTGAGAAATACAAACTCGGTCGAAGTGGCTGTGCTTAGGGGAGGCATAACTGAAGAAGAGTGGATGTGTTTTGACTGAAATGATGATGGATCATTTTACTAAAGTTTATTTCGAACTATCTGCGCCCCGCGGTTTCACCCGCATAAGTGTCAATCCGTGAGAATATCGGTATAAAAAGTACCCTATATCTTAACGCAGGGCGTCAGCTACCTCCATACAAAATTTTATCAAAATTGGTCCAGCCGTTTGAGCCAAACATAAATATAAAAACACACACTCACAAACTTTCGCCTTTATAATTTACTCATGTTTATTTTATTTCAATTAAACCATAACATGATAATATTTACATAATCTATGCTAATATTTAAAATAATAATAATATGTACATTTATATGAAAAAATAAGCAAAATAATCATAGGGCATCAAAAAATTCGTCCGCATCGCTGTCAACAGGAACAGTGCCTAAAAGGCTGGCAACATTGCCACGTTGTATGGTGATGCTAACTCTTTGGCCAAGAAATAGGCCAGCCCTCTTGCCACGTGAAGAGTCGACTAACCGCTTGGCGATATCTCGAAAAACCAAGTGGGCACTCGGACCCCATGGCCCTAGTGTGGGTTGAAACAAACGGCTCGAATATATAACTCCCAATCAGGTTGGAATATTTTCGCCATTTGAGGTTTTCTGCACCTGCAGCAGCCGCCCCAGCACACCCCTATTATTTAGTAATTTTTCAACCAATGATAATGATCAGTAGCAGTTTAAAAATCCGCTCAAAAACCTGTATTGCATATAAAAATGATCTCTTATGTAACATGATTATATTTTAATGACGTGTCTTGTTTATCGTCCACATTACATAGGTACTTACGCATATAGGCTTCATGAAACAGTATTTCAGGCATAATGCATTTTATGGAACCATAAAAGGAATTTATCGCAAGATAATTACTGGTAAAATTCTGCCAAAATGTATAACACCTTCAGTTTGGTAATATCAAAAATGTGTAATTTATTTTGTGGAGCATGGAACGCAATTTTAAAATGTTATTCCTTATTGAATTTATGTAAGAACAATTTAATAAATAGCCAAAGCAATGATATTAGGTACTCTCACTAGATTATAATTTGTCTCTTTCAATGATCACTAAGGAAATCGACAATCCCAAATGTTTGTTAGATCAGTGTTTTAACATCCTTTGATACCTAGTAAATTATTTGCTTTAGTCAAACCGATAATAGGAAATTGTAATTACAAATCATTTACAGTACTTGAGGATAATATCAAATTAAAATATCCACTAATATTATTATAGAACTAGCTTCTGCCCGCGATTTCGTCCGCGTGAAATTTCACCCTCCCCCCATTCACCCTATTAGGCTGCCTTTCCACCAGAAATGAGCGAGGATGCGTAGCGAGGGATGTGTGTGAAACCAACTAATAACATCGCTTCATTTTTCGGTTTCGGTTTCTCTTCGCACGTCGAGTGTACACCATGTGTACCGATAACAATAAAATTTCTATTGTGTCTGCTAATTAGACGCGCGATGGGTTAAAGAAACTTTATTCCTAATAAAGACATAAGTCACTTACTTGAGAACAATACTAAAAATATAGATTACAATATTTTTTATTTGTCGTTTGTTACAATATATCGTCATCAGTATCATAATTTAATAGTTACCCATCCAATGCATTCATTTCTCCAGAAGTGATCGATCCGCAATTATGAGCTGGCTAAGTTTTTATAGCTTGAACTAAGTTAACGTTGGTATTGGCAAGTTTTACACACATCCCTCGCTACGCATCCTCGCTCATCTCTGGTAGAAAGGCAGTCTAAGGGGTGGAACTTCGAAAATCCCTTTTTTAGTGGATACCTCTTCACAAAGAACACACCCTCGAAATTTCATGTTTCTACCACCAGCAGTCAGGACTTTCAATCTTATATATATAGAAGATTACATCCTCAATTTGTCATCCGGTTAAGATCCAGATTCGTGTAAAAACATACTGCCTACTCAATATTTAATTTTGTGCATTATTTTAATACAGTTCCTACATAACAATAATTTGCAATGACTCGCCAACGTTAGTGGGCCGTGGACCTCGGTATTGGTTTAATGAAATAGCAATAATTCCCACCTCAATATCTGAGCAGCCAACCATTCCCCTTCATAAGGCGAGGGCTACATGTGACGGTACCAGTTTAACCCCTGTCAGAAGTTTTTCAATTATGCCCCCGAGATAACACATACTTAGCTGACAAACATATTTATTACAACAAAGTTGATGTGGCTTCCTGGGACGTTGAAACTTGCTTTGTCTTATAAACACGGCAAGAAGTTTTAATCGACACGACTTTCTTCTTTTAATCTTGTGACTGCACGAAATTTAATGTCAGTTATGAATCTGGTTCAATCTTGGTGGGATATCTGGCTTAGTAATACGTTAGATCGACGTTTGACGACCCAGAACCAGTCCGAAATTTCAGGCCGGTCACACTTTGGTAGCATTTTCGTTAGGATTTTAATCATGCGGAACAATCTAGTTCTATGGAAGCTCACACATTGGTTTCGAGTCACTTAGTCTTCCGTATAATTTCGGCGTCAGAAATCAATCCGAACTTGTAGGGATATTTTGGGTCGTTGTGTGGAGAAAATACAAAATACACAAAACGAATAGATTATTGCTTCTGTGCAGGTATGGAAGAAGACCTACATAGTTTGCGCATACAATTCAAACGGCCAGTCTCACATGTTACGTTACGTTTATGTGCGCTAATTTGTAGGTGTTCGTGTATGTGTATACGTTGTGATTTAGGACCCATATGCAGCCATAATTACACCGTGAAAAAGACTGATTATTTTTACCCCCATAATTATGTATAAATCGAATACGTCTTCCATCACTGCAATTTGAGTGAACGAGAATCCTGTTTAACATTTATATAATTTTACGTTATTTGCTCACGAATCCTATGGGAGAAAGACATGAAATTGTGTATGAAAGAATGTGGGCGGAGCTTTAGGAACATAACGCTCTACGAACCACACGTCCTTTGACTTTTCTTAAGTGTGTGTTTCATAGCTTAGTGGTAAGTGTATGGTGAGTAGATTCGGGGAGAATAATCAGCATTTATACAGACATCTCTACCTGTCCTGAATTCAATGAGCTGAAACTTTGTAGTGTGCTGTGGCTTTGAAGTATAAATTATTCTTATATATTTTTATGTATAACAAGCTTCTGCTTGCTACACCCGTGTTGATGTCGGAAATTGCACCACGGAAACGTGCTACAGGGACAAAAAGTAGTCTATGTCCTTTTAAAAGATGCCATCTATCTCCTCGCCAAAATCTATCGTAATCCGTTCTATGGTTTAGGAGAGAGAAAGTATCATACATGCAGACAGACAGGGTTTTTTTCAAATTTATAATATTAGTATGGACTAGCGACCTAACTAGCCCCTAGATTTGCACGGGTGCAATGGCCATAATAATGTCAAATCGTCGACCTTTCTGTGCTATATCTATGTGTTTAATATCTATGTTTTATACACATAAACCTTTCGGAACAAATTTTATAATTGATGGTGAAAATCGCGTTAAAATCCATTGTGTAATTTAAAAGAACTCAGCGATCAAACAAACACGCAAGAAAAGTGACTTTATTTTATAATATTTATAAATTTTCCCATGTATTATTTTTCTATATTGTATCTCCAGAACGTAGCTTTGTCAAGAACATTCGATTCGATTTATTTCTGTATTTGATTTAGCTAATTAATTTCAGTCAGGTTTTAAGTACAGCTTATGATATTTTTTTTGAAAATACACTCGTATTTGGAGCTTTTGCTTACTAAAACGTATGCACGAATGGACCGACGTTGTTTTTGTGAACGTGGAGTAATTTGAAAGCAACATTTTGTTTATGTTATTCAAAAGGGTTTATGTTTCACTGCTCTACCATAAATTGCTTACATTACCCTAAAACAAAACTATTTAGCTTTGACCTCGGAATACATAACTTAAAGTAAAGTTTTATGCTAAATTGAATTGAAAATTATACATTCAAACACGCATGTTATTTTGTGTAAGCTTTTCTTCTTTTTATTTGCTTTTATTGAATTTGCATTTATTAAAACTTTAGCTTTGTGGTGTAATAAAAAAATAAAAATAAAATTATGTTTCTTTAATCTTAGGAATGTGTAGTATTTAAACGATTATTAAAACCTGGCTGCTTGGAAATATGTATCTGAATAATAAGTATGTCCTAATGCACGTCACGGTCTACCCACATACTATCAAATCATCCAAATCCTTTCAGCCATTTTAGTGTGAAAGTGTAACAAACAATCATACAAAAAATCAAATCTTTTCTTTTTATAATATTGGTTTAGACAAGAGATTCATACCTTAACCTAAGTATACATAATAATATAGTAATAATACCCCCACACGTGCTAACCGGAAATCTAACAAGCGAGAGCAACATTTACAAAGAAAATCCAAGCTAATACACCAATCAGGTTCCAATTCCCACAAGCATTCAGAATGTAGATGCAATCCGCAAGAAAACTATTCCAGCACGATTTAACAGAGCCATACGGAAAACACATTGGAACTCAAGAAAAGAATGTCCACTAAACTCTTCTTTATTATACCTGATATCTTCGAGAATTTCAACATTTGGTACATGGTCGAACCGATTTAAAAATGTCACAAGTCAGGTTTCATTCTCGCCATAAATAGTAAGCTTAAGTATTTGATACTTTTCAAGGGGAATTCTAACAGCTACTTTGTATTAAGTCTCCTGGGTTTTGAGTGGCTAATTTTAGCTTCACTAATAGGCCCCTTGTTATATGATCCGGTAATGAATGGGTGACAAGAATTTTTAAATGCAGAAGGAGCTTCTTTTCTTTGACGTGCATGTTAATTTTGCAGCGAGTAAAATGTTTATGTCATTCACTTCAGCCGAATTTCTGGTAAGGAATAGACCACCATTTTGTTTTCAGGAGGCCGTGAAATAATCTAAATAAATGAATTCCTTTTTTTCCCTGAACCCTAATTTCGTAACACACTTAACATTCAATCACAATCCGAGGCTTTTGCAGACGAAATTTTCTAACTTAAGAAGCAATGGATTAGGAATACCTAATCCATTGCTTCTTAAGTTTGAAAATTTCGTCTGCTCAACAATATAAATAACGTAGTGAATGTGGCTGAACTGTCAAAATGATAAGTTACGATCTTCGATTGTCATTCATTTTATGTGTGTTACGCAATTACCCCGCAGCACTATGTATGCCCCTAAAACTGACAGTCAAAGAAACTTACAACATACATTATCAGCCTAAAATGTTACCACTGTTGGGATACAGGCCTCCTATCTTTTTGATAGGTATATAATGGGCGGTAATCCACCACGCGGGCCCAATGCGAGTTGGCAGATGTCACATGACTTGGATTTTTTGCTTTAGGACATGGCCGGTTTTCTCAAGGTCACCTTCAGGTTCCTTCACCGTTTTGAGCGCAGTGGTTTTTAAATAAATTACAAAAAGTAACGCGCCTGATTGGTTTCAAACCTACAAATCGTAAGTCCGGGGCAAATAAACTTAAATTAGGATAATTATGTGACATGCAAAATTTACTAATATTAGCACACTAATTGCGTAATACTATTTCATTCTATGAATCACAATCTGAATCATTTCGATATTTCTAATCCATTGCTTCATATGTTTGAAAAATTTGGTAGTTCAATAACGTAAATAGTGTAGATAATGAATATTGTCAAAATGTAAGCCTAATTACTACTGTTAGTGTTTTACGCAATTACCCGAGTTTCTATTCTAGCAGAAACACACAAACCTTTTACATTACTATTCCAATAAATTGCACACTTCATAAGCAATTAGGTCAAAAAGCAACTTTGTATTATCCTAACTAAACTAATATTATAAATGCGAAAGTAAGTTTGTTTGTTTGTTACCTTTTCACCCCTAAACCACTGAACCGATCATCCTGAAATTTTGCATATATGTTGTCAGGTGTACAGAAACGGACATAACATTTCATCCCGAAAAAAAGTGCTGTTCACGAGGAAAACAACAATAACGTTATTATGATAATAGATGGCGCCACGTGTCTTTCGAACGAGATCGACACTTATGCGGGTGAAACCGCGAGGCACTGCTAGTATATTATAAAATTAAAATTGCCTTCATTACGTTACTATTTCGAAAGTGTAGGAATTTCGTTAAGTTGGACATAAAAAGCGGAATCCAATTTACCTCGCGGGTAGATAGAAATCAGTTATGTTTTCTATGAATTTATTTTATGTTGTTTATTTGATTTTTTGGGTTTCGACTCTTACGGAACTGTGAAATAAGGTTAGATAGAAAGTGAATCTAGAAAATAGGAACTCGTTTACATTTCTTTCGCCAGCAATTTTTAGGAAAAAAAATGCTTTTGCGCGAAAATTCATTTCAGTCGATTTCGGAAATGGTTAATCAGATATCTCCATGCTAACTTCAACACTGTAGGGATGGATTATGGAAAAATGCTTTCTTAAGGTATTACTAAACCCTATTCAAATAGAGGGTTGCGATTTAGTTCCCTGTATTCGTCAAGGGGGTGATTCTACACGTCATTAGGTAGGTATTCCTTCTGAACTACTTTCGCAATGCAAATTGTAAAAAAAAGTACAATTTCATACAAGCATCAAAATTGTCTACTGTAGTATAATGGCTTCCGCAAACAGGCGCGACGCGCGACGCGAATCTCGCGCGACACAAAAGCACCGCTCGTTGCGCGACTTGCGATGCCTTTGTGTCGCGTGTCGCGTCGCGCCTTTTTGAAGGAGCCTTAATATTCTCTTTTATTTTTGATTAGTCGGGGCTGCAGTCTCAGACTTGCTTAGTTAATTAGTACCTAGTTTATTTTGTCAAAAATACTACCTGAATTTACCACTCTTCTTATAAACTAATTGAGATCGAAAAGCCAGTAACACAGTGTATTGCAGTAACGCTTAGGCATAAAATTCTTTAAATTGGCTTCGGAAAAACGAGTAAGAATTTACATTTGTGGGTTTTCCGCACTCTAAAGCAAGCCTGCATGAAACGTAACGACCGTTAAAAGCATTATGTAAATGAACCAAATTCTGCATTCAATGATTAGATTAGAACAGTGTCTATTATTCCAATAGCGGGCAGGATCTGTTTAGTTAATTGCTTGTTGTACACCTTGCGAAGTCAGCACTACATAGCAATTCACAACCATTCGACAGGCTATCGTATCGAAAATGACACATTAAGTATTTTTTTGTCTATGCTAAAACACCAATCAATCCAATCCAAATCCAATCCAAATCTCATTGGTTATGTATGTACCTACGTAGTGCAGCGAAAAAAGAAAAACACGGACTGTCTTCGCCATATAATGATTCATTCAATGTTATCCTTTTATGATTCTGTCAAAGTGGCCTTTTCAGGCCCCCTGATCTGCCTTGCCGTCAGCTGTCGGAAGAATTGCGTTCGTCTATTTAATTTAAACTAACAAAATTTTCGGGGTTTTGAATTACAAACAGCATTTAGAGGACTCCTACGATAACATTGATTGTTGTTCGATTCGGTACGGAAGTGTGTCGAATGGTTGTGAACAGCTAACCTGGAACATTTTTGTTTAATAAACCATTCTACATTGTTATTTTACATAACCACTATTACCGCTTTGCTGACTGGCAAATTAAAAGATTGAATTCAAACATAGAATTGAAATAACTGAAAACGTCTTATGAGGTCATTGTACTCATTATTTTGAATTACTTCTACAGAGGTACCAAACCTGTAAACGTGAAAAAAAAAATAACTGCTGTATTGCAAACATTTTGTCGTGTTATGTGAACATACATGTATGCAGAAACAACTCCATAAGTGGATTTCAGTTATTTCAATTACATCATAACCCCTTGACCGGTCAAACCCATAATGGTTATGCTCAATTCAACGCCTATACAAGAGACGAAAACCACCTCTTCTCCTTACGAATACTACCTTTTGGAAGAGGCGACTAGGATCAATTCTATTGTAGGTAAATTTTGACGTTCAAAAGTGCCTTTTATGTGTAGACCCAGGGTTGGCTCCAGACGAAGGAATTCCTTAACTCAACACAACTCAAACTCAAAACATTTATTTCAAATAAACCAATTAGGTATAGGCACTTTTGAATTGTCAAGGCGTCGGTAAGTCAGAAATATGAAGCTAGTATTTATTTCAAAATCCATAACATGATAATATTTACATAATCTATGCTAATATTTAAGATAATATGTACAGACGCCAGCACATCAAGCTACCCGAAACTGTCAAATTTTCCCAAACAACCTTCAGCCTTAAGCTGTAGCGATAAAGTTGAAAATCTATTAAAGATATTTGGCAGATTGTAGTAGCTTGATGTGCTGGCGTCTGTACATTTATATGAAAAAAATTGTGTGCTTACTTGAAATAAATACTTTGACTTTGAAGAGAAGAAGAATGTAAATGTCTTATATTGACCTTTCCCAGTCGGCGAAGATTCTAACAAAACCTAAAATATTCCAGACAATTACCAAACACAAACCTTGAATGTAGCAATAAACAATATGGCAAATCAGAATGTGAATTAAAACAATCAAACGCAATAAAATTTCTGTAATTAGCAGAATGATTCCGCAATTTAATTACGTGCTCACAGCAGAAGGTTCGGGCCTTGTCTGGCGCTTCGAATTTTACGTTGCTTTGCTCCACTCAAACTACGAAACGAAAATAATTTCAAGCATTAATCAAAATAAATACGACATGGCTTTAGCAGCATATAAACTTAAAAACTCTCCGCCCTAGAATTTTCGCCAGTACCTGTGAGATTTTTTTTTAATTTTAATTTATTGTGTCGGTGAGAAGTCCTGGAAAATGTAAATGATTCATTTTGAAACGAGGACTAAAATAGTATGTATCTGTACTTAGATACAATATTTCATAGTAAATAAAATAAACCTAAAATATTAGTAGTGTTATGACAATATTACATGGTTTACCATGCCTTTCAATTTGGATGAAACAGCCATTTTTAAATATGCAAAAACAAAAGTGAATCAATTTGGTTTAATCGTATAAAATTGCCATTACGAAAGTGTTCTGGGATTATAAAAAGCTATACCAAAAAATGTTAAGCGTTACATCAATTTATTAGAATGTTCATAATCCTGTTCCGTTTAGTCCATTTTGTTTCAAAACTGGATCACAGGAGCATTATGGAATTGAGGTTAATCTACCGTTTTCGTGTGCAAACGATTTAGCAGCCCGTTTTGTGGAAACAATGGACCAAGATGGCTCTAATATCTTAACCGGGGCCAAATAAAATATTATAACTTCGAGCAGCTGCTGCTTTATGGCTACTTAGTTATCTACCTACTATTCAACCGTAATTTATCGATACGTAGCACCACTATAGCGATCAGGATAACATAAACAGCGTATAATGTTCCCACTGCTGGGACAGAGGCATCCACTCTTCGAGAGGAAATGAGATGTACCTAATCTACCACGCGGGCCCAGTGCAGGTTGGTAGATGTCACTTGTCTTCGAATTTTTAGTTCTAGGACATGCCGGTTTCCTTACGATGTTTTCCTCCACGGTTTTTAAGAGCAGTGGTGATGAACTTATTTACACAAAGTAAACTGCCTGCCTGGCTGGGTTTGAACCCACGACCTGCAACTTGGAAGTCGGGGCCATTACCACTGGGTCACCACTGCTCTTTACGCGAACAAGATACATCGCTATAATCTAGTATCCGTGTCCCGCAGTTTGAAAAATACCTACACCAATTTTTAACAAAATATTTTTCTTTTTAAATTCCAAGATTAGTTATACACACATAAGTATAACAGAATCAAGTATGTTTTCGCCTAAATTTACTCTTAATAGCAATCAGTGAACTGTCTGATATTAAGAGCTATTTTGACTCCAGTCTATTACTTTTATTACCGTCTGTATACCTCCACTAATGTGGCGATCCGAAATCAAAACATTCCTCATCCGACTTATAACCACGAGGAAAATGGTCGGGAAAAATAAACGAATATCGGAAGTATTATGCTCTCATACATTTATTCTAACCATAAGTCCATCCGGGAAACAAATAAAAAGACTGGACCCCATCAAACATCGCCGTTCTTCCGAACAAAGATAAAGTTTTCCACAATAGTATAATCATAGTTATGTGGAGTCTCATGTAATTGTTCCCGCGACCCTCGCTTTGACGTTCAAATAGAATAATCTGTAGTAAGGAATATGGGTCGGCATGAAAATGACAGACAAAATGTAATAAAGTAAGCTCAGGCAAAAATATTTCTCCAGTTTCTAAGTCAAACGATAACGAAATCGGATATCGGTCTTTTAATTAAAACCCTTTCGAGGAATAAGAATAAAGTTTCGTAATTTTATGCTTCAGAGAAGGGTGAAAAGAGAAAAAGTTGTCAACGAAATATTTTAATAAGTCTTAAGTTCAATAACCTTTTTAATTAGGTAGGTAGAGTGTGCCGGTGTTGAAATTTTGAGATCGATAAAATTAATTGAAGTGCTTTTGGTAAAAGGAACGGTTAAGGACCATTATTGGTGGAAATTTAAACTATTGTATGTGTACCAATAATGAAACAAATACTTCATAGCTTTACATAGTAGACCCTTCTATAAATAAAATAATTAGCTTACGAATCTTTTTATATACC
Organism: Luperina nickerlii; assembly: GCA_963855955.1. Lineage (NCBI taxonomy): Eukaryota > Metazoa > Arthropoda > Insecta > Lepidoptera > Noctuidae > Luperina > Luperina nickerlii. The sequence continues at coordinate 9,295,529 of OY979677.1, read as the reverse complement.
CAATTTGGCAATAAAAAATGTTACCATTGGTAAGCAAAACGATTAGTTTTTTGTTTATAGCTAGCATGAGAATAAGTGTGTGGAAAATAGCTTTTTACGCACTGAGACACTTTATTATTAAAAAGTTTATATTTCGGAATTGAATTGTGTAACTGTAATAACCACCGGTCCGATCCTGTACCGCTCGAAGTGGAGGTGCTTGGGGAAGGCCTATATCCAGCAGTGGATGTCTTTCTTAACTGTCCTGTTTCCCTTTTATTACATTCCATTTTGAAATGATTTTACCGGAAACAATAAATATAAACATTGAGTCATTATTCAACTATTTGTTCATAAAACACAAAAATAAATACATGATATTATGTATTCATAACCACGTTGAATATTAACTGTAGGTTGCCATACCTTTTTTATCGTTCCAACCCTTTGAATTGTTTCTCTGATATCGGTAAATAATAGCGATTTATTCCGGGATTTATCAACATTATACTTTTGTGTTCAATTATGATCTCCATTTTATGTTCGGTATTCGAATGGAAATCCCCGGTCCGTTACAGGTACTGCTTTACTTCTGTTTACATACATACATTTTGTTAATAAATGTTTGTTTATTTTGCTGTAGCCGACAATGAATTTACTTGTAACCAACCACAATAGAACAAAATTCAATTTCAGCTGTAAAATCCGGAAGTTAAAACCTTCATAGCAGAAAAATAAACCTAAAACACTACCAAAAAAGTTTAGAATCCGTTGTATTGATTATCTGACGTCATAGTCGGACAGTAGATACCCTTCTGCGGTTCAGTTGAAACAGTATGAGATTACAACATATGGTACAAACTCATCCCATACATAGCTGATGAGATCCTTTGAAGAATTAACTCCTTTATATATTTGCCGTCGTATAATAAAAAGTGACTTAACGATGCGAATCTATGGCCGGGATGTGGTTAGACACTATTCTAGTTGTGGTGCTACGACCACCTGGAAACCATCCATCACGTAAGAAAACAGACAAAAAGTTTCATACATTTTCTTCAAAAGCGTTCTTTTGTTTTTTTTTTCTTAGCGAATAGACCGACCACCGCCTCACCATAAAGGCTCCTACAAACAGACGCGACACGCGATATAATCGCGCGAGATACAAAGGCAGAGATCGTTGCGCGACTTGCGGTGCCTTTGTATACGTAAAATGTCTACATTTATCTACATTACAGATCTGTAATTGGTCATCATCATCATCTGTCTAGCCTTTTCCCAACTATGTTGGGGTCGGCTTCCAGTTTAACCGGATGCAGCTGAGTACTAGTATTTTACATGGAGCGACTGCCTATCTAACCTCCACAACCCAGTGACTAGGCAATACGCTACCCCTTGGTAAGACTGCTTGTCAGTCTTTCGGACTTCTGACGACCCGTAACGACTGTCAAAGATCCACGAATGACAGCTGGGACCAACGGCTTAGCGTGCTTTCCGAGCCACGGAGGGGTCTTGTTATGTAAAGATGGCCACCCATCCACGGACCAACCGTGGCAAGCGTAGCTTAACCTGATCGATCGGACCGTGTGGCTATTATTACTTAGCAGCAAGATCTGTAAATATGAAGCAATTATTTAATTACAAAAAATATAGATTTTTTTATACAATAGTGTATGGACGAAAAAATTAAAACACTAGTATTTTAGTATGTTGCTTGTAGAATAATCTGACACAAAAATTTGAATGATTGTGTGTATATTAGTATGGTTTTTATTGTAAAAAGAAAGTTTTTAGAGGTATCTTCATGATTTTTTTCTATTGTATCAAATTAGTTGTATTATGTTTTCAACACACTATCTATCACACTATATAGCATATATCCTGATGAATATCATATCTTTTTCTGAGTTTGTTTACTGTAGTCGATCATATACTTTTATTGTTTCTAAAACTTGCGTTTTTTGTGTTTAGGTCTTGTAAGCCCCTTAAGGGGGAAGCGCCAGGGTAGCGAAATTCAAATTTTTAAAAGTTTTTTTGCTTTTTGTAGATCAGTGTCATGTTCAATGTTGATTAAAATATGATTTGTGAGCGTAACAAATATATATAACTTTACAGAATTACAGTCATACAAATATCATCTACAGGACCTTCAAGTTCATAATTATAATCCTATTGAATGACTAAACTTTTTCATGAAATATCAATCAATAGGAGTATATAAAGTACCTATCGTTAGAAAATTTGAATTTCGCGATACCTACAACCCCCCCCCCCCCCAATCACCCTATCCCCTAAGAGGCCAACGCGGTCACGCGTTTATTGTAAACATATTCCTCTGTTTTCTTCCTGGTTAATGACACTAGAATAAATATTTTTTTACGATACAATCTATATCTACCACGGTCATGTTCAGATGTTTGGTTTCTCTCAATATTTGTAGAACGAAGTTCTTTAACGGACCTTGCGGTAGGAGTAAACTTGTAGCAATCGTCACGTTACAAAAACACAAAACATTTTTCATCATGGGTGTCGTTTTTATGGTTTTAGAGGGTGCTGAAGCCAATAGTGAGGTCAAAATGAAAATCCAAGATGACGGCTGCAAAAGCTTCGAAATTTTTCGCCATTTTAATATTTTCGCAGCCGCCATCGCCATGTTGGATTTTCATTTTGAACTTCGTTCCTGACCACCTGAATCCACCAACCCCACATTTTTTATAGATAATTAATTTAAGTACGCTATAAAACAAATCATTCAGTTATACATTATATAGTAAATGATTTGCTCTAATATAATTAACCAGGTAGAAAACAGAGGAATAAGATTGTATGGAATGAACGTCAACGACCATGTGACCGCGTTTTCTCTTGAACCCTGAACTAAGTTTAACTAACTAGTATCTCCTAATAGTCGGTTCACCTCAACAGTGGGCGACGACTGAACTTATAACCTCTCGTTCAACACCGGCCTTTGTTGCTCAAATTAGTTTTCAATATCGTTTCATACCTATTACTGTTTTAGAAGGGGTGTGCGCCCGATAATCTGTATGATAGGTTTTCTTAGTGCAGATACCAGTCTTCCACACAGGATTTATCAGATGTTGAAATCTTTATGTTTTTGAGGCGCCTTTGTTGAAGAGAAGTTAATGTTTATAAATAATAATAAAAAACATTTATTACGGAGCAGTTGTAGCTCAGTGGTAACGGCCTACGACATAAAAGTTGTATGTTAGGTTCGACCTCAGACTAGCGCTTTACTTTGTGTAAATTATTCCATCACCACTTTTCTCAAAACGGTGAAAGAAAACATCGTGAGAAAATCGGCATGTCCAACAATTCAAAGACATGTGACATCTTCCAACCTGAATTGAGCCGGCGCCGGCGTGGTGGATTATAGCCCGCTTGCTCTCATCGAGATGAGGCCTGTGTTCCAGCTATGGGAAAATTATAGGGTGATTATGCTACATTTATTTAACTCTCAAAGTACAACAAAAACTTAATCTCATCATTATTTCAGCTGAAAGACGTCCACTGCTGGAAATAGGCCTCCCCAAGCACCTCCACTTCGACTGGTTCTGTGCTTCTCGCATCTAACGGATTCCTGCGGCCTTCACAAGGTCGTCGGACCACCTTGTGGTCTTCCAACGCTGCGTCTACCGGTACGCGGTCGCCACTCCAGAACCTTTCGGCCCCATCGGCCATCTGATCTGCGAGCAATGTGCCCTGCCTACTGCCACTTATGTTTGCCAATTCTTTGGGCTATGTCGGTTACCTTGGTTCTCCTGTGGATCTCCTCATTTCTGACTCCTGAGCCCTGTCCATTGCCCTTTGAATGACTTTTAGCCTTCTTATAATGGCTATTGTGAGCGACCACGTTTCAGTGCCATATGTCTTCACTGGCAACACGCACTAGTCAAAGACTTTCGTCTTGAGACACTGCGGTATGTGGGACAAGAAGATGTTCGTAGCTTCCCGAACGCTGCCCAGCCGAGTCGGATTCTACGATTGACTCTTTCTCGAAGTTAGACCTACCTAACAGGATAGTTTGTCCTAGGTAAACTTACTCGTGCACGACTTCGAGTGTAGCGTCTCCGATCTTTATGAGAGTGAGTGTTACATGGGCATTTGGCGTGACCTTCGTTTTGTCCATGTTTCGTTTTAAGACCCACTCTTTCGGAGGCTCTACTGAGTTCATCGAACATTGTACTGAAGTCCCCCATGAAAACTTAATTTATGAAGTACAATTTATTAAGATGTTTGATGGTTGTACAGCAGTACAAATTTGATGATCTACCAACTATAAAACTAAGTCGAGGTTGTATATTGGAAGTTAGTGGCTCTTATGATGCAGAATTTACATTGACACAACTTTGCAGCCAAGGAATGAGCTTCAGCCGGTCGATTCTGTAAAAATCTCACCGTGAAAACTTAGGTGAAGTGAGTTTGTTTTTGCTAGAAATTGACACTATTGACAGCTCACTCCACGCTCACTTCACCTAAGTTTTCACGGTGAGATGGTTACAGAATCGCACTGCTGCTTCTTTATCTATATCTATACTAAAGCTGAAGAGTTTATTTGTTTGAACTCGCTAATCTCTAGAACTATCCGGTCGGATTTGAATTTTTTTTTGCATTTGATAGCCCAATTCTTGAGGAAGGCCATTCAACATCACAGTTAGGAGCTGAACAAAAAGAAAAAGTCAAAAATTACGCCAAGCGAAACTAATAGCGCAGGCAGGCGATGCGATGCGATGGGGTGGTTCGGGGGAACAAGAAATCTCACGACGGCAGAAGATAGTTTAGTATACATGCAATTTTGTGAGGAAGGTATAATGAATGAGGACTGTTTCAGAACATCGAGCTTTGGGAAAAGCCCGCCACACAGATATGAGAACCTTTTTTAATTTAGTTCATACAGAGTTAAAATGATCTTTTAGCGCTTGAATAACATTGACAGTGGGGCATTGTTGATAAACATTTGTGAAATTGTATTGAATAAACAATATGATGGCGTTAGTTCCGATACTCGTTTTACTATTATAGTCACCTTTATAGTTCACTCACAGTTATAATATATCTGATTTTGCATCACTGTCCAAATCATAGTGATATTTATTCTCATTCTGGTAAAGTTGCTGTTAGTTTGCTGCTGTCACAGGTAAAATAACTGTGAACGGACTGTATAGTCACCTTTAGGTACCTAAATTCATTGTCAATTCGTAAAAGCTACGAACCTTCTTTTTTTTTACCGACCCACAATCTAAAGGTTAACACACACGTATCAAACGGGAAAGGGATCGGCACCGTATCTACTCGAGCCGTTCAGTATCCTTTGTATGAAACTCCCTACTGCAACGCACACTAATGAGGGTTTTCTGAAATGACGTTCGCCAGGCGGCAGCACTGACACGTCAGGTCCAGACATCTGTCAAAGAGCCTATAATTTCTTTAGTCATGACTGAATGATGAACGAATGAATGAATCGAATGATGAACGTCATCATATATTTTATATTGGAAGGCCTCTTGTCACAGTGGTGCCAACTAGTGTCGTAAATTTTCACGAAAACCCTCATTGGAATCGTAACGTAATCACCTCGCCTCGGGGCAAGCTCACGAACCGCGGTGCGGTGTGTTACGGTTCGTCGTCCCCGCGCTTACGGCTCGTTGTCCCCGCGCTTACGGCTCGTCATCCCCGCGCTTACATCTCTCCGTACCCGAGCTTACGTCTCTTCGTCCACCCTTGCCCCTCTCACCCCTCCGGTCTGCCTGCTACACCATCAATCGGCGGTCGGCGAGCCGTTAGCGTGGCATCGTCGCCTAGCCGCAGCTGAGTCGACGTATCGGAGTTTCTGGTCCGCTTTGGTTACGTTAGGTTCAGTGGCGGACTAAGCCCGTCAGAGGCCCGGGGCGGCAAAGCTGAATGAGGCCCCACAGCTTTAAAAAAAAATTAGTTTTACAAGCTTTTTATTCAGTTCACATTTGTATGTATAAATAAGTGTTTATGTTAATTTCGGCAACGCCACTTTTCTTCTCTTCAGAATTCGAAAAGTAATTGGATAAAGACTCAGCAAGCGATTTTGCCTCTTCAGTCTTCGTTTTTTTAGCTTCCTTTTCTGAGAGCCAGATGGTTGAATCCTTTTCAATAAAAATAATGAGATAAATAAGAAACTTTTATAAAAGATAGCTAAACAAAGCCTCATTATTGATTTGACAATATAGTCTATATACAAATGTACAGAGACTTTGCCATGTTGAGTCTCACGATGAGAACAAGTATATACCTACATCCCTAATAAACGTGCACTACAAATAAAATAAGGACCAATGTAAGCTCGTAGGTGCATATTGACTAGAAGTAGAAACTACGGATTATAATTGCTAGGTTAAATTATACGAAGAATTACTTACTTTTTCAAATAAGTACTCGAAAATGCACTAACTCAACTCTGAACTCATTTACTTTTATACCGCAACAAAAATCAAAAACACTATTACACTTTTTAATGAAATTACTTTGAACGGATAGGATCGCGTTTATTATTTTACAATTTGAAAAAAAGTATTATCTGTTCGCGAAAATATCAGTACACACTAATAAACTATTAAATATCAACGTAATGAAGTTCAATATTTGTTAAATGAGGCCGATGTTTATTTTTCGACGTAAATAGAATGTAGTGAATGTAAATGTAGGCGTATAAGAGTGAATTATTTGCACTTCATTCATTCCGGGATTCCTGGGGAAGTACCCGCTACAAAGACGGGAATTCTCCCAGCATATTGGACGCGTTCAGCAAAGTTAAAAGAATATTAGTACCATGTAAAAAGTCTAGATGGCTGTAGTGTTTTGATCTTGATGAAATTATGTAGGTATTCAGCACATTTTTAAAGTCTTGTTTAGGATTTTATCAGGGGAACGCGGAGGCATTTGGGGGCCCCCCAAGACCGGAGGCCCTGGGCGGGCCGCCCCTTCCGCCCCCCTGTTAGTCCGCCACTGGTTAGGTTGACGCCTGTTTGACGGCGAACCGATAGGCGATACGGTGCCTTAAATCAACCAATCTTAATTTAGAACATTCCTTGACAGAATAAAATACCTTCCTACGCATACCTATGAATCTTAAAGTGCCTACCTAAAGGAGAATTTTTGTTACTGGCAAATTTACTTTTAAAATATTTATCAGTTTGGGGACCCTTCCTTTCCAATACTAATTACTTTCCTAGCAGCTTTTCTTTTTGGGTCCACGCTTAATTCAGTACTAGTGTCTTGGACAAGTTCGAGCTTATTAGGGTTCCGGAGAAGAACACAGAACCCCTAATCAATTTTCTCGTATAAGCACGAGTTACAGTTCGTGCCACGTAAGAAGAGACTTGACCCCGCCTCCCCGCCTCTTTCCGCCGCCCCGATGACGCCCGGTCCCCGTCCCGCACCGGGCGTCATCGGGGCGGCCTCGGGCGGCGGAAAGAGGCGGGGGTGGCGGGGTCAAGTCTCTTCTTACGTGGCACGAACTGTAAGTGCATAGAAAATAGCTAAAAATAGTAGCTCGGTTTGCTGACTGCTTGAGATTTGCCTGACGAAATTAAGCATTAGTATTTGTATAAAGTTTTTAGTGCATCAAGGTTCAGCGACTTAAATCGATCAAACCATAAAACCTGTCCATAAAACATTGTGAACGTCTTATTTCTGGATTGATGTCGTTTTGATTCGAAATTAAACTATGTGCGAATGCAACGTGTGTCTGTCTGTCTGTTACCTTTCATGCTTTAACCACTGAACTGATAATAGGGTAGTTGACTAAGAAAATATATTTAGTCCATCAGTTAGATTACTAAAAAATATTGTATACGTATTTTTTCTTTTGTCTGGCAAACAAAAAATTACGAAGATACAGCGCTTGGAAATTTCGTATGACGTCACGCCGTGCTACAAATTTTAGCACGTTATTACGTCAAAGCCCCCCACTCCTGAACTTTGATGTGATATATCTTTGTAATTTTTTATCTAATTGATAAAACAAAAAATACGTGTTCAATATTTTTTAATAATCTTACTGAGGGACTAAATCGAATCGATTTATTTTTACCCAGGCAACATCCCTATTATGAAATTTGGCAGATACTTAACCTGGGAGCTAAAGATGAAACCTATGTTTCTCTTCGCCTTGGTATTTGTATTAAAAAATGATGAAATACAAAATCAAAGTCTTGAGGAAGATCTAGTACCTATTCTATAGATACGGCACCATGCAGAAAATTTGTGTGTTCCATCAAATACGTGGCAGCATTTTTATTTATTCACCAATCACAAAGTAACAAAGGCGGGATAATGGATGGTCGCCATTACATAAGTGAATTAGTTAAGAGTAGTTAGTTTCGAGGACAAACTTACGGCACGGCTAATCAAGCAGATTTATTATGTATGCTACAAAGCTGCACGGTGGGTAATCCCTCTTCAAACATAAGGCATTTTGCGCTAACGATACAATAGACGCCTGCATTTATGACATGAAGCTTTTGGATTTAAAAGATTTTTAGGAAAAGATAGAGTATTAAACTGTTAGAAGGCATTGCTCAGGGTTATACGTTCAGTCCATACAATTATTTAAAAGAAATTAATCAATTCAAATATCTTTCTCATACTGTACCTATGAGAAGTGCCTTTTAATGGTCTGATTGAGACGATTGTTCCCAACGAGTCACACTGTAACATGTCACATTGCTATCCATCAGACGTGGTCTAGGCCAAGACCAGGCCCATTAAAAAAAAATTAAAAAAAAAAACCTGCGGCTAGGTTACTGCTATACGAATCAATCGAAACCAGTCTGCCTAAATGAAGACTGTGGTTGTAATTTCTCGTGTGACATAGTTGATGATACAACTTAGAATAATAACAGCCAGCTTGCAACAATTTAAAATAACAGGATATACCTATCACTCATCTACTCGTAAGTTCAAAACCCTTCTACTGAAAACATAACAAAGTCAAAGACCTAACCTAAATAAAGATTTCAATTCACCACATGGGTACTAGCTTCTATGCCACAAATTCTTGTACATTTAATACTGGGTGTGTACTCGGATAGTTTATACTGCGCCAGATGGCAGTACCCATTACCCCACTCCCAGGACATGGTACACGCTTAGAATTTATTACAAACGTGTGTTTTTTACCGTTTCATTCTGGCTAACTTATCTTGACTGTCCCTTGTGAGTTGGCGCAGATAACGAATCCCTATTGGTTGAAATTGTGTGATTCCAGACATTGCTGTTTGGTTTCTTTGGGGAGATACGTAGTTGGGAAAATTTAAGTGGTTGGACATTTTGGTTGATATAGTGATGTTTTGAACTGCGAATGATATCGATGGATTATTTTATTAAAAAGACCTTCTTGTATATGTAGAGAAAATATAATGAGAAAAGATGAGTTGTTGATTAAACATCAGCGGGATAATTGCGCAACACACTAGCTTCATTTTGACGGTTCCACAATATTCATTGCGTTATTTACGTTGTTGAGAGGACAAATTTTTCTAACATAACAAGCAATGGATTGGCAATATCCTTCAAAATAATTCAGATTGTGATTGATAGTTTGTTTCGCAATTAGGGTGCAGGTTTGTTAATATTTCTTTACTAATTAGTTTTTTAATTGTTGCTGAATTTGTTAATCGTAACTGTAGTAAATATAGATATATTATGCATATCGTTGTTGTGCTCTCCTATTGATGTTTTTTATTCTTCAATTTTGTTTTAGCTATATAACGAAACTGAAGCACCCGTTTATATTACATAAACATAACATCACGCATGCTTTTCCCCAAGAGTTTATAGAGGTTTGAGGAACAGGGTGTAAAGTTCACTCATACTCTATAGAAAAGGGAGGATCCTCCGACCAGACGGGTGTTGTGTCTGGCGGGCAACTGCCCGTTGATTCATGTCGGGCCGTTGTATCTATGCTAGTTGCGCGGTAAACTCTGCTTGCGCGATGCAGGATTTGCGTGACGTCAGTATGACGCGTTGTTTTGCATGTGGCGTTGTAGATACCGCTACATCACTCCCCCCCGGAGACCGGAGGTCAATAGTGAGCTGAGTCTTGTATCTTGCGATGCTTGCCAGGCCAGCTGAGGTTCCAGTGAGTCGGAACCGGTTGCCGCATAGTTCACGGTGAGTCGGAACTGTCTGCGAAGATGTCCCCAGTGAGTCGGGGTGGCGCTGCGTTATGTTCCAGTGCGTCGGATGTAGTACAGCGTCGGGTTGAGGCTGACTGCTGCGTCGACCAGGAGAGGAATTGAGCTCTTCTTGTTGACCGGCCGAAAGTGCAGTGTGCTGTGCCAAGGTTGCTGATGAGGCTTAGGGTGATGACCAGGTATGCGCGGTCGCTGCATGCTGGTGGTCAGGATACCCGTTGAAGCCGTGGGAGCTGGCTGGCTGGGTGACTCGCCGCTAAAGCTTGCGGGAGTGATGATGATGACGTCACGCTGAAGTATTTGCACGAAGGCTGCGCTGACGTTCATGTTCGGGGTCACCAGTATAGAGGAATTAGGAACAGGGTGTAAAGTTCACTCATACTCTATAGAAAAGGGAGGATCCTCCGACCAGACGGGTTTTGTGTCTGGCGGGCAACTGCCCATTGATTCATGTCGGGCCGTTGTATCTATGCTAATTGCGCGGTAAACTCTGCTTGCGCGATGCAGGATTTGCGTGACGTCAGTATGACGCGTTGTTTTGCATGTGGCGTTGTAGATACCGCTACAAGTTAAGGCTCCTACAAACAGGCGCGACACGCGATATAATCGCATGCGACACAGAGGCACCGCTAGTTGCGCGACTTGCGGTGCCTTTGTGTCGCGCGCGATTTTATCACGTGTCGCGCCTGTTTGAAGGAGCCTTTAGGCAGAGGTGTACCTATGATATATACATCCATATTTCACATTTCGCCATTTACATTACCTACACAAAAATATCAATAACCAAATTGCCTTAAAAAAAATCGAACCAGTAATGCTATTCTGTAAAAATCTCACCGTGAAAACTAAGGTGAAGTGAGCTGTCAGTAATGTCAATCCCTAACATCAGGTGGAACGACAGCTCACTCTAAGCTCACTTCACCTAAGTCAATACGGTGATCTTTTTACAGTATAGCACCGCTGATACTAAAATATCGCACTGCACCATTTTACATTACAAGTCTCTTCGGCTCTCGACTATAAATATGGTACGGCAGCTTCGTAAACAGATGTCCCTACCCATAAAGAGTTAATTATCATCTAAGAATACCGTCCCTTGCCGGCGGCACGAGAATAGATCCCTTGGGAACTCTCCTGCTCCTACTTTTTATTTTGTTACAAAGTTACATTGAAACTTGATATATTAGAAACTGTTGGTAGTGAGGAATATTGTATGTGAGTTGAATAATGATGAGTTATGTTGTAGTTTAATGGGAGAGGTGATTGGTATGAGTTTCAGGGTGTTGATGATTTTTGTAATTGGTTTAAATGATCCTTTAAACCAATTACAAAAATCATTCAAGTAAAATAAATCATTTTGAATGATCACAAGTAGTCACTAGTGATCATTCAAAATGATTTATTTTACTTTAAAAAAAAACGAAAATCTGTCAATTAAATGATATTATAGCATCCCACCTGTATCCTTCGAAGTAGAATAGTAGACAAAAGTCTATAGTGGTATAAAGTTAAAGCATTTATTTCAAACTAGCTGCACCCCGCGGTTTCACCCGCGTAAGTGTCGATTCCGTGCGAATATCGGGATAAAAAGTAGCCTATATGTTAATCCAGGGTGTTAGCTACCTCCACACAAAATTTTATCAAAATTGGTTTAGCCGTTTGAGCGTGAAGAAGTAACAAACATATAAACACATACACACACTCACAAACTTTTGCCTTTATAATGTTAGTGTGATAGGCAAATAAAAGGCACTTTTGAGCGTCAAAATTTACAATAAATATAATTGATTCTAGTCACCCCTTTTCAAAAGGTAGTTTTCGTGTGGAGAAGAATGGGCTAGAAACTACACATGTTGTACATACACATGTATATAATACATCTACATCACACCAGGTTAGTTAGTTCTGTACTAAAGTATTCAGAATTACTATCAATGTCTAACAGTAGATTATCGAACTGTTCATAATTTCTATAATAAACTGAACAGACAAATGATCAAAGATGTTAATAGCTTTCAAGAGGATACTTATTCTCTTGATAAAATCTCATAAAGGCGCCCTCAGAAACGTGGGGATGATAACTTTTTTTTTAAAGATTTCTTTCAATATATTTACACGTTAATGGTATTCTTATTATAGTACCCGGAGAGATAGCAAAGAGCTTCTCTCACTGGATGCCTGAGGGAGGACAACGCCTTTGAGGTAGACCATGGCCATGATGGTGTGACAATCTGATAAGGTTTAATTGAAGGGTGAACATGGCCAGAGATCACACATGACATAGGTTTGGAAGGAAAAAACAGCAGTGGGACACAATATAGGCACAATATAACAAAAACAAATGGTATTCTTATTAAACTCCCGACTAAACTTATCAAATACGATTGTAGTAAAACCCTCCTCTAGTAGATAAGCTAAATTAATGTTTCCGATAAGAGCAAGTTCACGTCAATAGTGCAAGCAAGGATTTTCAACTAACGACCTCCAATATAACTCCTTAATCGTTGCAATAATGGGGCTGTTGCTTCTTGTTAACTCCTCAGATTTATTAAGCAATAATTTTGCCTCCTGCTTCTCTATAAACATCTGCTGCATATTACTAACAGTTGAAGTCCCATGCACCATTATCATCATCATCTACCTAGCTTTTTCCCAACTAAGTTGGGGTCGACTTGTCCCATGCACCGTACAAGCAGTAATAAAATAACTCGTCATAGCATACAAACTCCATTTCCGTCGACGAATGAGTGATAAATGTCATACGAAATACTCGTATATAAAGCAGTCGTCATTATCGTCCATTTATCATTCGTCGTAGTAATAATGTCACATTATTACAAATATAATAATCTTTCACAGTTGCATATGTCGGTGACATTTGAATTAAGCATATTTATTTTAGGACTGGTGGCTTAAAACCAAATATGTAGATGGGAAAGAAAGGGAAAAAGAATCAAAGGCCCAGGCCTTTGATTAAAAAAAATAAAGACCCCAGGCCCAGGCCTGGGGTCTTTATTTTTCCACCAATTAGAAATAGTAAATAATGTTCATACTGAAGGGGTAAAACTAAACGGATCTACTCAGGCACCTATATTATAATAATACTAGTTTCTGCCCGCGACTTCGGCCGCGTGAAATTTCACCCTCCCCCTATTCACCCTCTTAGGGGTGGAATTTCGAAAAACCCTTTCATAGTGGATACCTACTCTTCAAAAAGAACACACCCTCCAAATTTCATGACTGTAGGACCAGCGGTTTAGGCTGTGCATTGATATATCAGTCAGTCAGGATTTTGAATTTTTTAAATATACGTAGATTAAATTTCTACCCTCATTTAGATGATTACTGATTCCTGAAATTTAAAGGTGCAGACTGACATGCAACGTTTGTTTGTAAAGTGTCGAGTTTTTGTAACGCGTTACAGTAGTCAGTGCAGCGAGCCGAGCCGCTCGATGCGAGCATTGCGAGCGATGTTTACAACAGTGCAGGGCCCCAAGTCTGCTATTACAATAGTGTCAAAATGGTCTATCATTGATTTCATAATTGTTGATTTTGACAAGTTTGGTAATCTACTATTATAATGGCGTCATTATGACTATCCCATGGTCAACCACTGACACTCCATTGCATTAATGGTAATCTCGTACACAATGACAAATGAATGACTGACGTATGCGGTAATCTGCTAAAATTTTGACAGTTCCTTTGATCAGTGACCTACCATTATAACGTCATTGTGCAGTCATTGCTTTTAATTCGTTACGAATCATCGTGTTTGTGGAATTTTGAGAATGTATTCACTACGAGCACATATTCTCGAGCTAGCCAACGCAGTAGATGCTAGAGAAAGAGGACGAGCGGAATGCAGAAGACGTCGTCGAGCCCGTCGCTTGACGAGAATGAATACAACTGACTGACTGTTGACTGGTAGAAAATGCCTATGGCATTAAGTCCGCCTCTGTACATTTATGTGCTTGAAGTATTAAATAAATAAATAAATAAATAAATACAAACCCCTTTACTGATATTCCCGAGGCGGAATTTGTTAAAACGTTTCGCCACTGACTTACTGTGCGCCACTCTGCCGGTGTTTTATTGGGGCAGTCCACCGACACCGAATTTAAAATTTGGGCGCACTCTATCCAATATCTTCTTGATAAACTTCGCCCTTCATTGGTGCGGCTGAAGTGGCCAAGCGCCAGGTCTTGGTGGTTTTCTAAATAGTCAATAAGAGCCGAAATTTGCTCAATTACCACCATTTTGTATTAAATCAGTAAATATTCTATAAAATACACTCAAAACAATAACAAAAAAGAAATAAAAATAAAAACAAATAGACGTCAGCTGTAGTAATGTCACATTTGACTTTGACAGCTAAACAGATAAAATATTATTGAGTTGTTTAATCTCACGTTTATCCGCGTTACACATTTAATGTTTTTTGCTATTTACGAACTTCTTATTACTTCAGATTACTTATAACACTAATAAATAATATTTAAAAAATATATGAATGAAATCTGGCATGAATAAATGTTCAAATTTAGTAGTAGTTTTTCGAAAATCATTTCTACTAACGGGTTTTATATTAATGGCAATACTACAATGTCATTCTGGCACAATTCTATTACGAGACCATTGACCGACCAATGATCGACCATTATGAATTTAGCAGAATACGAACTTTTAGCAAAATGACAATGGGATCGTGTTGGAATGACGAATTTATAAAAATAGCAGACTTGGGGCCCAGGTCATCCAATATCGTTTTGATTTTTTCTTCTTCTTCCAATAACAATAACTAAATAAAATTAATAAAGCAAACTCAACCTCTACGTCCGCCATTCTGAATAAAGAGGGAGAATGCTTGAGTCAAGTGCTCGAAGCGAGTGTTCGCCACCTTTAGTGTATCGCCGTTTTGTAACAAAAAATGGAGCGCGCTTGAGCCATATGCTCGAAGCAAGCGTTCGCCGCATTTTCTGTATCGCCGTTTTGTAACCAAGCTCGCCTCGAATAATACATTACAAACAAACGGTGCAAGTCAGTCTCCACCTTAATAAAGTACACGCGACTTACTGTATACAGACCGCCATTGAAATACTAAATGCTGTGACATTCTGATTAAGTACTTATTGGCGATTTGAGTTTGTGAGATTTGAAATTAACGTGTACGTTTGAGTCTTACTTGTTATTTTATTTACAGGTGATTAAATGTCTTATGTGTCATTTATTTGGCTATATTCTAACTAACAGCAATAAAAACCCAAAATAATTGTATTTGAAACCTGCACTGTAAGCGCACTCCTGTATCCTGAGACTCGGACGAAACAATACCATTGTGTGAACAGCTTTGTAAGCGTTACCAACGGAATATTTTAGGCTTTATATGGAAAGACAATGCCACGTGAGGTATTCCTTGATTATTCTCAGCTGCCCAGTCGTACTACATTTATCAAAGTTACACTGAAAGTGGCGGCTTACAATTTTTGTACGTAAGCTGGTGCGAGTTTTGGCACGCGAAATAGTTGCTCTTGCGTTATCTAGGTGTATCTATATCTGTGAGTAAGACCATACATCACTAAGAGAGGGAGAACCTTGCTGTAAAATGAGACAAACGGCACAATCATGATTGGTTAGGATGGTTTAAGAAATTATATTAACAAACATTGGTTATATACGCATACGATTGTTTTTTTTTACAACAAATGGTTGTTACAGCGGCATTGCTAATAGATCATTTTTCTCAAAACAATTAAGTATACCCAAGCATTACATAAACAGCCTATAATATTCTGACTGCTGGTACACAGTCCTCCTCTCTTAGAGGGGAAGTGGGCTGTAATCTACCACGCGGGCCCGTGTTTTCCTTCACCGTTTTGAGAACAGTGGTGATGAAATAATTTACCCAAAGTAAAGCGTCTGGCTTGGTTCGAACCAGTGGCGGTACCTTCATAGAAGCCGAAAAGCCCGGCTTGCCCTAATAAAATCATAATTCACAACAACAATCGTACTTAAACCTATCAATAAAAAAAATATTTTAAAAAATACCTGTCAAACATTCGCAACACACACGTACACAATAAGAAAATCAGCCAATACCTCAGTTGGCCGTTTTTTTATACGTTGAAAATCTGTGGGCTTTCCCTAATTTTGACCCCTAGGCACGCCACTGGTTCGAACCCTCGACCTACAACTCGTAAGTCAGGGCCGTTACCGCGTTACCGCTGAGCCACCACTGCTCACCACGCTGAAATATTACGTTTCGGATTTATTTCATTCGGCCACAAAGAAAGCTTCGTAGACTTTTCAATTACCTACTGTTGAAAGAAATGCCGTAAATTTAATAATTGATCTAAAATCTATCTTGGTATTCATTAAAGTACATTGCAAATGAAATAAAATCGTTTATTTTGTAAATAAGATCAGAATCACTTTTACACGTCATATTATAAAAGAATAAGCTATATGGATTCGACATTTCCTACCCCTAAGAAAAAATGGCGAAACAAACTCAAGGGTCAGTCTCTTTTAAAGTCTCGACATAATCTTGGTCAGATCATATGAAAACATTGTAGATTAATTTGATTAATGCCTGAAATGTTATTTTGAAAAAATAATTGTCGACGCAATTTTTTTAATAGTTTTTGTTTGGTAAGGATAATATATTTTTATTTCAGAATCTGTTAGTTTATTTAGTATTAGAAGTTTATCCAATTAAAGTACCTAATCTAGTTTATTTTCAAATATTAAACTTGCTGATATCTTAATCAAAATCCCTGATTTAAATTAGGTAAACTTTGTTTTCGTTATTGTTAAGAAACGTTATAGATCTTTCATAATCTAAAGTTACTAATTTAATTTAGGTACTCAAGTACTCAATTTATTTAAGTAATCAGTTAACTACAAAAGTATGACTGAGAGTGAGATTCTAAGAATGTTAAGTTTCAAGAGTTTTGTTGTTGGTATACCAAATTAGTTTAAAAACTTCTTAATAGGTTCATGATTTCATTTACATCAACATTCCAAACA
Organism: Luperina nickerlii; assembly: GCA_963855955.1. NCBI lineage: Eukaryota > Metazoa > Arthropoda > Insecta > Lepidoptera > Noctuidae > Luperina > Luperina nickerlii. The sequence continues at coordinate 9,278,337 of OY979677.1, read as the reverse complement.
ATCTAAATTTAGTTAATTTTGATAGACATCAACTCAAGCTTCTACAGTGATTTCATAATTGAATTGAGATTAAACCTATCACTAGATAGCACGGGTTGGTAGATGTCACGACATCGAATTTTAGATTATAGAACATGCCGGTTTCCTCACAATGTTTTCCTTTACCATTTTGAGAGCAGTGGTGATGAATTAATTTAGACAAATCTAAGCGCCTGTCTGGTTTCAAACCTACGACCTACAACTCGTAAGTCGCAGCCGTTACCACTAGGCCACGCTACATCTACAAACCAGCACTGGGCCTGCGTGGCTCCGTCTGATCGCGAGGAGGCCTGTGTCCCAACAGTAAGAACATTTTAGGCTAATTAAGCTACTAAATAGTAAGTAGATATAAACAACTCTCTGTCCAATATACATACATATATACCATAAAGGAATTTAAATAATTGCCACTACTTTTTTTTTTATTTGAAATGGGTTTGCTCTTGACTCTAGTCTAGGTCAGAGATGACAGAGACAAAGTCTACGATGGAGTGAGCTCACCCAGAAGAAGCCTGTTCACTCTTACTTTGAAGAGATTCGGGACTTTGAAGACTTTTTGATGTAGAATCAATAGTTTCATTCAGTCTTTACTAATTCTTCAAACTAATCACAAAAATAGAAGTAGCTATAGTCGACCTCGTAACTAATTTATTATATCTTTTTTGGTAACAATTCCCACCAAATTAAAACTTCACTAAGGTTAAAACTATCTAACTGTTATATGGACAAATACACCTTGTCGTTTAAAGACGTGCAAGTGACATTCAACCTAAGGGTATCGAAGCAGACACGAGATCGACTATATCTCAATAAAAACTGCCTAGCCATTTCCCAAATATCTTCGGTCGGCTTCCAGCATAACGGGATGCATTTGAATTTCAGTATTTTAAGTAAAGCGAGTGCCTATCTGACATTCAAAACTCAGTTACAGGATAACACAATATGTCTGGGTAAGACTGGTTGCCAAACTTTTGGGTTTTTGACTACCCGTAACGGCTGTCAAAGGTTTGACAGCCAGGACCAACAGCTTTTTTTTTCAGGATAGGAAATCATCAAATGACCCCTCCCGCTCTGGGTCAGACTCTTATTGACCACCCACCCGTGTTCCTTCCTTAGCCCTTTATGTTCCGGGCCAGCGGTAACCCTTTCGGACAATCCCGTTGACCCAACAGGCTTCGGCCCTGACGGGCCCCCTTCGGTTGATGCTGACATCTCTTTGAGGCGCGCGTGGAACACATACGCGCCGTCCGGCACGGGCCTGGTCCTGATCGGACGGTGAGCTAGAACCAAGAGCTGTTATACTACTAGTTATACTTTAGCTACGAGTCCCCAGGTCGACTTTACCTGTCGGTATTATTTTTTGCTTAAAAAACAGTCTTACAAGCCAGCCTTATTTTGTACTCTTTACATTATTTAGGTAAAGGACATTAGCTTCCTCACGACGAGGACCTCGTTCTCAAGGAGGCTCTACAGAGTACTTCTGTAACATGTCGAGTTTGCAGCCCTCGACGTTCGCCCCTCCACCACGTTAATATTTTCAAGTAGGTAACCGTCTTTTAGACGCCATTCATAAATATATAAAGAAACCGAAGGAAATCTTTTTAAGTTTAAGAGCTTGAGGTATTTGGCTTTTGAAGATAGTGCAATTGAGCATAAAACTTTATACACAAGTGTAAAATATCGTACAAAGAAGGACTTAATACCTGCGGAATTTTATATTAGTCAAGTTCAGGGTGATGCAGAGAGAAAAGATGGCAGGTGCAACATAAGATATAGATAACACGAAACTAATTATAAAATACAAGAATAAATACATAGATAATATATATAAATACCTCTCTCTATCAATCTACCTAGACTTTTCCCATGTTGTGGTCGGCTTCCAGTCTAACCAGAAGCAGCTGTCGATTCATGTAAAATACTGCATACCATTTTACTTGAATCTACTGCCTATCCACGATACTCCTTGCTAAGACTGGTTGTCAGACTTTCAGGTTTTTCTGTAAAGGTTCCTCAAATATGTTTCAACATAATAGCTAATAGCTTTCAAACAAAATTACCTAAACATTGAACTGTACTTAGAATATCCCAAAGTTTCAAAGACTAAGGAAGGCATTGTGTACATTACATTAATAGCTAAATACCTACGTGACCTTATACATGAAGTTAGTTACTTTGTTCTACCATAAAATAAAATTGCTCACGCAAGTAGCGCCATTCCCTTAAGGCTACGCTGAGCGCCCAGTGGCGCCCTCATCGTTTGTTTGGTTATTTCTTTTATTTTAGAATGAAAATGCAGAAAATAAGCACGTTAAGTTGTGCTCTACAAGATTATACGTTAATATTATTATAAACGGTAGTTTTACATTGTTTAGTTTTATTATAATCACTAAAACGGATAATAGTGGTCACTATTTTGCGTCAACAAACGATGAGGGCGCCACTGCGCGGTCGGCGTTTGGTCGGCGCCCTCTTAATGGGATTACTACAGTAAGTGACGATTCCGCGTTGATATTCTTAGTTTCTAACTGTGATTACCATGAATAAGTTTTTAGGACAGAAGTTGATTTTAAGATTAGATAAAGGTGCTAACGAGACCCTATTACTAAGGCTCCGCTGTCCACCCGTCCGTCCGTTTCTCTGTCACAGGACCTCGGCAGGGGTCTTTTGAACCGTAAGTAAGCTGTGCCATAATATGTAGGTAGAAACCTACTTGAAATTTCTCACAGAGTGTGTACTACTATGACTGGTATAACTACAAATAATAAAAATAAAAAAGTTTCCCATAAAAGAAACGTATATTTTTTTTAATTTGTAGTTTTATTTATTGTACGGAACCCTTTGTGTGCAAGTCGGACTCGCACTTACCCAGTTTTCTTATTATTATAATCAAAATGGTAAGAAAAGTACGTATAAACTTGGATTGCGATTGTGACGCAAATTATAATCATAAGTATATAGTTATGGAAAGAAGTGTAGTATGTGTCGCTCTCGTCGAAAGCATAACCTCCTCCTTTTTTGAAATCGTTTATAAAAAGGTTTCAGCTTTACTGATCCTTTCTTAACTTTGAAGTGGGAACTGAACCTTTACTATCGTTGCCTGCAAAAGATATTGTAGCGTTACGGTTCATACACGCAGAACACATAAACGTTCTTATAGGATAACAAAACCTATACTATGCTTATATCTGGCCAGGCAGTATATGCTACTAAAGTTTGTTCTATACCTATTACTTACTCGATATAATATTGATCTAGTTACAAAAAAAAATGTATTGTAATTACGGATTACGTGGAACAGTTTATTTAAACGTGTTTAAAAAAAATACGCATAAACCCTTTATTCAATATTTTTATCCTTTTTTTATATTTTGTAAATACGAACCAATGTACATATTTTAGTTTCCCTCCAATTTCAAAATATTAAACAATATAGGTAGGTAAATGACTGATGTTAATTTTTTTGCAAAAATAATACAATATTCTCTTAGGACATTTTCTGGCGAAATTCTGAATTGGAACAGTGCCCAAAACGTCATTTCCAATTCAATTCATTCAATTTCCTGTCATGATTAGGTTAAAATACAACTTAAACTCATTGTTTAAAATTCCCCGAATTTGTTCTACTTCTGGTCCAACGCCTGATTCAGTCATTTAAGGAATGTTATAAAATAAATCAATAGTGCCAACGCGCAATCACATTGATGCGATTTCAAAACGTAGGTATACCATTTTCTTACTAGTAACACACGGACAATGTAAAATTTACACAGAATTTCAATGTTAGTTTTCCTTTGTCGAAATTTTTTCTTAAATTTTCTTTTTCTTTTACCAAGATAAGCGCTCACGAAAGAGGTTTATCCTAAATGTTTTGTTATTACAAGCTACTACAACCTACTTTAGCATTACTAATCCACCACCTGAGTTCAGCTTATGTTTATTTTAGCACTAACTACGAGTATTTTTCCCTCGAGGTGGCATTCTTTTTGTAACATAATATTTAGAAGATATTTTTTATATTCGAGCTTCCAAAACAGTGGATACGCCATTTGACGCAGCCTGGCTCTATGTCAAACGCTATGCTACGTTAAATCTGTGGTGTCGAAACCAATGAATCGTTTTAAACTGTTAAAATTCAACACAAACCGTCCCTAACTCCATTTTCTTTTGTTACAGATAAAACAACAAAGAAATATAAAACGGAAGGCAGTGTCAATGCATCGTATACTACACAAATTACTTTTGTCGCTCGGTATAAATTCGCTGCAGTAAAAGTGTTCGTCGTAACTATCGCATAACGTTCAGTGTCGCGACGACTTTTGTTTCGAGCAACAAAGTGGTGTTGTGATGTTTCGACTTTCGCCTATAAAAGGCGGCATTGCCGAAAATTTGGCTGTGTATGAAGATGGGCCATAAAAGTGAATTATTTTGCTCCCGCGGTGGCAAGATGCTACTTACGGTATACGCGGCCCTGGTTCTCTGGAGGATAGACTGCGTCGTGGAGAGCACCAAAGGTAATATCACGGATATTCAATGTTCCGAACATGTCACACGGTTTATATCGAATCGAAGAGAACTTATTACGGCGGCACCAATTTGGAAGTCGATAGGTTTTGCGGCGAGGAAAAGTAATAACCAATCATCCGGTTGGTGTTTTCTACATTTTATTTCGACTCGACAGGTTAAGGCTGAAGCGAAGATAATTGGTTTTCGTTTCGTGACGGCTTTGTTATTCCGCAACGAAAATGCTTCAGATTGACTTTGGTCGACTAATGGACCTATTGATTAGTTCTGAACGCTCAATCAATACTGGATTCATTAGAACGTGGGAACAAAACTGTCAATTTATTTTGTAGGTTTCATTTCATCATTATTTCGTTCCTATTAATTCAGTTTTGTGCCGAGACCTTATTCAGATAGGCTTTTTGTGCGAGGTTAAGCGAGCCTAAGCTATTCTATCCTTCTCAATAAAATAACAAACTTCCATATCTCAAATCTTACCTAGTCAAGATAATAATGATCGCTTCAAAACACTAGTTTCATTATTTTCCTCATTCTTCTCACTGCACTCCCGAGATACACAAAATATTTTTGCGAGTCTCGTAATCTTTTTTTTCATGACTGCAATCTCTAGCAAAAACATGTTCCTACAAGACCCATGAGCATAAAAAGACGTACATAACATGCCACTCACATATGAATACATACATATATTATGTATGTACAGAACAGACAAAAACCAGTTGAGGTGTCCTTCATATCACAAATGTTTTAACCCGGACACCCGCAAAAAATCCCTATTCGTTATTTATACGAGTGTGCTTGATGTACACTACGGTCAGAATACAGGGGAAATGTCATATTTTGTATGTATGGCCGGGGACACAGCCTAGTGCCAGATTTGGAGTAATTTGAGGCTCACGCGTCGGTGATATATATTTTATTTGTTTACTAAGGCTGTCAGCCAGATGTAGCCTTAGTAGGGTTACAAGTAGGGTTACCATATCTCAGGATGTCCTGAGATCTCAAGATTTCTAAACTCTTTTCAGGATTACGGCTGGATTTTGTAAATCCCAGTATTTTCAGAATTTTCAATAAAATAGAGTAGAATTTTTAGATCTTTTTATTAAAAAGGTACAAAACAAAAAACAATTTTCTTTACCTACTTAGTGACTAAATTAAAAAATCAACTTTGGTCATGAAATAAAATCAACACTTATTTATCTACGAAACTTTCATTCATATTTGTTTTGCGATGATACCTTAAGGGAGGGGTGAAGTGAATTTTGACGCCTTAGAGTAAAAACCTCGTAAGTGTAAAAGAAGTAACTTTTCAAGAGGAAGAAAGAACTGCGTGCTGTAAAATTTTTGCACGGTGTTTTTTATGTTTTTTTAACTAACTTCAAAAAAGAAGGTTCCTACCTTCTTTTTTTAAAACCTACAAAATACGGAGCGCGAGTCCGACTAACCGATTATTAACCGGTTTTTGTTAAGGAAATCAGGCTTTTTCTCCGGAATTTTAAATTTTTCATCTGGTAATCAAATTACAAGGGATCGCAAAAGTTTTACCCATAAAATGGATAGATTTTTTGTCTAGTGTTAGACAGATAGAATATTCAGAATATTCTTTATTGCATGTCTATTACGGGAAAGAAAAAAACAAAATGCTTTATACGAAAGGAGAGATATACCACGCTCATTGTATAACACTCTTTTCTTTTCTTGTCGTGTAAATTAAAAGTGAGAATGGAACGGAATGGAAAATACATAATCGTGCAAATGTAATGTCATAGGTGCTAGAATCACACCTTCTTTTCTATATGATACAAAAACAAAATAAAGTCGTCTTGTCACGTTTCAGTTAAAAGCTCTCAACATACATACGGGGCATAACATTGTAACATAAAATTTACAGCTTTTTTGAGTACCTCGTTTGTTGAAGTTAGTTAATTTTACTCTGAAGCTTTTTTACGTAAAGATGGCGGTTTTTTATCGTTCCTACAATTGAGCATAGTTACAAATATTTTCTTACAATGTGGGGCTATTTTAAGGCTCCTACAAACAGGTGCGACACGCGATATAATCGCGCGCGACACAAAGGCACCACTCGTTGCGCGACTTGCGGCGCCTTTGTGTCGTACGCGATTTTATCGCGTGTCGCGTCTGTTTGAAGGAGCCTTTAAAGTCTACATTAGGTAACACTTATTTAGGTATTGCTCTTGTGTGTAAACTTAGAATATTGTACCTATTACTATAAGTCTCAATGATTTCTTACTTCTTGGTACCTATTCTATTTAAAAATTGATTATGATATTTAAAGGGTCCATTTTCAAATATGGTAATTTCTCATTCAGATTAGATTGGGTTCGAATAGGTACAGTTTTACACTTGAGCTTCATCAATTGTTGCATTATGGTCAAAACTAGCTAAAATGTCTAAAATAGCAATCAGGGTTTTGATTGGTAATTAACCTGGACAACCAACAAAACCACAACACCTATATACGAACAGTGAAACCTGTGTTGTAACCCTTCAAAGAAAGGTCACGTTGATAGATTGCTCTGGCAATATCTCAAGTTAACACAGTCAAACCCCAGTATGTGTATAACATTCGTTCTATGTATGTACCTACTAGACTAGAGAACCAAACGGCTAATGAAGTTTGCTCGATAAGTACAGACGCCAGCACATCAAGCTACTACAATCTGTCAAATTTCTTCAATAGATTTTCAACTTTATTGCTACAGCATAAGGTTCAAAGTTGATGGAGAAAATTTGATAGTTTCGGGTAGCTTGATGTGCTGGCGTCTGTACTTATATACGTGTATTTCGTAAGATTATTTGCCTATATCTGTAACCCTTTCTTATCGACCCTCCGACATCTTACCCTATATTAATTAAAGTATGAATTGTTAAATGCTTCAATAATCTATATTTTACTAAACGTTAATTAATTTGTACGACGATGTTATAGTATTGTTACAAACACTAACTTCTTGTAAATTAACGTGGAGATAATTAATTTAGGTACAAGTAAAAGAGAAACGGAAGCCACGAGAATTTTTCTTGCATAAATTTTTAACGTAATTAAGAGGGTTGATCCGTTAGAGCCACGCTGGAGTCAAAATTGATGATTTCCGACGGACAATAAACCATAATCTGTTTAATTTATAGATAAGATATTGACGTCATATTAATGGGAATTTCATAATCTAGTGCATGGCTGAAAAACATTTTCATTTATTCGTACAGTTTTCTCATTAGAACAGTTTTTATGCAAGCCTTTTTTTAAACTAGCGATCGACGGTCTACGCAAATGCAAGGTATTAGTAAAACCATATACGACAAACTTATAACAACGTTGCTTTATAAATAATAATAGCATTTATTAGTGCATGGCTGAAAAAAAAAAACGATTACTGTAAGTTTTCATTCAAGAAAAGTATATTCAAAAGTGTCAATTTTAGCCACTTTTCGATATATTAAACGCGTTAGTTTAGGATGAAATCTGGAATATTTATATGTTATTTTAGGACTAGTAAACGAAGACATTTACATTCTAAAACATGGTACAAATATTTTTTTAATAACTTATTTTTTTATTTTACTATGAATTATTTAGTGATGCTATATAATCGGCGCGGAATCACGCCAGCGCTCAGTGCCGGCTGAGGCCTTTCAGAGGTAGGACGTGTGTCGCTCCCGTAGCCGCGAGTCGCGTAAAATATTATCGTACTTTCGCGAGTTTTTAGCGCGAATAGGACATGTTGATACTTTTTATTATAATATATTTTTATTATATTACAAAACTTTGGTGAGTACATATTTTAATGTAATGGTGTTCTATTAACTTAAGAAAGATTAAATTAGACTTCTTTATGTATGTTTTCATTTTACTTTTTTTTCAGATATGGTTAACAAAAGGCGCTATATGGGAACAAAAAAAAACGAAAATTTGGCCAAGGCTAATGAAGCTAAAAGGTATGTTACCGAGGTTCTCTACTTATAAAAAATATATTTTTATTAGGTGTAATAAGAAACAATATACTTACTACTTTTTGAAGTAATTTTTTTTTATTACTTTTTTTTGGATATTTTTATGAAACACAGTAGTAATAAGATAAAGTTAATATCCAATTTGTTGTTATAGGCAGAAAAGAGAAGTTCAAATACTTCAAAACCAGGACTTAAATAAAAATGCTGTTGTAAGTTTTATTTTTTTACTTTATATTTTACTAGCTGCGGCAGACACGTGTTTCCTTGGTTTTGATTGAGCAGTTGTTAAACCAAAACTAAATAAGACCTTTCTTCATTATTTATTTATCTCAAGCCGACAATCGATCGCCTGTCATGGTGCTTACTTTTTGTGTCACTATATTATACCCTACATATTATTTTCAGAATCAAGAAAATGAAAAAGACAGTGAAAAAACACTGGAAATTCTGGAAAACTTGCAGGCATTAGAAACGGCTCCAATTCAAGATCCTGACGCAGGGAATCTTGTAAGAATTACTTGGTCATTTGTATACATATTTTAGCACAAAAAAAACATTGTTAGTTATGTGCTATCTTAAGCCGACAATCGATCGCCTGTCATGGTGCATACGGTTTTTGTCACTATATTATACTCTACATATTATTTTCAGACTCAAGAAAATTAAAAAGACAGTGATAAAACACTGGAAATTCAGGAAAACTTGCAGGCATTAGAAACGGCTTCAATTCAAGATCCTGACGCAGGGAATCTTGTAAGAATGACTTGGTCTTTATAAACATATTTTAGGACAAATAAAACAAGAACCTTCAAGAACAAGTGCGTATTTACAGTATACTTTCATAAGTTCAAATACATGTTGTACATTGTTTCTGATAATATTAGACTTAAAAATATATTTCCAAATTTTATGTTATAGGTAAATAATAGACAAGAAGTTGAAAGGGATACTGTACTTCAGGCAGAGAGTGCACTTTGGCTAGAGCTACGACGTTGTTTATTGACAGCCTCTTCATTCTGTAAAGTGTGCAAACGGCGATCGACTATTAGCCCAGCCCCTTTGGTTAAACAATTTCTTTACTCATATTCCTTGGACAAGGAATATGAGTAAAGAAATCCTTTCCTTCTATCCCTAGTATTCAACATGGAAAAGTAAACGAAAAAGTGGCCATAGAACAGTTGCAGGTACAAGTTTAGATTTTTCTAACAAACAATTTATTTTTGTATTCTTAAATTCTATTAATAAGAAGTAATTAGAGTATTGAGTTTCAAATTATTATGATTACAGGTGCTTCGCCGGATGGACTAATCGACGATGATGGCATCACCGAAATTAAATGTCCTAGTTCGGCATTTGGATTAGAGGCAGATTTTGCTATTAGCCAAAAAAAAATTAAATTCTGGAACATAGATGGATCTGTGAATCGACGCCATGACTGGTTTTATCAGATACAGGAGCAGCTGCATATAACTAACAGAAATTACTGTCTGTTTGCTGTGTGGACAGGCAAAGATTTTAAATTGAAGACTGAAAACATAATCAGGGACGATAAATTTTGGAGCGAAAATATGGAACATCGGCTAGTCAGCTTTTACAATAAATGCCTGTTACCCGAAATTGTTGATCCCCGAAAAGCTAGGTCTATGAAACTTAGAGACAACAAATATTAAGATTTTATTTTACACGAAATTGTTTTTATTTACTTTAACCTAACTAATAATAATTTAATTGCTCATTTATTACAATAAACAAAAAACTGAATCCCCGCTTACGGAAAACGAAAACATTCCCTACTAACTAAAAACTGGCTAAGTATCAAGATGATTCTAAGCGGTGTATGATACGCGCTCCAACACAGACGGCTGTGTGTGCGTTTAACTGTATAGCTGTGTGAGTAAATTTACCTAAACGCGAGGCGCGCCGCTCTGGAGTAACGCTCTTAAACTGGAAACATTTTTGGTTTGTTATTCATGGAATCTCATAATGCATTCGAAAGTACCATAAATACTGAGGCTACATCTAGACAATTTTGAATAAGTTATATTTTGTTACTTGTTTACAAAACAGAGTCATAGGCGATATGTAGTAGAAATCTTTCCGTTACACAATAGCGTATAAATAAATATTAAATTAGCCACATCAAAGTGAGGAAATGATATTTTCCTCATACAAGTTTTGACCGGAAAAAACTACAAAAAATATGGGTTGTTTTCTTTTTACATTGTGTCTTTTCAAATTGTTTTCACATAGGCTGAAATACTTTTATCCTCACTCAAACAAATAAGACAAGTAAATTACCTAACCCATGTAAGTAGGTACTTACGGTTCAATATTGGTAATTTACTTGTCGAGTCACAAAGGTAGGACCGTTATTTAACCCGTATTACTGTTGGTTACATTACCTAATTAGCATAAATAAATAAAATCATCAAATATTCCTCACCGAAGCGCAGTACTTAATCATGGCATTACTTTATGGCACAATTTAGAGGCAATAAAATCGCGCCGAAGCGACTAAACCTTGAACTCGCAATACGAAAAACAATAAACACTCCCCTTTATTGCCCGACGTGGGACAAGAGCGGGCTATAAACTTACTCCACTAGTGGATACAAATCTGAATTGTGACGCTAGCATAAAACATTCATGTACCTACAGTGCTACTAGCCCACCGCGAAAGGCACGCCCCTGGGACCGACAAAACGTAACGAACCGACCTCCACCATCCTTTTATGTCCCAGATACATTTTTCTGCCTGCCACACACGGGGCTGTCTTCTGATAGATTATTTATGTTGTCACACCACGTCTCTTACAAAATGGAAAGACACGGTTACTTATCTCTGTTCGAAAAGCAAAACTTTTAAAACAAAATCAATGTTTTTATTTTTAGTTTTGACACTTCTAAAAGCGAAGTCGAGTTATAAAGTTTTTATATTATACAAAAGGCCATTAAATCAATCACGTTTTCAATGAAAGCGGTATTAAAGAGAAATCCGAGGAATAGCTTGCTCACCTTCGGCAAAAAGTCAGTCTGCGGCAAGGCTTTCGACTAATTCTGAATTTAAATGCATGAGATCGAATAGGTTCACACGAAGTGGATCCCGCGTTGAGTTTTCCGATTGCCAGTGCTTATGTATTTAGGAGAAAAATGGGACTTTGGGTCGTACTTCAGCTTACAAAAGACCGTTATCAAAAGAATCTTTGTGAAGAGATTTAAATACGCGTGGGGAGAGCTTGTCACCCTCCTTTGTGTCGACTTGAACAATATTGTTTGAATCGCTAGATGTGATTAATACTCTATAGTTTACTTTGATCTCGTGTTTTTGTATTTCTAGGTAAAGTTTAATATTTATATAGCATTTTTTTTACTTAATTACATAATATATAAGCTAACAGACTTAAAATAATTTAAATAATATTAACAAAAAGAGGAGACAAATCACAGGGCATCAAAAATTCGTCTGTATCGCTGTCAACAGGAAAAGTGCCCAAAAGGTTGGTAGCATTGCCACGATGTATGGCGGTGTTGATTTTTTTTGGCAAAAAATAGGCCAGCCCTCTGGTCACGTGAAGAGTCAACCAACTGCTTGGCGATGTCTCGAAAAACCAAGTGGGACTCGGACCCCCATGCCCTAGTGTTTCAACCCCAAATGGCTCGAACATAATTATAACTCCCAATAAGATTGAAATAGTTTCGCCGTTTGGGGTTTTCCTCAACTGTAGCTTTTAGATATTGCATGAATACCATTGCAATACACTTCTCCTAGCAAGTAATCACTCAATATACAGAATTGGTTTACAAGTACAGGTAGTTTACGTGATTAGCTCTCTGTAGACATTCTCAATTTACACATACAACCAAGTATCGATTATTGTCTCAGGTTAAACGCCATGTAACATTATTGTATGTACACAAATACCTTACCTGATGCCTACTAAATATAGATTCGTGATACTCAATTGCGTATCCAAATAATTGAGCAGTGGCCCAGAGGGTAGTGGCCCCGACTTACTCAAACTCAAACTCAAAGCATTTATTTCAATTAAACCATTTACAGGCACTTTTGATTTGTCAAGAAGTCGGTCAGTCAGAAAATATGAAGCTAGTTGCCCATTCCAAAGCGTAGGTACCTACGAGTTGTAGGTCGTAGGTTCAAAACCAGGCAGGTGCTTTACTTTATGTAATTTATTTCATCACCACTGCTCTCGAAACGGTGGAGGGAAACATCGTGTGGAAACCGTTAGATAGGTATATGCAAACCAAAAATTCAAAGACATTTGGCATCTACGAACCCGCACTGGGCCCGCGTGGTGGATTACCACTGCCTCTCACAAAGGGGAGGCCTGTGTCCCAGCACTGGGAATGTTATAGACTGATAATACTATCCCAATAATTGTGTGAAAATGACTCAGAGGCATCAAAAATAATACAAAAGCATTTCGTCTTTCACAGTCACACATTAAAAAACAAAAATAAATCCGATTCATTTATCATAAAAAAACGAAATCCGATTATATTCCAGTGCCATTACAATATAATTTACGGTCGGTGTGAAAGTAACAGATGTCTAGTGCAAGATAGAGCCGGCCGCATTTAAATAGAAGCGAGTTGTCGTTGAAATAAAGTGCCATTGTGCGTCACCCCTGGAGTAGGGCGCAAAAAAGAACTCCTTTCTAATTGTTTGCACATTTCGCTCCCTATGTCCCGCACGCGAGTTAGTGAGGGGTGTCGATATTGCATTGGAAACGGGCAATTAATATTTATGTGCCCTTTGAGCTGAGTGTGAAACAATTAAAATGTGATATTAGTTTTATGCTTAGGATATTGGGGTAACTAATAAGCCCGAAAAAATTTTAAATATTATTCACAATACATGCCACGTCACCTGTTAAGTTGTGTTAGACGTTGTTCTTTTAAAAAAATAGCCTAGAAAGGACTTAAGTAAAGTTACATTCAATATATGAACGCATAATTATGAAATTAAATCATTTCGTATGGGTTCTTCATCCCGAACTAAAGCACTTTTCTCAACCCTCTATTTACACAACAAAAATGAGCAAATCAGTCGCATCACATCCCCATTCTGCACACACTGTCAATCCATCAGTTTTCCCCACATCTCTATTGTGTTTTTAAATCACTATTGTTGTTCCAAGTGGCCATTTCTGATTCATTTTTTTTCACGTCCCCGTAGAGAAGACTTGGGTTCCGCAAGAAAATTGCCTCAGATTACTTTATCAAATGTTCGTCCGAGATTCTTGAAGGCGTTAAAATAAATGGACGTCATTATAGAAGAAATATGTGTTAAGTCAAAGTAAATTCTTTGGTCATTAAGATTGTTTAAAATATAAACGTCTTATGTTTTGCTGTTTAGTGACATTGTCGCTTCGTTTGAAGTTTATTGAGACAATTCTCCCATGAAAAATGCTTTTTGTTGTATTTCTGATTCCATTCTTGCGGTTATCGAGAGGAGTTCGTTTGTCTAATTGAAGGAATAATTTAAGAAATGTTTAGGTCTTCTGGACTTTAAACAGCTGATTGTAGAGATACAGTCTGTTCACGGTTATTTTACTTCTGATTTTGCATCACTGTACAAATCATAGTGATCTTTATTCTGATTTTTTAAGGTTGCTGTTAGGTTACTTCCACTGACAAGTCTGCCAAAATCATTGTGATCTTTACTATCGTTACTATAAAGTTGCAGTTAGTTTGCTACTGTCAGAGGTAAAATAACTGTAAACGGACTGTATATAAATTTAGTCGGTACTACAGCTCAGAAGTTTATTTCCTGCTTTTTTTAAAGAATGACTTAGCAGGATTCTCTTTAAGTTTGGCATCACTCAATTTCAAGATAAGTGATTCATATTCCTGCTTTAAGGAACTTTTTGTACTTTGAAAATTCGTAATACTTACCTAGTAATCACCCAAAATGTGACCAATTTCCGTGAAATACAAAACTCGTGGAAAATTTAATAAAATTGAAATATCAAAAGGCGATCTCGGCGAACCACTTTTGATATTCCGGCAGTTTGACTGATGGATAAAGAGAAGTGAACACTTTGTGGAACGAGTATTTTCCGTTTTATAATTCTTAAGAAAATTATTAAAGGCTTTTAATTGTTTTGTTCTTTATAATTTCGTTTTCCTCTTCGTCCGCGTTTGCATGGAGGTATAATATAAAACATCTGTTTTTTATGTTGTGTCTACTGTTTGCGTTTATCATTTACATCCAAAATAAGTTGTAAGGACTAGTTGGATACAAAACTTGTCAAAAAGGTGAATAATATGTAGTTTACAAAACAAGTCCGAAACAACAACCATATATAATATGCATCATACATGTTTTTGACAAGTCTTGTCAACTTGTTGAAAACATGTAACATTACTTGTTTAAGGGTGTAAACGCGGAGTTAGAAAGTACAACTGAAAAGCTCTGTATCATGTTATTGTATGTCGAATATTTATATTTCACCAACTGCTATCTTTATCTATAGGTACTAAAAATAAAGCTGAAGAGTTTGTTTGCTTTTTGAACGCGCTAATTTCTGGAACTACCATTTTTGCATTTGATAGTCCAATTCTTGAGGAAGGCTATAGTCTACTTAACATTACGCCAGGAACCTTAAAAGCTGAGCAAAAACAAAAAAAAATCAGAAAAAACCTTCAGCAAAAACGAAGTTATATCGCGGGCAGGCGATGCGATACAACGACAAATTTCAAGGCTCCTACAAACAGGCGCGACACGGGATATAATCTCGCGCGACACAAAGGCACCGCTCGTTGCGCGACTTGCGGTGCCTTTGTGTCGCGTGCGATTTTAACGCGTGTCGCGCCTGTTTGAAGGAGCCTACACGCGGATGAAGTCGCGAGCAGAAACTAATAATATAAGGTGCCATGTAGACTGCGGTCATTATAATCAAAGAGGTTCTAATTGTTGAACATTACATTTAACCTTCCGTAACATATTGTACCGTTCGTTAATAATAACATTAACTTTAAGTACCTATCACAACTACTATTGCTTCGTAAAATTGTTCTCTATGCATGATTATAACCTTTAGTTATTGTCGCATAACATCCCGCCTAGTTCTTAAAGGAGACAGAGGTTTATCTACCCACAGTACACCAACAATTCGCCAGTTGTGTCAAGTCCCACATAATAGGGGACGAGCTTCTTGTCATCATCATTTCAGCCGAAAGATGCCCACTGCTGGACATAGGCCTCCCCCAAGCACTTCCACTTCGACCGGTTCTGTGCTTCTCGCACCCAACGGATTTCTGCGGCCTTCACAAGGTCGTCGGACCACCTTGTGGGAGGCCTTCCAACGCTACATCTTCCGGTACGCGGTCGCCACTCCAGAACCTTTCGGCCTCATCGGCCATCTGTTCTGCGCACTAGCAACTAGCCCTGCCCACTGCCACTTAAGTTTGGCAATTCTTCGGGCTATGTCCGCTACCTTAGTTCTCCTACGGATCTCCTCATTCCTGATTCGATCACGCAGGGAAGTTTCCCTGCAAAGGCAATGGAGAGGGCTATGCTTGGAGTTCCAAGCATAGCCCTCTCCATTGCCCTTTTGGTGACTTTTAGCCTTATTATAAGGCCTATTGTGAGCGACCACGTTTCAGTGCCATAAGTCATCACTGGCAACACGCACTGGTCAAAGACTTTCGTATTTAGACACTGCGGTATGTGGGACGAGAAGATATTGCGTAGCTTCCCGAACGCTGCCCAGCCGAGTCGGATTCGACGATTGACCTCTTTCATCTTGTCATCAGTCGGGTAGAAATTCAGAATACGGGCTGCTAATGATATTCCTGAGATTTTTTTTGTTTGAGTGAAAGGTACAAAATTAAATGACCTTTTATCTCAAAATGTTTATTTAGCAATAATGACCCAGAGGCGAGTTAGGACAAATCACACATATTATATACTCAGTCCTTCAGAATATATTTAGACGACTAAATCTCAACGGAGTCTAGCCTTTGGCGCGGCAGATATTATAGTGCACAAGACTGTGCGCAGATATTGGTGCAATCTCTCCGCCCTCACTCTCACAGTCCGAAATCATACTCGTACATATTATCTAACCAGATGGGTAATATTATTGTAGTATTAAGGCTCAATCGCGACGCGCGACGTAATCGCGCGCGACACAAAGGCACCGCTCTAAATATATTTGATGTTTTTTTGAGGGGTCAACGACCGCTGGTAATGTTTTCACTTGAAATATGAGTTGAGAACATCTCGGCTGTCCCATTTCAAAACCTAGTAAGGGACACTTTTTACAAAAACCGTTTTATTGCATTATCTTGCTAACCTAGACGGTCTCTACCAAATACAAAAAAAAAACAACGTTTTAAACTTGCATAAAAGCAGATATATTTAAGCACCTAGTAAGTGCACCATTCACTCCCTAGTAACTTTAAAACCTAGTAAGTCACTTAACCAATTCAAAACCTTAGTATCTTTTACAACCATTAGCATTTTTCCAATATTACGTTTATGTGCTCTCCTGTAAAATTTCATTTTAAGTCCTTACTAGGTTTTGAAATGGGGCAGCCGATCTGTTTTCTTTTGACTTATTTAAATATCGATTCCCAAAAGTATTAAATATATCAAAATATAAAATAAATATTAATGTTAGTTATTAATTAATCTTCTTCTTCTTCTTCTTCTTCTATCTTCTTCTTCTTCTTCTTCTTCTTCTTCGAGTATTCTATTCTATTCTATCCTGTGAAACTTACACATTAAAATAGATTTTTTTAAACTGATATTTCAAGACTTATATCAATTTATTTTTTGTTTTATAATGTTTAAATATTGATGCCTATCACGTCTGCGGAGTTTGGCTAGCTAGTTTAATTTGACCCTGTATATATTTCCTTAACTAAAATAAAATAATTACCCATTCTTCTAGCTATTATCCATTCAACATCAATAGACATACATCATTCAAATACAAAACCTAATAGACTACAGATGCAATTAAAAAACACGAAGCAAGAGCAGCCCCTATTCGAGGGTGCATAGTCCATCGATACAGCAAATCTTCGGCTCAGCAGCCAATCCGTTTAGCGCGTAATAAATCACCCTGCAACACCCCAACCAACACTGTTTCAAACTACGGAATAAGTGATTCGAGTAGAAACGAAAATCATGTAGGTATTCGACGTTCGCAATTTAGTTTCTAAAAATGTAAACAAATAATGGCATGTGTATTTGGATAAATAACTAACTACTCATGAGGTTCAATTTACGCTACTGGTTCGACTTTTATTATTTTTTCAATAGTACTAGTCATACTAAAGTCAACTAAATTTGTGTAAATTTAGTTGATGTTATTTCCAAATATATTTCTTTACGTGGAAATAATATAAATTAAAAAACCCGGCCAAGTGCGAGTCGAACTCGCACACGAAGGGTCCCGTACCACAAGACAAAAAATTTCGAAAAAGAGTTTTGGCCTGGAAACCCCTATCATTTTTAACTTTATTTTTATTCTTTGTTGCTAAAGCGGAAATACAAATACACACTATGTCAAATTTTAACTGTCTACCTATTGCAGTTGATGAGATACAGCCTTCTGACAGACAGACGGATGGACGGATTTTAGGTATCTCATATGAAATCGAAATATAAAAAAAAAACGTTACGTGATGTACGCTGCAGTTGCAGGAGTGCAACATCGCTTGATGATAATCCTGATTGTGTTGAACGTAACTTACGCCCCGAAAATGTAGGCAATTATAATGTTTTCGGAGTTTTAGTCTATGAACGTACCCATTACCAGGAGTAACCGTGCATTTGCCCCTCTGGGGTACGTCAGATGTGCAGGGTACAATTTGATTACGTCATTACCCCATACTGGGGGACCCAATGTCGTATCAACGATATTGTTAATAAACTCGTCACAAAATTATTTATTGTTATTATTCCCTTCTGGTTTAAGGGTAACAATTTTCCTTAATCACGATTTTTAATTAGCATTTGTTATGAAGGTGTTTTTTTTTTGTTTCCTTTTATTGAGAGAGGAAACTTGAAAGATTAAAGTTGGTTATAATTCTGTAAAATATAGTACAAGGCTTGAATTAATTTTGGCACTCGAAAGAATTCATTGTTTCATTATTTTGAAGTTTAGTGGTGATTTCTGAGACAGTTCTTGTTGTTTTTTTTTAATTACATTATATTAATACTTTATTTATTTATAAGTATACAAATTTGTAAGTATTAGGTTTGTTGAGACTGTTTGTACTGACCGTCACTTGTCCTTAAGGTTCATTAGAAAACCATCGTCAGACAGCATCTGTTTGGCATTAATAAAAATTAATGCTGAAATGAACGTTTTTATCGCAGCCGTGAGACACACGCTATTCGTTGTCAAAACATTTCTATCAGTTTTTATTTTGTTATTTGTATTCTGTGTTTCACGAACTGTGTCCTAATAAACTTTATTCTTGTTTTATTCATAATCTTATTTCCATAAATTGTTTGTTGTTATTTTTGGCCGCAGTTGGAAAAGGTTGGCCTGGGTGTTAAATATTAAGGTAGGTATTTTATGTTTCTTGGTAGTTTTTCCCCATCCTATCATTGTAACTGATTTCTTCATTATCGTCATTTACCGGAGTTATACGTATGCATAAAATACTTTAGGTAGAAAAATAGCTAAAACTGAAAATTGTTCCATGTTTTAACAGTAATTGTTTTGCTCAACCATGAACGTGAGGCCATGTACGTATGTGATTGTATGCATTTATCAAGCCATGCAATTTTCCTGAGACGTGCATAACATTAACGAATCCCGCGGTGAAACTCGTGACTTCACGGTAATGTATGTTCTCTCCGTGCCACTATTGTAACCACATTTACGTATTTTATAACATTGTGTAGCTAAAAACGTGAACTGTACGATATGGTATGGTACTGCAAAGACTAGTACTCGAATCAAGGCTCCTTCAAACAGGCACGACACGACATAAATCGCGCGCGACACAAAGGGACCGGAGTCGCGCAACGAGCGGTGCCTTTGTGTCGCGCGCGATTATGTAAAAAAACAAACAGACGCGACACACGAGTGTCGCGTCTGTTTTCTGGAGGAGCCTTTACGTAACACACTTTCAATTACAATCTAAAAGATTTTGAAGGAATCTGCTAATCCATTGCTTTATAGATTTGAAAAATTCATCTGTTCAACAACGTCAATAACGCAATAAATATTGTTGAACTTTCAAAATGGCTTCGCCATTCTAAGTGTGTTACGCAATTACCCCGCTGTTAGTTCTATGGGTAAAAACAATTTTCCTGCATATTTTCCGAACTCCTGATATTTATTTTACTCGCGAAGCATGATTATTAGGGCGGTATTCGCAGTCTAGTAATATAGGGGTAGTTCTTCAAAAAGTATTCTCCGCGTAACTTTCATGGCGAATATTTTTTTTTAATAATCTACATTTAAATGTACCCACATTTAAGAAGCTGTAAAAATAATACGTATTTTTTTTATTTTATGTAAATCGGTGTATAAACTACTGAGATATTTTATTTTGAAATTTCTGTGCCCATGAAAGTTACGAAAGACGGCACGAAAGTTACAGACGTATTTTCTACAAGCAAAATGTAGTTTCAAATCCTTATTTTTTCTTAAATTTCGAATTTATAAATTGCCATTTTATATTTTTAGTGTTCGATAAATTTTTTTTGTTGTGTATTTTTGTGGTGTACAATAAAGTATATATAAATATAAATAATAAATAAAAGACTTATTTGTTATGAATCAACTTCTATTTGAGATCAACAATTATAGTGTTTTGAGATATTATTAGTTCTCATCACTCCTTATTAACTTAGATTGGTAACAATATGTGTAACAATTGCTTTGCTCCCGGAAATTAAACTTTAAAATTTACAACATAAACATAATTATTACTTACTAATTATTGCTGGCAGATAATGGCCCCGATTCTGTTGTTCACAAACTAAACTAAATTTAAGTTCAGGCATCTTTTTCTTTCTATTTCATTATGAAAAGGACAGAAGATAAATATTAGTTTAGTCCCGTCAAATTAAGATAATCCATAGACAATTTAGACGTGATTAAAAAATTGGCTATTAAAGACACCTTTTTTGAGCTTCACGATAGCATCTGCAGCGTCACAAGTAATCTAAATTTATCATTCAATGGAGATATATAACTTTCGTGGTGCCCTAGCTAACTTTCGTGGACAAATTACCACGAAAGTTGTGCCACGAAAGTTATGAAAATTTCACATTTTTGAGAATTACGATTAAACTTATAGGTAAATAAACAAACAAAGTACTTGAGAATAATCTCGAAGATCTATCTTATTTCTTAATACAAAATGACTTGGAAAATTATAAGCATTATCCTTCAAAATATGTGCATGAAAGTTTTTAGACCAAGGCTACTTGAAAATATTCAAAGAATAAATCGCCTCGTATTTTTTTTGTTTAGAAGCGATGAACGTACGTGTCTCGCCCACTGACGCCGGCATACTTCTGAGCGTCCGCGCAGCTAAAATGTGTAGCGACAAGTTGGCGCTCTTGGAAGATACGTGCAGTTTTGTTGCGCGCTCTCGAAACTAACAAAATCGTGTGACAGAGACATAAAGCTTATTAACTATTGTCACTTAAGAGATAAAATTAATATTCTTTGATAATTATGATGCATAGTTAAATACAATTAATTAGATTTATTACATTATATGCTTATGAATTGAAAACAAAAGTTATCAAAGTTTGCCGTGAGCGCGAACAGAGTGTGACGCGCGAAGAACACCGATTTTGCTCCCGTTTTCGACATTAGATATTTTTTTAAATAAACATTAGAAATAATTTTAGATGTTTAATGTTTAATCTATGTACACATATAAATAAAGATTAATCTGTATTTGGTCCTAAGACTGAATGTTTAATAGGTTACGAATTAAGACCGTGTGACTGCGTTTTGAGGGACCTCGAAGAACTACCCATAGCATTACAGCAGTCATGTTGTTCAGAAAAAAAAAACAGTGTCGTCACTGGTACTAAAGGGCAGCTGCCACGTGGTAACTGACAGCAGAAAGATGACAATGATAGTTTCTAGGTAATAAAAAAATTTTTGGGGGAGAAAAAACTAAGGTATGTGCGGAATTCGTGACCGTGGTGGGCGAGTAATACACAGAAGTGAGTTGTAAATAAGTAACGATTAATTTATTACGATATCAAGTAACTAAAGCTAGCAGTTACACTTGACACGAAAAAGTAAAATTAAATAAGGTTACATGAAATCCACATCTGCCTTTTAAAAGTATAATAAAACACGAGAAATGCAGATGGGTACAATACAAGACAACTGAAAATAACAGAACAATGAACCTTAACTAAAAATAGCAAATGGGTACAATACAAGATAACTAAACAAATAGAACAATGAACCTTAAAAGTAAAGAATCATGAAAGACAATAGTACCTATAACTTAAATCGCTTGCAGCTGTGGGAACGTGGGAAAAACACAAAAATGAAACTTTCTAAAAATTATAACAATAAGTTCCTCTATAAAAATATTACATTCTTAAAACTATGCAAGGGATGGGTACGTAAGACACAGTCCCCACAGTACACCGACCGCACTGTCACGAACTCACGCTATATGATAGCTTTAATCACGTCGGGATGGCGCGGGCGAGTAATACACAGAAGTGAGTTGTAAATAAGTAACGATTAATTTATTACGATATCAAGTAACTAAAGCTAGCAGTTACACTTGACACGAAAAAGTAAAATTAAATAAGGTTACATGAAATCCACATCTGCCTTTTAAAAGTATAATAAAACACGAGAAATGCAGATGGGTACAATACAAGACAACTGAAAATAACAGAACAATGAACCTTAACTAAAAATAGCAAATGGGTACAATACAAGATAACTAAACAAATAGAACAATGAACCTTAAAAGTAAAGAATCATGAAAGACAATAGTACCTATAACTTAAATCGCTTGCAGCTGTGGGAACGTGGGAAAAACACAAAAATGAAACTTTCTAAAAATTATAACAATAAGTTCCTCTATAAAAATATTACATTCTTAAAACTATGCAAGGGATGGGTACGTAAGACACAGTCCCCACAGTACCCCCCTACCAGTGATAAAGATCACGAAACACCTGCCTGATAGTAATCAGGAAATTTAACTCGCCTACCAGAACGGCGAGGAATATGCTTGCCAGGCCAACTTAGGTTCCAGTGAGTCGGAACCGGTTGCCGCATAGTTCACGGTGAGTCGGAACTGTCTGCGAAGATGTCCCCAGTGAGTCGGGGTGGCGTGGGCGCTGCGTTATGCTCCGGTGCGTCGGATGTGGTATAGCGCCGGGTTGAGGCTGGCTGCTGCGTCGACCAGGAGAGGAATTGAGCTCTTCTTGTTGACCGGCCGAAAGTGCAGTGTGCTGTGCCGAGGTTGCTGATGAGGCTGAGGGTGATGACCAGGTATGCGCGGTCGCTGCATGCTGGTGGTCAGGATACCCGTTGAAGCCATGGGAGCTGGCTGGATGGGAATGCGCGTCATCCGCCGCTAGTGACTCCCGCTGGATCGCTCGCCATTTTAACACGTACTTTGATTTAGCACTCGCGAAACTCTTTCCGCACTGTCACGAACTCACGCTATATGATAGCTTTAATCACGTCGGGGTCACCACTGTGCGGAATTCGTGACCGTGGTGGGCGAGTAATACACAGAAGTGAGTTGTAAATAAGTAACGATTAATTTATTACGATATCAAGTAACTAAAGCTAGCAGTTACACTTGACACGAAAAAGTAAAATTAAATAAGGTTACATGAAATCCACATCTGCCTTTTAAAAGTATAATAAAACACGAGAAATGCAGATGGGTACAATACAAGACAACTGAAAATAACAGAACAATGAACCTTAACTAAAAATAGCAAATGGGTACAATACAAGATAACTAAACAAATAGAACAATGAACCTTAAAAGTAAAGAATCATGAAAGACAATAGTACCTATAACTTAAATCGCTTGCAGCTGTGGGAACGTGGGAAAAACACAAAAATGAAACTTTCTAAAAATTATAACAATAAGTTCCTCTATAAAAATATTACATTCTTAAAACTATGCAAGGGATGGGTACGTAAGACACAGTCCCCACAGGTATAATATTTTGCTATAAGTTTATTATTTTATATTCTGTTTGTTTGTTGTCACAACAAGAATGATGTATCCAAGATTTTACAATATTTGAATTTAGAAGATTATACATTGAGTTTCTTGCCCGGTCTTCTCCATAGAGATCGAAAAAATCTATAGCTTTTTAGTAAGATAAGTGACAGGCATTATTTTAACACTAGAAATAGGAACAAATTAGACCAACCGCGTTTACAGATTGTCTAAAGTAAAAACTACTTTATATGGGGTACTGTGTAAAATGTTATAATAAAATACTACTCGATATTCTTCAACTAAATGAGAACAAATTTAAAACAAGCAGTAAACGCACACTATGTAGACAAGCATATTATGTATAATTGGATTGGATGATTATATCGTAGATTAAAATGCTTGACTTAATGTTGGTCCTGCTCCACAGCCCAAGTGCCTGTGGAGCACTAATTAAAATTTAAATATTTAGAAGAGATTTTTTTTGTGATTCTGACCTTACGAACATTATGTTGATTTTTATTTTATTCAATCAACTTTTAATTGTTGAATGCTTCAATATTAAATATCTCTTTCTGTTTGGTAGTAAAATTTTATTCATGCTTTTGAAATAAATTGCTAACTATAGTTTTGTATAATTTAGAAGAAGCATTTTTTAAATTTTGTAAATGTATGAACCATGGATCCATTTATAATCATTTTTTGCCGTTGACTTGAAAGAGCATGGTTCTGGATGGTGGCGCGTGTGTTGGATCTTGATTTAAAAGAGTGACCTTGGAGTTTCTCGCCCGTTCTTCTTCATAGAGATCTAAATTTTGGAATGGGCAACTAGCTTCAACTTTCTGACTAAATGACCGACTATTTAATTTAGACGATTCAAAAGTGCCTATTCTGCCGTGCTAAACGCAAAAGCGGTATCTCAGGAAAAGCTAGTTTCGAGAAAATTGAAGTTTTGTTTTTTATTCTCTCAGTGATTTGAGGTAAAGCTGAGATAGGGAACACTTTTTTAATGACTTTTTTATTAAGATACCGTTATTTGGCTGAGCTCATTGGATGTATATTTCTTTAAGCTATCTGATGCCACAAAAATCAACTTTACAATTTTTTTTTTTGAGATACAGCTTTTGAGCTTAGCACGGCAGTATTAATGGTGTAATTGAAATAAATGCTTTGAGTTTGATCTACGTTTTGGAATGGGCTACGGGAACTTGCTTCAACTTTCTTACTAACCGACCGATTCCTTGCCTGTAAATGGCTTGTTGAAAATCTTTGAGTTTGAATCATTTCACGCTCAAACGATTAAACAGAAATGTGGTCCACTACATTAATAAAAATATATTTGAATAAATGAAAACTAGCGACAGCATGGTGGTTAGACACTTTACATTTGCATATCAATTGCCACATAGCAGTCTCGTGCATGCAGAAATTCCCACAAAAATATGCTAAGCGACCTCTTTATTAAAATCACGTACCTTGTATTTTTAAACCTTTACATTTAGATACAGTCTGTGTTCATGACATCTAAGACGAGTTATTAAAGCGTAAAAAGGTCCTTTCTTTAATCTTTTTTGTATTTCAGTTACTTAAAATATTTTTTTGGCAGTTCATTAACTCTTGACACAATATTAAAAGATTTTTATGTTAGAATCTAAACATTATTTCTTAGAAGACCTTCGTTAAGTCCATTTTAATATTTTTTATTTATAAATTTTTCCTAAACTGTTCGTGTTTTTTTATTTTATCTTTTAATTTGCCAACAAAGTTAGGTTCTCATTCTCAGACACGGATCCCCGAAAAATAGATTGCATAAAACTTTGCAATTCTAGTTTTCCAGAAGTATCATTTCTAATTAATTCTATAGTTTTCGAGAAGAATCCTTTTTTATTTTGATTAAAGTCCTGCCTCAAGAATCGGTAAAAATTGTAACCAAAATTCAACGTCATCAAAAACTTTAATCAAAAATTCTATTACTTGTTAAAATGAGTACTTCTTCATGAAATACGTTCAACAAAAACCTCTGAAATTGTCATAAAAAAATATAATACTTTTCTATTTAGCATGTTTGAAGACTGAATAATAATTATTTTTCTTATTTCAATAAACCAACTAACTGTTTATCAGACAGATACTATGAAAATAAATTGACCTTCAAAGGAAATCCTTATTACGACCTTCCTTTTCATGACTTTGAATTATTCAGGTAATAAAAACAGTCTGTTTCTCTAATATGAGGCATCATTTATATCTATTAGGAAGATTGACACTCCCCGTGATCCAAGGGCTGGCTTTTACTATGGCTAGAGCTTAAGTATTGCCATACAATACTCGTACAACGTGGCAATACCGCTAGTCTCTTGGGTACATTGTTAGACGACAGGGACGCGATGGAATTTTTCGACGCCATACTTTAATTTGTTGATAGTTTTAGTTAGGTTAGGACAGGGATGGGGAAACTTTTTCCTTCGCGTGACAATATTAACTAACGAAATATATGGCGGGCCAAGTTGTTGCATTTTGGCTATAAAAATATTGATATGTATTTTCTGAAAGTCTAATTTATTGTGCAATATTACAAAATAACTATTGAATTAAGAAAGAAATTACAAAAAATGCAATTAACTTAAACTTTTAAGTTAACTGCGAAGTAGAAGGTTGAGAAGCGCTGGTCTTTGTGGGGACATGGACACATTTATTGTCTCTGGGTACGGTCTTACCAATTCTCCTTTCTAACAATACGAAAACTTCACTTGATTTTTGTTTGATGGTCGCGGGCCGGATTTTAACGCTTCGCGGGCCGGAGGTGGCCCGCGGGCCGTAGTTTCCCCATCCCTGGGTTATGATATTACGTTTTTTTTATAGTTTGTTAGTTTATTTATGGCTGATTTTTCAACAGTCAGATAACTTTTTTGCGGAGAATAATAATTATGACAGCTTGACATATTTTCTATACAAAAGCTGTTTAATAGCCATATTTATTCTTCAGTTGAACCCCCTTACTAATACACGATGTATCAAACGAGCGTCTGTATAGTTACACGCTTTGTCTTCTTCTTTCGAAAGTCAAATTACTGACGACTGAATGAGAGAAATCGGAGTCAACTATTCATCTGATATAATACGCTTATTAGTAAGGGGGACACTCTTAAAACTGAAGTTTAAATATGGCTGTTTGTAGCTCTTCCTTATTTTTGAGCTTTTATTTTGTACACATCTGTCTGAGTATTGAAAAATCAGCCCTTAATATTAGAAGTTTATCCAGTGTATATGTTTATCCTCGTAAATAAATGCAGATTTTAAGAAGACAAAGTTACGGAAGGTTGGTAAAGGCGTTTTGAATTTTGTTTTGTCACTGTCCTAATCAATCTTGTAATGAAATTGACAAAGGACATGATCCAGCCAATAGAGGGCCATGTTACTGTCTATTTAAAATCGGGCACGCAGATTTTAGAAGCTAAAATTAAAGGGTTCTTACGCGAAATTCATATTGTTTTAACTAAAATTGTGATCAGTCGTTAAATAAAAAAAAATCCTACGCTGATTCCAAAACCATTTTGAGCTTTTAGGTTTCATAACCTTATTTTTCTATTTTTAGCGCTTAAAATTATAAGATGGAGTTGGAAACGTCAAAAAGTAAGCAGATTGGGAATATGTGCCTCCCATGAAAAAAAAATCAAGTCATATGTATAATCTCAACTTTAGGGAAAACCATAATGATAATGCAGTCATGCGAAAATTTAATTGATTCAAACCAAACGTTAAAAATAAATTCACTCAATAAATGTAAACTCCGAGTTCTGAATGATCGTTAATCAATATAATGATAGCTTAAAAAAATCCATTCCCTTTAAATCATTATAAAATCATTAGAATTATTTTGAAATTACTAATGGTGGAAACTTAACAACTGTAGATACTTCTTGATTGGTTCGATAATAGTTTTGAAAGAAATCATTCACAGTCGTGCACACCACTAAGTACAGACGCCAGCACATCAAGCTACTACAAACTGTCAAATTTCTTTAATAGATTTTCGACTTTATCGCTAAAGCGTAAGGTTCAAAGTTAATTGGGAAAATTTGACAGTTTCGGGTAGCTTCATGTGCTGGCGTCTGTACATAGTAGATACCTAGAAACTATCTGTCTTCACTCGACAAAAGTACTAAACTCGCATATCTATCGACAAGTAAGGACATATTAATATATACAAAATTAGTAACTTTAATCGAGTTAGGTACTAATTTCATAATCGATCAGTTTCTGATGTCAAGCAAAAAACGTCTTTAGGATTTTAGTTATTGTGCTATACGTGGTAAAAATATTAAACTCGTCAGTCAACTTTTGAAATAGAATTTGCAATATTTATTTAAAATGAATGACTGCTTGGAAAACCAAAAAAATAAAATTAGTTGCTTAACACATTGAAGGACACTGAACGAGACACAATAGAAATTTTATTGTTATTACGTCGAGGGGCGTTAAGTATCCCGCAAAGTGTTATAATTTATAATAACTAAATCCATAAATTAAAAAAAAATCCCCCCCCCCCTTCACCCCGAATTACCCCCCCCCCTGAATTACCTGAAAAAAACTTACATACCGAATAAACAAATATATAAACATAATTTTCATAATTAAAACATAATGCTTGTTTTCCCTGAATGGCTAGGCAAAATCCCACAAACTAGGTGTTTATTAAAAAAATTACATAATTTGGTAATTAGATACCTACATACTTTAGCTACAACATCGCTTCACTCTCGCATATTATATTTGCTGTGACTGATATAGGATCAAAGTTAACGTATTTAATTTGGAAATCTAGATAATTCACAAAGTTATTTAAGGCGCTGCCCAAAGTTGGACACCATAATAAAATACTCAGTGTAATACTTGGCCAGACGAGCAGCGCGGAGCAGGTAGCGGCGCGGGTGCGGGATCGCGCGCCATCTGCCTGTCTAAAGTCGAGCGCGGCTTCGTTCTAAGTTTTGTTGTGTCCAGTGTTTGTCAAAATATAATATGGATGAAGAAGACTTATTTTTATTAGAAGAATGCTCGAACTAGTTTTAGAACCACGGTCACCGCGCAGGCCGCCCGCACACTGACTTCGGCCACTTGTATGAACGAGCTATGGTGTGAGTTACCCGCGCGCTCCCCACGCCAAGCAGCCCGCGACGCTCACTGCGCCTGCGTGCCCACTGTGGGCGCTCAAATGAAGCTCTTATGTTTGAGTAAACCGCACAGCGCCCGCCCCGCGCCCGTGTTTGCAGTCTGGCCAAGAACTCAGTTTTGTGTCGCACAGTTAGGCGAATTGGTACATATTAGAAGTCACAAAAAATTGAGAGTATTGTCAAATGTTCAAAGAAAATAATTATTTAATAGTAGTTTATAAAACTGTTGCATAATGAGGGGTATTAAACACGAGTGTGTGTTTACAAACCGAGCGGAGCGAGGTTTGTAATAGTATCACACGAGTGTTTAATACCTTATTATGTGCAGTTTTATACAACTTTTTATCTACTTTCATACATTGAGATTGAATATACTAAATAAAAGATCAAAGTTCAAAAAGTAAGACATACCTTACTGCTTATGATAATTATTGTAGTTTTGTATGAGTCATTTCCGTCGCCGCATCTAAAATATCGGGCGGAGTCAAATTTCCTTCACATTCACTGGTATCAGACATTTTCAAGCAATAATAAAATAAAACACTAAATTCAGAAAAAACGTAAAAATGGCGCCAAAAACCCAGCTCTTCACCGCACTTTAGCGCAACCACAGATAAGTAAAATTTACACACCAAAACTTCACGCTCCCGTATATATGTAAAGCCCCATCCACACGCTGGCTGTTTGTCACAAACACCGCAAACAGCAAACAAATTGCCAAACATCCTTTGATCTGGCAAGAAAAACCGACACCGATGCCGAACACTGCCCAACACAAACACAAACAGGCAAACAACGACAAACACCCATCCACATGTCCGTGTTTGCTGTTGGCTGTTTGCCATTGTTTGTCAAGCATGTGGATGGGGCTTAACGAGTTCGATTAAAAAAAGTTATGCATTCTCCTTAGTGATTTAACTTCTTGGTTAACCTGTATCGTAATGGAAAAAAAATTATTTTATAACATTATTTTGTTCGAGAAATAGTGTTATAATGAAATTTTTTTTTTCTATTTCGGTATTGTGTTTATAAAGTATGTCAATATAAACTCGTTTAAAATTTTATAATTAGAATTTTACGACATGAAAGTAGATAAAAATATTTATAAAACATTCGTAAAACAGAGCTAAAAAATATTTTTGGTCGCATAGTTCTCGAAATTTTAATAAACTAAAGAACTACCTTAAAATATTCTAATGAGATGTGCATTTATTTTTTAATTTAATTAAAACTGCAAAATATCTCATATTTTGGTGGTCATCCGATTCAACTAACATCAAACGCATCGCCTGTTTTAAACCGTATTTGTTACCGAGATGCGATATTGTCAATTTCCAAAAAAATTGCTTTTTACCGTTTCTACTTCAACCCGAATTATCCTGCTAAACTTCTTTTAACGTTAAAAATTAAACAAGACTCTTATTTATCCAACTTTTTTTATCGTGTTTGCTTTACATCACGATCTAGAAGTACAAAAAAAAACTGATGGGGGTAATTAGCTTAGTGGTCGTTTACAGATCGTTCGAGAAAACAAGCTCAGTATATAAAGGTTTCACATTTCTTCGTGAACTCCGCTGTCTAATTTATTTACCTAAGGTACATTCTTAGGTAGTTGTTCCTTTCTCAAGGGTTGATTTGTAAATGGAAAAGTTGCTTCAGCGGTTTTGCTTGAACGATTTCTTTTTACTGTCTTAAGATTTTTGGAGGCAGCTGTGAACCTTAGCCATTTCACCATCGACCTGAACTTGGTGTCAGATACTTTTTTGATAAAAGTGGTGAAAACGGGAAAAAAAATTGTGATCACTATATATACTACATCCTAATTCCATGTCCATCACTTACCTTTTTTTATGACAATCCGAGATTTATAAATGTCCGTTTTAGAAACGATGACAAAAGACTACAAAGACGTAGTTTGATCAAAATAAGAAACCTTTTATATCGAGAAAACGTAGGCAGGACCACTTTATCGTAATACTATCGGAAGAAATATGGTTCATTACACATCACACAAGTTTTATTGCCAAAAAACCTAGTCTTAGAGAATATTGTTTTATATATTTCGTTTTTGGGACAAGCTTGATGCGGGTTTCTAAGGTTCGATAAAAGCAAAATCGTTCTTTAACTAAGTGTTCAGTAACACATTATGTCAAATGTCATCGACTGAGAAGAATGTATGTAATACTCGCTAACGTTATATATAACGTAATACAGCTCAATACTGGAGTAGTAGGAAGGGTAATCAAAATTAACGGTATTACAACTGGTAGTAAGATTGGTAGTAACTAGGCAACAAAGGAAGATATCAAATGTAATCCTACAAAACCATCAACATTATCAGGTCTTTTCCATTGAATACTTGAGAAACATACCTTTATAGAATAACTAGCTTTTACCAGCTGCTTCACCCGCTTGGAGGTCAGAAATTATCTCACGTGAACGTACTGCCGGGATAAAAAAGTATCTAATGTCCTAACCTAGGCTTAGGTATACTCGTGTGCCAAATTACATCCAAATCGCTCAGTCAAGCGTAAAAATGTAACATACAGACAGTTATTTTCACATTTATAATATTAGTATGGATTTAACTTAATTATTTTTGAAGTGAAAACTTCTTTAGCCGCTTTGGGCATTCTTTGAGATGGGAAAAAACCACTGAGCTCGCGACACTGTTACCGTAACCGACACCGCGTGTGTTTTGTTTATAAGACGATTAAAAATATACACACATCAATGTTCAAGTTTTCACTTCTGTTAGCGCTCCCGGAGTACCACTGTTTTTTTCTAGTAACTTTCGTACTTCACAATAACAAACATAGCTACATAGATACAGACACCCTCCATTAGCCTTACCACCCTGGAATAGAAAGACTACGTCTATTACTCTCGAAGTAACAGAGCTGGCCTCTTAAGTTTCCGTTCGGCCACATTTAACACAACATCTTTATATGCCTTTACGAGTGTAGGTCACAGCACTACTGCTATGTAGGTAACTGTTTACCTGTCAGGAGATAAGCAGAGACGTAGATACTGATTTTTGGGTCTGTATTCTAGAATAAATTTTGATATCCATCTCAATACAATGTAGGTAGGTAATGTGTCAGTTTTGACTCAAAATCATTCTTATGCTTTATTTTTAGAAACCAACGAATATTTGGAAGTTTGGTAATGGTACTTGGAATCGAAACGCTCAAAACCGCAAAAATGTAGATATCTAAGCACATTCATACATCTTAAAATCGTAATTGGCTGCTAGCATAATTACGTCTGGACAATGTTACAGTAGGAAGTATTTCACAATAATTAGTGAGCACGGTGTTTGATGATCAAAAGATTCTGAGCAAAAAGTGTCGATTTAACTAACCTAACCTAATCGTATTTTTTTTTTGCTGTCCGAGTGGAAATCCTCACGGATGTCCACCACCCTAGGGTGGGCAGAGGGGTCTGTCAGACTCTTATCCTCTCACACGTTTTCCCGCTTACGTCGACACACCCCACGCGTCGGAGTAGTTGAATGGACGCAGTGAAGTCATTGTTTTCAGAATGACAATTACAATAGAACAATGACAATACTTGTGTAGGTACACTTGGTGTACCGGTGACATTTTGAGCACTTTCTCTTATGTACACTTGACGCAAGCGTCAAGTGTAGTGGTTTTAGTCAATAACCCCAAGGGGTTATTGACTAAAACCACCCGGTGTTCCCTTGTACACCTGCATAGTAAACTTAACCTAACTATCATCAAGCTCTGTACCTACAAACTTGTGTCTACCTATAAAAACCATAAACTTTCCAATCGACACAGAATTTTACTTTAATTTCCATGTTAACCTCATTCACCCTACACCAATACCTGATACACAGACGAGCTTTGTATCACTTCAACCGCTCATTTACTCCGCTGATGAGGGAATTAACGTCTGATGGTAGACGTTCCATCTGTCTCGCAATGATCGCTGTGTTCATTACACGAATATGGACCCCGCAACCTGATATATGGCTCTCATTGTCGCGAACTAACAACAGTCCATTCTGGATAACGGCCCGCTTTACTGACCTCATGCATCCGGGTTGGTATGGCCAGCATTCATATTGAAAACGGGATTCGGATAATATAGCTTCTTTCGGTTATTGACAGCCAATTTTGGAGCCAATAATGTGATTTCTGAGGTTATGAGGTCGAAAATGAGAATTGGTTTGCTGGAATTAGGTATGTTTTTTGGGTTGTATGATTTTGAGTGGTTTTAGTTGTCCGTAATGATTAGAACGTGAACTTATCAACATTCAGAATTTCATTTTGTTATGTAAGTATTGACATTCTTAATAGATGATAACTATCTTATTTGTTCACTAGCTTCTGCCCGCGACTTCGTCCGCGTGAAATTTCTTGTTACTCCGACCCACCCCGTCGCATCGCATCGCCTGCCCGCGCTATTACTTCGTTTTAGCTTAGCGTTCTTTCTGACTTTTTTTTCTTTTTGCTCGGCTCCTAAAGGTCATAGCGTGATGTTAAATAGCCTATAGCTTTCCTCAAGAATTGGGCTATCAAATGCAAAAAGAATTTTTCAAATCTGACTGGTAGTTCCAGAGATTAGCGCGTTCAACCAAACAAACAAACAAACAAACTCTTCAGCTTTATAATATTAAGTATACGAGTAGATAAAGGCACGACGTATATAATATAACATCGGCTTTTCCTGCATATGAACTTTCAGAATTTAATATTATTAGGTATTGAAATTCGGAATAGATGAACCCTATATTCTTCTCTCATAAAAACATGTAGTATACTCGTACAAGAATATTTTTTTTAAAGAAAATTTATTTTAATAATCTCTTAACTATTAACACTAGGTACCAAATTAAAAGACTAACTAACTAACTATATAAAGAAATTATAAAGACGTCGTATTTAGGCGTCGAAGTACTCGTCCGCATCGCTATCATCCGGAAAGAATATTTTATTCTGTGCTAGAACATGTTAGTAGCAGGGTTGGTTGTCCGAGCAAACATTGTATGTAAAACTAGTACACATTCCACTCGTATTTAAATGAACCTTCATCGGTTAGCCAGCAGGTTGGTTTCTGGAATTATCAAAATGCTCAGCATAGGTACCTTATAGTCCTCCTCATCGATTTGGATAAAGGCTCCTACAAACAGGCGCGATGCGCGACGTGAATCGCGCGCGACACAAAGGCACCGCCACGCACCGCTCGTTGCGCGACTTACGGTGCCTTTCAGTCCCGCGCGATTCGCGTCGGGCCTGTTTGAGGAGCCTTAACGGCGACCCTTTAAAATTATTATTATTTCCTAGCGTGTGCCCTAATGTGACTCGCCAGACCGAATTTAGTTATAATAAATACTTGATCGCGACTAATACAATAGAGTTGGCTGGCAGATTTAAACGTATAGATAGGTATAGAAGGGATCTCTACGTATTTGGCGTTTTCCGGTTAGTATATCGAGGCGCTTTTTTTCGACCTTACCTATAACTGAAGCCAAAGCCGAAACATTCAATTCCATAATAATTAATTGGCCTCAAAACATTTTTAAATTAATAAAGCTATTTGCGTTACTTTATGCAGCTTAAACATCCGCGGAATCAGAATATTTCAGTGCTGTATTGGTTTGAAGTGCTAACAATGTGCACTGTTTTTGAATTGCAAATTGTTTGTTTGGCAATAACCTTTGGCAATAACCAAATTAATATGGAATGTATCTACACAAATATGTACTTGAACGCTGGAATAGAATAGAATACTCTTTATTATGTACACCATATAAATAATAGACATAAATATAGAAACTACAAAGGGTGACACAATGGGCGGTCTTATCGCTAAGAGCGATCTTTTAAAGACAACCTTTGGATGGATTTAAAAAGGGGAAGGACAGACAAATACTGTAGGTAGTCCGTAGTGTAATATTTACATAATACAATAAACACATACATACATAAAGTATATTATACTAATCTAAATAAATATATACATATAATAATAAACATGAAACAGGAGCTAAGAAAATATAATGATGATGTTTAAGGAGACAGGAAGTGCTTTTTTACCATAATATTTATTGACTTATTTTTATTAAATTATTTATGCATTTAATGAAGCATGATTCTTATTATGATACCTATAGGAATTTATGTTGAGCATTACTTAGTGATGAAGTAGGTACATATTTTTATTTTGGTGATTTTCATCAACAGGTTTCTACTTAGGTAATTTCCCTCAATAGAATAGAATAAAATACTCAATCAAACCGACAAAAAAAAAACCCTCAATCTATATTAGGTGGGTGTACCTACCCTCTGCCTACCCTTTCGGGGAATTACAGGCGTGATGTATGTTATTAGGTACGTAGTTCCCTATTTTATGTCACAATTATCAGTCTATAATGTTCACACTGCTGGGACACAAGCCTCCTCTCTGTAAGAAAGAGTGGGCCGTAATCCACCACGCGGGCCCAGTGCGGGTTGGTAGATGTCACATGTCTTAAAATTTTTCGTTCTAGGACATGCCGTTTCCTCACGATGTTATCCTTCACTATTTTGAGAGCAGTGGTGATAAAATTATTTACACAAAATAAAGCGTCTAGCTGGGTTTGAACCCATGACCTGCACCTCGTAAGTCGGGGCCGTTACCACTGGGCCACCACTCCTATTTTATGTATCCTCTGTCTATCCTTCTGGGAATAAAGGCGTGAAGTTTCAAAACTTAACGCACTTGTATCCCTATTAGTAGGTAGATATATCAAAAGGAAGGTCCCTAATTTTGGGTCAACACAACCCACAAACAATAAATCAGGAAATCCCGCAGAAACGGGTAGATTTGGAGGCATTAGTTTAAAACGCGGCTGTAGTGCAACAACAAAGAATGACAAAACAGGAACAATGACCGAGCCAGCCTAATGAGTTTGTCGCTGAAATAACGTCTGAAAGAGATTAGTTCAGTTTTGAGTGTTACTCTCCCACTTTTCAGCTTCATACCCCTATTGAGAACAGTGGTGGCCCAATAGTAACGGCCGCTACTTACGTGTTGTAGGTCATAGGTTCGAACCCAGACAATCACTTTACTTTGTGTAAATTATTATATCACCACTGCTCTCAAAACGGTAAAGGAAAACATCGTGACGAAACCGGCATGTCCTAGAACCAAAAATTCGAAGACATGTGACATCTAGCAACCCGCACTGAGCCCGTGTGATGGATTACGGCCCACTTCCTCTCACCAAAAAGAGGCCTGTGTCCCGACAGTGGAAACAGTAGGTATAGGTTGATTATGCTAATCAAACTGAGGGAATGACGGGTCACATCGGTTGCAAAACTTTTGTATAAATCCTCATAAGCTAATCGGAAAATTTATACTTTTTACATTACGAGGTAGTAGGTACCTACTTGCTTATAAACTTCCCTAGCAATTTGGAAATTCAATAGGTATATCTAAATCGAACTAAACTGAGAAAGAGAATCGGCACTTTATGAACGCCAAAACAGTCAAAAGTTACAAAAGATCGAGCTTCTAAAACTAATTTCTCACCACTTCAAAGTGGTTGAGCTGTATCAAACAATCTGCTCTGTAGCCTGCAAGACACTTAAAGTATCTCATGCCTTAATGTGACAAGGCATGAGATACTTTAAGCCTTTCAGTACTTAGTTAATGTATCTCAATATCTGTATTATTCAAAGTCGCAAACAAATGAGATTGAACATGCAAATCCAGACGAGAATAAGCTACCCCATGAAATCTCCAGAGTGTCGTTTGAAGCGAATAAGAAATTGTGTAAAAGTATTAAACGATGGACTACCTCTATGTCTATGTAACTATAGACAACATAAACGCTACTTTGGAACCTTTTTAAGGTGACGGGTCCATTATTTTAGAATGATTTATGTAACTACATACAGATGACAAATATGTATTTATTCGCAAGTAATACCATCAAAAGAATGAATCAATTTGTTTGAATCTCCCCTCAGTCCTAGGGTTTACCATCAAGCTATTTCAACGAGGGATCGAATGGGATTTTCTTTTGCCTTGCGGCTTGATGTATTGTATTGATTTTGTATTGTACCAGAGGTCTTCCGGGAATTCCGTCCCGTTGTGCGAAAACTCTACTGCACAAAACAAAAATGTTCCCTTTCACTTTCTCACAATAATGAAAATAAAACAAACTTTCTATGAACCTTAAATAGGTCAAACTTTTTGTCTGGGTCTCTGTTTTCTATTGGATTCAATATTTTATGTTCTAAATGTTTATTATTTGCCCGAAAAACATTTTCGTCGCTGCTGACTACACCATTTACTCGTTTATATTTTATTTTGTTTACACTATCTGAATTTATCTTTGATTAAAATCTGGGTTAGGCCTGGCAATTTGAATAAATTTATACAAAGTAAACGGTATCGAAATAGAGAATCTCATTGAAAACACAAAAGGATAAACGTTAGGGTGCCATTATCGATCGAGATCACATGGAAAATAAGTTTTACTACCATGTGGCGAACCTAATCGAATTTTCTAAACTCCGTTTTAAATTGGCAATCACAATTACGGTTAGGGCAAACCAATATTTATAGGTAGACAAAGTTCGATTTTGAATTTAATCTTTAGGGGCTTAGATGGATCAAGTATCTCGAATTACAATTATAGTTGGCAATTCCTTTAAATAATGTATTTCCGATATAAATGTCCCTTGAGATCATCGTTCAATGGAAATTTCGATGGTGCTTGTGGTTCTAATAGGCACATTCTTGACAATAGCAACAGTTTTAGTGGCAGTAACCTAGAAAACAATTCGGCTTCCGAAACTCTCGTTCTCGCGATGAAACGCGTGTAGAATACAATCTTAACACTACACAATTATTTCCTTATTACTCATCCCAACTTAGTAGTCACGTTTCATTCAAGTTATTGTTTTTTACCCTACTTATTTCCGACCAAAACAATGTTATTAACTTTAGTAGGCCGATTCAGAGCCTATTTCGAAGTCTTTAAGGCGAAAGCTAGGGTAGCTCGCGAAATTCAATATTTTTTACGTTTTTTGCAATTTGCTGGTCAGTATTAAGTTGTACGTTAATTAAAATACGATTTGCGACCGTAACAAATATGTATTTACAGAATTATAATCATTAAAGTCATCAATACAACTCTCTAAGTAATCCTACTGAATGACTATTTCATGAAATCTTGACATTTTAGGATTATACTCACTTAGCAAGTTGTATTACTGATTCTAATGATTATGATTATGTAAATACATATTTGTTACGGCCGCGATTCATATTTTGATTGACATACAACTTAATACTGACCAGCAAATTGCAGAAAATATAAGAAAATTTGAATTTCGCGGGCTACCCTAGCGCTTCCCCCTTAATTAAAAAACACTCGTCATCCTCAACTGAAAAACACTTCTTCGTTCCAAGTTTAAGGTCAAAATAAGCTAATTAAATTTCAAGTAGGTACCTATCGATTTCAAACTTCTTCGCTCCTCCTAAATCCTTCAACTTGTTTTTCGAAAAGTATTTACGTCACGTTACTCGAGGTCTACGTTCATTATGGATCGTTGAAAGCCCCCGCTGTGATAGATGACCTGTTCAACGCGAATAATGATCCATTCAAGCTACTTTGGAAGCCATTTACCTTTGGTAGTCCACTATACCTAATTACGGAACGGATGGACATGATTGAGGGTGTTGATACGATTCGGGACATCAAAAGGGATTGGGAGGAAGTAGGTGCCTACATTATGGAAAATTAAGCACCTTCTGTTGAATCAGAATATGAATTTGCGAAATTTTTATTGTAAGTATGCAATTTGTGGAACAATTGATATGTTGATGGTTGAATGAGCAGTACCTAATAAAGATCTTCGTGATGAACTCTTTGAACAGTGATTACCTATTGAAAAGTTTATTATTTATTTGGCAATAAAATTGTCTGCTCCTTTAAGTAAGTACCTTCTTGAAAATGTGTTACGATTTTTTCATTATCGAGTTGCTATCCCAACCAAGGCCACATATAAATTTATACGCAGGTAGGTAAGTACATTCATATTCATTAGTTCATTACCTTGGAGTAACGTAGTTGTCTTTCGGAATTAGATCGCCTGGTCTTATCTTGTTTTCGTTAATTCGTTTTTATCCGAAGTTTTTGGCCATGAAGTAAAATAAAACTTGGCTATAGTATATTTTCCAATAATCCTCTCGAAAAAGGGGAAAAGTACAGATGACAAAAATATGACTATTTTTTCACCAGACTCATCGGTGACTAGTCACCTGTAGATTAACCTACATTAAATATTGGCAGAAGTTGAAAACTGATCTCAGGATTTTCGGAACCCAAACTAAAGTAAATATACTGGTTTTTATTATGTTTAAATATTGCATATGTGACGATAGTAACAGTTTTTCAAAATGTTTACAAAATTACTACTATAAATTAAAACCACAAAAAATGAATATAATAATTCTACTATCCTATCCTACTAATATTATAAATGTGAAAGTCTGTGAAGATGTTTGGATGTTTACTCAATCACGCGTAAACCGTTGAACAGATTTGGATGAAAATTCGCACATAGATAGACCATTTCCTGGATTAACACATTTTTATCTCGATATTCCCACGGGATCGAAAATTACGCGGGTGAAACCGCGGTACACTGCTAGTATAATATAAAACGTTTATTCTCTCTACACTAGTTATGAACTTAATGCTAAACTTTGACAGTAGTGCACGAAAGAGGAGCTAACTTCGTGAGAGACTGGTGCCTGAGGTAGGCTTATACAAAAACCTGTATTACATACAGGTCACCTGAAATTGCAATACCCCAACCTCAAAACACATTTTTCCTCACACTCATAATATGATTAATCTATACTTTCATTACTAACAAGAGGGAGCTGAATGGGCGTGAAAAGTGTGGTGGCTGATTGATGACATGTACCACGAGTCCACGACAAGAGCGCCATAGAAGATAGCCATTCATTCCTGCGCTCTAAAATATTTCACCAATGTTTTCCGAAGTGTCGCGGCTTCGTAACAAATGATGTGCTAACAGATTTTACACACAAACTGTCACAACATTTTTACAGATATATCAATTCGGAAAGCATTTGGCCCCAGCTTTGTTGAAAACATCAGGCAATTTATGCAGGAATAAATCTGTTATGTTTTCTAGACGATTTGCGGCAAAGTTGCCAGAAAAGTTAATTTAATTTGTTTTTCTATCTAAAGTAAGAGTCAATATACCAAGCTTAATACAGACGCCAGTACATCAAGCACCTACAATCTGTCAAATTTCTTTAATGGATTTTCAATTTCATCGCTGAAGTATAAGGTTCAAAATTGATTGGGAAAATTTGACAGTTTCGGGTAGCTTGATGTGTTGGCGTCTGTACATAATACATCATCAGCCTATAATGTTCCCACTGCTGGGACACAGACCTCCTCTCGGTGAGAGGGAATGGGCGTTCATGGCTTATTGATGATGAGGTTTATTCATAGACGTTGCTTAAGCTTATAAGATGTTTAAACATCAAAAATGTATGGTTAAACAGTTGCTAATCATTACTTAACTCTAAGTAACGTTTATAAATAAAGGGGAAGGAAAATAGGATTTGTGTTAATCATTAACAGCTCCCACAAAAATCCCAAGAACAAAGGGCACAAAGACCAAATCGAGGCGATAAACCAAATTAACCAATCGCGTCCAACCACGATACGTTCAAAATCGCAGGTAGCTGTACCCTTATAAATTTAATAAAACCCTTTAATTTAAGTATGTTAGCGAATAATAGCAAGGGTTTAGTGCGACTCCACAATTTAACACGCTCCAATGGGTGAATTGAGTCGTAAAAATAGTGTGAACCCGTCAGCAATCAGAGGCGAGATTAGATGGCGCTTCAGAAACATCGGCCCAGATATTTTCAACGCCTCCGTCGGCTTTACCGATTCAAAGCTCTGCTAACGATGCAAAGGGATATTTGAGAGCCCGCGTGGTGTGTGGATTTCTAATTTTATTTCGAAGCAAATGTATTTATGGGTAGAGAAATATGTGGTGTTAAATTATTATATAGATATAATCTTGGATATTTAATTTATTTAAAGGCATGAATTATCCCGAAACCAATTCTTCCTAAGAAATCATTAATTTAAATCTCTGCAAGATCTAGTAGCATTAAGACTTCCACTCACCGTGAAGTACTGAAATAGGGTCTAAAATTATAGGTATTACGAATATTGAAATCCCGAGAATTCAATATTAACTACGACCTTTAGAAGATCTAAATCAAATGAAGGTATTTGGAGCAAAGATATACCTAATTGTAGTTACATTTACGAGAGCTTTTTCCAAGAGAGATTTTTTCAATGTCGTCGGATATTTTTTATCCCTAGAATAAAATAGTCGTCTGACAGTTTTCGAATGGAAAACATGGTTAAAAATTTAAAATTATTTCTCGGATACAGATAGGTATCTGGCGTTGAAAAAATCAGACCTTAAAGTTCGCAAGGAAACAAGAGATAAACTTTCTGGCAGACTAAGAAGTCTCTAAGTCTGTATCCTAAAATCTAAAAATCACAAACTGGTTCTTAGAGAATGTTCTGTAGGCAATTTTCGCTTCGGAACCATAAATGCAAAGTTATGAATATTACGCTTCAATATTGACGAAGATACGAACGAAAATCGTGAAATATGGTTATTAATGCATAACTCAAAACCAAAATGTGCTGATAGAAATCTTTACAGCTGTAAATTATCTTGGCAATACGCATACTATAGCCTTACATAGTATAAAACAAAGTCGCCTAAATGTCCGTACGCGCATAACTTCTGAATGACTGCACCAAATTGGATATTTATTTTTTTGTTGTGTTTGGTATTGCCAGGACAAGGTTTGTATGAAAGAAAAATATCGGAAATTCGAAAAAATACATCGCACCCGTGCGAAGCTGGGGTGGGCCGCTATTATTATAATAAACTAGCTTCTGCCTGCGACTTCGTCTGCGAGAAATTTTACCCTCCCCCCATTCACTCTCTAGGGGGTGGAATTTCGAAAAACCCTTTCTTAGTGGATACCTACTCTTCACAAAGAACATACCCTCTAAAGTTCATGTCTCTAGGACCAGCGGTTTAGGCTGTACCTTGATATATCAGTCTGTCAGGACTTTTAATTTTATATACGTATACAGACAAATAGATGAAAGTCACTTTTTATGTCCTGAGTGTGACTGCATTTTTCTTCTAAAGTACTCAACAGATTTCGATGCGGTTTTCACCGCCATTTAGATAATTTATTCGGGAAGACTTATGTGTATAATACAGTAATATTAAACTTAAATATGAGGTATAAGATAACTCAATGTATTGTCAAGTCGTAAAAATAATGCGAAGCAGGGGCGGGTTGTTATGGTTTATACGAAAGTATATTACTAGAAAAATGAAAGTAAGTTAGTATATATAAATAAATAATAATAAATAACAGTTCACTAGAAGTTTAGGCTTATTGTTGTGATTGTTTAAACGAATTATTTTCGCCGCTCTCTGTTGCCTAATAATGTTTCTGTTGCCATTTGAGTTTATATTCAATCAGATTAATATTTTATTCGTGTTTTCCTTGCTTGTTTTGCCGTTCAATATGGTAGACACGTAGGCTTTGCATAATAAATTATTATACCTAAGTACCTACTTACTTGAGTTTCGAGATAGTGTGGGCTTTCTCCAGGTCTACCTATGGAGAGGATAGTAGCAAGTAGTGATAACGTACTGATTTCCATTGTGTTAGGTGTTTTAAAAAACATTTTTATCTCCGGAGATTTGCCATAGGCGTAGCATACGAGAGGCATCGGCACTTTTCAATGGAAATCCTGGTGACTTACTGCATACCATAAGGACGGCCAGTACAGTTGTAATCGATAGAAGTTCAAAACCCCCAGCTTTTTCCAGACGGGATGCCCATGACGATTACTGCCCGAAATAAAAATCTACAAAAAACAAAAACGCTATAATATGACAACAACATGCAAACAACAATCACAATATGTACACACACAATCACAATCACACAACACTACAATTACTCACGAACACAACACAACAACACAACAACACCACACAGCAACAACACACACAATAACTACTCACAGTTATATAATGCAGTTACAAAGGTGTATCTTATAATAATTGCTTCAAAATATGTCGCTCGTCGCGACAAAACCTTATAATAACCAAGAAACAAAGTTAAGAACATATTCAGGAAGTTGATCGTATATAAACAAGTTTATAAGGCCCGACATATGATATTATAATAAAGACAAATATCCAATTAATATTGGGAATGCGTACGTATGTGTTATACGCAATATCTCGGAAATTACTTATTTTAATGACTTTCTTCTTTTTTATCTTCCTGGTTTTCGAAGATGTTTTTGTCAGATCAATATTGGTATGAAGTTAATTGGGTGGGGATTAGGTAGGTGGTAAATTATATGGAGTCACCGTTGCATTAAAAATACTAGCGTTTTCCGTATAATATTATGCTGAACCCTTTGTATTTGTCCAGAAAAAAAAAAACAAAGTCTCGAATTCAAAATAGGCTGAAAATCAGAATATATTGAACGTCAAAATTATATAAGACAGTCCCTCTAAGCATGACCTTCACAGAAATATCTATAGTATACTCAAGTTGAATAACGCACTAAAACACCCTTTCATAAAATTGTTAAAACTGCTATAAAATCTGGTTTGGGCCAGAACCCCCACATAGGCCTGATATAAAACATATTGCATAGATACTACATGGCATACCACAATTTATTTATAGGTACACACTATTTCTACGCGACATTAATAGTGTTACAAAATTGACTCTTTAATGTCTCCTAAAATGAGGTGTCACAAGCTCGTTTTTAGGGTTCCATACCCAAAGGGTAAAAACGGGACCCTATTACTAAGGCTCCACTGTCTGGCTGTCTGTCTGTCACCAGGCTGTATCTCATGAACCGTGATAGCTAGACAGTTGAAATTTTCACAGATGATGTATTTCTGTTGCCGCTATAACAAAAAATACTAAAAACAGAATAAAATAAATATTTAAGGGGGGCTCCCATACAACAAACGCGTTTTTTTCTGCGTTTTTGCCTTGTGGTACAGAACCCTTCGTGAGCGAGTCCGACTCGCACTTGGCCAGTTTTTTTTAGATACACTCAGTGACTACGTTTTTTGTTGACATCGTAGAAAAGGCGACATCAATCATTATGTGACAACATTTAGTGCATATTATGTAATGTCACATTATGTCAGCAAAGTTATAAGAAGATTAGCTGACGAAATGAAGTCTGTAGCGGGAA
Source organism: Luperina nickerlii (assembly GCA_963855955.1). NCBI lineage: Eukaryota > Metazoa > Arthropoda > Insecta > Lepidoptera > Noctuidae > Luperina > Luperina nickerlii. The sequence goes on along the minus strand of OY979677.1, from coordinate 9,234,093 downwards.
TTGTTGCATTTTTGCAGTCTTTGCACTGCAAGATGTAGGTATGCGTATATTTTTTTGTTATTTTACTTTCACTGGATATTAATATAAAGTATCTCCATCCTTCTTCATATTTTCAGTAAAATATTTTAACCAAAAGTTTTCAGCATTCAAACTTGATCATCAATAACGTCAATTTAAATTTCTCTGCCCGAGTAAAGGCTCATACACACAGGCGCGACGCGACACGCGACACAAAGGCACCGCTCGTTGCGCGACTTGCGGTGCCTTTGTGTCGCGTGTCGCGTCGCGCCTGTGTGTACGAGCCTTAATTCCTATTCATGACAAGAGGTGTATCTAATTTTTATCAAAGCATAAAATATGAAGCATAATAACGTGGCAGGATAAGGTTTTTTTAAATGATAAAACAGCAAATTAAAAACGCGAGCAGTAATTTTCGACCTTTCTCTGCATTGACATAGAGTTTGAATCACAAAATCTATTATGGGCACAAGCACAAAACTTGTATTTTAAAAGCAAAAGGCACTCGCAAAATTGTGCCTTTTGGAATCCGATGAATAGAATTTAATTGAAATAATAACGTAAAACAGACTAATGTTCAAAGCGTTGCGAGGGCAGTTTTCAGAAACTAATTTTCTGTGAATTTATAACTCATTCATGTACCTATTATGTTTGCTGACGCGGTAAAATTAAACTGTTCTTCTCTGTTCATTTTCTGATACTGGGACATTCAAAGGCCAACCACCTTTACGCTTTGACAGAATCAATAATTGAATACCTACCCATTTCTCGATTCAGCTCAGATTTGAACCTGATTGTAACACAAATAACTCTGTATCTAAAACATGACAATTCAGACTTCTTTTCACTGATTAACGCATTGCTGGACTAACAACCCCCTCAACGTAATAACAATAACTCTTCTATTGTCTCTCGTTTAGTGATGTCCTTCAACCGATTAAACGTATAGTGCGGCAGACGAGAGAATGCTTTCTTGACTATAATTTTCATACAAACGCACACGTGTCAGCTAATTTGATTTTATTAGCTACTAAAATTGTCGCACTGACAGGTGTCTCTCGATGGCCGGTCTGTAGATAGGTATTATAATCTCATTCTAAAACAACTTTAAACTATTACCTACAATCAAATTATGTGAACATTCTAGAGAGTTCATAATTGGTACCGTCAGCTTAATGGTTTCATTTTCATATCTGCATTTTTACGATCGCCACTACGTTTTGCTGACGCGACTCATTTTCATATTTTAGTGCTAAAATAACACAGTATTTTACCATCCTTAATGCTGCTAAAATATCCAATCATAAAAATGGCGGAATTTGTGTGCTATTTGTGTCTAAAATATGATGTAGGTGTACAACTTTTCTTTTCTATGTATAAAAATGTAAAACTACACCTAGGTGGAGGCATTTTATGCTGTTTATTTCATTTCTCAGTATTTTGTTATAGAAAATATTTTGCCATCATTTTCACTTAATCTACAAGTCAAATGTATCTTTTATACAAGTGTATCTTTTATCCGGCTCCAACATTATTCTTGCTAATGATAATGGTGTTTGGACCAAAAGATAAACATTTGTCACGAGAACACGTTACATCACTAGTCTGCCAACGTTAGTTTGCGGCGTAGATCCATCCTTTGGTGCTTCCACCCGATTTCCGGCATTAGTAAGTTGGACGATTCGGGTCTGACGTCATTTATCACACGACCACGATAATTCGTTTCACGATTAAAAAGCCCGAAAGCTTTGTCAGTTTGACACGTTTTACAGGCCTTTAGTGTTTTTTTAAACTTCTACTTAGTAAAGGGTTGGTAATTCATTGATTTAGTCAAGATTGAGGTATTAAATCCTTTCTTTACATAAACTTCTACTACGAACTGCGAATCTTCATAATAATATCTACATTTTTCTTAAACCAACCATATTTGAACGATTTTTTTCTGAATCTCACAACTTCTCCGGAGAAAAAAACCTAAGTCAGCCACCGAATTTAACAATAACAATACTTTATAGGTAATATTTCTACTATTATTACTCTAAAATCTGAGATACATTTAATTTGTGCCGGGCCTGGGGCAATTTTGGCGGATCTCCAAAACGAAACTAATAATACTAATAATACTAATAATACACACAATACTACTACTATACTACTACTACTATATTTATTACTAATAATATCGGGAAAAATCGACCACATTTTTTCATAAAACTTCAAGGCACCAAAAATGAGGCATTTAAACAAATGCTGATTCCAGTAAAACACACATTTCAGTTGAGTATTATTTTTAATAAAAAAATACTAAATCCTTCGTAAACCGGTTGCTTTGGCACATAGCCAGAATAATACTAAGCGGAAAGAAATGAAATAAGTTGGAAGAATTCTGCAGTAGGTACTTGTAACTAGAGCCGACATCTCGGCTATCAAATGTAACAGATTGACAAGCTAACAGTTGACGGTTTCAAAAGCGCCTTCCATTTTGTTTTTGTATCGTAATAAATACTTTTTCACACCACCTGCTCGAAAATGTCAAATTATATGTCAAGCAACCTTAACCTAAAGTGAGTCATTAGTGGCCGGGGGCACAGCCGGTCAATAATGTTGCACTGGATTTCATTATGACCCGCTGGTCAATAATGTGATTTGAATTTGGCAGTATAGTACTAACAAACACCCTTTGGTGCCAGAAAGAGGAAAGCTATTCTCGATACCCTTACTACGCGTGTATGATATTCTCGATTTCTTACAAAATCATAACGACTGCTTCTTCATATCGTTGCCATGTTTTCGAAGACATAATATCGTAAGAATAATTAGATAACTACGAACCATTTTTTAAAAGGAATGGAAGTGCATATAACTAACTAGTTCTAAATATGTTATTCTTACTGTTTGTTTATTTAATAAATACTTTGTTTTTCGTACTATGGCTATTATTTTCTCACAGTAGGTGTAAAAAGTAGAGTATCCTCCTCTGGGCTAAAGATGTTTTTGCCTTGGGCTAGCTTGAATCCCTCGCTGCATTCAGGATTCTTGTATTAACTCCCTCGCTGCGCTCGGGAGTTAAATCCCGAATCCTTCATCGCGCTCGAGATCCAATATGACGCCCGTGACATAAGACACAACTTTAGCCCCTCGGTGCATAATCTACTATTTTCTTTAAATAGCCTAGTATTTTTTTGAATGGTCATTTAACCAGCGTTTTGTCCACCAACATTTTTTTACATATTCCGAACATCTTAGTTTGCTGTTGAATGGCTCTCTGTGGTACATCCCTTTTCTCACTTGACTTCACAACTTATGGGCTCATCAATACGACATTTTATTTCCATCTTTATACCACCATGACAGTACCTTCACAAAAATAATGGTACATTTCCTTTTATTTTCACGCTCATGCTTAATCGTGTGTCCGAAATCACATTGAAGTTATGAAATAGCGTAAGGAAGGGAATCGGAGTGGAAGCATATATCGCTGGTCTAATTTGAATAGGCGGGGAGGGTCAGACCTCTCTCAGTTGACTGAGGGTCGACAATGACACATAAATTACTACTTTATACGTCCGGCCACTCTCTATCTTCGCGCAGCGATGCCAGAAAGCTTTAGAAATATGTAGGTAGGTGAAATTCGGGGAAAAGGGGTAGCGCAATTATTTTGATGAAGCTGAGTTTGTTACTAGGGAAACTCATGAGCAAAAAGTTGGCAATTACGGTCTTTATCAACAGGCAGAAAATTTATTTGGGGTCAATATTTTAGCAGTAACTCCTTTAACAAATTGTTTGTTAGTTTCACAATTAGCATCAACAGTCCGTGTACCCTCCAAACAAATAAGTTGCTTATCATTCTCTCCTACTAAACAATTCAATGTTTGTATATCACTCTATATAAATCTAATAATCGCTATTCTCTACATAAATCGGCCGCCCTGCTCTCTCGATCCTAACTCGTAATTTCAACCATGGCTAGGCTACCGAATTTGGACGAGAAACAATCCTTATATAATCGCTCGGTGCTACATTGTTTTCCAATTGATTTTGGAGTTACCGATTCTCGGTAATAGTATACTTAGCGTGTTTCCGTTTTGATAGACGTGAGCAATTGAGAATGATATTGTGATTTTTGTGAGGGATGTTGCTTTTTATTCGCATCATTTATTTAGGAAAAAAAAATGTTTACGAGGACTATGTGACTTTCCTAGAACAGCTCCAATTCTTATTTACTTTTAAATTATCTGTGGCGTAAAATGGCGGTGCGTCGTCACAACAGCTGATCGGTTGCTGTGGTGCGTACCCCACGGTCAAATGTTGGATTTGGGTGCCATATTTACGGTATTATTTATTAAGTTTTTGATGAAAATGCATAACTTTAGATAAATTTGTGTATAAAACTTCACAAGTCAGTATTAAAATTCGTATGACACTATCATAAAACGAACTTCGTGTTTTAATAACCCAGTAACAGTGTAACAGTTTTATATACCTACTAGTATTTTTTTTACATAACTTACTATTTATTTTTGTCAACAGTAATAAAAAGCAACATGCGGCATCAGACGACGTCGCCGATCATAAAAGTCGGTCCCACCGCGTCGCTAAGAGATGCTGAACCCGACTTCATATTACCCATCGCAAATGTCACTGTGGCCCTAGGCCGGGAAGCTGTGCTGACCTGCTCTGTATCAGACCTGGGAGATTATAAGGTGAGCACTAGTAATAATGCGGTCCAGGGACAAAGGGTTTTGTTTGTATGTCCTTTTCTTTTCCTTACTTTTGAAACTTACACATCACAGGATCTATTTCTCGTTGCGAATAACAGCTTGCTCTGTGACATCGGTAAGGGTAATGCGCTATGGTAGCCCGCAAAATTCAAATATTTTTACGTGTTTTGCAATTTGCAAGTCACTGTTAGGTTGTATGTTGAATAAAATATGATTCGCAACCGTAACAAATATGTGTGTACATAATTACATATAATCATCAAAATTTAACACTCAATTGTTTAAAATTATACCTATTCCTATTGAATTAGTGTGTCATGAAATATCAACCAATAAGATTATATGAACTTTGAGGGTTGTTGATTTCAATGATTATTAAACTGTTAGATTTTATCATAAATACAACAATTTTATCTTTTATAAACGTAACCTATCTATGACTATTGTTGAATGAATAGAGACTCGAAGGTTAAATACAAACTCTCTTATAAATACTCGATTCTACGAACTAACAATACTCATAGCAATATAGGCACCTACCAGAACTGAATTAATTAGGTATTAAGCCAATTTACCGTCAAAGCTCAAGGGGCACTAAAAGCCTGTCTTTTGCAATCAGTGTATCAAAGTTACTTCAAGATCAGGCCAATGGTTTTAGTCCTACCTATGTAGGTACTGTGGAGGTCCAGATGGGAGTTTCACAATATAATTAAAAAGCTTTGACTTGGATAAAATATATTTACGACTTTCCATTATCATGTTATTTCTAGCACTCTCTACTAAAATAATTTAAAAATACCTTATTAAAATATTTCACACTTGCTTGAACGTTCGAATGGAACACACCGGCAATAGGGAATATGCATGATTTTTTTTTATTTAAAAAATTAATCCTCATTCATGTAATAAACAGTTTAGTAAAACTGTTTTTCGGATAACTATGAAATTAAAAAAGATATGGGCCATCGAAGATTTGTTTCTATCTCTTTCTCGCAAAACGAAATTTAACACGGAGTTTATATGGCCGTAGTGACATGTGACGTCACAGTCTATGTCGGATCTCTCTGTCTAATTGGTGTGTAATCAATAGTTTTAAATGCTCATATCGGCCGTGTTTCTTGGCCGATTTTAATTTTAATTTCACTTTTTGTCATCTCTACTACGGTATTTTCATATTTTGTTAATAAATGCCATGAAAAAAATTCATGCATATTCCCTATTATAATCAGCCTGTACTGTTAAAGGTAGGGCTACACAGATAGCCTCTACAGTACAGTCCGGGAAATTAATTGTCTAGCAAATCGGACACCTTGCGTGAATTTGCCGTGTTATAGCCATACCAACCCGTAGTGGGCCCGCGTGGTGGATTACGGCACACTCCCTCTCACCGAGGGGAAGCTTGTGTCCCAGCTGTGAGAATATTATAGGCTGATTATGGTAGCCATTTCATACAACTGTCAAAGAATGACAGGTAAGATTTAGATTTACGGACTATTCAAGTCGGTTGTCAATTTGCCTTACAATTAATTTCTCTGTCTTTACCTATATCAAAATTACATATAAGACGCTGTTTTCGTAAAATGATAGGCAATCACTCAAGAAACAAATGAATTTCAAGCGTGCTGTTCCGTTAATTAAAACAACCCGTATTTACGTCAATTTAAACTTTTCTTCATCAATGTATTTAGACAGTTTAGCTCTCATGACTGTAACACAATATTATAAATGCTTTAAAATTCACAGAAATCTATTTCAACCTAAATAATAGCCAGCGTTGTTGTTACATAATAATATCTACCAAAAACAAATGGGCTCAGTAACAGGACATGCACTTAGTTTACTACGTCCGCCAGGAGGATAGCATGCCCCATGCATTTACTGAACTCGTAATAACCGAAAATAAAAAATGTCTAAATAAAAACATCACGTGCCCCTTATGTAAGTAAACAGTGTCTTGATTATCATAAATGTTATGTCTCGTGCCGTTAAACTGTAATGTCAGTGAAATTCATTGTTACATAAATTGACTAGGTACTAGCCTAAATTGTCCGTATATTCAAATAACGACTGTCATTTTTTGACAGTTTTATGAAATGGCTATAAGGCGGCTAATTGTAGTAGTCTGTTAATTTGTTTAACATTTAATTTCCCGGACGTGTACCTAATTATTGTATCCCCATGAAACCACACTATATTAGTATAGTGAAGACTTACGATGGTATAATAATTTTTCCAAATTCCTACATAAAGAAAACATCTCTTCTCATGCCAACAATCTGAAGTTCAAATTATGACGTAAGCTCCTACAGCATCGTAAAATAGGCATCAACAAAATTCTGACATCTAAGCGCACAATAAAATTAGATATCACGTGTTTTATATGCCCTATTTGTGTTATTAAGTTACCTTTGAGGAGCTTACTAAAGATAATCTTTCTTAAGAGCCCACTTCTTTGACGTTATCAGACCCCACTTGGAAACCAGCGCTTAGCACAGCCAACTTTAAGGTCACTCTGATTATACTTAAGAGGTTTATACCAAACTTGTGCTCTTAAAACTTAAATGAAATATGTTCACTTGAAAATTTAAGCGATGAAGGTAGTTTCGTAACTTATGAAATTAAATTGTGCGGTACAAGACGCTACTATTTCACTCCTAGAAAGTTCTGCGATGCACAAATGTTGGTAAAAATAATATTATTTCTCTAACACATTTCACAAGTAAGTTATGATGGTGTAAGTCAGAACCCAGCAATATGAATGGCCAATCTCTGTTTGTTGAAAAGGAAATTAATGATGTTTCAATCCGAAACACTTAGAAACATTTATCTGTCTGAACTCCATTCATGGTGTGTTTTTGCAGAGCAATAGTGGTCCGTAAATAACCCTCGTTTATCGAGGATCCATTTAGTGTCCTCGCTCATGAAAAACGAGCTCTTTTCCTCTTAGAAGCGATCGATCAATTGCAGTGTCATTTAAACAGAAACGTACGTTTGATCCCCCTGACTCGTCGGATGGGCCTCAACTTTATTTTTATTATGAATCATGAACTCAAATGGCTTTGAGGAATTTTCTGAACTACTCTAAATCGAATTTTTGTATGTAGACGTTACTAATCGAAATAAAATATTTCAAGCTATAATATGTTCGTAACTCATTATAGATCTAAATATGGAACGGAATTTCTGAACCTCATAATATATTTGCACAGAAACTGCGGATAGAAAAACGTATACCAAGACATAGGTAATATATTACACCTATTTTCTTAAGGTACCGAAACGTTTTCGCCACACTGAGCATGAAGGAAATATCGAAGACTCTTCTTCTTCGATGTTGCTGCTGTTTTTTTAATCTTACTTAGTGATCTCGTATTATCCGTGTGGCGCCATATCCCCCTTTGTCACATACGATGTTTCGAAACCATTCATCCAGATCATTGGTTTTGGGTGAATCATAAACGAGGGAGGAAATATATAAGTAAATAAGAGCATTGTCGCGTAATATGTATTTACTATTAGGGACTTGTGCGACTGTGTGTTGTGTCGACAATTCGTCGATATAAAAATATAGTGGCGTCTATTTTTACAATTGCCTGTAGTGTTGACGTTGATATTTTTCCGGGGGAATCATAGTGTTGATAATATTATATCTTCACTTTCTTCTTGTTTTAATTTATCTATCTCTGTAATTATGAATTCTCTTTTGTAACTGTTTTAAAGCAGAAATTAAACTTCTAACCGCACGTTGCAAGAATTTCCTGAACACTATGATGCAGATGCAAATAAAATTGTACAAACTGAAATAAATTCTGATCTTAATGCACAGCTGCATTGTTTCAACTTTCGAAACGCGATTTTCTTCCAGTTTTTCCGCCAATATTTCCTACCTTCATTCCAACCTTGTTATCATAAAATTTTCAGATGTAATGGAACTGAATAAAGGCCCTTTAATTCCCGAGGATAAGAACCTTGTGACTTTAGTAGGTCATAGTAATAACTGTAAGTAAAGCGGTAATTGTAAATCAACGCGGATGTATACTAGTGAATGAGCGCGCAAATTCTGTCGCCTGCCCCAATTTATCCCCAATCCCGGGACCCAGCCTGGTCCCGTGCGCATCCAACCGTCAAATTCATTTGCATTTCAGTGAAGCGTTATCTCATTACGATTTGCTGATTCCTCTTTCTACTCATGAACTCTGTAATAATTCATAAGTCTTTCGTAAAACAGCGTATTTATAAAATTGATGTGACAGTCTCGATACATTTTATGGAATTTATTATCGGTTCTTAAGGCTTGTTGAGGTTTTTAAAGCTTTTTGTTAATAAATGAGCCGTTCTGTTGTGTTATTTACGATGTTAAATTCGTAAATTATGTTAAGGAAGAGGTTTGTGAAATGTTGTTTCTGTTTCACCTTGATGTCAAATTTTATGAGCGTCTGGTTGGAGTGTTTGTAAAATGAGGTCTGTTGGTAAAAAACTTTTTTAACACCCTTGCTCGTAAAGCTGATGTAATTCCACCGGTTTTAAATATGTAAAGAGGGTCATAAAAAACGCGTGTGTTATCAAAGCAAATAGTTAAGTTATAGTCCATACAAATTCCATAACAGTATTATTTGCCATTTCAAATTTGGAACTGATCGCCGCCGCACGACTCCAGCTAGTGAGCAGCGCGCTGTTGCTATTCAAATTTCGAACTAGTCGCCGCGCAGCGCCAGTCAGTAGGCAGCGCTAGCGCGCTGTTAAAATGGCGGGAAAGCAACAGTGTACTTTTTAGCAGAATCTTATGTAGAAGATTCCATCCAAAACAAAGCAAATATAAGTGCCAAAATAACTCGGACAATAAATTTGGAGCCACAAACGAAGAAGTTTTGCCCTGAGCTGCGCCCTCTACTTCTACTGATGATACTTTTTTATTTACCACTAATGACGAATTACAATGCTCTTCTGCCGCCTTTCAAGAAGTTTCGTCGTCTCCAACATTTACCGTAACACAGAACAATGACATTATGAATAGTAATAATAATAATAAAAACATAATTAAAAAACCAACTACAACTACGTATCATTTTAATAATTGTAATTTCACTAACTGTTTCAATAATTAAAAATGAACAAAATATATTTTTTTTTTCTGTTTCCTCGCAAATGTGTTAAAAAACGTCGTACGATATACGTGCGTATTGGTTATAACATGCTCGGCTCAATTACGCCCTCGCCTTCGGCTCGGGCTGAAATTCCGCCTCGCATGTTATAACCATCTTAACGCACTAATATCGTAATGTACTATTTCAACACATTTGCTCGAAAAATGCATTTACAAAGCCTGTATACATTGTTCGAAAGTTAAAAATTACGCACCATACAACGGAACGTGCGGTAAAATAGGTACTCTCACCTAAGTACCTATTTTACCGCACGTTCCGTTGTATAGCACCGTGCGTTTTCTTTACGGTTTTTTTTTTAATTTCCATAAAAAAAAATAAGAATTCCACCAAAGAGTTTTACATTATGAGAATAAACAACCTGACTGATCGAACCTCCTTGGAAGCGCTTTTGTTCAATACGTTGTCTCACTTTAATACTAAAGAATAATGAGACTAAAGATGTAGTTCTAATTTTCACCACGTGCACGTGGCGCCATTTGCAAATTCGCGCCATTTTCATATGAGAAACTTCAAAAATTGTTGCGACTTTCCCACTGTTAAATAAACAAAATAATAATATGAGTTCAACATATTAAGTGTGAAATTAATAATGTCAGTCAGTCAGTTAAGCTTCCAAAGCAGCAAATTTCACAGAATTTAAATAATTGTTCAAATTTTACTATTAATTTCCAAGAGTAGTGACCTATCTGTTTATTTTCTTATTTACTATTAAAAATAGTCAAATGAAAAAGTTTGTTTAATTACATACTGTACTGTTTTCTCGCAAATGTGTTGAAAAACATTGTATGACACACGTGCAGAAATTGGTATTTACAAACTCGTGACTATGGTAAGCCCTCGACTTTGTCTCGGGCTTACATTCGTCTACTCGTTTGTAAAAACCAACTTACCGCACTAGTATCATAAATAACTATTATACATTTCTAGCGCCGTTCTAGTTTTTTGTTTAAATCCTTTAAAACTCTCGTTATTTTGACGGCCTCTGAGTCTAGGAGCTAGTTAAGTAGATGTACCCTCTCCTATTTTTTATCTTTATGCAGCATTAGCCTGACTGCCTCCCATTTTAGACGTTTAGTCTGTGTTCAGAGTTTTAATAAAATACCTACCGTTGCTTTATTTTATCTATATGAAAATAATGATTTAATATCATGCGAATAAGTAGAAAATACAGTGTATCATTGCATATTATCTCCAGCTGTTACATTATAAGCCAGTGTAGCAAAATAGGTCACTGGTTGACGTGCAACAAACTTGCAAGTTATAAACATATAAGTTAGTATGTGTAGCTGATATTACTTTCTGAAGTTAGGTCTTTCCTGTAAAATTGTAAGTACGTATCTTATGCAACGCCACCCAATACCAAATTCAGCGGGATTGTCCGAAAGGGTTACCGCTGGCCCGGAACATAAAGGGCTAAGGAAGGAACACGGGTGGGTTTTAGTCAGTAAGAGTCTGACACTCCCTTCCGCTCCACCCAGAGCGGGAGGAGTCATTTGATGATTTCCCATACTGAAAAAAAAAAAAAAAAACCCAATACCAAATGAAAAAAAATATGTTACGTCAGTCATCGGTAGATAACATAGTAGATTAGTGCATTATTTTAGGACATAATAGGTAAGCTTTAGGTAGCAAATTACCATAATTATCTGTGCTATTATAATGTCAATAGTAATATTTTATTTTTCTTCAGCCACATCAATGCATCCTTTTTCGAGAGCATTGGTGGCCCAGTGGAAACGTAAGTTCGAACCTAGACAAGCGCTGTACTGCGTGTCATTTATTTTATCACCACTGCTCTCAAACACACGACATGTGACATCTACCAACCCGCACAGGTCCCGCGTGGTGGGTTACGGCCCGCGTGGTAGGTTACGGCCCGCGTGGTAGATTACGGCCCGCGTGGTAGATTACGGCCCGCGCTGTGGATTACGGCCCGCGTGGTGGATTATGGCCCACTCCCTTTCACCAAGAGGAAGCCTGTGTCCCACCAGTGGAAACATTATAATTAAGCTAATGCCTGTTAAATAGTTGTAGTAGTCCTGTTTAATAGTTTTTGACCACTGGTTTTCAGCATTTTAATTGATATTGAGCCATTAATTGCAAAGATGATTGTGTCCATAATTAATGCATTAGGTATTCTATCTAGTATTTAATTATATATTCATTTAGTTAATCCACAATTCCCTGTGCTGGCGTTAGTCTACGATTTCAGTGCAATCAGTTCAAAGGAAATTACTTCCATTAGGTATATCTCCAGTCTGGTTCAGTCACTTAAAAGTATGACCACTTAAATCACTTGCAGTAGCCGCTGGTTACGGTTGTGTCAGTAGTTTATATGTAATGTGACATTATGTGTTCTACAGTAACTACTTATGCCGTTGTTAATATAGCAATTTTACATAATTTACAAGGTCCTGCGACCTCTGCGGAAATCGACGCGCCAAGCGTAGATATTTTTCGACGGTTAACAAAACAAAATCAGCTGTTTCATAGAAAAGTACAATACCTACGCGGACAAAATGTGTGCAACAGCAAATTTCTTAACCGACGAAAAATTTCAACGCTAGGGGGTCTAAAAACATGTGCTGAATTCATGATTACAGTTTGTGCGTCGATGTCCTTGCGACCCTGTATACAGACATAAAATAATAATAATATGTATGGCGGAGAAGGTATGTGTGTCTCGTTATTATCAGCCATATTTTAATTACTGTGGGCGTACTGTGGGAAGTGTTGGTTATTGCACAATAGAAAAACCGTTTGCAGTTCAAATCAGCTTATAATTTCACGAACAAATTAATCGCACACTGTAGGTACACGACACAACCAGATACGGAACGCGGGACAGTTTCTGAGCACATGTTGTCCGCACGATGTCCAATGTCCAAGAGAGCTCCACATCGTTCTGTCGTCGGTCGTCGACCCCCCATGAACTCAGGCTAGACTCTCTCAGATGGCGCTAGCGTTCCGAATAGTCAAACGTATGACCGGATGTGACATGAACATGTTTATAAAAAAATCATAGGGCATAAAAAAATTCGTCCGCATTGCTGTCGAAAAGAAAAGTGCCCAAAAGGCTGACAGCATTGCCACGTTGTATGGCTGCTATGCTGAATATTTGGCCAAAAAATAGGCCAGCCCGCTCGACACGTGAAAGTGGACCAACCGCTTAGCGATCTCTTGAAAAGCCAAATATTTCTTTAAATAAAAGTTTGTCTTTTTAGTGCGTGGTCTCTGCTACTCCTAACTGAGTAACGGTCTCTTTCTAGAGTCCAATGTGTCATATTGTTCTTGGCATGACATAGCATAGCTTATAATTTCCACACTGCTGGGACACAGGCCTCCTGTCTATGAGAGGAAGCGGGCCGTAATCTACTACGCGGGCCTAGTGCGGGTTGGTGAACAATAAATGTCCACGAATTTTCGGTTCTAGAACATCCTCACAATATTTCCTTCTTCGTATTGAGAGCAGTGGTGATGAGATAATTTACTCAAAGTAAAGTGCCTGTCTGGGTTCAAAACCACGTCCAACTTAAGGCTCCTTCAAACAGGCGCGACACGACACGCGACACAAAGGCACCGCAAGTTGCGCACCGAGCGGTGCCTTTGTGTCACGCGCGATTATATCGCGTGTCGCGCCTGTTTGTAGGAGCCTTTACTCGTAAATCATAGCCGTATCACTACTCCCACATCTGTATTGTCTTATTAAACAATACTTTATTATATTTAACCACATTTCCTTTCGTGGGCGTTAATATTATATCACATCAGTTCAAAGGAAATGTCTACATATTCACTTAAAAGTATGACCATTTAAATCAGTTGCAGTAACCGCTTGGCACTGGTAGTGTCACTAGTTTATGTCTAAAGTGACAGTCCGTATCTGTTTCTATTCTCAAAGTGGGCCGCCAGAACGTGGCATGCGTTTAGAATTTATTATCAACTTCCTAAAGGCCTCGTCGGCTAAGCGGTTTGGATTGTAGTTGGTTACATGATTCATTTGTTCATGTTGTTACTTTAGGGTTAATTTATAAACGATGATTAAAATTAAGTGACGTTTTAACGCCACAACCCATTTAATGGGTAACACGATACCCTTGGAAAGAGTGGTTGACACTTTTTGAATTCTGAATATCCGTAACAACTGTCAAAGTACACGAATTACAGTCGGAACCATGATTGTAATAAAATATATAATAATACTAGCTGACCCCACAGTTTTTGATTTTAAAGACACCTGGCGCTATCTATTATCATAATAACGTTATTGTTGTTTTCCTCGGGAACTGCTCTTTTTTTCGGGATAAAAGTTACCCTATGTCCGTTTCTGTACACCTGACAACGTATATGCAAAATTACAGGATGATCGGTTCAGTGGTTTAGGCGTGAACAGGTAACAAACAAACTTACTTTCGCATTTAAAATACCTATAAGTTAGGATTCCTACTTGTTCACTCTTTGTACAAGTTGTTAATTAATTAGTGTCAATATCAATGACTCGAACTACTCTGTTAGCCTTTAGGCCTGTTTCATCTATACTTCGAATGATTTCACTCTAAACCATGAATTGATGCTGTCCGCAATTGCAAGTGCCACTGGCTAAGTCACTGTTTTATGCCTGACGTGACACAGTCAGTATCCGTTGCTGTTGACGAACTGGGCCAACCGTACTCTGCACATGTTTAGAATTCATTACCTACATTTCTCCGATCTCTAGTTTACTCTAGACTAGTGTTTGCCTCGAGGGTATCCGATTATTCTTTTATTATGTTTGTGAGTTTAGGTTTGGTTAGAAAGAAAAGAACATACGTGTCATAGTGTTGTAGTATAGTGTGTTTGACGTAGTGTTTTATTAATTCTTTGCTAATTACCCCAAGTCTCTTCCTATTAAATAAAACAAATAAATAATACATAATTTATTTTGCATCCAACACTTGTATATTTTTCATAAACCTGCCAAACTGAGTGACAGTTTGTCAGCAGGATTAGCGCTCGTCTTTATACAATTTTGTTATCAAAAATGTGATTAAAGGCCATAGGACACATATCAAGTCGAAAAGGGATCTCTACCTGTTTCTTCCAGTTCGTGTTTAGGTCCACCCACTTATTATTATGATACCGATTACAATAAATATTGTGTAATTTTATTTATTTTATTATTTTCGGGAAACTTACAGGTAATTTATAATGTTCTTAAACAAATTATGAAATTGAAAAAAAGAAATTTACAAGTTACCACTGATAAACACTAGTCAAAAACGAGAAAAAACAGGTCGGATAGTAATATAAATGATTAGGGGATATTAGCTCATTGATATTATTAAATAATTACCCAACGCCTTCAGTAAAGGTTTTAGTACAAGCCCGGGGGGCTCTTAGGTACCCCCCGGGTTCGGAAGATAGTATAGAATGAACAATCTTTTTTTGTATATCCCAACAGAAAACAAGCTTAAAACTTTAACTTAAACCAAGAGACAATGCCTTATAATCTAAGTTCTAAACCGTTAATCGACTTTCCATGTTCCACGTAATCCTCTCGAAAGTTCATAAGTCAACGAGGAATCAATAAGTCCGCATATTCTGAGGTAGTGAGATCAGCCTTTTTCCTTCACAAAGAGATTGGCGGCGTTAGCAATTTCTCCCACAAGCTATCTAACGGTCGACTCATCACGATTTAAATCCGTGTCTACGTAGAACCTTTAGTTACGAAGTAAGCTGGTGTTTACATTGTAGTGCGGGTGTTGAGATTTTGTTGATCGTGTTGAGATTGATGTTGATTTTTTGTGGGTGTAGGTACTATAGGTATATTCTCTCTGCTTAATCTTTTGGAGTTTACAAGCTTGATGTTACGTGTTATTTTGATTAAATTTGAAGCTTAAGACTGAAATTCTTCTGATCGACCAATGGTTTTATAACTGTTCACACTATTTGGAATATAAATCTTTTTTTTAATAGTTTGGTACATATAACTAAAGAGTTTGTGGCTAAGTAATTATAGCCGCACGGGTCGATCGATCAGGTTAAGCTGCGCTTGCCGCGGTTGGTCCGTGGATGGGTGACCCTTTTCATACTCGTACAACAAGACAGAGTATTCTATTCTAATCTATTCCCCTCCGTGCCTCAGAAAGCACGTTAAGCCGTTGGTCCCAGCTGTCAGTCTTGGATCTTTGAGAGTCGTTTCGGGTCGTCAGAAGCCTGAAAGTCTGACAACCAGTCTTACCAAGCAGTATTTTATTACCCAGTAATTGGGTTGTGGAGGTCAGATAAGCAGTCGCTTCATGTAAAATACTGGTATTCACCTGCATCCGGTGTTAAGGTGTGTTCCTTATTTATTAAGGGTTTTGCAAATCAGGTATGATGACCAAAGTGACTGGTTTACTCTTCTAGTGAAAGAAATTTATTTAGATTTACAAATAAGTAGGTACACAGGATAGACTTCAGTTCGTATGTGGTCGCGGCAGTGGTAAGAGAAGCAAGGGGTCGAATGGAGCTCGTCGTCAGTTATATATCCGCGGTTCAGCGCCATCTCGTCGTTGTTGGATGAACTACGTAGTTTGCTGCTTGGCTAGCGTCGCGTGCGCAGTGTGTTCAAGATCTTGAATGTTTCGACGCGAGGCCCTCGTAGTTCTTCCCGATGTGCACAGATGGCGCTGTCCTCAACATCCGGTTATACTGTAAGCCGACCCCAACATATTCGGGAAAAGGCTAGGCGGATAATGATGGTACATATAACTTTGTTTGCACACTTAAAGGCTCCTTCAAACAGGCGCGACACGGCGTGGGGAGCACGTGGGCAGCTCACGCCATAGCTCGTTCACACAAGTGGCCACAGCAATGAACTCTTGTCGATGTACTCGTATAAATCTGTTTGAGACTGACTATACTAGTCTAGTTGGAGCAGGGCCCAGTGGTAACGGTTCCGAGTTAAGGCTCCTTCAAACAGGCGCGACACGACACGCGACACAAAGGCATCGCAAGTAGCGCAACGAGCGGTGCCTTTGTGTCGCGCGCGATTATATCGCGTGTCGCGCCTGTTTGAAGGAGCCTTTATGAGTTTTAGGTCGTGGGTGCGACTGCGAACCCAGATAGGCGCTTTACTTCATGTAAACAATCACGACTGCTCTCAAATCGGTGAACGAATACATGATGATAAAACCGGTATGTCCTGGAACCAAACATTCGAAGACATGCAACTACCAACACGCACTGGGCCCGCGTGGTAGATTACAGCCCACTCTCTCTCAAATAGAGGAGGCCTGTGTCCCAGCAGTGGGAACATAGGCTTATTATGATTATACTAGAACGTTTATATATTATAATTATTTGACTAATTAACTCTCACAAAGATATGGCTATCTTCTCCATCTATCGAAAGAATCTAATGAGACGATCCATTATCATGGCGTGGCACAGCGATTATCAGCTAAAAAAGAAATTTCAATATTCTTAACGTTTATAATCACTATTCTCAAAATACCGAGTTTCAATAGATCGAATAACAAAAAGTCTGAATTAATGATAATTCGAAACATCAAAAATACGAATTCCGATTAAAGGCTCGTACACACAGGCGCGACGCGACACGCGACACAAAGGCACCGCTCGTTGCGCGACTTGCGGTGCCTTTGTGTCGCGTGTCGCGTCGCGCCTGTGTGTACGAGCCTTAATTAGAATTCCGAAATAAAAACGCGTTCTATAACTGAATTAATTCAAGAAAATATACGAGTAGAATAAGGAAATTCGACGCACAAAATATAGATAAATGCTAATACGTGCTACAAAATTGCGATGCGCGTTACTGCGAAAGACCGTTTCTGCGACGCCACTACACTTCTATGCAAGTTACCATGATAGATCTTCACTGAGATACTACTTGACTTCAATGCACGGTAAAGCTATTTGTATTGTTATTCGCTCGCTCTTCCATCTTTGTCGACTATTTCTGTGTAAAGGGTTTAAAGTAACCTAACCAAACCTAACCTGGTGGTGCCCTTCGCTCGCTCTTGCATCCTATGTTCGTTGAGTTCGGGTACGGTAACGGTAACGAAAGTATAAAGCGAAAGAAGAAAAGATAATTCGGAAATAATTCAGAGTATTGAAAATCTGAATATCGTTTTTCGGACCGAGAACCCATCGAGCATTTGATTCTTCGAACATATGAAAATCGGAAAACAAACAAATCGGATTTATGACTTTCGGTAAAATAAATTTCTTGATTTTTAATAGTAGACATTACAATTCTTAGGTAATAGGAAATTCGGACTTTTAAAAATCGGACCATCGAAATTCGGAATAAAATATTTCGGATTATTTGGTTGTTCCCTTTTGGCAAACTACGAATCGTGTCTTCATTCTGAAAATCCAGACTCCGGGCTGTTAGGTACTGAGAAATTCATAATAAAAAAGCATCTGCTTATTTTGCTTGAGTTCGTATAGTTTTTATTGTATTTGTTGGTATATTGGCGTGCCTAGCTGACATATGGCAAATAATTTAATTAAATATTCTGTGTCTTGTAATGTTAATTACTTTGAATACCAATCAAGTATTTCCATAATCAAGTATTTTCTAACTGAACAGACAGCTGTGCTGCTGGGGAGTCTGTTGCGCAACTTCTTCTCCCCAGCGAAAGCACTAGAAAGTGGTGAAGGGCGGGCGTTTTGGGGGTCTGTCTTTTGTAATTTTGACGTTCGAAAGTGCTGATTCTCAGCTTAGTTTGAATAAATGACTATTGATTTTGAAGGAGTCTGGATTGGTGCTCGGTTGATGTCAAAAGGCTCGCTCTCTATTATATGGGACATAAATATAATTGGCTAAGTGTGAGTGTAACTACTAAAGGTCACTTTTGCCTATCCCTTGGGGAAAAACTGGCGTGATTTTATGTGTCATGTTTCTTCATTCTGCAAAAAAACTTCCCCCCAAATTAATAAAACAAAAACTAACCGGCCTGTTATAGTATCTTGTCGTAACTTTTAAAAACATCATTTATCTTTGTAAGTTGAACGTGGCAGTATTTGGTTGTGGCACTTTGCGGCACGGTCGGTTGGTTCACTTGGCAGGGGCTCGCAGTTCTGACCTAAACGAACCAAAGTAACCAATAAAGTCTTTTCAAACATAGTTGGGTTCTTTACAACATGGAACGTTGTGAAATCCTACTAATATTATAAATGTGAAAGTTTGTGAAGATCTTTGGATGTTAGTTAATCAATCACGCGTAAACCGTGAATCAGATTTGGATTAAAATTGGCACAAAGATAGACCATTTCCTGGATTACCACATAGGATATTTTATCCCGATATTGCCACGGAATCGAAACCTACGCGGGTGAAACCGGGGTCGCAGCTTGTTAAAATTTTTAATATACAAAAATAGATAATACATATCAGAGGGCTGGCATTTATTTTGGCCAAAGAATCAGCATTGCCATACAACGTCGCGATGCTGTCAGCCTTTTAGGCAATGTTTCTGTTGTTAGCAATACGGACGATTTTTGATGCCCTATAACAATTATATAAAAAGTAGGGGAAGAATCACCCCTAATTTTTACCCGACTACGGCGAAGCAAAACAGAGGGTTACGATTTTGACCAATATGTATGTATGTTCATCTGTTCCCTCATAACTTCAAAAGTACTTATAATAATTTGACAAAATTAAATGAGGTATCATTAGAAGCGTCTTGACCGTCTGCTGGTTAGAGGCTATGTGACGTCAAACTCAATTCAATATGGCTAGAGGACATAAAGTAATGAATTTAAAAATAAATATTTTGGAATGGTGCCTAGTGGGGTATCAAATGAACGGGCTTAATTAGCAAATTTCAAAAATATAAATATTACTTAAATAAGCCCCAAAATAATTAAATAAATAAAAAAGTTAGTTTAAAAACTAAAACCCGACTACTGAAAAGGATAAAACAAGAAAGTACCTTTACGTGGTCGCATGCCGCTGTACCGTAGAGTATTATAATTATTATCTGTGGCTGTACTAACATATGTATTATAAGCTATGTTATCAAGCGACCACGGGAAGGTACTTTCTTGTTTCATCCTTTTCAGTAGTCGGGTTTTAGTTTTTATTATATACTTGTCCCGAAATTCGGTCTGGAGGACTTTTATATTCCTGTACTTTTAAATGATGTAAATATTATCTTGGAAGTTTAAATAAATAGATAATTTGTGGAAAGGATTAACTGAAAGCTGAAAAGCGTAATTAAAGTAACATTGTTGGTTTTGTAAGTTAATATTTTTGATTTGTTTGTTGAAGAATCTTTTGGCTCCCCATTAAGAGGGCTATACCAACAGTCGTCGATTAAGGCGCTTGTATAGTCGTTTTTAGTCACAAGAAATAAAATGACAAATATTATTTAACTGATGCTCTAAAAACTTATAATGGCTACTACTGATGGCTACTATTTTGAATTATGAACCTCTAAAAACTTTTTGTTCTTCTATGATGTTGCACACTTAGTTTTAATAATTGAGCCTCTTTTTAACTTTCTGGGCTATTCTCACAGTTGGTCGCAGTAACTAAGGTACAGACGCCAGCACATCAAGCTACTACAATCTGTAAAATTTCTTTAATAGATTTTCAACTTTATCGCTAGAGCATAAGGTTCAAAGTTCTTTGGGAAAATTTGACAGTTTCAGGTAGCTTGATGTGCTAGCATCTGTTCCTACTCCGTCTTAACGGATTTGGTTAAGTTAGGACTGTGAGCAACCACGCGCGAGCGAAATTGATCGCAGAAACTAAGCTAAGGCACCCCGACCAAATGGGTTAAGTTAGGTTAGAACTGTGAGCAACCGCGCGCAAGCCGAGCGAGCGAAGCGAGCGGTGCTGCAGCAACGACCTGCGAGCGCCACATCCAAGCTTGTCGTGGTTACTATGTAGTATTTTTAGGACCTTAAAAATACTCGTAGCAATTATTTGAGGTTTACAAATGAGGCGCAATCATAATATTAGAGTGTTCACTAATATTTTTGAGAAAGCAAAATGAAAATTATGTAATGAAGTTCGATTACATACAATGCTCTACCCTAGCAGCGTATAAGCGGCGGCTCAGCTTGCTAATGGGCATCGCGTACAGCACATGCATAGCTTCATTTGATAAACTGAACATTATCATACGTTCGTCTGTTATCTATAATATTACGAGGTATACTGTCTCAACAATAACCCTTGAATGCTGACACCTGGTAATTAATTATAAGTAATTAGTAGAACAATGTGTGCTGCAAACTATTAATTAGTCAACTGACACGATCACTATTGTCGATGCGAACAATAACCAAGTATTAACAAACTATAATATTATTGATGTGTGTTGAACTTGATGATTGTTATGATAATACAATCATAGTACCTAACAATACGGTGATTATGGTAATTTATTTTAGTAACCGGTGAATATCAGTTGTTTCATTTTGATGGTAAATGAATATACTGTCGCTTTGACTTGTGTTTGAATTTAAGATAATGAAGATGTCTGACCGATTGATACTATTATGTATTCTAAAATAGTCTATAGTAGCAATAGAACTACCACTAGGATTTTAAAAATACTTTTGCATTTGATAGTCCAATTCTTAAAGATGGCTGTGGGCAGCGCATCAAGCTACCCGAAACTGTCAAATTTTCCCAATCAACTTTGAACCTTATGCTTTAGCGATAATGTTGTAATTCTATTAAAGAAATTTGACAGATTGTAGTAGCTTGATGTGCTGGTGTCTATACTACGTTTTCGCTGTCCATCTTTATGTATGTTACATAAAGATCGACAGAGAAAAAACGTAGGTTTATTAAACGGGTTTCGTTAATTATGCCTATCCTATCGGTATGGAACCCTCAAAAATATAATGTTATGTATTTCATGAATGACGAAAAATTTATATTTAAGTATATCCGATATTATAAATAGTTGTACCTACTGGAAACTTCCTTCGGGTAGAAATAGTTCCAAAACTTAATTTAGGAGTTCTTTACTTAAGATATTGAACACCAATAGCTGTGGCTTCTTCAGCATTGTAATAAAATTATCTGGAAGTTAAAATAACTTCTGAGCGGAAATAGGATTCCTAGAAATTTTTGTTCGGAGTTACTACTTACCTACTTATATGTATCTTAACAGGTTCACTGTCCACAAAGTAGACAAAATAGTTAAACAATTAACATGAATCATATATTTCATTGTTCTCATTTCTTGATTCTCCATATTCCCCTGGTTACCTAGTTAACCTCCACCCCACTTTCGTACATTTTCGCCAACCACAATAAAAATCTACGTTCATCTCACTCGTCTTCTCCAATGTCCCACTCACCGCACAGACTTCATTCACTCTTCCTTCTTCGTTCAGTCTATCTCTCTGTGGAATGCGCTCCCCCAGGAAATCAGGATGGCAACCAACTGATTATCCTTTAGAGTTAAGGTTCGCGAGCACATTCGCAAGAAGTTGGCAGTATCATCACAACGGTAATATTTTCTCATTGTGTGTCTTATTTCTTTTTAGTAAGTATATTCACGTATTTATGTATGTATGTATATTTATTTGTGCTTATATTTATATGTAATTAGGTATATAGTTCATAGTTTTAATAGGTTCATGCGTATCTTTATTTTTAAAATATTTATTCTTCAATGTTCATGATTGCACCTACCACTGTTTGTCTCTGCATCACCCAAAGGTTGACTGGTAGAAAATGCCTATGGAATTAAGTCCGCCTCTGTACATTTATGTGTTTGAAGTAATAAATAAGTGGTTCATGGGACAGGGTATGGGTTAAAAATATAGTGGTTCTATTTATTTTCGTAATTTAGGCAAGCAACAGCGATACTTAACGGGTGTAAAAAGACTCTTAACGAAGCCGGGAGTAACTTGCGTTGTCTGTTGTTGTCACTTTGATCATTTTTCTTTAATGGACTATACCTGGTAACCTTCTGGTTACGGAGATATATAAAATAATTCTAACTAAATAACAAGGAAAATTAATAAAGCGCTTTCCCCTCTCTACTTATTTAAAAATTTGCTGTGCCCGACAGGTTCCATAATTGTTTCTATTTTTTTTACCCCCTGTAATTTGTACATTATGGATTGCAATAAACGATTTGAGATATTGAAGGTCAACATTCCAACTTTTACTGACGAAAACAAAGTTTTAATGATATAGGTAACACAACTTTAATTACCACGATCCGTGTATATAGATGAGCAATATACCGGATTTAAACCCGGTGCTTTTGATATACACCCGGAAAACACCCAGAAAATTGTGTGTTTACGGGTGTTTATCGGGTGTTTATCAAAGAACCTAGTTTAAAACCCGTTTGAACTGCCCATCTATACCCGTGTACCGTTACATGCACCTATAAGTACAATGTTTTGCGTGGGTTACATTTCGCTCTACCGTAAACAGCGATTTTTCTCACCAAAAATGAAAATCGGTTCCCAGCAGTTATTTTTGGGCAAAATTACTTAGTTTGATGTGCAGAATGCGCAGTTGACGGCTATGTGAGGTATTTTTACACCCTGTAAGTATGTTACAGAGTATGTGTATTAAGGTATTGTATGGTCTATACTGGCGTATCTTCACTTCAACAGCGGTGGCGGTGGCGGTTTCCTAGAAGAGCGTACGCCGCCACTTAACAGTTGTTATGAAAATGATCTCCGGGGTATGACTTGACGGTGTCAGAAACGTTTTCTGGGAAAACACGCCAACTTACTTTCATAGTAATACTAATAACGTTTCAGTGACGTCATTCGCTGTTAAATTATAGGCGTTATGTGGCGGAAACTTCTAGGAAACCATAGCTTAACACCAAGAAAAAAATGATTATGAAACAGTTCCAATAAATTGATAGAAATGAAATGGCCTCAAAACTCAGCAAATTAAATATAAACAAAATATTATTAATTATTTATTTATTTAAACTTTTCGCACAAAAAGGTACAAAGATGGACTTAATGCCTTAGGCATTCTTTACCAGTCAACCAAGGGTGATGAAGAGATTGGATGACAGGTGCTTTTTGGTGCTTTGGTTTTTATTAATTTAACTTATCATTAACACAATATGGTGAAATATAAATAACCCTACCTAAAATAGCGAAATACTTAGGTAGGTACCTACCTAAAAATCGAACCAAAGCAAATTTCGATAGGTACCTACCTACTAACTTAGCTAATAAAAATAACAAATGCCTATCTATAGGAAATAATAAATCACATAGCGAAAAAAGGGCTCGCGAGATTATGTGAATTTACGTATTGAATATTCAGCCGAAGGCACTTTCGCAATCATGACGGAATTGCAAAAATACAGTGTACATTTTCCGAATCGTGATATTGGGGGCGTTTATCCATAAAAAAATTATATGACAAATAGAAGTAAGTGAAAATCGATTCCTAGATTTTATTATAAACTTAGGAATTTTGTTGTTCCGTGGATGGATCCTTTATACATCGAGATCCCTTCGTGCACTTTAAGCCGTTGGTCCCGACTATCATTCGTGGATCTTTGAAGCTCGCTATGGGTTGTCAGAAGCCCGAAAGTTTGACAACTGGTCTTAACCAAGGAGTATCGTATTACCCAGTAACTGGTTTCTGGAGGTCAGTTATGCAGTCGCTCCATGTAAAATACTGGTATTCAGCTGTATCCGGTGAGTCTGGAAGCCGACCCCAACATAATTAGGAAAAGCAGATGATGACAAGTCATCTTAGTAAAAGTAAATGGGTGCGCCACGTGGTTGTGGCTGTGCTTCGTCTGGTCGAAAGTGAGCTGAGAAGCTCATTGATTGCTGAACAAAACCTGGTGATGCCCATAATGTCTGTTGTGTAAAAAGGCCGCAAATTCTCCTGGACTCGGGTTGTTAACTGACCGACCGGCGTTCTGGATGAGCGCGCCACATGGTTGTCGCTATGCATCGTCTGGTCGAAAGTGAACCAAGGTGAAATTGAAATAACAATTTATTATTGTTGAAGAAATAAATTATAACGCACACTACAAATGGTTTTAGTTAACTGCCTGTCGATTCTGTAAAAATCTCACCGTGAAAACTTAGGTGAAGTGAGTTTGTTTTTGCTAGGAATTGAGTAAATGACACTATTGACAGCTCACTCCACGCTCACTTCACCTAAGTTTTCACGGTGAGATGGTTACAGAATCGCACTGCTGATTCAAGTTCTTTATTAAGAATAGATCCCTACGAAAATCAGTAGACAAAATGTAAGCGAAAATTAGAAGACTTTTTAAATTTTTGTTGTTTACTCATAGAATTAGTGGTATTAGTAATAAGCAAAGTGTAAGATCTTTATAATAATGTAGATATTCAAATTCAATCACTACAAGTAATCCAAAGTTATTTATGGCTTCTCACATTCCAAGAGGAGTGAGTTCCATAGAGATTAGATATTATTAAAATGATGCCTTACTCAGATTTATTAAAATAAGCTTGGGGAAGCTTATTTTATATCTACGGGGCTATCAAACATGAATGGTATGCGACAGGTAGTTAATGTTGTGGGAAAATATATTGTAGCGTAAAAAGTACCTGGAATTTTATTAATCAAAATACGTAGAAGAAAGTTGGCGGGACGAGCTGGAGAAAAAGACCAGTGGTCCATTTTAGCCCTAGATCGAGAGAGCTGGAAGTCATGTAGAAATACCTTAGTCCAGCAGTGAGATGATGCAGGCTAACAATAATATTGCCAGGTATTGGTGCTTATTTGCTTATATTATAATAACAGAGTGGTTTTCCTTGGACAATAAATTGATATTCATCTTCATTTAAATAAGAAAAAAGTGTCTTATATAAAATTTGCAGTGAAAGTATAATTTATTTATCCAATCAATAACATTTACCTTAGTAACCGTAGAAATATGCTAACTCAGCAACTCAAACATATTATACACAAAACAAGTTCTCAATTTCTTAGCAAATTTCTATCACGAAAATCATTTCCCGCTTCTGGTCGACCGACATAACTTTCCTTCTTCAAATCAGATAATATTGAATTAAAATGTGCCGAACAAATACAAAGTGCGGCAGTAAAATGATTTCCCTTTTCGTGCCTCTTTCCTTTGTACCCTAGTTTTGTGTTCAACGTAATGTAATTTGTAATTTCGCTTGATTTCTAACCTTTTTTTAAAAGACTTTCACTTTATTTTCATCTTGTACCACTTCAGAGTACCTACACGTTCTCTTTTGATCGTGGGTTTAGCGCCTCTCGCAAAGGCTATTGTTCCAGAGTAACATTGTGTGTGTAATTATACTCCCATTTGCTTAATATTTATGTTAGGGTCTTGTCTTACAGAACACATATACACAATGTAAGGGCCTATTTATACATATGTATAACGTACACATTGTATAACGATATTGTGTTTTCGGGCTCTTTGAGAATTGAACTTACCTACATGTTTTTTGGATATTGTTGGCAAGTAGGTATCAGTGTTTATTTTTAATCATTGTAATTAAGATAGGCTTATGGCCGTTTCTATGAAAGCATTCGATTTTTGTATTTGAGTAAAGTGGTCATGTTTTATTCATGATTTATGCGTTGAAACTTAGATTATATGTGTAGGTACACAAGAAATGCCAATTCTTCTATTTCCCAAGGGACGTTTGAACCCTTGGCTTGACTCGTCACGCGTGAACAGACTTGGTTTCAGTTCAATAAAGACACGATTCGTGCAAATATTATAAATTAGTTGGAAGGGCGATACCGAGGAAGCCACTTGAAGTTCAAGGGTGAATTAATCTATAAAGATGTCAACTAGGTATCCTTATTGATAGTCTAGATGTCTAGCATGAAACTCACTTAGTTACAAGGTCAGTCGATAAAACGCAAAGTCAGGACGCCTACAGCTCATCGTATGACACTTCAGAGAACCCGATCCTTACTTGAGGAAATAAAGAAGGGTATTTCTTTTTTATTCTTTCTAACCGATCGTTGTGTTTAGGACCTACATTACTTACACTCGCCACTATTACTAACATTATATATTATGTCACAGATTGTCGAATCCGCTGTTTTACATAACCGCTAGCTGTTTTACAAAACAGCGCAGTTATGTAAAACAGCTTTGCTTTTTTGCGATTTTCTATAATTTACTGAACTTTAACACGCAGACTTGCATAAATGTTTTACATTTATCAATGCAACGGGTCATCAATTAGATGTTATGTAAAACAGCGATCAAATGAAGCGTCAGATTGTAGATTTTAGTTTTTAATTCTAATATATTTTGTCGCTTGTGGCTTTGCACAACAATAATGACTTCCGAAAAAGAAATAAATTAAACAAGTAATATGAGTGAAAATTAACCTACATTACGGTTAAATTACAGGCCAATGCTCCCGGTGAGTGAGCGCCTTACAACAAAACAAAATCTCCATGTTAATACACTTTTTTCTTTTACACAGGTGGCGTGGATCCGAGCAGATGACCAGACAATCTTAACCCTCCATACTCGACTGGTGACACACAGTTCGCGGTACGCCGTGACCAACGACTCCCCGAGGTCGTGGCAGCTTCACATAAGACCGCTGAAGGTCGAAGACCGAGGGTGCTATATGTGCCAGATCAACACCAGTACAATGAAGAAGCAGATTGGATGTGTTGATGTGTTAGGTAAGTGGAGATATTATATACAATTTTTTTAATATAAGCTTTGATACGCAATGTTGCGATTCAAAGTTTTAGAAATCGCAAGGATTTTTTCTCATATGCGGTAAACGCAATATTTTTGGTATTGAATGTAGAGATTTTTTTCTGCTTTCTTAGATTTTCGAATTGCATCAGTAAAAGAACCGAGCCTCTAAAACTTTAACCATGCCGTTAAGAGAACAGACAAAAACAAGCAACTGAAGAAAATATTCTACGACATAAAACATGTTATTTTAGCGAACAGCTTCAAAAATTAGAACTAGCACTAAACCAACCCAATTTCTTAAACTGTACTAAAACGGGAACTTTCCAAATAAACCGGTGCCACAAAATTATATGACATACTGTTCGTTCGGCCACTTGTTTTTTTATATGTTCCCCCTCTAGTGGAAAAATTTCGAGTATTTTTCTGAAGGAAAACAACATCGGAGTGGAATGGCACTTCGGAATGGCGTCTGGTCAGCCATTACGGGCCCGTCTGTTATAACATAACATCAATACGTTTCTCTGAAATGTTTCTTTCCAAATGAAGCTCCGAAACAAACGGTAAATGTGAGGGATAATGCTGTCTTACTGTAACAAATGAGATTAGGTCGAAATTCTTCGATGCGTGATTGAAGCAGAAATATCACCTTTTTTGTTAGGTTTTATCAAAATGATAACAAAGACAATAGTTGCCGATTTGTGATAGAAACAGACAGCAAAATGTTTACATAAGTATATTGATTCCGTAAGTGATTCCGATTTCATATTTACAAAATAAACAATTTTATTTTATTTTATTGCATAGTTTCAAAAGGCATGGGCCCTTATGGGGGGCATCCACATTTTGTAAAATTATTCCGCGATCGCCAGTCCTGTTGTGAAGCATATCAATATTTCTTCACGAACCTCCTTGATACTTAAGTTACAAGAAGAAACCAACAGCTTTGAAAGTCCTTGAATAAGTCACACAACATTCAGATACTGTACAAAACTTCATATATCAACACGGAGTAAACTTTATTTATCAACGCCACTTAAATTTTATGACACAAAACTTCAATTTGTCATGAAAATAACAAGCACTCTTGGGAGTAAATTTAATTACACACGACGGGCAAAAACATGATTATATTTTAACTTTTCACATCAGCAGAACACAAAAGCAACGGTGGAAATTGTACCGAAATTAAAGTTACTACATCTATTGCACAAAGTGTGCAGAACAAATTATGCGCCATCGCTGCGCTTTCTTAAATTGTTTTTGTTTTGTTTCGTTCCTTCCCGGCTGCACGTTTGTGTTCTCCATTCTTTATTTCTACACTTGTTTTACTTTGTGGCCTTCACCTAAAAAAGTTCCCGTAAAAAGGCTTCATGATAAGATTTCTCTGGAAGCAATAATAATTATCGTAACTGTCGTATTTCCTCAACTTTTAGTGATATATCGGTCTGTTTTGGGTCAACGGCTGTTAAAAGCTGTCTTTTCATTCTGACTTCCTCGTATCTGTTCGAAAAGTTTCGAAGTGCTCGATTTCGTCCATCGTCACTTGAATCGAATTACATGGTCGAGATATTTTGTAAAATCAGGTCAAAATTCAGAGCAAAGTATGTTTGGAGTTGTTTGAATTTCCGTCAACGTGAAGGATGTTGTTATTTTCTAAAGCAAGTATATGTAACAAGAATATATTTTATTTGGAGATTCCAAGTATAGGTTAAGACTGTGGCTTCGAGGTCGCGTACGATTGTGATCCTTCTTGAATGGTTGGCTGATACAAAACGACGAAATCTTAACTTTGCTACCCGTGATTTCCATATTTAGGTATTACTTGACCGATTGCGAATTTGTTTGTTACCAAGTAGGTTTTGGTTAGAGTATTATGCTTATAATTTTGCTTCAAAACTCTATGTTTGATAAAACATCTTATTAGTTCGTAACCGAATTCGATAGATTTTTTCGTCGTCAGATTTAACATATTAGCGATATTTTTGCTTGTTCACTCAATGTGCAAATGAAGCGAGTAAAGATAAGCCTTTCAGTTTTCACATAAACCAACTTTAGAAATAAAAGTTAAAATTAAGCTCTCTTAATCACTTATTTATTACCCAGAACACAGCTTTATTGAGAAAAGTCAAATATTTCATATCCTAGGAAATAACCAGCAAACAGTTCAGAAAGAACTCTCTCTCAGAATTCTTTTCACATTGTTCTTTTTCCTTGCCAAGCCAATTCCGTAAAAAAATACCCAGCAAGATTGGAAAAACACAATTCTTCGGATTAGTGGCAGACGTCTGGATGGAAGACAAGTGGAAATCGCTGGAAGTTGGAACTTTGGAGACACCGCTAAACTTTCAGTGGTTTGACGTAGTTTCCATACGTGATAACAAATCACTTCATCGCTTTTGTTTTGTATAGCCTTTGTTCGGGTAAATATATGTAGTGAAGGATTCTGTGAGTGGTTTGAATAAAAGCTGAAGTAGGCTTAGGTCCAGTTGGGTAGACTCACTTAGTACTAAGTTTTTATTATATTATCCATATTACCCATACTTCTATAAAATTATACCTACTAATTACTAATCATAATTATCAGCCTATAACTTTAATTCCCACTGCTGAGACTATTAGGGAGAGGGAGCGAGCTGTTATCCACCACGCGGGCCCAGTGCGGGTTGGTAAATGTCACATGTCTTCGAATTATTGGTTCTAGGACATGCCGGTTTCCTCACCATGTTTTCCTTCACCGTTTTGAGTGGTGATGAAATTATTGATACAAAGTTAAGCGCCTGCCTGGGTTCGAAACCACGACCTACAACGGGTAAGTCGGAGCCGTTACCACTGCTCTTGGAGCTGGGGTGGACATAGGCCTCCCCCAAGCACCTCCACTTCGACCAGTTCTGTGCTTCTCGCATCCAACGGGTTCCTGCCTCATGACTCAATAATTATGTTTAATTTTTATATTTTTTTGTAAAAGTAGTTGGTGCTCCCGGGGCTCCGTCACCGGTGTGACAATTTCTACAAAAACCAAAAAATTGGCCATAATTTTCATTTGCAGACAGCCATGTAGGTTTGTTGCTTTTATTGTCGTAGGTACTGTAGAGGTACAATACTGTGAGAGCTTAAGAGGACTAGTAGAGCTAAGTTGTCCTTGAGAAACGAATGCACACATATACACAATCGACGCGTACGCCATCTAACGACGACGCCCATCACAATTATGACATACAGCATACGATTTACGATTACGCCCGAGTATTCCAATAGATGACGCGGAAACAAGTAGTTATGACAACAAAATTATTAACCGATTTCTAAAAAGGAGGAGGTTCTCAATTCGGATTTGTTTATTATTATTTTTTTTATTTATGTTCGGGTCCTATATAGACGACCTCCATCATAAATAGACGGATTTGCAAAATTCTTTTTTGTTCGAAAGAGGTTTGTTTCGAAAGGGTCTAGACTTAGCGCTTTGTGTATCAATTCTAGACAAACGTATCAAAATAGTTATTCATCTACCGTCAGGAGTAATTCACCAGTTATAATAAAACGCGTAAGCGCCGCAGATAGCACGGCGCATACGACGTTCTTCTCGCGAGCTCGCTGTTAGTTCGCTCGTTGTATTGCGCAGGGCCTTTATTAGAGTGCACTTTTACCAACAAAGATTGAAGGGGTCTTTAATAGTGTGCTTGGAACAGTATACATTTTTTTCTTTTTAATAATTATTTCGGCATTGGAATTGTTGTGAGACTGACTATTAATTGGAATGGCTTCGTCAACATCATTATGGGGATATTGTGCTAATGAAGACAGCAAGGATGGAAAAAAATCGATTAATTGTTCCAAATGCAATAAATTGTATCATTTTGAGTGCCTGTCTCTTCCGGAAGTTTCCAAGGACACGGATGTCTACTGTAAATGGAGGTGTTCTAATTGCGGGAGTCACATCTCGAATACCTCCAAAAAGGAATATACTCCAACCCGTAATGTCTCCACCTCTAGGGGGAACAAGAGAACTGCTTTGAACTCGCCCCCTGAAGCAACCTTTGTGACTCGTGATGATGTACGCGATATCCTCCAGGAAGTAATACAGGCTGAATTCGCTTCTATGCTTCGTCAAATAAACAATACAATACTCAATGTTGTAAATAAAGAGCTTGAACCGATTAAGAAAGAACTTACGGAGATGACGGCGTCATTGAATTTTCACATACAGGAGTTTGAAGAATATCAGTCTGAACATAGGGCTTTGAAAGTCTCAGTAAAAGACTTAGAGACAGAAAATACTAACCTTAAGAGGTCAGTGGCGGATATGGGCCAGCGAATCAACTATTTGGAGCAACAGGCACGTTCGACTTACCTTGAAGTTCATTGTTTGCCCGAAAATAAACAGGAGAATCTCTATACAGTCGTTAAGCAACTAGGATCAGTCGTTGGATGCAAGTTGAGCGATACCGATATCCATCATTGCACCCGTGTAGCCAAACTACAAAATTCTAGTGCCCGCCCGCGCTCTATCGTAGTCCAATTGGCCTCCCCAAGAACTCGTGACCTGCTCTTGGCTTCTGTCATTAACTACAATAAAGGCAAGAATAACATCGAAAAACTAAATACAGCGGACCTTGGACTGGCTGGTGAAAAGAAGCCAATATATGTGCAAGAACATTTGTCTCCTTCTAACAAAGCGCTGCATGCTGCTACTAGACTTCAAGCAAAAGAAAAAGGATATCAATTCGTCTGGGTTAGAAATGGTAGAATCTTCGTCAGGAAAAGTGATGGGTCAGAACATATCCTCATTAAGAATCTAGAGTCCCTAAATAAGTTGACGTGAAATAAACATACTTTATATTTAAATTAAAAATACATGTAATTGTAACTTGAATATAATACAAAATTCGATAATTTACAAATTTGTTACCAGAATTGTAGAGGCGTGAGAACAAAAACGCATATTATCATCTTTCGTAATGTATGCTGTAATAACTATGACATTATCATTTTTACAGAGACTTGGCTTAATAATACCGTACTGAGCAGCGAGCTGTTCGACGACAGATACATTGTATACAGAAGGGACAGAGAAAGTTCTTGTCTACAGAGTAGTAAAGAAGGTGGGGGTGTTTTGATAGCCGTAAAAAAATCTATAATTTCCAAACGAGCAGAACAATTTGAAAGTAATTGTGAAGACCTTTGGGTAATTTTAGATCTACCTGCGGCTCGATCTGTACGTCGGGCAGCTCTCTGTTCTGTATACCTGCCACCACCTGTACGTATCTCGTACTTGGAACACTTTTTGGACAAATGTAATGCAGTGTTTGAACAGTTAAACTTATCATATGTCTGCATCGCAGGTGATTTCAATATCGGTGATATCGATTGAAGTATAGTCAATAATTCTGATAAATGCCTTAAGTTGTCCAATTTAAGTCAAACTTTGATAGACTTCACGTATGTTAATAGGCTTAATCAATTTAACAATGTACCTATGTAATGCTTCAAGCCGCATTTTAGATCTTATACTATGTAACCATTCATTGTGTAGAGTGAGTCAAAGTGAGGATCCGATTGCTAATATTGACCAGCATCATCCACCCCTCGATATCGTGATTTCTCTAAATAAGGAAGCTAAACTCCCATATAACACTACCTGCGGTAGACCTAATTTCCGAAAAACGAGTTACATACCAATTCGGAAATATTTGAGTGAAACTGACTGGGATGAGTTACTTGAAGCACAGCAGGCAGTTAATGAGATGGTGGAGGTATTTTATGACGTTATTCAGGAAGGTATAGAAAAATTTATAACTAAGCGAGTGCCAAAAAAAAGTAAATTTCCACCATGGTTCAATCGAGATCTAATCAAATTACTTAATTGCAAAAATAAGATCAGAAATCGCCACAATATTTACAAAAACCCTTTAGACAGAATTGAACTGCAGATTATAACTAAGCGCTGTAATGACCTAGCAAAACTTTGTTACAACAATTATATGAAGCGATTGGAAAACGAACTCAAAAATAATCCGAAGTTTTTCTGGAGTTACGTTAAAACTAAAAGAGGTGGGTCAAGCTCTTATCCCGTTATTTCTTCTAGTACACGTTTAGATGAATATGTACTTTTATCAATAACTTCACAATCGTGATCTTCCTGTGGTACCACTGTTTCCAATCTATAAAAAAAAATAACATCACATATCATCACTTATCATCTATCGCTTTCCATCAGGCGTGATCGAGGTCAAAAGCGGGCCGCCCATTCATCAATAATAAAATGAAAAAAATAGAAGATTTTAAATTACGTTTTTAATTATTTTAAATTAAGTTAAAAGGAGGCTCAATAATTTAAAAAAGTGCATCATTAGAAGCGCAAAAAGTTTTTAGAGGTTCATTAATTTCAAAAAGTGTCCATCATTAGCAGGTCAATAAGTTTTGAAAGGATAGGTTAAATATTTCCTTTTAATAAATCAATTCAATTTCCTCACATAACTTTTTTCTCCAAGTGAATTCAGACATGCTGTCTTAGGATTAATTAAGCAAACTACTCCATGAGGGCAATAAAGATCAACATAGTTCATAATTCTGCAATTAACTTTGTGTCTGGGTACGGTCTACCCATTCTCCTTTGTCAAGTAAGTAAGGCCTTTTACACATTATATGCCGTGTCTGCGGCAGCGCCGCCGCGCACCGCCCGCCACGGTATTTTTATCTATACAGTATTCTATCTTCATAAAAACGGTCGGAACGCGAATCATACCTACGCGCCTCGATTTCGGTTTACACTCGGTTAACAAACAGTCTCGAATGCTCCGCAGTGACGAGTGGACGCCGGACGGTGTGACGGTTTCGTAAGCAGTAAGCGTGCAATTTGTGACAAATATTCATTGAAATAAGTACAAGTACTTACTTAATAATATGGCAAAGAGACTATATTGTGCTGTTTTTGGTTGTTTGAATTCGTCAATAAGTTTTTTTAATTAAATCTATTGATCAAAAAGACCATGTATTTTTATTGAACTCTTTCTATTCCATTCACGTGTTTCTATTTTATAAATGAAAAGTCTTTTTTACAAAAAAAAAAAAAAACTACGGACTTCTAAAAAAAAACAACACAAAGTAATTAACTTTAATTTTGGAAGTCGGTGTCGTTGGATCTGCATTTTCGTTTTTTGACACCGACTTCCGAAATTAAAGACTTTATTTTTCACTTTGTAGTATTTTTTTTGGAAGTCGGTTGTTTTTTTTTGTAAAAAAGTTTTATTTTTCACTTTTTACTTTTTTAGTTGTACCCACCCCGCCCAAATTCATATAACACTAATTGCTATGTTAATATCAGTGACAGGAAGCTATTGAACACATCTGCCTACCCCTTTAAAGGGTATAGGCGTGATGTTATGTTGTGTGATTGGGTAAACTGGCATGTATTGAAGAGTTCCGTTGTTTGTCTCCGAAACTCATCATCAGATCTTTACGAAATTTAAATGGGACCATTTCGGAATAAACCTCTTTTGAACAAAAAAAGAATTTTGCAAATCCATCTACATATTTTTATGACGGAGTTATGTCCGAACATACATAAAAAAAATGGAAACATCCGAATTGACAACCTCCTCATTCTTAGAAGTCGGTTAAAAAAATATTTACCTATACCTATAGGTAAATATTTTTTTTAACTTCTTGAGTTTCTTTCTAGTTTTGAGACTGTAGGTACAGTCACAAAACTAGAAAGAAACTCAAGTAGGTTGATGAAATTAAAATACTGTAGGCGGGAGGGGTTATCGCGTGTTTACGTACCGCGCGACTGTAGTACATTATAAAAAAAAATTATATAATACAGCGGCGCCGCCGCCGCCGCGGTGCCGCTGTATTGGTTGCCCTTGGATTTGCATGAACCCTTGCACACGGCGGCGCCCGCCGCGGCGGCGGCAGCATGATTCGGCGGCGAGTATTGCTACGGTTTTATCAAAACTCGTCGCCTCCGCCGCGGCGCCGTGTGTTCATCATCATACAAATCCAAGGGTGACTGATGCAGCGGCGCCGCGGCAGTGGCGGTGCCGCTGCAGCTGCGGCATAATGTGTAAACAGCCTCAAAGATAGGTACCTAACATTCATACATAATATTATGAATCTATTTATTATAAACGAAATCAATACCTTTTAATAAAAACCAAAATCTTGCTTGTGATAATTTTCATCGCAATTTTTAGATGAATTTGTTATTTCGTTATGCCCAATATCAATAAGTTAGGTGCTTTTAGTTTTTTTTTAATTGTAGTTTCGCAATAGAAATAACTTCCGTGTTGATATTTACGACTGTGTTTCTCCTGTGAAAGATAATTACATTGTAGACGTTTTAATTATTATTTATAAAAAAATAATAAATACATAATATATATAAATTCAAAATACATTTAAAAAGAAAACTTCGGTTAGAGAATCCCTGGGAATCGAACCCGGGGACTCTTGAATACAAATCTACACATCGGCCTCATACGCTAACGTAACAGTTACGAATGTAGTCGAAAAAGTTGAGCTTATGCGTATATGCGTCATGACTGCACTATCTTAGACGTTTCTAAATTCATAGTTTTATTGTTAAAAAATAAATATTCAATAATAATAAAATGCTCTTATTTTTTAATTTCGTATATATATATATAATATGTTCAGCGTTTTATATGAACGTTTTGTAGTCCGAACGGAATTTTTCACTTCATATTTACAATAAATGATAATTGATAACAAGGTTACGCTATTTTAACTTCAAAGTATTTTATATTTACACGAAATAAAAATATTTACGCAAAGAAGATTATGCAAATAATAATAAACAATGAATTTACAAATAAAACTTTACAAAAACATAACAATCTTGGCGGAAATATTGCGGCGAAAAGAGCGACACGTCCGTATAGCATCAGGCCTCGGCCGGTAGTGTCGCTACACAGCGTTTACGCACACATGCGCACGTATTTTGTTCGAAAATAAGAATAATGCGATTTACAAAGAATCTATTGTTTGGACAAAAAAATTAAAACACTAGTATTTTAGTATGTTGCTTGTAGAATAATCTGACAAAAAATCAGAATGATTGTATGTATTTTAGTATGGATTTTATTGTAAAAAGAAAATTTTTAGAGGCATCTTCATGATTTTTTTCTATCGTATCAAATTAGTTGTATTATGTTTTCACCACACTATCTATCTAGCATATATCCTGAAGAATATCATATATTTTTCTGATTTTTTTTACTGTAGTCTATCATATACAATTATTGTTTCGAAAACTTGCGTTTAGGTCTTGTAAGCCCCTTAACGAGCTCTCAGTACCGGGACAAGTAAATAAAACCAGAGTTTGTCATATTACTTCAATAATTATTCCTAGAATATGCTTCTACGTTTTTACATTTTTATCCTTGTCCCTTGGCTTGTCAGACAAATCTGACGGCTACTGTTTTTTCTTTTATTTGTATAAATTAATGCTTATCTCGTATTTCTGCCATCTACTTTTCAAAGTATTCGTAAAGGTTGCATTTAAGCGCCAAATAGGCTATACCTATCCAACTCTACAGTACCTACCTATTAAATTTGATTGCATTTATTTATCTTTTCATTTATTTTCTTTTTATAGAAAGCTTACAGACTAATAACACTATTAAAAATCATTCGTAGGCAGGAAAATTTGCTAATTACAAGTTTCCACATATATACCTACATCTAGTTACAAGTACTTTGCGTTGATTATGTTCGTTAACAGCGATTTGCAAACCAAGAGACAAACAAAAACAAAAAATAAAGTTAAAAAGGTTTTATGTGTAATAAAAGTTAATTAGTCGACTCGTGCAACGTCAAAACAGTTAAATAACATATGAGCAACCACATGACAATACATTTAATATCATAAGCCGAATTATTTTATTATTTTTTTGTGTAACAAATTAAATCATGAATGTGAAGCCTCGCTCAGTTTTACATAGACTCAAATCTGTACCTTTACGCCAAATATTTGAAAATAAAATTCTCAACAAGGAATAGTTAAAATAAAAACGAATACTAACAGTTACTAACGCTTCAACGGTCCCCGAGGGTTGTCAGCGGGTAGCACGTTGGCTAATAGTGCCGTGCCCCCACGTCGCCTGCATCGACAGCGTCGGCTATTTTGTTCAGTTGTTCCAGGATCTAGTGATTTACAGTCCGCACATTTTGTTCGTGGGGCTATCGGGGTCAATAGCACAAGATTCTGGGAGGTTGATCGACGGTTTGCGTTTTGTGTTCGGATTTTGGACGATGTTTTATATTGAAGTGATTATGTTTATTTTTCTGTTATTCTGAGTGTTTCACTAGCATATAATTAATTTATTTTAATCGGGATTTATTGTTGCCGCGTTTATCCTAGTTTTTATTTTCGATTTTTTTTTCGATAATTATAATAAAATGTGTAGTTTCCGTTAACAAAATATTCAACTACAGTGTTTATCACTACTGGTGAGCAAGCTCCATATTATTATTAGATCTGTGTTATGTATTACAAGGTTATAATATTCCATTTCAAGTAACTCCACTACCACTTTCAAGCACAGAAAAACATGTTTTTCTTCAACTTTGTTATTGAACGATGTTCTCAAAATATTTTCCGTTCACCACAGACCGGGAGCAAAGCGGGATATTATCAAAACTTGTTTATAACGGTCGCTTTAATACACGAACGTCACCCAAAGTTTTCCCGTTGGCACAGTGACTTAACACGCAAAATTATGCTCAATAATCCTCTATCAAAGTCACATAGTTACTATGTAAGTGCTATAGTATAATGTTAAGTTCATAAAGACGATAGTGCCGTACGTGGTTTGGAGAAGTTTGCTGAGACGTGACTATATACTCGTATAATACGTTCCATACACGGTCGCTGTGTATTCCGGAAAGTATTATATTTGTTTTGTTTATAACTTTTATTATACGAGCAAATTTTGTTATCCGTCGCTAGCGAATATTTTAAATGTATAAAATTTTTCGTCAAACCGGTTTTACCAGAAGCGAGTTAGCAGTTCTACGAAACGTTGGTTGCAAACTAAAAATTTGTCAATGGTGTTTTGGTGAAACATTAGTGAACTACAATATATACTGTATAATACCAGTTACCTATCACAAATGCTAATATTTATTTGCAAAAGAAATCTTAAAATATTATACCAAGAAAACCCTTTGCATATATCATAAAGGATATTACATGCCAAGAGTATTCTGAGCCTATACTACTTTCCTCAATTTACGAGATATTCTGGGAGTTTGCGAATAAGTAAATAAGCATCCCTTTCGTATAAACGTTCTCTTTATTGTATTGTACGGTAGTCGGGCTTAGCTCAATTTATTGATAACGGATTCTGTAGGTACCTATATTATTCACAATATCACAAGTTTCATCTATAGGTATTATTTGTGAACTGTCAAGTTTGGAGATGGCAGTGTTTATTCTACGATGGTATATATAGACTTAAGTTTGCAATATACAAATTATAAAGTAACAGTGTACTCATTGGTGAAAAGCCAAATAAATAAAAAATAAATAATCATTCTGAAAAACTGTAAATACTACCGGCCTGTCGATCGGAAACCGGCATGTTCTAGAACCAAAAGACATGTGACATCTACCAACTCGCACTGGGCGTTTTGGAGTACGGCCCACTCCCTCTCATAGAGAGGAGGGCTGTGTCCCAGCAGGAGGGACATTATAGGCTGATAATATGCTACGGAATTAATTGGAATGCAAACTAATAATCCTGTCAGAGATAATACAACTAGTCTGGGAAATTTTTCTACGCACTGGGCCCGCGTGGTCGTTACGGGTACGGCCCACTTTCTCTCACAAAAAGGAGGTCAGTGTCCCAGCAGTGGGAACATTATAAGCTGGTTATATTATGCATATGCTAAGTACTAAGCAAACCACCGACTAAGATTGAAAATAGAAAAAAGATGTCCTAACAGGGCTAATAAATTATTCGTTACCCCTATTAGGACACCTTTTTTCTAATTAGAAATGTTCGCAAACAAATAATGTAATTTCAAAAAAGGCATAGTAAAATGAGATTATCAAAAAAATTAGTAAAATCGATGGAAACACGGAGACGCCATCGTCGTCACACGCTTTAAAAGTATTTCGATTATTTTCGTTCTCTCTGAGATTAAAGAAAGTCATTAGATATTTAAAATGTATAAAAACGAGTTGTTTTTTTTTGTCGCGCGGTTCGGG
This sequence comes from Luperina nickerlii, assembly GCA_963855955.1. NCBI lineage: Eukaryota > Metazoa > Arthropoda > Insecta > Lepidoptera > Noctuidae > Luperina > Luperina nickerlii. Next base: position 9,194,312 of record OY979677.1, on the reverse strand, counting down.
CAATGTGTAGCGCTAGTATAAAGGTACATAGTGGTGACGTCACTTTTGTGAAAGTGCCGTCTTGGTCTAGTAGTTATTTGAAAAGGTTAAACTTGGCATTTTTTTTATTTCAATTTTAAACTTGAACTTACTTACAATGATCAGCAGTAAATTCGTTTAGAGTATCTACTAAGTAAAAGCATCGAAATGTAAATGAAAGCTTTTAACCCCCAAGCGTGCTTAAACATTGAAAGAAAGAAAGAAGTAAAAGTATTTATTGCGACTTGTACAGGAAGATTACAAACTAAACTAAACACAGTCAAAAAAAAAACTAAATTATATATTTTTTTAAGTAACAAAAAGAAAATTGAAACAAAAGTCCTATACGAGGCCAAAAGGCTCCCATTAACATCGAGGTAATTAATTTAAATTGTTTTCCATTAATGTTACATTTACTGTATGTCGATAAAGTAATTGCAGTCAGGTTTTAGTATAACTGTCGAGCAATATGTCCTTGGGTTTAACCATCAGTAATTTCTTAGTAGCAACCAGGAGTCAAGATTTGTGCCTGGTAGATGGTAATATTGGCATCTTCCTATTACATGGAACTTAAAGATAACTGGCGAAATTTCGAACCCTTTGGGGTAAACAAGCGTGGTGTTATTTTGCCTCTGATGTTTGAATCATCCTACTTCCTACTATCCTACTTAATCACACTAATATTATAAAGGCGAAAGTTTGTGAGGATGGATGGCCATCACTCCGTCTTCACAAACATCCACATGTTTGTTGCTCCTTCATGCAAAAACTACTCAACGGATTTAGATGAAACTTTGCACACAGATAGTTTATAACTAGGATTAACAGATAGGATACATTTTATCCCGATATTGCCACGGGATCAAAATATATGCGGGTGAAACCGCGAGGCGCTGCTAGCTAAACAAATAAACTCACAAAAACTCAGATCAAAACTAGCGTTCTACAAGAAACCAGAGACTCGTCCTCTAATGTTAAAGTTCTCCAATAATAATATATTGTCTAAACAGACAATATATTATTACTTAAGATTTTCTGCGGAAACATCAAATCCCTGCTCTTTTCTCAAGCACATGGGAATAATAAACTTTTTTTTTTTCTTTTTTTTTACAGCAGACGAAAATAATGTTATAAGGCATTATATCGCGTTAATAATTAATTCTAAGAACAAACCGTTGTGTATATCTTAGGTACCTATTTAGATATTTTTTTCTGAATAAAATGTTCTAAGTACGAGAATGTACCTACCAATTTTTTTTATTGCACATACCTACCCTATATTTAATTAAAATTTGCTATAAACAATAACGTTGTTTTAAACAATTAATGTACTCGTCTGTTTATTAATTGTTTAAAATTGTTTAAAATGTAATTTTCGTGGTTTTACAAGCTGAGCGTGTCTGGTGATTACAAGGAACATTGGAGGAATATGATTTGGAGATGTTATTTAATAATTACGGAACAAATTTCACGTTTGAATTAATTTATTTAAAAAAAAAACCAGTCGCACTTATAGTTACTGTATAAGGTAATATTGCAAATGTGAATAAGAAAAAAAACTACAAACGACTAAACTATTACTAGAAAAAAATTGTATTATTAGCTCTTCTGTGTCTATGTATTTATATTACTCTCATTGTCGAATGGGCCGATTCGACACGACCAAAAAGAGATTAGGCGAAGGACCAACGGCTCCACGTCCTAATACATCTCTTGGCTCATTGGAATTGACCACCATGACTGAACTTCGGTCAAGCGACTAATATTCAATGAATCAATGTGATGCATTCCAAACAATATTTTGACTAACACTTAAAATTTAACGTATTTTTATAAATAAATAAAATAGATCATCTATTAATTGGTCCTTTTCCTCTCCAGTACCTCCAAACATAGAGGACGAAGGCACAAGCGGGGACCTAGTCTCCCGAGAAGGTCAAGACGTCAGCTTGTCCTGCAGAGCTGAAGGTAGACCTCCTCCGAGGATCCTCTGGCGAAGAGAGGATGGAGCCAATATACAGTTGAGAAATGAAGCCGGAGAGCTTCGGAAAGGTAAGCCAAAGTCAAACTCCTTGTCTGTGTGTCCTGCCTTTTTATATCAGTATCATTCTACAGGTTCTTACCGGTACTTTTGGCGGTTCTTGCCATTTCGGTACCTTGGTACCGGTACTCTACCTTACAAGTACCGGTACTAAATTCAGGTAACCGGCGCGTACCACAAATCTCATATTTATACGAGGTTCCTCGTACGATTGACAACCTTGAAGTTATTTTTCTAATGCCCATTAACTATCCTTTTTACTTACTATATCTGTGTTCTCACTCTAACTAAAATATTTGTTGGTACCGGTTTCGGTATCATTACTGTACCGAACAGTAACGATACTGATTAGAAATACCAATAGTACAGGTACTACTCTGTTACCGGTATCACACCAAGGCCAATGGTACCGGTTCCCATAAATAGGTACCGGTATTTTTAGCCCTGCCTGCAAGTCTTTCTCTAAATCGTTCTGGGCCTCATTGCAGAAATAGCTAAAAACCTACATGGTGATTTTAGTACATATTTTTAAAAAGGGCAAAAAGGTTTTGCACAAAAAATATCCTATCTCTTGCGGAAATCTATACAATAAATATTTGAATTGAAGTGTCTGTTTGTAATGTCAAAATAACTGCTTTTTACTAAATGCATATGAAATTATATACGGCACTTATACGAACAAAAAAGCAAATTTTAAATTTTTTGTCTGTGTGTTTGTTCCGGCTAATCTCCGAAACGGCTAGACCGATTTTGTTGAAATTTGGTAAAGACATACTTTTCATTGACATATCACGCGGGCGAAGCCGCGGGCGGAAGCTAATATAGTAAATAAATAAATCCTATTTACACTTAATTAATAGTTCAAGTTCACAACCTGATAAAACGATTTTTTTAATAGGATAAAAAGGTAACTATCAAACTCAAACTATTTATTTCAATTAAACCATTTACAGGCAGTTTTGAATTGTCAAGAAGTCGGTCAGTTAGAAAATAAAATAATTAAAAATAAGCCGAGGCAGCCATGTATCGATAACTTCGTTTTCGGGTGTTCTGTTTTTATCCGTCACCTTTTTTTGTTTGCTGTCAATTTTCGGAGTCAATATCAGAAAGAGCAGGATGTTCGATTTAATGGAAAGCAAAATTAAGTGAAGTATTTTACTGGATATACAGCTTAACACGTTCACTGTGCATGCCCCACAGGAAAAAAAAGCCCAAAAGGAAATTATTTATATTTCATCTAAAAAAAAAATTATGACGTTTCACAACTTAATTTATAAATTGATCAGAACTCTTCCACTACAGTTTCGATGAGAATTTGTAAACCCACTCCAGTGTTATAACACCGAGGGCGGTGTTGGTTTTTGCGTACACAAAAACCTTTTGTGGGAAGAGGGGCATTGTGACGTTGCAAAATTAGTTATTGATTGTGTCTAGTAGCGACATCTATTGTAATTAGCGGCGGACTACGCCAGGGATGTCAATGCTGTTCTGCGTGACATAGATGGCGTTGATGCCTTTTTGCTTAGGTGATTAATTGCAAGTTTATTTGGATAATCAAGAAAAAAATAAACAAACGTACATAATTTACCACATTTTATGACAAACATAATGTTTGACAAAATGAAGATACAAATCGATAGGGAATCTATATAGTCTGTGGAAGATGATTCGAGAAACTGTCAGATTGGTCTGGAGAAATAGGCGGAGACGGTGTCCGTTTTTTACGAACAAGGACTCGAGCCTAAAGGGCGTTTTTGAGGGACTTAATCCTAGGAGGATTGGGATGTGTCCAAATAACCCTTGGGGTTTAAATAAGTAGGAGCTGTTTTGGCAGAATTCCGTGAGTACTAAACCATTTTCTTTGTTCTTGCTGGATAGCCTATAGCTTAGCTCATGCATGTGTGTTCTGACGCGAGGACGTTGTTACAGGTCTGGCTGTTTATGCTGGCCTTTTAAGTTTGGGGTTATGCGCGATTGAGTCGCTGCCTTGGTGTTGCGCCGTGTGGTGATTTGACATTCGTCAGAGCGCAGGCGGATTTATGGCTATCCCTTGCGGTGTGGTCCTCCGACATTAGGAAGGCTTTACCTAACCGAATCCAGGTGATGAGGGAAGTTCGCCACTCCAGGTAACGATAGCGTCACCATCTCGTCCGTAGGCCGCGTTCGCGTGTGTTCACAGGTTTCTCCTGTGAACGACGCCAAGGACCCTGAACCGTCAACTGAAGGGGTTATACTGAGGATTTTATCGAGAGTGTTATCCGTGTGTCATTATGGTTTAATCTATGAGAGAGTTAGGCCTTTTGTAGGAACTAGGTTGTTTTAAGACCAGTTGTTGTAAGGATCTTGTGTCTCGGGTTTGCTTCGTATAGTATTTATTTTCCCTCTATGAGCACAGTCCGGAAAAGGCCAATACCTGTTCGATTGAGCTAGAAGTTGTTAATTCAATCATCCCACGGACTCGCTATAGCGACTCTGAGAAACTGCTATTTAGTCTCAAGTCTGGCGTGCACTGACACCACTAGGAACGGAGACTAGTTGTGTGGGTGTATGCCATAGACTCTGGGAAGGGTACATTGATTTGGTGGCTTGCCACATTGTTTGTATGTGTACTTTAATTTTGTATAATTCCAATAAACTTTGTATTGTGTAAGAAGGTACTTGTTTAATTATCCTTCCTAGCAGATTATACCTTATAAATTTACTTTAGCACGGTGGTGAGTAGTAAAGTTCAAATAGGAACCATCAGCAGCTTGTTTCTAAGAAATTATCAGTAAACTACGAAGCCGGGTTACACCACTGATGGGGCATATCGAGTTGCTCATCGTACGTGCATGACCCATGGGTGGGGCATGAGTTGTTCGCAAATTTAAAGGCTCATAACCTCAAACACGTATGTGTTTAGCCACTTTTATCGGTTCACACGTGTGAACAATAAAATAAGAATCAATATTACTTGAAAAACGGACGAACTTTTTTAAAAGAGTTGCCAGTACCCCATTATCAAAAATGAGTTAATTTTGGGTGATAAATAAAACAGAAGACGTATTAATATTATATTTATTTCAATGGAAACTATTGAAACAGTTCAGTCGAAAAGCTTTTTGGCACGCTAGACGTACGTGTATGGCCTTCTTCAACTAAAATTTTGTAACAACCAAAGCAATGTTTTCTAATTATTCTTTTTGGGTCGTCTCGGTAATTTGATGAGAGAATGGCTGGATCTAGAAGTTCTAGCCTGCTCAATTGATAGGCTGGATCTAGAAGAACGCGGTGTAGGCAAATCTGTTGAAGGGGCGCGCGCCTTCGGTGGCCGGGAGTCGTCGCGTGGCTCCCGATGCCCGGAGCGTCTCCCGCGGCGGCTGGGACGGGAGGCTCTCTCCCTTAGCCATCCCGCCTCCTTCTTCGCTAGCATGACTGCTTCGCAGAAGGAGGCGACTGCCCCCCACTCCCTCTCGCCCCGGACCAAAGCTTGAACCAGGGCCGGACGCGAGAGGTCGCCACCGCTGCCGATCGCCTCTACGAGGACACGGCGGTGCTCCGCCCAAGCGGGGCAGACCTCCACCGTATGCTCCCGGGCGTTTCCTCCCGCCTGACGATGTGCAGGAACCTCCCGAAACATCCGTGTCCGGTGAAGACCTGCGTCAGGCGGTATGTGGGGGCGCCGTGACGCCTCTCAAAGAGGGGTCTTATCGCCACCCTACCCGCCGCCGCCTTAGTGGGGGTATCCCCCACTTAATACCTCTTTTAAGCAACTACCGGCTATATAGCCCCTTGCTTCCTTTTTGCACTTCATTTTAACCGGGTTAGTTTCCACCTAACGATGGGTTCCCTTTGTGTAAAGTAGAGGATTTAAGATGACTGATTGCAGTTAGACGTCATCTAAAATTTTATCTTTTACTTCTGCTGGGATTTATTACGGTCCTTGGACGCCTGTGTCTAATTACGAGTGGCGTAAAAAGGGGTACTTTTATGGGAAGGTAATTTAGATGGTGGGCAGATTTATGTCTTACCAACGCAGTAATAGATAGTATCGTTGGTGAATTATTCTGTCTTTGTTTGTTATATTTAAAGTTAATCGAAAATGTAAGATCATTTCTTGCGGCAGTCGAAAAATTGTTCACGTTTAGACGCTAAAATTATTCCTGTTGACAGCAATGCGTACGATTTTTTATGCCCATGATTCTTTGCTCTCCTTTTCTGTATAAATGTGAATATTATGATTTTTATTTTGTGTCTGTTATCTTATATATTACATAAATAAATTCGATATTTTTTTAATTAAATTCGAAAAAAAATTACGAAGTCATTGGCATTTTACAATAAACAACTTCCTTAACAGTCTTGTTTTGTGATTATTAACTTCATTTACTGATTTTATATCCCAAAAAAATATTAAAGACAATTTATGGCAAGTTTTGTTAAACCATATCAAAGACGTCAGTTGTTTGCAGTAAAAACGCCATCCGACTAAGTATGGCTGGTGCAGCCGATAAACTCCAGCACTGCCAAACAAGGAACTCGATTGAAGCAATTAAGCTTGTTCCTTCAAAAACTTAGTTCAACTTAAAATGGTTTCTTTTTTTAACCCAAGAGTTTGAGAACTTTCTTCGACGTGGTAGAATAGATACTAAAGAACTCGAATTAAACTACTTTTCTGTCTTTCAAGGTGGAAAAGAACCTGAATCAATAATTGAGACGTAGGTCTATAGCCATTATGCACTGTCTGTTCTAAAAGTGTAAACAAACCCTGTACCTACAGGTTCACTTCTTACGCAATCAATCACTAAACATATTTATAGTAGTAACACATTCATTTATATTTACCTAGAATGTTTTAGCTTTATATCCCACCCCTTTTTTAAGAATGATTTTTTGAATAACATTATTGAATTGTAATTATAAGACATCATCAACAAAAATTGAGGTTCATGAACCTACATTTTTCGACGATGTTTTTCAATTAAGTATTAACTTTTTTTTTTCAATTTTCAAATGTAAATCATGTTTGGATTATTTTTATTAGTATTCAAATAATCAAATCAAAGCTCTCAATTTGTAAGTGGCACCACTAATTGGCATCCACAGGTACGTTTTCTGACATACATATTTGTTTACATTTTCATCAGATAACAACAGACCGACAGACCGTAGGGGCTTTACAAAGGAAACGAGGTGCGATATGCCTGTTTTTTGTTTTGATTTCTCGTCTATAAAAGTTCTCTACACAGCAGTCCAAAACAAAATAAAAAATAAATTATAGTCGAGTTTTGAAGTTCTAAAAACCTGTGAAATTCTAAAGCAATCTCGTCCGAAATCTCGATTTAAAACTACAATATTTGAGTTGAAATTACGACACTTCACATTGCAGTATTTAGAATACATGGCTTTACTGCTTAAAACTAAGAGCCATAATATCTACTCCTTAAGCTCAAGTAGTGCCATTATCATAAATCAACTTCCAGTATTGAGATCGCGAAATATTATAACCCTTGTCTTAAAGCAATGCCATGCCGGCTATCTTTGATGATTAAATGGAAATTATGACCATCGGGATACACGTTTTAGCACCTGTGGTATATACACTTTGTCTGTGAATACGATTATTATACAGGGTGGCACATCGGCGCGAAACCTGTTACCATGGATTCATTGTCATATTCTGAACCACGAAAAATTTCTACGTCCCCTACGTAGAAATATTTCGTGGATTATTAAAAAATAATAATTGTCGCTTGATACATTTTGACCGCGAAAGCGAAAAACAAAGAAATTACTACGTGAAACCAAAATAATAATTTCTACGTCTGTAAGCATGTGTTTAATTCATGGTTTGCCCCTGTATAGCTCCAGTGATTTTAAATAAGTAGTGTACGTCGTTCTAATATAAAAATATAATAGATAACTCATCCTTATATCTTTTTTATGTTAACACCTAAAGACACATAACATGAAGTGCCTCACGTTTAGAAAATTAGACTAATACGTTCAGATTTTTTTCATCTTTATAATAACTGGAACAAAATTTCTCCTTAATAAAAATTTTATATTCTTCACGTTGCCATTACACGCTTCGTTTACATTATAATATTTATAATGTTTTATACGATAAGGTATTATTATTCTCTCCATTTCTTCGCTGAATAAAGAATTCTACAAAAAGTATTATGTGCCTAATTCTTACAATTTTTCCTTTGTTCTCGTACGTAACGAATATGTCACAAGGACATACATAAACCTTCATACCTACATAATCATTTAATCTCACATCATTCTATATATTGTACTGATCAGATAATCTCCTGGCAATCCGGTTAATAATACAAATAATTCAGTACATTAAAATTGAGAATTAATTATATTTGTGTATTTATTCCAATTATGGAGGTTTTGCGTGGTGATACTCAATTGAGTGACCAGCTAACCTTGGGCAACCGGCTTGACTACTACCTTGTACACTGGTTTTTTTTCCACACTATGAACTGAAACTTATCCTACTTCGTGCCAAACTAGAGAAGAAGACCTAGTACGTAACCATTAGCAGTATTTATTAAAACTATCTACACTTACCACTAAAATATGATTTGCACAAATATACCACCTTTTTCTGTTCTTTTCTGTTTATTTGTGTATACATAAAACTGTTAAACGTATAAATAAATACGTAAACTCACAACACTCCGACTATTTACGTAATATTCTACAAACATTTAACTTCTTACTCTCAAAGAAGTTTCGAACATCTCGTATTTCAGTCCTCATAGTTACGAGTGGGCAGAAGTTGTAACTTCCTAAAGTGACCGATTTAAAGTTTTCGCGGAGCAACTTTTCATTTTATTAATGTTTGTCTTCTTCATATTATACTATATAAAGCTCGATTTATACTATATAAAGCTCGATTACCACTCACTCACTGACTGACTGACATAATTGTTCTCCCAGATGGTGAAGGGGGAGGTGGGTATATTTTTACAGATTCGTATACAAGTAACTCTCACGATTATGGGAAAAATCCCAAACCTCCCCTTTTCCACCCCACTCTCCCCCCTCCCTATCGTATCTCGGAAACTAAGAGTCCCGTGTTTTGTTGTTTTACGGATTCGTATAGAGGAGGCTCGGAAAAGTAAAATTCATTTTTCAAAGTTGCCCCCTTGCCCCCCTTCTCCCCTCCCCTCTAGGTAGATCTCGGAAGTTAAGAGACTTGGAACATTTTTTTTTTCAGATTCATATCAAGGGGCCCAGTGTTGGTCAAAATCATTTTTCAAAACTCCCCCCTCTCCCCCCCTTCACCCCTCCCCCCATCGTATCTCGGAAATTAAGAAACCTGGGTTTTGTTGTTTTACGGATTCGTATACAGGAGGCTCGGAAAAGTAAAAACCATTTTTCAAAATTCAAACCTCCCCTTTTCCATTCCACCCCACTCTCCCCCATCCCTATCGTATCTCGGAAACTAAGAGTCCCGTGTTTTGTTGTTTTACGGATTCGTATAGAGGAGGCTCCATAAAATAAAATCCATTTTTCAAAGTTGCCCCCCTTGCCCCCCTTCTCCCCCCCTCTAGGTAGATCTCGGAAGTTTAGAGACTTGGAACATTTTCTTTTTCAGATTCATATCAAGGGGCCCAGAGTTGGTCAAAATCATTTTTCAAAACTCCCCCCTCTCCCACCCTTCACCCCTCCCCCCATCGTATCTCGGAAATTAAGAAACCTGGGTTTTGTTTTTTTACGGATTCGTATAGAGGAGGCTCGGAAAAGTAAAAACCATTTTTCAAAATTCCCCCCATTCTCTCCCCCTTCTCCCCCCTTTAGGCGGATCTCGGAAGTTAAGACTTGGAACATTATTATTATTATTATTATACTATATAAAGCTCGATTACCACTCACTGACATAATTGTTCTCCCAGATGGTGAAGGGGGAGGTGGGTATATTTTTACAGATTCGTATAGAAGTAACTCTCACGAGTATGGGAAAAATCCCAAACCTCCCCTTTTCCACCCCACTCTCCCCCCTTCCTATCGTATCTCGGAAACTAAGAGTCCCGTGTTTAGTTGTTTTACGGATTCGTATAGAGGAGGCTCGAAAAAGTAAAATCCATTTTTCAAAGTTGCCCCCCTTGCCCCCCTTCTCCCCCCCTCTAGAGGTAGATCTCGGAAGTTACGAGACTTGGAACATTTTTTTTTCAGATTCATATCAAAGGGGCCCAGAGTTGGTCAAAATCATTTTTCAAAACTCCCCCCTCTCCCCCCTTCACCCCTCCCCCCATCGTATCTCGGAAATTAAGAAACCTGGCTTTTGTTGTTTTACGGATTCGTATAGAGGAGGCTCGGAAAAGTAAAAACCATTTTTCAAAATTCAAACCTCCACTTTTCCATTCCACCCCACTCCCCCCCATCCCTACCGTATCTCGGAAACTAAGAGTCCCGTGTTTTGTTGTTTTACGGATTCGTATAGAGGAGGCTCGAAAAAGTAAAATCCATTTTTCAAAGTTGGCCCCTTGCCCCCCTTCACCCCTCCCCCATCGTATCTCGGAAATTAAGAAACCTGGGTTTTGTTTTTTTACGGATTCGTATAGAGAAGGCTCGGAAAAGTAAAAACCATTTTTCAAAATTCAAACCTCCCCTTTTCCATTCCACCCCACTCTCCCCCATCCCTATCGTATCTCGGAAACTAAGAGTCCCGTGTTTTGTTGTTTTACGGATTCGTATAGAGGAGGCTCGGAAAAGTAAAATCCATTTTTCAAAGTTGGCCCCTTGCCCCCCTTCACCCCTCCCCCCATCGTATCTCGGAGCTATTATTATACTATATAAAGCTCGATTACCACTCACTGACTGACTCACTGATTGACATAATTGTTCTCCCAGATGGTGAAGGGGGAGGTGGGTATATTTTTACAGATTCGTATAGAAGTAACTCTCACGAGCATGGGAAAAATCCCAAACCTCCCCTTTTCCACCCCACTCTCCCCCCTCTCTATCGTATCTCGGAAACTAAGAGTCCCGTGTTTTGTTGTTTTACGGATTCGTATAGAGGAGGCTCGGAAAAGTAAAATCCATTTTTCAAAGTTGCCCCCTTGCCCCCCTTTCCCCCCCTCTAGAGGTAGATCTCGGAAGTTAAGAGACTTGGAACATTTTTTTTTTCAGATTCATATCAAGGGGCCCAGAGTTGGTCAAAATCATTTTTCAAAACTCCCCCCTCTCCCCCCCTTCACCCCTCCCCCCATCGTATCTCGGAAATTAAGAAACCTGGGTCTTGTTTTTTTACGGATTCGTATAGAAGAGGCTCGGAAAAGTAAAAACCATTTTTCAAAATTCAAACCTCCCCTTTTCCATTCCACCCCACTCTCCCCCATCCCTATCGTATCTCGGAAACTAAGAGTCCCGTGTTTTGTTGTTTTACGGATTCGTATAGAGGAGGCTTGGAAAAGTAAAATCAATTTTTCAAATTTCCCCCCCTTGCCCCCCTTCTCCCCCCCTCTAGGTAAATCTTGGAAGTTAAGAGACTCGGAACATTTTTATTTTCAGATTCATATCAAGGGGCCCAGAGTTGGTCAAAATCATTTTTCAAAACTCCCCCCTCTCCCCCCCTTCACCCCTTCCCCCATCGTATCTCGGAAATTAAGAAACCTGTGTTTTGTTTTTTTACGGATTCGTATAGAGGAGGCTCGGAAAAGTAAAAACTATTTTTCAAAATTCGCCCCTTTCTCTCCCCCTTCTCCCCTTTTTAGGCAGATCTCGGAAGTTAAGACTTGGAACATTATTATTATTATTATACTATATAAAACTCGATTACCACTGACTCACTGACTCACTGACATAATTGTTCTCCCAGATGGTGAAGGGGGAGGTGGGTATATTTTTACAGATTCGTATAGAAGTAACTCTCACGAGTATGGGAAAAATCCCAAACCTCCCCTTTTCCACCCCACTCTCCCCCCTCCCTGTCACATCTCGGAAACTAAGAGTCTCGTGTTTTGTTGTTTTACGGATTCGTATAGAGGAGGCTCGGAAAAGTAAAATCCATTTTTCAAAGTTGCCCCCTTGCCCCCCTTCTCCCCCCCTCTAGAGGTAGATCTCGGAAGTTAAGAGACTTGGAACATTTTTTTTTTCAGATTCATATCAAGAAGCCCAGAGTTGGTCAAAATCATTTTTCAAAACTCCCCCCTCTCCCCCGCTTCACCCCTCCCCCCATCGTATCTCGGAAATTAAGAAACCTGGGTTTTGTTTTTTTACGGAATAGTATAGAGGAGGCTCGGAAAAGTAAAAACCATTTTTCAAAATTCAAACCTCCCCTTTTCCATTCCACCCCACTCTCCCCCATCCCTATCGTATCTCGGAAACTAAGAGTCCCGTGTTTTGTTGTTTTACGGATTCGTATAGAGGAGGCTCGGAAAAGTAAAATCCATTTTTCAAAGTTGCCTCCCTTGCCCCCCTTCAGGTAGATCTCGGAAGTTAAGAGACTTGGAACATTTTTTTTTCAGATTCATATCAAGGGGCCCAGAGTTGGTCAAAATCATTTTTCAAAACTCCCCCCTCTCCCCCGCTTCACCCCTCCCCCCATCGTATCTCGGAAATTAAGAAACCTGGGTTTTGTTTTTTTACGGAATAGTATAGAGGAGGCTCGAAAAAGTAAAAACCATTTTTCAAAATTCAAACCTCCCCTTTTCCATTCCACCCCACTCTCCCCCATCCCTATCGTATCTCGGAAACTAAGAGTCCCGTGTTTTGTTGTTTTACGGATTCGTATAGAGGAGGCTCGGAAAAGTAAAATCCATTTTTCAAAGTTGCCTCCCTTGCCCCCCTTCTCCCCCCCTTTAGGTAGATCTCGGAAGTTAAGAGACTTGGAACATTTTTTTTTCAGATTCATATCAAGGGGCCCAGAGTTGGTCAAAATAATTTTGCAAAACTCCCCCCTCTCCCCCCCTCCCCCCATCGTATCTCGAAAATTAAGAAACCTGGGTTTTGTTTTTTTACAGATTCGTATAGAGGAGGCTCGGAAAAGAAAAACCATTTTTCAAAATTCCCCCCATTCTCTCACCCTTCTCCCCCCTTTAGGCGGATCTCGGAAGTTAAGACTTGGAACATTTTCTTTTTCAGATTCACGTCCGTGGGCCCAGAGTAGGTCAAAATTAGTTTTTTCAAAACTCCCCCCTCTCCCCCCCTTCACCCCTCCCCCATCGTATCTCGGAAACTAGGTAGCGGTAAAGCGAAGCGTAGCGTAGGGATAAGGTCACGATAGCTTTCCGGTGGTAGGTAGGTCCTGAGTGGAGCGAACCTGCGAGACCGAGTGGAGCGAAGGGGGAGGAATACTAACATGGCGGACAGCGTTTTTGTTTGGGGTGCGTTTAAGTCAATTATTCAGTTTAGAATTGACTGCCTAAGGGCCGAGTTCACGGACTGTCATTTGACCAATGTTTGAGTAATCGGCCGATGAATTCCTAAACATCGTTTATGCAGCCGGTTAAGTATTCACTGCTCACCACGAATATTTTAACCGTGATTATTAAATCGGGCAATCAGCATTCGCTCAGAGTGAATGAACGAATGCTATAAGTGTACTCATTTGCGAAGTCACGTCTTTAGATTTAGTCAACACGAGTTTTGGTGACATCTATATTTAGTAGCATAAAATAAAACGCTTTCAACTTGAGAAGTTCGAAAACGCATTGGGATCATTATGCTAGCCTGTAGTGTCTAATTTGGATGGGTAATAACTTCACAGCGCTGTCACTGTCAATGTAATAGACATGACATAAGATTTAACGTGGGAGCAAATGAGACGGAAAGCATTATACAGTGTTTTTGTGTTTTTGAGTGTTATTGAGTGTTTTTGAGTGTTGTTGAGGGTTGTTGAGGGTTGTTGAGTGTTGTTGAGTGTTGTTGAATGTTGTTGAGTGTTATTGAGTGTTGTCGAGTGTTGTCGAGTGTTGTTGAGTGTTGTTGAGTGTTGTTGAATGTTGTTGAGTGTTTTGGGTGTTGTTGAGTGTTGTTGATCACAACAAATCACAAAAGACGTTAAGCCGCGTCCCCACTAGAGCCATGCGGCTTAACGTCTTTTGGCGCGAAAACTGTTTGACGCGCTAAAATAAGAAAAAAAAGACTTATTTTGTTGGTTGACGTATTTTGTAGAAACAATTTTCTTGGTAAAGTTCAAAGTTTGGCGGTGTAAATCACAAGTTAAAATAAGTGATTCCAGTGACAATTATAGCAATTTATTAACAACAACTCCACAAGTGTAGTATAAAGCAGTATATATCACTCGAGGGTAAGTACAGATTACTCCCCTTGATGAATAAATAGCTATTATTACAAAATCCTATAAGTGCTCAGGATTACTGTCCAATTCTCAAAATTTTACAAGGGTAAGAAATACTCCTCAAAAACACGACCCCGCGAGCTGCTTGCAGCTCGCGCAACGCCCAAAATCTAGTCATTTATATATACTATATAAAGCTCGATTACCACTCACTGACTCACTGACTCACTGATTGACATAATTGTTCTCCCAGATGGTGAAGGGGGAGGTGGGTATATTTTTACAGATTCGTATAGAAGTAACTCTCACGAGTATGGGAAAAATCCCAAACCTCCCCTTTTCCACCCCACTCTCCCCGGTCCCTATCGTATCTCGGAAACTAAGAGTCCCGTGTTTTGTTGTTTTACGGATTCGTATAGAGGAGGCTCGGAAAAGTAAAATCCATTTTTCAAAGTTGCCCCCTTGCCCCCCTTCTCCCCTCCCCTCTAGGTAGATCTCGGAAGTTGAGAGACTTGGAACATTTTTTTTTTTCAAATTCATATCAAGGGGCCCAGAGTTGGTCAAAATCATTTTTCAAAACTCCCCCCTCTCCCCCCCTTCACCCCTCCCCCCATCGTATCTCGAAAATTAAGAAACCTGGGTTTAGTTTTTTTACGGATTCGTATAGAGGAGGCTCGGAAAAGTAAAAACCATTTTTCAAAGTTGCCCCCCTTGCCCCCTTCTCCCCCCGTCTAGAGGTAGATTTCGGAAGTTAAGAGACTTGGAACATTTTTTTTTCAGATTCATATCAAGGGGCCCAGAGTTGGTCAAAATCATTTTTCAAAACTCCCCCCTCTCCCCCCCTTCACCCCTCCCCCCATCGTATCTCGGAAATTAAGAAACCTGGGTTTTGTTTTTTTACGGATTCGTATAGAGGAGGCTCGGAAAAGTAAAAACCATTTTTCAAAATTCCCCCCATTCTCTCCCCCTTCACCCCCCTTTAGGCGGATCTCGGAAGTTAAGACTTGGAACATTTTCTTTTTCAGATTCATGTCCGTGGGTCCAGAGTAGGTCAAAATCATTTTTCAAAACTCCCCCCCTCTCCCCCCCTTCACCCCTCCCCCCATCGTATCTCGGAAACTAGGTAGCGGTAAAGCGAAGCGTAGCGTAGCGTAGGGATAGGGTCACGATAGCTTTCCGGTGGTAGGTAGGTCCTGAGTGGAGCGAACCTGCGAGACCGAGTTATTATATTATCAGGCAATCAGCATTCGCTCAGAGACTATGAACGAATGCTATAAGTGTACTCATTTGCGAAGTCACGTCGTTAGATTTAGTCAACACGAGTTTTGGTGACATCTATATTTAGTAGCATAAAATAAAACGCTTTCAACTTGAGAAGTTCGAAAACGCATTGGGATCATTATGCTAGCCTGTAGTGTCTAATTTGGATGGGTAATAACTTCACAGCGCTGTCACGGTCAATGTAATAGACATAAGATTTAACGTGGGAGCAAATGAGACAGAAAGCATTATACAGTGTTTTTGTGTTTTTGAGTGTTATTGAGTGTTGTTGAGTGTTGTTGAGGGTTGTTGAGTGTTGTTGAGTGTTGTTGAGTGTTGTTGACGGTTGTTGAGTGTTGTTGAGTGTTGTTGAGTGCTGTTGAGTGTTGTTGAGTGTTTTGAGTGTGGTTGAGTGTTGTTGAGTGTTGTTAAGTGTTGATGAGTGTTGTTGAGTGTTGTTGAGTGTTGTTGAGGGTTGTTGAGTGTTGTTGAGTGTTGTTGAGGGTTGTTGAGGGTTGTTGAGTGTTGTTGAGTGTTGTTGAGTGTTGTTGAGTGTTGTTGAGTGTTGTTAATGAGTGTTGTTGAGTGTTGTTGAGGGATGTTGAGTGTTGTTGAGTGTTTTGAGTGTGGTTGAGTGTTGTTGAGTGTTGTGGAGTGTTGTTGAGGGTTGTTGAGTGTTGTTGAGTGTTGTTGAGTGTTGTTGAGTGATGTTGAGTGTTGTTGAGTGTGGTTGAGTGTTGTTGAGTGTTGTTGAGTGTTGTTGAGTGTGGTTGAGTGTTGTTGAGTGTTGTTGAGTGTTGTTGAGTGTTTTGAGTGTGGTTGAGTGTTGTTGAGTGTTGTTGAGTGTTGTTAAGTGTTGTTGAGTGTTGTTGAGGGTTGTTGAGTGTTGTTGAGTGTTGTTGAGTGTTGTTGAGTGTTTTGGGTGTTGTGTTGTTGAGTGTTGATGAGTGTTGTTGAGTGTTGTTGAGGGTTGTTGTGTGTTGTTGAGTGTTGTTGAGTGTTTTGAGTGTGGTTGAGTGTTGATGAGTGTTGTTGAGTGTTGTTGAGTGTTTTGAGTGTGGTTGAGTGTTGTTGAGTGTTGTGGAGTGTTGTTGAGGGTTGTTGAGTGTTGTTGAGTGTTGATGAGTGTTGTTGAGTGTTGTTGAGTGTTGTTGAGTGTTGTTGAGGGTTGTTGAGTGTTGTTGAATGATGTTGAGTGTTGATGAGTGTTTTGAGTGTCGTTGAGTGTTGTTGAGTGTTGTTAAGTGTTGATGAGTGTTGTTGAGTGTTGTTGAGTGTTGTTGAGTGTTGTTGAGAGTTGTTGAGTGTTGTTGAGTGTTGTTGAGTGTTGTTGAGTGTTTTGAGTGTGGTTGAGTGTTGTTGAGTGTTGTTGAGTGTTGTTAAGTGTTGTTGAGTGTTGTTGAGGGTTGTTGAGTGTTGTTGAGTGTTGTTGAGTGTTGTTGAGGGTTTTGAGTGTGGTTGAGTGTTGTTGAGTGTTGTGGAGTGTTGTTGAGGGTTGTTGAGTGTTTTGAGTGTGGTTGAGTGTTGTTGAGTGTTGTGGAGTGTTGTTGAGGGTTGTTGAGTGTTGTTGAGTGTTGTTGAGTGTTGTTGAGTGATGTTGAGTGTTGTTGAGTGTAGTTGAGTGTTGTTGAGTGTTGTTGAGTGTTGTTGAGGGTTGTTGAGTGTTGTTGAGTATTGTTGAGTGATTTTGAGTGTTGTTGAGTGTTGTTGAGTGTTGTTGAGTGTTGTTGAGTGTGGTTGAGTGTTGTTGAGTGTTGTTGAGTGTTGTTGAGTGTTGTTGTGTGTTGTTAAGTGTTGATGAGTGTTGTTGAGTGTTGTTGAGTGTTGTTGAGTGTTGTTGAGGGCTGTTGAGTGTTGTTGAGTGTTGTTGAGTGTTGTTGAGTGTTGTTGAGGGTTTTGAGTGTTGTTGTGTTTTTGAGTGTTGTTGAGTGTTGTTGAGTGATGTTGAGTGTGGTTGAGTGTTGTTGAGTGTTGTTGAGTGTTGTTGAGTGTTGTTGAGTGTTGTTGAGTGTTGTCGAGTGTTGTTGAGTGTTGTTGAGTGTTGTTGCGTGTTGTTGAGTATTGCCGAGTGTTGTCGAGTGTTGTCGAGTGTTGTCGAGTGTTGTTGAGTGTTGTTGAGTGTTGTTGAGTGTTGTTGAGTGTTGTCGAGTGTTGTTGAGTGTTGTTGAGTGTTGTTGCGTGTTGTTGAGTATTGCCGAGTGTTGTCGAGTGTTGTCGAGTGTTGTTGAGTGTTGCTAAGTGTTGTTGAATGTTGTTGAGTGTTATTAAGTGTTGTCGAGTGTTGTCGAGTGTTGTTGAGTGTTGTTGAGTGTTTTGGGTGTTGTTGAGTGTTGTTGAGTGTTGTTGATCACAACAAATCACAAAAGACGTTAAGCCACGTCCCCACTAGAGCCATGCGGCTTAACGTCTTTTGGCGCGAAAACTGTTTGACGCGCTAAAATAAGAAAACAAGAAGACTTATTTTGTTGGTTGACGTATTTTGTAGAAACAATTTTCTTGGTAAAGTTTAAAGTGTGGCGGTGTAAATCACAAGTTAAAATAAGTGATTCCAGTGACAATTATAGCAATTTATTAACCACAACTCCACAAGTGTAGTATAAAGCAGTATATATCACTCGAGGGTAAGTACAGATTACTAAACTCGTGTGGTTTACGGCCCTCCGCTTCGCGTCGGGCCTCAAATGCACACTCGATTAGTAATCTGTGCCTTACTCCCCTTGGTGAATAAATAGCTATTATTACAAAATCCTATAAGTGCTAAGGATTACTGTCCAATTCTCAAAATTTTACAAGGGTAAGAAATACTCCTCAAAAACACGACGCCGCGAGCTGCTTGCAGCTCGCGCAACGCCCAAAATCTAGTCATCATATTATATAAAGCTCGATTACCACTCACTGACTGACTGACATAATTGTTCTCCCAGATGGTGAAGGGGAAGGTGGGTATATTTTTACAGATTCGTATAGAAGTAACTCTCACGAGTATGGGAAAAATCCCAAACCTCCCCTTTTCCACCCCACTCTCCCCCCTCCCTATTGTATCTCGGAAACTAAGAGTCCCGTGTTTTGTTGTTTTACGGATTCGTATAGAGGAGGCTCGGAAAAGTAAAATCCATTTTTCAAAGTTGCCCCCTTGCCCCCCTTCTCCCCCCCTCTTTAGGTAGATCTCGGAAGTTGAGAGACTTGGAACATTTTTTTTTTCAGATTCATATCAAGGGGCCCAGAGTTGGTCAAAATCATTTTTCAAAACTCCCCCCTCTCCCCCCCTTCACCCCTCCCTCCATCGTATCTCAGAAATTAAGAAACTTGGGTTTTGTTGTTTTACGGATTCGTATAGAGAAGGCTCGGAAAAGTAAAATCCATTTTTCAAAGTTGCCCCCCTTGCCCCCTTCTCCCCCCGTCTAGAGGTAGATTTCGGAAGTTAAGAGACTTGGAACATTTTTTTTTCAGATTCATATCAAGGGGCCCAGAGTTGGTCAAAATCATTTTTCAAAACTCCCCCCTCTCCCCCCCTTCACCCCTCCCCCCATCGTATCTCGGAAATTAAGAAACCTGGGTTTTGTTTTTTTACGGATTCGTATAGAGGAGGCTCGGAAAAGTAAAAACCATTTTTCAAAATTCCCCCCATTCTCTCCCCCTTCACCCCCCTTTAGGCGGATCTCGGAAGTTAAGACTTGGAACATTTTCTTTTTCAGATTCATGTCCGTGGGTCCAGAGTAGGTCAAAATCATTTTTCAAAACTCCCCCCCTCTCCCCCCCTTCACCCCTCCCCCCATCGTATCTCGGAAACTAGGTAGCGGTAAAGCGAAGCGTAGCGTAGCGTAGGGATAGGGTCACGATAGCTTTCCGGTGGTAGGTAGGTCCTGAGTGGAGCGAACCTGCGAGACCGAGTTATTATATTATCAGGCAATCAGCATTCGCTCAGAGACTATGAACGAATGCTATAAGTGTACTCATTTGCGAAGTCACGTCGTTAGATTTAGTCAACACGAGTTTTGGTGACATCTATATTTAGTAGCATAAAATAAAACGCTTTCAACTTGAGAAGTTCGAAAACGCATTGGGATCATTATGCTAGCCTGTAGTGTCTAATTTGGATGGGTAATAACTTCACAGCGCTGTCACGGTCAATGTAATAGACATAAGATTTAACGTGGGAGCAAATGAGACAGAAAGCATTATACAGTGTTTTTGTGTTTTTGAGTGTTATTGAGTGTTGTTGAGTGTTGTTGAGGGTTGTTGAGTGTTGTTGAGTGTTGTTGAGTGTTGTTGACGGTTGTTGAGTGTTGTTGAGTGTTGTTGAGTGCTGTTGAGTGTTGTTGAGTGTTTTGAGTGTGGTTGAGTGTTGTTGAGTGTTGTTAAGTGTTGATGAGTGTTGTTGAGTGTTGTTGAGTGTTGTTGAGGGTTGTTGAGTGTTGTTGAGTGTTGTTGAGGGTTGTTGAGGGTTGTTGAGTGTTGTTGAGTGTTGTTGAGTGTTGTTGAGTGTTGTTGAGTGTTGTTAATGAGTGTTGTTGAGTGTTGTTGAGGGATGTTGAGTGTTGTTGAGTGTTTTGAGTGTGGTTGAGTGTTGTTGAGTGTTGTGGAGTGTTGTTGAGGGTTGTTGAGTGTTGTTGAGTGTTGTTGAGTGTTGTTGAGTGATGTTGAGTGTTGTTGAGTGTGGTTGAGTGTTGTTGAGTGTTGTTGAGTGTGGTTGAGTGTTGTTGAGTGTTGTTGAGTGTTGTTGAGTGTTTTGAGTGTGGTTGAGTGTTGTTGAGTGTTGTTGAGTGTTGTTAAGTGTTGTTGAGTGTTGTTGAGGGTTGTTGAGTGTTGTTGAGTGTTGTTGAGTGTTGTTGAGTGTTGTTGAGTGTTTTGGGTGTTGTGTTGTTGAGTGTTGATGAGTGTTGTTGAGTGTTGTTGAGGGTTGTTGTGTGTTGTTGAGTGTTGTTGAGTGTTTTGAGTGTGGTTGAGTGTTGATGAGTGTTGTTGAGTGTTGTTGAGTGTTTTGAGTGTGGTTGAGTGTTGTTGAGTGTTGTGGAGTGTTGTTGAGGGTTGTTGAGTGTTGTTGAGTGTTGATGAGTGTTGTTGAGTGTTGTTGAGTGTTGTTGAGTGTTGTTGAGGGTTGTTGAGTGTTGTTGAATGATGTTGAGTGTTGATGAGTGTTTTGAGTGTCGTTGAGTGTTGTTGAGTGTTGTTAAGTGTTGATGAGTGTTGTTGAGTGTTGTTGAGTGTTGTTGAGTGTTGTTGAGAGTTGTTGAGTGTTGTTGAGTGTTGTTGAGTGTTGTTGAGTGTTTTGAGTGTGGTTGAGTGTTGTTGAGTGTTGTTGAGTGTTGTTAAGTGTTGTTGAGTGTTGTTGAGGGTTGTTGAGTGTTGTTGAGTGTTGTTGAGTGTTGTTGAGGGTTTTGAGTGTGGTTGAGTGTTGTTGAGTGTTGTGGAGTGTTGTTGAGGGTTGTTGAGTGTTTTGAGTGTGGTTGAGTGTTGTTGAGTGTTGTGGAGTGTTGTTGAGGGTTGTTGAGTGTTGTTGAGTGTTGTTGAGTGTTGTTGAGTGATGTTGAGTGTTGTTGAGTGTAGTTGAGTGTTGTTGAGTGTTGTTGAGTGTTGTTGAGGGTTGTTGAGTGTTGTTGAGTATTGTTGAGTGATTTTGAGTGTTGTTGAGTGTTGTTGAGTGTTGTTGAGTGTTGTTGAGTGTGGTTGAGTGTTGTTGAGTGTTGTTGAGTGTTGTTGAGTGTTGTTGAGTGTTGTTAAGTGTTGATGAGTGTTGTTGAGTGTTGTTGAGTGTTGTTGAGTGTTGTTGAGGGCTGTTGAGTGTTGTTGAGTGTTGTTGAGTGTTGTTGAGTGTTGTTGAGGGTTTTGAGTGTTGTTGTGTTTTTGAGTGTTGTTGAGTGTTGTTGAGTGATGTTGAGTGTGGTTGAGTGTTGTTGAGTGTTGTTGAGTGTTGTTGAGTGTTGTTGAGTGTTGTTGAGTGTTGTCGAGTGTTGTTGAGTGTTGTTGAGTGTTGTTGCGTGTTGTTGAGTATTGCCGAGTGTTGTCGAGTGTTGTCGAGTGTTGTCGAGTGTTGTTGAGTGTTGTTGAGTGTTGTTGAGTGTTGTTGAGTGTTGTCGAGTGTTGTTGAGTGTTGTTGAGTGTTGTTGCGTGTTGTTGAGTATTGCCGAGTGTTGTCGAGTGTTGTCGAGTGTTGTTGAGTGTTGCTAAGTGTTGTTGAATGTTGTTGAGTGTTATTAAGTGTTGTCGAGTGTTGTCGAGTGTTGTTGAGTGTTGTTGAGTGTTTTGGGTGTTGTTGAGTGTTGTTGAGTGTTGTTGATCACAACAAATCACAAAAGACGTTAAGCCACGTCCCCACTAGAGCCATGCGGCTTAACGTCTTTTGGCGCGAAAACTGTTTGACGCGCTAAAATAAGAAAACAAGAAGACTTATTTTGTTGGTTGACGTATTTTGTAGAAACAATTTTCTTGGTAAAGTTTAAAGTGTGGCGGTGTAAATCACAAGTTAAAATAAGTGATTCCAGTGACAATTATAGCAATTTATTAACCACAACTCCACAAGTGTAGTATAAAGCAGTATATATCACTCGAGGGTAAGTACAGATTACTAAACTCGTGTGGTTTACGGCCCTCCGCTTCGCGTCGGGCCTCAAATGCACACTCGATTAGTAATCTGTGCCTTACTCCCCTTGGTGAATAAATAGCTATTATTACAAAATCCTATAAGTGCTAAGGATTACTGTCCAATTCTCAAAATTTTACAAGGGTAAGAAATACTCCTCAAAAACACGACGCCGCGAGCTGCTTGCAGCTCGCGCAACGCCCAAAATCTAGTCATCATATTATATAAAGCTCGATTACCACTCACTGACTGACTGACATAATTGTTCTCCCAGATGGTGAAGGGGAAGGTGGGTATATTTTTACAGATTCGTATAGAAGTAACTCTCACGAGTATGGGAAAAATCCCAAACCTCCCCTTTTCCACCCCACTCTCCCCCCTCCCTATTGTATCTCGGAAACTAAGAGTCCCGTGTTTTGTTGTTTTACGGATTCGTATAGAGGAGGCTCGGAAAAGTAAAATCCATTTTTCAAAGTTGCCCCCTTGCCCCCCTTCTCCCCCCCTCTTTAGGTAGATCTCGGAAGTTGAGAGACTTGGAACATTTTTTTTTTCAGATTCATATCAAGGGGCCCAGAGTTGGTCAAAATCATTTTTCAAAACTCCCCCCTCTCCCCCCCTTCACCCCTCCCTCCATCGTATCTCAGAAATTAAGAAACTTGGGTTTTGTTGTTTTACGGATTCGTATAGAGAAGGCTCGGAAAAGTAAAATCCATTTTTCAAAGTTGCCCCTCTTGCCCCCCTTCTCCCCCCCCCTCTAGGTAGATCTCGGAAGTTAAGAGACCTGGAACATTTTTTTTTTCAGATTCATATCAAGGGGCCCAGAGTTGGTCAAAATCATTTTTAAAAACTCCCCCCTCTCCCCCCTTCACCCCTCCCCCCATTGTATCTCGGAAATTAAGAAACCTGGGTTTTGTTTTCTTACGGATTCGTATAGAGGAGGCTCGGAAAAGTAAATACCATTTTTCAAAATTCCAACCTCCCCTTTTCCATTCCACCCCACTCTCCCCCATCCCTATCGTATCTCGGAAACTAAGAGACCCGTGTTTTGTTGTTTTACGGATTCGTATAGAGGAGGCTCGGAAAAGTAAAATCCATTTTTCAAAGTTGCCCCCCTTGCCCCCCTTCTCCCCCCCCCTCTAGGTAGATCTCGGAAGTTAAGAGACTTGGAACATTTTTTTTTTCAGATTCATATCAAGGGGCCCAGAGTTGGTCAAAATCATTTTTCAAAACTCCCCCCTCTCCCCCCCTTCACCCCTCCCCCCATCGTATCTCGGAAATTAAGAAACCTGGGTTTTGTTGTTTTATGGATTCGTATAGAGGTGGCTCGGAAAAGTAAAATCCATTTTTCAAAGTTGCCCCCCTTGCCCCCCTTCTCCCCCCCCCCCTCTAGGTAGATCTCGGAAGTTAAGAGACTTGGAACATTTTTTTTTCAGATTCATATCAAGGGGCCCAGAGTTGGTCAAAATCATTTTTCAAAACTCCCCCTCTCCCCCCCCTTCACCCCTCCCCCCATCGTATCTCGGAAATTAAGAAACCTGGGTTTTGTTTTTTTACGGATTCGTATAGAGGAGGCTCGGAAAAGTAAAAACCATTTTTCAAAATTCCCCCCATTCTCTCCCCCTTCTCACCCCTTTAGGCGGATCTCGGAAGTTAAGACTTGGAACATTTTCTTTTTCAGATTCATGTCCGTGGGCCCAGAGTAGGTCAAAATTAGTTTTTTCAAAACTCCCCCCTCTCCCCCCCCTTCACCCCTCCCCCATCGTATCTCGGAAACTAGGTAGCGGTAAAGCGAAGCGTAGCGTAGCGTAGGGATAAGGTCACGATAGCTTTCCGGTGGTAGGTAGGTCCTGAGTGGAGCGAACCTGCGAGACCGAGTGGAGCAAAGGGGGGAAGAATACAACATGGCGGACAGCGTTTTTGTATTGACTGCCTAAGGGCCGAGTTCACGGACTGTCATTTGACCAATGTTTGAGTAATCGGCCGATGAATTCCTAAACATCGTTTATGCAGCCGGTTAAGTATTCACTGCTCACCACGAATATTTTAACCGTGATTATTAAAAAGGGCAATCAGCATTCGCTCAAAGTGAATGAACGAATGCTATAAGTGTACTCATTTGCGAAGTCACGTCGTTAGATTTAGTCAACACGAGTTTTGGTGACATCTATATTTAGTAGCATAAAATAAAACGCTTTCAACTTGAGAAGTTCGAAAACGCATTGGGATCATTATGCTAGCCTGTAGTGTCTAATTTGGATGGGTAATAACTTCACACCGCTGTCACTGTCAATGTAATAGACATAAGATTTAACGTGGGAGCAAATGAGACAGAAAGCATTATACAGTGTTTTTGTGTTTTTGAGTGTTATTGAGTGTTGTTGAGTGTTGTTGAGTGTTGTTGAGGGTTGTTGAGTGTTGTTGAGTATTGTTGAGTGTTGTTGAGTGTTGTTGATGAGTGTTGTTGAGTGTTGTTGAGTGTTGTTGAGGGCTGTTGAGTGTTTTGAGTGTTGTTGAGTGTTGTTGAGTGTTGATGAGTGTTGTTGAGTGTTGTTGAGTGTTGTTGAGTGTTGTTGAGGGTTGTTGAGTGTTGTTGAGTGTTGTTGAGTGTTGTTGAGTGTTGTTGAGTGTTGTTGAGTGTTGTTGATGAGTGTTGTTGAGTGTTGTTGAGTGTTGTTGAGGGATGTTGAGGGATGTTGAGTGTTTTGAGTGTTGTTGAGTGTTGTTGAGTGTTGTTGAGTGTGGTTGAGTGTTGTTGAGTGTTATTGAGTGTTGTTGAGTGTTGTTGAGTGTTGTTGAGTGTTGATGAGTGTTAGTGAGTGTTGTTGAGTGTTTTGAGTGTTGTTGAGTGTTGTTGAGTGTTGTTGAGGGTTGTTGAGTGTTGTTGAGTGTTGTTGAGTGTTGTTGAGTGTTGTTGAATGTTGTTGAATATTGTTGAGTGTTGTTGAGTGTTGTTGAGTGTTGTTGAGGGTTGTTGAGTGTTGTTGAGTGTTGTTGAGTGTTGTTGAGTGTGGTTGAGTGTTGTTGAATGTTGTCGAGTGTTGTTGAGTGTTGTTGAGTGTTGTTGAATGTTGTTGAATATTGTTGAGTGTTGTTGAGTGTTGTTGAGTGTTGTCGAGTGTTGTTGAGTGTTGTGGAGTGTTGTTAAGTGTTGATGAGTGTTGTTGAGTGTTGTTGAGTGTTGTTGAGGGTTGTTGAGTGTTGTTGAGTGTTGTTGAGTGTTGTTGAGTGTTGTTGAGTGTTGTTGAGGGTTGTCGAGTTTTGTCGAGTGTTGTCGAGTGTTGTCGAGTGTTGTTGAGTGTCGTTGAGTGTTGTTCAATGTTATTGAGTGTTGTTGAGTATTGCCGAGTGTTGTCGAGTGTTGTTGAGTGTTGTTGAGTGTTGTTGAGTGTTGTTGAATGTTGTTGAGTGTTATTGAGTGTTGTCGAGTGTTGTCAAGTGTTGTTGAGTGTTGTTGAGTGTTGTTGAGTGTTGTTGAGTGTTGTTGAGTGTTGTTGAGTGTTGTTGAGTGTTGTTGAGTGTGGTTGAGTGTTGTTGAGTGTTGTTGAGTGTTGATGAGTGTTGTTGAGTGTTTTGAGTGTTGTTAAGTGTTGATGTGTGTTGTTGAGTGTTGTTAAGGGTTGTTGAGTGTTGTTGAGTGTTGTTGATGAGTGTTGTTGAGTGTTGTTGATTGTTGTTGAGGGATGTTGTGTGTTGTTGAGTGTTGTTGAGTGTTGTCGAGTGTTGTCGAGTGTTGTTGAGTGTTGTTGAATGTTGTTGAGTGTTGTTGAGTGTTGTCGAGTGTTGTCGAGTGTTGTTGAATGTTGTTGAGTGTTGTTGAGTGTTGTTGAATGTTGTTGAGTGTTTTGGGTGTTGTTGAGTGTTGTTGATCGCAACAAATCACAAAAGACGTTAAGCCGCGTCCCTACTAGAGCCATGCGGCTTAACGTCTTTTGGCGCGAAAACTGTTTGACGCGCTAAAATAAGAAAAAAAAAAAAGACTTATTTTGTTTGTTGACGTATTTTGTAGAAACAATTTTCTTGGTAAAGTTTAAAGTTTGGCGGTGTAAATCACAAGTTAAAATAAGTGATTCCAGTGACAATTATAGCAATTTATTAACAACAACTCCACAAGTGTAGTATAAAGCAGTATATATCACTCGAGGGTAATTACAGATTACTCCCCTTGGTGAATAAATAGCTATTATTACAAAATCCTATAAGTGCTAAGGATTACTGTCCAATTCTCAAAATTTTACAAGGGTAAGAAAATACTCCTCAAAAACACGACCCCGCGAGCTGCTTGCAGCTCGCGCAACGCCCAAAATCTAGTTATACTATATAAAGCTCGATTTTATATTATTATACTGGAAGTTCCTGAGCTTCTTCTTGTTTTAGCTTTTACTTTCCTTAATATTTTTTCCTCATAAATCAAGTCTAAAATTTTACTAAAATACTTACATACATACATAAAGAGGGGCGGCAGGCCCGTGGCTAAATAATAACAGCCGCACATGTCGATCGATCAGGTTAAGTTACGCTTTCCGTGGTTTGTCTGTGGATGGGTGACCATCTTTACATACCGAAACCCCCCCGTGCTTCGGAAAGCATGTTAAGCCTTTAGTCCCGGCTGTCATTCGTAGATCTTTGACAGTCGTTACGGGTAGTCAGATGCCTGAATGTCTGACAACCAGTCTTACCCAGGGGTATCGTATTACCCAGTAACTGGGTTGTGGAGGTCAGATAAGCAGTCGCTCCATGTAAAATACTGGTATTCAGCTGCATCCAGTTAGACTGGAAACCCACAACAACATAGTTGGGAAAAGGCTAGGCAGATGATGACTTAGGTACATACATACATAAACTCACACCTTCTTCCCATGGGGGTAGGCAGAAACTACAGAATGCGACCTACTACGATTATTACAGAATTTTTTTGTCTCGTTTACGTTCATACATAGAAATGTACGAACGTAAACGAGACAAAAGAATAACTAGAAGGTTATACACGCATGGCGGTTGCGAGTACTACGCACCTGACCTTTTTGGAGAACGTTTCCAATAAGATCACTAAACAGGATATTTTATTAAGCAGTGCGCACATTTTCACGGGGTGTTCTACCCATGAATATGAATAGCTTTCACTATGGGACGTGATAATCGTGATAATCTCTGGAACTAACAGTCGGATTTGAAACATTTATTTTGCCCTCGATAGCCCAATTCTTGAGGAAGGCATTCAGATCCAAGAACTGAGCAAAAAGAAAAAAGTCAGAAAGAGCGCTGAGCGAAAACGAAGTACTTAACAGCGCGGGCGGGCGGGTCGGTTTTAGTGAATTGTGGTGTCTTACTGCTTCCACGAGAACGAAGTCGCGGGCAGAAGCTAGTACTTGATATTTTAGTATGGATAGAACAACGAAGGAATGCTCTATCCCTGTTTACACAAAAATAATTTGGTAAAGCGGGTATAAAATTTGCATTCGATTAGTCTAAACCGACCTTCAAAGGAATCCCAGTTCCGAGTGTACTTGCACTCGCTGTAAGTGTACCTGTTCTACGTGTGCGTGCGTTTTTACTCGATGCATGGAGCCGACCTTCTGTAGTAATCTGTGCCCCGGTTTCGATTTACGGCGTCAACGAAGCACCTCTCTTTGTGTTCACCGCTATTACATTAATTTCTTTTTGTCAGCAGAGTCTGTGTCTCATTTCCGAGTGTGTTTTGTTGGTATCTCTTCTTGCTTTTTATTTTTGTCAGATAGAATGCAGTTCAGTCATTTTATTGTGTAATATTTTATGAAGGCTAAGCTTATGTGAAAATAAACATGAATGTGATATACGTACAGATAAAATCTGACCGTCTTAATATACTTAAGCCCACTTGCACGTCTGGTCGGGTTTAATGAATAAATATAGAGTTTGTAAATTCGGAGTGAATTAATTAACAATTTATAATGGCACTCTTGTGTAAATTTTCAAGCTTCTAATCTAGACCCATCGGTTTAGATAGTGTTTTCTGTCAGTAAATTTACGATTCTCTTTAAATAGGTTACTTTAAAATTTGCATAATACCTGTTTTAAGAAAGAGCCCTTAGGAATCCTTCGGTTGCAGTTACGGTAAATAATGTGTACTTTTATTTTCAGTGGACATGTTCATGGGCCCTAGCCTGAACCTGTCGAAGGTGGAACGGCGGCAGATGGGCGCGTATCTCTGCATCGCGTCCAATGACGTCCCACCCTCAGTCAGCAAGAGGATAATGCTTAGCGTTACTTGTAAGTTATACTTTTATACCTAAGGCATGTTTAGTGTGCGTGCGTGTGTTTTTGTGTGTGTGTGTGTTGTGTGTGTGTGTGTGTGTTTAGTTTGTGTAGTGGCTTCCTATTGAGATTCATGCCCATTCATGTTGAAGACCCTGATAAAAACCGGCTTATAAGGGCCAGGCAAAAAAAAAATACTATGCGGCTCAACAGATAAAGCTTATCTCAGTTTCAATTATGGTTTTGGCACGACAGTCTTAGAAATAAAACAGGAAATCAGCCCGCGTTTCATGACCACCGTAGAAACGGCAGTAACGAAAGACAAAAATGCTAGATTGTAGAAAGATTTCTACGGCATGATGTCAAAAATTAAAAAAAAAATAGTCTTCGTTGAGTAGGGCTTTGTAAGACTGGACATGTGTGAAGCAGTTAAAAAGTTAGTAAAGGTATTACCAGATTAAATCTGACGTTAAAATAAAACGTCCGTTGAAGTCCAGTTAGCTTGTCAGTGATCAATATTTTATTTAGCATCCTTATAGACTTGGATGCTCAGCGCATTATTCCGTAGTTTTAACGATGCAAAAAGTTGTTAACTGCGTTCATACTGCATCGGCCCAATTATTCCGCCAATTAGGTCAACTAAATCCTCTGTACGTGCTCGTGTTTATTTCAAGCGTTTTTCAGAAGGAAAAATAAATTCGATATTGGCGCTTTATTGCCTTTTACCATCCATTTTACGTTAGCACCCCTGAATGGCCCAGGAAAAAGGGGGAAGCGCCTTTGAACATAGAGCTAAATGTAGTGCTTTGCAACCAGTTACTGTTATCACGATTCTAGTACGGAACCGTTTAACATAGCGCATTCAATTACGAGCAATGGTGGCCCAGTGGTAACGACCTAGACTTACAAGTTGTAGGTCGTAGGTTCGAACCAATCAGGCGCTTTACTCTTGAGTAAATTATTTCATCACCACTGCTCGCAAAATGAAAACATTATAGATTATGATCTGATTATACTATGTGACATCCACCAACCCGCATTGGGCCCGCGTGGTGGTTTACGGCCCACTCCCTCTCACTGAGAGAAGTCCCAGCGGTGGCAACGTCACAGGCTGATTATTCAATGACGCCCATCGTCTACGACTTTACTCAAAAGTAGCGTGTCACAAACTTAAATCACCAATCACCAATGAGTAGCCAGAATGCCACTGCACTAATATTTCAATGGCGAACCGTACCTACACGGCGCAACCAATTTAGTGAGTCGCTTACCTGGCCTTATCTACTATGAACCAAACTGTTCAAACAAATTGCCAATTTGAACAAGCTTCAATGAATGAGCTACAGTTCTTCTTCTATAGACTAAGTAGGTACAATGTTTCTACAACACAATAAGATTTTTACATCTTACTGCATATTATGTATTTTTAAATGCAGGTAAATATTCAGGGTGGGATCCCGGGACATGGACACGCCAACTCTGACCATAAATAAATTCCGCACATGTTTTTAGACCTTGTAGCGTATAATTTTTTAAATTAATTGTTTCAAAAATGCAATAGCTATGCAGTTAAAAGGAATGGAAAAGCTCATAAAAAAAACGACGAGAAACAACGCAGGGGATTCAGAATCATGTCTTGCATTCATGGTTGCAGTTTGCGTGTCGATGTATATTGTGAAATATTCTATTAAACAAAGACTTTGTCCACAGTTCCTCCTTCAACATTAGTGGCGACCAAGGTGATTGGCGTGCCAACAGGGTCACAAACGAGGCTGGAGTGCTTCGTGGAAGCCTTCCCTCAAGCTATACACTACTGGCTCAAGAGTGGAGAGGAAATGATATTATCTGGGTAAGTACACACTTAGCGGGTGATTAATTTAGAGGTACTTGGGAACAGACGTTTTTTTTTCAAAAGGAAAAATAAAATAAAAATACCAATTTTATCTGGTTATCTTGGCACGTAGCACCGTCTTATTGGTGCCAAAATGTCCTAAAGATCACGGGCTTCAATTTCATGCAACAAATAGTCCTTTGTCATGGCGTGATGATGAATTGGAACTTCAGAATGGACCATGTTAGCCGCTGTTACGGCCAACATTTGAAAGAAATAATATTAAAAAAATAACTGTGCGGAATGGATCTTTTGTAAAGCGTTTGTTTTGAAAACTTAAGATAGAATTATATTTCTATTCATTTATAGTAAACAAAATAAATAATTATGATAACAACATTTTATAAAGATAACCCGATACTAACCGACAACTACCCAATAACTTGATATTTTCATTATTTTTTACTTTTGAAAAAAGTACTTCTAATTGAATCACCCGCTACTTACATTGTGTTAATGCATATTATGAAAGATTAGTATTGAAGTAGACCGAAGCCCAAAATAATGATAAACGCTTATTTTTGGGTTCACCGGTATAGCAACATCATCCTATAATGTTTCCAATATTGGGATACAGGCCTGTTCTCCGTGAGAGGGAGTGGATCGTAATTTACCACGCGGGCACGGTGCGGGTTATAAGAGATCGTATGTCTTCGAATTTTTTGGTTCCACGACATGTCGGTTTCCTTACGATGATTTCCGTCATCATTTTGAGAGCAGTGGTGATGAAATTATAATATTTACACTAAGTGGATAAAGGGTGTAGCGGTATCTTCAACGCCACATGCGAACGACGCGTCATACTGACGTCATGCAAAATCCTGCATCCCGCAAGCAGAGTTTACCGCGCAACTAGCATAGATACAACGGCCCGACATGAAGTATCAGGCAGTTGCCCACCGGACACAATACCCGTCTGGATGGAGGATTCTCCCTTTTCATAGAGTATGAGTGAACTTTACGCCCTGTTCCTCATACCTCTATAAGGGCTTGACTGGGTTCGAACCTACGGCCTACTTGTAAATCGCGGCCGTTACCACTGGGCCAACCCTGCTCTGTTACCGTTGTATACCAGCCTGTAACTGTCCAACCTGCAGGGCAAAGAACTACTCGCACAGAAAAGGCCAGGTATTGATCACCACGCTTGTTCAATTTGGATTAGCGACTTCAGACTAATAGTAACTAAAAGTCCAGCGGTGCTGGCTTTAAGTGAGCCGTCATCCCACCTGATGCTAGGAATTAACACTATTGACAGCCGGTCGATTCTGTTAGATTCTCACCGTGAGAAGTTAGGTGAAGTGATTTGTCAATCCATCTGATGCTAGGGATTGACTCTAATGACAGCTCACTTTAAGCGCACTTCACCCACATTATGACGATAAATGTTTACAGCAGTGCGATTCTGTAACCATCTCACCGTGAAAACTTAGGTTAAGTGAGCGTGGAGTGAGCTGTCAGTAGTGTTAATTCCTAGCGAAAACAAACTCACTTCACCTAAATTTTCACGGTGAGATTTTTACAGAATCGACCGGCAGAATAGCACTACTGCGGTGCTATTCTGTAAAAATCTCACCGTGAAAACTTAGGTGAAGTGAGCTTAAAGCGAGCTATCAATAATGTCAAGTCCTAGCAAAATCAAACTCACTTCACCTAAGTTTTCAGTTGATATACACACATACGAACACTATATCATTATTTTCAAAACAAGCTGTTGCTCGCCATTTTGTATCTCAATGTTTCGTTTTTAAATAAGTATGTATTTAATTCGCATGTATTTAATCGAAACTCTAATATTAGGATTGCGACTCTTTTTGTGAACCTTAAATAAATTCTATTTTGGGGTCCTAAAAATACTAAATGACCAAGTAACTGCGAACAACTTGAATGTAGCGCTCGCCGGGCGCTGCTGCAGCACAGTTTTCTAGCTTAACCTAACCCATTTAGTTGAGGAGCCCTAGCTTAGTTACTGCGACCAATTCAGATCGCGCGTGGTTGGTCACAGTTCCAAGCTAACCAAACCCGTTTGGTCGGGGTCAGCTTAATATGAGAAAAGGCAAGAAAATCAAAAAGAGGCTCAATTATTTAAAAAAGTGTGCATCTTTGGAAGCGCAATTTTATTTTCAGAGGTTCATTAATTTTAAAAAAAAGTGTTCATCATTAGAAGTTTAATAAGTTTTTAGAGGTCAAGTTGTTTGATGTTTCCCCTTAAATAATTCACCGGGTGTAGTGGTGCAGCCTGGGAGAGGTTTATGTCCAGCAGTGGACTGCGATAGGCTGGGTTTATAGTTATAATAATAATAAAATAAAATAATAATAAAGGTTGTAGGTATACACAGTTATAGTAAAGATCTTATATGTTAGGTAGTCTACAATCGAGTCGAAGAAGCACTGTTCTCCTAGCTAGGTTACAAAATAACCTGTGTTAAGGAGAAACAGTCATGGTCCCCTATGTTTAATGGTACAGTGATAATTTATACATAACATAATATATAGTTGATTGATTGGATAATTTATCTCTGCGTCCTAATAATTATAGACACGACCATTAGTGTCTTCAGATTATGTTATGTCATGATATAGTTAAGGTTATACCATCAGTCAGTTAGGGTTCTATTTTAATGCTGATCTTCTACTTTCCTCTCTGAAATTACAATTAAGTTTTCACGGAATCTGTATAAAAGTTACAGATTCCGTGAAAACTTAATTGTAATTTCCAGTATAAATAGGTAATAATTAAATAAACGAATCGAGAATTAAATCAAAATAATTATTATCTTTATCTTTCTCAGGATTTGCGAGATCCTTATTAAATTAGTTAAGACATCTAACGTAAAGTAATTAGACAAATTAGTTCATTATTTTGTGTAATAATCACCGAGTCGGTCTTACTTTTACGACGTCGTTAATTCTCGAAGTCTGCAGACTATCTTTCCCTTACCTTATAGCTAAAGTGTTTTCTTATTATTGTTTAGTCATTATTTCTAACTGGCTGACCCGACAGACGATGCCTTGTTGTCTCAATAATTCATACAAAAATCCCATAGAAAAAAGGACGTTCAGGTTTTGAAATTATTCCGGGAATGTTTTCCATTTTTTTTACGATTTATTTATTCCGATTTTTGGGGTTCCGTAACTCAAAAGGAAAAAATCGGAACCCTTATAGGATCACTTTGTTGTCCGTCCGTCCGTCTGTCAGTCAAGACCCTTTATCTCGGGAACGCGTAAAGGTATCGAGTTAAATTAGAACCATATATTCTGGTCTACAGTCCCTTGAAGCTGTGAAAAAATCAAACTTCTAAGTTAACGTAAAAAAAATATACCGCCGTTTATGCCGCAAAAAACGTATATTTCGACACTCTCAAGGGAATCAACATGTATAAGTACTTCCCGTTGACCTAGAATCATGAAATTTGGCAAGAAACAAGATCATGTAGCACAAGTAAAGGAAAAAATCCGAAAACTTTAAAATTGTAGGTACAGACGCCAGCACATCAAGCTACCCGAAACTGTAAAATTTTCCCAATCAACTTTGAACCTTATGCTTTAGCGACAAAGTTGAAAATCTATTAAATAAATTTGACAGATTGTAGTAGGTTGATGTGCTGGCGTCTGTACATTAACCTTTTGAGCGCCACACGTCATAAAATCAAAAACGTGGCCCCGGCGTCAGTCTGTCATGTAATCGAACCGTGGCGTGCTGGGCACATTTTGGTTTGTCATCTATACATGACTGTGGTGGTAAAAAAATTAAAAAAAAACCCGTGATAAACTATTTACATACCTACAAAATACGAAACGCGTACGGTGCGCGAGTCTGATTCGCACTGGACCGGTTTTTTTAAACAATAAATAGCCAAATCGGTCCAGCCTTTCTCAAGTGAGGCGCTTACCAAGGAACAGCATTTCATTTTTGTTCATACAGGGTGGCAGGTTGGCATCGACGCGCAAACTGTAGCCATGAATTCAGCACATGATTCTATACCTTACGTACAGACGCCAGTACATCAAGCTACCCGAAACTGTAAAATTTTCCCAATCGACTTTGAACCTTATTCTTTAGCAATAAAGTAAAAAATCTATTGAAGAAATTTGACAGATTGTAGTAGCTTGATGTGCTGGCGTCTGTACAAAGTTTTAGTAGTCTAGCATATTCTTTGAAAGTCATGATGACGGTATACTCTTCTGAAAGAACTGAAACCGGATTAAATAAATATAGTTGAATTGAGAATCTTTCTTATAGAACGGTTCAGAAGGTATCACCCGTATTTTTTTACATTTTTTTTTTTTACACAGTTATTCTACTGTAAAACCTATAATGTTTACTTTATGGAAGCTTGTAAATGGCAACTGTAAGCGCTAATTGTATATTATTTACCTAGATGTAAACTTTCTGAAGATTTTTTTAAAAAAATAATATTTGTAAAAGGTCCAACGATATCGGGAACAGATTTCAAGATAGAATTTCGACTCTAGAGAAAAGAATCTCCGCACTATGTGTGCCGTGTTCAGGAAAACTCAGCGGTATTTTCTGATTAATATTCCAAAAATTTCCTTCTAACTAATAATTTTGGTTGCAGTGGCAAACACGAGATATCGGAAGAACGCCTCTCCTCATACCAACTGCGAACGATACTCGTTATATCGCAGTTCGACCCCGAAGATGTTGGTACTTATACCTGCGTCGCTACCAACACTTTGGGAAAAGCCGAGGGCACTTTACGACTTTATGGTAAGTAGATTTTTATTACTTAACCCGTGGCCACGAGCCACACGCTCAAGAGAAACGCGTCTAGCAACAACGACGGCGGAGAAAACAAATGAAAGAAGTTCTTTTATGTACTAGTAATAAGTAATCGTATGATGGTGATCACCGGGCTGGTTTTAGTGAGGGAAAAATCCCACACTCCCCGACCTCCCTCTCCGGAGGTCTGGTGCCTTTTGAAGGTTTACCCAGACAACAAAAAAAAAGTTGATACGGAATAGGAAATGACCATAACTTCGGGCGAAACTGCGGATTTTGTGCTTAGGGATTAGACCCCCAGATGTCGCTTTACGCAAGTCGCGTAGCAAGTTGCATCGCTCGAAGCCTTAGGGAAAGGGGGATATGGATCACATCGGCTAGAATAAATCCTGGAAAAGAAAAGATTAAAATAAGCTAATGGAAGGCACAAATGTGTAACTGTGTCGGCCATTTTGTTGTTTTTGGTCTGTGGATATGTAAACCAAGAAAAGTAACGGCCTGTATCAGTACCTCAGGACAAGTAGTGGTTAATTACTTTTGTCGCAAGGTTTTCCATAAAAGTCAGTTCCTTTTTCTATTTTTCCTGGATATAGGACTTATCGACGTATCGGCAACCGTAGTGTGGGACGGCCTCCAGCTGGATGGACCGTCGAACTTTAGAAAGTGGCTGGGACGGACTGGATGCGGATGGCGGAGGACAGGATGTTGTGGCGCAGCCTGGTAGAGGCCTATGTCCAACCGTGGACTGCGATAGGATCAGTTGATAAGACTTGTCTGAACAGTGAAATAGGCCCCTCCAGTTTATTGGCACTTACGTTCAAAATATCATTCTTACAGGTCTTGCAAGTCTCATATCACGCTAAGACTTGCAAGACAATTATATGGATGACATTTGTGAATTGAACATCACAACGCTACCGAAACATTTTAGCCAAGCATTTTTTTTTTATATACTTAACTACCAACGTCAGTTAAGTTAACAGCAGTCAATGAAACGTTAAACCGTCGGCCGCAGGACATTCCCGTGCGGTTAACTCTTTTAAATAGAAATGTATCGGAAAAAGTTTGCCGGGCACGATGCGAACTGGCAAAGACTTTGTTCGCGTAGATTAGAAAATTAAAGGAGTTATTTCACTCACACTCATACTCGTTGTAACTGACGATGCACTAACATACACGACGCCAATAAAATAGCTTCACAATTACATTTACAGATAGTAGGTACAGTGAATTTCTAGCGTTGACTGCTTTGACCAAAAAATCTTAACTATAACTAACATTTTTATTTAACAGAAATAAAAATAACTACCACAACGACTACAACAACTACAACGACTACAACTACAACAACAACGACAACTACACCGGCCCCGACGACAACGGAGCCGCCACCACGTAAGTTTCTGAGCATAAACAACTTCATCAAGCATCATCATTGCCTTTAATCCAATTTATTTTGGGTCAGCACAATATGTCTTTTCTTCCGTACTTGTCCATTAGTCGTCATCTCAATAGCCACAACTTTACTGCACTGTAATAGTACATTATGATATAAGTGAGGTAAGTTGAAAATTACAGCCGAGGCGATATTGCTTGCCCGAGCCGTAGGCGAGGGCTAAAAGAAAGCAGAGGCTGTAATTTTCAAAGCGCACGTATGTCATACGACGTTTTATAACATATTTGCGAGGAAATAAATAAAACTCGGACTGAACTTGCATATTTGCTTGTTTTCCATATGATGAAATTTTGATAGGTACGCTTGTAAGTATCTATCGGTCGATTTTTCGTGCGAGGCTTAGAGTAGCCTTTTTCGCTGCCTCTGAGACTTCTGGCGGTGTGGAATTAATAAATTCATCATTACTTGACGACATTTTCAAATAAAAAAAAGTACAGCGAAAAGAAAAAGCGCGCGGAATAATTTTTACTTTTTAACAGATAAGCGATGCGCGCGCGTTTGCGCTTTTTTTTTCAGGCATAGGCACAAAACAGCCAGTATTATTAATAAAGTAAATTAATATTTTTGTTTTTGTTACAGATATTAATGGTTGTAATTTATTGTCAAAATTAATTAAATTAAAGAATTAAATGTTTATTTATTATATTTTATCTCCCAAAGTTAATTTTATTCATAAAATGTTGACAACTTTTCTGAAATAAAAACTCTTTGCTAAGATTTAAAAAAGTACCGTTCGTTTTGACGGAGCATCTTGATAAACCGTGCGATTTACTTTACATTACCGCACAAGTGCGTAATGAGATACATTACGATATTGAAATTGGTGAAATAAGAGACCCTTTACGAGCAAATATGTTATAAATTAATATTTTTGTTTTTGTTACAGATATTAATGGTTGTAATTTATTGTCAAAATTAATTAAATTAAAGAATTAAATGTTTATTTATTATATTTTATCTCCCAAAGTTAATTTTATTCATAAAATGTTGACTACTTTTCTGAAATAAAAACTCTTTGCTAAGATTTAAAAAAGTACCGTTCGTTTTTACGGAGCATCTTGATAAACCGTGCGATTTACTTTACATTACCGCACAAGTGCGTAATGAGATACATTACGATATTGAAATTGGTGAAATAAGAGACCCTTTATGAGCAAATATGTTATAAAAAAATATTTCTTACTACAGCACATTAAAGCGATTTCATTAAGACTTACTGACTTTATACGTAAAACAAATGTTTGTAAAACAGTAGAAGTCACAATAGTAACTTTAAATGATTGAACATACTATTTACTGAAAAAAAAACAACAAATAAAAGAAAAACCACCCTTACTGTAATGTATATCACCAAATTAATAAAACAGTTAATTTTGTGACCTTTTAGCTACTTAAAACGTTGAAGTTTACTGTCATGACGGTAACATTTTGTCTCAAGCTTTAACGGTTTTCGGATCAGTCAAAAATACTGTTTTGAACGTTAGGCTCTTATGGAACTGTTTGAAGCAGCTCAGATCAATGTTTTTTCATTTGTATTCACTGCTTATTTTTTTCAGTGTAGCCATAATCATCCTTCGCACAGTCCATCCATTGTTTTTTTGGCCTTCCCCTCCACATTCATACTTAAAACTTTCTTCACAAAATTTCCCTCACTCCCCGTAATATTATTACATCAAGTAATTTAATACAAATAAGGTTTCGACCAGTCATTCAGCAATTCAATTATCAGACCACCATTCTTTATTGTTTTATTTTAATTATCACTCCACTATCTTTTACAAAACATTCGAATATTATTTTTAGCTTGTAAATGAAATATCATTCTCAAAGAGAATGCCAATTTCAGAAACATCACGAAGAAAGAAAAATTATAATAATGTCACTCCGATATACATTTATTTCTGTCACCACATTCAAATTGACGATTTTTCATAATCTCGCTGACGTCATCGCGATGAATCGTGGAAAAAATTCATTTGTCATAATCCATTCAGTAATTTATGAGTTCGATAAGAAAAAAACCGAGCGCTGCATGTACCTAAAAGGCGACGCAGCAAAACTTTTTTTTGTTCGGCTTGTGAGCCCGCCCGCTTCGGCTATCGGCGATTTTTCCGAGCAGTCAGGATTTTTAAGCCTCAAAAAGAACAGTAATAATCACTTGCTCCGCTATAGTATTTCCTAAGTTGTCGGTAACTGGATTAAAATGGGAAAACTAACTAATATGAAAAGATTTCTTTCTTAGAATGCAATAACATAATACTTTCAAACCAAGGTTACAGAAAGGCCTTACATTGACAAAGCTAGTTTGTCGACAAAAAAATACTATATTAGGGCAACTAATGAAAATGCTGGCTTAATTAAACCGCAGAATATAGGCTGTAGTTGATTCACCTAAACTAATATAATAATAATTCCCAGGGTTTGTCGTGCCACTCCAACCAGCTGAGCAAAAGTTCTACACACCAGATGTCACAACATATGGTAATTAGCAATAACACTCTCAAAGGGCTCAATAATTTCCAAGTCAACGGACAACGTATCGAATCTAAGGAATCATCTTCTTATAGATGTCGTTCATAATATTTTTTCTTGAAATTGAATATGACTTTATTATTCTTGAGTTGTTTATTGAGAAGAATAATGTTGATTTATGTCGTACATTATTTATTAATGAAATTAAATAACAAAATAAAATATATAGTGTTGGTAAAGAAAGTACACATTACATCAAAAAGTATGTTTGTTTTATAGACACAATGCAGAACGTGATCGAGCAGTCTGTCCTGGACAACAACTGGCTACCGACTGCAGAATCCGCAGCGACATGCCGTTATCAAGCCTCACTCTCCACTCTTGCGCTGATCTCAGTGCTGCCATATCTAAAATATATAATTTTTTGTAGTTTTAATGCGTTCGTTTTAATTAGCAAGAATTTTCAAATTGTAACACAGGGTGCAAGATGATAAGTTATCTTGTTTTTTTTTTTTTGTGGATGGGTTAACATCAAATGACTCCTCCCGCTCTGGGTGGAGCGGAAGGGAGTGTCAGACTCTTACTGACTAAAACCCACCCGTGTCCCTTCCTTAGCCCTTTATTTTCCGGGCCAGCGGTAACCCTTTCGGACAATCCCGCTGACCATAAGTTATCTTGTTTACACGGAGAATCAGTGTCAATTTACTATGATAGAAATGCGTTGGCTACATTATGCAGTTAGTTACATAGTTTTGCTTGGATTTTGAAATGCGTATCGCTAAGCAATACAATCGTTGTGCATGCCACTGAATTGTCTAGTCAGAATTTTGTGTAAAGACCTAGTATTATCAATCTATGAATATTTTCTCCTCCCATTAGTTACCACTTTTGTGATTTTTTTTTTGTGTTAGGTTGAAACTTATTTATTCTTCTATAACAGTTTAGTGGCATGTAAATAGATTTAAATGGAATATAACGTCATACGGAAGTTTCCAAATAACCTGAACATATTAACTGTCAAAAATGATGGTTAGGTATGTACATATGTAAAGTAATCTAGCTGAAAACTATGAAAATATTTCGAAGACATTAAATTAAGTTATGTTGTAAGAATATGTAAATACGTTACAAGTGTAAATAGTCACCAGGTTATTAGTGTTTCGAAATTATTGTGATGGAATTATAAGTATGTATATTTAAGTATGAAAAGCCTACCCAAGAATGACTAATTAAAACCTACCCTAACCTGAGTCTTAGATTTCAAACAAAAATACGTTGTTCTCTTGTTTTTTTTTATTTTATGTTACCTAAATAAACTTAAATATAATAAAACAATAGTGGACATAATAAAAACAAAAAATAATAATTGATGATTTTTTTATTTGGGGCTGAGCGACCGCGTTGGTAGTGTACTCGAAGTACGAGTTAATAAAATCCCTTAGTCTTTGTTTTAACGTGTTTAAGTGTCTAAAAAATCTGAATTTTAAAACTGTTATTTCAAATAACTACACTACAAGGGGTCATTAACCCTAAAAAAATGTATCATCAAATGATTTGTTATTGTTTTATCATGTTTAAATATCAATGACCATCACATCTACGGAGTTTCGCTAGCTATTTTAATGTGACCCTGTATATACCTTTCGTCTCGATCCCCAAAAAGTTTTGTTATTTCATAAAGTTACTAATAACTGTAACTCTAATAACAAGGATGGTTTATTACTGTTTTCGCAAGTACATTTTCGGGTAGGCTTGCGGTTAGCATAATGTACAAATACAATAAATTAGTATGAATTTAACGGTGTTTTGAACACAAGAACTGATGGGGAAAGTTTTTTATTCATGTTTTCTGTTCTTAAACTTTGCTTTTACACAAATAAATTGTGATTTTTGTGCCATAGACATATTTTGTTAAGTACTTCCCAGTTGACTTTTGTTTAATATCAAATTGATGATATAAAAACATTACACTGTCTTTGCTCTCGCCAGTACGGTAAAAAGGGTAACGCTCAACAGTGCGCTGCGATGCATCAGCGCAAAAGTTGCGACGCAACTATTCATTGCATTTCTACAACGCATAGATAAAGTTACTCTTTTCTAGAAGAGCGATGACCGCCTACATAGCGTCCGCATTTACCGGTGAATGACGTCACTGAAACCTTATCTACACAAAACAATAACCCTCCTTTTTGCTTCGCCGTAGTCGGGTAAAAATAAAGTCGGTGTGTTTTCCTAAAGAGCGTTTTTGATACCGTAAAGTCAAACCCCCCAAAGATTTAAATCACTAGATTTGCCCTCACCGTACTTAGTCACGCGAAAAAATGTCCATACTGAGAAGAGAGTGCTATTATTACGACTATATAGCATTTCCATCAAAATCAAGTCAAGTTACTGAGTCAGAAGTGCCAAGACCATACAGAAACGCTACAATATTTTGACGCGATAGAACGTATTTAGCGGTTTAAATCTTTGCCACTGTCATCATTTTCATGACAGCCGTCATTGCGGCCGTCATGTGCGGTCACTGCTTTTTTAGAAAACCGCATGAATTTGTAGCGTACCGTTAGCGTTGCCAGCGTTTGATGTGTTTCAACAGTACTCATTTGAACTTTTTTATTTACGTTACCTAATTAACTTACTAAAACCGTACCGAAAGGACTTCACATTTATTTAAGGTTGGCAGACTGATGAATTTTGTATCTAATTATGTAGAAAGGAGTCGAGCATGTTAAAAAATAGAAGGCCTAACATAATATTACAATGGTTTACCGACATCTTCCACATATTACAGAAGTATAATAATCATACTAAAGCATATCAGATAAATGTATAAATAAATTGTACATAGTAATAGTAGATAACAATTAGTAAGTGGACGAAGTTTCGTACAGTTTGCGAAACAGGACAGCCGTCCCTGTATTTGTTTGTTTTTAAACCATTTAAATTCTTAGAGAGGAGTTCTGTTATTTCTGCACTCATTTGTTTATTTATTTAAGTACTTGTGTGATTCCAATACATTTGAAATAAGAGTATTCTTTTAACCGTTTCATCATCATCGTAATCAGCCTATAATGTTCCCACTGATGGAACACAGCCTTCTCTCTTCGAGAGGGAGTGGGCTAATAATCTAATAAGCTTGCCTAGTGCGGGTTGGTTCATTAAAAATAAGAATCGGTTTTTAACCGTTTATTGGACCCAAATTAAATTAGCAGTGTGAACATTGGCAACTAAACCAAACGTTCGTCAAAGGTTGAGGCTGTTTTGTCTTGTATAAAAACGGTTTTTTTACTTTGTGAATGTATTGTTGTTAGTATGCTTACCATCGTTTCCTTAGAACGAAAATCTGTCTAGACAACCGTCTTGACTCAGTATAATACTACTCGTGAAAGGCATAAAATAATGATAAGTAGACCAAGACATGTCTTAAGTATCGCTTAAGTCATGTTTGTATAAATGTAAGTGTAAACTTACTACATAAATACAGAGTTTACGTCGCACTGTGTTTGCATAACTTATGAGCTCTGAGCCGAGACGCTTATCATAATCTACTTGTATGAATCTAGTCAGCATATAAAACTAGGCAGAATTAACTTAAACTCTCAAATAACACAACATCACGCCTTTAATCCCCGAAGGATCGGGCGGAGGTGTACTCAATAATAGTAGCGGTGATTGATATATTATTATTGAGTTTGAGTTAATTCTGGTACATTTCACCAGAATTAACTCAAACTTAAGAATTAACTCAAAATTATTTATTATTGTACTTTTATTAACATTAATAATTATAACTGTAAATAGCACATTTTAAAATAATATTTTGTCAACGTCACAGACATACAAGGATTTTTAACTTCACATGCTTTTTTAATATTAAACTTTCATGCGTTTGTGTGTGTGTATGTGTATTTGAAATAACATCAGATAACAAAATCTAAGGTAACGAAGTCCCTATGGGTACTAGCCGCAATTATAATTTGGGTCAATATCAGCGGTCAAAAAGGGACCCTTTATGCATGTAAATATTTATTACACTTTCGTGTTTCATAATATTGGAATAGAAATTGCCCTATGTGAGAGCACTGGTGGCCCAGTGCTAACGGGGACTTACGAGTTACGGTCGTGGGTTCGAACTCAGGCGTGTTACTTTGTGTAATTTATTTCATCACCACTACCCTCAAAACGGTGAAGGAAAGCTTCGTGAGGAAACCGGTATGTCCTAGAAACAAAAGTTCGTCGGCATGTACATCTACCAACACGAATTTGGCCCGCGTGGTGGATTACGGCCCACTCCTTCTCAAAAAGAGAGGAGTTCTATGTCAGCAGTGAGAACATTATAGGCCCATTATGTTATGTAAACTGTACAGTACACGGCCATAAAAAAGGCAATCGGAGTTTTAGAAAAAGTTTATCTTTGTAGAGCGTTGTCTCTGTCACTCATACCTGTTTCTCTTTCTAAAGCTCAATATGCCAGATTTATGTTAGCCGTTCTTTTTTTGTTTTTAAAATTTGGGAAATTGCTAAATTATGTAAATATAAGCGTTATTTAGTTCTAGGAAGAATGTTATGTACATATTGCTGGTAAAGTCGTAATCGCTAATATGTACTTAGGTAGGTATTGTTTTAATGATAGGCACCTGCCGCGGAATAATGTAAATAAATAAGGACTAAGGAATATCATTAAACGAACAATTTATAATTACTTTTGTTGTTTTATTTGAAACTAGCTGTGCCCCGCGGTTTTACCCGCTTATATCTTGACCCCGTAATAATATTGATATATAAAGGATTCTATATCCTAATCTAGGTCACGGTCTACCCATTTACCAAATTTCATCCAAATCTGTTCAGCCGTTTTAGCGTGAAAGCGTAACAAACAAACAAACAAGAAATCAAATATTTTTTTCTTTATAATATTAGTTTAGATAATATCATTTCAGAAGGTTACGTATTGCAATATCTAAAATTAAAAGAACTAACGTAAAATATGTTTTTAAATATGTTTTTAAATACCTGCAACCTACCTACGAATTACCTAAGTTTAAAATACTGATTGGGCTAAATATCAAATTTTTAAAATATCAACCTAAGTTTCATACACCAACATTTGAAATACCAATTGATCAAAATACCTAAAATGATGCATTACTTGCGAGCTATTTGTATGAAGTAGTAGATCAGGTTCAGCGAGCGTAAAAGTGGGTAGATTGATACACCACCAGAGGTTCAGTTTGGTTAGGTTCCTTTAAACCCTGCAGACAGAAATAGGAGCCCCACACAGAGCAGTGCTCCGACGACCTGACGTCGTGTTCTGACGACGACGCGTCGTTAGAAATAAAACGAGCGCGGTATTAATAAGCTGTAGGCGAGTCGTCCATTAGGTATTTCATACATAGTTGTAACATCCAATATCTTAAAAAACCACTAGATTAATCGTCCGTTAGTGCGATTAATTTTAGTTTAATCTTAATTAAGTAAATCAGTAGTTCAGTCGACCAATATGTGTTATTAACATATATGAATCAAACGTCGAAAATAGAATAATTACTGTAGTTATTATAATATGTAACCATTATATTATATTATAATAATTGTGTTTTTATTTGGATTTTGAACTTTACATAGGTACTTAGATCGGTATTTTTCATTTTGGTCAATTAACGGTGAGGTAAACCAATTTAAGGAACTTTGTACATAGGAATTTCAAGTTTTAGCTTTATGAACTTCAGTAACATATCCATTTGACATTTTAAACTTTCGGTATTTTGAATATAAGTGAAACAAACATTAGGTATTTAGATTTTAGGGATTT
Source organism: Luperina nickerlii (assembly GCA_963855955.1). Classification (NCBI taxonomy): domain Eukaryota; kingdom Metazoa; phylum Arthropoda; class Insecta; order Lepidoptera; family Noctuidae; genus Luperina; species Luperina nickerlii. The sequence continues at coordinate 9,149,563 of OY979677.1, read as the reverse complement.
GAACGTAGGTTATTTTACGTTAGTTCTTTTAATTTTAAATATTGCAATACGTATTTCAGAATCCTAAGTCTCGTTTCTCCTACATTGCGGGTAACACCTGTAAGATGCATCAAGAGAGATGGGTCAAGATCGTCACACAGTGCGTTTCTGAAGACGGCGTCATCACCGAGGCAGGAACTCTTTTTGCAGTACTTTGGGAACAACCCGGCCTAAGAAACATTGGCATGATGATTTAGGTTCATTCCTAACAGATTTCGTAGTATAAGAACAATGCAGTCACACGATTTTTATCTTATTACATAGGTACATTCTATTTATTTTTTATTTTATTTTTTATGAACGTAATACGCACATATTGGTTACCAATATCACACTGTAATATCACATTTAATTAATTCTCTTAATTTATTTTAACGGACACACATGACTTTCACTTTGAATGACACTTTGAATTTCCTGTGTTTGTTATTCCAGCGTATGGCACTCTTGGATTGCAGCTGAAAATCAGCGTCAGGTGGTACACCTTGTGTTGTCATCTGACAATATGCTGAGCTGAGGCCCTTTTGGCATTATCTTTGTTTTCTGTTTTTATAGTTTTAAAGTGTATTTATTTTGCTGTACAGTTACCCGGCGATAAATATTGCACATCGACCTTTGGAAAGAGACAATCGGCTAATTTGGGCTTCGTAGAGCGTTATCTCTGTCGCACGAAATACAAACAGTCCGGTATCTATTAGGAGCTGTTAAAACAATTATGATTTGCTTCTTTTGATAATTATTTTTATTCTTTGTATAAAATACACCAATCACCAAAGGTCGATGTGCAATATTTATCGCCGGGTACTGTAATGCCAATAAACTCATTTTTCTTTCTTTAGATTGGCGGGAGAAGGCACACTTAAAGAAAATTAGAAACATATGGGCTAGACCCTTTCCCAGCAGTGGGATAGTATAGGTTAAATAAAATGTATTCATTATCTATCGTATCTACAACAAATTTTCGAGTAAAAGGAATAAGAACATGCTTGAGAAAGTAATTTAATTAGTTATAATTTTTGGTTACACACTAATTACGTTCATAAACCTATTGTTCCTGGACGCAGAAGGTTCAAGAGTTGCATCTATTTACTTCATAATATAAAGCTTCGTTACTTCAATGGTACAACCATTTATTAAAATAGATTTCAGCTCAATACCTGCAAATTAAAGATAGTGGAATATGTAAAGGGTTCTACGCCGTAGCGTTTCGTAGACACCTGCTACGAGCAATATCGCTACGAGAACTACGCCGCTGGGATTTTAGTTGATTCCGTTTTATTTTTAGTATCACCCCTGTGTTGAAAACGGGTTATTTAAATATGATAAATATTAATATCAAACAACCTTCATTTTATGTTTAAAATCGCGTAAATAAATGATGAAATCACAAAAAGATTAATGTCAGCAGCATGTTTTACTTTTTGAAATATGAACGGAAGAGGCGTTCACCCGTGCATCGTTTTAAATGCATACACATATTTTCTAGTGTACTGTGCCAAAACTTTTGAAATAATACTGAAAGGATCAGCTTGTTATAAATCTGTACGTCATAAGCTTTTTTAAAAGGTTGGCCGGAACTGACTGGGTTTTGGCATCGCTACAACGAATAAAATATTTCCATGAAACACAAAACTAGAATTTGAATTGATGACGTAGTATCCGTATACTCGTTTATTTTTTTGACATTGGAAATTCGCATCGCATCGCATGATCGTGTTGTCTTGTATTGGAGGGGGAGTTAAAAACGCTGTACAGGATGTTGCAATAGTAAAGGAATTCATTGATTATAATAAATTAAAGCCAAAGTTGGACGCCATAGATTGGAATTTGGTTGACAGTATGCAATGCCCATTAGAGATATATAACTACATTAAAAATAGCTTTGAGTGTTGTTATGAGCAATCGAAGTATTCAAAAGTAATTCATACCAACAGTAAAAGGAATAAAGAGTTGTGGATAAACAGTAAAATTAATAATATGTGTGATAAAAGAGATTTACTTTTTAGTCAGTGGAAACAGGATATAAATAATAAAATACTTAGATTACAATTCAATAAACAAAGAAATAAAACTAAAAAATTTATAGACAAATCCAGAAACCAATATTACTTTAACCTAATCAATGAAAATAAAACGAATAAAAATAAAATGTGGGCCATATTAAACACACTATCTGGACGAATGTGTAAGTCAGTAGACGAAGCAATTATCAAAGCATTTAAGAAAAATAACTTAACTATAAGTGCAATAGCTAATAATTTCAGTAGGGGATTCAGCGAAAACGTTAATAAAATATTACCTAAATGCAACATAAAACTAATCCCTGAATCAGAATACATGTCTCCAATTAACAAGTCCATGTTATTTAAAAAACCTACCGTTCGTAATATTTCAACTATTATTAAAAATCTTAATGTTAATAAATCAGCTGGTGCCGATGGCATTAGATGTATAGACGTGAAGGTTGTTAGTGATAAGATAGCTCAGGTCATCGTAAAGCTAATAAGCACTAGTATTCAGCTTGGGAAATATCCTCAAGAATTAAAATCAGGTATCGTGCGACCAATTTATAAAAATGGGTCGCATAGTAACTATGACAGCTACAGGCCCATTACAATATTACCAGTCATAGATAAGGTGGTAGAAAAATACGTGTGTCAACAAATTCAGAATTTTTACGCTAAAAACGATGTTTTATCGGACTCTCAGTTTGGCTTTCAACCTAATAAATCAACGTCAATTCTGCTTTCTAAATTCACTGATGAAATAAACCAACACCTCAATGATAAAAAACATGTTATCCTGTTATTCATTGATTTCAGCAAGGCTTTTGATACTCTCAGGCATGATACACTTGCAAACAAGCTTGACAATACAGGGGTTCGAGGCCCAATATTAAACTGGTGCAAAGATTATTTAAAAAACAGAAGATGTCGTGTAAAAATCGGCAATGAACTCAGTGACGAAGCTGTAGTGACCACGGGTACAGCACAGGGCTCAGTTATAGGACCCTTGCATTATTTAGCCTACGTCAATGACATGGAGAATGTTATAAACAATTGCTCAGTCTATCAATACGCGGACGACACCTGTCTCGTAGCAGCAGATAAAGACTTATCCAAGGCTGAACAAATGATACAAAATGATTTCTATAATTTGTGTAAGTGGTCTCATGATGCTGGACTGGTGCTTAATGCTGGTAAAACTAAGACTATCCACGTTCGTTCAAATCATTTACTCAACTTTGATAAGCCAGTTAAAATAATTGCACACACTCACCAATGTTTGCATGATTTGCAATTATATAGGCTTGGTTGTAAATGTGAACCATTGGAGCAGGTTACCAACTACAAATATTTGGGTTTAGTGGTCGATGACAGATTTAATTGGAGCTACCACATTGACTTCATTTGCGATAAACTGCGAGCAATGCTAGCCAAATTTGCAATAATTAAATACAAAGTACCTTTTAAAATATTACTAAACCTTTATAATGCTCTCGCAGAATCAATAATTTCATATGGAATTACTAGCTATGGCAGAACGTTTAAAACTTACTTAGACAAAATATATAACCTACAACTTCGTTTATTAAAAATAATTATACCAAATAAAATAAGAAAAACGCTTTATGACGGTGATGACGTAACAGGTTTCTTTAAATATTGTAATATCTTGCCAATACACACTAAAATACGAAAGTGCTTATTAATCGAACAGTTCACCAACAAAGAACTGCAAATTAAATTTAATCATAGCATTGCAACAAGAATGGCAGCCCAATCAAAACTGGTAGTACCGAGATACAAGAATTATTACGGGAAACGAACGAACGCTTATTTAATACCAACTCTAATTAATGATGTTCCAACAAAATTCCAATCGGAAATAACAAACAATAACTATAAAAATACATACAAAAAATTCTTTGATTCTCTTTGAAAATGCATCATACTGTGTACATACCTTTCATTCAATAAGTGATTAGCGTCTTCGTCGCTATTTGTTCATTATAGTTGTTATTTACTAACTACCTCACAATTTTTTATAAACAATGTGTTACGAGTATAATAACTAAGTTTTAAGTTAGTTTTTAAGATTGCTTAATGTGTTTCAACATCCGGACAAACCTATTGAGGTTTTTGTGATGTTTAATGTTTGTATTTTGTTTAGTTCCTTAATTAATAAACAATAAAAAAAAAAAAAAAAAAATTGAACGAAAATATTCTATAATATATAGACTTAGCACGGGTGCAATTTATATGATGACGGTATTCTGTTTATGACACATAGTGCACAAGTTCTGAGCAATAAACTATCAAAAAGAAGGCTAGGCTTGCATAAATTCAAGAAAGTATTTAATTAATAAAGTACTCTTTTTGTAGGAGGAGCCATTATTATCCGTTTTAGTGATTATAATAATACTAAACAATGTTAAACTACCGTTTATAATAATATTAACGTATAATCTTACGGAGCACAACTTAACGTGCTTATTTTCTGCATTTTCATTCTAAAATAAAAGAAATAGGTAACGGAACAAACGATTAGGGTGCCGCTAGACGGTCGGCGTAGCCTTAACAAAACACTGTTATTTTGACATTACAAACAGACACTTCAATTTTATAAATCAAACTTTTTTTGACATCGACTTGCTGGGAAAATCAATATCAATACTCTATACATAACATACATACAAATAAATAAAATTGAAGTGTCTGTTTGTAATGTCTAAATAACACTGTTATTTTGACATTACAAACAGACACTTCAATTTTATTTATTTGTATGTATGTTATGTATAGAGTATTGATATTGATTTTTGCAGCAAGTCGATGCCAAAAAAAGTTTAACGGGCTGTTTACAATCGTGTGTTGGCGTTTACGCTTCCTTATGGAAGTGAATGTTCTGTGTGGTTAGAGAGACATGACAATTGAATAACTGCTGTGAAATTCGTTCCATGTCAAGCTTGTGTAGTGTGACTATGAATGATAATGATATAAAAATAATATAATGAGGAGGAATAGAATATAATAATATGTTGCGGAATGATGTGGCAAGGCAAACGGTGCGTTCTAAAAGAAGATGTTGATCGCGACGATATAGGTGGTGGTGGAGCAAAATGAAAGGATAGCGGCTGTATAAGAAGAAGAATAATAGAAAAGAACAGAAATAACAACGGTCGGTTAAAAAATGTAAATAAGAGATTAAGTGGTAATTAATAAAACGCGCAAGCGCAGCCGTGCGTGAAGGCGAGCAACAGCCGACTGTCGTGGCGGTCACGGTGGTGTGGCGCGTGGGGCCCCCGCTCGGCCGTCGGTCGTCGGCAAGAAGTTTTTAGATAAAAGTGGAGACAACATTCTAAGTACCAATGTGAAGACTACTGTGGTCGGACACTCTCTTTCTAAATACAAAGAAAACACATATCACTGTCTCGTTCATAAGTGTGTATTTAGAAAGAGAGTGTCCGCCCACAGTCGTCTTCACTTAGTTATTTAGAGTGTTGCCTCCACTTTTATCTATAAGCTTCTTGGTCGTCGGCCGGCTAACTCTCGCTGTCCGCTTTCCGCGACCCCTCTTTCACTGCCGCCAGAGTGCGGCGATTTTGAGTGGAGCGGTCTCAACAGAAGTAGGGACAGAAATTAAAAAGATTATGCTTGAATGGTTTTGTCATGTTGAGAGGGTTGGTGAAGAAATATGACTAAATAACGCTAAAGGTAATTATTATCCGCGTTTATTTTAATGGCACCCTCGTTCCACGTATTGTATCAGCCATTTCATGTTCTTCGACTCTAAATTCAAGTTAACAATGTGTCCCATTAACAAATCTTCCCATGTGAAATGTAAGCATGGGAAAATAAGGATACGTATCCTTATTTATTCTGACGTCACTGCCCTGGCATCAACAATCTTTGTAATGCTAATGATAGGACAAAAACAATTTAAATGGTAATTTCTTTGAAAAGGCGGAAATTTACGAATAATCCTACGGCATTAGAAGTCATTATGAAAACTAAGGAACTTTTAAGTTTTTCTTTTGTATTTACAAAGAGGCTTTAGTCCCACTAATAGAAATATTGAAGGCTGATTATGATGCAGTTTCATAGAAAGAAAAATAAACTAGTTACTAGTTTAAAAAAGGAAATATTTATAAAACATTCCACGTGTAAGCTACCTAAGACTTTTCAACAAATTCCTTTCCCGCAAAGCGGACACATGCCAACTTTATGAAACATAATTTTCATTCTTATTATTACCAATGAAGTAGTCCGAAAATAAAAATTTACCTTAAAGTGCTTACATATATATTTCGGGACTGTACCTAATCGCACCTACATCGGAACGCAGTAGTCTTATAACGACAATAACTATTTTCCTATGAAAATAATTATGAAAGGGTCGTGTAAGGAGCATAATCCACTATCTCAAGCCACAACAGGCCTTGACAACTAAGCCAGGATAAAATATTAAAGATCTTTTACCTATTCTATTCAACTGTCACACACTTTCAAAGTCTTTGATGTAATATTATCCTTTTCTGTATTGGATATATGGCATGCCCCTTTGCCACACAAAATAGGCTAACAAAAAAAAAAGTTCGGCAGTTTACAGGTTAGGTTGGAACAGTGATCGACCACGCGCGAGCCGAATTGGGTGCTTACTCTTCAATTTAATTCCGATAGATCGACATTGGAATTGTGACGTTTCGTACTCTTGAGTTCGATGCTAGCGCCAAATAATTTATAGATTGGGTGTCCATTTTGGAGAACTAAGTGGAATTGGGTTTGGGCTTGGCGTGGGGTAATTGTTGACAATATTGTTTTCAAGAGTACCGAATCACGTGACTATAAAATTTACATTGGAATCATATTAGCATCTCATTGGAATTAAAATTAGTTTGGAGAGTTAAGCCCCCTAGTCGAAGCAACTAATCCAGGCCACACCGACCAAAATGGGTTAGGTTACAAATGTGACCAAACGCGCACCACTGCAGATTTATCGACTAATTCCAATCTATTAACTGCCCACACGTCACTACCCTTTAAGTAATTTTACTGCTAAATATTATTTATTTATCTACCCATTTAAATATTTGTTATGACTCATTTTTTTATCTGTGGGCACGGCAGTGCCTCCACCATGTCGAGCAAAAAGCGGCACGGCCGTACCATCCTTTTCTCGAAACAGTTCAGGCCATTTTCGACCCCCTATAACTTCGTTGTGGATAAAACTAGAAGCCTGAATTTTCAGTAACCAAGCAGGCATTGTATAAAGAGGGTATATTTAAAATTTCATTCAATTTGAACCAGTAGTTTAAGAATAATTATAACTAGTCAAAGTTTCTTAATTTTGTCACTCACTCACTCACTGACTGACTGACCGATCATCAGAACTCTAAGGCACTTCTAGCAGACATAGAAGCTTCAAATTTAGAATACAATTAGTGTTTAGTGTATAACTCAAGGAAAAACTTTAATTTGAATTGAGGAATTTTGCAATTTCGGTCCACTTTTCTAGATACACCAACTGCATAAATAACTTTGAAATCCTATATCAATATATAGAATTACAAAGTTACATTTGCAGTAAATGAATCAGTAGGGGAACCTGTTGAACCTTGGCACTATGTGTACCTAGGCCATTGGGCTCGTTTCAAATATTCACGCGATATTAAATTCTACTGTTTATGGTATTCGGTACGTCACTACCGACAATTCAATGTGAAGTTAGTCGCAAACCGCCATTAAGCTGGTGTTTGGTGTAATCGACGGTTAAAACTTTTTTTGGCGAAAAAGTAAGTATTTCGAATTTATTTTGAAGTCTGATAGTTTTAAACGTTTTATAATAGTGACTTAACTGTTATATGCCATCAGTTCTTTTATTTAACAAGTGTCAACACAATAAAAAACTTACGAGATACGTAACCTCTAAACTATTTAAAATCCATCGTTTTGTTGTAGCTGGAGTAGTGTTGTACCTTGGTCACTGTCGATCAGTTGTTCCTTGGTCAGTGGCCAAGGTACAACCAGGATGTTGTACTTTGGCCGGGAGAATATTTTATTAAATTATTTCACACTTACGTAATATATTCCTAATCAAATGACTTTATTATTTCAGAAATCATGCCGAGAAGTAAAGAGAGGAAGAAAATGACACCTATTAATGTGGATCATCTGACAAATGCCATTATAATGATTAAGGCGAAAGCGCCAGGGTAGCCCGCGAAATTCAATTATTTTTAAGTTTTTTTGTAATTTGCTGGTCAGTATTAAGTTGTACGGTGATTAATATATGATTCACGGCCGTAACAAATATGTATTTACAGAATTATAATCATTAAAGTCATCAACACAACTCTCTAAGACCACGTAACCCCAAAGAATAACTATTTCATGAAATCGTCATTCTTTGGGGTTACGTGGTCTTAGAGAATTTGTTACCGCCACGAATCATATATTAATCAACGTACAACTTAATATTGACCAGCAAATTGCAGAAAACCTAAAAAAATGAATTTCGCGGGCTACCCTGGCGCTTTCGCCTTAAGGAGAAAAAGTTCTCCACTTTCGGTGCTTCCAAACATTTTGGAATACCTACATTTAAATTTCAATAAATTTATTATGTTCCCGAGATACAGAAGTACCTACTGGAATTTCTACTAAATGCTTAAGGCTGAATAATATATCTACATATTGATAGTGTTCTTATAAAAGCTAGGTAGTCCTAATGACTGATTAAAAAGTTAAGAGAGAAATTATGATTTATAAAGTTAATTGTTTAAATATTTTATTTTCTATTTGCTATATTATAGGTACATATATTGATTTGCAATATTATATTATGTGATATCTTCAAATGTACCTACCTAGGTCTATGTACCTACTAATTTTAAAGTTTGTGATGTGACAAAATAGTGGTTAAAAGTTAGTTGTTTTTGTTTAAAGGTTTGAAAAGCAAAAAAAAACTGAATATTATTTTAATTTTGTTCAGAATTTCTAAAGTACTTTGTTAAAGATTGTAATAGACCAAATAAAACTATTTTGGTTAAGGTAACCTGATAATTTGCTTCAATTACCCCCAAATTCTCAATGTGTCCTAGGTACAACGTAGTACTGGCCCAGGTACATAGGGTATGTTGTACCTTGGCCTTACTTACCATTTTTTTTTAAACCTTTAAAATATATGTTAATATGAAATATACATTTCTGATATTTTTGTGGTGAATACCCAAATAATTGACATTTCAAAATATGCAAATATGATTTGTGTGCTGTATGTCAAATCACAATTAAAAATATATATCTAAAAAACTGTCCTAGGTACAACACGTTCCCCTATACTTGTATATGTATAATAATTATAATGGAATAAGAAGTGTAGCTAGGAACCTAGTAATAATAGGGATGTTGCCTGGGTAAAAATAAATCGATTCGATTTAGTCCCTCAGTAAGATTATTAAAAAATATTGAACACGTATTTTTTGTTTTATCAATTAGATAAAAAATTACAAAGATATATCACATCAAAGTTCAGGAGTGGGGGGCTTTGACGTCATAACGTGCTAAAATTTGTAGCACGGCGTGACGTCATACGAAATTTCCAAGCGCTGTATCTTCGTAATTTTTTGTTTGCCAGACAAAAGAAAAAATACGTATACAATATTTTTTAGTAATCTAACTGATGGACTAAATATATTTTCTTAGTCAACTACCCTATTATGTTTAAAGGTATCTTGTAAAACGGTCAACGGATAATCCGTTGACCATTTTACAAGTTACCTAGTTAAAAAAAAGGTAAAAAGGTACCGGAAAGGAAAAAAGTAGGACTATCTACAAAAAGAAGTGAGATGCCATCAAAAACATAACTTGTTAAAAAAAACCATGTCTCGCAACTCAGTTCTTCTACCGTAAGAAGTTGTGAGATCCATTTAATACCAAGTCGGTTAATTTATTCAGTCCCTATTTAAGGCATTGAATGGCTAAATATCATTCAGGCTGCTAGTTGAACGGCGCCGTTTAGTTAGACGGCAGTTAACTGAAAGGCTAATTAAGCTAGTTGGCTGCAACATGCATATAAGACTAGCCAACAACTATTTCTTCAATATTCTGTGGTGTAAAATGGCGGCGCGTCATTGCATCAGCTGATCAGTTGCTGTTGAGGAATGTTGGATTTGGGTGTCATATTTACGATATTATTTATTGTTTTTGATGAAATTTCATGAGTTTAGATACAGTAGTTATGCAACAAAATTAAAATAAAAGGAACTTATAAACTACATAGCTCGGTCAAGTCGGATCACCCAGAACTAAGCGTGAGACCTCACAGCTAAATGCTTCTGGACAAGCCGTAAGTACCTATGTGGCTTAAGGTAACGGTTTCTTGGTTTTGTGGCGGACATCTTGAGCGTGGCCCATTCGATTATTTTTCAACCAAGCTGCTCCCAAATGTGGAGGGTACTTATTGCGCACTTCGAATTGAAATAAACACATATGTATCTATATCAGAGAGTAATAATAAAGCTGAAGAATTTAATTGTTTGTTTGAGCACGCTAATCTCTGTAACTTCCAATTGTATTTTTTTTTTACATTTGATTGCCCAATTGTTAAGAAAGGTTATAAGGCTATTTAACACCACACTACAACCCTTAATCGACATACCGGCCTCGCCGACGAGGTCCCTCGCGACGTCCCCCAGTAAATGCCCCCACCGACCCTTGCTCGATGTAGTGCCAGCCCGCGCTGCAGCTGAGCCTGTAGATTTAAATTCCCGAGTCTGACCTCTGAGTTTGTTTCGGCATTTCTTCTCAGAGTAGTCAATTAGGAAATGCCGGCCCCATCGTTCGTTAAATAATCATAATTCGATCCAGCCTGTCCCAACTTGCTGCCCTCCCCCCAGCGACGCCCTAAGCCGAGGCTCGTACCCCACAGGGGGTGCCCTTAGCGTGTAGTCGCTTAGTTTACTTAGTTAGTTTTAAGCCCCTGGCTGGAGGCTTTGAGTTCTCTCAAGGCAGCCGCAGGATTGTCCGGTTAAGTAGTCACGACCTCTCAAGGTCAACTACGAGATGCCATAGTAAAAAAAAAACTACAACCCTTAGGAGCCGAACAAAAAGAAAAAAGTCAGAAAGAATGCAAAATAAAAAAAAACGAAGTAATAGCGCAGGCGGGCGATGCGATGCTACAGATTACATTTTATGTTTAAACAAATAATTTCACGCGGACAAAGTCGCGTGTTGAAAGATGCTAGTTTAATATGGAGATTATTCGATAAAAGTTTTGGGTTTTTTTTCCAGGGTAAACAATAAAAATAGTAAGAAGTACAGAACATTGTAACAAGTAGGTTGGTGCTAGATCTATCTACGTCAGTATTACATACGTATACTATGCAAATCGAGTGCATTATTACCTCGCTAATATGATTAACTGAGTAATCTAACACACGCTATGTCTGACTAATTGTGTAAATAGTTTGTACAGTGCTTGAGGAATGATTAATATGTATGTTTGTTAGTTATGTCTGTAATTTACGGGAATGTAGGTATGGTTGCAAGTAATCATGAGAAGGAAGGGTGACATGTTAGGCCAGTAACAAAAGTAAATTATCAGAACCTCGAAGTAGAAAATGTGGTAAATCTAATTATTAATGTGGTGAAAATGTTTTGTCACCACATTATTTTTTTTTTCTTAACTTTTTTGTATTCCATCGAAACAGGCTATCCGTTTTCGATTAAATTTTGTCCTTGTGAATGTTTTCCCTTACCATAAGCCAGCGGTAAACACTACAAAATAAATAATCAGATAATTCGTGTACTTACCTCTACTTCAATATTTTAAAAATACATATATATATATATATAATATTACCTAGTATCGATTACACTGGTACCTAGGTATGCATGTATTTGTCAGGTTTCTAACCTGAAAATTATTTTTTAACTCTTAGGTCTTATAGGTAGGTATTGATAGCATCAGGGGGATGGTAACTGTACCAGGATTAATTAATAAAACACTAAATTTACTTTTATATGGCATTTATGATCTTTATACTAATAACATTTTTACATTCTTTTTCCTTTGGCTTGTCAGCCAAATCCTACTGTCTTCTAATCTTAAACTTAATTAATGTTTGTCTCGTATTTCTTGCCAATAACTTTAAATGGACTCGCGTAGATTGCATCAATCAACCAATCAACTTATTCTACCGCAGTCCACTGCTGGACATAGGCCTCTCTCCCAGACTGCGTCACAACTCCCTGTCCTCCGCCTTTCACATCCAGTCTACCTTTTTTAGGTCGTCCGTCCATCTAGCTGGGGAGCGTACCACACTACGATTGCCTATACGCGGTCTCTACTCCAGGACTCGTTTGCTCCACCGGCCATCGGTCCTTCGACAGACATGGCCAGCCCACTGCCACGTAGGTTACATGAAAACACCAAATAGGCTGAAATCTGTCCAGTAGTCCTCCGATCCACAACATTTGTTATCGAGTTAAATAATATACTAATATATTAACATCAATTCTATCAAATCTTAAACTGATCGAATAACCAAGTGGGCACTCGGAACACATGGCCCTTGTGTATCAACGCCAAACGGCTCGATCATTTATGTGAGCTATTTAATGCAAGGTAAGTAATTAGTAAAAGTTGTTTCTGTCTTATTTTATTTCTTATTCTTAATCGGTTTATTAAAGTAACCAAACGAAACGTGCGGGCATAGACGCAGGGGCGACGTGAAGTGGGAGACGCGAAAGGCAAAGGCATATGTCAAAAGTGGGCTAAAATAAGAGCTGATTTATATTCGCAAAAAGGTGTTTATTTCTGCCAACTTAACGAATTCTATCATCCTACACATATAACTCCCAATAAAATAACTAACTTGATATTCACACTTGGTTTATGAAAGCTTCATCAACACAAAAGATTGCAAACACACTGTCAAATTTATTAGAATAGCTGTTGTTATTTCAATCAACACAGCAGAATGTTTTCTCCATTTAATTGAAGGCTTTTGACCTACATATTACACCTACGGCCTACCCTCAATAAACCGAACATAAAATTAAGTCACACACAACTTCAAGAATTCAAATCACGATCTCCACACATTTATCAGAAGTCCCAAACATCACATCGCTTGACAAGAACAAAGCTGTGATATTATCTCACACATCCCAAGCCGACGTCACGTAAGTCAAGCTCAATTTACATTGGTTTAGTAAGCAGTTTAGTATAGATGGGTAAACTTCTTGGTCTCTTTAAATTTGACGGCGAGTGAGAGTTAAGCTGGTCGATAGCAGAGTAAAACGAACTGCTTGAAATATTTTCGTATAGATAGAATACACTGTTTTTAAATAAAATGTACAGGAAACTGTCGTGAGGAAAGTTTTGAGTATGAATGCCGATGGCTGTAAGGTTCTGGGAAGACCATAGAAAAGATGGATGAACTGTGCGAAAGATTTTTAAGACCACGTAGATATGTGTATTTAATACTAGAAACAAATAAACTGACACAGATTGTGTGTAACACATCACGGAACATAAAATTCTCAACTCAACGTTAAAGCTTTGATCAGATCTAACTATTTATTCACTACGAGTATAACTCATACAATCGATATAAACTTGTAGAGACTACGATACTACTGAATATAATACATATTAGTAGTTATTAATCCATATACCTAATGCATATTGATAAAAGTAATTTGGCCGAGCACCTGAGTTGAATTAAAAGTGTTTTGGCATTGAATTATTATATGAGAATTTACGTTTACTTCACATTCCAGAAAAGTTATAGAAACAACCGTAAAGTAAAGTTAAATTAACTCTACAAAAACTAAGGCGACAATGGAAACTTATGTTATTAAGGCTTAAAAGTAGAAACAATTCTAGGTATAAATCCGTATTACCGAAGTAAGCCAATTTTCAGAATCTCAACAAAATTAAATAAAAGCTTTGCAAAACCAAACAACTTTTGTTCAGTGAACTTTTGTAAAGTCACGCAAAGAATTAATCTTGTGACTTTGAATGAAACAAGGCCTGATTTTTCACTGGCCCAAATTATATTTTTAAAGGCTTTAGAATTTTACCTTCCAATCCAAAGTCATAAATTACCGCAGTCAAACCATTTTTTATGGTATTTAAATTTATATAATGTCGTCCCCGGCTTTAGTGTCTCGATGTATTTAACGAGGATCGAATTTGACTGGCTTTCAAGTTTGTTCTAGTGAAAATTAATTCTCATTGCCTTGCATTTCGCTTTTGTGGTAGCTCTGTATTGTAATAAAGAACATCGTATTCGACATCGGCCACAAAAGCAACTTTGCTTGATAATGTGCCGTCATATCCGAGTTATTGGTGGAGCAGTGGCGGCCTAGTGGTAATGGCGGCGACTTACGAGTTGTAAGGTCGTAGGTTAGAACCCAGACAGGCGCTATACATTTTGTAAATTATTTCATCACCACTGCTCTCAAAATGGTGAAAGAAAAGATCGTGAGGAAACCGGCATGTCTTAGAAACAAAAGATCATCTACCAACCCGCACTGGGTGTAATCCACCGGGAGTGGGCCGTAATCCACCACTTAGTGGATCCTCTCACAGGAAGGCCTGTGTCCCAGTAGTGGGAACATTATAGGCTGATTTATGTGTATCCGAGTTGTTAACCCAGTTGTAGCTGTATTTCCTGAGATTGGATTCTGTAACGCTGGATTAACTTTCAGTTGTTTTTGCCGGTTTAGACGGAGGTTATACGTAATTCATTGGATTTGGGTAGCGGATTGAATGACAGGGTTGATGGACAGTGAGATTTTGAGCCCAGGATTATTAGCACAATACAAACGAGCGACGGAGTAGTCCAGCCTTATCCCGTTGTCGGAATCAGAACCTCCCTTGCTAGCGACAGCTATTTCCGATTTAATGAGGTTAATAAACTCAATAGCTGATATACTACGAGTAATGTTCTGTTGATAAACATGTATTTCGTTATACTAACGACAAATAGAAGTAATATGCATAAACATTAATAGGTACCTGTAACACAATGTAATGCATGTAAACCTGTAGGTAGTTTTACAACCTTATAACGTGAAGGAAAAACATGATTGATAATGATTTTCGAGCTTATAGTTATCACTTAGTTACCTTCTATTGTGATTGTTTTATTACCTCTCTGTTTTGAGTTTTACTAACATAGTTTTAAGTTTATACACTAACACACATTGTACTGTTATAATATATATGTTAGTCTGTAAGGTATTTATCTATGGGCCATAGTAGCCTGAAAATAAAGGTTTTATTATTATTAAGTTCAGTTTCCAGTATGAACTGAAGTACGATGTCGACATCCTTGTCGAAAGACATCCGATGTTTCTTAGCTCCATAATCAAGATCCTTACTCGAGCACGGCACAAAAATACTAGGTACCTACCCAGTCAAATCTAAAGTATATTCAAACTTATGTTTCAAATTAATATTATTTCAAGTTAAACAAATACCAACTTTATTTCAATGGTAATTAAGTTGATTTCAGAGTGACTAGCACTATTTAAAAAGTTATAAATATTTGAAGTTGTAGCGTAAACTGAACTTTATTGTATAGGATTTAAAGTTATTTTTCCATAAACTCATATTTGTTTCCATTTTTGGCAAATAAATCGCGAATGCAGATTACCTACTTTAATCATTGTTCTTATAGTACTTCTGAATTCCATAAGACCTGCACACACAGCATCCCCCTCGAGGCACAATAAAGTCACCTTTTCACGAATTCATCATCAATAATAACACGAATGTGCCACAAAGGGGCTGTTAATTGTTTTATTTGTTTGGACTCGGGTTGAAGAGGGTTGGCCATTCGCTATCGTAATTTATTTATTTGGAGGCCACTGTGAGGCCACTGTGTGATGGACTGTCAACTTGTCTGATGGTATAATAGAATAAATATTAAAGGTCATGAAAGGGTGGCTAACGGTAACCTGTGCATTGACATTGAAGGGATCGTTCCCTTGAATGTCAATGCCTCGTTCGCTTGGGAAAGTGAGTGAGTTGAGTTGCTGCCGGAATTTTCGCACGGAAAAAACGTAATTATTTGTTTAGCCTACAGATTATTCTTGCTTATGGTGTTTTTGTCTCCGGGACTCACATTACAAAACACACCCACGATTAAAAAAAAACTTGGAAGGACATTTCCTTCTAAGATTTTTTTTTCTCGTGGGTGTGTTTTTATTTAATACGAAGCAATAATTATTTAAATAATTTGGTCCTATTATAAAAACCAATGTTTCTCCGTCTGTCTAACCATAAGTAGATTTATAATTCCAGAACTAGAAATAAAGTGAAAAAAAATATTCTGCACAAACAAAACGCACATTACAAAAAAAACATATACATAAAATTAACACATACAAAGTAGCCAAAAGCATCGTATTCAAGCAATGAAAGATTGTCAATTTTATCCATTGCTTGATGTCAGAGGCAGGGACCAATGACAATACATATTGCGTAATACCTCTGTATTGCGACACTGGCTAATGATAACAATAGTATATTTCATTACAAGTGCGGAAAGGTTGTCATTGCAAAGAGTTCCGACAAATGTCTACCCGAGCCGAGGCGCAGCCGAAGGCGAGGGTTGACAGTCGGAACAAGTTGCAATGACGGTTTCGCACGTGTACTGAACGACTATTTTTAATACAGTTGCGAAAAAATGAAGCAATTTAATTAAATAATAAAAACACAATAAACTCAACTAACTAATGGCGCCAACCGTAGAATATAAGCAGAGATTTTTTTTTTCTTCACCCATTCTGGTAGGCAAAGGGAACTATGCCCATACAGCCAAGTCTTCAGTAGAATTTTTTTATTGATATGAAATGAAAATGAAATTTAATGAGATAAAATGAAATGAAACCTAACCTAACTCCTTCAATAAAATCATTAAATCTGATATTGGAATAAATAGTAGCTTCTTTTTAGAAATATACATACGTATTTGCATGAACCATAAAAACTTCTATGAATTTTTTTAGTAAAATCTTCATGGTTGGTTTTTCTTTTTAATAGACATTATTTTGACAGTTGGGAAAGAAAACGCACGAGTTCGGGAAAGGCAAAAAAAAAGCACGAGTATGTAATAGCCCACATCCCGAACGCTATACGTCCCTGCAATACGCCACTTTTTGAGCAACTGTATTAAAAAGAAACAATCAAAACAAAAAAAATCGGTCAAGTGTGACTTGAACCCGCGTGGAGAGGGTTCCGTACGATGGATATTTAATTTTTATCTACCAAGTTTTTTTTCAATCTGACCGAAATTTGTGGTAACTAAAAAAAAAATTAAGTTTGTACGCACAATATTAAGAGATTTACCATGTCGTTTTAATACCACAGACTTCATAAAGGTTTTTCTGTAATCTATAGGTATAGAACTATTTTCTGTATTTTTTTTTTCATAATTCTGGGCTCCGTAGTTTCGGAGATAAGGGGAGGGGAGGGGGGAATGGCCAATTTTCGTCTATTTTCTTAAATAACTTTAATACTATTCTCTTTAAAATTAAAATTAAAAATATATTTGAGATCCTTACAGTAAGCCCTTACATTTGATATGTCACACGGTACAGATTGCGAACTTTTTTTATTATTTTCTATTTGCCCTCCAAAAATGACTCCCATATTCAAAATTCATTTATTTACGTTACACGTCTGCGTTTGGGTCACAGAGACTCATATGTGTACCAAATTTCAAGTTAATCGGTCTAATAGATTCGGAGCAAATTGGCTGTGACAGACGGACGGACAGACACATGAGTGATCCTATAAAGGTTCCGTTTTTCCTTTTGAGGTGCGGAACCCTAAAAAGGCCGATTGCAGAATGGAAAAATAACTACTCGTAACAAACAAACAACAATAACAAGAACAATTAAGCCGCGCGTCGTATTTGTGCAGGAACAGGTCACTGAGCAAAATGACGGATCACTATCTCTTGAATGATGTAATACATAAATAAGTAAGTTAACGCACACATTAACTTCGATTTTAAATGTGGCCATGGACGACCGAGCTTGGGCACAAGCTACTCTTCCCATTTGTATGGGGGGCCTCGGCGTCCGCAAAATATCTAGTATTAGTTTACCGGCTTTCATATCCTCGGTCCACGGCACTGATAAATTAATCAGGCAAATCCTAGCCTCCACACTGATTAATCCCGATTTTGTTTCACCGAGGCGGTGGATGCCTGGAGACACGCTTACAGATCGATGCCGAATACAGATCCCACCCGGCAATTCATCTTCCCAGAGACGGTGGGACGAGCCGCTCTGCAGAGTAGTACAAAACAATTTACTTGACTCATCTGGTATTACTGCGGAACGTGCGCGCCTGCTGGCTGTGGGTAAATGGGAGTCGGGTCTTTGGCTTCATGCACTACCTTCGTCGAACATAGGCACTTTGTTCGACGACACTACTTTTCGACTCGCTGCTTCCCTACGACTAGGCACTCCTTGCTGTTCTCCCCATCGCTGTCACTGTGGCGAAGATGTCAACAGCCTCGGACACTACGGCCTGTCTTGCAGCCGAAGTGCGGGTCGCTTTGCACGGCACGCGAACATTAAGGGCGGGCCCAAAGGAAAATCTTTAATCTTAGATTAGATTTTAAACAGTAGTAAATCATGTTCAAATTGAAAAAAATGCATAAGACATCATCCGACGAGCTCTTGTCACCGACAGCCTTCGTATGTCCAGCGTAGGCGTCTTTATTTCCATGGAAGGTGGGTAGGCCTTTAGTATGAGATGCAACGTGTGTCGATACTCTTGCACCATCCCATCTTCCTGACTCGGCATGCTGTGCTGGCGCTGCTGCGGCTGCGGAAGACCTCAAGAAAATATAATAACCTTATCGGAAATTATATTTTCGAGCCGTTTGGGGATCAAACCCTCGGGCCGTGGGGTCCGAGTGCTCATGGTCTTTTTAAAGAAATTTCGAAACGGCTGGTTGACACTTCCCGTGACTCAAGAGCTGGCTTTTACTTTGGCCAGAGGCTAAGCATTGCCATACAACGTGGTAATGCCGCCAGTCTCATGGTTACAGACGCCAGCACATCAAGCTACTACAATCTGTCAAATTCCTTTAATAGACTTTCAACTTTATCACTAAAGCATAAGGTTCAAAGTTGATTGGAAAAATTTGACAGTTTCGGGTAGCTTGATGTGCTGGCGTCTATACATTACCAGTCGACAGCGATGCGGATGAATTTTTCAACGCTATTTTTTAGTTTCTGTATAGTTTTAGTTAAGTTAGGATTTAATTTTGTTATTTTTATTAATTAATTAAAAATATTTGTTATCTTATACCTTTTAAGGTTGTAACTATGACGTAATGACATCCCCCTGTATGACATTTGGGTATGTATAATTTGCCACAGAAATGTGATTCTAGCTGAATATAGTAATTACAAATAAAAATAAACTAAACTATGTTTCCGATTACTTAGTTTTAGCCTTTACTCACATTTTAAAGACTGCATTTCCACGATCGATCACGACCAATGATGCTGTATCTAGAATGTCAACAAAATAATATAAAGAGACGGCATCATCGCAGTGGTTTGTTTAGCGATGATCGGATAACAGCGAGGAAGACAACATTCGTTTTATCGATATCATGAATCCACAATCCCGCGGGTTCCGGTGCGGCAAGGTCCGATGCGGTGCGGCTTAAAATCTGTTCTAGATGTATAATTATGATGAAATGTAAACCAAAAACAAACCCGTGGATACCAATTTGTAGTGCTATTTAGAAATTGAGGGGTTTGATTTAATTATTTGAATAATTAAACCCGAGCATAGACGTATACTATGAACCCGAAATTCTAATTTTAAATTACCTTGAAGATGTTTTTCATTTAACAGTCGAGGTTATTTTTATAACCTCAATTTTCATGTTTCAATTAGGTACAATTTAATAATATTATCACACTAATATTATAAAGGCGAAAGTTTGCGAGTGTGTGTGTGTTTGTGTGTTTATATGTTTGTTACTTCTTCACGCTCAAACGGCTGGACCAATTTTGATAAAATTTTGTATGGAAGTAGCTGACACCCTGGATTAATATATAGGCTACTTTTTATCCCGATATTCCCACAGAATCGACCGTTACGCGGGTGAAACCGCGGGGCGCAGCTAGTTCAAACAATAATTGTTAGAGAAAGTGCTGAGATATGAACTTCTCGGTCACCAACCCGCATACCCAGCGTGGTGACTACGGGCATTAAATCTCCTAGTCCCCAGTTCCGTGTCAAGGTAGCGGGTCACGGTAAAGGTGGCTGCGACAAACTGGATGTGGAAGGCGGAGGACAGGGTGTTGTGGCGCAGCCTGAGAGAGGCCTATGTCCAGCAGCGGACTGCAATATACCGAGTTGATTGAAATACAGATAAACAATGATTTCCTATTAATATAAGTCAATGCGGATAAATGTGTTAGAGGGTGATTGCGTAAGAATTTAACTTGAACGGGGTTTGTTTGCACTTTCCTTATAAAGTTTTTCTACTGATATAGTGCTGCTAGTGTGCCTTTCGTGTATTTGTTCAACTTTTTGGTAATGGCACAATAAAGGTACAAAGGCGGACTTAATGCCATCGCCTTTCAATCTTATCTAAATGCCTACTAAATGTAAAATGCAACGCAACTATCTTTATGTTCATTCGTTAGAGCGTTAATAAATAGACTTGTTATGGTGTGTCCAGACCTGGCGAATGCGCCGCTCACGAGCCGCTTACGAACTGCGTGCGTGCATTTCATATTCGTATGCAGCCCCTGCGCCGACCGCGCGCTTCTCGCGCGCAACCTACGCGCTGTACTCGAGCGGTGCAAGCAAGTTTCCAAGTAAGGCTTGAAATTCAAACTCGAATGCAGCTATGTACGCACGAACTGCGCGCACGCTGCACGCGCGCCCTACCCGAGCCTTGCCGAAGTTGCACTACAGCGGCGCACCAAACATAGGCTGTAACCGTACGCGAGCAACACGTGCGCAGTTCGCAAGCGGCTCGCGAGCGGCGCATTCGCCAGTTCTGGACACACCTTTAGTAGACGTACTTAGACAATCTGAATAAAATCACGATGTTTGCAATCTACATGAAATGAAATAAAATTTTTATTCTGTAAATAGGATATCGGTTTCATTTTTATACGTCATATAAAAAAAATATAGATGGAGTCTACATTTCCTAACAAAACCCCTAGAGCTCCTGAGAAGAAATGACAAAAAAAAACTCAGGGGTCAAAGACTCTTTTAAAGTCAAGACATAATCTTGGTCAGATCATGTGAAGACCATGTAGGTTAGTACCTCAAATCTCAAATTTTTTGAGGAAAGAACAATACAGATTTGAGACGAACATCGGAGCCTCAGTAAGGGTCCTGTTATCACCATTTGGGTACAGAATCCAATTTTCAGAAGGTTAGCAGCGTACACGTAAAAATACAGAGTGCCGGGACATCGATTCGCAAATTGTAACCATGAATTCAGCACATTGTAGACCGCCTAGCGTATAAATTTTTCGTCAGTTATCAAAAAAATAAAACACGTTTCATAGAAAAGGGCGATGTCTACCTGGTTAAAATGTATAGAACAGCAATTTAAAAAAATAGGTTGCACGTCGATGGACCTGCCACCCTTTATACCTGTGGTAATTCAGCCGTAGAAAAACATGAATCCTAATAGCCATCCAAAGAAGATTGCCAAAAAATAAAACAAAACAAAACAGAATTACAATAGTTTCTGCACACGTAGATTGTTTAGTG
This sequence comes from Luperina nickerlii, assembly GCA_963855955.1. Classification (NCBI taxonomy): domain Eukaryota; kingdom Metazoa; phylum Arthropoda; class Insecta; order Lepidoptera; family Noctuidae; genus Luperina; species Luperina nickerlii. Next base: position 9,127,729 of record OY979677.1, on the reverse strand, counting down.
CAAAAGGAAAAACCCGAAGAAAGGCAAAATGTTACTAATGAGGATGCCAAAGTTGCGTGTTGAGGTACACAACACAAGATGGCCGACAGAAATGCTCGAATAAGGTGCTCATTAACTCAAAATGAGTTATATAAAACATACATCACGCCTTTAATCTCCAAAAGGTTAGGCAGAGGTATACTGCCCGATTCAAATTTTATGACTGCTCTGAAGTGCGCTACTTACTGCGCAGTACCTCACGCCTCACCCCCACTGATACATGAATTTGTTACTACGCAGTGACTCGCCTCATATTCCGAGTCACCATAAAGTGTGAATCACGCTGTACTATACTACCGCCGTAAGTAGAAAATAATGAGTATGCGTCAGACTTTAAATAAAATTGTTATTAAAATAATTTTAAAAAAGAATAATTATGCGTCAGACTTTATAGCGGCTGTGAAGTGTGCTATTCTATTGGCTGCGCAGTACCTCACGCCTCACCCCCACAGATACATGAATTTGTTACTACGCAGTGACTCGCCTCATGTTCCGAGCCACCAAAAAGTGTGAATCACGCTGTACTATACTGCCGCCGTAAGTAAAAAAGGCGCATCTGAGGAATGGAGAACAATAAGTCTTAATGGATGCGCCTTTTTTGTTTAGTAAGGTTTATTTTTCTTTACATTTTTGGCCGATATTCGTCCATTTCGCTTACTGCGGCAGTATAGTACACAGTTATGTTTAAGTCCCATGTACTAAGTGGCGAACCTATTACCATCATCTGGGCACAAATCCGGACTCCGGGTTGCTACTGAGAAATCCCTGACAGAAAAACCCAAAAACGCTTTGTCCGACCCGGAATCGAACTCTGGACTTCATGCTGACCAAGTAGCACTTGCGACCACTAGACCGACGAGGCTGTCGTGGTCTTGTAGTAAATACTCTCAATCTATTAAAAACAGCCGTACCGTGATAAATTTAGCAATGAGCACACAATTTATTAACCTAATTTACTTTTAAAAGTTATTAAAATAACATTCCCGAATGCGTTGTTGGTCAAGGTGCTACAAACAGGTCAACTAAACGCGATCATAAAAAATCCCTGCATAGAATACTGATCCAATTCGCACAAAATAAATGAAACAAACACAAGTTTCATAAAAACAAAAGAACATCGTGCAAAACGCAGCGCAGTTAAAAGTACAAGGTTTAATTTAAATAAAAGAAATTCCTACTCGTTAAATATTATGAGGAGCAATAAAGCTAGATAAGCTTTTAATATAAACCAAGTTGCCTGTGAACATCGCAATTTACAAATGTCTGGAGTGCACAAAACGCACATAAGTAAACCGAACCGCGTTGGCAGCCAGGCTTAAGAGATTTACCTCCAGCTTTATTAGAAAAGACATTCCTTTTAAAGTGAGTACTTAATAGTTTTTATAAACCACTCGGCAACTGGGTTATAAAGTTCGCCTTGAACTGGGAGAGACGTTTCTGTTCGTGACAGTGGAAATTCTCAGACTGATAGGTTTCAGACGTTGTTTTTGTTCACGAAAATTGTTTGTATGTAGCTGGTTAAGTAATGGTAGTAAGATTCAATGACTTTTCTGGGTTTGAAAAGATGTTTTCGTTTGTAGTTTTGTGACAAGTTTTTTAGTACAGTTGTAGACATATAGATGGCGGATTATTTTTCTAGTCTTTCTATTATATTTTTTCTATTTTATTAACAATTTAATCTAGAGTTCAAAGAAACAATTCTGTTCGTCTTTCTTCTTGCGGTTATATTTTTATATTTCTACTCACTTTCTATTGTTCGTTTTCCATACCAGTTCGTAAAAAGTTTATATTTATTATTAACGAATATTCAAAGTTAACTTTGCCTCAAAAACGCTGTTCGCGACACAAAATTAAAATTCAAGAATTAAGTAAAAAGTGTACGTCACTCACAGGACTATGTTTCGGTCGAGGCCATTAAAATTTTCATAAGCAGCAGAGCATCCAATCAACGGTGTTTTATTCCTATTAAAACGTAGTTTTGTATGTTGTCGGGAAACCCGATTTTCGTAAGGTCTTTCCCGGCCTCGTTTTCCTACAGTAAAGGGGCTCATGGCTAAATAATAAATAATAACAGCCGCACGGTTCAATCTTCTAGGTTAATCAACGCTTGCCGAGGCTGTTCCGTGGTTGGATGACCATCCATTACATACCGAGATCCCTTTGTGCTTCGAAAAGCACGTTAAGCAGTTGGCCATTCTGTCATATTTGACAGTCGTTACGGGTAGTCAAGAAGCCCGAAATCTGACAACCAATCTCGCCAAATTGTATCGTGTTACTCAGTAACTGGCTTGAAGAAGTCAAATAGGCAGTCACAAAATATACGTTGCTTTCATAAATTACTGGTATTCAGCGGCATCCGGTTAGGCTATAAGCACCCAACATAGTTGGGAAAGGGCTAGACTGGTGATGATGGTCTTCCTAAAGTAAATAAAAAAGCTGTACTTAGCGTCTATGATTTAATTAAAATACAATTGGAACTTAAAAGAGTTTGTTTTTGTTTGCCTGTAAGTTAGTTTTTAAGAGTTATTCCGGTCTGATCCCCTGAACCCCTGTCCACCCCTCCCCCCCTCCTCGATCCCCTGCTTGTTCGTCTTCTGTTTTAATCTCTGTCTTATCCAATATACACTTTCTCATTCCGGTTTGATCTCTTGTATAGTTGGTGCTCCATAATTAGGTGTATAGACTGGCTTGCAAAGTACGCAACCTGATGTGACAGTGGGCTGGCCATGTTCTCGAAGGTGCGATGGCCGGTGGAGCATACGAGTCCTGGAGATCACGTATTTGCAAGACATATGTATGTGAGGGACGCCCCACCAGCTAGATGGACCGATGATCTTAAAAAGGTGGCTGAAACCTAGTAATATAAGTCAATCGCTGCAACGGACTGGATGGCGGCGGACAGGGTGTTGTGGCGCCGCCTGGGAGAGCTCTACGTCCAGCTGTGTACTGCGATAGGAGGAATTGGACTTGATTGTTGATTGAAGTAGGTATAAATCTGTGTTATCAAAATGAATTATCAACAGTACTTTGGAATATCTTATCAGAACATTATTTCTCTCGCCCCAGAGATGCAGAAATTGGAGTTCCGAGAACATTCCTTTTGATACGACCATGAAATTATTTAAATTGTAGGGACTGTGTCTTACGTACCCATCCCTTGCATAGTTTTAAGAATGTAATATTTTTATAGAGGAACTTATTGAATAATTTTTAGAAAGTTTCATTTTTGTGTTTTTCCCACGTTGAACATCTGCAAGCGATTTAAGTTATAGGTACTATTGTCTTTCATGATTCTTTACTTTTAAGGTTCATTGTTCTATTATGTTTAGTTATCTTGTATTGTACCCATTTGCTATTTATAGTTAAGGTTCATTGTTCTGTTATTTTTAGTTGTCTTGTATTGTACCTATTTGTATTTCTCGTGTTTTATTATACTTTTAAAGGCAGATGTGGATTTGCCGCGTCCTTTGTTTAGTGAACGGCAGATTTGGGAGAGTTTTGGTTCGGAGCTTCAGTCTGTGCTGAACTACGATCGTGCGAGGTCCTCTCTGACCCCCGATCATATTTTACTCGCCGAAGCTCGCCGTAATAGTTTACGGCGAGCTTCGTGTTTCTAGTAGTTTTACCATTCATGTAACCTTATTTAATTTTACTTTTTCGTGTCAAGTGTAACTGCTAGCTTTAGTTACTTGATATCGTAATAAATTAATCGTTACTTTTTTTCAACTTACTTCTATATATTACTCGCCCACGCGGTCACGAATTCCCCACTGTGGTGACCCCGACGTGATCAAAACTATCAATAGCGTGAGTTCGTGACAGTGCGGAAAGAGTTTCGCGAGTGCTAAATCAAAGTACGTGTTAAAATGGCGAGTGATCCAGCGGGAGTCACTAGCGGCGGATGACGCGCATTCCCAGCCAGCCAGCTCCCACGGCTTCAACGGGTATCCTGACCACCAGCATGCAGCGACCGCGCATACCTGGTCATCACCCTCAGCCTCATCAGCAACCTCGGCACAGCACACTGCACTTTCGGCCGGTCAACAAGAAGAGCTCAATTCCTCTCCTGGTCGACGCAGCAGCCAGCCTCAACCCGGCGCTATACCACATCCGACTCACTGGGGACATCTCCGCAGACAGTTCCGACTCACCGTGAACTATGCGGCAACCGGTTCCGACTCACTGGAACCATAACGCAGCGCCCGCGCCACCCCGACTCACTGGGGACATCTTCGCAGACAGTTCCGACTCACCGTGAACTATGCGGCAACCGGTTCCGACTCACTGGAACCATAACGCAGCGCCCGCGCCACCCCGACTCACTGGGGACATCTTCGCAGACAGTTCCGACTCACCGTGAACTATGCGGCAAATCCACATCTGCCTTTAAAAGTATAATAAAACACGAGAAATACAAATAGGTACAATACAAGACAACTAAAAATAACAGAACAATGAACCTTAACTATAAATAGCAAATGGGTACAATACAAGATAACTAAACATAATAGAACAATGAACCTTAAAAGTAAAGAATCATGAAAGACAATAGTACCTATAACTTAAATCGCTTGCAGATGTTCAACGTGGGAAAAACACAAAAATGAAACTTTCTAAAAATTATTCAATAAGTTCCTCTATAAAAATATTACATTCTTAAAACTATGCAAGGGATGGGTACGTAAGACACAGTCCCTACAAAATATTCGTTTCAACTTTGCTGGCTCCTTAGAGGCGTCTGTTGGAAATATTTTATAATTATATCTCTCTGAGGTCCAGACTAAAAAAGGAAACTAAAGTGGATTTAATGCCTTCACAACGTGAGACAAGTAAATAAATACTTACTAATATAATCATTTTGAAACAAAATGCAGAGCAATTTTCTTAACATTGTTTCACTGCATAAAATTTTTATTAAAGTTTATTCTATAGTTCTACTGAAAGAAGAATGGCCGCTACGCTAAAAATTATTTCTCTTAAAATACGATCAGGTTAAAGAAATGAAATTTCAAATAAAAAGCTCAAAATTAATAGAAGGAAAAGATCAACAAGAGATAAAAAGTAATATTAAAAAACTCAAATTAAGTCAACCTTTAAAAAAAAACTGAAATAAAGTTAATGTTCTATATTTAGGAGCCGTAGTCGAAAAACGTAGGTACAGCTGCTAGCACATCAAGCTACCCGAAACTTTCAAATTTTCTCAATCAACTTTGAACCTATAGCTTTAGCGATAAAGTTGAAAATCTATTAAAGAAATTTGACAGATTGTAGTAGCTTGATGTGCTGGCGTCTGTACATAAAAATCATTAATATTGCTTGAAATTTTAACGCTCAAAACTAAAGCACAACGTTAATGAAATGGGACGAAGCTTCGTTTTTCGGGCTTGAATAAGTTACGATAAAAATTTAATTAAAAAATGTCTAGTCTAAACGGAAACAGTGAAAATACTTATGGGAATTAATAATGTTTGGGAGCCGGGGTCCTCGAGCATCTTTTTCATTAAGGGCTGCTATCAATTTTCTAGGAAACTCTAATCTCGGGGAAAGACAAAAGGTAAATTTATTGGCAAAAAGTAATGACAAAGTCATTTTTTTTCTATTAGTAAGACATAAGTAGGTGTAAAAACAGGTCTTATAAATAAAATATGTTTTTGTCCAAAGTCCAGCGCTGCCGCAGTAAGTGAAAAGGACGTATATCAGCCAAAAACTTTAAAGAAAAATAAACCTTACTGATCAAAAAAGGCGCCATACATTAAGGCTCATTTTTCTCTATAGCCTTTCCTCAGATGCGCCCCTTTTACTTACGGCGGCAGAGCGGGGTAATTGAGTAACACAATAACAATAGCAATGGCTTTCATTTTGACAGTTCAACAACATTCACTGCGTTATTTACGTTGCTTAACAGTCAATTTTTTGGAACATATGAAGTAATGGATTAGCAATATTCTTCAAAATGATTCAGATTGTGATTCATAGTGTGTTTCGCAACTAGGGTTCTGGTTTCGATACCCAGCTTTTGCTCTCTATTTATTAAATGCACCTTAAATCTATCTTCACAGATTGTCTTATTGCGATAGTTAATTGATTTACCTGTTTTTATTTTCAATTCTTTTTACATTTTGTGGTAGAGTAATTTCAGTCATTTCATATTTATTCCAGGTGCATTTTCTTCACATTTAGTTATATAATTAATGCATAAAAAATATTGATAAACGTTTTAAAAGAGTAACGGTGGAGTTTCCTGCCCATTCTTCTCTATACGAAACTACCTTTTGGAAGGGGCAACTAGAATCAATTCTATTTTTGTAAATATTGACATTCAAAAATGCCTGTTATGCATCTATTTGACTTATTTGACTTTGACTTTATTTTCGCAAATAATCAATACAATCTTATAAACGTTAACCTAACATATCTGATAGCAAGGTTCTCAGTGCTAAACATACGAATTATTAAATAGATATCAGTAGGCATAATTATACATTACTATAAGAATAATTAATACACGCTTACGTATGTGCCCCTCGTATACGACATAATGCATGGCGTCTTAAGCCAATATCACTCAAGTTAATCATTATTCAACCACACCGTGACGCAACCGTGCTTACGTAAATAATTAACTTAGGTAGGGTACGAAACAAAACATATACGATATAACCATTTCACTCTACGGAAATGTTTTCCCGGAAAAAACGAGTTGTAATTTATACATAATACAATTAATAAGTCCCACGGGCAAACATTTTCACTGGTCGGCATCCAATTAAGAAAAGAGTGGCTTTTCCCATGGGCAACTATATACGTTAGACTGTCTCGCGTGGGATCTCCGGAAAATCAATTTATTTTGTTTCAAACGAATAGTACATCAAATATAGTTTACAGAAAGGCCTTGCAATGATTCTTTATAGGTATTTACATTATATTCTTGTTTTCTTTCTTTTTAACCCGACTGCGGAAAGGTTATATTTTATTTAGTTAGGCATAGATTCCATTTTTATTTCCTTCATCCAATATGTATAAATAAATGTAATATATGCTGGGAAATAATTTATTACTGTGCCTCCATTAATCAAAATTAAAGTATAATTTGTGTGTGAAAGTTTGTGTTAGTAAGTATGTACAGAATATGTTTGTTACTTATCCACGCAAAAACTAATGAACCAATTGCGATGAAACTTGATAGGTACATAGCTATTACTTTTTATCTCGAAATTCAGTGAAACCGCAGGGCACAGCTAGTACTTAATAATAATATATAGAATAGAATAGAAAAGTTAAAAGTTTTATTTCGGACAGAAGTCCATAGGGTTAGTAACAAGTTTACTTAACTTCTAGTGTAACTTAAGGTTACAGACACAGGTTAACATATTATACTATTATAATTTAGCGTGGAGCTGCATCCACCTTCGCAACATCGAGGAATCCCATCACCGATCTGCGTATAGACTGAGAATACTGTTGGTGCTGGTGCGAACACGCGTCAACAGGGATGCACATCTATTCCTAATAATGGCGGAAACACCATTCATATTATTAGATAGCGACAAACATCCCTGAAGCACTTCAACAAGAAATAAAGCAAATAATAAAGGTAAAGAGTTTTTTTGAGCGCGCTAATCTCTGAGTTCCGTTTTAGTCCCAAAATAATATCATTAGGTAGATCAGCATAATCAGTCTATAATGTTTCCACTGTTGGGACACAGGCCTCTTGTCTTTGAGAGGGAGGTAGGTTAGGTAGATCGATGATGGGTAAATGAGGTGTTAAACTTGACTGTTAAAGACCATTCGATTTTTTTTTAGCCTACGTAAAAGCGCGCCTTCGTAAAAGCCTCCCTCAAATCCTTCTATCTTTCGCGAGCCCGCGCGTCCTCTTTTCAGTTTTGACATAACCTATCCAGCTCGTCCGCCAGACCACGAAGGAGAATCAACGTGGTCTGACGCGACAACACCTCACTGTCTTAGGTCACTAGTAGTGTGCCATTTGGGCCCATTTTTGGTCTATGCGGCAGACATAGCCTGCTCTGTCCCATTTAAGTCGGCCAGATTTATCTTCAAGACATAAAATTACATCATGTTAACATTTAGCCACCGACTAATTTGGAAATTCCTTCAGCCAAAAAGTACCTAAGAGTTTTAAATTAAAACATTCGTTAAATAACATGCAGAGATAAAATTAGATCTGAACATTTATTTTATTTTAGTCTATTTACGTACAGCCGTCGTCTGCTTATATTAAATTCTCGTGAAAAATCGTCATGTAAGCACGCAGTCGGCATGATTGTAGGAACATATTAAATCGCGGGCCAAATTAAAATGTAAAACTCGGCCGAGTCATGCCCTTGTGTAAAGTGAATAAGATAAATGAACGCGCGCCCAGTGAAACGTTCGTTTCACGTATCACACAAATAAATTAACCACACGAAACTCGGGTTTCATTTAAAACGAAATCGATAAAGTATGGGTCTTTTTGGCACGACGAAACCATTGCGGATTGTGAAGAATTCGATTGGAGTGAAGTTACCATAGTCAAATGGGTCTTTTGAAACTTATCGATTTTCGATCAATTGTGGTCTTGTTATTATTGTTTAACCAGGCAATAACTAAGTATTTTACAAATATTGGATCAGGGAAAACTTGACTTCTAAACATTTACTACAGATATCCAGTAAGACTAGACCGTACCCCCGCCGCGACCGTACCCGCTTGGGCGGAGCACCGCCGTGTCCTCGTAGAGGCGATCGGCAGCGGCGGCGACCTCTCGCGTCCAGCCCTGGTTCAAGCCATGGTCCGAAGCGAGAGGGAGTGGGAGGTAGTCACATCCTTCTGCGAAGCAGTAATGCTACCGAAGAAGGAGGCGGGGTGGCTCAGGGAGAGAGCCTCCCGTCCCAGCCGCCGCGGGAGACGCTCCGCGCGTCGGGAGCCGCGCGACGACTCCCGGCCACCGTAGGCGCGGGCCTGCGGACGGAGAGTAACGGGTAGCTCACCGTTCGATCAGGACCAGACCCGTGCCGGACGGCGCGGATGTGTTCCACGCGCGCCTCAAAGAGATTTCAGCATCAAATTGAAGGGGCCCGTTAGGGCCGAAGCTTGCCGGGTCAGCGGGATTGTCCGAAAGGGTTACCGCTGGCCCGGAACATAAAGGGCTAAGGAAGGAACACGGGTGGGTTTAAGTCGGTAAGAGTCTGACACTCCCTTCCGCTCTACCCAGAGCGGGAGAAGTCATTTGATGATTTACCATCCTGAAAAAAAAGACTAGACCGTACACCCGAAAAAAGTTTCAATTTCACTAAGCTAAAGTGACGTAAAAGCGACAAATTTCACGCACCCAAATCCGTTTAGACGCGTCCATCAGACCTCACCTTAATGCGTGGGTTCGCGACAAATTCTCTATTGCTGCGAAAAACGCTGTGATTTGTTAGAATTTCCATACTAACTCACGACCCTCGGGTCCTACCTGACCTGCGGTGAGCGGCGATGTCGTAACCGTAAAATATCCATATAAATTTAAATTCACCTACGTGTTGATAAAGTTTTGACTCCGCATTTAACATCATGTCTGAATGGAGGCACCGTTTCAACTAATTAAATGCTTAGTAGATCAATGTAAATGGGTATTGAAGCAAACTTTGACAAAATACCTCTATTCAGTTCCAAATTCAATGGAATATTCGGGAAATTTTGCTCATATTGTCAACGGTATTTTCTTTCTATTACCTAATAATTTTGATTTATTAAGTATTATTCCATTTAATTTGATTTGGAGCACAATTACGTCCAATTCTATTTGTAGTAACGTCCGAATTCATTTTCTTTCAGCTTTCTTTCTTTGTGGGTAAATGTAATGTATTTTCCGTAGACAAGATATTACGAAGACGGGGGGACGTCAGTTGATATTTACAGGTTGGTAACAGTTTCAGATTAAATTAAATGAAACGAGTCCTATTGTGAGAGAAAAACCTAGAAAGGAAATTTTTATTTATAGTTACAACAATTATTCCTTTAGAACTGATTTTATTTAAGAAATCTGTTTTTCTAGGAATGTTCCTGATATTGTGGTGTTGAGGAACATAAGTGACAAAAAAGAAAATTAAAATGAGATGTACATGAATTAAATTAAACAAAAATTTAGAAATTGTGGCTTATGTGGGCTTTACACAAGTGACTACAGCTGCACGATTGTCGGCGAAAATTAACTGTCTAAATACCAATTCGGCTAGGCTGCAGGTGACTAAAATCGCAAGTTCCAAAGTAGAGTAGATTTCGATTTTTGTCGTCGGCGACAGGTCGCTAAAATCGGCCGTGAAAATGCTCAGTCGCAGGCGATTGCCCGCCGCATGAAGGTCGACATTTTGTTGCAAAATGAAGCCACCTGCGATTTTTATCGACCTGTGTAAATGGGGTGGCGAGTCGGCTTGTGAGACGATTTAGTAAACGACTAACCGCACGGCAAAAATCAACCAACCCCACTATCCTAAAACTAGATAGATTTTGAAGTGAGTTTTTGTTCAGCAAAAACCACCAAATGAAATAAGAGTCCTTAATACGGAATCTAAAAAGGGAATCTAAGACCCGCGAATATCATAAGCGAAGTCACAGTATTATAATGGAAGTAAGCGTATTGAAGTGACATTCGAGCAAATCTTGAGAGGTCGGTCGTTTATCACATGCATCTGTGACGGGGGAAAAACTTTCCTACACTGTGGTGACTAAATGATATTGCGATTTTTCTCACATTCGTGTCACATCACTTTTTGCCTTTCTATCTTTTTGGGTCTATCATTCCTTTGAATATTACGGCCGTGGAGAATTCTTTATAGTCGAAAGTAGAAGGGTTTCTTTACTCGTCCTTAGGGCTATATTGAATTTAGTAATTTGAGCGCTGTGAATAGCCTTGTGATAGAACAGGGTGTAAGAGATATTGCAAGCAAATTGCTATCATGAATTCAGTACATGATTCTAGACCATTTGTGACAGTTTTAAACATGAATCTGCTGTTTGTGTTTCATACAAAAGTGCATACCTACACGCTCAAAATGTACGAAAAGGCTGATTTTATAGGATTGCGTATCAAATGGGTGCCAACAGCCCAAGGGCGCCTTAACATTTGTGACGATAAGTTAGGTATATTAAAACGGACCGTAAATTTTTCGAAGCCCTAATTAGGATTCAAATTACATTTTCAAAATCCACGATTACCTGTACCGAGGCAACGTAATTCGGTGCCTCCAAGAAAATACCTTATTATTCACAAATGCGATATTTATTTTTCCAGCAGTCGAACTTTCCAGAAGGTATCCGTGTTGTGGCAGCAGTTTCGGGTTAATTTCACGTTAGTCTTAAGCGGTTTACTTTGCGGATACGGTGCGCAAGCTGGTATTTATATCCCAACTCCTCTAATGATCTTTGTATTACCTAGAGCGGTACTCAACGTCTTGAAATTATATTTTTTTTGCTAGTTTTTTTAATAAACTTGTTTTGAATAAGGAAAATCTGTGTTGTTTTAAAGATTTTGTTGTGGGTTTAGAGTAATATGAGCTATCATTTGGTTGATATACAGTGTCCTCCAAAGGGTTGACATTTTTCCACTTCAGCTGTGACACATTATGATGTAAAATAGGCACTCCTAAGGGATAACTTGATTTTTTTTATGATTAGTCAAAGGTAGTTGAATAAGTCAATAAAAAAGTTATAGCAGTTCAAACAGTTGGATCACTAGAATGTGATAATGAGGTATGTCAAAGCTAAAGACAAGTGAAAAAATGTCAACTAACTTTTGGAAGCTACTTATGAATGCCTATATAATATACAGTACATAATATACAGTATATAATATACAGCTTTTAACGCGTACGTCTCTTTTAGTTTTTACATCGTTCTCACATTATATAATTTTAAATTCAAAAGTAATGATGTAATTAATATTTTTGTAAAATATAATTTAAAAAGAGTGTTCAAGGAGTTTCTTGCCCGTTCTTCTCCATAGGTTCCTACGCTTTGAAATGGGCAACTAGCTTCATATTTTCTGACTGACCGACTTCTTGACAAATCAAAAGTGCCTGTAAATAGTTTAATTGAAATAAACGCTTTGAGTTTGCGTTTGACAGTATTGTATACATAGTTAGTCATAAGTTTATACAAAAAAACAACATCTGCCTGATACTCAGGCCCAGGGGTCCGAGTGCTCATGGATTGATCAACGAAATCTCCAAACGGCTGGTTGACACTACCCGTGACCCAAGGATCTGATTTTTAGCTTGGCCAGAGGATAAACATTGCCGTACAATGTGGCAGTGACGCCAGTCTCTTGGGTACATTACCACTCGACAGCGACGCGGAGGAATTTTTTGACGCCTTATTTTAGTATTTAATAGTTTTAGTTAAGTTTGGTTATTGGATTTAAAAAGTTTGTTAGTTAAATTAAGTATGAGTTATTAATTTTTTTTTTTTTACGAATTTATATAATAATATTATAAACAGTTGCCTTTGATCCTAGGTATAAATACAAAATACATAATCATTCCTAGAAAATCCCTCTACCATCTTTCTTAATTTTGGATTGCTGCTGGCCCGGGAGCTATTTAAAAATTCTTATTTTCCTTTTCAACTAAATAAAAAACAATTCGTATACAAAGTGTCGAAATTCCAACTGAACTCGTAACGAAAATCCGCAACTCAACACATTCGCACTCAAACAACAACAATGGTTGGGTAAAACCAAAAATAGCAAAAGTTTTTGCTCCCGCGCACCGCACGGGCCCATTAGGGTCGTTCTATAACGAAGCAAAAACGTCAAAGACTACACAGGAAAGAAGAGGAAATAATTTTCTGAAGACGTAATGACGTCATCAAACATCAGAATGATGTTACACTTTACACAATGGTGTTACACTTTATTTAAGAATCATGAGTAGAAAAGGAGTGGGGCTTTTGGCTAAGTAATAAAAACCGCACGGGTCGATCGGTCAGGTTAAGCTACACTTGCCGCGGTTGGTCCGTGGATGGGTGACCATCTTCTCATAACAAGACCCCTCCGTGCCTCGGAAAGCACATTAACCAGTTGGTCCCGGCTGTCATTCGTGGATCTTTGACAGTCGTTACGGGTCGTTAGAAGCCCGAAAGTCTGACAACCAGTCTTACCAAGGGGTATCGTATTACCCAGTCACTGGGTTGTGGAGGTCAGATAGGTATTCGCTGCATGTAAAATACTCGTATTCATCTGCATTCGGGTAGACTGGAAGCCGACCTCAACATAGTTGGGAAAAGGCTAGGCAGATGATGATGATGAGTAGTTAGGTACCGTAGGAGGGGCTCGTGGCTAAATAATAACAGCTGCCGCAACGATCGATCGAAGGTTATGTTCCGCTTGCCGCGGTCGGTTCCTGAATGGATGACCACCCATTACATATCCAGTACCCTCCATGTTTCGAAAAATGAAAGCACGCTAACCCGTAGGTCTTGGCTGTAATTCGTGTATCCTTGACAGTCGTTACAGGTAGTCAGAAGCCCAAAAGTCTGACAAACAGTCTTCCCCACCTGTTCGGGCGCCTCCGGCAACCTTCGGCTGCTGTCGTGTGACAGCGGAAGGCGGCGGGCGACGACGAGAGGTGCGGCGTGCGGGACGCGGGCGGATGCGCCACTTCACTACCTCGGCGACGACGGCACGCGCGCGCACTCCATACGTTTACCATCTTCGATTATTGTACCTATTTTGGATTACATTACTTTCAATTACAGTCCACTGCATTTTGAGTTCAAGTCCTTAGTTTAGGTCCCTAACACCACCACTAACTAGATTGTGAAAGTACGATAGGTAGTCGCTCCATGTATGTAAAATACTGATATTCAGCTGAATCTGGTTAGATTGGAAGCCGATGCCAACATAGTTGGGAAAAGGCTAGGCAGGTTGAAGTAATAATAATAATAAAATTTAACAGTTTCGGGTTTAATATAACAGTTTCGGTTAGGGAAAATTTAACAGTTTCGGGTAGCTTGATGTGCTGGCATCTGTACCTTTAGTAGAAATAATCCAAAGTCTCGTCTTCGGGTTGTCCAGGTTAATAAAACTCAGATTCCTTCGAATTACTTTGCGTTTATACGACTTTTAATAAAAGAAAGTAGCATTGTGTTACATTAAAAGAATTTTCTGCCATTGAGAATTTGTGTCTCTTTATTTCGTTAACATTCTTAGAACATTATTTTTTATAAAAGAAAAACGGTAAGTAGTTATTATTTAAACTTAGTTGCCATGGACGTGTGTGGTACCCACTTTTATTTTTCAAAGAAGTAAAATTCGTGAGATGGTTTCAAAGATCAAATTATTACGAGTGCTTTGGCTGTAGGTAGATACATTGATGTTTTCTTTGATCTACATTCCGTTTCTCGTATACTGATTTTAAGTTCATATTAGCTAAAATGCCAAATGGTTAATATAATTTTTACTGTAGGTACTTGGCAGGCAAATGTTCTATAGATGTAATAACATGATTCTAGAATCCTATAGAATAGAATACTTACTCTTCATTATATATGTTACGCCTGGTAGCCGAAATGCGGTTACAACTAGTTTTAACCAAACCTAACCTCGGGGTTGCTTTTCGCTCGGTCTTGCATCCTACGGTCACCTCCCGACTGCACCCAGTTGTACCCGGCTAAAATTAGGTGTAGCCGCACTTCAGCTATTAGCCGTGACACATACGCCATACAAATCTATCCATACAAATAAATAAAATTAAAGTTTCTGTTCGTAATGTCAAAATAACAACTTTAGCTAAATGCATATGAATTTATATACCTACGGTAGGTATAACAAAAATCCATTTTTATTTTTTTTTTCTGTTTGTCCTGGCTTATCTCCGAAACGGCTGCACCGATTTTGATGAAATTTGGTAGTGGGTTACTTTGAGCCCCGGGGAAGGACATAAGCTTTTTATCAACCTACCACACGGGCGAAGCCGCTGGCGGATGCTAGTTACAGATACGAATGTAGTAATTTTACAAAGGGTAAAACAATGACCGGCTATAGAAACATAGTTCTATACCGGCTATACAAACTCTTTTTTCAGCATAAAGGCTCCTTCAAACAGGCGCGACACGCGATAAAATCGCGCGCGACTCAAAGGTACCGCAAGTCGCGCAACGAGCGGTACAAAATAATATTAAAGCTTACTTCCAGAAAATCCAGGTCTGACCATTTCAACATAAAAAAACATTCAAATTAAAACCCATTTTAATCCCATTCTTTGTGCTGTCCGCTTGCGATTAAAGGCTTACAGTAATCCCTATAATTGATGGTCATAATCGGCATGCCCACGCACTGGATCGATTATGAAATTATACAAAAATATGCATATTAAATAATGGGGAAAAAAATATTTCCGGACCCACTTGTACAGACGCCAGCACATCAAACTACCCGAAACTGTCAAATTTTCCCAGTCAAGTTTGAACCTTATGCTTTAGCGATAAAGTTGAAAATCTATGAAAGAAATTTGACAGATTGTAGTAGCTTGATGTGCTGGCGTCTTTACAGTCAGGGACAAAAATATGTAGATATCTATACTCGTACTACTCATTCAGTGAATTTGGAAAACCATTTTGGCATGTTTTTAATCGAACCCCAAATAATTCCCATTTTGCTTTCCTAAAAATTATATTCTACACTCTAATTTATAATGATTGCGCGTCTTTTTGTGAACCTCAAATATTTCCTATTTTGGGGTCCTACAGTACGAAATAGCCAAGTAACTGCGACCAACTTGGATGTAGCTTTTTCCTGTGCATTGTGAGAAATTTAAAAAGTTTTTAGAGGTTCATTAATTCTAAAAAGCGCCCATCATCTTGTGATGATGGGCGCTTTCTGAATCCACAAAATTATGACACATCGAACCTTTAAAAAAACGCATTTGAATTTATTTAAAGCACATCTATTTTTGCCTGCAACGGTAATGCGAATACTGAAACGCCTCGTCAAATAAATCATTTGTGTTTTTTTTTTAACTAAAGAGTTTGCAGGTATGTACCTTGGTTGGTTTGTATCTTACCTTTTTCTAACCCCTGTTGTTTTTTGCCCTCCATTTTCAAGTGTTTTACCTCTTTAATCAAAAGTTGCGAGGTGATTACGTCGGAGTTATTGTTTTACGAAGGTAGGCGTACTTGAATGCGTATGTATGTTAATTATTGTGTTTTTCGCGTCGGGACAAAGTTAATTTTGTATGGTCGACCTTTAATCTGCTGATATTATACTTTTGTGTTTATTATTATAATAACTGAAAGAATACAATAAGCCTTATTTTATTTACGGCGTTATTAATATTTGCAGCGTTTGTATATATTATTATTATTTATTTATTGTATAATAATAACCGCCTCTGTTTATGCTCCACTGGACTTAGATGTCCATTCTAAAGACTATTAAAGTCACAACACATAGACTTAGTGTTGGAAGTTGCAACATTGTAGTTAATATTTACACAATGTAACATTGTACTACTGTCATTTTGACAGATCATCTGTCAGTGTTTTTATTACCTATCTGACCTCCACAACCCAGGAACTGGGTAATACGATACTCCTTTGTTGTAAGACTGGTTATCAAACTTTCGGCCTTCTGACTATCCATAAGGATTGTCAAAGATCTAGAAATGATAGCCGGGACCCAACGGTTTAACGTACTTTCCGAGGCACGGAGGCGTCTCAATGTAATCAATGGTCTCTCGTCCACGGACTGAGCTCAGCAAGCGTACCTTCAATGGACTATTTAGCCACGAGACTATCAGATCTGCTCCTGACGGTAGCTTGGTAATTAATAAGGAACTTTTCGCTGTAATAACGTAAATCATAGTCTCAGCAGTGACCATTTACGGGCCGGTAACGATGAAGAGAAACCGAATGAATGATCTGGTCAGGGTAAACTCTGGTTACTGAAGGAATTTCAATGGAAACTTATAGATATCAGTTCAAGTTCTGTGGCTTCATTTGACCTTTTCCTTTTTGTATCCATCACATTTAGGGCTTTTTCATCCTACCTCAAACCTTTTTGATGAAAAGAGTCCCGGACCGAAAAAAACGTAAGGCACCTTTAGGTAGATACTTAAAAGGAACTATGCATGTTAAAAAATATCGTATAATATCTTAATGTATTGCATGTTAAAAATATCGTATAATATCTTAATCTTAATGTATTGCCACTTGTGTATGTAACTTATTTTTACACACTGCGCATTAAAAAGCTGAAGAAGAAAAAGAATGAAAGAAAAAAAAATGTACAGTCGCCAGCACATCAAGCTATTACAATCTGTCAGATTTCTTTAATAGATTTTCAACTTTATCGCTAAAGCATAAGGTTCAAATTTGTTTGGGAAAACTTGACAGTTCGGGTAGCTTGATGTGCTGGCGTCTGTATTTTGATGCGATCGAGGAATAAGCGTATGTACTTGAAACTCTTGGACTATACTAGGACTGTTATTAAAATAAGGCTTTATTTTCAGGTGGGAAATCATCAAATGACCCCTCCCGCTCTGGGTGGAGCGGAAGGGAGTGTCAGACTCTTACTGACTAAAACCCACCCGTGTTCTTTCCTTAGCCCTTTATGTTCCGGGCCAGCTGTAACCCTTTCGGACAATCCCGCTGACCCGGCAGGCTTCGACCTTGACGGGCCCCTTCACTTGATACTGATATCTCTTTGAGGCGCGCGTGGAACACGTACGCGCCGTCCGGCACGGGCCTGGCCCTGATCGGACGGTGAGCTACCCATTACTCTCTGCCCGCAGGCCCGCGCCTACGGTGGCCGGGAGTCGTCGCGCGGCTCCCGACGCCCTGAGCGTCTGCTGCGGCGGCTGGGACGGGACGGCTCTTTCCCTCAGCCGTACCGCCGCCTCCTTCGCTAGCTTGACTGCTTCGCAGAAGGTGGTGGCTGACCCTACTCCCTCTCGCCCCGGACCATGACTTGAACCAGGCCCGGACGTGAGAGGTCGCCGCCGCTGCCGATCGCCTCTACGAGGACACGGCGGTGCTCCACCCAAACGGGGCAGACCTCCACCGTATGCTCCATCGTATCCTCTGGGCGATCCTGGCAATGGTGACACCCGGGCGTTTCCTCCCGCCTGATGATGTGCAGGAACCTCTCGAAACATCCGTATCCGGTGAGAACCTGCGTCAGGCGGAAGGTGAGGGCGCCGTTACGCCTCTCTAGCCACTCCTCAAAGAGGGGTCGTATCGCCGCTATCGTGGCGTGCCCTAATTAAAATAAGGCTCACTTCACGATTGCAAATTCCTGCTGTTACTTTACTATTATATAAAAATACTATAGAAAAAAAAACACCCCGTTGGTCTCGTGGTTGCAAGCGTGACTGAGCGTGGGATTCTGGGTTCGATTCCTAAGTCGGTTAGTGTTATTGGAATTTTCCATTAGGAATTTCCTAGTATCACTCCGGAGTTTGGAAGTCGGCGGTGTGATCGACCCCCCCTGCCTCGGAAAGCACGTTAAGCCGTTGGTCCTGTGCCTGATCTCTCCGGTCATGTTGTATGGCAGTCCCATCGGACTATGATAGTAAGATAAGAGTACACCTGTGTGTGCTCACACGACTGTGTACTTAATATGTCTCGGGCTAAAGGCTAGTCTTCGCTGAGATAGGTCGCCATAGCCGAAATCAGGTATGCAGGAGTACATTGCGACTTGCGAGTACGTTATATCAATCAAACTTGGCAGAAATTTATCAAAATATCTACATTACTTAAACTCCAAAACACGAACGCACCCCTAAAATACCAGATTTTGATCTAAAACTGCCCTTTAAAGTTCAAACTGGAATCATTTTAAGCCCTCGGAGCCGATTAAGATGCCAAGAAGTGGACAGACAGTCTTCAGTGGGACGAGCTTTAAGCCCTCTTCCCATTAGGACACCCTCCTGCATTGCTTCAAGGACCCTCGACTCCTCACAAACCCGGATTTTTACGGGCTAGTGAATTTCAACCGAGTGGACACTTGAATATCAGTGTTCTGCTTGTTACCCATGTGATGTTTTTTATCATTTTTATGTTGATATCGCTGTTGTCGTATTGGATTATGTTACAGCCTATAATGACTCGCTTTAATAGATCTTCTAATATAGCTAATGAGGACGTAATCTTTAATATGTGTACTAAGATCATTTATTTGAGTTAACTTTTTTTTTTTAATCCACTTATTTCTGTGACATCAAAGCGTCCCAAAGACTGACTCAATCGTCCTGGCTCCATTGCCAGGGTCGCGGGTTGTTCGAAAGAGATACCGTGGCCCCTGGCACAGGCAACTGAAGGAACACGACGGTGGATTTTAGTCAGTAAAAGTTTGACACGCCCTCCCGCTCCGTCCAGAGCGGGAGAAGTTATTATTTTGATAATTTCCCAACCAAAAAAAAGGGGGCTCCATAGATATAAGAAAGAAGTTTTTTACATTTCTATGAGAGGCCCAGTTGGGTCTAGTCACCACCAGACTAACACCACCGCCACCAGACTTACTCAAACTCAAACTCAAAGCATTTATTTCAATTAAACCATTTACACTACTTTTGAATTGTCAAGAAGTCGGTCAGTCAGAAAAAATACTTATAATAATAATATTATTATTTATATTTTTCCATTATATATTCCAAACATAGAAAGAGCGATCGTTAGCTATTAATAGAACTCTTAGTACCAGTAGACCATTCCAAACTTCAATACTTCTTATTATAACTCACATCTTTAAACTAAATCTTTGCTTACATATAATCCTAAATCCGGAATCCATCAGTTTAGAACTAGTCCTTAAGTCAACTCAAGACAGTAGACACTTGGCATTAACGATGATCATCTTAATCCAACTTCTCGATAGACTTACCACAAAATAATCTAGTCAGAATATTGTTTACAAGTTCCAAGACTACTTGCTTGGTGGTTTTATTAAAATGACTGATGCTTTTCGTTGAGGGTTTTGCACTGTAGTATGTGTCCACTATTGCGTATATAAATCATGTTTATCCTAAATATATCCAGTGTATCTCAACTCGTCTTTCATTCCACTCGCCTCACAATACATGGCGACCCTGCCAGCGGTTTCTGTCGGGTGTGCATTCCTTTGCCCATATTAGGAGTACGACACATCTACATGATCTAAAATTACGAGCATAGCCACAATGATTAAATACGATATCGGACTTTGTGCTGTTATCCTGCGTACAACTGCAGATACGGGTCCCGAAAGTTTCCCCAATTGCCAGTCACCATTATGGGAGGTTCTACATCCAAAACAGAGGAAGTGATCTTGGCGCAAACTGCCTCTGGTGGCGCAGAGAATATTGCGCACCTGGAGACTTTGAAAAATCACGTAGGAGCTATTAACTATACCCTGGTCGTAATCTGCGTTGTCCTGACGTTGGGGGCGGTATATGTTATTTGGCGCACATACAAAAGGTGCCATGAAAAACTGGTGGAGCGTCGACTGAACGAGTTTGCATTACAAAGATATGCGAGTATCTTTCGCCGGGAGCGTCGTCAATTGGAAAAAGAAGGAGTGGTTTAGTGATACAAGTGAAGTGCGATTTTCAAGTGATACGGATTCGGTTATACGGCTATTATCAATGTGTGAATTTTTAAATTGAGGTACTTATATTTTTATTTTATCTTTGGGCATCTTAATCTAATAACCATAATCAGGTGCGCAATGGCATATTATGTAGATATTATGGATTATATGAAAATTAGATAATCATAACTACTTACTACAGGCCTGTAATCTAAGTTATCAAGATACAGTAAGGTAATATAATATGTATTAATTATGCAATGGCAGTATACCGATTATGATTAATTTTTAGAGTATGTTATGGCTGATATACTAGAGTGTCTCTATAAGGAATTAAAAGAGATTAGAATTTACTTGGTAAAAATAGGCCCTGAGCGACGACGGGGACATATTAGTATATCTAAACAAGCCGAGGCAAATATTTTGTATGGCCAGTATACGTCCTTAATAAATAATTTGCAGGGTGATATTGAGAAGGGTGTCATAGATCAAAGATCCATAGAGTTAATTAATAAATACAGTTCTCAATTTTTGAGCTTATATAACGAAATTGTAAATTTTTGTTCTGAGAGTACAATTAAAGGAGAGTTCAGCAAAATGAGTACAGACACATTTGATTTAAAGATTGCACTGAATCTCTTACCGGTGATGAACGATCACGATGACGTGACTAGAACACTAATTGAAAATATTGACTACTACAACTCTATACTAGACAGGGCAGAGTGCAAGAAAAAATTAATAGTGTTTGTCTTAAAAAGTAGGCTCTCACAAAATGCCAAATTAAAATTAACCTCTACTTATAGTACTGTTGAGGATTTGTTAAAGGATATGCGCCAGCTACTTCTGCCAAGAAAGTCGCCCACTGCTCTCCAGACTAGGCTGCAAAGAGCAATACAGAAGGACAAGTCCGTAGCTGATTTTGGTAAGGAGATAACAGAATTATTCGTGGATCTTACTATTTCTCAGGCTGACGGCGACTCGTCAACATATAAAGTTTTGAAACCTATTAACGAAAAATACGCAATAAAGCGATTCGCGGATGGTTTGGCAAATAGTAAGTTGAGCACAATTATTGCAGCGCGTAACTTTTCGTCCCTAAAGGACGCGATACAAGCAGCTCAGGATGAGGAAGTGTCTACTTCAGCTGATTCACCGGAAGTTTTAGGTATGTACCAAGCTCAAGCCAGTACTACAGAAAAGTTTTCCAATAGGTATTTTAGGGGACAGCGAGGACGAAACGGCCGCCAGCGTGGATTTTATTCGAGGCATTTTGTGCGAGGTCAGTCAGTAAATCCTTCACAATATTACAACAGACAGGACTCGGGGCCCCGTACAGGACCTCACCGACGGGGTGACAACTGGGGTCGAATTTCTGTTAGTCGAGGACGAGGAAATAATGCTTCCGGAAGTGCTAATGCACTAGAAGCGGAAAATGAAGCGCCAGAAATTAGAGAACAAGTAGAGACCGAGTCCCTGAATCATTTTTTTCGATCCTAATGTTATCTATAACTTTAATTCATTAAATAAGGTATCTTTCGATATCGGTTGTCATCATAACCATAATTGGCTGATCGATACTGGCGCATCAATTTCAGTTGTCAACACAGATATGTTAGCTTGTTTAAAAATACCATTCCATATAGATAAACTAAGAATTAAAGGAATAGGTGGTGATGTAATTTCGGAGGGTTATGTACTCATTAACTTGCGTCGAAATAATGAAAATTTTAAACACAAATTTTATGTTTTGAAAACACTCCCTTCCAAAGTTAAGGGTATTTTAGGCTATGATTTTTTCCAGAGGTTTAAGGCAGTTTTAAATTTTGAATTAAAATCCATACAACTAACAACAATCTCCGGGAACACTATTACTTTACCATTTAATAGTAACTTAAATGACAACAAAACCACCCTAAGGATCTGTGCTAGAAGCGAATCAATTCATTATGTCGAAGTGAATGTATCAGAAGAGTCTGTTATTGAGAGTCAGGAATTATGTGAGGGCGTATTTGTGGCAAATGCAATCGTGAAGCCCAGTAATGGCACGATTCCTATAAAAATATTAAACACTAGGGATGAAGTTGTAGATGTACATAATATTACGTTAAAAACATCAAAACTAAGCGACTATCAAATTTGTGAATTTAAAAAACCAGTTATGAACTCAAATAGGGTTAAAATGTTATTTTCGTTGTTAAAATTAGAAGGATTAAATGAAGAAGAAACTAAATCAATTGAAAATATTTGTGCAAAATTCCCAGATGTTTTCCACCTGCCAGGCGATAGATTATCAACTACTCCCTTATGCCAGCAAACTATCGAACTGAAACCGCATACAACCCCGGTGTATACCAAACCTTATCGGCTACCGCACTCGCAAAAGGCAGAGGTTGATAAGCAAATACAAAAGATGCTAGAGGACGGAATTATAGAGGAAAGTAGAAGTTCATGGTCAAGCCCTTTATTGTTGGTACCAAAAAAACAAGATTCTAAGGGTCAAAAAAAGTGGCGAGTAGTAATAGATTATAGAAAATTAAATGATCACATACAAGACGATAAATTCCCACTATCAAATATCAGTGATATTTTAGATAACTTGTCTGGTTCAATGTATTTTACCCATTTAGATCTTTATCAAGGATTTTATCAGACGAGTTTACATCCAGACAGTAGACCATATACGGCATTTACAACTAGCAAAAATCAGTACCAAATGACCAGACTTCCTATGGGGTTGAAAATAAGTCCAAATGCATTCTCTCGTATGATGACGTTGGCGATGTCTGGTCTAAATTATGAGAAGTGTCTGGTTTATCAAGACGATCTAGCTGTTTTCGGGCGTAATTTGAACACTCATAACCAAAATTTAATACACGTACTCAGTCGATTACGAGAAGTCAATTTAAAATTAAATCCAGAAAAATGTACATTTTTACAGAGACAAATATTATACTTGGGTCACATTGTATCGGAGAAGGGTATTTTACCCGATCCACAAAAAACAAAAGCAGTCGAAAACTACCCCAAGCCTCAGAATACGCAAGAAGTTAAGCGTTTTGTTGCCTTCTTGAACTATTATCGGAAATTTATTCCAAATTTTGCAGAATTCGCTTATTCATTAAATCAGCTTTGTCGTAAAAATGTTCCATTTATATGGTCGGAAAGCTGTGAAAGTGCATATCAATACCTGAAAAAAAGTTTAACAACACCACCGGTGCTTCAATACCCAGATTTCTCAAAAGACAATACATTCATTTTGCAAACGGATGCATCAGGAACCGCGATAGGATCGGTACTATGCAACAGCGATGGTCGACCCGTGGCTTATGCTAGTCGTGGGTTAAACGACGCCGAAAAGAGGTACCCAACTATTGAAAAGGAACTCCTTGCAATAGTTTGGAGCGTAAAATACTTCCGGCCCTATTTATATGGCCGACAGTTCAAAATACAAACTGACCATCGACCCTTGGTATACTTGTTCGGAATGCGAGACCCTTCTAGTCGATTAATAAAATTTCGTTTACAATTAGAGGAATACAACTTTATTATAGAGTATTTAAAGGGAATTAAAAACTGTGCGGCCGATGCGTTATCGCGAATTACATTGACTTCAGATGATTTAAAAAATTATGGTGTACTTAACGTACTAACCAGGGCTCAAAGGAAACAATTGACGTTGAATGAACAAACAAACTGTCAAAACTATTCAAATGACAGTAGTCACACTAGTTCAGGGCCCGAACAAGCTAAAGTTGTTGAGATAATTAAAAAACCAACGAACTTTGTCGAATTATCCTTAACTACTATTAAAGAAATAAATAAAATAAAAAGTCAGACCTTATTAGAGTATTCGGATTATTTCATATTTGTTCCAAGAAAATCGATTATTTACTTAAATCCAAAGCCTCGATCATCGTTTACGCGAGACGAAATGATGAGAGACTTACGGTTATTATGTAAAAAAATAAATATCAATGAGCTATGTATAATTAAAAATGACAAAAACATAGAATTCATTAGTGGGTTAATAGAAAATATAAAAAATGACGTACGTTGGTCAGGTCCACGTATTTGTATATTAAAAGGAGTACAAAAAATTAACAACCTTGACGATAGGCGGGTCATCCTAAATGACTTTCATCTTTTGCCTACAAGTGGGCACGCGGGCATTACACGTATGTCTAATAATATTAAAAGATATTACTTCTGGCCCAGCATGGAAAAAGATATAAGAGACTTTGTATCTAAGTGCGAAGCATGCCAGAAACAAAAATATTCGATTAATACTAAACAACCAATGACAATAACAAGTACCGCAAATGCGTCATTTGACAAGGTTTACCTGGATTTGGTAGGGCCATTGCCAAAAGATGACAATAATTATTGTTATATCCTCACACTACAATGTGAGTTAACTAAATTCGTAGAAGCTTACCCGCTACGTAATAAAGATACGGTAAGTGTAGCAAAATCATTTGTCAGCAATTTTGTTTTGCGCTACGGCGTTCCACGAGAAATTGGCACAGACAGAGGAACAGAGTTCGTGTCCTCCACGATGAAAGAGGTATGTCAGCTTTTAAATATAAACCACCTAATATCTACGGCATACCATCATGAAAGTTTGGGGGCGTTGGAAAACTCGCATAAGCATCTGATGGCTTATTTACGGATTAACTGCTTAAACCATACTAGCTCATGGAGTGAATGGTTAGCATTTTGGTGTTTTTCTTATAACAGTACCGTGCACTCCGAAACTAAATATACGCCCCATGAGCTAGTATTCGGTAAGTTATGTAGTATCCCGAGTAATTTGCGTAGCGGCGTTGATCCTTTATACAACCTCAGTAGTTACCCCCTAGAATTAAAATATAGACTCCAAGTAGCACAAAATGATGCTAAAAATAATTTGATATTAAGTAAATTGAAAAGAAAAGAATGTTACGACAACTGTGTTAACTCAGTAAATTATAGTAAAGGTAGTCATATCTTATTGAAAAATCCATCCGGAAATAAAATGGATAATATCTATGTCGGGCCATTTAAAGTATTAGAGGATTTGGGATGTAATGTCAAAATATTGCGTAATAATAAAGAAGATATTGTACACAAAAATCGTACAAAGCTATTTAAGTCATAAGTCATAAATGATTAGGTATGTCGCCATTGCAGTAAAAAAATAAAAAACATTATGATTTATATTTATAACATGTTTTGTACTTACCTTTGTACCTAGTATACAGCGTAATGTAATCATTGACGTGATGAGAATCAGAATATGACACCTAAGTGTGGAATGTAAACAAAGTCAGATTTAATAACTTTTGTTGGTTGAAGTATTCTAAAATTTTATAATGTTAATTAAAATATTTAATGCTGTAGAGTAAGAGTATGTATTGTCAGTAAAATGCAAATAAGTAAAGATGCATTATTATGGTGCATTAAGTAAAAAAAAAAAACACATTTAAAACTATGTAATTGTAAGTATAAATGATTTTTTTTTTCTCAGGATGGAAGGTGTAGTATGTGTCCACTATTGCGTATATAAATCATGTTTATCCTAAATATATCCAGTGTATCTCAACTCGTCTTTCATTCCACTCGCCTCACAATACAGCACAATGGGATCTTTAAATTCACATAACATACACATCACGGATATTTTCCACGAAGCCTTAGGCAGAGGTCAACCCACAAATTTTGGGAGAGAGTGCGACCCTATTACATCATCCGGGCACAAATTTAGACCCCGGGCTACTATTGAGAAATTTATGTAACACCCAATAACACTTTGCCTGTCCTGGCAATCAAACCCAGGACTTCATACCCGGCAGTAGCGCTTGTGATCACTTTATCAACGTTCTATAATACTAAGATAATTATACTTACAGGGGCTAAATAAATGTAGCGGTTAGTCCACCATTTTGTACACACCAGAGACCTTTCTGCGCTTTGATGACCTAGCTATGTGCATAATAGTAAAGCACACTTGTGACAAAAACTTATACAGGTATGATGAGGAGCAGGGTGTAAAGTTCACCCATTCTCTATAGAAAAGGGAGGAGCCTCCGACCAGACGGGTGTTGTGTCTGGCGGGCAACTGCCCGATGATTCATGTCGAGCCGTTTTATATATGCTATTTGCGCGGTAAACTCTGCTTGCAAGATGCAGGATTTTGCGTGACGTCAGTATGACGCGTAGTTCGCATGTGGCGTTGTAGATACCGCTGCAAACTAACCCAGTTAGCCTGTAATTAAGACAGAAAAAAATCATGGTGATTTTTTACTTCACGACTGATGCCTCATTATCGGTCATTTACAAAAAAGATCTCGTTGAACTTTTTATAGTATAGCTACTTCTAAAATCAGCATAATCACAAAAGTACAGATTGAACCTATAACTCCTATAAGTATGTATTTGCTATTTATATCTTCAACTATTCCCATCGGATAGTGGCAGGAGTTTCCTTTATTGACAATTATCGTAGCTCGATGGGTATGAGATACAGTCTGTTTTATCTTTCATTTCAGAATAGCCTGAAAGCTCGAGACGAGATACGGTATGTTTTCTATGCCAGAGGACCAGCGGGATATCTATTTCTTCATAGACGTTTGTATAACTTTCCTTAAAAATAATGGCTACTGGCTATTGATCAAGCACAAAGTTTCTATTTATAAAGTTTTCATTATTTTGAAAAAAGAGAAAGAATTTAAACGTAGAATATTATTTACCTTGACGGTTGTGAATGTTAATTAATAAGCAGAAAATTGCATAGAAAATGATTAAAAGCCATAACTAATCGTGCTGGCTGAAAATATTTTTATTTCGGGGGCAGAAGGAAAAAATGGTAATTGAATTAAGTCGCATGGCCTTCGTGTTTGAATACCATTTGAATTAAATAAGCGGACAACGAGGGCGTTTGCAAAGATCGTTACAAAAAGGCTGTGTGAGTTATAGGTTCAAAGTAATTTGAAATTGAGATAACCCCGAAGTAATTTAGGTCGATGCATTAATGAAAAAGTTACTATGTGATCTTAAATGTAGAATTAATCATATATGCTACTGACAATGACCAATTACATTTTGTTAAAAAAACTTACGATAAATAACTTTAATACAGGACAAAAGCCTCTTCTAATACAGAGAAGAACGCATGCTTAAGACGGGTAGGTGATTTCAAACTTATATTAACTATTAGCTATAAGTCCAGGTTTCCACATGTTATTTTTTCACCTAAAAATATTATTATTATCATTTATAATTAAAATATTAAAAATATTATAATTTTTTTCACTGACGTCAATATAAACTCATAACATATGAATTGAAAAAGTATATTGGTACTTGCCCGGATCTGAACCCACCTCGTACATGAGAGGCCGACCACTGGGCCATTAAGACCTATGTGCGATATTATTTATTATTTAAACAACGAAAAACCTTTTTAAAACGCTACCCCAGATTAAGTGCTATCAACCCACTTTGTGATGTACCAACTGACCCCAAATTCGCTGCAGAGGGAGCACAAATACCATTACCAAAAAAAGCGGGGCACACACAGCTTTAAAGCCTTAAATTGTGCCCAGCAGAAATAGCGAACCCTTAGCCGTAATAAATAAAAAGGGAATCCGGGTTGTCCGTTTTTCATCATCCCATAACGTTCTGTCACTGGGTTGCGAGGTTGTGATCCTACCCTTATCGATGTCCCAGTTTTTGTCAGGGCCGAATTAAAAAATTACCACTTTAAAATTACCTGCTTTATTTAACCACACATTTCGGTTTTTTCAGTAATCTTGCCAGTTATCATTAAAACATTGGGTCAACCCGGGCAAGTTTAAAAAATGAAAAGGCATAACATACAAGCTGGCAGGAGACATCGACGCGCAATACCATGGATTCAATACATGATTCTGAACCACTGAAAAATTTGTTGTTCCATACATTTTGACGGCGTAGGTATTGCACTCTTCTATGAAACAGTAGATTTTTTTTGATAACTGACAAAAAATTTCTACGCTAGACTCTTGTCTAGAAACTTGTGCTGGATTCAAGGTTACAATATGTGCGCTGATGTCCCGGCCACCCAGTACAGCAGGGTGTTTTGTCTTAACTCTGAACTAAAGGTATACCATGGTCAGCGGGATTGTCCGAAAGGGTTACCGCTGGCCCGGAACATAAAGGGCTAAGGAAGGAACACGGGTGGGTTTCAGTCAGTAAGAGTCTGACACTCCCTTCCGCTCCACCCAGAGCGGGATCTGGATTTCCCATCCAGAAAAAAAAGGTATAGAACCACTTCTTTTGATATTTTGTTGCATTTTTCTATGTGACATGCAATAATAGCCATATTTGCAGTGCACGTTCAGAATGAACTAGATTAAAGATAATATAGTTTTTTTCTTGCTCGAAGAAGCCAACGTTGAGTCGAAATTATGGTGCTTTTACTTCAAAAACCTGTATTTTACACTATGAACCGTAGCAACATAACTGAATGTCTTATGATGTTGTCGCCAGTTTTACTCATGGTCATTCTTTATAACTGCAAGTGAGCCAAGAAGTTCTGCACTGCTTTTGAAATAAAAAACTTTTGAATAGCAACAAACTTATGATAAATGGACGAAACATATCTGACGACATAGCTGTCAATGTGGTTTTTTTTTTTTGGAATTTTATTACCTGGTAACTGGACCTTTAGGTCAAATCTTATTTTTTGTGACTATACGGGTTGGCAATCGCGTAAAATGAAACCATAAATTCAGCACATCATTCTATACTAGCGTAGAAATTTTTTGTAGGTTATCAAAAATAAATCTGCTGTTTCATAGAAAATTGCAACATCTACAGGGTTAAAATGTATGGCAGAGCAATTTTTTTTTTTAATAACTGGCAAAAAATCTCGACGCAGGCGGTTTCAGTATCATGTAAATCCATGGTAACAGGACTAACAGGTTGTACGTCGATGTCCCACCACCCTGTATGCACACTTCTGGTTAGCCAAAAAAAAAACGCCTTGTTTTCCCGAAGAACCAATTCTTCGGAAAAACAAGGCGTTTTTTTTTTTGATGGCGTGATCCCGACTGTCATTCGTGGATCTTTGACAGTCGTTACGGGTCGTCAGAAGCCCGAAAGTCTTACCAAGGGGTATCGTATTACCCAGTAACTGGGTTATGGAGGTGAAATAGGCAGTCGCTCCATGTAAAATACTGGTATTCAGCTGCATCCGGTTAGACTGGAAGCCGACCCTAACATAGTTGGGAAAAGACTAGGTAGATGACTTTCTATGATGTTATGATGAACGTAAGAGTCTTCTATAGATACGTATACGTATTTCCGTGAATTAGAAAACATGTTACTTGTTTTTTTTTCTTAACACTCAATTTTAATAACATTAATTTATTCTAGGTAATACGTAATATGTATCCAGGAATGTATCTTATTCTATAAAAAATACATGTTCATTTATACCTAAAGCTTATAATATGAGGCTTACAAGGCGCTCATCCAGTCTTTGTTCAGCGTTAGATCAGCTTACACACTGCTCGCGAGTGTAGACAACTTACGTACGTGAAATGCTCAGAAGATTAAGGTCTTGAATTTTCCAGACAATAGACTACAGAATACCCACGCGAGGCACTGTACACCTGCGGACGTTATTAGAGATACGCTGGCTTATTTTTGATGCAGAAATTGTAGCGGGTACGTTCAACTTCATAATTACATGCAACATAATTCTAACATTTAATTAAGAACAAAATCGTGCTTAATTATTATTTTTTTGTTAACAGAAAATGTATTTAATTTTATAACTTGTTGGTTCGTAGTTGCTTTGATAAAATTAGTTTTATGAAAGTTTAATAAATACCTACTACAAATTATATCAGGAGTTAATTAAACTTATAACCTTATGTATAAAATACAAGTGTAACATTTTGAGTTGAAAAAATTAACTGCCTACCCTTATTCAACTTAATAAATCAGTCAGAAAAAGAAAAAAAAACACAACTTTTACGAATTTCCATAAGCGTTTCACTTAATATGTCCGGCTGTGTAAAATATATGAGACAGTTGTTCGAAAATTGTCACAATGGCGGAGGACGGCGCGAATTTGCGAATGTAAATAATAAAGTAGTAGGCTTGGCATTTTGCCCGACCACAGCCGCAGTTGCACTTCTAATCATCTTAATATTGTTCTCGACACTAATGTAATATACCTGATGTACGATTATGCATTCGTGGACCGCAGCTACTTTGAATTGGAACTTGTAATGGGGAAATTGAATTACAAAAAGCAATTCACTGTTACTGGGCTGTGTGAGTGCATTTGTTGATTGTATATAATGGGAAGGAAAAGGCATGTGTGATGTATATTAAGGTATTGTTCTGACGTAACTAGCGTATGTCATTATTCTTATACAAGGTGGTAGAAACATCGTCTTGCAAACCGCAACCACGAATTCGGCACATGATTCTAGACCCCATAGGGGCAAATATTTCCATCGGTTGTCAAAAAAAAATAATCTGTTGTTACTTAAAAAAGCAAAAGAGGGGTCCGCAGCTAAATAATAACAGCCGCACAGGTCGATTGATCAGGTTAAGCTACGCTTGCCGCGGTTGGTCTGTGGATGGGTGATCATCTTTACATACTGAGACTCCTTCGTGTCTCGGAAAGCGGATTTTGCCGCTGATCCCGGTTGTCATTTGTGAATCTTAGGCAGTCGTTACGGGTAGTCAGAAGCCCGAGAGTCTGACAACTAGTCTTACCAAGAGGTATTACCCAGTAACTGGGTTGTGGAGGTCAGATAGGCAGTCGCTCCATGTGAAATACTAGTATTCAGCTGCATCCGGTTAGACTAGAAGCCGACCCCACCATATATAGTTAGGAAAAGGCTATAGGCAGATGATGACATACAAAAGTGCAATTATGGACCAATATTTTTTTTTTATAATCGACGAATAATTTTAACTTTCCAGAATCGTTTACTGAATCAGGGAAACTGGTTGCGCGTTGATGTCCCTGCCACCGTGTATTTATTTTTTTGTTTTCCAGGAACTATTTTCCCGCGTCCCCTCGAACCAGCGGGGTAATTGCGTAAAACACTATCTGTAGCAATAGGTTTCATTTTGACAGTTCATAACATTCATTGCGTTATTTACGTTGTTGAGCAGGGGTAGGTACACTACATAAATACGAAAAACTTTATCCCGACAGTCAATGCGAATTTCAAAATACCGATTTTCAATATTCCGAATGGTTCAAAATTTCTAAATATAACAACTCCGATTTACCATTCATCCTATTTTTATAATTCCGAAATTTCAATATTCCTAACGTTTATAATTACTATTCTCAAAATACCGAGTTTCAATAGATCGAATAACAAAAAGTCCGAATGAATGATAATTCGAAACATCAAAAATACGAATACCGAAATAAAAACGTCTTGTAAAACTGAATAGCAAGATAAATATACGAGTAGAATACGGAATTTCGACGCACAAAATATCGATAAATGCTAATACGATGCTACAAACTTGCGATTCACGTTACTGCGAAAGGCCGTCTCTGTGACGCCACTACACTTCGAGACACGTTACCGCGATAGATATTCACTGCGATAGTATTTGACTTCGATGCACGTTACCGGGAATGATTTTCACTGCGATACTACTTAACTTCGATGCACGGTAAAGTTTTGTATTTTCATTCGCTAGCTCTTACATCCTATGTCGACGGAGCCCCGCTTCGCGGAGCCCCTATTTCTGTGTAAAGGGTTTAAAGTAACCTAACTAAACCTAATCTCGGGGTCCCCTTCGCTCGCTCTTGCATCCTACGCCGCCTATTGCGTTCGTTGAGTTCGGGTGCGGTAACGGTAACGTAAGTACAATAGCGAAAGAAGAAAAGATAATTCGGAAATAATTCGGAGTATTGAAAATCGGAATGTCGTTTTTCGGACCGAGAACCCATCGAGTATTTGATTCTTCGAACATATGAAAATCGGAAAACAAACAAATCGCACTTATGACTTTCGGTAAAATAAATTTCGTGATTTTTAATAATAGACATTACAATTCTTAGGTAATAGGAAATTCGGAATTTTGAAAGTCGGAACATCGAAATTCGGAATAAAATATTTCGGAATATTTGGGTGTTCCCGTTGAGCAGACATGTTTTTCGAAGATATGAAGCAATGGATTAGCAATATCTTTCAAAATGATTCAGATTCAGACTGTCTTATAAAAATGATTTTACTTTATTTAAAAGCTTTGTTCCATTTTATTATTTAATATAGCACTGTTTAATACCGTGTTTTATATTTTTCCACACAAAAGAAGCCCTTATTTGTCTTAAAATCGGCAAAAACAAAAACTCTGAATATTTTTAATGTCCCCAGAACGCCAAGGACTTTAAATATAGTCGGCCAGTGATGTGACACGAAAGTTACAACTGTTTGATTTCGCCCGTTGTAATATTTATAAATACTATCGAAAACAATTTGAGGTCAGTAAAATATGAACTTAGTTAACTACTTTATAACAAAGGGAAAATAGACGAATTCCTACCTTCAGATGGGTGCTGATTTGGAATTAAATAGTTGTTAGCAATCCTTGTCGATAATTTTATTATATTTCCATCTCTACAAAACAATTGGTTGTCAGTGACCCGGGCGCCACGAACTATTATAGAAGTCTTTCTGTGACGTCATAAGCGTACGGCTGTCAAGGTCACTTTGGCATAGTACAGCGCTAATCAGGTGAGCGCGCACGCATCCTTCTTTCACTTTGCTTGTAACAATACTATTCTATTTCATTAATAAGTAACAAATAGTGACATCAATGAAGAACGATTCGGATGAGGTTTTAACATTTTACATCGGACTCGGAGTATTTTCTGGAGAATCTTGAACCAGAACTTCTGATTCAACGTTCTCCAGAAAATATTCTGGTCCAGAAAATATTCTGGTCCAGAAAATGATTCTGAGGTATGTCCAATTAGATAATAATAATAACGTTTATTCATCAAAAAGTAATAATTCAATAAGTGAAATGTTCGGTGAGGTACAAACTAAGCGTCGCTTGTAGGTATCTTCTGGCTCTGAAGTGCGAATTTAACAAAGTTGTAATGGTTACCTTAAAGTTTGAGGAGATTATCATAAAACAAGAGATAAGAGTTCAAATAAAATAAATTATTACTTAAACTTATTTGTGGGATTCAATTCTGAATGTAAAATAAAAATAATTGTTTAAATAAGAAAGACCATAGACCACCAATCCAAGTTGAATTTAACGTGCTCTGAGCGCCAAGGACTTGAAATAAAGTCAAAGAATGACGTCATGAAAGAAATAGAGCTGTACCTCTTTTCTTATAGCTCTAATTAAAGTGTGTTTGTTTCTTTGATACTTATAATTTATACTGGTTTCCTTTCTTGGGTTACTGTGACATAAAACAAATATAGAAATATTTAATCAGTTTTTATTTATATTCGTAAAATTATAAATAAAACTTAACGCGTATAAATCTCATTCATCGATATGACGATACCCTCATCACTACTGTTTACTGTATATTTTGATATACATTTATAGCTGCAAAGCTATAAATGTATATCAAAATATACAGTGCCTGGCGAGGCATCGCGTTCTGTGTACGTTGGCGGTGAAAAGGTTAAAACGATATTCAATTTTTGTCGCATATGATCTATTAAGTAATTAAATCAGTAACAGGTTGACAATGCTTTATAATTACCACATGAGGCGAGGAGTTAGGGAATTACGAACCATATTTTGGCGCTGTGACTACTGAACGATTAATACTAAAATTCTGGCGGACCTCGACACCGAGCAGCAGGCAGTCCAGGGATGTTATGCAATCCTTAGTTATCAGGCTAACCAGACATTTATAAACCGGGGGAGGAATGGCCTGCGCCTGATCATGGGGCCCTTACGAGACACTGCTCGCTAAACAAACACTTCCACACAATAGGCATAACAGACAGTCCTTTATGCAGGGCTTGCATGAATGCCGAGGAAACCGTTGCGCATGTGCTCTTTGAATGCACAGGCCAGTCATGTCACCCAGATTAGGACAGAAACCCTCAGGACACCCAGATCTTACATAGATGTTCTTAACAGACCAACAGATTGTTGGAATAACCACCGACTGTCGACTAGGCCCACGTACAAAGGTCCACCAGAAGGACTAAATGCGGAAACCAAACCCTCTAATATAGAACATAGAATAAAACGTTCGCTTAGCAATTTTTCTTGACACTGAACATTTCGCCCGCTACATAGTTTGTACAGACGCCAGCATATCAAGCTACCCTCAAATTTTCCCAATCAACTTTGAACCATAAGCTTTAGCGATCAAGTTGAAAATCTATTAAAGGAATTTGACAAATTGTAGTAGGTTGATGTGCAGACGTCTGTAATATGTTCTAAAGATACGAGCAAGCAAATGTCCTCACTCCATTAATCAAATGTCAGTCGGAAGCACCAAATGCTCTTCTCACTAACCACTCATTACTTTGATTAAACAAGTCTATAAAACTACTTTTTGGATTGCGGAATACAATAATGACTCCGGTGTAACACATAAGAGTAGTAAGATTGTGCAAGAGTTCATGAGTACTTCCGCTAATTTGGAAATACTAGGAAATTAACAATTAATTGTGGAGCTTGGGGGAGGCCTATGAACAGCAGTGGACGTCTTTCGGCTTAAATTCCTTTTCATTCCATCTTTCCATTTCATTCGTTTTTTTCGGTTTCTATTTTCCTCTTGTTAACAAGAGGAAAATAGAGACTCTTTTTATAATTTGGGTAACGATGGCGTTCTTCGATTTCAACACCTATTCAAAGTCTATCCCAGTTACATTCTTAAGGTCGTCGCTCATTCTGACTGGAGTTTGGGCCACACTGGACTTATCCGTTTAACATATCCATCTCAACAACTGGATTCTCAGCAAAGCTTACAAGGCCATTCAAAATGGATTTCAATCCATTCTTTTTCAACTACATGGTAACAAAAGGGAAGCTCAGCACCCTAATTACCTGCCGGGTCAGCGGGATTGTCCGAAAGGGTTACCGCTGGCCCGGAACATAAAGGGCTAAGGAAGGAACACGGGTGGGTTTTAGTCAGTAAGATTCTGACACTCCCTTCCGCTCCACCCAGAGCGGGAGGGGTCATTTGATGATTTCCCATACTCACAAAAAAAAATATAGTAGTATGTTACGCAATTACCCCGCAGTTATTCTGAACTGGAGATGCGTCAAATCAAACTTCCCCCTTTTGTGAATTCCTTATGTTGTCAATCTTTTTGATGGACCGTTTCCGTGAACACAGATAACATCATACCCTAATCTTCAATCTGCCTGTCAAGGGTGGTAATTGAGGACTCCCCTTAAATTCATTTCTTGGAGTGTTTGTCGGGTAGATCCATTTAATAGACACTTTCGGCCGTAGATGTGGATGCATAAAGAGAATTTACACGAGCGATTGTAGTGAGAATTGTCTTGCTAGAATTGGAAGTTAGTTTACAGTTATAACGCACATGGCTCAAAATCGCATGGCACGTCAATTTTCGTCTGATATTGATTGAACCTATTCAAATTCTCAGCTTTAGCCTTATGGTATGTCGTGATTACGGGGATAGTTGTCATACTATAATGTAGCTTTGACAAAAGCCGTTTAGTGTAAATATTTTAGAAAATGCTTGTGCTAGACACTATTATTGAAAGAAATTATTTGGATCATACTTACGTAGGTACTTTATTTTCAAAACGAAATGACATACTTTGTAATTGTAAAATAAAAGACATATTTCTAGCTTCCGTGGAGGACAACCAAAATGACATCAGGAGAGCGCGATTTCAACTTCATGAGTTACCAGACATTGTAGTTTTTAAAACTATGAGTGACAAATTAAGTAAATATGCATTCAAAGAGAGACAACATCTACAACAGTATACACTTCTTCGTACCTACACACACTCCTGCGCTGTAAGCAGTGCACTTTACGCGTCCTTGATGTTTCATTTTACCTAACGAATACCACAATAGTGAGACTGTGAGACCTTATTACTGAAACAACTCACTGTTTTCCTTTTGACACATTTCCGTGGTAAACACTGATAGAGTTTGGTATAAAGACACGTGTTTTCACAAGGCTGGTAAAATTCATAGTTACATTTCGTATGAATAACTTTCGAAACAAAAGATACTCATAAAACCCTCAACACACGCACACGAACGATTTGCACGACGAAATTTGGACGATTTTTTAAATCGGAAATACAATTATCTATAAGTGTAATTTATTTGCTCAAAAATATAAAACAATATAATTAATACACTTTAGACACTTGTTTCTTTGAACACGTTTGGAAAATCTGCGTCTGAATTTATAAAATATCTGTATTTCAGACATCAGCGCTCTTCGCCTGACCTCCTCCAAACTTGGTTATTTTTTTTTGCAATAAGTACGATTATTATATCACCCATATGAATAAAGTAAATAAAAATTAAGTAGTAAATGTTTGTGCGAAACATGTATTTACTTGCATTTGCAGTGCGCATTAGGCTGGCACAGATAGTTCAAAACTAAGTTGCAGTAACTCTAACCTGCATATAAAGCTTATAATTTAGCTGCGCAAAAAATTTAATAGTTCACCTTTTAGCCGGCAGCTGAAGGAAAATTCCAGATTCAGAATAAAGTCTGGGTTCACGTTGTCGTCGTTTTTTATCTTACAATGAAAATCTCCAGTGACGAGACATACGAGTACATAGAGCTGCAGATATATAATAAAATTCCACTTTACAAAGCTGTCGTATCACAGTTCGCACGAACTACTCTATACAATGATAGCTACCTACAACACTTTTCCAACAACTTCGGTAAAAGGCTTGCGGTACCCTTTAATCGAATTTCTAGAAACTTCTTTGTGGGAACTTGTAAAACTGGAACCTTGTAGTTTTGTGTCGTTGTCTCTACAATGTAAATGTTCGCGTGTTATTGTTTGAAACATCATGAGTTGTAAAAAAAAAAACTTCATTGCCATTCAGATTCAAATGAATATGGGATATTTGTCAAAGTTAGATTTCACAATTTATTGTAAAAATTACAATTTAACGTTGATTAATGGTAATCAACATTTGAACAAAATTTAGTTGGGCATTAAAGTAGAACATTTTAGAAATAATTTCTATGGCTCTTATTTTACTTTTGATCTCAAACGTTCCTGGGTCGTCATTGGATTTTTATTAAATTCTATGATTGATTCACACTTTGAAAATCTGCACCTTACAGTTTGCGTTCACAATAACAGAGTATGGATTTCTCATAGCGAGAAACGAGTATGTAATAAATATAAAATATTACATGCAGCATTCCATGCTCACATAACAGCCTGTGACAATAAACTGCAGTTCCATTAGGTAATATATCTCTGCAAATTCTCTAAATGTATTCAAACCATTTTAAATTACCTATTCATTACTAAACTGTGGTTTACAGCAGTGCGGTAACGAAAACCATTAAAACACAGTACCTGTAAAAGACTTACAACCAAATATAGTTTCAAACTAAAATAGGAAAGAACCTTTTTAAAAACGAGAACACAATTTTCTATTTTCTTCAGATTTCATTTAATGCAAAGTTGGTAAAGATCCAATTTGAACTTGACCGATCCCACTAATTGCATTTCTACCAGCGAATTCAAAACTTCTTTTTTTGAAAATTACTCTGTGTAGTCGTAGCCGTCCCGTTGTCGGAAGACCGCGAAGTTTAAATACCGCGTTCTTTGTACACTGTGGAGCCAAAGAAGTAGGAAACTCTTTGGTACAAGAAATTATTCATTAGCTTTCGCGGCGCGAGGCGAGGCGAGCCTGCCACGATACGTCCATATTCTCTCTAATTACACTGTATTGTAGCTGCTCTTGCGCAAACGATGTTTAATTTAATGATAATTTGGAACACAAAATTAAACATTATTTTCCTCGTTTTTCAGTTAAACGGTTATGAATATTTTGCCTTTTTCATTTGTTTATTACGTTTTAATTAAAAATGTTTTATTCCAATCAATTTATAATTAAAATGAGTTACTTATCTCATGTTTTCAACTTGTTTCAGTTTTAATCATATGAATAATTATTTACTAAAATTAAGGACATAACCAATGACGACACTTTAGCCTTGGATTGAAAGAGCCGGAAGTCATGGGGAGAAGCTTTTGCCCACCGCAGGCAGGCAGGGATGCAGGCTAACAGTAACAGTAAACTAAGGGCTGATTTTTCAATAGTCAAATAACTTTTAACATATTTTCTATACAAAAGCTGTCAAATGGCAAAATTTAGTCTTCAGTTAAGAGATATCTGAGTATTGACCAGATAACTTTTATCTGAAAAATATATAAATGGAGGTATGACATAATTTATACAAAAACTGTCACACTGTCATATTTATTTCTCCTATAAAACTTATCTGTCGATTGAAAAATCAGCACAAAGTAGAGTTTTGTTTTAATTTAACAATATACCTTCACCAAATCTTAATCTAATCTATGTATTTACGTAACAGTAACAGGAGCATTTTCTATTACGTCCCAAACCCGTTATCAAAAACTCGGAACACGCGCAAAATAAATTACCAATATTCATGGTGTACCCATGATTCATCGACGTGTGTTGATATACGGCATCATATTTTATAGTAGAAAAATAATGAGATCGATAAGTTTTCATTGTTGAATTCGAAACATGGACCGTATACACATAACGCGACGCCATAACGGAAATTGGATAATAAATCTCTCTGTTTTACTTTGTAATTTAAACATAATTATTTCACAATCTTGTAATTCAAACAACGGTACGTTCAGAAATAATTTCCAAATATTTTACCTTCGTGAAAATTTATCATATTTTTTTTTATTTGTACTGAATTTATTTTAGCAACTTTACCAGATTTGCCAGATGATTGGCCTTGTCAGTGGAATTCCGGAGAAATACCGTTTGCCTTTAATTTTTATTCAATAGGTGAGTACAAATGGAATTGGGCTGGACACTGCCGCATGTCAGACAATCAATGAGCCAAACTTACGATCCAGTGGGTCCCGTTTAAGAGCGTTTACGACGTACGGCATTTCATACAGACTATCAAGGACTTGTTTTTCAAAATGAATGAACCGACTTCAATGAAATTTCATACGCATAAGCAGGACACAAAGATCTAAAAAGTTAGTAAAGAACATTTTCGAAACGTCTTATCGTCTCAAAAAAAGATCTCTGTTTCTACGGTAAATTTAAAATTGGTCTAATTTGGCTTGAACACTATTTTTTGAAAATGTTCTTAACTTACTTTTTAGACATTTATATCCTGCTTATGCATATGAAGTTTCATTTAAATCGGTTAATTCGTTTCGGATAATAAAATTGGGCTTGAAAGTTTGTATGAAATGCCATTATGTCGTAAACCGTAGTGCATTTTCTTGAAACATCGTTCAACAGTTTGTTTCTGTTTCTGTACACTTCATAGAACGTGATGGGATATCTAAACAAAATACACACTTTCTCAACGCATACTTCATCAGTAGGTAACAACACTACCAGCGGTCGTTGACCTCAAAGAACATTATCGTCAAATCTTTTTTTTTTTGTTTAATTATGGTCTGCTGAGTTTTGCTAGCTAATTTAATTTGACCCTGTATAAATTAATATATAAAGTAATATACCATTGTATAAGTTACCTCCATTTCGTTTCGTTCCGCACATAGCACATTTCTACAACTAGTTTACATACAAACAGAATTTATCCCCAGTAGATTTGCGGTAAGACCTACATCCATCAGTAACCTAGAAACAAGTAGGTTTGTAACAATTACTTGATTGTTTGATTCGTTTCGTCTGAACCTACTTGAATATTTTAAGCAGCCTCTGGGAATACTGTAGTAGTCACACACAGTGAGAGAACTCCTTTGTAAATGTTTAGACTGTTTGTAGGAAACCTGACAGTGCTTGTAATATACATTGATTGAACCGACCTCCTTCCACCTTCTTGGTGGGATACTAGAACTCAACTTATTATGAATATATTTCACGAGTGACTGCTATTATAAACATAGTAACTAATAATAACATTATTATTTAGTCGACAAGTGGTAAACGAAATACTAAAGTAAAAAACATGTTTGATAATTTGCAAAAAAAAAAAATTATATCCTCCCGACCGAGTTCGGTCACGGTGGCCAATCTCAACAGAGATTAGCCAGGTTCGCAGGAGACATTATAGTGCACAAGTGAGTGTGTAAACACAGGTGCACTCTCTGTTCCTTTACTCTCATAGTCCGATGGGACGGCAATCCGACACGACCAGGGAGAGGTCAGGCGCAGGACCAACGGCTTTACGTGCTTTCCGAGGCACGGGGGTATTAAACCGCCAACTTCCAATCTCAGGCCTGTTACTAAGAAATTCCTAATGGGAAACCCACAAACACTTTTACAAGACCCGGGAATCAAACCAAGGACCACACGCTCAGTAGTCGCACTTGAAACTACGAGATTATCGAGGCAGTCGACTAAAAAATATACCATGGACAGTCATTATTAAGTTATTGGAAAGTGATTTTTAGATCGTATCACATGGTTGCTAGCGATAATACATCTGAATCGGTTCAGGCGTTTAGAAGTTATGATGAAATCAAGAAAATATTTGTCATGTATCTGAATGACTAATGACTACTCGAATGACTAGTGTATTACCAATGAATGTGCGACATTGTATAGGTCACCTTTAACTCGCGTATTAATATTTTGCATGCAATTTATACAAAATTCTGTAAAGCATGTGGACATTATATCAAAACCAGACTGTAACAACTTAAGGCAAATAAAGAATCGTATCTTAAGAAACTCACACACATAAATGATCCCTGAAAACGAAACACTCCTAGTTTTAGGCAGTCGTGTAACAATAGTAACTTTTAAATCAGGGTATATTTTCACAGAATTTTTGTGTATGTCTTTCAGGCCTAAAACGTCTGATAAGCATTGTGAAAAAAGGGCATAGCTACTTAGAGAGACGGTCCTGCTTGAGGTTCGTAGAACACAATCCGATAGAGGCAGACAAAAAGAAAAACTTTACGTTTCTCTACTATAGCTTTTCTGGGGTTCTCGAGAGCTGCTGCTTGCGATTCTTTCACAAACCTAAAGGACGCCGCGTATGTTTATATTATAATATTTTTATATTCTTCGTGTTGTGTAAACACGGCTATACATGAAGCTATACATTCCCAGTTTTACCTGAACTCGCATTGTATAGATTTTTCGTATAATCAGAAGTCAGCTTATACTGGTAAATTATAGCTTGATGTGTAGTCATGCGCACCACTTATATTTTGTCAACCTCGTAATTGATTTACCACCTCAGAGCCTTAGCAGGCGTCCGCCGCGAAAATAATGATGGGAAACCGCTTAACGCATTCCGCTAAGAATCATTACTAAAGTCTATTTAAACTTATGTTTCAAATTAATATTATTTCAAGTTAAACAAAAATCAACTTTATAAATAACCTGATTTCAGTGACTAGCACTATTGAAAAAGTTATAAAAATGCTTGAAGTTGTAGCGTAAACTGAACTTTGTTGTGTAGGATTTAAAGTTATTTTTCCATAAACAAATATTTCATTACATTTTTGGCAAATAAATCGCGAATGCAGATTACATTATGTCGCGATTCGAGTAGCGGACCATGATGAGAGTCAGTTGAATTGTGGCAATCGCAACAAAATGTTGTCATAAAAGACATGAAGACTATTGATGTTACTTTTATTTTCCAGCTGGTCCTAATAACTCCAGTTTGTTCTCTGCCAGCGGAGGTAGCGCACGCGTCGCTGCATGGTATGGGCTTGACACATAAACAACATGATCCGTTCAGTGAAACAGTCGCAAGAGCAGCACTGTTCCCTATAAAATGCCACAATGCTCTGGAGAAGAAGATATTATTCGATAAAGAGTCCTAGTATATTTCATTGCCCATCATCCACCCAGCCTGTTTCAGCCAGCATATTGAGGTCAGCTTCCAGTCTAACCAGACCACTAGCCGATCCCGTCCCACATATCGCTCGTATTTGTAATTGTAAGTAGGTAAAGGCAGGGAAATTAATTGTTTAGCACATTGAATACAAAGATAAATTGCCAATATATTCACATTACAACTGAGATTCTTCGACAGTTGCATGAAATGACTGTAACTCGGCGAACGGACTTGCCAATTTGATAAACAATTATTTTTTCTGACTGAACTCTCGGATAAGTAATTAAACGTTAACGTCGATTGTCGATGGAGTTCTTTTTGCAAAAAATATTTTGTAGGCAGCTGGAATATAATTTTTATCCCACATAAATATCTTTTACTATATTGCGAGATTTGTGTATTTGCCTGTATTACCCAGGAAACGTTTCATTGTTATAAATAAACAAATAGATAATTTCATGCCACTGTAGCAGTATCTACTTCCATACACGCGAACAACGCGTCTACTGACGTCACGCAAAATCCTGCATCTCGCAAGCAGAGTTTACCGCGCAACTAGCATAAATACAACGGCCCGACATGAATCAGCGGGCAGTTGCCCGCCAGACACAACAATTGTCTGGTCGGAGGATCCTGCCTTTTCTATGGAGGTTAAGTGAACTTTACACACTGTTCCTCGTACCTCTATACCACTATCAAAACGAGGACAAAGTTAATTTTAAGTCACCCATTATTGGAATCAATTCGGGTTTCAAACAAATGAATGGTTTATGTCCCTCTTAAAATCACGAAAAACAATTTTTTAAGTATTTTTCACTGGAATAGGATAAGCTGACAAACTAGGAAAGTGTTTCGGCTATTATTTTCCACGAAATCACAGTTTGGAGAAATTTTTATCTGGCCTGAAATGTGCTGAACAGTTCTTCAAATTTCGTTGGCACAAAACTTCATCACTTCCAAGGCGTTATAACGGTGGCAGCGCAGATGTCACTTTGACTGCATGTTTTCGGGCACAGAGGGCAGAATAGGCGGTGGAACATAGTTCATAACATTTATAAGGACTATATTCTTTCTGTTTTTGGTGGTTTATATGTGAGTTTTTTTTTTGTAATGTCAAAAATCGCATTTATCTTCCTTTCTTTCCTTCTTAATAGCACTCGCATTTCGACTGACAATACAATCAGAAATTTTATACCTTTTAAAACAAACAAACATACTTAAGATAACAAATAATACACACAAAATCCTACTCATCAACGACTTGAATATGTAATTTGAGACACGTCCGAAGTCTCTTGTGCACTTGCAGCGACTTCGTTCATTAGCCAGTCGGGAATAAGTCGCGAAGTTTTGCTAACTTGATTACGCCGAGCCGGGAATTAACACGCTTGCCGAAACAACGCGCCTAGTAATGCGAATATTTCGCAGTCCTCGAGATGAGCGCTCTCGACTTACGATGTATGGAATACATAGTAGGGATTTGGAGTACATACGAGGCAAATTTGGTTCGACAAGTTTTTGGGAGGACAAAAATCTAGTTCACGCAAAACTAAAACAACAAACAGAAACAAAACGAGTAACTAAAAGATTGATGAATATGAATGTGATGCAGGAGCGGAAGACCAAAGAGAAGTTGGAGGGTTTGTATGAGGAAATGTAGTGTGGGTGTCATAGAACTATGCCTGTGTTTGTATGTGTAAGTAGCCTTAGTCCATATATTGAATGGTTTACTAATAAAGATCAGTATTATACATCAATTCGTATACTCAATTACACCTATCCCTACATGGCGACCCTGCCTTCGGTTAAGCCGCGGATA
The DNA here is from genome assembly GCA_963855955.1 of Luperina nickerlii. Classification (NCBI taxonomy): domain Eukaryota; kingdom Metazoa; phylum Arthropoda; class Insecta; order Lepidoptera; family Noctuidae; genus Luperina; species Luperina nickerlii. Next base: position 9,083,304 of record OY979677.1, on the reverse strand, counting down.
ATGGTCACGTCGCGCTACAGTTGGCTTAATTTTTAATTGATGCGAAATTATTTGGAAAAGCTAGATGTGGCAATCAAAGGAGAGGTTTTTCTAGCTCAAAACGCAGCCAGTGCTGGATATGAAAGTAAATGAGTGTATTCTCGGCTGATAGGGGACGAAAAAAACGTGTTGCGCCAACTCCAATTAACATGGGAGGGAAGAAAGATGGTATTACAAAAATCAATATGTATAAAATTATTCTTATACACCCTTATATTTTGATCATTTTAATCCTTAAAGTGGAACATTGTAGTCATCATTATTAACAACTTTTACGTATGGAGCAACATTTATTTTTTTTCACTATTTCTGGATTGGTCCCATAGTAAAAGTTGTTCAAAATGATAAGTATAATGACCCCTTTTAAGGATTAAAATGATCAATATGTAAGGGTGTATACAGTGTCAGCGGGATTGTCCGAAAGGGTTACCGCTGGCCCGGAACACAAAGGGCTAAGGAAGGAACACGGTTGGGTTTTAGTCAGTAAGAGTCTGACACTCCCTTCCGCTCCACCCAGAGCGGGAGGGGTAATTTGATGAGTTCCGATCCTGAAAAAAAAGAGTGTATACAGTTCAGCTTACCAGTTACTTTGTATGGAAAGATTGGGTATTTCTTTTCTTTTGGGAATTGCCAAAAAAGTAGCACAAGAAGGACGTTCGTTTTATTGGAGACCCCAGAACCTTCACAAAATGAGCTGAACACGGCGACTGTCTCGTGGGTAGAAATCCGACTCCGCCATCTCCAGACAGAAAGTTACTACGACAAATTTCACAACAAAAAAGGCACTTCCAAAAAACCTACAGTTAAAGTTATTCTTATAAATTGCCCCTAAAAGTTTTCCAACCTTCGCCTAGCCAGTTAGTACATCTACCGTGCTTCAGAGGACAGTCAACTACTGACGTATTCCTGTTAACGACTGTCACGGCAATATACCAAGTCTCTCCGCAGCTTTGTTTTACATCTTTTGTTTTGGAATTATTACTCCTTTTGTTACCTATTCTGTGGCTCAAGGTAAATACTCCAAGCCGGGATGTTTTACATCGTAATTAAGGAGTATTGATTTGGTATCAATTTGCGCCTTGTTTGAAACACTGGGTGGAAGCTGACTGCACAGTCTTGTATAGCGACATCTATTGGCTCAATTCAGATTAGAATAGAATAGACATATATTTTTCAACGGCTTGTGTTTAAACGCCTACCAGAAAAGTACCTATTTTACTACCAAAAAATTCGAAATTCCTGCCAGAATGGATAAATGCTTCCCAATTGTGTTTCATAAAGTATTGTAAAAATTAACCTATTTTTCTTTTTATTCTATGCCATAAAGATTTATAAAAGCCTTTAAAGTTAATTTCAGACCAAATATTTTATATTATCGCTAAATAGATGTTACCAATAATTTATTTCGCGACTTTCAATTTAGGCAGTTTTACTGAGGAAAAAAGCTAACGGTCGATCATACAATTTTTTTGAATATCAAATAAAATATTGCGTATCCCAAACACATGTTACTTGGTATTTGTATCGTCATTCGCTCGCTCTTGCATCCTATGAATACAATACAACACGTACAATTATTCTGATGAGTGTATATATTGGAACTTAAAATGTTGTTCTTTAGGCACCTCGGTATAGAGTGGGTTTATTTTATTTGAAGTTAACATATTTTACATGGACTTATTCTTAGGGTCCAAAAATTATTTTGGTGAGCATTTAAATTTTACCCATTTTCAACTATGGTTAATACATAATAAGTGTTATAATACGTTAAAGCAGCCATATTCATCATTCGGCATGCAACATTTATATTATTAACATTCACTTAAGTTTAACCAAAACCCAGATCAATCAATCCAGAGGAATTAAGGCAATTCTTTTCTCTGATAAAAACTCAGTCACATTTACGTAATCTACTCTTAAACGGCACTGTTGTCAAGTCTTCCGAACCACTTGGTAATTTATTGTAAATAATTGGGGCTACACAGTACACTTCTGCGCACCAAAGTATTAAAATAAAATAGAATTATTAGTGTTAAATAATAGACATGGAGAAAATTGCACAAGACAGACAAGTTTGCAAGGGAAATAAATTTTTAAACCCAGTAATGGGACACGAACTAAGATACATAACAAAATAAACATCAAGCATAAAATCTCCTTGCTGCCTTGAAAAAACTTTAAAAACAGCTGTTTATTTCGAACAAACCATAGACACGCGCTCTTTCAAAGCCTTTAACGACCTGGTGAAGATTGCTGGGTAGCAGTGGCCTAGGAAGGCTGGATGGATGCCTACACTCAGCATTGGGTGGCGAAAGGCTGAAGAAGAAAAAGGAGAAATAGCATAACAACAACAACGACAAGAACTTGATTAATGTTATTAATTACCTATTGTAGGCAATTTTGAAATAAAGTAGTAACACAATTTAAGCAGATAAGGTATAAAATCATTCGTTTTATTAACATAATATCATTTAGGTAAATAACTTATAAATATAACAAAGTGAAAACAACATCATAACAATATCAGTAAGGTCGAGACGGCTTCGAGGCCAAATTATTTTGATAACAAAACAACGTCTAACTTGATCCCAATATAAACCAATATGAGAGCAATTGGTTAAACACAGAAACAAAATGGGGGTTATTAAACAGGTTAATTCTGTCGTAGCAACAACTTTCTTCCCTTGCGAGTACACTAACCTGAATTCTGTATGCGTAAAACTTGCAAAATAAATACCCCTTTTCAGAAGGTCGGTTCCCGTAATTAAAAATGTTCACATTCTGGTTTCAATCTCATCTCAGGGACAATCAAGGCTCCTGCAAACAGGCGCGACGCGCGACGCGAATCGCGCGCGACACAACGGCACCGCTCGTGGCGCGACTTGCGGTGCCTATGTGTCGTGCGCGTTTTTATCGCGTGTCGCGCCTGTTTGAAGGAGCCTTCAATGTCAGATTTATTATAACATTTCACTCGGAAGTACCTCTGCTTTGATGAACCCCATCCCAATTTACAATTTACCCCAGTCTTGGGGGCGCAAGGTCCTCAGACGGTCTTATTAGATGTTTTTCTATTGCTCTTTATATAATAACACAAAATCGCTCAGAAGCAATCCACTGAATTACTGCGTGAAAGAAATGTAATTTTCTCAAAGTTGCTGTTCACTGATTTTTCAATTTAACGCATTTTTTTGTTGTGAATAGACTTGTTACGCAAGAAAACTTATATAAGTACGGTTCTTGAGTAAATGCTTAGTGTTTAGTTATTAACTATTTATAGTGGTAAACTATGGCCGCAAGCGCGTCTGCTGAGAGTTGGGTCCTGGGTTCAATTCCCGGGTCGTGCAAAGTGTTATTGTGTTTTTTATGAGGGTGAGGGAAGAGAGAGTTCACCTGTTTCTGCGCACACACGTGTGAACTATAATATCTCCTGCGCCAAAGGCTGGTCTCCGCTGAGATTGGTCGCCATGGCCGAAATTCGGTACGCTAGTAATATATAAGTCAATGGGTTTGGAAGATTATAATTAGTAGTAAAGTAAGTGAGTAATTCAGAAGTTAAAAGCCCGAAAGGCTACAACCAGTCTTACCAAGTTGTATCGTGTTACCCACTAACGGGGTTGTAGAGGTCAGACAGATAGTCGCTTCACGTAAAATACTGGTATTCAGCTATATCCGGTTAGACTGGAAGCCGACCACAATACAATCGCAAAAAGCTAGACAATTTTTTTTGTAACGAGAAATTATTTAAATTTCTTGAAAATTAATTACTTAGTCTCACAGTTTTTGAGGCCCAACTTTATTTTGCAAGGGGGAAGGGAGAAGTTCCGAACTTGTGAAAAAAATGTCTGCTGTTTCGAACATGATCAACAATTTTTCTCTGCCACAACTGGTAGGTTTTACAATAGTGTATCATATTTAAGGCTCCAACATGCAGGCGCGATTTTATCGCGTGTCATGCCTGTTTGAAGGAGCCTTTGCATGCATATCTATCAAATGTTGTTTTTTTCTTTGTATTTGGACATGATGCACGAACAGTGGGATTTGAACGCACTGCCTGTTGGCAGTAGGTAGTACAGGCAGTGTACATTATCAAAGAAATTCTTCCGTAGATAACTGCCATTCTTCTTCCAAACTAATATCAAGATATGTTTTACATTAAAATGCTCACATACCTTTCGCAAACGGCAAAAATGTCTATTAAACATAGCTATATTTCATAAAATGAAAGAATAACAACGACTGTGCCTTGCTACATATTTAAAAGGCGAACGATACATCATCTTTCAAAGTACAATAAAGATGGAAGTGCAAACAAAGCTATCTTATCGACCCAGCAGACGCAATGCGATCAGACAACAACGTAACCAAGGAGATAGACCTCTTTTCTTACCCTCTTTAACCCCCCAACACATACGAGGAACATTTTAGCAGGACGTGCGGGAGACCATGTTATATTAGCCGCTTGCACTTAGTATTGCCAATGGCATTCTAATAGTACCTACCTCTTAAGGGGCTTACAGGACCTAAACGCAAAAAACGCAAGTTTTAGAAACAATAAAAGTATATGATCGACTACAGTAAACAAAATCAGGAAAATCTATACTAATATTATAAAGCTAAAGAGTTTGTTTGGTTGAACGCGCTAATCTCTAGAAGTGCCAGTCGGATTTGAATAATTCTTTTTGCATTTGATAGCCCAATTCTTGAGGAAGGCTATAGGCTATTTAACATCACGCTATGACCTTTAGGAGCCGAGCAAAAAGAAAAAAAGTCAGAAAGAACGCTAAGCAAAAACGAAGTAACAGCGCGGGCAGGCGATGCGATGCGACGGGGTGGGTCGGAGTAACAAGAAATTTCACGCGGACGAAGTCGTGGCCAGAAGCTAGTATATGATATTCTACAGGATATGAGTTTTTAGAGGTATCTTCATGATTTTTTTCTATCGTATCAAATTAGTTGTATTATGTTTTCATACACTACAACACACACAACACACTACCTACCTAGCATATTATGCTAGGTAGGTAGTGTGTTGAAAACATAATACAACTAATTTGATACGATAGAAAAAAATCATGAAGATACCTCTAAAAACTCTCATTTTACAATAAAAACCATACTAATATACATACAATCATTCTGATTTTTTGTCAGATTATTCTACAAGCAACATACTAAAACACTAGAAATTAATTTTTTTAGTCCAAACAATAGATTTTTTGTAATAAATTGCTTTATATTTTGCAATACATTACCAGCGTTGTGTCATCGCACTTCTCTTTCTTTTCTATGCAGTCCGACAGTGACCGCGCTTTAGGTCATGTAGGCCCTTTTTTTTGGATGGGAAATCATCAAATGGCCCATCCCGCTCTGGGTAGAAGCGGAAGGGAGTGTCAGATTCTTACTGACTAAAACCCACCCGTGTTCCTTTAAAAAGAAAACTAAGAAACAATAAGCCATACACTATATTGTTTACTCCAGTTATACAATATCGATACTATCTCAGTCTACGAAATTGAATTTCAGTTCAATTTAATTTACAGAACTGTTGGGAGAATACTTCAAAATAAATATTAGTTCCTTTATTTCTGTGCTATGAGTAATCCCGAGGAAATTGATAAAATATTTTTGTTTTTGTTCAATATTGGTCAAGAATATTAATTTACGTTTCTATTTGATAGCAGATACTGTAAGGTCTACCGTGTTTTCTAATTGTTTTCTTTCAACTCATTTGATTTTGTAAACCAACGATGTAAAATGAGCGATGTATGAACGTAAACGAGGCAAAAGAAGTATTTAAAGATCAGAAGGCGGCGTTCTATACTTTCTGCTTACCCCTATGGAAAGAAGGCGTAAGCTTATGTATGTATGTATGATTTTCTTTAAGCAAATATTTTTCGAATCGTCACATTTTTTTGGTCATCATAATAACTCGTAGCGCCACGATTAGAAGTCAGGTTATTTTGATACACCAAACACAGCTTTATACGAAGCCAAACATAATTTCCTCTATCTTACAATAGACTCCCCTTAGGCATTTGCCAACAACACTCAATTACCGACTCAAATCACATATCACAAATGATTACGAAAAACTATCACGTATGCAGACTTCTATTAAGCCGAAAACAGCCCAGAGGTCCTCTGTGATTTTGGCAACCGTGCATCCATAGGGTCACACTATAGATAAGGTCAGAAGGTCAGCTCCGCACACATACATGCGAACGCACAGCGCTTACAAGCGAATCCCAGTCGCAGATAGGCACTCGTGTGCTCACTTCACTCGCTTTAAGGTAGGTTTAGATCAAACGAACATAGTACCAGCACCATAATTGCGTAACACACTTTCGAACACCATCTGAGGATTTTGAAGGAAATTCCTAATCTCATGCTTCATAGGTTTGAGAAATTCATCTGTTCAACAAGGTAATTAACGCAATGAACGTGGCTGAACCGTCTAAATGAAAGGCAGTGTGCGGTCGATTACCAATTTTAGTGTGTATGGATAGACCAATGAAATAGTTTTAATGATCCATCTCGATTTATACAAAAGTAATTTGGTAAAGTAGGGATTGAATGTGCATTCGCTTGTTTAGTGGTCAACAATTTAGACCAAGCTAACAAACGTAAAACGTGATTTAGACTCTAAACCGACCTTTTAGGCGTGTATCACATCTCCGCCGCGAAACCATAGCAGCAAAACCGCAATAGTTCCGCCATGACTTGTCCGTAGCTTGTCCGTAGTACGACAGCCAAAACAGAAGTGAAACTGGCTGCTCAAACGCAAACATTAGATTATGATTTTATCTCTTTCCCGCGTGGGATCGCCGATCTGCTCGGAATCGGATGCCGGTTACACCTCCTCGCTGAGTGCGCTATTTTATTGCGGTGCCGCGTTTGTTTCGCACGTGTCTGTGGCAGTCGATAAGTTGATAAAGCGAAACTTTATTTGATTTCCCGAAAAACCTAATATCCAAGAGGTCAGAAGTAGACCTATACTGTATTTACTGAGTCGAAATCTACTTTGCTCTAATCTATTTGCTCCGATTGCTACAATTCAACTGACTCTCATGATGTTCCGTTACTCGAATCGGGACATATTATAGTAATGTGTTTTAGCGGAATTCGTTAAGCGGTTTCGCACCTTTTTTTTCGAGGTGGAGATGTGATACCTGCCTTAGGTACATAGACAAGTTCTATGTGAGCGTGCATACCCGCCTTAGGTACGTCGAACTCGACTAAAGTTTCGTTGCATGAAACCTTCTGTACCTGCCTATTCTGTGACATAGGTAGGTACATTTTGTAGGTACGTACTCACTATATGTATGTTAGTGATCACATTAACATCTACCCTCTCATAAAAGCCGATGGACGCGGTTGCGCAATATGAGAACTGTATCGTTTCATTTTACTGTTATATCACTTTCAATTTCTTCTCTGGCCTATATGGTTGGTGTTTAAAATGTTGTTAGCTAACTAGGGATTCAAAAGTAGTATTTTTAATTAGAATTAGACGACCTAGCTTAAGAGGTAGGGTATTATTCTTGTACAGAAATTGCAACTTAAACGATAAATATATTTTTAAACCGAATATCAAAACTGTATTTTGAATTCTGTATGTTTTTGGATAAATAAAGATTTTTTTTGCACCTGGACTCGTATTGCAAGGGTTGAAATGAGGTGACTCTAGAAAAGGATGTCTGGAAGGATTTGGGGAGGCTTTCGCTTAAAAGTCAGAGAGTGTAGGCTATGTTAAAAAAAACATCGGAATTAGAGGGGGTTGTCGTCCCTCAATTTTCTAAATCTACAGGTTTCGACGTCAAAAATGCACACAGCACACACCTAATAAAAGGTGCATTTACGAATTCAAAAGCATAGACATACAAACCATACAACATCACTCATATATTCCCCGAAGGGTTAAGCAGCGGGATTGTCCGAAAGGGTTACTGCTGGCCCGGAACATAAAGGGCGAAGGAAGGAACACGGGTGGGTTTTAGTCAGTAAGAGTCTGACACTCCCTTCCGCTCCACCCAGAGCGGGAAGAGACATTTGATGATCTCCCATCCCGAAAAAAAAAAAAACCCATATACTATACCCCCCATATGATATACCATAGGGGGTGCCCCCTATAGTATATCTAAGTACCCACATTTCGCAGGTTATATTTACCCATTTAATATGGGGCGAGCCTTTTGCCATCAACCGGGTACTAATTTTAGACAACTGATTCAGATTCTGAGAGATTCCAGATGGAAAAACCCAATAACACTTTGCCCGAACCGGGAAGCGAACCCAGGATCTCATTCTCAGCAGTAACCCTTGCGACCCCTAGACCAACGCGGTAGTAAATCCTATACTGTACCATCATTCATAATAATACACGTGTACAGGTTAAGATGTAGGTACATTTTGTTGTGTGTGTACTCATTTATTGAAGTGAAAATTTTTTTAGGCGTATTGCACATTTTTTTAAATGGGAAAAAATCATTGAACTCGCGCCACTGTTACCGTAAGCGACACCGCGCGTGTTTTGTTTATAAGACGATTAAAAAAACACCCGCTTCGGATGTGTTCGGCTGTCCTCGGGTTTACTCGGTTTTATGTACATCCGATATGTCAGTGAGTGATGGCAAAGTATTTTGTTTCTGTTTTGTTTTCACTCCTGTCGGCACTCCCGGAGTGATACTATTTTTTATTGTAATTTATACCTAATGTATTTCAAGTAAGAAATAGGATGTTTTGCATACAGGAAGATTACCTTACGGAAAAGAGACTTAAGTCATCTACAATATAAGTTATTCCTCGGAGAAATAATAACACATTCATGAATATGTAAATATTATTTCCCGTCCTCATTTTCCACCACCTACCACTACTGGAATAATTTTATTCGTAACTGTGGCCTGATTAAAATAACGGATGAAATTTTTCTGTTACTAGTTGGAATTACTGTTTTCTCAGCAAAGATAACTTCAACAAAAATGTACTCTTCTCTCAATTATTATGAGATTTACTCAAAACATTTGTAGGTAATTTTTTAAGTCTACCTCAATGTTGGAGTTTAATCTGAAAAATTCAAAATAAGTCCGCTCTTATCGCTGCCATTTTTATTTTAAAACGTCGGTTACATTTTATTCCCCAGCATAACCCTAAACGTGCCACGCGGCTGCCATTTGCGGACATCCGTACCAACCTAAATTTAGCATACTGCGCTGACCCCACATTCAGATCCCGTATTGAATAAAAACTCGTTTTTGCACATAAACGGCGCGATCCACAAATACACGGGTTGGGTATCGGCGGGTTGACCTCTTTGAATCAATGATGAATCCAATTTCACCCTACCTTTACGGACGACAGTCTCATTTGGTCACAGGTAAAAACATTTACGTGAAACACGAACCAACGGACCACTTTGTCACAGAGATTTACAGCTCGGAAATAGATTTATTATTCATTTTTGTGAACAACTATTGTGCGTCCCTCTCGGGTATAAAAAGTACTCGAGTGAGAAAAATGACCGAACTTTTGTCTTTAAATTATATCGGACTGGTTCCCTTCAGAGGGGCAGTGGAAACGTTCCCTTTCTATACAAGAAGAAACAGAAACTCTTGCTACGTATTTATAATAGGCATATTACCTACGATAAAAAAGTTTGAATGTCTTGTGAAACACTGGAATATCATCATTTTAATCTATGGCAAAGCAATTACCTCGGGCGACACACAAAATCTGAAGTGGTCGTAAAAATCCTGGAACCGTTCGTAAAACTGCTATCTAAAATCTTTTGAATCGAGTTTTCAGCTAATTTGTGCAAATAGTAATTTATTCATTTTGATCTAGTCTAGAGAATAGAAAGTGCTAGGTGTATGACGATAAAGTTTTGCTAAATGATTCTGAAATATTTGAAGACATTATTCCCTGCTTATGTCTGCAGGGTGACATGCGTGAAATGCGTGAAATGCGTAAAAGTTTTTTCGGCAACGCTCCAAAAATTTACAATAAAATACCGGATGCCATTAAAAATATGCCATTAATAAAATTCAAAAAGGCACTTAATAGCTTGCTTAGTGACAAATGTTACTACACACTGGATGAATTTTTCAATGATGACTCAATATTAAATTGAGCTATATGTATCTATGTTATAGGAAAAAAAAACTTAAATGATGAATTAATTTGGAGTTGAAATTTATTATTAATTATTGACATTTAATCATTTTTGACATTTTCAATTATTTTGACTTGTTTAGATTTTTCTTTCTTCTTAATTTCTTTTTTTTTTTTGTTTTGACATTTATAACTAAATAATTCTTCATTTAAATCTGACATCACTAATTTTTTTAAAATAATATTATATAATTGTCATACTTTTTTCAGAAATTTTATTAGCATGTATGCATTGCATGAGTTTCAAACATCTTTGTATTTTGAAATGTGAATTCCCACCATATTTGTACGCCTCCGGGCATAACATAGCGTTCTATACACAAAACTCAAGATCTTATTTATCTACCTGTGTTAACAAATAAAATTGATTTGATTTGATTTGACATACATCGTCGCGCAAACTTCAACTATGATTCAGTACATGATTTGCTAGTGTATAAATTTTTCGTCGGTTATCAATATAAAAAATCCTTTTTAAAGGCAGGGAATAATGTCTTGAAATATTTCAATCGATTACTGTGCTGTGTGTGTAATGGTCGTATCTTCGCTGTTCCAAAAGAGGTATTTGCCCTGGCCTCTTTTGCCCTAATCCAGGGATTACTGGGCAGTACATGCCAGTAGTGCCCACTCCCTCTCAAAGAGAGGAGGCCTGTGTCCCAGCAGTCGCAACATTATAGGCGTATTCCTCATCATCAACATCTGCCTTGCCTTTTCCCAACAATATTGGAGTCGGCTTCCAGTCTAACCAGATGTAGCTGAATACCAGTATTTTACATGGAGCGACTGCCTATCTGACGTCCACAACCCAGTTACTGGGTAATATGACACCCCTTGGTAGGACTGGTTGTCAGATTTTCGGGCTTCTAACGACCCGTAACGACTGTCAAAGATCCACGAAACACAGCTGGGACCAACGTCTTAACGTACTTTCCGAGACACGAAGGGGTCTTGGTATGTAAACATAGTCACCCATCCACGGACCAACCGCGGCAAGCATAGCTTAACCCGATCGATCGACCTGTGCGGCTGATATTATTTCGCCACAAGCCCCCTGATTATGTATGTGATCATAATAACTATGTTATGCAGTAGCATAACACAGTTATTACGACCAAGTAATTGCCAGTTTAAATACGTAATCTACACAGCCCACTTGACATATCAAAACAGCACAGTTATAATAATCGCTTTACTACTAACTTACGCGATACGCTCTCGAATCCCTACAAAATATACCAAGTGCCGTAGTTAGGGAACTGCAAACAAAGGCAGTTTACATTACAACACTAGCATGCATGCATATGTATGTGTGTGTCTATGTGCCGACATTCTCCGTCTCGCTCATTAATTCAAGTATGAATAGAGCAGAAATTAGTGTCAGAGTAAACTCTTGTGTGTCTGTTTGTGTTGCCTGTGGAAGGGAGCTTAAGACGGATTTACTGAGCAGACGGAATTCAGACACCTTGTCGTAACTTCTTAGTGTGTTGGAAGTTGGAGGGTTAAGATGGCCGCTAGTTTTATCATAACGAATACAATAACTATGAAACGGAGAAGAAGTTTACGATCATTGTCACGATACGAAGGGTGAGTTTTGTTTCGATGTTTACTTTGACAATAAAGTTAATTTGACAACTGCAAAAAGTTAATGGTGTTAACTTTTCGTTGACAGACGGACAAAGAAAAAGCATGCCATAAATATGAAGACCATAGATTTAGTATACAGAGCAGCGTTTAGGTTATCACATTAAACAGTACAGCGGTTATCACATTAAACAGTACAGCGGTTATCACAGTCTGTTAGAATAATAAAATAAACAATATTATTATAAATAGAAAACCGATTTTTTTAAACAAAATAAATAGCTCAAAAATTGGCACGAAATAAACCATCCGTAATAATATAGCACTATACACGCGCTGGGCGGTGGTATCAACAATTCAACACAAACTTTATGGTATTACTAAATAATCACAAACGAAAAAAAAGTTATAAATTATTTTAATTGTGTATGTTTAAAATACGTTATGTAGATACGAGGGTCAATTAATGTGATTCCCTTATCGCTACACTGCAAAATCTATGATACAGACTGATATCGGCTGCATAAACATGTAAACAATTATCAAAACCGTCAAAATAGACGTCATGTTCATATCCCACATAAAAACATGAAATTATTTTATTTCAAAAACAACAAACCAGCATAAAATATCGTAAAACATTGGTAAGTATAAAGAAACAATTTCCGATATCCATGTAAACTTAATAAAAAATACAACAACAAAAACGATGTCAAAGGATGGCTTTCCTATCCATTGGAAGGGCAAACGGCCGCGAACCGTGATAAACAACTAGTTTATGAAGGTATTATATAAAACGGTTGTATTAAAAATCAGTTGCAAACATGCTTTGTATTCAGCGTTCGCCCGCAGCCGTATCGGGGAACACTAAAATTTATTTTGCACTCAAAAGGGAAATGAGATTATGTTTCAATAACAAACATATCCGGGACACCACGTTGCAGGAATAAAAAGTCACACCCGGGGAATTTATTTACCGCTTTCGAACGAACTATTCAGTTCGGGGGAGTTTTATACTGGGCCGACGTCACTGGCTGAATATCTTATTTTTTACAAAAAACGTGACGCCGGAAAGTTTTCAATTTCCTCGTGCTTCTGAAAATAATTCGGTAGTTATCAATTTTGTACGGGAGGTTAATATTAAGTTGGCGCTTTTGAATATTTTATGGAGAAAACGTTAAAAACATTAGACATAATAACCATTCGATATTAAAAAGCTCCAAATACCGTCAGTCGAAAAATACTGGTAATCGTTTCTAAAAAGCGAATTATTTCTTTCTTTTTGCATTGAAATCGACCGAAACTTTGTATTACACAGGTACCCGGAAAAGGAAAAAAATAAGTCATAAAAACTTTTGCAAACTAACCCGAAACTCCCATTAAACCATACTAATCTGGGAGTTATAATTGTTACAGTCACATAATATAACATAAACGGTGTACCTAACTACCTTCGAAGGGATTCGCAACTGTAATTTGTCATTTACTTTATTGTTACGCGCTATGCAAGCCACGGCTTCGTAGCAGCTAATTTGCTACAAACATTTAACTAGCCGTCTAGGCACTGCGAATGGCAGTAAAATTTTAATCTATTAATAATATTATTGTGTGTGACACATTAATGAGCAATTCAACTGTTATGTGTAAGTTAAGTATGTAATAATAGTTAATATCAATTTATGGAGTTATTTCACAAAATAATTAATGTCACGGGATCTCTTCAATTTTACCTTTATTTTATTATGAAGTACTCGATTCTTCACAAAAAGTTTATATAACAATGACTCAATTTTCTTTTGGACATTTAACAATATGAGAACAATCGTTTGTTCAGTGAATTCTTCGCTGAAAGTTAACGTGAAACTTATTAATATTAATTAATGGGTAGCAAGCTCTTAGAAAACGAATTACTTCTGTTTTCGATTTTGGGATGATTTATTTACAACAAATTAATTGGGAAGAAAGGGAAAGAGAAGATTGCCGGGATACCTTGTTCAAGTAGATGCCATTTACACTGACTTTCGAAAGGCATTCGACAAGGTTGATCATGAGTTGCTACTGAATAAAATTCAATTTAACGGTATACGTGTTGATTTACTCCGATGGTTCTCTTCATATGTCACGAACAGAACTCAAAGGATCGTAGTGAACAGATTTAGGTCTGCTACAACTATTAGTGTAACTTCCAGTGTACCTCAGGGTTCGATTCTGGGACCCCTTTTATTTATCTTATTTATAAACGACATTGACCGTTGTTTTAGAAATTCTAAACTCTTGCTCTATGCTGATGATCTCAAAATTTATAGACCCATCAAAAATTTGCAGAGCACATTATTACAGGAAGATCTTAATCGCTTCAGTGACTATTGCAAATATAATAAATTGCAACTGAGTCTGTCTAAATGCTTTTGTATCAGTTTCACGAAGAATAAAAATGTTTTCAAGCACCCATATTCTTTGGGTTAGGTAGCATTACAAAGACACTACCAATAAAAAAAAATTGATAACAAAATTAGCTCTGAGCATTACATAGTAAATAGCATTACATTATTATTAGCTAGAACAGATATCTGATCCTTTACTTTTTGTTCTTTTTAATTTACTTTCATTCGGCATCTTTCACTGGAATTGAGACGTCTGAACACAAAATGAATCAAAAGTGAAAATGAATTCATTCGTAAACCGACCCAACGATGTCATATTTCGGCACCCTGCACCTTTCACTCACATAAAGAATAATCGAAAAACCAAAATAAATTGAGCAGATGTTCGTTCTTTCTTATGTCATTTTGTCGGCGTCGTGTGAATACAGAATGAAACAAAAATGATCATTCACAGGAGTGTATTGGATTTTAAAATAGACCATGACCACTGAGTTTTTTCGGCATTCCTTCTGGGATCAGTCGGCTAGCAAATACCATCTAGTTTAAAAAAAATGACTAACAAATAATGACGTATAAAACTGTCTTAAAAGATCTACTTCCATATGTAAATAAATAAACATTTCATGTCAGTGAGGAGTCTGATATCAGCTCAAGACTTTTTTACCTCCACAACACGCGTCCAAAAGTTGAACTTACAAAAAAAAACTTTCAAAAAGATAAAAGTACAAATACCTAACTACCGTCAAAGCTTTCTTTTGAAGGTAATCGAAGTTTAAAACGATATCGGTACACACGGAATACTTAAAAGTTTAAAGACTGAAAGACTAACATTCCCTGTGCCCGCTTTTACAACTGGCGCGAGCGATAAAAAATTGACGAACTCCTTCTAAATTCACTAGTGGAAATGTTGAGTTTTCTAGTGTATAGGTAACTTTATTTTTTAGTGGAATATTTTAGCAGTAGAAGTCTACTGATTTGAATTTGGCCATAGCTTTGTCAAACGTGTCAGCAAATGACAAAAATGTTGATTGGATACTGATACGCCAGTTTCTTGGGTTCATTGCCAGTCGACAGCGATGCAAATATTTCTGGCCGTATTTTAGTTTGTTAATAGTTTTAGTTTTGGTGGGATATTATATTGTTGTAATTCTGAATAAATTTGTTTTTATTGGATACTCGGAAAGAGATGCACAAACCAAATTCTTTGTTTGTTTTAAAAAAATATTCGGAAATTCCCAACATACCTTCAAACAAAACCAACAACAAACATTCTAATTAATAAATATCCAAATAATTTAAAGCCCTCATACCACTTAGTTAACCAACATTAATAAATGCGTAACACTCGCCACCAAAAGTGGACGTTCACGTTCGTTAGATCGATGTCTATTAGTGTACACGTCATAAATTAGCACATATTATGCTAATGCTGGCTACACGCGTCGCGATCGTCCTGGCAAAGTGAAGTCTCATTTGTCATGATAATGTGCAGGAAGTTTGTAGCGGGCCTAATTATCGGATGCGCTGACGGTACTAATTATTCATAATAGATAGTGCGGTTTTAGCGGTAATGAAAAAAGTTGTTTAAATGTAGGGAACAGCTGATTTTTTTTCACGACCGATTTCGTTAATTTTTTGTATAACGTGAGAAAAGTCGATAACAATTATGCGGTATAATTTATTGCAGATAATTATGTGGAATAGAAAATGAGCGAAATGTGCTTCAGGTGCATATTGGCTTTGTTTGCTAAAAATTCTAATAAAACCTCATTAAAACTGTTATTGGGTTTTTTCATTAGGAATTTCTCAGTAATAGCACAGCCGGAGTCCTCGTCGTCGGCCTGATGATGGCGATAGGCATTGTGCATTGGATTTCTGTTACAGAGAAACTTAATCATAACTGACGAAATGTGGGTGTACAGGTACACCGCTGCTTGGCCTTTCGGGGATTACAGGTAATATGTATATGTTTGTATAAAATTAAATAAACGTCACCTAATTTGTAGTTTAAGCAAAAATTTAAAACGTAATAGGAAAATAGAGGAACCTGCTGTTTCTAAAGTCTTATAGAAGGAATGGCTGCTCTTAAGCCATTTGTTTATAATCATGTATGCTTTTCATCATTTGAATCCATAGTTTGATGCAAAATAGCCCGAAGACTTAAATAGTAGATTCGCCCAACCACGACAAAAGATGGTTGCGGTTTTGTTTTGTTTTGACACCTATGACATACAATTTTGCAGTTTTTTGAAGTGAAAACTTCTTTAGCGGCGCTGTGTACTTTTTTTGGAATGGGTAAAAACTTCTAAATTCGCGTCAGGTCACGTGACCCTGATCGAAAATTCGTAAGACGTGACGCGCGTTGTTGAGGACAGCGCCATCTATGCACATCGGGAAGAACTACGAGGGCCTCGCGTACTAACTACGTAGGCCTCGCGTACTAACTACGTAGTTCATCCAACAACGACGAGATGGCGCTGAACCACGGATATATAACTGACGACGAGCTCTATGCGAGCGGCTTGCTTCTCTTACCACTGCCGCGACCAACACCACGAACTGAAGTCTACTACGTAGTTCATCCAACAACGACGAGATGGCGCTGAACCACGGATATATAACTGACGACGAGCTCTATGCGAGCGGTTTGCTTCTCTTACCACTGCCGCGACCAACACCACGAACTGAAGTCTATCCTGTGTGCTTATTTGTAAATCTGAATAAATTCCTTTCACGAGAAGAATAAACCAGTCACTTTGGTCATCATACCTGATTTGCAAAAAACCCTATAAAATAAGGAACACACCTTAACATGCGTGTTTTGTTTATAAGACGATTCACAAAATACACTCGTAATTGTTCAAGTTTTCACTTCTGTCGGCACTACCGGAGTGCCAGTGTTTTTTTTTGTACTTTTGTGTTTTTTGACTTGATTGTCATAGAAATATCATTATTATTGTGTGAGATTAGATACTCTTCTTTAGTATAGACACGTTTTCGTGCGATTTAGTACAATGAGCAAATCTAACCATTTAAATCTATGGAACAAACTCCCCATTCTTGTGTACAAGAAAGGTTAATATCATCATGGTACCTTGCTAATTCATTTATGAAAACATTATGTATGTAAGAAAAAATACATATTTTTAGAAAATAAGTGATAGACATAATTTTAATACTAGAAATAAAGATAAATTAGATGAACCTTTTTCAAATTATCCAAAATACATACATCTTTTATGGGGTACTGTGTTAAATGCTACAACAAAATACCTTGTGACATATTATTGCAATTAATTTAAAGAAAATTTAAACCTCATATTAAAAGTACACTATGTAAACAAGGATATTACAAATTAGAGGATTATATCCAAGATAAGAATGCTTGGAAACATGCTGGTCCTGCTCCATAGGACAGTCTAGAGTCTAGACAAAATCAAACTGGTTCCTAATTTAATTTATATTTTTTTAAATTTTATGATATTGATTTTTAAAATCTGTGACTACTGTAACTCACACACTTGCTAAAATTCTAGGAAAATTGTGAGCACCATGTATCTATCACATAATTGATTTACCTGTCATTACTAATTTTTTATTTTTTTTTACTTTTTGTGGTAGGCTAATTTTATTCTAGGTGCATCGTCTTCACATATATTATGTATAAAAAACCTTGTAAAACATTTTAAAAGAGTAACGGTGGAGTTTATTGCCCATTCCTTTCCATACGAACACTACCTTTTGAAGGGGCGACTAGAATCAATTAAATTTTACTGTATGTTTTGACGTTCAAAAGTGCCTTTAATATGCCTATTTGAAATAAATGATTTGACATTGACTTTGAAAGAAGTGTGTCGTTTAAAAACATCCAACCATTATAACAATTATTCAAACATCTTATTACACATACTATCCTACATTTTTACAACGAAAGCGTGTTTGTATTTCCATACATACCTACACGAGATTTACTACAGCGAGTACTAGCAATCTTACATGGTTTTATTGTTTATCACGTTTTTGTGTAAACGAAAACAATAGGGTTGTTTGACAAAACATTTTTTATATAAAATCTGGACACAATTTGTTGAAAGCTGAATGACAGGTGACGGTAAAAAAAGTAATGAAATTTGTAGTGATGTAAAGCCTTGTACGGACTAATCGTTCCAATGTATGTGTAGTCGGTTACGCGTACACAGGAACTCTTAGTCCGTACAAGACTTAACAATTGGTACACACCGCAATACTCGTATGTACGTCATAGGCCTAGTATTTTATAATGAAATTTGATTAAAAACTGACAGATTTCACTCTTTCTACATGAATAAAGTTTTGAATCGTGATTGATTATTATCATTCTAGAATACCTTAGTATAAATTTACCTAAAGTGCTACTAAAATCTTTTGACGTTGATAGGGGTCGCCGATGGTAAACATTAGTGCGGTTGTTTTTTAAAATGTATTGAGAAAACAAGATGGCGTCGTTAGTTCCGATTTTGGCCAATAGATCCATGTAGTATGTACGTACGTACGTACATACAACTGAGTACAATCCGATTAAAACTTTATGGAGGCTTGGACCATGAAGCGAGTCGCTGCGCAGTAACTAAAGGCTCCTACAAACAGGCGCGACACTCGATGTAATCGTGCGCGACTCAGAGGCACCGCTCGTTGCGCGACTTGCGGTGCCTTTGTGTCGCATGTCGTGTCGCGCCTGTTTGAAGGAGCCTTTATTCATGTGTCAGTGGGGGTGAGGGGTGAGGTACTGCGCAGTGAGTAGCGCACTTCAGAGCCGCCATAACGTTTAAATCAGGCTGTAACAATGATGTCAGGATATGACAGGCACTGCTAGGCTAGAGAAAAACTGTTGAAAGCGTATCTCCATTTTGTTTTTAATCAGGGACTTGGAAACGAAATTAATTTCGTTCCGTTCCCACTAATGTTATCGTATAACGTTCCAAAATTAAACGATACTTAAACCTATAAATATCAATAACGTTACAAAAAACGTTAGAGAATATCATTTTCGTAGAACAATATTTTAGGTAACGTTATAGGTAATAGGTAAAACGGGCTGTTGTCCGCAACTCCACGTCAATGCGCGTATTTTGCGTACGGAACGTTAAAGGTATCAGTAACATTAAGCTTATCCGCTTGTAATAACGTTACAGGTGAAACGTTACAGATTCATTGTAACGTTATTCTTCATACTTTTTCGTCATCTTTTGTGTCATGAAGCTGGCATAGTTGAGTAATAGGTAATACGGGCTGGTGTCTGCAACTCCACGTCAATGCGCGTATTTTGCGTACGATGAAAAGTTTAGTATCGAAATGAATAACGTTATTATATCGTTACACTAATAACGATATATATTGTTAGTGAACAGTTTAAGATTTCGTTCCGTTTGTCAGTATCGTTATAGCCAAGGAATTAATATTCTTATAAAAGATGGTCGATGGCCGGTGCATCAGGCGAGTTCTGGAGTGGAGACCGCGTATCGGCAAGCGTAACGTAGGACGCCCCCAAGCTAGATGGCCGACCTTAAGAAGGTGGCTGAGACAGACTGGATCCGGAAGGTGGAGGACAGGGTGTTGTGGCGCAGCCTGGGAGAGGCCTATGTCCAGCAGTGGACTGCGATAGTCTGAGTTGATTGATTGATAAGAGGTGGTGGTAGGCCCGCTGATAAGGCTGCGTTCCCACCAGAGATATGCGAGGATGCGTAGCGAGGGATGTGTGTGAAACAAACCAATAACATCGCTTCATTTTCATAGCTTGAACGTAGTAAGCGTTTTTATTGGTTAGTTTTACACACATTCCTCGCTACGCATCCTCGCTGATCTCTGGTGGAAACGCAGCCTAACGGTGTGGCATTGTAAACTTCCATTTTATTTTTTGATAATATTATTAGAATTTCATTATTAGCAGTTGACTACCCTACCTGTTCTTGCTTCTTGCCTGTAATGAAAAATGAATTGAACACTCATAATGTCGTACTTGAACCATAAATATGATTTGCAATACAATTTACATAATCCCGGGAAATATGGCAGAGGTTTTTATTTTTTCGTAAAATACGAATATTTTTAACAGAGAATGTTATTTCCCATTTTTTGTCGCAAAGTACCATTGATATGTCAAAAATGCTGGTATTTTATTGAAGTTACCTTACTATAGACGAACCTGAAATGAATACACCTTTTCCAGTATAAACATTTTTGTATTTATATTCTTGCACACTTACAAACTTGTATATAGCAATATAATAACAAAAAAACAAAAAACAAATAATAAAAACAAATAATAATAACAACAAAAACAAAACAAAAACAATATAAAAACAAAAAAAAACAAAATAAAAACAACAAAAAAAACAACAAAAACAAAACAAAAACTAAACAAAAAAAAAACAAAAAAAAAACAAAAACAAAAAAAAAACAAAAACAAAAAAAAACAAAAACAAAAACAAAAACAAAAACAAAAAAACAAAAACAAAAAACAAAAACAAAAACACAAAAACTAAATAATAACAAACACAAAAACAAAAAATAAAAAACAAAAACAAAATAATAACAAACAAAAACAAAAACATAAAAACAAAAACAAAAACACAATAAAAATAAAAACAAATAAAAAAACAAAAAAATAATAAATAAAAACATAATAAAAAAACAAAAAAACAAATAAAAACAAAACAATAAAACACAAAACAAAAACAAAACATAATAACACAACACACAACAATAACACAAAAAAAACACAAAAAACATACACACAATACATAATACACAAACACATACACATAACACAATACACACACACACATAAACACACACACACACACACATATACATAATATAAAAACTATGTGATTAGGTATAGAAATATAAAGCAATATAATAAAGCAAGAGTGAACAGACATCTTCTGGGCACGCTCGTTCCATCATAGACCTCATCGATCGCTTTCCATCAAGCGTGATTGAGGTCAAGAGCAGGCCCAATTAGCAATAAAAAAGAAACAATACAGACTTCTTGAAGATAACCTTTTGGTTTTGAAACTCGAAGAGAACTAATTTCAAAACTAGGCGATGCTCTATTAATCATGTTTCCATTCCATTCCGCTAAAAACCGGTCTTGCGCTGTGTGTTTTAAAGAAACTTCATGATTACACACTGATACAAAAATCATTTGAGGCAAATCACATTCCATAATTTTTTTTCTGTGTTTGAAATCGCTATAAATCTTATTAATATTTGGAAATCATGATAAATAAAGCTTTATTAACTACCCAATTCATACACACAAGGACATGCCGGTTTCCTCACGATATTTTTTTTCCTTCACCGTTTTGGAAGCAATGGTGATGTTGTAATGTATACAAATAAAAGCGCATGTCTGGGATCGGACCCACTAACTAATAGAACTCATAAGTCGTGGCCTTCACCACTGTTCCACCACTGCTCTCCACTAACGAATCGCAATTCACGAATCGCGTATCGAATCGAATCGCGAATCGCTCTTCACTAATAATCCACTAACGATGTGTGGTGCAAGTGGGCCTAATAACTTAAAAGCCTAACATTTAATATTACGTAACTGATTTATTATCTCAATAGTACTTCTTTCGCTCATAACCTTATGCTTTAAATTTCTGAATATGAAAAGATGTTCACTCCTCCAGAGCTCCCCTGAGAATCGCCACAACGACCCTCGAGACTACAACAATACAAAGTGAAAACATTGGAAGAACGCCGTTCCTTAATTGGTTCTTAATCCCTCCATTTGAAAGAAATTGATTTGAAACGTTTTAATATAAAATCGGCCAAAAACTTCCAGTTAAGAAAACTTCAAGTTAGAAACAGCTTTAATTATAACAATTGTAAGAATTGTAATAGCTTTTGTTAAGGAATATCTTGTAAAAAAAACTAGACGGGAATGAAATATCTTGGTGAGAAAACCGTTACAATGTATTCTGATAGCGGCCTTCCCTCATTAGTACAGAGAACAAATGCACTACGCGGTAATGTCACCGGACAGACATAACGTGGATCTGTCATTTACAAATACGAAACATTTTAAAAGTGAATTTATCTGATAATGTTTTACATTTAACAATTCAAGTGCTTAACTATTTTCCCCGCACGGATCAATCGACGGTTATGCTTGTTGACGTCGTTTCGAGGATTGTGACCATCCATTACCTACATATCGAGAATGAAAGAATGTTAAGCCGTTGGTCCCGGCTGCCATGCGAAGATCATTAACAGACGGTACGGGTATGTCAGAATCCCAAAAGTCTGACAACCAGTCTTACGAAGGGGTATCGTGTTACCCAGTAACTGGGTTGTGGAGGTTAGATAAAATACTAGCTGCATTCGACTGAAAACCGACCCTAACATATTTGGCAAAAGGTAGGTAAGGCAGATTGATATTTATACAATCTTAACATCGGTAGGTATACACTACAACACATCAAGCTATACATTTCCAGTATTATCTGACCTCGCATTTGACTTCTCGTACAATGAGAAGTGAGCTTAAGTGTAGCTAGCAATAAATAAATAAATAAAATAAATAAAAAGTTTTATTGCTTCAACTTAAATAACTTATTCTAGTTACAATGGGGAGAATCCATTTAAGCAAATAGTATGCTTAGCTTGCTTGCTTGCGAGCAATGGATGGCAAAACAGTAAATCTACATTATCAAGATATCTAGATCTCTCTGTAACTGTTTCATATTTTAATTTTATCTAGCATCACTCTAATATTATAATGGGTGTCTCCCAATGTATAATTTGTCACACAAAATAGAGGGCTTGAAAAAGTAAGGGTCTCGTCTCGAATGCCTAAGGCAGTTTTTTCCGTACCATAAAGCCCGATGTTGTCATGGTCGTTTAATGCTTAACTTAGAAGGAGTTAATAACCCTTTTAATACCCGCAGGTGACGTTGGAAACCTTCACCAGCTTCGGCTTTTTATAACAATAGATTTGTCTAAAAATTACAGTCGTACATTTGTGTATTTTGTTAGTAAATAAATGGAGGATGGAAATACGCAATCGCCCAATATGAAGATCGCTGAGTTGCTGCCCTACATTTTGTACAACAGATCGAAGTGCAAATGCAAGTGCAGCAAAAGTGACGTCAATGAACATTTTCTTGTAGACTATAATTTAATTAATCCGGTATTCCATAATCTTACTTCGATTAGGTCTCATCTCTTGTTCTATAAGTAATTAATGTAATTTTTATAATTAAATCTTTAATTAAATACTTTCTTAAGTCAATTTGGTTTTTTTTCGATCCTCTGACTGCAGCTAACGTAATTGGCGCAGTCGGTAGGATACTCGCGGGCCGGTTCGCGAATCGCGTTAGAATAATCTCATATCGATCATCGCGTCGCGAGTCACCCGGGTGGCTATCAAGTCCCAACACCGAGTATCCAGAATCTACGGACCTGCTGCAGACCAGGAGGAGAATCCAGAAATCGATTCACGAAGAGAACCAGATGAAATCTATGTGAGTACACTTGAATTGATCTCGTGTTGCTTCCTTTATTTTAGTGTTATCCCTAATTGTCCTTTAGTGTGTTAGTCGTACCACTTCACGATTTATCACCCTAGAGCTAACAGTTCTCGCGAGTCTGAATCTCGTCAGGCTCGCCAGCATCAATTAGATAGTTGTAGAGATACGGATTTAAACCAGTCCTTATACGACTTTTTCGACGAAATGTCTCACGATCCCGATACGATATTTAAGGCTCTCCGCCTTGTCCCGGATTTTGATGGAAACCCTAACGTACTGACAAGGTTTATTAACGTTTGCGATCAGTTAGCAATTAAGTATCTTAGTAACGCCCCAGGTAGTGAGTTTTCAAATCTTTGTCTTATCAATGGCATACTGAATAAGATAACAGGCCCCGCTTCATGCACACTTAATTCCAACGGGATACCTGAAAGTTGGTTAGGGATTAGATCTGCCCTGATAAATAATTTCTCCGATCAAAGAGACGAAACGGCTCTGTACAATGACCTCTCACTTGCTACTCAAGGTAATCGGACACCTCAGGAGTTTTATGACCAATGCCAAACGTTGTTCAGTACCATAATGACTTATGTGACTTTACACGAGACAGTACCTACCACTATAGAAGCTAAACGCGAACTCTATAAGAAGGTTACCATGCAGGCGTATGTTCGTGGACTTAAGGAACCCCTAGGATCCCGTATACGTTGTATGCGTCCTCCCACTATAGAGAAAGCCCTGGAATTTGTCCAGGAGGAGCTCAATATAATTTATCTTCAACAACGTAACGAACCTTCTAAGACTCATGTCACCCCTAAAGCTGTGCTACAACCTTCAGTTGCCCCATTACCGCGGAATAATTTCCCGATGCCAGTGCCCAATTGGCCTGTCCCCGTGGGACAGCAACCCATGAGGCCTCCGCCCCAACCCTTCAGACTACCACCACCAGGTGCTTATAATATGCGTAACCCTACGAACACCCAAAGGATGTTCAGTGCACCACCACCTAACTACAACCCCCGGAGTAACGTCTTTCGTGTTCCACCTCGGAATAAGCCGCCACAATTTCAACACCCTCAACCAATGAGTGGCGTCCAACGTTTCACCCCAAAGACATTACCGCCATCCCAAATGACGACTGGACATGACTGGACTAAGTCAGGGAACCCACCTCCAACAAATTATTTCAAAAGTAGGGAAATGAACTTGAATGAACTCTCGACACATGACGACGGCTACTCATATTACAATAACTATGACTGTTATCATGACCCCGTTTACAATTACTACGGCGATTATTATACTAATGATTCGCCCGAGCTCACCTCTGACGTAACTTATTATACGACTGACGAACACCAGTTGACTGATGGAAATCAACCACAGCCAAGTTCTAGCAAGGCTGAGCAGGATTTTCAGGAGGTCCCGACGTTAAAAAAGCAAAGATAGAGGTAAACCTCCAAACACAGAGGCAGTTGCCGTATATTCAAATAGCCCATCCTCCTCTTAAATTATTGATAGACACAGGCGCTAATCAATCATTTATTAGTCCCGAAGCTGTCGAACAGTACTTTTCAAGTTATCCCTTAGATTTTGATCCATTCGAAGTGACAAACATACATGCAACTAGTAGAAATGATTTTTCTATTACATTGCCGTGCTTCCCTGAGTTTCTTGATAAAAGTAATATGAAACTATTTGTATATAGATTCCACAATTATTTCGACGGCCTTATCGGTTTAGATCTATTAAGTAAGTGGGAAGCGCGAATTGATTTGAAAGATGGCCGGCTACTTACCCGCCTTGCCTCAAACCCTATTCACATGTATAATTCACAGAACGTAAACCTCTACGAGGACATGATACCGGCAATGTCATCTAAAGTGATTAGAGTCCCCTTAGATACGACGGACGGTGACGCTTTCATCCCGGAACAAATCATTTGTAACTGCATAATTCATGAGTGTGTAACAACTGTCACTAATAACCGCGGTTACTTAGAGATAGAAAATACCACCGCGAACGATATTATTTTCTCGCTCGATAGTCCAGCGCACGCAGAACTATTTAATATCGAGTGCGCGCGTACTCAACAACCGGTCTCACGTATTAACGATGTCATTTCGCGCTTACGTACCGAACATTTAAACGAAGAGGAAAAAGCCAATCTAATCACTCTTTGCTCTCGCTATGCGGATGTTTTTTATATTGACGGTGAACAACTAACTTTCACCAATAAGATCAAGCACCGGATCAGGACCACCGACGAGGTCCCTGTGCATGCTAAAACTTATCGCTATCCGTTTGTCCATCGAGAAGAAGTCAAGAGTCAGATAGAAAAGATGTTAGAACAAGGCATCATCAGACCCTCCGACTCAGCCTGGAGCTCACCCATCTGGGTAGTGCCCAAGAAAATAGACGCTTCTGGCAAACAGAAGTGGCGACTAGTAGTTGATTTTCGTAAACTAAATGAAAAGACCATTGACGACAAATATCCCATTCCTAACATAACCGACGTCCTGGACAAGTTAGGGAAGTGTCAGTACTTCACCACCCTGGACCTGGCCAGTGGCTTCTATCAGGTAGAGATGAATCCCGACGACATTCCGAAGACAGCCTTCAACGTAGAGCACGGACACTTCGAATTTCTCCGTATGCCCATGGGACTAAAGAATTCTCCATCCACATTCCAACGAGTGATGGATAACGTCCTTAGAGGTCTCCAGAATGATATCTGTCTCGTATATCTTGATGACATCATCGTTTTCAGTACATCCCTCCAGGAACATATGGTAAACCTAGAAAAAGTCTTCCAGAGACTTAGAGAGTCTAACTTCAAAATCCAAATGGATAAATCAGAGTTTCTTAAGCTAGAAACGGCTTACCTTGGTCATGTGATTAGTAAGGACGGCGTCAAACCGAACCCTGACAAGATCTCTGCTATCCAGAAGTACCCAATTCCTAAGACCACCAAGGAAATTAAGCAGTTCCTAGGACTTCTCGGTTATTACCGAAAATTCATTCCAGACTTTGCACGTACAACAAAACCACTAACTAGCTGTCTGAAAAAAGGTAGGAAAATAAGTCTCACCCCCGAATACGTAAACTGCTTTGAAAAATGCAAGACTCTACTGACAAACGATCCCATTCTTCAATATCCCGATTTCACTAAGGAATTTAACCTAACAACAGACGCTTCAAACGTAGCTATTGGAGCCATACTATCTCAAGGCCCTATAGGTAGCGACAAACCCGTATGCTACGCTTCACGTACCCTAAATGACAGCGAAATTAACTATAGCACGATTGAAAAAGAACTCTTGGCTATAGTATGGGCCACCAAATATTTTAGGCCCTACCTATTTGGAAGGAAATTTAGGATATTGACTGACCATAAACCTCTCGAATGGATGATGAATTTGAAAGAGCCAAACTCACGTCTGACAAGATGGCGATTAAGACTCAGTGAATACGACTTTACAGTACAATATAAGAAAGGCAGGATTAACACCAATGCTGACGCTCTATCGCGAGTAGAAATCCATCTAGGCGACACTAAATCCCTAATGGAAGAAATAGATGAACTGAACTCTTTACTAGGCAACCCGACTGAGATAGCCCTCTCTAGACCCAACTCCTCTACTGAGACTGTACACACTAGCCACGAAAATCCTATATTAGAAATCCCGATAACAGACGAACCTTTGAATAAATTCAACAGACAAATACATCTTACTATAGTTAAGGACATCAAACGAAAAGCTATCATGACCAAACCATTTGACACACACACACGAATAAGCATACAACTGTCTGAGTCTAGTCTGGAAGAAGACTTGGTAAATGCCATTAAGGAATACGTCAACCCCAAGGTTAAGACAGGCCTTCTCATTAATCCCCCTCTTGCAATGTACTCTGTTATTCCCATATTACAGAATAAATTCAAAGGCTCCGCAATGAACTTAGTGTTAACTAAATCCGAAATAGAGAACGTGAAAGAATATCTCCGTCAACAAGAGATCATTCGTCACTATCATGACGGCAAAACTAATCATCGTGGCATCAATGAGTGCTACTTGTCCCTATCCCGCAAATATTACTGGCCTAAGATGAAGGATCAAATCTCCAAATTCATCAGTGAATGTACCATCTGCGGTCAAGGCAAATACGACCGAAATCCTGTTAGACCTCAGTTTCATGTTGTACCTCCAGCGACCAAGCCCTTTGAAATAGTTCATATGGACCTATTCACAGTACAAGGTGAGAAATATGTAACTTTCATAGATGTTTTTACAAAATACGGTCAGGCATACCACTTGCGCGACGGTACGGCTCTCAGTATACTTCAGGCTCTATTACAGCTTTGCACCCATCATGGAGTACCCTTGACTATTGTTACTGATAACGGCACTGAATTCACCAACCAGCTGTTCTTAGAGTTCACCAGATTGCACAAAATCAACCATCATAGAATCTTAGCTCACTCTCCCAACGACAATGGCAACATTGAGAGATTTCACTTGACTCTACTGGAACATCTACGACTACTTAAACTACAGCATAAAGACGAACCAGTTGTGAACCTTATGCCATACGCTCTCATAGCTTACAACTCTTCTATACATAGCTTCACGAAGTGTAGACCATTTGATTTACTAACTGGACACTTTGACGCTAGAGACTGTCTCAACATCGATACAACTCAGCACCTCTTACAGCAATACCTTCACAACCATAGGGATAGAATAAAAACGGTTTACGATATAATCAACAGTAGATCCTTAGAAAACAGAACCGCTATTATAGAAAATAGGAATAAAAATCGGGAACCAGAACTAGAATACGCCCCCGAACAACAAATTTTTGTAAGGAACCCCTTAGCTCAACGACAGAAGTTAGCCCCCCGTTATACTCAGGATACTGTACTGGCAGACTTACCCATACATATCTACACGTCCAAAAAACGCGGCCCCATAGCCAAGTCCCGCTTGAAACGTATCCCTAAAACAGCTAATTTGTTACAGGATACTACTAATAATGATCCTTCGGATCATCCGGCCTCAAGAGATAAGACTTGAGAGTTTGGCTGACGGACCAGGACTACTACCCCACAAACTTGGACCTATGAGACTAACTACTCACCATCATACATTTATACAGAATGTCCAACTCAACGACATCAAAGACAAGGTAGACTCTCTACATAATCAACTGACAAGTTACAAGACACGACTTATTAACGACACCTACCTACTCTATGAGACACAAATCGACTATTTAACTGACAAACTTGGCAAGGTTTTAAAACAGCTAAAATCATTAGAACCTAACAGAGTAAAAAGAGGCATTGTAGATGGCCTCGGCTCCGTTATCAAAAGCATAACTGGCAACCTGGACCATAATGATGCTGTAAAGTACAACGAAGCAATTAATCTTTTAAAGGATAACCAGGATAAGATAGCATCTGAATTTAATAATCATATTAGCATAAATAAAGAGTGGATATCTGAACATAATAAAATTTTGACACAAATTTTAGATAATCAGGGTAGAATTAACACAACTGTTGAATTAATATTAAAAAACAATGTTTATAATGGGAATAGCTTGATAGAATACGCTAAACTTGCTCAACTCTTAATTATTGCAAGCGAAAATATTGAAGACCTTGCTCAGGAATTAATCAAGTTAGAAAATAGTTTAGCCTTCATCCGTGCATCTAGCACACACCATTCTATGATAGATGTAGACACTCTTAAAACTATGATAGGAAAACTTAAGAATATCTATGGTGATGAACAAATAGTTAACCTCGAACTTAGGCAATATTATGATATAATTAAACCAGGATCATACTACACAGGCAATCAAATAGTTTTCATATACAAATTCCCAATCATTTCCAAAGAGGTATACAACTTTTATCATTTATCCATTGTCCCTAATAGAAATAACCGAGCTCTTATCCCGACATATCCCTTCCTAGCAACAAACGAGATTTCATTCTTGTACATAGAGACAGAATGTCCGAAGCTCAATAACTGGTATCTCTGTGAAGAAGCTACTCACCACCAGCTCCGCACCAAACCTGATTGCATCACCGAGCTCATCAGCAACCAGATCCTGAAGGAAACCTGCGAATTTTCTACAGTCACCCTAAAGAAGCAAGCCATGGAAAAATTGGACGACGAACACTATGTCCTTTCTTTTCCACACCCAAGCAAAGTCCAACTTCTCTGCGGAAGGCGAGATTACACCACACTTCAAGGAAGCTACCTCATCACCATCCCCGTAGGCTGTCACCTCAAAACTACAGAATTCACTATTAGCAACGTCAATGACGAAGTAAAAGGACAGCCCCTAAAGCTAATTGAAATCCCATCTGATACAGAAGGGCAACTCAAGATTGCATCTCACATCAAGCTAAACTCCATCGATCTGCAAGGACTACACAGCATCCAAGACAAAATTATGATGGAAGCCCCGATCAATAACGCCGGCGCCCCACTTGATACATTATACCACACAACGATACCATTTTACCTGATGCTGTTTGCTGCAGTCATACTACTAATCTTCATTTTGAATCGCCACTACAACTTCTGGACATGTGGAGAACGAGCAAAGGAGGAAAAGCAACCACCACATTCCGGAGATCAGCAACACCATGACGCGATCCCGGCAACATTTTCACTCAACGTGCTAAAATAGTTGCCGTTCTAAGGGGGGAGGAAATACGCAATCGCCCAATATGAAGATCGCTGAGTTGCTGCCCTACATTTTGTACAACAGATCGAAGTGCAAATGCAAGTGCAGCAAAAGTGACGTCAATGAACATTTTCTTGTAGACTATAATTTAATTAATCCGGTATTCCATAATCTTACTTCGATTAGGTCTCATCTCTTGTTCTATAAGTAATTAATGTAATTTTTATAATTAAATCTTTAATTAAATACTTTCTTAAGTCAATTTGGTTTTTTTTCGATCCTCTGACTGCAGCTAACGTAATTATGGATTGGAGGGGCCCGTGGCTAAATAATAACAGCCGCACAGGTCGATCGATCAGGTTAAACTACGCTTGCCGCGGTTGGTTTGGGGATGGGTGACCATCTTTACATACCGAGACCCCTCCGTGCCCCGTAGGTCCTGGCTGTCATTCGCGGATCTTTGACAGTCGTTACGGGTAGTCACAAGCTCGAAAGTGTGACAACCATAAGACTGGTTGTCAGACTTTCGAGCTTGTATCCAAGGGGTATCGTATTACCAAGTAACTGGGTTGTTGAGGTCAGGTAGGCAGTCGCTCCATGTAAAATACTGGTATTCAGCTGCATCCGGTTAGACTGGAAACCAACCCCAACATAGTTGGGATAAGGCTAGGCAGATGATGATGTTAGTAAATAAATAGTAATGCGCGGGGTACATTACAGTATGTACTGTAATGTACCCCGCGCATTACTATTTATTTACAATGCATGTGCATTGCTTAAAATATTATAGTATCTAGTTTCATTATCAAGAAACTAGCTAAATTATCGAAGAAATTAATAGACAAGTAGGGATTGTCTATTATTTTCTCCTCTATAAATCTATGTCCTATATAGAATACTTTTTTTACGCTCAATAACTAATAAATGTCTAAGGGCTGATTTTTCAATCATCTGATAACTTTATTAGAGGAATAATTTTGAAATGTTGACAATTATTTCATACAAAAACTGTCAAACGTCAATTTTATTCCTCGAATAAAAGTTATCTGACGATGGAAAAATCAGCCTTAAATAAACCGATAAACAAATGAATCTGTTTTGTGCAAAATATTTTCGAGCTGTGTGTTTATTTTCTTAACAAAAAGGGAAAAGTTGTGGCGCAACTTACATAATTATGTAACCCTGGGTGTCAAAGTTAATAGTTGATGCAAAGCATATAGCTTTGCATCAACTTAAATAGTTTGTGCTATTTCTTCATCAACGAATATAGTTGTTATAAATACACAATAGGAGAAAGCTTTTTATTGTCATATAAATCTATATCTATTACATACATATACTAGCTTCTGCCCGCGACTTCGTCCGCGTGAAATTCACCCTCCCATGCTTAGGAGTGGAATTTCGAAAAACCCTTTCTCAGTGGACCTACTCTTCACAAAGAACACACCCTCCATATTTCATGTCTCTAGGACCAGCGGTTTAGGCTGTGCGTTGATGGATCAGTCAGTCAGGACTTTGAATTTTACGTTACAATTCATATACATAATATATAATTATAAATTTATTAAAGTCGCGTTCGTGTCTCTGTGTGACCGCAACGTTCTTCTAAAACTGCGCTACAGATTTTGATGTGGCTTGCACCATCATTTTAAGAATTTATTCCGAAAGCTTTATGTGTACACATACTACTTACTTATGTCCTTATGTATGGAAAAGAAATCTTGATATTTTTTCAAGTTCAAAACCATGCGACACAGGGCAGGTCGCTAGTATATCTATAATACGAGAAAGTTTTTTAATGTCATGTTTAAAAAAAGTAGGTATGCAATAAAGCCCTATTTTCTATCCCCTTAAAACTATATTACAGTGAACTGAAACGAAAATATAGTGAAAATAAAAATTAATAGAGGACATAGAAAAATGTATTTGAAATGAAAATGTCCACATTAACATATACGAATGAATCGTAACTTATGGTGAGAAAAATACGGCTGTCTTCTCGCGGCAGGATTATTAATCAAAAGTATTTGATACGAGAAAAATATGAATTTCCTCCTCGGTCGCCTGGCTGCTTAAGTGATACCTACTCTGCGGATATCAAAGAAATAATTTATTTTTCATCGCTAACAACATTTTCCTACAAACATTAATTGGTTTTTACCAACTCAAGAGAGTTATTAAAATATCTGCTTATGACAAGTTTGAAAAAGAAATAAAGGATTTTCGTGTTGGTAATTGGGTGATGGCGGATAGTATAAAAAGAAATTCCAAACATAAATCTCGGTCGCGTTCGTCTCTTGTCCTTCTTCAATATTGAGGATGAAGCTAAAAATGTGATGAATCCGTACAATGTAGTTTTTTAGGCCATTTGTAACACGTTCTATGAAACTGGGAAAATTCCTCTGAACTATTTCTTTTTTTCTTGATATAACACTGACAGTGAATTATTGTTTCATCTCTATTGCCTTTAACCATACAAATCCAGCTCTGCAGGTTCATCGCATAAAAGTATAAATATGACAGCAGCTGCCGTTTAATTTTGTTACGAAGTTACTGGAATCTCCGAAAAGGTCGGATAAGCGAGACACTAGCTGATTACTGTCACTCTAGCAGAGCGCCGCACCGATGGTTGCGTGGTGGCCAAAAAGTACTCTGTGGTGGTAAGTAGAAGATATCAGGGGTGCCGCTGTCGTACCACGTCCACGACAAACTGCTATATTCCGGCACAATCCTGATGATATTGAAGCTGCTGAACCACTAATACGATGTCCACTTCTGGCAAAGGCTATCCTGCGCCGTTAAATACAATATAGGTACATACGCTACAAAATAAATATTTGGTTTAAGAAAACAATTTTGTTTCTCTTTTTTCAATAACCAAACACTTCAATCGCCTCTATTGATAAACAATTTTTTCCCGCTTACGGATGACTTCAGCACATAATAAATTAATGAACAAAATAATCAGTTTGGCAGATCCAGTCAAACATTATTAAAACGTTAAAGCCTTTTTTGCCAAAACAACAACAATATCGTGGTAGATATGTAGGTTGGATTGATAGCTCTGCTAGGTGTAGATATTGGTTTTTAGAAAGACTAGCTGCGCCATGCGGTTTCACCCACGTAAATGTCGATCACGCGGGAATATCGGGATAAAAAGTAACCTATATGTTAATCCAGGGTGTCAACTACCTCCACACAAAATTTTATCAAAATTAGTCTAGCCGTTTGAGCGTGAAAAAATAACAAACATATATACACACACACACTCGCAAACTTTCATCTTTATAATATTAGTGTGATATAGATTAGGCTTACAAAAACAATTTTTGTATTTAAAAACTAAGACAGGAACAGTATAGTTTCGACGTGCCAAAAATGTGCTGAACCGTAAATTTTATACAATTTAGAGTCAAATTCTGACCTAAAATAGCAAAATATTGTATGTATGCATAATGGTAACTCACCCTGCAGTATTGGTGGAGACAGATCTAAGCAGACAAATTCTACTCTTTTACTCAATGATAACTGATACCCTAGGGGAAGTCAGCGGGATTGTCCGAAAGGGTTACCTCTGGCCCGGAACATAAAGTGCTAAGGAAGGAACATGGGTGCCTTTTAGTCAGTAAGAGTCTGACACTCCCTTCCGCTCCACCCAGAGAGGGAGGGGTTATTTAATGATTTCCCATGCTGAACAAAAAAAAGACCCCAGGGGAAAATGAAGTGCCTTCCCAACCTAAGTCCACACGGCATAATATTTAGTCAAAATATTATCAGATAATTAACTCGCAAAATATTCCCCATTATATTTTGGCAATAAATTATAATATTTGTAATTAGTTTGCAAGCACGTAGCAAGCGGTCCCTTCCGTATCCTTCTATTCGTACCACAATTATACTCAATTTTAATTACGTTCAATGAAACATAGCT
The DNA here is from genome assembly GCA_963855955.1 of Luperina nickerlii. Classification (NCBI taxonomy): domain Eukaryota; kingdom Metazoa; phylum Arthropoda; class Insecta; order Lepidoptera; family Noctuidae; genus Luperina; species Luperina nickerlii. The sequence continues at coordinate 9,048,970 of OY979677.1, read as the reverse complement.
ATGGGAAAATAAATGGGCTTGAAATAAATGCCGTACTGAGAAGAGTGTTGATAACTGATTGGTAAAGTTTATTAATAAACGAATTCTATCTTGCACAGGTGTTGTGATTGATAACGGAATCCTTTAACTTAGATACTTATATTATTACTTATCTGATCATTTTGTGTTTCTATTTGCTGTCATGTTGGTATCGAAACCGATAAAACCTTACCCGCAACCTTACTCACATGCTTCGTGACTTGACGGATACATGAATTTATTCAACTCATGTAGACACTTACAAACAAGCTTTAGTTCTATTTCCATCCTATCTTCTTTGATACAAAGAAGACAAGACAAGAAAGTCAAGAAGAAGAAGACAAGAAGAAGTCAAGTCATAATTATATCCATACTGTCTAGTGATTTTTATGGCTAAAGCTTAACCAGGAGGTTTATGTAACCACTAGCTTCTGCGTCCGCGTGAAATTTCTTGTTACTCCGACCCACCCCGTCGCATCGCATCGCCTGCCCGCGCTATTACTTCGTTTTTGCTTAGCGTTCTTTCTGACTTTTTTTCTTTTTGCTCGGCTCCTAAAGGTCATAGCGAGATGTTAAATAGCCTATAGCCTTCCTCAAGAATTGGGCTATCAAATTCAAAAATAAATTTTCAATTCCGACTGGTAGTTCCAGAGATTAGCGCGTTCAACCAAACAAACAAACTCTTCAGCTTTATAATATTAGTATAGATAGATACTCTGTGCCTATGGTTACATAACCTGCCTCCACCAGTCCTTATTCACATGCAAGTATACATGTAATACATGCAAGTATTATTCATCTGCTGACTTATCGCTTGTCGCGCGCACTGCAACGAAGTTCAGGAACCTAAGGCGCCGTCTCCACGGGCGAGAGAATCGTGGCGATAGTCTCGCCGTGCCATCTAGTTCTCGCCGCGATGATATCGCCGTGTAGAGATTGTTCCATACAGTTTCTGTACAATTTGATGTCACGGCATGACTATCCTCACGGTAATCTCACCCGTGTAGATAGCGCCTAAAGATTGTAGCAATATAAGATACGCAGCCGCTCAACTCTTGCGGTACGTAATTATAAAAGCTACTTGAAAAATCCGGTGCTAAGAGTCAACCTACCGCACATAGCGTATTTGTCTGCATTGATGTTTAAACTTACAGCAAAATCAAACTATAATGTTTCCAATGCTGGGACGCAGGCGAACTCTTTGTGAGAGGGAGTGGACCGCAATCCACCACGTGGGCCCAGTGCGGGTATATGACAAATGGCTTCGAATTTTTTGTTCTATGACATGCCGGCTTCCTCACGATGTTTTTCTTCACCGTTTTGAGAGTAGTGATGATGAATTAATTGACACTAAGTAAAGCAAAGAGTAAAGAGGATCGAGAAGTTGGAGTCGCGTCACAACACAAATTTCAAGTCGTTCATGGTGCGTGTTCCGACACTTCATCTCGAGAAGTTCCTCAAGGAAGAGTTCTGGCCGAAGGGTGTTGTGTACCGCCGGTTTCGTGGCCGGATACATGACACCAGTTAGTGTAACACGCAGACACTTCGTGTGCGTTAGTTTATTAGTTTTTTTAGTAATTATTATGTTGTATGTATTTATAGTATTTTTAAGTTATATTAATATTGTATTGTATGTGTTTTATATGGGCCTTGATGCCTGAAATAAATGGATAAATAAAATAAAAATAAAAAAAGCGCCTGAGTCGGTTCGAACTCACGACCTACAACCCGTAAGTCGCGGCCGTTACCAGTGGGCCAACAGTGCTCTTACTAAAATTTATTCATTTGACTGTGAACAACCTAGACTACTGCTGGTGTCTCTCAATTTAAAACAGTTGAACATCAGCCCCACCGACTCTACGTTTCAGTGATCTCAAAGTTGCCTACTAAGCACAAACCAAAACAGTTACGCCACTATAATTGCCAAGTGAGTAGCTGAGCTGGGGATGACGCCTTGTCATCCCTTCGTTTGCACACACTGAACTCCGCATCCCTTGTAAGACCCCTTATAAGATAACTGTGTTTGCTTTTTATGGGGGAGACGTTGTTTACTTTTATTTGTAGATATCTATCTATATAAATTCTATTATGGGAATATACAATGTGGAGTCGAGGTTACGACAATAATTTAAACTTTCTTTTAACTTATGACAGGGCAATGAGGAGAGCAATGGTGACCCAGTGGTAATGACCGTGACTTTCGAGTTTCAGGGCGTAGGTTCGAACCCCGACAGGCGCTGTACTTTGTTATTACCAGTAATCGGAGTAGGTAGAGCTGTTTGGGGTGAATGACCGCAAACATTGATGTTAACATGGATATGCCTCTGAAATCCCGGGATTTTGAAATTGTCGATTGATTTATGTGAGTTAATATGGGTAAGTGGGCAGTTATGAGCAGGTAGTAGGTGAGCACCCAAACAGTATATACTTACTTACACAGGAATCCTGGAATGTTATTAGAGGTAGCTTCGTGAAATATGAATTAATTAAGTAAAACTGCTAGAAACAATAATACTAAGGAAATATTAAATAGTTGTTTTTTTTTTATTTTGTGTTCCCGGGATTTTCGGAAATACTTGGCATATCCATGTTATGTCCGCATGTCGCAAGTAGCAAAAGCTCTACCTACTCCGACCACTGGTTATTACTACTGCTCTCAAAACCAGGTACCCTGGTATGGCCAGTATTTTCATTTATTATCGTATTATTGTCTGCGTATATTTTTTTTACATCTAGATTGTAGGTAGGTACGTCAATTTATAATGTCCTCTAATTACACCTCTTAAGTTTTGACAAATCGTTTCGCCCAATTAGGCCCAAGGCTTCCAAAGCCTAAAAATCCCTTAGTCAGTTACCTACTAAGATTTACTAAATATCTAGACCCTTTCTGAGCCTCTAGTCATTATCCCCGCATTTCGGCTCGAGAGCTGTTAATAATCCTTTCCTTTAGTAACTCGACTTTTGCATACATATTCATGTAAGGATCTCTATCTGAAAATTCAGACCGAAAGCAGAAATGAAAGTAAGCCTTTAAAAAGTATTCTGTTAGGTTGATGCTTTAATTCATCAGTAAATGCAATTAGTTATTCCTTAATAAGTGACTAGTTTAACTTCAAATTAAAAACGCCTCCAAATTATTCCAATTTTAATCAAACTTAATTAACTAATGATAACGAAGGTCACCGATTGTAGGTAATTAAAAGTTCCATCTAGAATTTAACTTCTTCCGGCCCCCTTTAATTTACACCTACCCCTTTAGATATCCGCCTTACATTTCTCATTAAGGTAAAGTTCCAAATGAACTCCCAGCGATAATCTTTAAAAATATGGAACAAAAACTCTCAGATTCAATGAGCAAAAAACGCGAAAAGATCTGTTTAACTTGGAAATGGATTTTTGCGGTAAGAATAAAAAGTTTTTATCTTATTTCGGCGTTGATACTCGTACATTAATCTTATGAGAATAATAAACTTGTCCCAGACAATGCTTGAGTTTGTACGTAAGTCACAATGGATGATTAGTATTAGTAACCCGGCACACGTGTAAACACTCCATAGCCTTGTGATTACACAATGACACGAATTCAAACAAGCGAAATTGAAGCACTCCCGGTAGTACGATGGTAATTTACTTTCTAATAAATTGAATAAAAGACCTCATTTCGTCTGACACATCGTACAGGGAAACAACACGCGAAATAAAACAAACGAATCCATACTAATAATATTATAAATTCGAAAGTAACTCTGTCTGTCTGCCTGTACTACCTTTTCACGCCTAAACCACTGAACAGATTTCGATAAAATTTTGCAGAGAGATAGGAAGGGGAAGGACATAGGATAGTTTTTATCGACATACCTCGCGGGCGAAGCCGCGGGCAGAAGCTAGTATTATAAATGCGAAAGAGAGTCACTGTCTGTCTGTCAGTATGTTACCTCTTCACGCCTTAACCGCTGAACCGATTTAGATGAAATTTAGTATAGAGAAAGTTTGAATCCTGGGAAAGGACATAACGTAGTGTTTATCCCAATATTCACTCGGGTTCGAAACTTATGCGGGTGAAACCGCGGGGCGCAGCTAGTATCCAATAAAGTATGAAACAATATTGCCCTTTGTATTGATGACGTATCGAGTACCTACATTATGTTTATAACAAACAAAGGTTAAACAATAAAAACGTACAACAATAGTCTAAGGGTCGCTGGAATATTTTTATCATTTTCATTAAACTCGACCCAAATGAAACATAACAGATGAGTAGGAATAAGTTAGTGAACATTGCGGGATTTTCAGTCCAAGTTTCAGTGGAGCGGGCCCGAGGGAGCATTTGTCATCGCCGTCCTTCGCCGCTACGAAACACCACTTGTTAAATTCTTTTGATTTTTTTCTTATTATTAGTACGCTGGAGAGAGATTCAGTCTCTTCTTACTGAACCTCGTTTTAAGGATCTTGTTTCAAGAAACACGGCGTTTGTACTTAACCTAAATTAGGTATATGCCGGGCGTATTTAATTATATTTCGAAGTTGCCAAGGGGAAAGTCAGTTGTTTTAGTACGGCTTAATGAAGATCATTAAATAAAAGTATTACAATATTTTTGGGCACTGATTACGGTCTTTTTTAACCGTCCAATGCAAATGAGAGTTGTTTTCAGTTTTTGGCTTTGTTAGTCTAACTGTGGTATCGTAATACTCAAACGAATGTACTTAAGTTCTAGATATGTGTAGCTACTGTACCGTTCGCGTTAAAGTGAATGTGTGTATCACATTCACTTTGATGATGAAAAACTCGAAAAAATTATTTCAAATAAACCAATTACAGGCACTTTTGAATTGTCAAGAAGTCGGTCAGTCAGAAAATATGAAGCTAGTTGCCCATTCCAAACCGTGTAGGTACCTACTCGTATGTAGAAGAACGGGCAAGAAACTCCATGGACACTCTTTTCAGTCATATTTTTACAAAAATATTAGTTACATCATTAATGTTGAATTTATAATTATTGATCCACTGGCGTACCTTTACCTACGACTATATTCGCCATGGAAACACTACACCAATTAAATAATTGAGGACGCACTGATTTATTGGCTTCTTGTTTGTGATTTTCATGGACTTCAAAGATAATTGAGAAATGTGATGTTTCATTTATTAGTAAATACTCTCGAAACGACACTTAATTTCAAAAAGTTTCCTGCCGCTACAAAATATCTTTAGGTGATAAATAGTCTTCACACGTGGGGGCCTGAGCATGGACGGCGGCGCCACCGAGGCCCAGGAAGAGGTGGCGAGATGACCTTAGACGCGTACCGCAAGGGTTGGGTCGAGGAGGCTCTAGAAAAGGATGCCTGGAAGGATTTAGGGAGGCCTTACTCAGCAGTGGCAGTGACAGTGTAGGCTTACTTAAAAAAAGTGTCAGAATAAGTTTAAATTTTCTGGCATTTATAACAGTAACAAGCACGGATGAAACACAAAGATTTTTTTTTTGTTTTGTAGAAGCTTGATTGTAGCCTAGAGTATTTTATTGTGACTTCTTTTCATGTAACAACCATCGAAAACTAAAAATACTGTGGTTAAAGTACCGTTATGAAATCCAGCCTTCCGGAATTGCTAGCAATAACTTTAGTAAAAAAGCACTTCCTCTCTCCTTAAACATCATTATTATATTTTCTCTGCTCCTGTTTCATATTTATTATTATATGGATATATTTATATGTATGTGTATATATTTATTTAGATTAGTATAATATACTATATGTATGTATTTATTGTATTATGTAAATGCTACACCGCGGACTACCTACAGTATTTGTCTGTCCTTCCCCTTTTTAAATCCATCCTAAGGTTGTCTTTAAAAGATCGCTCTTAGCGATAAGACCGCCCATTGTGTCACCCTTTGTACAGTTTCTATATTTATGTCTGTAATGTATATGGTGTACATAATAAAGAGTATTCTATTCTATTCTAAAACCCTCATACATTGTACGAATACTAAAACCAGCACACATCTAATACGTTTCCTAATAAATCCTAGTTCAAAGAACTAAAATAAACTTCTTAATTCTTGGGCCAGAGGCCACATTGTAAATCACTTTAATCGCCTGGGTGACACTGGAGACACGGTCTCAGCGAGCACACAGACCGACGCCCGGGATTACATGCCCATGCCACAAAATAAATAGTTGCAGAAACTCAGCTTCAAACAATGTGCGAAAAACTCACGAACACATGGACACGCTCGACTGACATTCGTTCGAGATCGCTGTACGTACGCGTTTATGTGAATGTGCGCCTGTTACTACCCCTTGTGTAGAGCCGACCTTCTGTGCTAATTTCTTTCGCACCCATGTTGAAGGAAACCGTAAAATCCAGCCTTGTGTCACGACAAAATGTGATATCTGACAGTTTTTCTCAAATAACAGCGATAAAATGCTTTTAATAGTGCAAAATAGAGCTTCTAACTTTATGGTTTGTAACTGTGTGTTGTGTGTCGTTTGTGAATTTTAAAGTGTTTTTTTGTTAAGTTGAGTTGAAGTGTGTCCAAACGAGTATTTATACCAAGATAGAAGTCTCTTTTAAAGTTCAATCTTTTCCTGTGCGTAGAACTTGCAAATCGTATGATATTACCTAATAATCACAGCTATAAAGTTAAAGAATATTTTGACAGATAGGTACGCCCACTTGAAATGTGTTCAAATAAAATTAAGTCTCAGTTTTTGTACTAATTCAATAAACTCAGTTTAAGAACTGTTTTGTTGGAACTCGCTCGAGTCTTTAGTAGGTATACAAAATTACAAGGGGACTGACTCAAAGTGCCTCTGAGAATTGAAACTTTATTAAGGATAGCAATCTTATTCGCCCCACAAACCGTAACATAACCCCGAAATTGCTAAAACAATTGAAGTGAAATTTTCAGTCGTTTCTTATAAAGTGAGGTCTTGTTATCAGAATTTTATGTTGGAAATAGCTTTATTCGTTGTGTAGGTGTTATTATTTTATGGAAGTTTTAACACAAATGCGTCGAAAATCAGTTTATAGGCGCGACTCCACGGTCAAAGTCAATTCATTATTTCAAACAGGCACATAAAAGGCACTTTTCAACGTCAAAATTTACAAAAAAAATTGCATTGATTCTAGTCGCCCCTTCCAAAGGTAGTTTCGTATAGTAGGGTAGTTACGTATATAAATTCATACAATACAATAATTTTATACACTAATCATAATGTGAAGACGATGCGATGCACCTAGAATAAAATTACTATACCACAATTGTTATATATATTTATATAATATAATAATTTTGTTAGTTTTATATAATTTCCATTTAGTTTTTATAGAAATTATTCTACTAGAGTCGTGTCATGCCTATTTGCTATTTGCGGGGTAATAGGTGACATGAAGAATATTTCCATTGAAAATAAGATGTACGCATTTTACGAAACTTAAGAAACATTGTTTTGTCTCTTTAGCGTACCTACCATTTGTGATAGTTACAAACGTCAAAATTTAAACGAAAATAATACAGATTTTTATTCTTTTTCCTCCACAGCATATAAATATGGCTCACAGGTAATTTAATTTCAAGTCGTACTTTGTAAACTGAATATTGAAGCCAGTGCCTACCCACAAACCAAATAAATAATTGACACGATATTAAGGGGACTACAGGACCTAAACGCAAAAAACGCAAGTTTTATAATGCCTAAAAGTATATGATCGACTACAGTAAACAAAATCAGAAAAATATATGATATTCTTCAGGCTATATGCTAGTTAGATAGTGTGTTGAAAACATATTACAACTAATTTGATACGATAGAAAAAAATCATGAAGATACCTCTAAAAGCTTTCTTTTTACAATAGAAACCATAATAATATACCTACAATCGATATGATTTTTTGTCACATTATTCTACAAGCAACATACTAAAATACTAGTGTTTTAATTTTTTGTCCAAACAATAGATTTCTTGTAAATAGATAATTGCTTCATATGTTGCAATAAATTACCAGCATTGTGTCATCGCGCTTCTCTTTCTTTTCTATGCAGTCCGACAGTGACCAAACTTTAGGTCATGTAGTCCCCTTAAAGCCGAAATCGTAGGAACTGATAGTAAAATTTATATTAACACTTCATTAATATTTGATTACTGATGCTGATGAACTGACGTTAAAATATAATATTGCAACTTTTATTTTTGTATTTTCTGTAAACAAAGCATTATCTCGGAACCGCCATTTTGAATAACTAACATAATAAATGCTGCAAACTTAATAATTACGTCACAGCTTGATAACAAAGTTATCTTACTATTATAACTAAATGAAAAGTTAGCAAAATACAAATTGCCTGCTTAACTTGACTCCTACTCAAGTTATATTGTATTTCCACAAGTATTTCATTATGCAAACTTGAGAGTAAAGACGAGTGTTTCGAGCAATTTTCCCGCGAGATTTTATGTCATCACTTTGCCTTCCAACTCATTATTATTTAATCTACGCCTTAAGTAGAGTGATGACATTCGCCTTAGAATAATTCAATTGACGCACTTTGAATGTTCACTTTTACTCTGATTGTTGAAGTGTTTTTGTGAGACAATGATGAAGATGTGATGTAATGATAATCTGTTTGAGTGTTCGGTCACATCCTGAGTGGGTTTTAATTTTGTTGGTTGATATAATTATCATTGTCTAGTAACTAAAAGCTCATTAGGTTGGTATAATTGTCTCCTCGATCAGTTAACCTACGGAGCGCTCATGTAGCAGTCCTTACAAATGCAAAAATCATCATCATTTCCCTGCGCGCAATTAACGCAACATGTTTCTGGCTCTTGTGATACAGGAACTCCTAGTACAAGAGTCTGGGCTATACTAATGTTTGTGTCTTGGAGTGAAAAAAAAGAAGAAAAGTTAAATTAAAATTAGGTAAAAATTATAAAAAAATATTGAAATTATTGTTAAATTACTATCTCCTTTTCTTCCTTCGTATGCACTTCCTTTCTAGCCATGTCTCACACATAATCTTTCACACAGTCCATCCATTGTTTCTTTGGTATTTCCATATTCTTATAGCCCTCCACATGAAAAAGTGTCAACATTGATTATAATAATCAGGTAACAAAGGCTTATTTACAAAATATTGAGAATAAAATAAACAAACAGCTACCCACACAATTTTATTCAAACATAACAACGCAGACACAATTCAGATTTTATAATTTTATCGAAGAACACAGGTTTTTCAAGAGTCATTAAAATGCATCATTAAGGCTCGAACACGGGATTTAAGTTCACAATATTCCTAGAAATACTTAAATAATGTAGCCAAAGGAGTGTACTAGGGAAAAAGATTTTTAGAAGCAAAATAAAATTAAATGAGCCTTGGAAATCACGTACAAAAACACGCAGGACCAGGTCTGAACATTTTATTTTTCGAAATAGAATTTCCCGAGGTCTAACCTGACTATATTTCTCTAGTTTTTAGTAAATAAATACTTATTTTGTTGCTCTCAAGACCTTGCAATAGAATAGGTTTTTTCGTTATATTATTATTCGTGTCTCTAAGTACGAGTACGAGTGACACGCCTTGACGACAGAGACAACTGCACCCGTCAACACCCGTCGACGCCCAACGTTGACACGTCTGCGGCTGTCGTCGACAACGTGTCGCTCGAGTATTTGAACACGGTGATCTGGTTAGACTGGAAGGCGACCCCAAAAATAATTGAGAGAAGGATAGGCAAATAGTTTTGTCAAAGCCCTTAGGTATTTACTTATCTGCTACTCCATACCATAAAAAATGGTAACCTTAAGAAAACACGGCGATCAGATATTAAAGGAGATGATGCAAAGGTGTGTCGTTTCATGAATTTATTCCGCGTCCGTGTAAAACTAGGTTGTATCCACCCAGCAATACGCTCATGAAGCTACTATATTAATAATTCAACAACTGGTACGACGATGTCTGGCATCATATTGAATTCAGTTAACATAATATTGTCGAAGACACTGATAAACATGTGCTTAACAATATGTAATAATCTTATGACAGTATTGGTGGAATCACACTTGATGATCGTCGATTGTGATAAAATAAATAATAAAAATAAAATAAGTTTATTGACACAAAATACCTTGGTGTACAATACCAAAAAATAAATAAATTTCACATAGGTACATAGATTTTGGGAAAAGGCTGCACAAATAGTGAAAGACCCTGAAACAAAAGATAAAAAAGATAAACTATAAAAGATAGATTTTCATCATCGTCGAGTTCGCAGAAAGCGATAAGGCCGCCCATTGTATGTTTTGTATTCATAATCATATTTTTTGTTATGTATTTTCTGGTGTACAATAAAGTATATATAAATAAATAAAATCATCACAGTATTTTGTACTTAATCGAAATCAAAATATTTTATCTATACTAATATTATTTTGGTTGTTTGTATGTAGGGTATAACCTCTGGAACTATCAGTCGGATTTAAAAAAAATATTACTTTGATAACACAATTCTTGAAGAAGGCTATGATGAACCTTAGAAGCTGAATAAAATGAAAAAAAAACGAAACTCAGAAAGAACGCTAAATAGAAACGAAGTAATAGCGCGGGCAGGTGATGCGATGCATCGGAGTGGGTTGGGGGAGCAAAAAATTTCACGCGCACGAAATCTCGAGCGGTAGCTAGTTCCACATACTCGTAAGCCTACAATGCGTGCCACGAAAGAAGAGACTTGACACACCACGTGGTTTGACATGCGCAGAACACGATTTTAGGTATCTTTAGCGGTATGAGGTCTGAGTGCGGGACGGGACCGGACGTCATAGGGGCAGCGGAAAGAGCGGGGGAGGCGGGGTCAAGTCTCTTCTTTCGTGGCACGCATTGTACACCGTGTGGTTACTTGCGGCTTGATGTGCTGGCGTCTGTACAATCAGCCTAAAATATTCCCCCTGCTGGTACACAGGCCTCCTCTCTACGAGAGGGAGTGTAATCCACTACGCGGGCCCATGCGGGTTGGTGGATGGAGATCAAAGGTACGCAGAATAATAATTGGTGTTCCGAGCATCCTGTTAAACTCAGATGGAACACAGCAGCTTTCGTCATAGTTCCATTTTTCATTCGAGATCCACGAAAGGTGACGCGATAGCCTTTTCCTTGCCAGATACAGACGCCAGCACATCAATCTACCCGAAACTGTCAAATTTTCCCAATCAACTTTGAACCTTATGCTTTAGCGATATAAAGTTGAAAATCTATTAAAGAAATTTGACAGCTTGTAGTAGCTTGATGTGCTGGCGTCTGTACAATCCTTTTGCGGCTTCGTACGATTGTTCATTGCTCTTTAGGAACTGCAACCTTTCCTTATAACATTTTGTAGGCATCACCTGTTAAGCATCATAGCAATTCTAACATCACGCCTAAATTCCCTGAAGGGTTGATCAGAGTTATACCTATTAGTACTCCCACATTTCGACAGTTATTTTTAAGTCCCATGTAAAAGGGGGCGAGGCTATTGCCATCAACAAGACTCTAACACTTTTCCCAAGCTGGGAATCAAAACCAGGACCTCGACTTAGCATTAGCGCTTCTGACCACTAGACCAACGAGACTAAATGCTTAAGGCGAAAGCGACAGGGTAGCCCGCGAAATTCAATTTTTTTTTTAGGTTTTTTGCAATTTGCTGGTCAGTATTAAGTTGTACAGTGCGTGCCACGTAAGAAGAGACTTGGCCCCGCCTCCCCCGCCTCTTTCCGCCGCCCCTATGACGTCCGGTCCCGTCCCGCACTCAGACCTCATACCGCTAAAGATACCTAAAATCGTGTTCTGCGCATGTCAGACCACGTGGTGTCTCAAGTCTCTTCTTACGTGGCACGCACAGTACGTTGATTAATATATGATTCGCGGCCGTAACAAATATGCATTTACAGAATTATAATCATTAAAGTCATCGACACAACTCTCTAAGACCACGTAAGTCCAAGAATAACTGTTTCATGAAATCATCATTCTTTGGACTTACGTGGTCTTAGAGTTGTGTTGATGACTTTAATGATTATAATTCTGTATATACATATTTGTTACGGCCGCGATTCATATTTTGATCGACGTACAACTTAATACTGACCAGCAAATTGCAAAAAACGTAAGAAAATCTGAATTTCGCGGGCTACCTTAGCGCTTCCCCCTTAATAACTAAGCATTTTTTCGCATTTTTTTTTAACTTAAGAGATTAATTATGTTACCTGTTAATTATTAGTTTATAGTAGACTACAAATGTTTCCCTATACAAAAACTAATTCTTCCACAAAGTTCACGTTCATAATGTTATGACCACAATTATGTTGTGCGCGCGTTTTTATTGCCCCGTAAGTGGTGAAGTATCGTCCTTGGTAACCCGGCAAGGTTGCCGGGTTGCCAGGTTGCCGGGTTGCCGGTAATGGATGTGGGGGGCCTTTAGTTTTACGTTCATCTTGAAATGGGTCAATTTGTGAGGTTTATGTCTGACTGAGATACAGACGAATAACGTTGCACGTTTTTATTCTGCGTTTTACTCTTTATATGGTACTTTAGAAATCGCGAGGCACATTTTAACGAGCTATTCGGTGTGTCGCCACAAAGACTATCTGATGGCGACATTTATTTTAGATTACCAGCGAAAGTGTGTTTTGTTTGGGATTTTAATTGGTTATTTCGGTCTAGATTTCGTTTTAGATAGAAGTCGTTTGGTTGCGGTTAATCTTTAACTGTATCCGAACTGAGATTTAACATGCATTTTAAAATCGGACTTTTATTTCAATTGTAAACCGCATAACCAAATCAACTGCATGGAATACAACATTAAGCTCTGACTGGATAGGTCCCAAAAGACCATTTCAGACACCAATCTGCATGGTTTTCACTTGGTCTGACCAAGATTATGTCTGGACTTTAGAAGAGACTGTGACCGCTGGGTTTTTTTCTGCCGCTCTTCTCAGAGTAGTCAGATAGAAAACGCCGACCACATTTAGTTTTAAAAATATGATTGAAGTGTAAAATTGTGTGTCTAAACTTACAGAAATAAAATAATTTATCATTTTTTAAATTTAAGGTTTGGTGGTACTTACTACAGAGGATTTTTCTGATTTTTCTACTATCCGTTTGTTGAGAATTGTAATTTACTTTATAACATATTTGCTCGTAAAGGGTCTCTTATTTCACCAATTTCAATATCGTAATGTATCTCATTACGCACTTGTGCGGTAATGTAAAGTAAATCGCACGGTTTATCAAGATGCTCCGTCAAAACGAACGGTACTTTTTTAAATATTAGCAAAGAGTTTTTACTTCAGAAAAGATGTCAACATTTTATGAATAAAATTAACTTTGGGAGATAAAATATAATAAATAAACTTTTAATTCTTTAATTTAATTAATTTTGACAATAAATTACAACCATTAATATCTGTAACAAAAACAAAAATATTAATTTACTTTATTAATAATACTGGCTGCTGTTTTGTGCCTATGCCTGAAAAAAAAAGCGCGAACGCGCGCGCATCGCTTATCTGTTAAGAAGTAAAAATTATTCCGCGCGCTTTTTCTTTTCGCTGTACTGTTTTTTATTTGAAAATGTCGTCAAGTAATGATGAATTTATTAATTCCACACCGCCAGAAGTCTCAGAGGCAGCGAAAAAGGCTACTCTAAGCCTCGCCCGAAAAATCGACCGATAGATACTTACAAGCGTATCAAAATTTCATCATATGGAAAACAAGCAAATATGCAAGTTCAGTCCGAGTTTTATTTATTTCCTCGCAAATATGTTATAAAACGTCGTATGACATACGTGCGCTTTGAAAATTACAGCCTCTGCTTTCTTTTAGCCCTCGCCTACGGCTCGGGCAAGCAATATCGCCTCGGCTGTAATTTTCAACTTACCGCACTTATATCATAATGTACTATTACTTTAATACTTCATAGAACTGAGGGTATATTCTATAAAAATCTCACCCTGAAAACTAAGGTGAAGTGAGCTTGAAGTGAGATGACATTTTACTTGATGGTAGGAATTGACAGGTCACTAAAATTTTCACAATGAGATTTTTGCAGAATCGATTGGCTGGTAACTTAGCCTTCTAAGTCCACTGTTGTAGCAATTTCAAATCATAACACGAAAAATCATCCTAAAATTTGTTTTAATCGTTACAAACATAAATTGCAAGTACAATGTTAATTTACGAAATTAAATCAGCCATGGAAAAACAACAAAATTACAACTAAAAAAGTCCCCACATGACAGGTCTGAAATGATTAATTACCCGCCTAATTTAAATTGACAACAATATCAAAACAACTCAAAACAGCTGCGAAATTAAAATGTAAAAAAATATTCAAAAGATTTTGTATGATAACATTGTTACAAGTTAACGCGGTTGAGTGTACACGACGCCTCGAGGGAGAAATAAATTAGCTATCAGGAGCAAATTCAATCTTGCATTTTACCAGATTGTTGCCTTCAGCTTCGGGACGAAATTAAGACTGAAAATGTGCGTAAATATGAACGAGCCTCCCTTCAACATCGTTATTAATATTAGCACCTTATTTTTCGCGTTATTTTTGACGAATTTTGATGATGAAAAGAGCCAGTGGTGGAAAATCAAGATCCTAATAGGATGATTGGTAATTAGTGTCCGATTCATATGATTGTACACATCTTAACAAACAACGTTTCCAATAAAACGATTTTTTTTTAATTTACCAAGCGCATAGAATCACAAATCTGACTGGTAGATAGTTCCAGAGATTAGCGCGTTCAGACAAACAATTAAGTACTAGATGATTATAAATGTTAAATTTTGAATGTTTGTTAGTCAATCACTCAAAAACGGCTGAACGTATTTATATGAAATTTGACACACAGAACTCATTTTTTTTTTTTTTTTGATATGGCATCTCGTAGTTTACCTTGAGAGGTCGTGACTACTTAACCGGACAATGCACAGAACTCAAACTCAAAGCATTTATTTAAATTAAACCATTTACAAGCACTTTTGAATTGTCAAGAAGTTGGTCAGTCAGAAAATATGAAGCATTCCAAACCGTAAGTACTTATGTAGAAGAACGGGCAAGAAACTCCATGGACACTCTTTTCAATTATATTTTTACAAAAATATTAGTTACATCATTAATGTTGGATTTATAATTATATGTGAGAACGATGTAAAAAAAAAGACGTACGCGTTAAAAGCGTCCAGAGTACAGCAAATAGTAAGAAAACAACAATCCAAAAATAAAATAATTAAAAATAAGCCGAGGCAGCTAAGTGATGACCAGCCCCAATTGATGGCGCCCGTTCACGACCATGGTGCATAGATCAGCACCATTCAGCTCAACCATTTTGAAGGGAGCTAAATGATCCAACACACACGCCAGACAGCGAGACATTTTTGTGAGCATGACATACTATCAGCCGCCAGGGCATATTCAAGTCAATGAAAGACATATTACCCAGTAAATGGTACATAGGGTATAGTACATACATAGAACTCACAATTGTGCTATGCAATTATACAACACAAAGGAAATTGAGTTTATACAATGCAAAGATAGTCTTACAATCTTCAGCAGCTCCAACAGCATTTTCAAGTGTTAATCAATTAGTTGCGGTTGTGGAGCAGGACCAGCATTGAGCCAGGCATTTTTATCAGCAATGTAATCCTCCAACTTATAATATGCCTTACTGCATAGTGTGCGTTTTATACAAGACTTGAATTTTGTCTCATTCAGTTGAAGAATGTGGGGAGGTATTTTATTATAACATTTTAAACAGTACCCCATAAAAGATGAGTCTAATTTAGCCAGTCTGAAACCTGGTTGAACTGATAGGTAGGATTTCTAGTACCATAATTATGTCTTTCACCTCTTTTACAGATAGTTTATAACCAGAATACTTTTGACCCGGTAATAAGTTCCCGTGGGATATTTTCCGATATTCACGCGGGCGAAAGCGGACAAAAGCTAAAATAAAATATTTGCTGAAATATTTGGTCAGTCGTCGTCAGAGAATTAGGTAGTTACAGTAGTTCCGTGAGACATCACACAGCAAAGTTGCGAGTCGAACGTGACTCACGATTAAGTTCCTCGTTCCAAGTCGAATTTAGTCGAAAAAGCTCTAATTAACTAGGTACGTGGTACAGCTGTTATCTCAAACAAATACAAAAGAAAATCTATACCTACATACATACACACTAATAAATAGAATTTAAGTGTCTGTTTGTGATGTCAAAATAACGCATATACTGCACTTATAACAGTTCTTTTTTGTCGTTCTGTCTGACTATTTGTTCTGGCTAATCTCCGAAACGGCTAGACCGATTTTGACGGAACTTTCATTGACAGATAGCTGATGTTATAAGGAGTCATTTATACTCACAGATATAGATACACCTAGATAACGCAAGAGCAACTACTTCGCGTGCCAAAAATCGCACCAGCTTACGTACAAAAATCGTAAGCCGCCACTTTCGCGCTCAGTGTGTACTACTGGCTGGGTGAGCGTGAGCGCTGGCGCTAAGCCCCGGGGTGGGGCGAGACGAGTGCCGCACGGGGCGGTGTCTTTGAATCGGTTTGATTTTTCCATCACTAAATAGTGCTTGTGACGTCATAGTCATCATCAAAGACGTCCACTGCTGGACATAGGCCTCCCCCAAGCACCTCCACATCGACCAGTTCTGTGCTTCTCGCATCCAACGGGTTCCTGCGACCTTCACAAGGTCGTCGGACCACCTTGTGGGAGGCCAAACGTACATCATAGTTGGTAGTCCAAAAAATGCCACGCTTGGTGGAAACCAAGCAAGTAGCACGATTTGTATGGACATACAGATCGTGCTACTTGCGTTATCTAGGTCTATATGTGCCTATACTACCTTTATTTTAGAAAAAGAAAGAAAATCAAGAGGTACTCATGTCACGCGAACGAAGTCGCGGGCAGCAGCGAGTATAAAAAAAGTAGCAGGTACTACTAGGTAAAGAAAGAAAAGGTCAGGATCACAAAGTAAACTAAACATAATCATAAATAAAATGTAAAAAACAAAATTATATAAAAAGAAAATTAAAAAGTGTGAAACCTTTTCATTTTGCTCCAATAACTACAAATAAAGATACGTCTATCAAGTTGTTTTATTAATTAAATAAAAAGATACTAATTGAACGGCAGCTGTTAAAGCTACCGTGAGCCTCTCAGCTCTGTTAATTGTGTTAATACGGCTTACAAAGGGAAGAGCAATCAATATCAATATTCAATGAACTTAATATGCAGTTTAAAGAACGTTTCTGCTTACAAGTGTTTTATTTTGATAGTGGATTTTAACATTACGAGAGATAGCCGTTCTTTTGGTAACTATCGCCAGGAAGACTGATTAATATTGGGTGGCTGTAGGGCCCTCCTCTGGGGAGAATGGTGACATGCGGCCGGTCAAAGACGAGTTAAGGCTCGTTCAAACAGGCGCGACACGACACGCGACACAAAGGCACCGCAAGTCGCGCAACGAGCGGTGCCTTTGGGTTGCGCGCGATTCGCGTCGCGCCTGTTTGCCTTTTCAAACCTCTGAGTTCCAAACCTCTATAATATAAGTATACTTTTCACAAAACGTCCAAATAGCAGATAGAAGTTTTTAAGATACTTAAAAACATAAATAAAAAACAATAGAGTTTACGCCTTGGTATACGGTATACAATACTGTAAGTGCATTCTAGTCGCTTTCTCAGCGCTCTACTTCAAAAACGGTTAATCTTACAGAAAATTGCAAGAGGCATTTTTTGTAGATAATTTCACGACAAACAATTTTATAATGACCTGTATTAACCTCCAAGCAATAGGTCGCGAGATATTTGCAAAAAACTGATTTTCATGACCTTTTGACCTTTATAACTCTTTTAGCCGGCACGATATTAATGTCGATTTTTCACATCTTCATTACAACGTCGTAATAAAGGTGTGTACAAAAATTCAGCTCACTAGGAATTTTTCCGCAGATAAATCTAAAATGACTGGGCTATTAGGTACCCAGTGCTAGAAATAACATGATAATGTAAATATATTTCATACAAGTCAAAGCTTTTTAATTATATTGTGAAGCTCCCATCTGGACCCAGTACTATGTAAATAGTTTATCACGGGATTTTTTTCTTTTTTTGTAATGTAACTATAAATTTACGGTTTTCGGATTTTTTCCTTTACTTGTGCTACATGGCATTGCTTTTTGCCAAATTACATGATTCTAGGTCAACGCGAAGTACCCTACAGGTTTTGATTCCGGAACATAAACGTCCGTATTTTTTGATTGCGTTGACTTAGAAGTTTGATTTTTTCACTACTTCAATTGATTGCAGCCCTGAAGTATTTGATATTAATTTCAACTTGATAACTCCAGGCGTTCCTGAGAAAAAGGGTCAGACAAACAGACGGACAACGAAGTGATCTTATAAGGGTTCCAGTTTTCCTTTTAAGGTACGGAACCCTAAAAATTAACAAAATCTAGGAAAACTAATACTAGTACGGCATTATGTTATAAGTAGTACCTGTATGAACAGTATAAAAAACTGACGATATCACTTTCACTAGATATGGCCGCCCAAAGACGTGCCAATGTTACAAAAAATGAACGATCACTATAAAAAGTTTAAAATTCATTCAAAAATACGATGAAAGGATTCCAAATTCGAGTTTGTGAGCGGTCAGTATTTTAATAATAAAAAAAAATCTATTAGCTAAATCCCTATCTGATTCAGAATACGTCATCTTTTGGTGACAAAATCTGAATCCTGAATTTGATCAAATGATAAAATACTAGCTGTTATCCGCGACTTCGTTACGATCTAGGACGAAAAGTAGCCAACGTCCTAACCCCCGACCTTCCCATGTGCCAAATTTTATCCAAATATCTCCACCCGTTTTAGCGTCAAAGTGAAACAAATAAACTCATTTTTGCATTTATAATTATTTTTTAATTATTAGTTAGGATTATTGTACGGAAAGAACGCTTCTATTATAATAGATTTCACCTCGCAATAAGTATGGTAAAGAAACCTGAAAGCTGTAAACCGAAAAAATTTAAAAGTCCTAGGACTTTTATAACAACACAAACCGTGTGCCCGATAGGATTTCCCATAAGATGTAATAACTGACTTCCACAGAAACTTTCATCCCCTTTTTAACCTCTTTAGTGGGTTATAACTTCTAGATCCAGCGGTTTAGGCTGTGCGATGTCTGTTAGAGAATGAATGAATTAAAGATTTTTATTAAGTATTTAAGAAGTTTTATAGCTCAATATTAATAATATTGCACATATCATATTGCTTCTCTGAATCTCAGAAAATAACTAAACCACTTACAAAATCTCAACACCAAACTCCACTATCTTCTCTTCATAAAACGTCAGAACCAGAAAAAGAACCTTGGAATTACGAAATTCGAAATCTCCATACGACAGTCGGGCGTTATAATCCGGAAAGTCATATCCTGTCCTAACACGCCCCGGTGACAATGAGCCAATCAAGGACGCGCTTTGAAACTGTGTGCATTAAATTAATTTTAGCTTTCCGACTTTGTTTTGGTCAGGTTTAGAAATGAAATAAAGGGACATTTACTGGGATTGAGGTTAGTTAGTCACTATTTTGACAGTTACGTGACACTATACTGGAGGTATAAATTATGCGGCTAAATGACGAAAAATAGGTCATGCCGGTTTCCTCTCGACGTTTTCATTCACCGTTTTGAGAGCAGTCGTCATGATATAATTCATACAAAGTAAAACGCCTGTCTGGGTTAGAACCTACAACCCACAACTCGTAAGTCGCGGCAGTTACCATTGGGCCACCACTGCTCATCAAGATATATAGGTAATATTCCAAATTATTTTCTCTTCATGGAGAAAGTAAAACATTATTTATATTTGGCCTAAGACTCCACATTCATCTTCATACAATTCTATCGTGCAACTATGCCAGCTCATTTGTTAACACGTGTCCAGACCAACAAACGAAACTTTAAATTGAGACCTTAATTACAAAAGTAATTTATAAAGTGAGAATTAAGGTAATAAATTACCTTAAATCTAATTTCAGCTGAAACTTATTCGCTACAAGTTGTGTAATTAAAGTAGCGTACATTAATTGGTTGGGGAGTATACAGCCGCAAGGCAGACGCAAAAACGCACTTGATCCCAACTTCTACCATGCAACGGCGGCGTCAGGAATTGTTCCGTGCTCCGAATTAAGTTAGGAAGTCCGGGATGGTCGAGCCAAAAGGCCAATGTTTTAGATTTAATTACAATTTGTAATTACGCAACATGTTTGGCTCTGGCCGTGACAATTGACATTGAATAAGGATTAAGTAAGCGTTAATAGTTTCTTTTGAATTGAGAGCCATTTCAGCTGTTTGAAATGTCTTTAATTAAGGAATAACCAATTAAAAAATGTTGTTCGAAACTCTTCAGATATTTTGTGTCAAGTAATAAAATTAAAAATACAAACAAAGGAGCCTTGAAATCATGTTACGCAACAATTCCTCCAATTAAGTTCATTAATTTGTTTCAAAAATAAACCAATTATACATCGACATTTCTCGTCTTCCTCCATTAACAAAACCTTTCACGCGAGAGCCGAAAGACCAATAAAAACAGCGCACAGGTAAACAAATTTTAGTAAGGCGATCGAGTTCTAAACCCATTTATGTAGGTAGGTATCTTCGAGCCTTTAACGAAAAAAGTTTCATAATATTTCCCGTTCTAAGTAAAAAAGTAAACAAACGGAGTAAAGAAGGCAATCAAAAGTTAGGTAAACAACTTTTCGTCAGTTAGTGAGTAGGGTGGAGTCTTGCTGAAATATCTTATGATATTATGTTAAACCTTATAAGGGCTCGAGGTGAACGCCTAAATGCGTTACGACATTCGGAAGGATGTAATGCGCGGAGAGAGATATATTTTATTTAAAGAGGATATTGTTGGATGTTTCTTAAGTGAACGTTTCGTATTGGGAATGGAAAACAATGAGGTTATTTGTTGAGATGTTTGTTGTGATGCCGATTCTAAAAACGTAGCTAGGAATTGCGAAAATTGTGAGCAATTCCTAGCTACAATCAAAATCGGATCTCTTTTTTCAAACAATTGCTCACAATTCCTAGCTACAATCAAAATCATATCTCTTTTTTCAAACAATTGCTCACAATTCCTAGCCAAGAAAAATTCAT
Source organism: Luperina nickerlii (assembly GCA_963855955.1). NCBI lineage: Eukaryota > Metazoa > Arthropoda > Insecta > Lepidoptera > Noctuidae > Luperina > Luperina nickerlii. The sequence goes on along the minus strand of OY979677.1, from coordinate 9,027,731 downwards.
TTATTTATCACAGAAACACACGACGTGCATACAAAAAGATAAGACAACTCGAATAAAAAACATAAAAACAAAACAGATTTATACTATTGAACACATAATATACATAGTTGCCTGCACGCTGTGACTGTGACAAGAAGGCTTCCACTCCGCATGATGCTGTGCTATGGGAGACCCAAAGAACAGCGCAGATTTCCAATGGTCACCCAAAAATGGTGTACTTACGGAAACCAAGCCTGGTTTAGAAATAAAGAAACATCATCATGAACAGGAACGCCACAGAGTGCCTCTGATACTCAAGGCATAGACAAGTAATGAGGTTACGTCTGGCGCGGATTGAAAATACTTTTTTTTTATTTGAGCATAAATATCTATGCTGCTGTGCCTATTTATCACATAATAATTATTTAGTCGACCATTACGCCTGAAAAGTCTTTGTTTTTCAAAACCACACTTCAAACTTTGTCTGCAGGCAAATTAAATAAAAACCAAGCCATGACAAAGTTGGGTCTCACTACTCATCTCTCAAAAGCGGGTAGGACCCCTTAATTACAAAGGAAGGTATTTTCAATTTATTTCGATATTTTCCTTTGAAAAGAACATAAATAAAGTGTTTTGATTGAAAGTAGCGGAAAGCCTAGCATTCAACAAATTAATTTAATTTGTACCTCGTTCATTCGAAATGCTTGCTTTTAGATCAAACGTGGTACTCTGTTTTGATCTGAATGCGTGACTAATTAATCTATTATCATTTTAACGTATATTTGTAATTTACTTCCGATTCATTCGCTTTATATCAGTGATTTATTCTAAATCCGTTGCCAATCAGCGGATTAGATTTTAAGGTATTCAAACGGATTTGAAAATAATTAGATTATGTTTATCAGAATAATGTTAAAAGGCTCCTACAAATAGGCGCGATACGCGATAAAATCGCGCGTGATACAAAGGCACCGCAAGTCGCGCAACGAGCGGAGTCTTTGTGTCGCGCGCGATTATATCGCGTTTCGCGCCTGTTTGTAGGAGCCTAAAATGTGATAAGTATATCAATGTACTGCGAATAATAAATAGAAAGAAGAAGAAAAGAAAGAAAGAAAGAAAATTTGTTTATTCTGCATGACATAGCACGGCCACATAAATCACACTAATATTATAAAAGCGAGTTTGAGAGTATGTCAGTGTGTGTATGTGTGTGTTTATATGTTTGTTACTTCTTCACGATCAACGGCTCGACCAATTTAAAAAAAAAATTGTATCGAAGTAGCTGATACCCTGGATTAACATATAGGTTACTTTTATCCCGGTATTCCCACGGGATCTATATTTACGCGGGTGAAACCGCGAGGCGCAGCTAGTTAATAATATCTTTGAAATATGACCAGGCAAATCCTACATCATGAAACAAATTATTATGGAAAGCGAAACCATATTTACTACTCGAGACACGTGTTAACGATTGCGTCATCAATCGCCACGCCTGACGATTATACCATTCCTATAAGTCTCCGTATCTTAATAGTTTTGCATAGGCAACGGTGATATATCGCTTATGAAATTTCCACATTGACCCTTCTTTCATATAAATCATAGATGGATAGGATTCCCTCGACTGTATTTTATGTCGCATCCACAGAAGGGCCCGATATGAAATATGGTGTACTTAGTCTAAGTAAGGCTCGAATGATGAATTATTTATCATTTCCATCTGCAAAATGACAAAGAAAATTTTAGTCGAAGATATTCTCGCAGAGTTATGGCGGTAATAGTGTTTATGATAACACTAACCGTTCAAGACATTATCGTAAAACATCGGATTTTGGGACCTCGTTTTGTACCTGATATACAGTTATCCTCTATTACTATTAGGCGTTACATAGTTGCAAAGTAGACATAGCTTGCAGAGTAAGCAAACTTAAGTGGCAGTGGGCTGGCCTTATTTATCGAAGGGCCAATGGCTGGTAGAGCAGACGAATCCTGGAGTGGAGACCGCGTATCGGCAAGCGTAGTGTGGGTCGCCCCCCAGCTAGATGGACCGAGGACCTTAAGAAGGTGGCTGGGACAGAGTATCGTGGCGCAGCCTGAGAGAGACTTATGTCCACCTGTGGACTGCAATAGGCTAAGTTGTTACATACTATAAATAGTCCTCCAGACCGAATTTGGACCGTGGCGGTTAATCTCAACGACCACCCATCTACGCGGGAGCTAATGTAGCACAAGTGTGTGCGGAGACACAGGTGCACTCACTCTTCCTTCATTCTCATAGTCCGGTGGGACGGCAATCCGACACGACCCGAAAAAGATCAGTAGGACCAACGTCTTAACCTGTTTTTCGAGGCACGGAGGTATCACACCGTCAACTTCCAAAATCTATGCTAGCATAATCAGCCTACAATGTCCCCAGTGCTAAGACACAAGCCTCCTCTCTTTGAGAGGGAGTGGGTGGTAATCCACCACGCGGGCCCAGTGCGGGCTGGTAGGCATCACTTGTCTTCGATTGATTATTCTTGGACATGCCGGTTTCCTCACGATGTTTTCCTTCACCGTTTTGAGAGCAGTGGTGATGAAATTATTTACACAAAGTTAAGCACCTGCCTGGGTTCCAACCCACGACCTACGACTCGTAAGTCGTGGCCGTTACCACTAGGCCACCACGGCTCATTAAACTCCGGGCTCTTACTGAGAAATTCCTGAAATTCCAAATGGAAAAACCAAATAACACTTTTCCCGAGCTGGGAACTGAACCCAGGACCACGAGACGAACAGGTCAATTAAAGACATAGTAACCGCAAAGTACTGACCGCGTATGTTATGTAAGAACCTTCAAGCTTTTATGCGACCTCTATAAACCCTAAGTCAAAGATTTAGAGACGGGGTCAAAACCCTAAAAGTCTTGCCGAATACTTTTCCAGAAAACCTAAACAAGTCCATTCAGAGCAAAATTCTACTAATTACAAAAACTTTAAGTCAAAAAGTATTCACTATAGTATGTTCATAAAATATACCGTCCAAATAAAATTACACAATATAAATTAACAAAGGAAGAGTTTTCTTTGTCGGTGATACTTTAAGCTTGTGGTTTGCCAAGTAAAATCCGAACTCCAACAAAATGTGAGGTATATAATATTTGAGTTTAATAACTCAAGTTTACGTGGCTACGTTAATTCCCGCGGTGCCGTAAAAAGAGTCGCACTTTGTGTGTTGGTACCGCGTTATGTTAGTTAATATTACACTGTGCAGGTAAGTGTCAGAAAGCTTAAGCATATTTAATAGAACCATGTGCCATCTGTGTGATTCGTTTCATACAACCTCATTTAGAACTTTATAAGGTTGGTTCTGACTCTCATATACACAAACCCTCTTTTTCTCAATCTCTCTCATATTCTCCTCTATCTCTCTCACACACTCATTCGTATAGGCACGAGTAACCCAAAAAATGCCAAATAGGTGTACCATGCTGAAAACTACATGGAACTGGCTTTACTTAGGTATGAGTACCCGCCGAGAAATACAGACGTTATGTAACGTCAAAAATTCAAAAATAGAATAGAATAGATAACTTTTATTTCAGACAATGTTAAAAAAAACTGGCACTCCGGTAGTGCCGACAGAAGTGAAAACTTGAACAATTACGAGTGTATTTTGTGAATCGTCTTATAAACAAAACACGCGTGTTAAGGTGTGTTCCTTATTTTATAGGGTTTTTTGCAAATCAGGTATGATGACCAAAGTGACTGGTTTATTCTTCTCGTGAAAGGAATTTATTCAGATTTGCTCGTCGTCAGTTATATATCCGTGGTTCAGCGCCATCTCGTCGTTGTTGGATGAACTACGTAGTTAGTACGCGAGGCCTACGTAGTTAGTACGCGAGGCCCTCGTAGTTCTTCCCGATGTGCATAGATGGCGCTGTCCTCAACAACGCGCGTCTTAAGTTTTACGTATGACGTTAGTACGCGAGGCCCTCGTAGTTCTTCCCGATGTGCATAGATGGCGCTGTCCTCAACAACGCGCGTCTTACGTTTTACGTCTGACGTTTTACGTCTTACGAATTTTCGATCAGGGTCACGTGACCTGACGCGAATTTAGAAGTTTTTACCCATTCCAAAAAAAGTACACAGCGCCGCTAAAGAAGTTTTCACTTCAAAAAATACCTATGGGGAGCCCCCCATAGATTTTTTTTTATCATTTGGCAAGCAAAATTGGTAGCAGAATTATCTGCCTAGATGGTGGCTATTTTAACCATCTAGCAATAATATGTTGATGATGATTTTCAAATACGGTTTCACATAATCTAACTCGTTAGGATATAATTGAACAGAACAGTAACCTCGTGGAAAGTGCACGTTTCAGAAAAATTCGGAACTTGTTGGTAGTGTATTGATGTGTTCGACACATGTAATATCGGATGTTTACCGCTAACCGGCAGTGGACGAGCGCGTCGCGAGAACAAAAGAAAGCGATAAGGATTCTATGGAAGTTTTTTATAGTGAATGCAAACTGTTGCTAACTCGTGGTTTTTACGAACAGTATTAAAAACACGAACATAACTAAGTACTTATAATTATTCAGTGAGTGATCGGATTACGAAGTTTTTTACAAATAAGTGCGTAGTTAACAAAAAGTGCAACATACCTTCTACTTGTGGACATTGTGAACATAACTTTTTCCGTGAACAGAAATTCGTTGACTATTCAAGTGTTATTGTTGTATGAAGCATATTATTATTGAGAATATCAAGTTACTATGGAAGATCTTGTGACTTATCAATATGAATTACTAGAAAACTTAAAGAATGCAGAAAAGAACTATAAAAAGTCGCCAAAAGATAGGATTAAAAGACCTTACTTGGAAACAAGGTTAGAATTACTAGAAGAGCTTTGGAAGAACTTTAAGGACGGACACAAAAGCATTATTCTGAGTTTGACAAAAGATGAAAAAAGTAAAGATCCCTACTTTAAAGACGATACATACGACATATTTCAAGAATTGTATATCCAATACAAGACAGCTATGAAGGAAGCTCTTCAGCCGTTTCTCGATGTAACGGTTCAAGTTTCAATGCTTGGTACTGCGGAAGGTCAAAGGTCATCAGACAGCAACGAAATTAAATTGCCAAAAATTAAAATACCCACCTTCAGCGGCAAATATGAGGAATGGCAGACATTTTTTGACCTGTTTTCTTCCTTGATTCATAAAAATACAAAACTGTCACCAGTACAGAAGCTGCATTATTTAAAGAGTAATTTATCAGGAGAACCAGAAGTAATATTGCGAAATTTCACTACTACTGATGCGAATTATGATGACGCCTGGAACGAATTAGTAAAACGTTATAACAACAAGAGGTTCAACTGTAACGCAATTTTGAGAGTTCTCTTTACACAAAAATATGTACATACTGAGTCTGCAAGTTCGATTAAACACCTGGTAGATACGACATCGACTTGTTTAAAGGCATTAAGAAATTTAGGGGTTGAGTCTGACAAATGGGACATGATTATCAACTATCTAGTTGTGTCCAAACTGGATCCAGAAACAATGAAGCAGTGGGAACAACAACTTAGTACAACCAATTGCGACCTGCCCACTTGGCAAGATTTGAGAGATTTTCTGGAGTCAAGATTCAGATCGCTGGAAATGATCGAGAGTAACAAGATAAAATCTTTGCAATCGAAACCAGCAGTGAAACCTAAAGCCTTTCATTCGAATGTCAACAAGGATGGAAAAGAACGCGAAATTAAGTGTGCGTTATGTAACAGCGAGCACTATATCTACAATTGCAAAACATTCGCCGACATGCCTACCAAGGAGAGACAGGAGTATGTTCAGAAGAACAAATTGTGTTTCAACTGCCTTGCGCCATCACACTCGGTGAACAAATGTCGACAGTCAGCGTGTTGCAAAAGGTGTGGACGTCGGCATCATTCCCTTCTCCACTTCGAGAGAGAGCAAAACACGGAAAAATCAAAGGAAGGAGAAAACACGGCTACAGGTACCGTTAATGAAGAGTCCAGAGGTAAGTCTTCTTCTTCAACTGATGCACATATTGTTTCTTGTCATTGTGAGCATATTCAAACAAATTCTGTATTATTAGCTACTGCTAAGGTGTTAGCAAGTAGCAAGAATGGTTGCAACCATATCATTAGGGCCTTGTTAGACCAGGGGTCGCAAGCGTCATTCATATCTGAGGCGACCGTTCAGTTGTTAAATCTAAAACGTAAATCAGTGAGTGGTTGGGTGTCCGGTGTGGGAGAGGGTCAAACAAAAATAAAACACATAGTTTCACTTTGCGTGAAATCACGCCACAATCCCAGAGAGTCGGTTCTAGTTAATGCGTATGTTTTACGTACACTAACAACACTGCTACCAACCATTAATCTCAAATTGCCTGATTGGTCCAAACTTAAGGAACTGGAGTTGGCTGATCCAGGGTTTACAACACCAGGTAGAATTGATATTCTGCTTGGAGCTGAGGTCTACAGCGACGTATTATTAGACGGCGTTATTAAGCACCCCAAGGGAAATCTATTAGCTCAAAATACAACCCTCGGGTGGGTGATCTCTGGAAGGATGTTACAAGCATCTACCTCAGCAAAGACACACATTACAACCCTTCACGTTCAAGTAAGGGAAGACGAGCTACTACGTCAATTTTGGGAGATAGAAAAGGAACCTAACAGCATACGCAAGAAGTTTTCAAAAGAGGAAGAAAGGTGCGAAGAATTTTATGAAGCCACAACAGTCAGAGACGAAGAAGGAAGGTTTGTGGTAAGGTTACCGTTTCGAAACAAAGAACCAGAATGTCAGTATGGTGGGTTGAGGGAGATAGCCACTAAAAGGTTTAATTACTTAGAGAAAAGGTTGTCAAAAGATCCTAAGCTTCGGGAAGGATACCATAAAGTTATGGAAGAATACATTAGTTTGAATCACATGGTACAAGTTAATTCTTCCGAAATTGATAACTCTAAAGCTGTCTATCTTCCTCATCATGCCGTCGTTCGAGAGGACAAGACTACCACAAAGCTTCGCGTGGTCTTCGACGCTTCGTGCAAGGGTTCTAATAACATTTCTTTGAATGACGAATTATGTATTGGTCCTCAGCTACAGCAAGAATTACGTCACATATTAATGAGATGGAGGACACATAAAATCTGTATTACAGCAGACATCATTAAAATGTACAGAATGGTGCGTGTGGCGGAAAGAGATACGGACTACCAGAGATTACTATGGAGATCTGCACCTAATGAGCCAATAAAGCACTTTAAACTTCTGAGGCTGACCTTCGGTACAGCATGTGCACCTTACCTTGCAGTAAAGTCACTTCAGACACTTGCCAAAGACGACAAATTAAAGTACCCTATTGCTGCAAAAATTACTGAAACTGATTACTATATTGACGATCTCCTCACAGGATGCGAGACAGTGGAAGAAGCTGTGGATATTTATAATGAAATGAACAATCTTATGAACTCAGGAGGATTTCAACTTCAAAAATGGAGCAGTAATTGTGAGGCTTTGTTACAGTACATTGGAGAAAATAAACGGGAAGATAATGAGTTGCCCTTTAAGGTTAACGCTGTTGTTAAGGTATTAGGGTTGAGCTGGAACAGGGAAGCCGACACCTTCGAATATACTGTAAATTTACCAGAACCTAAGCAACCCATAACCAAACGACATATTCTTTCCGAAATAGCAAAACTTTATGATCCTCTAGGATGGATAGCTCCTATTGTGGTAATAGCAAAGATGATCATGCAAAAATTGTGGAAGACAGGTCTAGAATGGGATGAGCCTATTGACGGTGTTTTGCAAGCAGAGTGGTTACGATATCGAGAAAACTTAGGGTGCATCAAAGGCCTAAGCATACCACGATGGTTGCACTACACACGTGTATCAAGAGTTGAGTTGCACGTCTTCGCAGATGCATCGCAGGTCGCATACGGAGCAGCAGTGTACATGCGAGTCACTAATGAGGAGCGAGTGTACGTAAGCCTAATATCCTCCAAAACAAAGGTAGCTCCAATCGAGAAGCAAGTTTCCATCCCTAGATTGGAACTTTGTGGTGCTGTATTGGCAGCCAAACTAATTTCAGAGACATCTCAAGTGTTGGGAGTACCTAAAGATAGTTTATTTGCGTGGACCGATTCCACTATTGTTTTGGCTTGGTTGAGAGGCGGACCAAGTCGGTGGAGCACATTCGTGAGCAACCGAGTGTCAGACATACTGAACATTATAGATTACGAGCAGTGGGGGCACGTATCTACAGATACGAATCCAGCTGACTGTGCGTCACGGGGTTTACAAGGACCGGAGTTGTCGAACCATTCACTATGGTGGAATGGACCAGATTGGTTGTCTAGCGTAAACCTAAGTATTAGTGCTCCTAACATCGAAGATACACGAGAGGAGGAACGCGTGAGGTCTTTGACTACTATAAATAATATAAAAGAGGAATTTATTTGGACTAAATATTCTACTTTATCAAAAATGTTGAGAGTTATTTCATATTGCAGACGATTTCTTAGTTTTAAATTATCTCAAGACAAACGTGAATGTTTTTCTAAAATTGTTTCGTCTAAAGAAGTAAAGGCAACGTTAAATAATTGTATTAAACAAGTCCAAGCTGTTGAATTCATAGAGGAGATAAAGCGGTTAAAATCTCACGGCTATGTACCTAAAAGTAGTAAGCTTCGCAATCTTTGTCCTATTATTGATGATAACGGGATTCTAAGAGTTGGCGGGCGCATCCAAAAATCTCAAACAGCCTATGATACTCAGCACCCTATAATTTTACCTGCTAAGAGCCATCTTAGCAAGCTAATAATTCAGGATGCTCATCATAGGACATTACATGGTGGTCCTCAAGTAATGTCTAATTATTTGAGATCTAAATACTGGATATTACGAGCTAAAGACCTAACAAAGAAAATTTACCGAGAATGTGTCATTTGTATTAGGTATTCAAAAAAGAATACCACGCAACTGATGGGTCAGTTGCCAGAAGTGCGAGTAAAACCTGACCGAGCTTTTAAATCAGCTGGTGTGGACTACGCAGGTCCCATCAATATTCGTTTTTCACCGGGAAGAGGAGCTAAATCGTACAAGGGTTATATATGTTTGTTTATTTGTATGACAACGCGTGCGATACATTTGGAGGCTGTCACCGACATGACTGCGAAAGGATTCATTGCAGCCTTTCGACGATTCACATCGAGACGAGGCCATTGTTATGATATTTATAGTGATAATGGCACTAACTTTGTGGGAGCAGACAAGCAGCTGAGGGACATGTTCAACAGTGCCACATCTTCGATTCCTGGTGAAGTAGCAGAGTTGTTAGCCCTGGCGCGTACTACATGGCATTTCATACCTCCTCATGCACCCAATTTTGGTGGTTTATGGGAAGCTGGGGTGCGCAGCACGAAAACTCACCTTAAAAAAGTGATTGGTGATGCAACCCTCACTTACGAGGAGCTAGCTACAGTGTTGGCGCAAATCGAGGCGTGTTTAAATTCACGGCCCATAACTGTGTTAAGTAATGACCCTAATGACCCTCTTCCACTAACACCAGGCCACTTTCTGATTGGCGAACCTTTGTTAAATTTAAGTGACGAAAATTATACAAATCGTAATATTTCTAGTTTAGATAGATGGAGGTTAACTCAAAAAATGGTCAACGATTTCTGGAACAGATGGCACAAGGAATACCTCGTAAATCTAAACCAAAGACATAAGTGGAATACCAAAAATACTGAGCCAGAAATCGATGACGTAGTAATTTTAAAAGAAGACAATATTCCACCAAGTAAGTGGATATTGGGAAAAATAATTGAAAAACATGTGGGTCCTGATGGCATTACTCGTGTAGTGTCAGTTAAATGTAAGAACGGTGTTTATAAACGACCTACAAGTAAATTATATATCCTACCTAAACAAAAGTCACATTAAGTTTAAAACATCAAAATAAAGGGGGTATATACCAAATGTATCTTAGTAATAAATCTACTCATTAACTTCACTTTATTATTGTTTACCTATTTACGTACTAAGTTAACTAACGTTGCATACTTACCTTCTATTCGTGTTATGTTTATACTAATTATATATTTTAAGAACTTACCTGCTTACCTCACTTTATGTAGTGAATAAACTTAAATAAGCATTCCTAACTTCGTACAACCTACCTATGTATACTACCTATATGTTACTTAGTTACAAAGCATTATTAACCTAAAAAATAATGGTGGGCGGTTAAGAGGTTTTAATGCAACTTACTTACCCTACCCACTAGCGCGACATATCGCCTTTTACCTATGATGTAGGTATGTACATATGTACAGTATGTACACCTAGATTTAAGCTATAGTTATCCATAATACTACCTACTTGCGTTTAATTACTTACCTTGTATAATCCTTATTTTATTTATTTATTTTACTATTTATGTACACACATATATAAACAGATACGAAATAGTCAGAACAGAAAAATAGGTACAAAGGTGATGCTTATTTCATAAGAAATCTCTTCCAGCATACCTGCAATAGGACAATAAATAGAGAGATGTAGACAGCGTGTGAAGGAGTAAAGGAGACAAAGAATAATACATACAATCTAATCTAAAAACAATTCACTTAATAAAACTAAACAAATATTATAAGAATATACTTACATAAATACAAATAAACATACATACTTCTATAATAAATATCACTAGAATGTTAATAAATATTAAAACGTAATCAGAAAAACAATAATAAATACATACACAACTATGACAAAGTGGAAAGATAGTGTTCTTTTACTCTTCTCTTAAAAACCTCAATCCTTAAAATCCTTGTATTTTATACCTATTTAAAAGAAAGAAAAAGTGTTGCTTTGTTTCTGTTTTTTTTTGTCGTTCAGTGCGTTATGCACCGCGGTTATGCATTACGCATGGTATAAGTTTATGGCTATTGCTTTGTTTTATTTATATTTCATTTTTATTTAAAGGATAGATCCTTTGGTGGGCGGAATGTCCAAGCTCACAACATACGATGTTCAATAGTCTATAAGGAGCTATTTATATGTACCTATGCATGTATTTACAGTCCACATTACTTTGATTTAGTTAGTTGAAAATAAACCATCAAACAGTCCACACGTAGTTTTAATGAATAAATACTGCCAAGCACCAACAACCTTATCGCCGTAGTCAATGCCATACCCCTGCCTACAGGTACAATAATGTATATCAAATACAACAAAACATTCAATCCTAAACAAAGGCCTTATATTATGAACTATCAAAGAACCCATAGTAAATTGGTGGTTGCAGTCTGGTCAATGACGAAAAAAAAATGGCCTTGAAGTTTCTTGCCCGTTCTTCTCCATGGAGATCTACGTTTTGGAATGGGTTTCAACTTTCCAACTAACAGACCGACTTTTTGAAAATTCAAAAGTGCCTGTAAATTGTTTAATTGAAATAAATGCTTTGAGTTTTGAGTGGCCACTCAGCTGCCCAAAGTGAGCCTGAAGCACGTTTATGTATCGCCAATTATAGATAATATTTGAAGCACCTTATGTTACTCCCGGCTAACTCATCTTCACAAAGTTTAAGTCCAAGAAAACAGCTGTTCCAATACCGCACTTCCACACAAAGTGAACTTACTGTTCCCTGTTTGTGTACGAGATATAAAGCTAATAAAACCAGTTTAGTACTCATTGCCGTACACCGAATCTGGCGAGGAGTTCAACAACTTGCTAGCAACTTACCCTGTCGTAACTAATAAGTAAATGCTATGCATGCAACTTACCATAACTATGCCTGAGATGCGGACATTTGAAACAAGGTTCACTTACAAACTATATCGATTTTCTGTCTAAAACTGTTATGGTAAATCATTAGTTACGTTAGTATTTGGCAAAGTTTACCCCTTCAAGTACATTTAACATATTGCGTAAGTTTGACGATAGTTATGTGAGGTTTTAAGAGCTTGTTTATATTCTGAACTCGTAGCTAAAATTTGAGGTTTGAAGAAACAAATGAATATGAAATGAAATTATTTATTTATAAACAGGTTATCGGATTCACTTTTACCTACACGTCATATTACAAAAATAAATAAGCTAGATGAGGTCGGCGTTTTCTATCTGACTACGCTGAGATGAAACTAAGGCCGAAACAAACTCAGAGGTCACAGTCTATTAAAGTCCAGACATGATCTTGGTCAGACCATGTAAAGACTATATAGATTTATGTCTATAATAGCATTTTTATGAAAGACATAACTTATACCAATTCGAGTCCAATAGGACTGATTCCATGAAGCCATTTTATGTAACACAAGAATAGAACTATAAAAAATACAAATTCGAACCAAAAAAATAAAATAACAACGATTCTCGCCGAGCGGTCGTGTGTCTCATATACTAAAACTCCTCGGGTGTTCAAAGCTTTCCCATGCCAAATATTCGCCTCGCTTTTCAATATTGGCAGTGTGGAACGTAGTTTGGCTAAAAATCGCGAAAATGGAACGGAAATGGGGAGTGGTGTCACCAGCGCAATATAAGCTGCAGAGCTGTAAACAGTTCAGGACCAGAACTTAGAGTGCATCTTGTGGCGTTTTTTCATCGCTTTAAAGCGCTGCTGGTTTGTGTTGTCATTTTTCAATGCCTTCAGCGTTTGCGTCTAGCTTAAGGATTGTTAGATCCGACCACAGAGCTAACTGGACTCTTTTACTAAATATATATAAATAAAAAACTAAATACTGTTCTTTGGTACGCGCATCACTTGAGAATGACTAGACCGAATTGGTTTACCTTTTATATTCGTAATAGTCATGGTACCGCAAGGGTGAATCTAGGTGGTTCTAGAAAAGGATGCCTGGAAGGATTTGAGAGGGGCCTTTTTTCAGCAATGGAACAGTGTAGATTAATTTTAAAAAAAGGGTGATTAAGATGGGGACATTTAAAAAGTTGCCCGGAAAATTGGAAAACTCGGAAAAACGTAATGTGTTTTCCTTTGCATTGGAATTGGAATTTGCATTGTAAGGGACCTCTGTATTGGACAAGAAAACGTCTGTCAGGTCAGCTAGTTGCTTCTTAAATGTTTATTAGTATCAACAAATACAAAAACAACAAGAGGAATCCGTGGCTAAATAATAACAGCCGCACAGGTCGACCGGTCAGGTTAAGCTACACTTGTCGCGGTTGGTCTGAGGATGGGTGACCATCTTTGCATACTGAGACCCCTCCGTGCCTCGGAAAGTACGTTAAGCCGTTGATCCCGGCTGTCATTCGTGGCTATTTGACAGTCGTTACGGGTCGTCAGAATCCCGAAAGTCTGACAACCAATCTTACCAAGGGGTATCGTATTACCCAGTAACTGGGTTGTGGAGGTCGGATAGGCAGTCGCTCCATGTAAAATACTAGTACTCAGCTGCATCCAGTTAGACTAGAAGGTGACCCCAACATAGTTGGGAAAAGACTAGGCAGATGATGATAGTATCAACATTCACCAAGCCTTTCTCAGTGAGGGTTTTCTGAAATGACGTTCGCTAGGTGGCAGCACTGACACGTCAGGTCCAGGCATTTGTCAAAGTGCCTATATTTTCTTTAGTCATGACTGAATGATGAACGAATGAATGAATCGAATGATGAACGTCATCATTATATTTTATATTGGAAGACCTCTTGTCACAGTGGTGCCAACTGGTGTCGTAAATTTTCACGAAAACCCTCATTAACATTTTAGCCATAGTACACCAAAAAAAACTAAAATGATCTGTAATATTAGCCGAACGATTGACAAAATGAAGTCATTCAGATTCAACCGCACATCTAATGAGAGCCTCCATATAGATGACATCATTACTAACCGCTGTACAACCGCTTTGTAACCGCACAGTTAACGCACGGTACCGTTCAAATAAATGCACATAGCCCTTTACCCGTGGCGTGCAGATTGGCCAATTCATTTTCTAGTAAATAGTGCTGTAATTCAGTGCCTTGTTGATGCTGAAAAAGTTGAAATGAAAAGACTTGGTGAATGGTTCCGTCTCTTTGCGTTTGAGGTTTCGTGGATATTTCTGAGGTGAATGAAGTATGGAAAGAAGTACAGATCTGAATAGCTTTTTTACTTGCATAAATTATCTTTATTTCGCTTAGAGCTTATATTATCTTATCTTTTTGATCGTTTTGCTAATTAGGTATTAGCCGTTTAGGTCAGTCATATCGCTTTATAGTCAAAAATCTAAACGCACTTGGCAATCTGAAGGTATGCATATATTGATTTTCAATAAATTAATAATGTTAAAGGAAATACTAAAAGTAATACTTCAAAGGCCCATCAATAATATTCGCCAAAACAAAATGTGTTTACAGCAACTAAAGAAAATCTGTTTACTTCATATTTTACCATAATTACGAAGGGCTTTTAACGCATTTATATGCTAACGTTACAAGGACAGTGTCCCACACTCGGGTAGCCATAAAATCTTCACATTTTCGGACACAAAGGACCCACAACAAAAGTCTGGTCCCCGAATAAGAGAAAATCCCCAGGATTTTTTTTTATTGGTCTCCCAACGCCTTTTTATTTTTTTTGTTAAAATATTTATTATAAAAGAGTTTTTGGAAGTCATGCGTAAAAAAAATATGAAAATAAATGGAATCTAATGTAAGAAATATTAGGATTTTATAAATTGTTACTGAAAATATTAATATTTGTCTGCTTATATTTGTGTAAAAGTTAGTTCAGCCTGCTTTACGCGATATACAGCGCAATTCCTCGTATATTCCGTAGAATTATGTACTTGTCAGAAAGCTTTTGTGTGAAAAATAATACAGTCACTGAAATAAAATTATTTTAATAGATTTTATTAAAGTCAGCAGTTTGTTGACGTATTTTGTTGACAATTCATTGTGTATATACTATACACAATGAATTGCCTGCAAAAAAAATGTACTTCTTAGGCCTGATGTTTCAATAGTCAGATAATTTTTATCTGAAGAATAAATATGACAGGTCGACATATTTTTCCATACAAAAGCTGTCAAACCGCAATATTTATTCCGCAGTAAAAATTATTTGACGATTGAAAAATCAGGCCTAAAGAAAATATTCAATTACTCTTATAAATAAATAATAAGAAAAACGAAAATTATTTAAAAGAACAAACAACAATATAAAACAAGAAGTTACCAACTCATTTTACCAAACTTAATCCACCGAAAACCCATTTTGCAACCAATGAGGCCTAAGCTCTAAAACTTAAAGGAGTCCGGCCAAAAAAAGGTTAATAAAACTCAACCTAACTCCCGTTCATACCGCTATAAACAGTTTACTTCAATACCATCGTAAAAATGAAGAACCGAGGTTCAGTAATAAAAGTCTTTGTTAATATTTTTAATACGTAATACGTTTAGGGTCGAGCAGTCACTTATCGCATAAATTCTCTTATTAAATTCTGTGTATTTTATTTTATCACCATATGCAGAGTGGGGACATAAAGAAGCTGTTTTACTAAAGATATAAAAGTAAAAGATGTTTTGGTCGGGCTGGGGTTAACGCGGACTACCATAAAAATGATGCATCTGAACACAGCAACTTCATGTCAGTCATTTTACTCCAGATTTCTCTAATACAAGCCGTGTGCAATGGGATTTTCTTATCAGTAAAAATGTAGAACTGCCATACAAACTCCCACATAGTATAACTTAGTGTCTGGCAGCGCGAGTGCGGGGCGGGCGCGGCGCGACGAACTCAAGCATATGAACTTTCGCTTGAGTGTCCATAGTGGACACGCGGGCGCGCTGAGAGGCGCGGGCTGATCGGCGCGGCGAGCGCGCGGTGTGCGCAAGGGCAACTCACGCCATAACTCAAACGAGCTTGTATGAATATACAAGTGGCCGCAGTGGGTGCGCGGCGCGGGCGCGGGCGATCCGCGCGGGCTCCGGGGTTCTCAAACTAGTTCGAGCTTTTTTCTAGTAAAAATAAGTCTTCTTCATCCATATTATAATTTGACAAACACTGGACACGACAACATGCAGAACGCAGCCGCGCTCCAGTGCCAAACTGGCCAAACACTGAGTAAACTTTATAATAATAACGAAAATGAGCACTTCGAAAGATTTTGGAAAATTCATCCCCTCATCATCTGCCTAGCCTTTTCCCAACTGTGTTGGGGACGGCTTCCAGTCTAACCGGATGCAGCTGAATACCAGTATTTTACATGAAGTGACTGCCTATCTGACCTCTACAACCCAGTTACCGGGTAATACGATACACCCTTGGTAAGACTGGTTGTCAGACTTTCGGGCTTCTGACTACCCGTAACGACTGTCAAAGATCCACGAATGACAGCTGGGACTAACGGCTTAACGTGCCTTCCGAGGCACGGAGGGTATGTAAAGATGGTCACCCATCCACAGACCAACCGCGGCAAGTGTAGCTTAACCTGATTGATCGACCTGTGCGGCTGTTATTATTTGTTGTTCCCTCAAAATTCATCCTCTAAACGGGTTAATTATAGGCGATGAAAGTTTGTGTTTATGTATGGAACTCTTGAGCGAAATGTAGTGCTTCTAGAGACCCAGGCGGTAGCTGTCCATTGTGTGTCAGTGAATGAATTTAAGAATTTAATTAAGTAGAAAATGTGTCTATTTACACCACAGTGCTATCGTGTAAAGTATCTATGTGGCGAAACCGCTATCGTAGAAAACCCAAGCTTCACATAATTTGTCGTAGCATGATGACGTAGCACTTTGCTACGCCGTAGCAACAGACTACGCCATCAGACGTAGAAGTTTGTTAGAAAAGATGATTACATTGCTATTCGTGTAGTAAAATAACCAAGTATTAATATATTTCTCACTAAAATAACCCCGTACATAAATCAATATCATAAAATCCTATTACAACAAAACCCAAAGGCTTTCAAAACTAACCCTACGCCTTTAATAGGATCTAGTGAAGCAATAAATTAGTAGAACGAACATTAATATCAGTTTGAAATAGTGTTTCCCTACTAACCACACGATGAAAGTTATTAGTTTGCACTTCTGTTTGCGGATTGCACTTCAAGCTGTATTTTAGAGAGACTATCAATTAAACATATTTAATTGATTCATGTGGATTTGTGGATACCGAGGATACATGGAGAGAGGTACATATTTATTTTTGAAGCACTATAGCTGAGTATGAGCTGCGCTGAGCTCATGGGTTCGATTCCCCGGCTGAGCATAGTGTTATTGGGGTTTTCCAGTAGGAAAGCAGCCCGGAGTCTGGATCCGTACCCGGTTGATGACAACAGTCTCACTCCCTGACGAAGAAGACTCCTGAAGAGACTTGCAAAACATTAGAAACGAAATGTGGGTGAACACAGGTACAGTACCCGGCGATAAATATTGCACAAAGACCTTTGGAAAGAGACAATCGGCTAATTGCGGCTTCGTAGAGCGTTATCTCTGTCGCACGAAATACAAACAGTCCGGTATCTATTAGGAGCTGTTAAAACCATTAAATTTCCTTCTTTTGATAATTATTTTTATTCTTTGTATAGAATACAAAAAAAGTAAAGGTCGATGTGCAATATTTATCGCCGGGTACTGTAGGTGTGTATCGGTACGGTCACCAAAGAAGATAAGTAACCAGGGTCGTCGGATATATGTAGTTGAAGTTTCGTAAGAAACCGATGGATGTTTTCGAATAAAATTTAGTTAATAGAAAACAAACAGTTCATTTACAAATTATTCAATCAATAACATTCATTGGTTTCTTACTAACCTTCGACTATATCCGACGACCGTGGTTACCTATCTTTTTTGGTGGCCGTACCTATACACACCTGTGCACAGACAACTGAAGGAACACGAGTGGGTTTTTGTCAGTAAAAGTCTGTCACGAGGAGCGGGAGAAGTTATTTGATAATTTACCCCCAAAAAAAAAGAGTACCATACTCCTCTGACTACCACTTTGAGCAATATAGGCGTTATATGTAGTTTTAAAATATCATTAGAAGAATTTCCATACAGAAATATTCAAGATACAATACGCATCATCATCTACCTAACCTTTTTTCCATCTATGTTGGGCTTCCAGTCTCACTGGGTGCAGCTGAATACCAGTATTTTACATGAAGCGACTGCCTCCCTGACCTCTTCAACCCAGTTACTGGGAAATACGATACCCCTGGGTAAGTCTGGTTTTCAGACTTTCGAGCTTCTGACGACCCGTAACAACTACCAAAGATCCACGAATGACAGCCGGGACCAACGGCTTAGCGTGCTATGTAAATATGCTCACCCATCCACGAATCAACCGGCTAGCATCTTAGCCACAAACCCCTCTAAATTATATTACGACAATAAGCAATGATTTATTTAGTTATACAAATTGAATATTTAAATTAATATTATTTTTTACCAATACCACTAAGTATGACAAATTATACAAGTTTGTGTCGGGTTATTTATCTAAATTTATAACTCAATTGTCTGGAAGAGATTCCAAACTTATTTAATTTCACAAATTCATTTATCAACGGCAAATGAAATTGAACGTTAATATTCGTCCAACGCCGTTCTATCTGTTGATTTGGTAAAACTGGTATAATTTGTTTTGTATTTCTTTAATAAAGAGTTGGTTTGTTTTTTTGTTTGAACGCGTTAATCTCTAAGACTACCTGTCAGATTTGAAAAAATATTATTGCATTTGATAGCCCAATTTTTGAGGAAGGTTATAAGCTATTTAACATCACATTATGAGCTTTAGGAGCCGAGCAAAACGAAAAAAAGTTAGAAAGAACGCTAAGTGAAAACGAAATGACAGCGCGGGCAGCTGATGCGGTGCGACGGGGTGGGTCGGGGGAACAAGAAAGACGCGGACGAAGTCGCGCGCAGAAGCTAGTACTTATATAAATCTTAATGCTACAAATTGAAATATAAATCAAGATATTGTGTGTATTCAGAATTTGTGCCTTGATGATAATAATAGGCTTTGCTTTCAATTACGTAGAAGTCGCAAAACAGTACCCGCACAATACATATGTGGGTAGATGGGAGACTATACATCTCTGCCGAACCCTCTGGGGAATACAAGCGTGATATTGTGTTAGCCTTTATAAAATCGAGTAGCGAGAATAATTTCTCAGAAACAGCCTTTCTGTTTCTAAGAAGTTCTTGTAACAATAATCATTCGCCAAACAATATCAACGTAGTGTAATCACCTAAGAGCTAACCGTAACGTATGAAGTCAAATACTGTTTACATGCCCACACAAACAACATAGGTACATAATCACAATGAACCAACCAAAGATATAATTCCACCTAGATAACGCAAGAGCAACTGCTTCGCGTGTCAAAAATCGCACCAGCTTACGTACAAGAATCGTAATCCGCCACTTTCGCGCTCAGTCTTGTGTACTGCTGGCTGATTGAGCGTGAGCGCTGGCGCTAGGCCCCGGGGGTGGGGCGAGACGGGTGTCGAACGCGGCGGCGTCTTTGAATCGTAATCGATTTGATTTTCCCATCACTAAATAGTGCTTGTGTCGTCATAGTAGGTAGTCAAAAAATGGCACGCTTGATTTCATATAGACCGTGAAACTTGCTTTATCTAGGTCTATCTATATCTTTGAAATCAACATAAGTGCCCCATACCACGAAACCGCCAAATTTTAGCGCAAACTAAAGGGCCCCTACCACGTTACTATACTCATTCCTCTTTTTAACTTGAACGCCAATGTTTGCCAAATGGCTTGGCCAAATCGTCCATAACACGAACTTTTCCTTTTTCGGGTCTTTTATGGTGAACAGAAATTCAATTTCCATGGCATGGAAAAATTGAGAGATTACCCCGTCCTTTGTATGCCAGAAAGTTTTTGGGGTAGTGTCGCGATGTTTGACTCCGTCCGTAGTTAAGTTTTAGGAACTATGATTTGTTAAGCGAGGGAGCATACCCCCGCTTAACAAATCATAGTTCCTAAAATGGGTCATAACCGAATGGTTATGACCCATTTTGCGATTATATCGTTGTGAAATAGGGCCATACTAAGCGCTTCTTGCAGTAAATAAAATAAAATGTACAAGGGATTCGATTTCCTCATTTAGGCAAAAAATATTACATGACTTTTGTCTTCTTATTTTTTTATGAAGATTAGAATCGCTCTATTATATACACTATATAAATTACAGATACCCCCTTAGGTACTAATAAACATATTATATGAGATGAATAGTTACACACCGATTTCTCTCTTTCGTCAGTAATTTGACTTTCGAAAGAAGAAGACAAAGCATTGTGTAACTATGCAGACGCTATACAACGTTTATTAATAAGGGGTTAAAATATAAATTTATATCGAAATAAAATCTAAATATGAAAATCGGAATGTCGTTTTTCGTTTTTAGGAAATTGTGTAATAAATAAGTAAATATGTAAAACAATTTTATTCCAAACATTGCTTTAGGAGATAAAATGAATAAAAAATGAATTGTTTGTCAAACAACACGTTATTAAACAAAAGTTTAACTGGTAATTATTTTGTAAAGTGAATTATTTAGCAAACTTGTTGTTGTATAATGATGAAATGACAAATCATGTTTTTGCCAAACGTTGCTTGTCAAGAAAAATTTGTAAATTATTTTTTGGTGAAATGACAGGGCACCGGATTTATAGGGGTTTCACTTAAATCCTTCTTGGAGCACGGAGCAGCAGATCCTTTAAGGTCCGCTACCTAATTCGCTTTGTCTAAGACTGCCTGATCTCATGCTGGGAGGTGAAATGGTAACAAGCACGTAAGTGAAAACTGCAACCTTGCTTATGTCTCTATTTGGTTCTCAAGTAAAACTGCAATATAATCTCGCTTTTAGTGAGAATAAGAGCCCCCGAGCGTGTTCCC
Source organism: Luperina nickerlii (assembly GCA_963855955.1). NCBI lineage: Eukaryota > Metazoa > Arthropoda > Insecta > Lepidoptera > Noctuidae > Luperina > Luperina nickerlii. Next base: position 9,006,853 of record OY979677.1, on the reverse strand, counting down.
AGCGAGGCGAATATATTACGCGCTCGCTGCGTGTGCGTAGCGTGCACGCCACGTGTGCGCAACGTGTTCGCCGCGTTTGCGCTACGAAAGCGATTAACGTGAATGTACAAGAGAGAGTGAAAATGCGGAGAACACGTCGCATAGTCGCAGCTAGCTCGCGTCGCACCCGCAGAGAGCATAATTGTTCACATTTGCAGAAAGCTAGCAAATCGTCAGCGTGATAACATTCTTAGAGAAAATTATAGCGAACAAATAAACCAATGAGCTTGCCTTACGCACCTCATTACTACATTCCTTCATAAATGCAGAAAGTGTACCATTGACTTTTCTGAGCTATAAGCCATATAGGTAATAGCCGATCTTGACTGAACCTTCAGCATATTAAAAGACGCCCCCTAGCTAGATGGACCGACACTCTAATGAAGGTGGCTGGGACAGACTGGATGCGGAAGGCGGAGGACAGGGTGTAGTGTCCAGGCCTATGTCCAGCAGTGGACTGCGATAGACTGAATTGACTGTAGCAGCTATATTAGGTAAAAAGCCGATTATGACTGCAACTTCGGCATATTAAAAGAAGTCTCTTAAAAGATAAATCATCGTATTACCATAAAATAAAATATTCAAAAACACATTCAAACTATCTAACACCAAACCAAAGTAATCTCAAGCCGCCATTACCTACAAATAGAACAAATAAGCTCCTTGGGTGCATTTGTTACCGATGTGTTCTGTTTTACTTCTCACAGTTTAAGCTAAAGATATGTGCTTGCCAAGAAACCGGCGAACTCATTAGTAAAACCAGAACGGGCGTCGTAATTCGCCACAATTAACAACTTGTTTGTAATCCAGCTTGATAGTTGTAGTTGTAAGTTATACGGACGGCGACATGTCAGGGGATTTTATAGGGTGTACGCGTGTGTGAGTGATAGGGTGTATGTGTGTCAATAAGGTTGTTAGGTGAAATATTTGAAACTTTCTCGAAAGACTGCAGCGTGCGAACGGGCTTGAAGAAATATGCTATGGTAAGTATGGTGGTCATGGTTGAAAAACTGATTTGGGTTGCTAGTGAGCTATCACTATCACACAAAGGGATGACGCTAGTTGTGTCCTTTTTGTAGAGATTGGGATTTTCATGACAACCCTCAAGTATTTTTACATGTGAACGGAGTTCAAATGACAACCCTTGTTGCTACACGATGATCATGAGAAGTAAAGCGGGGTTATGTTTGCAGGGACTACGAAACTATGTAACTAACTAAATATTTACCCTGCGTAAACATTTGCCAGTATGGGAATGATTAATATATAATGGTACTAGTTTCTGCGCGCGACTTCGTCCGCGTGAAATTTTGGCCCCCAATCTACCTCGTCGAGTCCCATTGCCCGCCTGCGCTTCGTTGTCACTTTGTGTTCTTTCTGAATTTTCTTATGACTTTTTTTTACTTGGTTCCTAAGGGTCTCACAGTGATGTTAAATACTTTATAGCTTTCCTCAATAATTGGGCTATCAAATGCAAAGAATTTTTCAAATCCAACCGGTAGGTCCAGAGATTAGGGCGTTCAAACAAACAAACTCTTCAGCTTTACATATAGTACAGCTTTATTACTACAAGTACTTCCTTTATACCTTAAGATCAATAACAAACCCTCTGAAAATTATGACTTATTTTTCTGGAACAAAATTCCAATTCCGATACTCAAACATCAAGTAAATGTCACGTTTGAATTTTAAACAGTCGAATAAATAGCATATCGGTTCGTTATAAAGGTCACGTATCCAATTATATTTGATTAGCGGTTCACAAATACTACTTGATGGCAATTAATGTGAAAACCCTTTGACGACGGCATGATATTTATCCTTTATGTGTTTAGGGTGATTACACACACTGCTGGGTAAACTTAACATATGTTATGTTATATTACGCTTGGTATAAGATTTCGGTGACGTAATAGTTCAGTTCATTCTTTAACGTCGTTTGCTGCACAATTTTTAAGGAATTTTGATTCGTATGGTACCCAATTAGAAAAGGCATTCTAATAGTGTTCAAGTAACAAGAACCATATTGTAAAGTTCGGGTGTTGTCATTTATTTATTTATATAAACTTTATTGTACACCAGAAAATACATTAAAAAAAATACGATTATTAATACAAAACATACAATGGGCGGCCTTATCGCTTTTTGCTTTTTTTTGTCATTTTTAATGATGAAAACATATTATTCAAAAGTCGAGGTCCAATCAAAACAAATAACATGAAAACAAATTGGTAACAAAGACAAAGACGAATAAAAAATACACAATAAAAAATAAAAAAGTTAATAAAAAAACTGCCCAAGTGCGAGTCGGACTCGCACACGAAAGGTACCGTACCAGAAAAAAACACGTTTGGTGTATGGGAGCCCCCTTAAATATTTATTTGATTCTGTTTTTTAGTTACTTGTTCTTATAGCGGCAACAGAAACACATCATCTGTGAAATTTTCAACTGTCTAGCTATCACGTTTCATGAGATACAGCCTGGTGACAGACAGACAGACGGCCAGGGGGATCTTAGTAATAGGGTCCCGTTTTTACCCTTTAGGAAGGGACCAAAAAACGATACACTAAAACAATAACAAACAAACAATAATTGATAGAATAAGATTTTTTATTTTATTTTTATGTATATTTGTAATTTCAATAATATAATTTAGTGATGAGAATGTTTTATTCCGTTGAAACTGCAGCAAGGTACAAATTCCACTGTTATCATTTGGCACTATTCTATTATTATTAAAATTGGAATGTATCTAACAGACCATCTAATAATTCCGCAAAAAACAAGACCCTTAAAAACAATGATTTACGATAATATTAACTGAATAAATTCTCCCTCACCTTTACTTATTTTACTGGCCGTATATTATAGACTTTATGGCTCCAAGACATAATTATAAAATAGTCAGGACTGTCGTAATTCCACTTGGGGCGTACTCAGCGAGCGGAGGACACAAGTTCATGCTAATTTACCAAATAAATGGACAATTTAGTCGGGAAGTTGTCGGAAGTTACCCGAGGACTTGTCTCTGGTCAGATGTGATGTCATTCTATCCTAATGCTTTGTGGCGATGTGTTATTGATGTAGGGCTAGCTGAGGATAATCCAGTGTACTGGTAAACGATAACTGGGTCAAGTCTTGACAAGTTAGTTGGTAATATGAATTGTGGGGATGAGTTAAACATTTTGGCACACATACTATTAGTATTGGTTTAGTACTAATAGTATTGTAATATTTTGCAAAACAGGTGAACATAATACTTTAACAAGACTATCAGCAATACATACCAAGGCCCCGTTTTCTTTAACACAATCAATACTTACATTTTGAAAGAAAAGCTTACCTATAATTTAAAAAAAAACTTATGCGGTCGAGAGACCCCGTCAGGGACAAAGTTCGCCATCTTGGATTTTTTTCTGACCTCACTACCGGCTTTAAAACCTTCGAAAAATATGAAAATTACACCCATAACGAGTTATTTTAAAATTTTCGCAGCCCCCATCTTGGATTTACATTTTAACGTCAATATCGGCTTTAGCTCTTTCGAAAACCTCTTACCGCAAGCCGCGATAAAGAACTTCGTTCAAAAAACCATTGTGTCTCGTTTGTCAAAGCAAAGTGTTATGCTTTTGTCATTTCAAATACCTTGTTTTTTTTACTTCTCTACCGCTGCACAAATACCTACCCGTAGAAAATACTTAGTGCCTCGACATTCCCTCATTTTCTATTTGCATATAATAAGTCTGCGTACTAAAAGCAATTTAATATTCAATGTGATATTTCTCTTCCTCACTTAGGACCTTTTCCGCCAAACAATGAACTATAAATCTTCCCACCAATACATTTATATCAATAAAAGAGCATTAAGAAAACCACAAGCCCAAGTTCATTTACTTCATTCAAACCCAAATTGATTCTTCTCGAAATCGAATATCGAAAGAGATCCAAGACCAATTGAAATTGAGGCATATCGAATCTATAAAAACAATTTTCCTCGAATGTTGATATAGGGGGAGGGTATAAAGATATTTTTCGACACCATTTCGTTTCAGAAATGTGTACAAATGTAATACGTGACTGTGTGTGACGGGATTAGATCGATGAAGGCCGTGGCTTTGAAGACAGCGGCGGCAGTAAGTGTTTAATGGCCAGGCGGCTAGCAGGTTGAAGCCTTGAAATTAAGAGGAAACGCGGTCACGTGGTCATTGGCGCAAACGCCAATGACCACGTGACCGCGTTAACGCCAAAGCGTTATATTTTAAAAAAATTGTATTTTGTTTTGATAAGGTTAGACTCAATATAAGTTAAATTATTGTTCACAAACTCAACAACAAACCAACATTTATATTTTGCAGTGCACAGAGGACAGGACAGGACAGGGTTCTTGTACAAAAGCCGACATAATTTGTTGTAAAATGTGTGACTTGCATGAGAGCAAATAAATAAATAATTCCAAACAAACATATTCATCTGTTTTCTCCTTAGTTAGTGACTGTACTATGGTTAATGAATACTACTACTCCCCTATGAAAGTAAATTTTAACTAGAGCAAAAGCTGTAATCCTGAACGAAAAAAGCACTAGGAACTGGTGAAGGGCGGGCGTTTTGGGAGGCTCTCTTATGTAATTTGGACGTTCAAGTGCTGCCTGTCAGCCTAGTTTGAATAAATCACTTTTTATTGATTGATTGAACAAAAATCCTAAAAGCGAATAAGTCTCACCAACAATGTTCAACTAAAAATAGAAACTACGTCATCAGCTATCTAAAAGTTCGATAAAAAAAGTTCCTAAGTAACTTAAAAACCCTTATCATATCCCGCTATCTTCCTAGCCCCTGTTTACTTGCTGAGTTAGACGTCGATCTAGCGCTGACTTTGCGGAACTTGGGTGCAATGGCTCCCTCCCGATTATACCTAGAAATAGGTACCTAGCAAGCACTGGAGTGTGTGAAATACGTCCAAATGATTGTGTAACGATTTGAACCAGAGTTGGAGATGCGTGAACCAATGTGCAGGCAAGTATGTAATTGATTTCTAGAAGGCCTTGTTGACATGTGCATTGCATATACGCAATGAGCAAGTATGTGTGTTCAATTCCTGAGACTTTTCTATAAGATGAAGACATTTGCTCTGAATTTGTGCACAGGTACAGGCAAAAATCATACATAGTTCGGTTTGTAAAATAATCGTCGATGGGTAAGTGCTGATACCCAGCTCGTTTTACCCAGTAACTGGGTTGTGGAGGTCATATAGGCAGTCGCTCCATGTAAAATACTGGTATTCAGCTGTATCCAGTTAGACTGGAAGCCAACCCTAACATAGTTGGGAAAAGGCTAGGCAGATGATGTTGGGTAAGTGCTGATACACACGAGAGACACGAGTCGACAACTGGCTCGCGTCGATGTGTTTCGCTCGTGTGTATGCACACTAATGTCCAAGAAACTAAATTCTAAAAATAATAACTATGATATCGCAAAAATTAAAGTCTCATAATAGGTTTATCGACATACTTAATTATCTACTATCATGTTTAAAAAGCACATCTTTTGGGCAGCTAATATCACGAAAATCAGAGTCCAACTCGACATAACAACGCAACACCACAAAAACATCATTAAAACGGAATTCACACAAAACTAAAAAAAAAAGTCAGCAAAACAAACTTCCATGAGCTTATATTTATAAAGTCGTGTTGTTAGTAAACTTTCAACAAACGCAAACTAACATTGTGTCTCGTCTATGATGCAGTCGCTAAGTTACTTCAGAAACCCTTTCGCTCTGAGAGTTCTTTAGAAATAAACGAGTAAGACTTAAAAGTTCTTTTTGGTACGTGCACATACATTATACCTAATAGAGCGTGTACACTGTAAGGCAAACTGATTTTGCTAAGAAAAACTTACTGTTCCCTGCGGTTTCACTCGCTTCTTGAAGAAGCTACTTTCTGTAACCGGACAAAAAGTGATCTATATTTTAATTAAAGACATGTTCTTTGTGTGTTCCAAATTGCAACGAAATCTGTGTAGCTGTTTATATGGGTTGAGCTAACAAACATCTATGATATTCGATTCTTAATTATTTTTTCACTGCGATATGAAAAAAGAAGAGTAAAAAATGGTTTTTGTATGTGCTAATTCAATCTTCAGGAACAAAACAGAACAGAAAAAAATGCTACTGCTACTGCTCAATATTACTTTATTTTTATCTATTAAATGTTAACGAAATAAATCACTAAAGAGAGCAGTGTACGGTATCCACGAGAGTATGTCCCAACTTTGTGGAAGTTGAGCTCACAACATGAAAAATGCATTTAGTTTTAGCTACCAACTGGCTACAGACCGCCTATTCGATGACACTATTGGTCCGGTTTTCTGCGTATACCGTACATGAAATATGGTTTATATGTATTAGTTTGTTTATGTAGTTTTACCTTACTTAATTTTTTGGTAGCCGAATAGTTCTGAATATTTCGTAAATCGTGGTGGTCGGGATGTTCAAAAATCCGCCTTTTGAGCACTGGATAACTTGGTAAAAAAACCTTAGCTGCGAATGCGACATTGATGTTTAGGTAGGTAGGTATTTTCCAATTTAATCGCAGACACCACCACTGTGTTATATTCTAGAAAAAAAAGTAGTTTCATTATGAAACCTTTATAGTCGGAAATCGCAAACACATAGGCTAGCGTCGTGATCAATGCTCGCTTACCATTGAATCAAAAGGCTTTTGATTCAAAGGTGAATGTATTGGATGAATTATTTTTTGCGGTCTGTTGTTATTATAATATACATAAATTATAAATTAAAGTAAGTTTTCGTGTCTGACTGTATGTCCCGCCTTCTAAACTACGCAACGTATTGTGATGTGATTTTCATCATCATTTAAATAATTTGTTCGGGAAGATATGTGTGAATATATCTAAATAATAATTTATATTAATACATTAATTTTAAACTTACATATAATAAACTGGCTTCTGTCCGCGACTTCATTCACTTGAAAGTCGTAAGACACCATAATAAAAAAATACAGCCCATGTTACTCGCTGATATTGTAGCTTTTTAATTGAAATCTAAACTTGTATATTTATAAATAAAATAATATGTAAGTAAATAACAGTTAATACCTTATTAATTGATAAAAATAAGAAAATTATATCCTAACTCAACTAAAACTATTCACAAACTAAGCTTTTTATAAGTGAAAGAATTTTTTAAATTCTTTAAGTATTTTTGAGTTTATCCATTACAAACCAACATACAAAAATCAATAATTTCTCATGTTATTAGTTTAAGTAAATAAATCTCGATATTTTCAAGTTGTAAAAATGGTGCGAAAGGTCGCTATAAATCGAGATAAATCTGGTGATATTCGTATAATTTGTGTTAGTTCTTCAAACTAGTTCACTTCAGTTCAGCCTGAACTAATGTTTTCCCAACACTATTTGTGTTATAAGAATTAAGGGCTAATGGTAAAGGTCCTAAACTAACAGTGTGGGATTTCAGGGCCCTTATCAATGACTTACAAACTGGACTACCCAGAATATCTGTTTTTAGGCTAAATAAACTGTGTGTGGGAGTGAAGTGTGTACTTCAATTGATATATGGGGAGAGAAAAATAGTTTTGTAAGAGTATAGGTCGTCATAATATCGTCTAAGAAGTGTTTGTATTATAATGATACTGTCACGTATATTTCTTCGTAAATTTAAAAAGTAGCTGTTGCCTGCGACTTGGTCTGCGATCCAGGATGAAAAGTAGCCTACGTCCTGTACCAGGGGTCCCAGGCTACCTATCTGTCAAGTTTCATAACGGTCGGTTCAGTGGTTTAAGCGTGAAAAGGTTACACATAGACCAACAGATGCCAGACTGTCTGTCTGTCAGTTAACTTGGCGAAATTAAAAATTAAGCTTTTTGCCCTCCAACGTGATAATGCTGTTGGGGAAAATAACAATTAAATAGAAATGAAAATTTTAATGTATTCCTGTACAGAGAATGACGTTAGTGACATTGACAGTAATGACAGATGGGTCTTAAAGCTAAATGTTATGTTGCTAATAACTACAGCCAGCCTTCTGGGCACTTATTCCATTTACAGCGATGCGGACGAATTTTTTTATGCCCAATGAGCTGTTACCTTTTTCTTTAAATTTTTATTGTATTCTTGTCTATAATATAAGGATTTCAGTGTTTGTCTATTATAATAAAGTAAACTTTTACTTTCGCATTTATTATCTTAGTATGGAAGTCTGGATACAAAAGTAAAGAAGAAGAAAAGGTCTTACTTACAAGTTTTAAAGACGACTACGAGAAGGCACAATTTTAGAGCCCGCAATTTTGAAAACTCATTTCAGCATGTCCTGTAAACATATCTACATATATACTACCTACAACCAAATTCCTAAAAAGCGAGCATGCGTTCACTTCCCCATAAAAAAAAACGATCGCTGATTTGCTCTCTTTGACATCAGCAATCTAACCGTGTTATAGAATCACAGCATTGCAATATTTATGACATGCACTACTACCAAATTTTGTGACGGTCAAAATTCGTTTGTACAACGCATTTGTTGACGCTAAAATAATGCGATTGGAACGAAAAACAAAATTGTGTAATTCGGGTACAAATGGGAGCGGAATCGAATCAAAACAACTGCGTGGAAAATGGGAAATAGCCACAAAAAAGTCACAATGGCCCATCGTGGGACTAGGTTGGGACGTGTACATGGCCCATTTGTTGTTACCTAAGTACTTTGATGGATATCTTGTGTCCAAATGCAGTGGTAGACCAAATTCGTTCACCGATACGGGCCAAATGTCCAGAAAGAGGGTAACATTGTTTGTAGTTTACCCTATCTTAGTTGTACAGGTGAAAATCACTTTTCCTGTACTTACTAAAAGCCGTATTTTATCGAATCTACTTTCATTATTTTCACTAACTTCTTTGAATTTTATTTACCAACTAGATTCTGCCCGCGACTTCGTCCGCGTGATATTTCTTGCTCCCCCAACCCACCCCGTCGCATCGCATTGCCTGCCCGCACTATTACTTCGTTCTCGCTCAGCGTTCATTCTAACTTTATTTTGTTTTCGCTCAGCTTCTAAGAATCCCAGCGTAATGTTAAGTAGACTATCCTCAAGAATTAGGCTATCAAGTGCAAAAAAAAAACCGACTGGTAGTTACAGAGATTGGCGCGTTCCAACAAACAAACTCCTTAGTTTTAATATCAGTGTAAGGATAAGATTGAAACATTGTAGGTACATAATGAGAAACAGGGCGTGAAGTTCACTCATACTGTATAGAAAAGGGAGGATGATCCGACAAGACGGGTGTTGTGTCTGGCAGGCAACTGCCCGATAATTCATGTCCGACCGTTGTATCTATGCTAGTTGCGCGGTAAACTCTGTTTGCGAGATGCAGGATTTTATGTGACGTCAGTATGACGCGTTGTTCGCATGTGGCGTTGTAGATACCGCTACACATACATATATTTAACAGTTGAGACAAACACAACTCGTTGATAACCAATAACAGCAGCATAAAAAAATCTGAATATCGGTTACTAGGTACAGGATTTATAAAATATCAGTTACTTAATCATAGTCGCGCCGCATCGATACACGCATGTTGCAATGTATTTGTTATTTGTCTGCACTACAACATATTAGAACGTTGTTCCGTGCAGAGGCAGTAAAAAATGACGTTGAATTCAATTTGGCGCACCCGTTACTATTGCCATATCTTTCTGTTATAGCCTTGCGCTATATTTTTGAATGGCGACGATTTAAAACAAGAAAAATAACGAAAAAAGCGTTTTTAGAAAGGTCGCTTTCATTTTTTAATACAAAGGTTTTGGCGATGGCTCTGATATAAAAATCGTATCAGTTTACACAAGGGTAAAGATGACAGTGAAATGTTTATTTATTTATTTATTTTATAATTTATGTACACACAGTAAAATACATAGGGACATGACATTATTATAAATTGAGTACAAAGGTACTGCTTATTTCTTAAGAAATTTCTTCCAGCAGACCTGCGAAAGGAGAAGTAAAAAAGTAATGTAGACAATAGTGTGTGAGAACAAGAAGAGAAAAATATGAATGTGTGAAGTCTAAAACTAGAATGTTATTTTTAAGAGGACCGAAAGACAAAAATATTTTGCCAAAAATATAGAAATAACAAAGAGAAAACTGCAAATGAAACAACCGAGGTATTTTCCGTTTCAAACGAGCGAACACAAAATGTAACATTATATAATATAATAATATAATATACTTTATTTTCAGACCATGGTGTCCATTTTGTTAGTAACAATGTTCTTATAGACTAGTGTTAGTAATACTTAAAACTATCCACAACAAAATATAAAAGAAATATACACAAAGGACAAAAGAAATAGACTCAAACAATCATTACTGCGCCATTCCATAACAAATGGCGCAGCAATGATTGATGTAGCCACAGTCCAGCCGACTAGCTATCATGCTAAGGACGCTGTTGGCGCTGCCACGTACTCTACGCACCAGGGATGCGCATCTTTTACGCATCGTAGCGTAAAAGCAGTCAACGCGATGTTCAGCAAACATCCCTGATGCACTACAGAATCGCCGCAGCCCCAACAGCACCCTGAATGCATTATTGAATTGGACTCGGAGGGCACTGTAAGATTTTTGAGTATAGTCGGCCCACAGGCTGCACGTGTAAAATGATGTACAATAAGACCTAAAAAGTGTAATTTTGACTTCTGTCGAACAACGTGCAAACCTGCGAGCTATCATATTCGCATATAATATAACATTGATAGACGGAGCCAATCATGAGTTTTGCATAATCAAATGCTTTCACCACAGCAGCGCACTATTACTCTGTGCATGTCCGTTGTTAGTATTTCGTTCGAACAACTCATTGTGGCTTACTCTGAATGTTTTCAACTCCGAAATAAGCTTTCGAACTAAAAGCTTTCAAACTAAATTAGACAATTTATGTACCTACTAAAATACTGCCAAAAGTAGCACTACAGATACTCGATGTTCACTAATACCGCACCTCTATTTTACTTTTTTCTCAAATCCCCGCAGATTTTACTTTGCACTCGGGACTACTGAACCCTGAAAACGGAAAAGTGAACCCAATATTGGGTTCACTGGTTACTTTGTCTGTTGCAAACTCTTTGCTTTAGCTATTGAATAACAGACTAGTTTTTATGTTAAAATTTCTAAGTAAATAGTCTTGTCTCAAAGGGTTTCGAGGTTCTATTAAAATTTCTTATAAAGCGCTGTTTTTAGGGTTCCTTATCTCAAAAGGAAAAAACGGAACCCTTATAGGATCACGCACAGACGTGTAACGTAAATTAATTAATTTTGATTACGAAGGTCATGTTTGAGGGGCATATATAAATTAAAAAAAAAGCTTCGTAATCTGTACCGTGTGACATATCAATTGAAAAATTTTAAAATTAGATCCTCACAGTAGGCCCTCTTACTGTGAGGATCTAATTTTAAAATTTTCATAATTTATAGTAAATTGTATTAAAGTTATTTAAGAAAATAGAGGAAAACTGACCACACCCCCCTTATTTCCGAAACCCCTGAGCCTAAAATTTTGAAAAAATACAGAAAATAGTTCTATACCTATAGATTACAGGAAAACCTATAAGAAGGTCTTAAAACAACATGGTAAATCTCTCAATATTGTGCGTACAAACTTACATTTTCAGTTGGAATGTATGGGAAAACGTGTTTTCCAATTGTTTTTTAATTATGTACAATGACAAGATTTTTTAGTTGTTTTCACAAACAAATTTGGGTCAGATTTGAAAAAACATAGTAGATAAAATATTCATTGTACGGAACCCTCTCTACGCGAGTTCAACTCGCACTTGACCGGTTTTTTTTACTTTAGATTTTTTCAACACAAGGATTGTCTGTATTTAAATAAGAAAAAAGTAAATAATTTTTTATTGCTAAAGCAAAATAAAAATGATAGCTGTAAATGTTAGTATTGATGCTGAACATGATTTGATTCCCGCGTTGGGCAGTGTTATTGGGTTTTTCCTTCTAGAATTTCTGAGAACCCCCTCCCCCCGTCTCTGGATTTGTTTCTACTTGATGGCAATAGGCTCGCCTCATTATTACATGGAACGTAAACATAACTGGTGAAAAGTCAGTGTACTATACAGGGTGACAGGTACAGACGCCAGCACATCAAGCTACTACAATCTGTCAAATTTCTTTAATAGATTTTCAACTTTATCTCTAAAATATAAGGTACAAAGTTGATTGGGAAAATTTGACAGTTTCGGGTAGGTTGATGTGCTGGCGTCTGCACGCAAAACTGTGACCATGAATGCAGCACAAATGATTCTGGACCTTTTAGCGTAGAAATTTTGGATCGTTTATAAAAAAAACCGCTGTTTCATCATCATCATTTCAGCCGAAAAACGTCCACTGCTGGACAAAGGCCTCCCCAAGCAGCACCACTTCGACCGGATCCAGCGTATTCATGCGGCCTTCACAACGGCTGTTTCATGCATAAAGGCTCCTTCAAACAGGCGCGACACGACACGCGACACAAAGGCACCGCAAGTCGCTCAACGAGCGGTGCCTTTGTTGTCGCGCGTGATTATATCGCGTGTCGCGCCTGTTTGTAGAAGCCTTAAGTTAAATACCTACGCGGTCAAAATGTATGATATTTTCCAGAATTATATTATAGTACACCTCTGCCGAGAGCAAGGGTAGCCAAGTGGTAACGGCCGCGACTTACGAGTTGAAGGTCATAGGTTCGTAACCAGACAGGCGCTTTACTTTGTGTACATCATTTCATCACCACTGCTCTCAAAACGGTGAAGGAAAGATCGTGAGGGTTCCGGCATGTCCTAATAGAACCAAAAATTCGAAGACATGTGACATCTACCAACCCGCACTGGACCCGCGGGGTGGATTACGGCCCACTCCCTCTCACAGAGGAGGCCCGTTTCCCACCAGTGGGAACATTATAGACTGATTATGTATGTATTTAGGTACACCTCTGCCCATCTTTTCGGGAAATACGGGGGTGATGTTATGTGTAAAAATGTTAGTACTTTTAATAAGTATCTACTTGAATTTGGGTTTTTCTTAACTTTTTTATTCTTGACTTTTCGATCATTGCCTCTAATTTATCTTCGCTTGGATTCAATGGAAATAATTTCATCCAAAGATTCGAAGTAAGTCTCCAACTGCATCAAACCATCCTCCAGAACTTCATCGGTCTCTTTAACAAACTTATCCCTACTTAAAACCATTGTTCAGCACAAAAATCACTATTTTGTCAAAGAGAGACTTTAGTAGTGACCTATTTCACGAAGTACTTACGACAAACTCTCTGGCGCTTAAGAAATCAATACAAAGAACTTTTTTGTTCATTCGCATCCCGTACCCGCCATTACCGAAGCAAAATGGATTGTTTAAACTCAATTAGCATTTTAAAAGCGTCCATCTCGTATTAATTTTATTCCGATCGGTCAGTTGCTTTGTTTGTTGTGATGCCAAACGTTATGAATTTTATTAGACGTTCTTTGTTTGGTAGTCTACTGTCTACCTAATCAGGTAGACAGTTTGACGGGCAGACTCAGGTTTAGTATAGAGGTAGATATACGCGAATGGGATTGACTGTATAAGGCCGTGTCCTAACCGAAAGCGACAGTCGCGCGAGTACTGGATCACCGCAATCGTTTGTATAAATTAAAACATTTTAACAGTTGACACAAACACAACTTGCTGCTTAAAAACAAAAGTTGAATATCAACAACAGCAGCATAAAAAATCTGAATATCAGTTACTACAATATCTATAAAATAAGTCGCACTACATCGATGTAGGTACGCATGTCGCAACGTATTTGTCTACAACACATTGGCATATTGTTCGGAGCAGTGTCAAGTGGTGAAATGGTCATAGATAGACAGTTTGGCGAGTAGACACAGGTTTATTATAGAGGTAAGTGTATAAGATTGACTGTGTGTCCTAACCAAAAGCGGCGCGATCAACGTAATGGTCTGTATGAATTATGACGTATAAACGCGACTCGATTGACCGCGCGAGTACGTCTGATTCATATAAACCGCGTACTCGCGCTACTGTCGCTTTTGGTTAGGACGCGGCCGCAGGGCTGCGAATCTGGTTCGCCATCATTGATTTACTAGTAACCCTGCTTTAAACACGGTTTTTACGATTTGGAAAACCATCGAGATTTCATGTATTATACACACAAACCTTCTGGAATAAATGCTTTAAATGCTGGTGAAACCCCATAAAACTCCCTTGCGAAGAACAACGCTATCTACCACTAGACACGAAAACCGGCTTTAATTTATAATACTATGTATTTATAGATACGTAAGACAAACAACACGACAATGACGACTCGATAAACAACTAAATTCTTCTCCCACCCCTCAAAAATCCGAATCTATAAAACAATTACCCCCGAACGGTCTCCGTCATAACATTTCACAATAAGCCGCAGGGAACAAATCCTGGTCGCCTGTATTTGGCAACTCCACCGGCATCGGGACGTGACGTAGTTTTAATTGGAGGTTTGTCGCTATGTGTGGCCAAACTCTTGGCTTCCTCTGCCAGCCAAGTCTTGGCAGACACCGTATAGTTCTGTGCACGGAATATTGTAAATTCATTATCTGAAATCGGATCAGAATGAAAAAAGGAGTAGACAGGCGTGAGTGGATTGTGAGAGTGGGTTTTTAATTTTGTGCTAGTGAGCTGTTATAATTGTATTGGTCACCGAGGACGTCTTTAATTAATTATTGTTCCGTTTCCAACTGTAGTATTTGCAGTCGTTGCAAAGCCTGAAATCTAATAAATGTACAGACGCCAGCACATCAAGCTACTATAAACTGTCAAATTTCTTTAATAGATTTTCAACTAACTAAATCATAAGATTCAAAGTAGGTTGGTAAAGGTAGCTTGATGTGCTGGCGTCTGTACAAGCTATTAACAAAACTATTGCTAAAGCCAGGGTTTATATTGTACTAGCTGTGCTCGCGACTTCGTTCGCGTGTAAATCGGAAAACAAATTGGATTTCAAGGGATTTTTATTTTAATATTTTTAGCCTTAGTTACTCCCTATAAAATGAGTTATCTGCCAGACCTGTCCCGTCAAATCGGTACAGCCGTTTCGGAGATTAGCCAGAACAAAGAGACAGACAAAAAAGCACCGTAGGGAGTACGAGTACTTTCATATGCTTTAATAACAAGCTGTTAATTTGATATTACAAACAAATCTTGTTTATTTATATGTATGTATACGTAGATACTTAGAGCAGCTTAGACATTGTTATTTGATCATGAAATCATTACTTTATTCGTTATTAAACAGTGACAGTTTTTTTAATCCAGCCAAATTCAACTGAAACCTGGAATTCTTGCTCAGAATCCTCATATTATGTATTTCCAATAGGTGTGTAACACAGATACGGTATTTGCAATGCCCAAGTCTTACGTAGCAGGTAATCATACGCTCAGTTACGCTTTCATTTTCAAACTAAATTACCTACTGACATCGTCGATATCATTGTTGATTGATATCTAAGCCGAGCTGGCGCCAAGTGATCTACAAATTGTTAGGCAAATTGACACCCTACGCCTACGTCAATCTGCCGTGACATAGCCATTTCATACACTTGTCAAAAATAACAGTTGTGCTTAAAATATTCAGGGTATAAAAAGACCCACACACATAGCCGTCAACTACGCAATCTGTACATCAAACTAAGTAACATTGCATAAAAATAATTGCTGGGAAACGACTTTTATTTTTGGTGTGAAACTTTGTTGTTTGCAGTAGTGCGCAATGTAACACACGCAAAACATTGTGCTTATGGGTGCTTGCAACGGTACAGGGGTCGGGGGGGTATTTAATGCTGTGTTATAACATTAAAAACTTGTTTTTTTTTTTTTTAAACAACGTCAGTAAAAGTTGGAAAACTGACCTTCAATATCTCCGTAACCAGAAGGTTCCTAGGAATGGTCCAGTATAAAAAAAAATATTACAATGATGAGAAGTACAAGTGACTCTCGGCTTCATGAAATGTCTTTTTATACCCATTATAGATAATTAAATTTGGTAGACAATTTATTTAACAATTACTTTTCCCGGCTTTATGTGCTGTTTAAAGACATTATTGGGCACCAGACTAAATTTTTCGTCTACAAAAGCGTTTTTATCTAACCAAACCATTTACCATGCAAATATTCTTTGCAAAGTAAAATACAAAACATGGCTACGAATCGAAGTTCTTTTCAAATCTTTTAAGTGTATTTTCCTTAAGCAAAAACATCTTTCAGTAGATATATCTAAAAGCTCTTTAGATAATACAGAAAATAGCTATGAATAGACACATTTTGTTTTATTGTCCGTCAGGAGGATCGCATATATTCTTTGTGTCAGGATTTAACCGATCATATTTTACGCGGCGACCCATTCTAGGATGCGACATAAAAATACACGTTCTGCTTTGATTTATAAACAACGTATAGATCAAACGGACTTGTTTTTATACAATTTGCTTTGATAAATCATGGGGTTTCGTCAATCATTGACGCGGTATCACGATTGTGGATCTGCGTTTATCTTTTTTTTTTTCGATCTGCAATCAGCCCTTGAGTTTTAATCAGATTGGTTGTTTCATCACTTCGCAGTTTGAGATTGTTCACAACCAGCGATGCGTCATCTCGTTATTAGATTTATTAGTGTTGGTTAGATTGACGCTATTTGTTCTCTTTTAAGTCTGTAGGTAGAGTCCAAGGACTTTAGAAGTGTCACAGCGAGTTCATTTATATGACGGTGGAGTCTTTCCTTGTAATTCTAGTAGGACCTTTCTACATCCTCCTAGATAGTTGGGATGTGTAGGTAATGTACAGACGCCAGCACATAAAGCTACCAGAAACTGTCAAATTTTCCCAATCAACTTTGAACCTTATGCTTTAGCAATAAAGTTGAAAATCTATTAAAGAAATTTGACAGATTGTAGTAGCTTGATGTGCTGACGTCTGTACTTCAATATTTTTTGTGAACCAAGGCGCACAACTTAATGTTTTTATAGACTTATTTTGGAAGCGCTTTAGTATCTCAATATTTGAGTGGCTTGCTGATCCCTAGAGCTCTATACCGTATGTCCATACATAGGTTTAAGGATGAATTTATAAATTTAGAAAAAAACTGTTACAATAAATTTAAAAGAGACTTCTTGAAATATCTCACAATAAAGCCTATTCCATTTAATTGTACCTACATCTATAGCTTACATTGCTGTGCAGGTACAGAGTCTGAAGGCCGGCCCAGTAATAAGAACGCTGTGTAATCCATTTTATTAGCATCAATTTAAATAAATACCCCCGACAAATTGCGAATGGTGCCGAGACACTTTCGGCTCCAAATCAAATTGTCTGAGCTTCTCTTTTTTAAATTGGTGTAAAAACTATCAGTTTAAATTGGGAGTATTTTAGGTAAGATAATATCAGAAAGGGGCCGTAATAACTAGTACTTACTCACTAATAGCAGTGCCCCACGGTTTCAACCACATATGTATGTTTCGATTCCGTGGGAATATCGAGATAAAGAGTATCCTATGTGTTAATCCTATAGAGGTATGAGTAATAGAGTGTAAAGTTCACTCATACTCTATAGAAAAGGGAGGATCCTCTGACCAGACGGGTGTTGTGTCTGGCGGGCAACTGCCCGATGATTCATGTCGGCCCGTTGTATCTATGCTAGTTACGCGGTAAAGTCTGTTTGCGCGATGTAGGATTTTGCGTGACGTCAGTTTGACGCGTTGTTTGAATGTAGCGTTGCAGATACCGCTACAATCGTGGTTATAAACTATCTGTGTGCTAAATTTCTTTCAAATCCGTTCAGTAGTTTTTGCGTGAAAAAGTAACAGTCACATCCATCTATCCATCCATCCTCACAAAGTTAATAGGAGTAAAAGCCGATTAATAGTTATATATAGAAATATTGCCATAAAATTTTATGGATGGAAATTTATACTCAGTTTTATGCACAATAAAAGGATAAAATAAAACACTTCGAATGATAAAATAAAGCACTACTTATTTTCTCTACTTAGAGTCTAGACAAAGAAACACAGATATTTATTTATCTCAATCTCAAGCTCTAAAACAAACTTTTCAACAGCCAATCATAAATCAGAATCACCTAACCCTTAAATAACCCAGTCAAAACACACTAACGAAATTGCCAGACTTGGGTCCACCATATCTACATACCTATAGTCTACCAGACCTGTATATATGTAACCAGACGTCAGGTTTTATCACACGCATCCATCGACGGCACATAGTAGGTAGGTTCAGAAGGCCGCCTTCATGCAACAAGCTAAAACAGGCGCGCACACACACATAATCATAACCATTTATTTTAAATAGGTATTGGTCATAAAGTCAGAAATTAAGTACTAACTACTACTAATACATAGTCAAATATTTTGACATGCAAAACATTACAGTGTATTTAATGCTAGAGTATAATATTTAGGTGCAATGGCTTGCTTTAAAAGCTAGTGTCTATTATTCATTCATTTTACAATAAACATAGACGCGTATAGTCTGTTCCAAAAGTATCTGAAGGTGAAGGGCGGGCGTTTCGGGGACTGTCTTTTGTAATTTTGACGTTCGAAGTGCTGATTCTCAGCCTAATTTGAATGAATGACTTTTGATTTTGATCCGATGGTATTGTAAATAAATGGATCAGAAAACGTACATGTGGATGCCAATTTGGAGAAGCACTTACAAATCTAGTGCTTTGATTTGATTATTTTAATATATAAACCCGAAATTCATATTTTTTAGTTTTTCATTTGCTAATTGCGGTTATTTAACCGCAATAACTGTCGGAAAAAGTGTTGAGATATACCTATAAAGTTGAAGCCTTCTTAATACAGATGAATGTGCTCTTTATTCCTTTTCGTGAGTGATTGAGTAAGAATTTAACTTGAACAGGATTTGTTTACATTTTCATCAGATAATATAGTTAAGAACACACGTACGATGCGGGCGATGTCAAACAAATGACCGTCGCGAGTGCACTCGTTGTGCGTGAACTGTCTGTGTGCGTGTGTTATCGTTCGTTTTATGAAGCTAACCTTCTGTGTATATCTGTTCTGTGTAAGGGGTGCCGAATTAGGTATAGCATTTAAATTGAAATACTGGCAGTGCTAACTTCATTTCTGGGGGACGAACCAGGGCGGGACGCAAAGTGACGACCGGTACTGACTTGTTGAGACATGCTATAGATGTGTGTGTAGGGATTTCGAAATTTAATTGGCAATTTAAGGCCTTTTTTTAAGTCTATTGACTAACTTGGTCCAAAAATGGATGTCGTTTTGTGATGTTAGAGAAATTTATAACTTGAGAAAACATAATATGACCCCAAATGTGAAATAGAGTCTAATTTAGAATAAACAAAATTACACTCTAAACAAGCAGTGAAATTAACTCCACGTAAAGTTAAAACAAAAACAACAGACTAGTATTATTTACTCTTTAAATAAAAATAAATAACAAACCTGGAAGTCTAGAACCCAACAAGAAATGAGCAAATTTTATAAAAGAGACTTATAAATAAAGGCTTAGTATGGACCTACCCGGTTCCCTGTGACACGATAACTTAAAGATCGTGTTCATACAGTTTTCAGTTTTTTTTTTCTCAGTGTGCATACAGTCAACCGTCTGTGGTAACACTTAACCTTGTAACCTTGAGCTGACCTATCTTAGTTCTCAGTTTCAACAGTATAAGAGGCCAGCCTCTCAGACCAAATAAAAAGTCAAAACATAGCGCTGCGAACAATACAGTGAAGCATGTAAAAACTACACCTCCGCTCTGTGCATACACGCTCGCACGCACACATTTACGATCAAACTCCATCTCACTTTGTGCACACATTTTTATGAAACCGGCTTCACTTTACTGTTGAAAGCCCTTTGTCTTGGTTTTTTATTTGGTCTGAAGCCAGCCTATTCTGATTTTGTTTCCACCTACGCGCGGGCTACTGTACCTATTATTTATACGTAATACATACCTATCACCATTTCACTTGGTGAGGCTTTACTTAGTTTTCCTCACGAAATACGTATAAGTGTTCGCAATTGGTACACTTTCTAAGAAAATGTTATTTACTTTCTTTGACAAGACCAACAACTGTAATTTTACAAGAGCTGAGAATAAAAACCCTTTCTCTTTATTTTCAAACAATATATTTGGAACAAGACTTGAAAAATAATACCTTCTCGTTCCATTTTTGTAAATTTCACATAAAACACCTTTAACTTTTATGTTTTTCATCACATCTTAGAATTTACTGCGCACATGACACAGAATAAAGATAAAATAATAAATGTTTTTTCTCAGACATGCTTCCATGAATTGGAGCAAATTTTCTAACGCAGTTCCACAAAACAAATCGCATTATAGGATTCCTTTGAAACACATAAAGGTATATATGGTGTACATAATAAAGAGTATTCTATTCTATTCTATAAAACACGTGTTTTCGGCAAATGTAAGGAAGGACGACCTCAGGCTAG
Source organism: Luperina nickerlii (assembly GCA_963855955.1). Classification (NCBI taxonomy): domain Eukaryota; kingdom Metazoa; phylum Arthropoda; class Insecta; order Lepidoptera; family Noctuidae; genus Luperina; species Luperina nickerlii. Next base: position 8,986,222 of record OY979677.1, on the reverse strand, counting down.
GTAGAGCAACTATCTTCGTAGGGTGACTGATAGCAGCTGGATAAGATTTGCCGAAAATCGAATCGAATGACATTGAAAAGGAGAGGCATATATCCAGCAGTGGACTGCTGTACGCTGATGATGGTGTGATTCAAAGAGTTCTCTTATAATTCACATTATAACTACCACATCCACATCATAGACCACATTATAACTACGTGTCACAAATAAATACATTTGAAATACCTAATACGTCTGTAACCCCATAAGTTTATAAGGCTTAAAAATTGGCACATACCTACTTTTTAATTCATACTAATATTAAAAATGCGAAAGTTTGTCTGTCTGTCTGTTACCTCTTCACGCTTAAGCCGCTGAACTGATTTAAATGAAATTTGGTATAGAGATAGTTTGAGTTCCAGGAAAGGACATAGAATAGTTTTTATTCCGATAGTCTCACGGGATTGACACTTATGCGGGTGATACCGCGGGGCGCTACTAGTTCCTCATAAAATAAAGAGAAATAAATCATTTATTTCGCTCTCAAAATACAAAAAAAAACTTAAATTATAAAATACAATTCATTAAGATGTTTGATGGTTGTACAGCAGCATATAATAAACGATCTATCAACTCCCAAATTAAGTCAAGTTTGTATTTTGGGAGTTAAAAATATAGAATAGACTAGATTTTGGGCGTTGCGCGAGCTGCAAGCAGCTCGCGGGGTCGTGTTTTTGAGGGGTATTTCTTACCCTTGTAAAATTTTGAGAATTGGACAGTAATCCTGAGCACTTATAGGATTTTGTAATAATAGCTATTTATTCATCAAGGGGAGTAATCTGTACTTACCCTCGAGTGATATATACTGCTTTATACTACACTTGTGGAGTTGTTGTTAATAAATTGCTATAATTGTCACTGGAATCACTTATTTTAACTTGTGATTTACACCGCCAAACTTTGAACTTTACCAAGAAAATTGTTTCTACAAAATACGTCAACCAACAAAATAAGTCTTTTTTTTCTTATTTTAGCGCGTCAAACAGTTTTCGCGCCAAAAGACGTTAAGCCGCATGGCTCTAGTGGGGACGCGGCTTAACGTCTTTTGTGATTTGTTGTGATCAACAACACTCAACAACACCCAAAACACTCAACAACATTCAACAACACTCAACAACACTCAACAACACTCGACAACACTCGACAACACTCAATAACACTCAACAACATTCAACAACACTCAACAACACTCAACAACACTCAACAACACTCAACAACACTCGACAACACTCGGCAATACTCAACAACACTCAACAACATTGAACAACACTCAACGACACTCAACAACACTCAACAACACTCGACAACACTCGACAACACTCGACAAAACTCAACAACCCTCAACAACACTCAACAACACTCAACAACACTCAACAACACTCAACAACACTCAACAACCCTCAACAACACTCAACAACACTCAATAACACTCAACAACACTCATCAACACTTAACAACACTCAACAACACTCAACAACAATCAACAACACTCGACAACACTCAACAACACTCAACAACACTCAACAATATTCAACAACATTCAACAACACTCAAAAACACTCAACAACACTCAACAACACTCGACAACATTCAACAACACTCAACCACACTCAACAACACTCAACAACACTCAACAACACTCAACAATATTCAACAACATTCAACAACACTCAACAACACTCAACAACACTCAACAACACCCAACAATACTCAACAACACTCAACAACACTCATCAACACTCAACAACACTCAACAACCCTCAACAACACTCAACAACACTCAATAACTCTTATCAACACTCAACAACACTCAACAACACACAATAACACTCAACAACACTCAACAACACTCAACAACACTCAACAACCCTCAACAACACTCAACAACACTCAACAACACTTAACAACACTCAACAACACTCAACCACACTCAACAACACTCGACAACACTCAACAACACTCAACAACACTCAACAACACTCAACCACAATCAACAACACTCGACAACACTCAACATCACTCAACAACACTCAACAACACTCAACATCACTCAACAACACTCAACAACACTCAACAACACTCACCAACACTCAACCACACTCAACAACACTCAACCACACTCAACAACACTCAACAACACTCAACAACACTCAACAACACTCATCAACACTCAACAACACTCAACAACACTCAATAACACTCAACAACACTCAACAACACTCAACAACACTCAACAACACTCAACAACCCTCAACAACACTCAACAACCCTCAACAACACTCAACAACACTCATCAACACTCACCAACACAACAACACCCAAAACACTCAAAACACTCAACAACACTCAACAAAACTCAATAAAACTCAATAACACTCAACAACACTCAACAACACTCAACCATACTCAACAACACTCAACAACACTCAACAACACTCAACAACCCTCAACAACACTCAACAACACTAACAACACTCAACAACACTCATCAACACTCAACAACACTCAACAACACTCAACAACACTCAACAACACTCAACAACACTCAACCACACTCAAAACACTCAACAACACTCAACAACACTCAACAACACTCAACATCACTCAACAACACTCAACAAAACTCATCAACACTCAACAACACCCAAAACACTCAAAACACTCAACAACACTCAACAACACTCATTAACACTCAACAACACTCAACAACACTCAACAACACTCAACAACCCTCAACAACACTCAACAACACTCAACAACACTCATCAACACTCAACAACACAACAACACCCAAAACACTCAAAACACTCAACAACACTCAACAAAACTCAATAACACTCAACACCACTCAACAACACTCAACCATACTCAACAACACTCAACAACACTCAACAACCCTCAACAACACTCAACAACACTCAACAACACTCAACAACACTCATCAACACTCAACAACACTCAACAACCCTCAACAACACTCAACAACACTCAACAACACTCAACAACACTCAACCACACTCAAAACACTCAACAACACTCAACAACACTCAATAACACTCAATAACACTCAACAACACTCAGCAACACTCAACCACACTCAAAACACTCAACAACACTCAACAACACTCAACAACCCGCAACAACACTCACCAACACTCAACAACACTCAACAACACTCAACAACACTCATCAACACTCAACAACACTCAACAACCCTCAACAACACTCAACAACACTCGACAACACTCAACAACACCCAAAACACTCAAAACACTCAACAACACTCATCAACACTCAATAACACTCAACAACACTCAACAACACTCAACAACACTCAACAACACTCAGCCACACTCAACATCACTCAACAACACTCAACAACACTCAAAACACTCAACAACACTCAACAACACTCAAAACACTCAACAACACTCAACAACACTCATCAACACTCAACAACACTCAAAACACTCAACATCCCTCAACAACACTCAACAACACTCATCAACAACACTCAACAACACTCAACAACACTCAACAACCCTCAACATCACTCAACAACACTCAACAACACTCATCAACACTCATCAACACTCACCAACACTCAACAACACTCAACAACCCTCAACAACACTCAACAACACTCAACAACACTCAACAACACTCATCAACACTCAACAACACTCAAAACACTCAACATCCCTCAACAACACTCAACAACACTCAACAACACTCAACAACACTCAACAACACTCATCAACAACACTCAACAACACTCAACAACACTCAACAACCCTCAACAACACTCAACAACACTCAACAACACTCAACAACACTCAACAACACTCAACAACCCTCAACAACACTCAACAACACTCAATAACACTCAAAAACACAAAAACACTGTATAATGCTTTCTGTCTCATTTGCTAACGTTAAATCTTATGTCTATTACATTGACAGTGACAGCGGTGTGAAGTTATTACCCATCCAAATTAGACACTGCAGGCTAGCATAATGATCCCAATGCGTTTTCGAACTTCTCAAGTTGAAAGCGTTTTATTTTATGCTACTAAATATAGATGTCACCAAAACTCGTGTTGACTAAATCTAAAGACGTGACTTCGCAAATGAGTACACTTATAGCATTCGTTCATTCACTCTGAGCGAATGCTGATTGCCCGATTTAATAATCACGGTTAAAATATTCGTGGTGAGCAGTGAATACTTAACCGGCTGCATAAACGATGTTTAGGAATTCATCGGCCGATTACTCAAACATTGGTCAAATGACAGTCCGTGAACTCGGCCCTTAGGCAGTCAATTCTAAACTGAATAATTGACTTAAACGCACCCCAAACAAAAACGCTGTCCGCCATGTTAGTATTCCTCCCCCTTCGCTCCACTCGGTCTCGCAGGTTCGCTCCACTCAGGACCTACCTACCACCGGAAAGCTATCGTGACCTTATCCCTACGCTACGCTTCGCTTTACCGCTACCTAGTTTCCGAGATACGATGGGGGAGGGGTGAAGGGGGGGAGAGGGGGGAGTTTTGAAAAAACTAATTTTGACCTACTCTGGGCCCACGGACGTGAATCTGAAAAAGAAAATGTTCCAAGTCTTAACTTCCGAGATCCGCCTAAAGGGGGGAGAAGGGTGAGAGAATGGGGGGAATTTTGAAAAATGGTTTTTCTTTTCCGAGCCTCCTCTATACGAATCTGTAAAAAAACAAAACCCAGGTTTCTTAATTTTCGAGATACGATGGGGGGAGGGGGGGAGAGGGGGGAGTTTTGCAAAATTATTTTGACCAACTCTGGGCCCCTTGATATGAATCTGAAAAAAAAATGTTCCAAGTCTCTTAACTTCCGAGATCTACCTAAAGGGGGGGAGAAGGGGGGCAAGGGAGGCAACTTTGAAAAATGGATTTTACTTTTCCGAGCCTCCTCTATACGAATCCGTAAAACAACAAAACACGGGACTCTTAGTTTCCGAGATACGATAGGGATGGGGGAGAGTGGGGTGGAATGGAAAAGGGGAGGTTTGAATTTTGAAAAATGGTTTTTACTTTTTCGAGCCTCCTCTATACTATTCCGTAAAAAAACAAAACCCAGGTTTCTTAATTTCCGAGATACGATGGGGGGAGGGGTGAAGCGGGGGAGAGGGGGGAGTTTTGAAAAATGATTTTGACCAACTCTGGGCCCCTTGATATGAATCTGAAAAAAAAATGTTCCAAGTCTCTTAACTTCCGAGATCTACCTGAAGGGGGGGAGAAGGGGGGCAAGGGAGGCAACTTTGAAAAATGGATTTTACTTTTCCGAGCCTCCTCTATACGAATCCGTAAAACAACAAAACACGGGACTCTTAGTTTCCGAGATACGATAGGGATGGGGGAGAGTGGGGTGGAATGGAAAAGGGGAGGTTTGAATTTTGAAAAATGGTTTTTACTTTTCCGAGCCTCCTCTATACTATTCCGTAAAAAAACAAAACCCAGGTTTCTTAATTTCCGAGATACGATGGGGGGAGGGGTGAAGCGGGGGAGAGGGGGGAGTTTTGAAAAATGATTTTGACCAACTCTGGGCTTCTTGATATGAATCTGAAAAAAAAAATGTTCCAAGTCTCTTAACTTCCGAGATCTACCTCTAGAGGGGGGGAGAAGGGGGGCAAGGGGGCAACTTTGAAAAATGGATTTTACTTTTCCGAGCCTCCTCTATACGAATCCGTAAAACAACAAAACACGAGACTCTTAGTTTCCGAGATGTGACAGGGAGGGGGGAGAGTGGGGTGGAAAAGGGGAGGTTTGGGATTTTTCCCATACTCGTGAGAGTTACTTCTATACGAATCTGTAAAAATATACCCACCTCCCCCTTCACCATCTGGGAGAACAATTATGTCAGTGAGTCAGTGAGTCAGTGGTAATCGAGTTTTATATAGTATAATAATCGAGCTTTATAATAATAATAATAATGTTCCAAGTCTTAACTTCCGAGATCTGCCTAAAAAGGGGAGAAGGGGGAGAGAAAGGGGCGAATTTTGAAAAATAGTTTTTACTTTTCCGAGCCTCCTCTATACGAATCCGTAAAAAAACAAAACACAGGTTTCTTAATTTCCGAGATACGATGGGGGAAGGGGTGAAGGGGGGGAGAGGGGGGAGTTTTGAAAAATGATTTTGACCAACTCTGGGCCCCTTGATATGAATCTGAAAAAAAAAATGTTCCAAGTCTCTTAACTTCCGAGATCTACCTAGAGGGGGGGGGGAGAAGGGGGGCAAGGGGGCAACTTTGAAAAATGGATTTTACTTTTCCGAGCCTCCTCTATACGAATCCGTAAAACAACAAAACACGGGACTCTTAGTTTCCGAGATACGATAGGGAGGGGGGAGAGTGGGGTGGAAAAGGGGAGGTTTGGGATTTTTCCCATACTCGCGAGAGTTACTTGTATACGAATCTGTAAAAATATACCCACCTCCCCCTTCACCATCTGGGAGAACAATTATGTCAGTCAGTCAGTGAGTGGTAATCGAGCTTTATATAGTATAACTAGATTTTGGGCGTTGCGCGAGCTGCAAGCAGCTCGCGGGGTCGTGTTTTTGAGGAGTATTTCTTACCCTTGTAAAATTTTGAGAATTTGACAGTAATCCTTAGCACTTATAGGATTTTGTAATAATTGGTATTTATTCACCAAGGGGAGTAATCTGTACTTACCCTCGAGTGATATATACTGCTTTATACTACACTTGTGGAGTTGTTGTTAATAAATTGCTATAAGTCGTGCGTGACATGTCTGATGCATGTCAGTTGCAAGATGACCTGTATAGGTTTGAATTATATTGCATCCGTAATAAACTCCAATTAAATGTCTCAAAATGCTTCCTCCTAACATTCTCACGTTGTACTTCTTTTCTAAATTTCAATTACACCATTGACGGTCAGCTCATTAGCAGGCTAAATAGTATAAGAGATTTAGCGGTAATCATGGACAGCAAGCTTCTGTTTGATCAACATGTAGATAGCATAGTTGCAAAGGCATCCAAAGCTCTGGGATTTATACTACGCACAACGGCCTGTTTCCGATCTCTTAAACCGGTTAAAATTTTGTATTGTTCTTTCGTGCGCAGCCATTTAGAATATGCGTCTCAGGTTTGGAACCCGCAGTATGAGACTTATAAGTCCCGTATTGAAGGCGTTCAAAGAAAATTTCTGCGATATCTAGATTATAGGGCTCAGCAATACTCAGTTGACTACGAGCACCGCTGCAAACGGTACCACTTTCTTCCTTTGGAGATGAGACGTAATATTGGAGACATGAGTTTGCTGTTGGGTATCGCAAATGGCCACATTAACTGTCCTGAACTCGTTGCTAATCTGTCAGTGCGCACGAATCTTATGGGATTACGTCAACGGCCAATATTAAATGTACCTTTTGCAATGACCAATTATAGGCGGAATGTTTTCTCAATAAGAAGTGCACTTAGTTTCAATAGGCTTCCTAGGGACCTTAAAGTCGACTTGTTCTGCACCAGTGTGGCGACCTTAAGACGGCTTTTGGCACAGTCTTTTTTCAAGGATAGTTAACTTGTCTACTAATTATATTACTAATTATACTATTACTAATTATATTAACTTCTATGTACTTACTTTTTATCGACTATTTCGTTAAACTATATGTGGAGGCTTGTTATTAGCATTTTAATATTACATTTGTTTATTTCATGTGTTTGTTAGTATGTAAGCCTTCTTTAAAATAAAATAAATAATAAATAAAATAATTGTCACTGGAATCACTTATTTTAACTTGTGATTTACACCGCCAAACTTTAAACTTTACCAAGAAAATTGTTTCTACAAAATACGTCAACCAACAAAATAAGTCTTTTTTTTTCTTATTTTAGCGCGTCAAACAGTTTTCGCGCCAAAAGACGTTAAGCCGCATGGCTCTAGTGGGGACGCGGCTTAACGTCTTTTGTGATTTGTTGTGATCAACAACACTCAACAACACTCAACAACACCCAAAACACTCAACAACATTCAACAACACTCAACAACACTCAACAACACTCGACAACACTCGACAACACTCAACAACACTCAACAACATTCAACAACACTCAACAACACTCAACAACAATCAAAACACTCCAAACACTCAACAACACTCATCAACACTCAACAACACTCAATAACACTCAACAACACTCAACAACACTCAACCACACTCAACAACACTCAACAACACTCAACAACACTCAACAACACTCAACAACCCACAACAACACTCAACAACACTCAACAACACTCAACATCACTCAACAACACTCAACATCACTCAACAACACTCAACAACACTCAACCACTCTCAACATCACTCAACAACACTCAAAAACACTCAACAACCCTCAACAACACTCAACAACACTCAACAACACTCAACAACACTCAACAACACTCAACAACACTCCACAACACTCAATAACACTCAACAACACTCATCAACACTCAACAACACTTAACAACACTCAAAAACACTCAACCACACTCAACATCACTAAACAACACTCAACAACACTCAACAACACTCAACAACACTCAGCAACCCTCAAAAACACTCAACAACCCTCAACAACACTCAACAACACTCAACAACACTCATCAACACTCAACAACACTCAACAACACTCAGCAACACTCAACAACACTCAAAACACTCAACAACACTCAACAACACTCATCAACACTCAAGAACACTCAAAACACTCAACAACACTCAACAACACTCAACAACACTCAACCACACTCAACAACACTCAACAACACTTAACAACACTCAACAACACTCAATCACACTCAACAACACTCAACAACACTCAACAACACTCAACAACACTCATCAACACTCAACAACACTCAGCCACACTCAACAACACTCAACAACACTCAACAACACTCAACAACACTCAACCACACTCAACATCACTCAACAACACTCAACAACACTCAACAACCCTCAACAATACTCAACAACACTCAACAACCCTCAACAACACTCAACAACACTCAACAACACTCATCAACACTTAACAACACTCAACAACACTCAACAACACTCAACCACACTCAAAACACTCAACAACACTCAACAACACTCAACAACACTTAACAACACTCAACAACACTCAACAACACTCAACCACACTCAAAACACTCAACAACACTCAACAACACTCAACAACACTCAACAACACTCAACAACCCTCAACAACCCTCAACAACACTCAACAACACTCAACAACACTCATAAATACTCAACAAAACTCAACAACCCTCAACAACACTCAACAACACTCAACAACACTCAACAACACTCAACCACACTCAACAGTACTCAACAACACTCAACAACACTCAAAAACACTCAACAACACTCAAAAACACTCAACCACACTCAGCAACACTCAACAACACTCAACAACACCCAAAACACTCAACAACATTCAACAACACTCAACAACACTCAACAACACTCGACAACACTCGACAACACTCAACAACACTCAACCACACTCAACATCACTCAACAACACTCAACAACACTCAACAACCCTCAACAATACTCAACAACACTCAACAACCCTCAACAACACTCAACAACACTCAACAACACTCATCAACACTTAACAACACTCAACAACACTCAACAACACTCAACCACACTCAAAACACTCAACAACACTCAACAACACTCAACAACACTTAACAACACTCAACAACACTCAACAACACTCAACCACACTCAAAACACTCAACAACACTCAACAACACTCAACAACACTCAACAACACTCAACAACCCTCAACAACCCTCAACAACACTCAACAACACTCAACAACACTCATAAATACTCAACAAAACTCAACAACCCTCAACAACACTCAACAACACTCAACAACACTCAACAACACTCAACCACACTCAACAGTACTCAACAACACTCAACAACACTCAAAAACACTCAACAACACTCAAAAACACTCAACCACACTCAGCAACACTCAACAACACTCAACAACACCCAAAACACTCAACAACATTCAACAACACTCAACAACACTCAACAACACTCGACAACACTCGACAACACTCAACAACACTCAACAACATTCAACAACACTCAACAACACTCAACAACAATCAAAACACTCCAAACACTCAACAACACTCATCAACACTCAACAACACTCAATAACACTCAACAACACTCAACAACACTCAACCACACTCAACAACACTCAACAACACTCAACAACACTCAACAACACTCAACAACCCACAACAACACTCAACAACACTCAACAACACTCAACATCACTCAACAACACTCAACATCACTCAACAACACTCAACAACACTCAACCACTCTCAACATCACTCAACAACACTCAAAAACACTCAACAACCCTCAACAACACTCAACAACACTCAACAACACTCAACAACACTCCACAACACTCAATAACACTCAACAACACTCATCAACACTCAACAACACTTAACAACACTCAAAAACACTCAACCACACTCAACATCACTAAACAACACTCAACAACACTCAACAACACTCAACAACACTCAGCAACCCTCAAAAACACTCAACAACCCTCAACAACACTCAACAACACTCAACAACACTCAACAACACTCAACAACACTCAGCAACACTCAACAACACTCAACAACACTCAACAACACTCCACAACACTCAATAACACTCAACAACACTCATCAACACTCAACAACACTTAACAACACTCAAAAACACTCAACCACACTCAACATCACTAAACAACACTCAACAACACTCAACAACACTCAACAACACTCAGCAACCCTCAAAAACACTCAACAACCCTCAACAACACTCAACAACACTCAACAACACTCATCAACACTCAACAACACTCAACAACACTCAGCAACACTCAACAACACTCAAAACACTCAACAACACTCAACAACACTCATCAACACTCAAGAACACTCAAAACACTCAACAACACTCAACAACACTCAACAACACTCAACCACACTCAACAACACTCAACAACACTTAACAACACTCAACAACACTCAATCACACTCAACAACACTCAACAACACTCAACAACACTCAACAACACTCATCAACACTCAACAACACTCAGCCACACTCAACAACACTCAACAACACTCAACAACACTCAACAACACTCAACCACACTCAACATCACTCAACAACACTCAACAACACTCAACAACCCTCAACAATACTCAACAACACTCAACAACCCTCAACAACACTCAACAACACTCAACAACACTCATCAACACTTAACAACACTCAACAACACTCAACAACACTCAACCACACTCAAAACACTCAACAACACTCAACAACACTCAACAACACTTAACAACACTCAACAACACTCAACAACACTCAACCACACTCAAAACACTCAACAACACTCAACAACACTCAACAACACTCAACAACACTCAACAACCCTCAACAACCCTCAACAACACTCAACAACACTCAACAACACTCATAAATACTCAACAAAACTCAACAACCCTCAACAACACTCAACAACACTCAACAACACTCAACAACACTCAACCACACTCAACAGTACTCAACAACACTCAACAACACTCAAAAACACTCAACAACACTCAAAAACACTCAACCACACTCAGCAACACTCAACAACACTCAACAACACCCAAAACACTCAACAACATTCAACAACACTCAACAACACTCAACAACACTCGACAACACTCGACAACACTCAACAACACTCAACCACACTCAACATCACTCAACAACACTCAACAACACTCAACAACCCTCAACAATACTCAACAACACTCAACAACCCTCAACAACACTCAACAACACTCAACAACACTCATCAACACTTAACAACACTCAACAACACTCAACAACACTCAACCACACTCAAAACACTCAACAACACTCAACAACACTCAACAACACTTAACAACACTCAACAACACTCAACAACACTCAACCACACTCAAAACACTCAACAACACTCAACAACACTCAACAACACTCAACAACACTCAACAACCCTCAACAACCCTCAACAACACTCAACAACACTCAACAACACTCATAAATACTCAACAAAACTCAACAACCCTCAACAACACTCAACAACACTCAACAACACTCAACAACACTCAACCACACTCAACAGTACTCAACAACACTCAACAACACTCAAAAACACTCAACAACACTCAAAAACACTCAACCACACTCAGCAACACTCAACAACACTCAACAACACCCAAAACACTCAACAACATTCAACAACACTCAACAACACTCAACAACACTCGACAACACTCGACAACACTCAACAACACTCAACAACATTCAACAACACTCAACAACACTCAACAACAATCAAAACACTCCAAACACTCAACAACACTCATCAACACTCAACAACACTCAATAACACTCAACAACACTCAACAACACTCAACCACACTCAACAACACTCAACAACACTCAACAACACTCAACAACACTCAACAACCCACAACAACACTCAACAACACTCAACAACACTCAACATCACTCAACAACACTCAACATCACTCAACAACACTCAACAACACTCAACCACTCTCAACATCACTCAACAACACTCAAAAACACTCAACAACCCTCAACAACACTCAACAACACTCAACAACACTCAACAACACTCCACAACACTCAATAACACTCAACAACACTCATCAACACTCAACAACACTTAACAACACTCAAAAACACTCAACCACACTCAACATCACTAAACAACACTCAACAACACTCAACAACACTCAACAACACTCAGCAACCCTCAAAAACACTCAACAACCCTCAACAACACTCAACAACACTCAACAACACTCAACAACACTCAACAACACTCAGCAACACTCAACAACACTCAAAACACTCAACAACACTCAACAACACTCATCAACACTCAAGAACACTCAAAACACTCAACAACACTCAACAACACTCAACAACACTCAACCACACTCAACAACACTCAACAACACTTAACAACACTCAACAACACTCAATCACACTCAACAACACTCAACAACACTCAACAACACTCAACAACACTCATCAACACTCAACAACACTCAGCCACACTCAACAACACTCAACAACACTCAACAACACTCAACAACACTCAACCACACTCAACATCACTCAACAACACTCAACAACACTCAACAACCCTCAACAATACTCAACAACACTCAACAACCCTCAACAACACTCAACAACACTCAACAACACTCATCAACACTTAACAACACTCAACAACACTCAACAACACTCAACCACACTCAAAACACTCAACAACACTCAACAACACTCAACAACACTTAACAACACTCAACAACACTCAACAACACTCAACCACACTCAAAACACTCAACAACACTCAACAACACTCAACAACACTCAACAACACTCAACAACCCTCAACAACCCTCAACAACACTCAACAACACTCAACAACACTCATAAATACTCAACAAAACTCAACAACCCTCAACAACACTCAACAACACTCAACAACACTGAACAACACTCAACAACACTCAACCACACTCAACAGTACTCAACAACACTCAACAACACTCAAAAACACTCAACAACACTCAAAAACACTCAACCACACTCAGCAACACTCAACAACACTCAACAACACTGAACAACACTTAACAACACTCAACCACACTCAACATCACTCAACAACACTCAACAACACTCAACCACACTCAAAACACTCAACAACACTCAACAACACTCAACAACCCTCAACAACACTCAACAACACTCAACAACACTCAACAACACTCAATAACACTCAACAACACTCAACAACACTCAATAACACTCAAAAACACAAAACCACTGTATAATGCTTTCTGTCTCATTTGCTCCCACGTTAAATCTTATGTCTATTACATTGACAGTGACAACGCTGTGAAGTTATTACCCATCCAAATTAGACACTACAGGCTAGCATAATGATCCCAATGCGTTTTCGAACTTCTCAAGTTGAAAGCGTTTTATTTTATGCTACTAAATATAGATGTCACCAAAGCTCGTGTTGACTAAATCTAACGACGTGACTTCGCAAATGAGTACACTTATAGCATTCGTTCATTCATTCTGAGCGAATGCTGATTGCCCGATTTAATAATCACGGTTAAAATATTCGTGGTGAGCAGTGAATACATAACCGGCTGCATAAACAATGTTTAGGAATTCATCGGCCGATTACTCAAACATTGGTCAAATGACAGTCGCTCAGTCGCTTCGCTTTACCGCTACCTAATTTCCGAGATACGATGGGGGGAGGGGTGAAGGGGGAAGAGGGGGGAGTTTTGAAAAAACTAATTTTGACCTACTCTGGGCCCACGGACATGAATCTGAAAAAGAAAATGTTCCAAGTCTTAACTTCCGAGATCCGCCTAAAGGGGGGAGAAGGGGGAGAGAATGAGGGGAATTTTGAAAAATGGTTTTTACTTTTCCGAGCCTCCTCTATACGAATCCGTAAAAAAACAAAACCCAGGTTTCTTAATTTCCGAGATACGATGGGGGGAGGGGTGAAGGGGGGGAGAGGGGGGAGTTTTGAAAAATGATTTTGACCAACTCTGGGCCCCTTGATATGAATCTGAACAAAAAAATGTTCCAAGTCTCTTAACTTCCGAGATCTACCTAGAGGGGGGGAAAAGGGGGGCAAGGGGGGCAACTTTGAAAAATAAATTTTACTTTTCCGAGCCTCCTCTATACGAATCCGTAAAACAACAAAACACGGGACTCTTAGTTTCCGAGATACAATAGGGATGGGGAGAGTGGGGTGGAATGGAAAAAGGGAGGTTTGAATTTTGAAAAATGGATTTTACTTTTCCGAGCCTCCTCTATACGAATCCGTAAAAAAACAAAACCCAGGTTTCTTAATTTCCGAGATACGATGGGGGGAGGGGTGAAGGGGGGGAGAGGGGGGAGTTTTGAAAAATGATTTTGACCAACTCTGGGCCCCTTGATATGAATCTGAAAAAAAAAATGTTCCAGGTCTCTTAACTTCCGAGATCTACCTAGAGGGGGGGGAGAAGGGGGGCAAGGGGGCAACTTTGAAAAATGGATTTTACTTTTCCGAGCCTCCTCTATACGAATCCGTAAAACAACAAAACACGGGACACTTCGTTTCCGAGATACGATAGGGAGGGGGGAGAGTGGGGTGGAAAAGGGGAGGTTTGGGATTTTTCCCATACTCGTGAGAGTTACTTGTATACGAATCTGTAAAAATATACCCACCTCCCCCTTCACCATCTGGGAGAACAATTATGTCAGTCAGTGAGTGAGTGAGTGGTAATCGAGCTTTATATAGTATAACTAGATTTTGGGCGTTGCGCGAGCTGCAAGCAGCTCGCGGGGTCGTGTTTTTGAGGAGTATTTCTTACCCTTGTAAAATTTTGAGAATTGGACAGTAATCCTTAGCACTTATAAGATTTTGTAATAATAGCTATTTATTCACCAAGGGGAGTAATCTGTACTTACCCTCGAGTGATATATACTACTTTATACTACACAAGTTGTGGAGTTGTTGTTAATAAATTGCTATAATTGTCACTGGAATCACTTATTTTAACTTGTGATTTACACCGCCAAACTTTAAACTTTACCAAGAAAATTGTTTCTACAAAATACGTCAGCCAACAAAATAAGTCTTTTTTTTTTCTTATTTTAGCGCGTCAAACAGTTTTCGCGTCAAAAGACGTTAAGCCGCATGGCTCTAGTGGGGACGCGGCTTAACGTCTTTTGTGATTTGTTGTGATCAACAACACTCAACAACACTCAACAATACTCAACAACACCCAAAACACTCAACAACACTCAACAACACTCAACAACACTCAACAACACTGAACAACACTCAACAACACTCAACCACACTCAACAACACTCAACCACACTCAACATCACTCAACAACACTCAACAACACTCAACCACACTCAAAACACTCAACAACACTCAACAACCCTCAACAACATACAACAACACTCAACAACCCTCAACAACCCTCAACAACCCTCAACAACACTCAACAACACTCAACAACACTCAATAACACTCAATAACACTCAACAACATTCAACAACACTCAACAACACTCATCAACACTCAACAACACTCAACAACACTCAATCACACTCGACAACACTCAACAACACTGAACAACACTCAACAACCCTCAATAACACTCAACAACACTCAACAACACTCATCAACACTCAACAACACAACAACACCCAAAACACTCAAAACACTCAACAACACTCAATAAAACTCAATAACACTCAACAACACTCAACAACACTCATAAACACTCAACAACACCCAACAACACTCAATAACACTCAACAACACTCAACCACACTCAACAACACTCAATAACACTCAACAACACTCAACAACACTCAACAACACTCAACAACACTGAACAACACTCAACCGCACTCAACAACACTCAACAACACTCAACCACACTCAAAACACTCAACAACACTCAACAACACTCAATAACACTCAATAACACTCAACAACACTCAACAACACTCAACCACACTGAACAACACTCAACAACACTCAACAACCCTCAACAACACTCAACAACACTTAACAACACTCATCAACACTTAACAACACTCAACAACACTCAACAACACTCAACCACACTCAAAACACTCAACAACACTCAACAACACTCAACAACCCTCAACAACACTCAACAATACTCAACAACACTCAACAACCCTCAACAACACTCAACAACACTCATCAACACTCAACAACACTCAACAACACTCAGCCACACTCAACAACACTCAACAACACTCAAACCACTCAACAACACTCAACAACACTCATTAACACTCAACAACACTCAAAACACTCAACAACACTCAACAACACTCAGCAACACTCAACAACACTCAACAACACTGAACAACACTCAACAACACTCAACCACACTCAACAACACTCAACCACACTCAACATCACTCAACAACACTCAACAACACTCAACCACACTCAAAACACTCAACAACACTCAACAACACTCAACAACCCTCAACAACATACAACAACACTCAACAACCCTCAACAACCCTCAACAACCCTCAACAACCCTCAACAACACTCAACAACACTCAACAACACTCAATAACACTCAAAAACACAAAACCACTGTATAATGCTTTCTGTCTCATTTGCTCCCACGTTAAATCTTATGTCTATTACATTGACAGTGACAGCGCTGTGAAGTTATTACCCATCCAAATTAGACACTACAGGCTAGCATAATGATCCCAATGCGTTTTCGAACTTCTCAAGTTGAAAGCGTTTTATTTTATGCTACTAAATATAGATGTCACCAAAACTCGTGTTGACTAAATCTAACGACGTGACTTCGCAAATGAGTACACTTATAGCATTCGTTCGTAGTCTCTGAGCGAATGCTGATTGCCCGATAATATAATAACTCGGTCTCGCAGGTTCGCTCCACTCAGGACCTACCTACCACCGGAAAGCTATCGTGACCTTATCCCTACGCTACGCTACGCTTCGCTTTACCGCTACCTAGTTTCCGAGATACGATGGGGGGAGGGGTGAAGGGGGGAGACTTCCGAGATCTACCTCTAGAGGGGGGGAGAAGGGGGGCAAGGGGGGCAACTTTGAAAAATGGTTTTTACTTTTCCGAGCCTCCTCTATACGAATCCGTAAAACAACAAAACACGGCTAGTTTCCGAGATACGAGGAGGGGAGGGGTGAAGGGGGGGAGAGGGGGGAGTTTTGAAAAATGATTTTGACCAACTCTGGGCCCCTTGATATGAATCTGAAAAAACAAATGTTCCAAGTCTCTTAACTTCCGAGATTTACCTAAAGGGGGGGAGAAGGGGGGCAAGGGGGGCAACTTTGAAAAATGGATTTTACTTTTCCGAGCCTCCTCTATACGAATCCGTAAAACAACAAAACACGGGACTCTTAGTTTCCGAGATACGATAGGGGGAGAGGTGAAGGGGGGGAGAGGGGCGAGTTTTGAAAAATGATTTTGACCAACTCTGGGCCCCTTGATATGAATCTGAAAAAAAAATGTTCCAAGTCTCTTAACTTCCGAGATCTACCTAGAGGGGGGGGGAGAAGGGGGGCAAGGGGGGCAACTTTGAAAAATGGATTTTACTTTTCCGAGCCTCCTCTATACGAATCCGTAAAACAACAAAACACGGGTCTCTTAGTTTCCGAGATACGATAGGGATGGGGGAGAGTGGGGTGGAATGGAAAAGGGGAGGTTGGAATTTTGAAAAATGGTATTTACTTTTCCGAGCCTCCTCTATACGAATCCGTAAGAAAACAAAACCCAGGTTTCTTAATTTCCGAGATACAATGGGGGGAGGGGTGAAGGGGGGAGAGGGGGGAGTTTTGAAAAATGATTTTGACCAACTCTGGGCCCCTTGATATGAATCTGAAAAAAAAAATGTTCCAGGTCTCTTAACTTCCGAGATATACCTAGAGGGGGGGGAGAAGGGGGGCAAGAGGGGCAACTTTGAAAAATGGATTTTACTTTTCCGAGCCTTCTCTATACGAATCCGTAAAACAACAAAACCCAAGTTTCTTAATTTCCGAGATACGATGGGGGGAGGGGTGAAGGGGGGAAGAGGGGGGAGTTTTGAAAAATGATTTTGACCAACTCTGGGCCCCTTGATATGAATCTGAAAAAAAAAATGTTCCAGGTCTCTTAACTTCCGAGATCTACCTAGAGGGGGGGGAGAAGGGGGGCAAGGGGGCAACTTTGAAAAATGGATTTTACTTTTCCGAGCCTCCTCTATACGAATCCGTAAAACAACAAAACACGGGACACTTAGTTTCCGAGATACGATAGGGAGGGGGGAGAGTGGGGTGGAAAAGGGGAGGTTTGGGATTTTTCCCATACTCGTGAGAGTTACTTGTATACGAATCTGTAAAAATATACCCACCTCCCCCTTCACCATCTGGGAGAACAATTATGTCAGTCAGTCAGTGAGTGAGTGGTAATCGAGCTTTATATAGTATAAACTAGATTTTGGGCGTTGCGCGAGCTGCAAGCAGCTCGCGGGGTCGTGTTTTTGAGGAGTATTTCTTACCCTTGTAAAATTTTGAGAATTGGACAGTAATCCTTAGCACTTATAGGAATTTGTAATAATAGCTATTTATTCACCAAGGGGAGTAAGGCACAGATTACTAATCGAGTGTGCATTTGAGGCCCGACGCGAAGCGGAGGGCCGTAAACCACACGAGTTTAGTAATCTGTACTTACCCTCGAGTGATATATAGGTACTGCTTTATACTACACTTGTGGAGTTGTTGTTAATAAATTGCTATAATTGTCACTGGAATCACTTATTTTAACTTGTGATTTACACCGCCAAACTTTAAACTTTACCAAGAAAATTGTTTCTACAAAATACGTCAACCAACAAAATAAGTCTTTTTTTTTTCTTATTTTAGCGCGTCAAACAGTTTTCGCGCCAAAAGACGTTAAGCCGCATGGCTCTAGTGGGGACGCGGCTTAACGTCTTTTGTGATTTGTTGTGATCAACAACACTCAACAACACCCAAAACACTCGACAACATTCAACAACACTCAACAACACTCAATAAGACTCAACAACACTCGACAACACTCGACAACACTCAATAACACTCAACAACATTCAACAACACTCAACAACACTCAACAACACTCAACAACACTCGACAACACTCGGCAATACTCAACAACACTCAATAACATTGAACAACACTCAACGACACTCAACAACACTCGACAACACTCGACAAAACTCGACAACCCTCAACAACACTCAACAACACTCAACAACACTCCACAACACTCAACCACACTCAACAACACTCAACAACACTGAACAACACTCAACAACACTCAACCACACTCAACATCACTCAACAACACTCAACAACCCTCAACAACACTCAACAACACTCGACAACACTCAACAACATTCATCAACACTCAACAACACAACACCCAAAACACTCAAAACACTCAACAACACTCAACAACACTCAATAACACTCAATAACACTCAACAACACTCAACCACACTCAACCACACTCAACAACACTCAACAACACTCAACAACACTCAACAACACTCAACCACACTCAAAACACTCAACAACACTCAACAACACTCAACAACCCTCAACAACACTCAAAATACTCAACAACACTCAACAACACTCAATAACACTCAATAACACTCAACAACACTCAACCACACTCATCCACACTCAACAACACTCAACAACACTCAACAACACTCAATAAGACTCAACAACAGTCAACAACACTCAACCACACTCAACAACACTCAACAACACTCAACAACACTCATCAACACTCAACAACACTCAACAACACTCAATAACACTCAACAACACTCAACAACACCCAAAACACTCAAAACACTCAACAAAACTCAACAGCACTCATCAACACTCAACAACACTCAACAACACTCAACAACACTCAATAAGACTCAACAACAGTCAACAACACTCAACAACACTCAACAACACTCAACAACACTCAACCACACTCAAAACACTCAACAACACTCAACAACACTCAACAATCCTCAACAACACTCAACAACACTCAACAACACTCAACATCACTCAACAACACTCAACAACACTCATCAACACTCAACAACACTCAACAACACCCAAAACACTCAAAACACTCAACAACACTCATCAACACTCAACAACACTCAACAACACTCATCAACACTCAACAACACTCAACAACACTCAACCACACTCAACAACACTCAACAACACTCAACAACACTCATCAACACTCAACAACACTCAACAACACTCAATAACACTCAACAACACTCAACAACACTCAACAACACTCAACAACCCTCAACAACACTCAACAACCCTCAACAACACTCAACAACACTCATCAACACTCACCAACACAACAACACCCAAAACACTCAAAACACTCAACAACACTCAACAAAACTCAATAAAACTCAATAACACTCAACAACACTCAACAAAGTCAAAGTCAAAGTCAAAGCATTTATTTCAAATAGGCACATTAAAGGCACTTTTGAACGTCAGAAATTACAACAAATAGAATTGATTCTAGTCGCCCATTCCAAAAGGTAGTTTTCGTATGGAGAAGAACGGGCAAGAAACTCCACCGTTACTCTTTTAAAATATTTTACAAAATTTTGCATACATTAATTATATAATAATATGTGAACACGATGCACCTAAAATAAAATTACTATACCACAAGAGGTAAAAGACTTAAAAATGAAACCATGACATATAAATTAATTATCTGATAGATACATGGTGCTCACATATTTACAAACATGGTAAAAGTAAACGATTTTCATTAAAAAAAAAAAAAAAAATACAAGTAATAAGTCAGGGTGTGAGTAGTAAAGTAGTTACAGAATGTAAATCAATGTCAAAAAAAAAAGTATAAACTACAACAAACAAGTACAACAACACTCAACCATACTCAACAACACTCAACAACACTCAACAACCCTCAACAACACTCAACAACACTCAACAACACTCAACAACACTCAACAACACTCAAAACACTCAACAACACTCAACAACACTCAACAACACTCAACAACACTCAACAACACTCAACAACACTCAACAACACTCAACAACACTCAACAACCCTCAACAACACTCAACAACACTCAACAACACTCAACAACACTCAACAACACTCAACATCACTCAACAACACTCAACAACACTCATCAACACTCAACAACACCCAAAACACTCAAAACACTCAACAACACTCAACAACACTCATCAACACTCAACAACACTCAACAACACTCAACAACACTCAACAACACTCAACAACACTCAACAACACTCAAGAACCCTCAACAACACTCAACAACACTCAACAACACTCAACAACACTCAACAACACTCAACAACACTCATCAACACTCAACAACCCTCAACAACACTCAACAACACTCAACAACACTCAACAACACTCAACAACACTCAACCACACTCAAAACACTCAACAACACTCAACAACACTCAATAACACTCAATAACACTCAACAACACTCAACAACACTCAACCACACTCAAAACACTCAACAACACTCAACAACACTCAACAACCCGCAACAACACTCAACAACACTCAACAACACTCAACAACACTCAACAACACTCATCAACACTCAACAACACTCAACAACCCTCAACAACACTCAACAACACTCGACAACACTCAACAACACCCAAAACACTCAAAACACTCAACAACACTCATCAACACTCAACAACACTCAATAACACTCAACA
This sequence comes from Luperina nickerlii, assembly GCA_963855955.1. Taxonomy (NCBI): domain Eukaryota; kingdom Metazoa; phylum Arthropoda; class Insecta; order Lepidoptera; family Noctuidae; genus Luperina; species Luperina nickerlii. The sequence continues at coordinate 8,963,626 of OY979677.1, read as the reverse complement.
ACACTCAACAACACTCAACAACACTCAACCACACTCAAAACACTCAACAACACTCAACAACACTCAACAACACTCAACAATCCTCAACAACACTCAACAACACTCAACAACCCTCAACAACCCTCAACAACACTCAACAACACTCAACAACACTCAATAACACTCAAAAACACAAAACCACTGTATAATGCTTTCTGTCTCATTTGCTCCCACGTTAAATCTTATGTCTATTACATTGACAGTGACAGCGCTGTGAAGTTATTACCCATCCAAATTAGACACTACAGGCTAGCATAATGATCCCAATGCGTTTTCGAACTTCTCAAGTTGAAAGCGTTTTATTTTATGCTTCTAAATATAGATGTCACCAAAACTCGTGTTGACTAAATCTAACGACGTGACTTCGCAAATGAGTACACTTATAGCATTCGTTCATAGTCTCTGAGCGAATGCTGATTGCCCGATAATATAATAACTCGGTCTCGCAGGTTCGCTCCACTCAGGACCTACCTACCACCGGAAAGCTATCGTGACCTTATCCCTACGCTACGCTACGCTTCGCTTTACCGCTACCTAGTTTCCGAGATACGATGGGGGGAGGGGTGAAGGGGGGGAGAGGGGGGAAGTTTTGAAAAATGATTTTGACCAACTCGGGGCCCCTTGATATGAATCTGAAAAAAAAAATGTTCCAAGTCTCTTAACTTCCGAGATCTACCTCTAGAGGGGGGGAGAAGGGGGGCAAGGGGGGCAACTTTGAAAAATGGTTTTTACTTTTCCGAGCCTCCTCTACACGAATCCGTAAAAAAACAAAACCAAGGTTTTTTAATTTCCGAGATACGATGGGGGGAGGGGTGAAGGGGGGGAGAGGGGGGAGTTTTGAAAAATGATTTTGACCAACTCTGGGCCCCTTGATATGAATCTGAAAAAAAAAATGTTCCAAGTCTCTCAACTTCCGAGATCTACCTAAAGAGGGGGGGAGAAGGGGGGCAAGGGGGCAACTTTGAAAAATGGATTTTACTTTTCCGAGCCTCCTCTATACGAATCCGTAAAACAACAAAACACGGGACTCTTAGTTTCCGAGATACGATAGGGAGGGGGGAGAGTGGGGTGGAAAAGGGGAGGTTTGGGATTTTTCCCATACTCGTGAGAGTTACTTGTATACGAATCTGTAAAAATATACCCACCTCCCCCTTCACCATCTGGGAGAACAATTATGTCAATCAGTGAGTCAGTGAGTCAGTGAGTGGTAATCGAGCTTTATATAGTATAATAATATAATTCTATCTTAATCTCCTGATCAAAAATTAACATCCTTTAATTGCAATCACTGCTGCTTTTATTCTCAAAGCTTAAACCCAGACGTATAAAAACAAAACACGTTTGCTGTGCGAAATGCAACGTTATCAAGAGCGACAATCAATACCAATCCAATCTCGATAAAGTTAGGAGGAGAGTGGTTTCGACGTAACGTGTCATACGTGATCTAACTTTGCGAAAATTCCAACACTTTTGCGAAAATTCCAACCCTTTTGAGAAAATTCCCCCATTTTGAGAATCAAACTCCAATTCGCATCGTTTAAATATTAAATCAAACTTACGACTTAAGTCATATGTGCGTGTGAATGTATGATAAAGTCACTCGGCGCCCGAATAGACAATAACTGTTCCCGGAGCTAATAAATTTTGTGGGACAAATATTTTTATGGCACCTAGTATTGGTTGGCTGCTATTCGTATTGTATGCAGATTTTGGTGTGTATTTTTGAAATATCGATTGTATTTGACGACCAAAAAGAAGAATGTAGATACAGCGATTTGTGGTGATTTCAACATATTCAGCTCCATTGTTTAGAACAATGCAAAAACTAATAACAATTGCTGGAAAAAGTTTTGAATTTAGCAAATACCAATTGATCATCAAACATTTTCAATTATTTGGTTAAATACACCAAATAGGTAATTAAACGTAACAAGCACTAATTCCGGCCATTAGTTATTGCTATAATTTAACTAATTTCATTCTAATTAATTTAGAATCATGCGAAACCGTACTTTGAATTAATTATTTGGTTGGTTTATTATTTCAGGAATTTCGTAATCAGCACAATAGAGCAGAGCGTTGTTATGGTTGCTCAAAACATAAATAATTCCTAGAACGTATAGTTCACGTTAAAATTATTACCATTAGAAACAATTTCTACAATAACATCATTATCACAGAGGAAAAACGCCACAAGTCATAGTTAAAACGTGACATTATCAAGTACTATACGAAGAGAAGTACGCCTGTTTACGCGGCATTTCTAGACCTTTCCAGGGCGTTTGACCTGGTAAGGTATGACGTCTTGTGTATAATGTGCGAAGCGAGAGTGCCTGACGCCATCACAAATATGTTTCAGCATTAGCTCGAAATCACTGCGAATGTGTATAATAAGCGTAATCAAAGGAGCTTAGGGCTTGCCTCCCCTGAGGCTGGAATCTGTGGTATTAGAGAAAGTACTCCGAATAAACTGGCATGAATATACAATAAGCCTATTAATTTATGCCGTTTGCGCTTTATTTAGATTTTTATGTTGAATTGTGGGATCTTTTATGCTGATATTGTCGAATATCAGAAACATTTATTGGCTCAACTATAGGACGCTTGATAGATTAATTTAATATATGAATTTAGAAAGTTAATTAATAAATTAAACTACTAATAACAGGCTGCCCAACTTAAATGGGATATTTGCCACATGCCGGACAAACTGTGGGTCGAAATAGCACAGAACTAAAACAGTGAGGCGGTGTCGCAGCAGACCAGATAGAAGGTGACCGGTATGACCTGGATAGGTTCCGTCGAAGCTGGAAGGAGGACGTGCGGGCTCGCAAAAGATGGAAGGTATGGAGGGAGGCCGTTGCTTAGGAGTAGGACAGCTTAGACTAGCAAATATGTAATACTAGCTTCCGGCCGTGGCTTCGCCCGCGAGGTGTGTCGATAAAAACTATCTTATGTCCTTCCCCGGGATGCAATCTATCTCTCTGCCAAACTTTATCGAAATCCGTCCAGTGGTTTAGGCGTGAAAAGGTAACATACAGACAGACAGACAGATAGACAGACAGAGTTACTTTCGAATTTATAATATTAGTATGGATTATATTGCTGGATTTCGATTAAATTGAACAAGGCAGAAATTTTAAATTACACCTTTACACAAAAATTTCCTATCGACGAAAACTTTTACGAGAGTTACAAAAAAACATTGAAATGTTACAACCAAAACAAAAATATAAAAACAGAAAATTAAGAGACATCATTAAGATAATGTTGAGGAGAAAAATCTCGAATGGCTGTGAACAGGCTGGCTACTTGACACACACAGAGCACTCTCCAATTTGTTGCAAACTCGCTTCGAAGTCCGTACCTATTGGATATCTGTGTTCGCTCCTCAAGTCCTCACAAATGAGAATGTCTGTTCCATTTCATTAATGTATCTGTACCAAAATAACACTATGTTTGTTTCGTAATTGTAATTAAAATTGTTATTTGTTGAACTTTGCTTGAGTAACGAGAACATAAAATGTTCGTAAAGAGTAATTAGGTATTCGACTAAATAGGTTTTTTTTTTTGTCAGCTTTTTTGGCTTTAGTATATTTTGTCCCATTGCTAAACAAAGACCTCCCCTTTTTCTTTCCAAACCTTCTTGTCTTGTGCGATCTCTGTACATGATGCAAACGTTATCAGAATGTCACAGTTTAACTAACATCAAATAATTTAGAACAGAAGCGCGACGTTAGTTTCCAGCCTTTGGATACGAAACCCTATAAAATAAAAAATAATACAGTCATGAGAAATTCATGACTTCGTCACATTTTCTTGCCGGCTTCAAAAACATTTCGTTAAACCAATAATAAACTTCTCAATAAAATACTCCGTAGTGCTAAATCACTTAACGCCATTATAAAGCAATTTTGACCTCACAAAATCTGATAATAATTTGGTTGGTTGCCCCGAGATATTTATTCAGGCGGCCTTGGGTCATTTATTTATTGAGTCATCTGCTCCTTAGTCTTATTTTGGGGGGCTCATGGCTAAATAATAACAGCCACACGAGTCGATCGAATATTTAGGCGGATCATACACTACAACGCGCCACGCGACGGGGCGCTTTTTATTGAATTTGTATGTAAAAAATCACGCGCGGTGGCGCGTTACCTGCGCCCCGTCGCGTGTCGCGTTGTAGTGTGTGATCCGCCTAAACCTAAAATTGACCCGCTTCAGCTACGCTTGCCAAGATCCGCCTGTGGATGGGTGACCATCTACTACTTCCGAGGCCCCTCCATGCCTCGGAAAGCACATTTATAGGCCGTTAGTCCCGACTGTCATTTGCAGATCTTTGACAGTCGTTACGGGGTAACAAGTCTTTCCAAGAGGTAACGTGCTACTAGAGGAACATCAGTATTTTACAAACAAACAATTACAAATACTTCAACTAGATCCAGTTAGAGTGGAAGCCGAGCCAAATACAGTTGGGAAAGGCTAAAGTAGGTAGGCAGACGATCATGTCTTCTCGTTAGTATAGTAGTCCAAAGCGAGACTATTGAACATGGGGCACTGAGTCCTTTCCTCAGGTGTTATTAGGTTTTTCCATTAGGATTTTTTCAGTAGCAACCCGGAGGCTGGATTTGTGCCTGGCAATGATAAACGGATCGCCTCTACTTTATTCTTCTGCCTACACCTTCAAAGAATCAGAATCATCATACATTACGTTATGTTATTAATTTAATCTACACGTTACGAAAATAGTTCCTTCCACATTCCTACGTAGATAATAAATTAATGAATAGTCTCGCGTGATATATTACTGTCATGGCGCTGTCAGTCTGTGGTGTTAATTGTGGCAGTGGTGTGAAGCTGCCGAAAGATATGTGAATTAATTAGTGGAACAGCGAGTTATGGCACCTATTTATGTCGTGGGAGGTATTGTGTGTCGGTGTGAGATATGGTTGCAGTTTATTGGTCGGTATCATATAGTATTGTAGCAGACTGCATTTGTTTTGGTACTGGACAAAGCCCTCTCTTCTCGTGAAAAGAAAAAAACGAGCATTGACAAATGCTTACACTGACTGGACATGTCCACTCAAATCTGTGTGGTTCTTTCTTTGAAAGATCATTTCAGACACTAATCTACATGGTCTTCACATGATCTGACCAAGATTATGTCTGGACTTCAAAAGAAACTGACTTCTGAGTTTGGTTCGAAGCCTTTTCTCAGAATATAATAATATAATGGCGTGTAAAAGTGTTTGTGTAAACTTAGTTACAGAAATATAATCATTTATCATTGATCACCACACTTGCTCATTGCGTGTTGGCAATTTGGGACATTTATGAATCCTTTTATTCGCACAAAGGTTTTGTGCACCGGTCAGTGATGACCAATGTAGATAAACTGATGAAGAACATAACCTTGTAATAAAAAAATCACAATGTTACTTTCAAACCAACACCATAAGAAACGAGTTTGTAACTTTTAAACGACATAAGTACGTAATCATTCCTAAAAATAAAAACAAACAAAATTCTAACTTCTGTCCATAAGTCAAAGATTAAGTCATTGGGGACCAATATTACGCCGCAACAAATCACGCTATGTCGAAAATGTTCCCCAGAAGACGAAAGTACATTTACTAGGAAAATAAAAAAAGTATTTTGCAGCAAAACTTCAGGATTTTCCTCGGAGCGTTCAGATAGTAGTAACATAACTATGCGTCTTTGGACGGCCGCGCCCGGATACAATCGTAAACATAAAATGTAACACAGGTACAACAATACTGTTTGATCTAAGTCACAAGATCACTTCTCATAAACTGTTTGTAAAACAAAATCCAAGTCGTTTTAAACGTGTAACTGATGTATTCCCAAGAAATAGACGTGACTATAGTAAATTATGTCAATTCCATCTAGCCTTTTCCCAACTATGTTGGGGTCGGCTTCTAGTCTAACCGGATGCACCTAAATACCAGTATTTTACATGGAGCGACTCCCTATCTGACCTCTACAATCCAGTTACTGGGTAACACGAATCATATTTTTTTTTTGTGGAGAAATGCTCATGCATACTGCACTACCACGGGGAGATGGTGCAGTTACTCTAACCCACTAAAACTCCACGGTGTCCTCCTCTGCCGCTTACGGCGGGAACACGGGCACGTGTTAGCACTCATCCGTGAACCCGCCGCGGCTGTCCGTTACCGGACCCTCCTCTGGGGAGCACTCCCCATCACCGGCGCACCGAATCATACCTCTTGATAAGACTTGTTGTCAGACTTTCGGCCTTCTGACAACCCGTAACGACTGTCAAAGATCCAAGAATGACAGCCGGGACCAAACGGCTTAACGTGTTTTCCGAAACACGGAAGGGTCTCGGTATGTAAAGATGGTCACCCATCCACGGACCGACCGTGGCAAGCGTAGCTTAACCTGATCGATCTACCTGTGCGGCTGTTATAACTTAGCCACGAGCCTTTCAAATAAATTAAATTATATGATTAATAATTTATTCAACTAAATTATGTCAATTAACGGGTCAAACTACTTTGGTGCGCAGATGATTTTTTGATTGACGTAATTTTAGTACGCAAGTTTTTAATCACGTCTAAACTTGAATGGAGCAGTGTCAGGCGCTGATTAATTTGACAGGACTAAACTATTTATCTTCCGTCCTTGTTACCTATTTGAATTACTTAATCGTAGTGCATTACAACAAATAATAAAACAATATTTTAATGATACTGGCTTTTAATTTATATCCTGACTGTCGACTTAACGGTAAAATAATAACAAACTCGACGTAAAGGGACTCGACATAAAGGGAACCATTCGTGTTTATGTACGAGTATAGCTCTAATTATTTATACAAAGTTTTTGTCAGAGAAAAGAATTGCCTGAATTGCTCTGGATTGATGAATCTGGCTTTTGGTTAAACTTAAAAGAGTGTTAATATAAATGTTTGAATTATGGCCGAGTTTTAACGCATCATAACACCTATTATAATGAAGTAGAAATAAACTTCTAACCAAAAATTGAAAAATAAATGTGTATTCTATTGTATTCTATTAGATGATATTTGCAACATTTATCCGCACAGGTCGATTTTCAAGGTTAAGCAACGCTAGTCGAAGTCGGTCCGTGGATGGGTGACCATCCATTAGATATCGAGATCTCTCCGTGCCTCCGTTGGTCCCGGCTGTCATTTGTAGATCGTTGAAAGTCGCTATGGCTAGTCAAAAGCCTGAAATTCTGACAACTGGTTGTCAAAATTTCGGGCAACCAACGAAGACCAAAGCCAAGGCTTATCGTGTTACCGTGGTTGTGGAGGTCAGATAGGTAGTCGCTTCACGTAAAATACTTATATTCAGCTGCATCTGGTGAGTTTGGAAGCCGACCACAACATAATTGAGAAATGGTAGTCAGATGATAATAATGATGACTTAATCTTAAAAAGTGATGGATCATGAAACATGAAAAGGTAATTTCAGGTTACTTTAAATGCGGTACATCTAATTGAATAATGACGTGTTAATGAGATAATAAAAAAAATAAAATCGCAAGTTCTTTCTTAATAAATGCAATATGTGTCTCATCGAAAAAAAGCTCAATCATTGTTATTCTTCCTGCAAAACTCTTCGATTGTAATGTGGCCCAGTGGAAATGGCCACTACTTACGAGTTATGGGTCGTGGATTCAAACCCAGCCAGGCGCTAGACTTTGTGTAATTTATTTCATCACCACAGCTCTGAAAACGGTGAAGCAAAACATTGTGACGAAACCGGCATGTTCTAGAACCAAAAATTCGAAAACATCTACCAACCCGCACTGGGCCCACGTGGTGGATTACGGCCAACGCTCTTACATAGAGAAGGCCTGTGTCCCAGCAGTGGGGGAACATGTTGACTATGTCCTTCTCCGAAATTTTCCACAAACCGCCACCGATCCTACCTTGCACCAAAACATTTGTGTGCAGGTGTTGGGCAGAGTTTTACGTGAGTAGTATACTGAAGAAATCACGGCGGCCGCGGTTGGTGGCGCATTTAAACACGACACTTGTCGACTAGCTCGCTAGTCAGTACCACATACTAAATACGTTTAGAATTTGTTCGGTAGTTAATAATTTAGTAAGGAAGTTTGTGGTTATTATTTGTAAAATTTATAAACTGGTGTGTGCTGACTACAGGTTTTGACACTTTTATTGAACGTGAAGCAGACTAAATAGTTCCACTACAAACGTCCATGACGTACAATAGAGAATATTCTATCATCACTTTAGGATTCTGTATCCAAAGCGTGCCACGGAACCATATTACTAAACCTCCGCTGTCCTTCCGTCCGTCTGTCTGTCAGAGAGCAGTATATCATGAACCGATGACAGTTGAAATTCACAGAGTGTGTGTTTCTATTGCCATTCATATAAACATAAAATTAAGTTACATAAAAGGGCCATTTTATTTCCTTTTTAGTGAATTGTCAATATTTTTATAACTCCGTGCTTTTCTCGTATGTCACATGTTTACAGCATGAAGACTAAAGAAAAAAAAAGTTTGACAATATTGTATAGTAAAATATCGTTATTAACTGCATTTAAGGCACACTTAAGATGTAAATTACAGTGAGGCATGGGACATCGACGCGGTACTTGTGTTATTACTCGTACATGATGATTTTGAACCCCCCTGCGCGAAATTTTTCGTCAATTATTTTAAAATGTTAGCTGTTCCTTACATTGTGACCGCGTACGTATTGCACTTTTCTTCATATAATAGTTAAAAAAATACATATATAAAAGAAAATAAAATATCTGCTGTTTCATAAAAGCAGATATTTTTTTTGAATACCGACGTAAAATTTCTATTCTAGGGGTTCTAGAATCACGTGTTGAATTCGTGGTTACAGTATGCGCGTCGATGTCAGACGCCAGCACGTCAAGCCACCCGAAACTGTCAAAATTTCCCAATCAACTTTGAACCTTATGCTTTAGCAATAAAGTTGAAAATCTATTAAAGAAATTTGACAGAATGTAGAAGCTTGATGTGCTGGCGTCTGTACCTGCCACCTTGTATTATCATGGAAACAGTTTTCCCTCATCTAGTCAATGTTGACTTAATTTAGAGGTTAATAACCTTAATTTATACATGTACGTGTGATGGATTAATTTATGTTGAGGCAATGAAGCCTTGGATTAACTAAACTCACGTATCTGTTAACATTGTGATATTTTCAGTTTAAATCGTATAGGAATTTTCTTAACTGACTAGTAAGAAATACAACAGTTAAAAAACAAAGGAAAAACCCTCAAAAGAAACCTAATTTTAATAACAATTTCAAGGTTATTTTTATGAAGCCGTCAGAATTCTTCTGTTGTTTGCGTCAAACAATCCGACAAAATGTGATAACTACAATTTTAAATTCTTTGTTTTACTTGAGAAAAGAAAAGAATTGTTGAGACCGCACCTAGTCCACGCAATTCCCCCCACCTTTGTCTCAAAGGCGAAAGAAAACAGATGGAAATAAAAGTTTCAAGTCTTTTAAAAACTCCTTACACTTTTAAAATCTTAGTTTATTTTTCAAAGAACCTTCAATCACGCTGGTGTGGAAACTTGGTCCCTAACTTCAACGTTTTTCTCGTCATAATTATAAAACATTCAAAAAACTTTGGTTTAACAAAAAGTACCTACTGGAAGATCATTGGAAAACAAATTCAACGAACCATTTTTTTCTTCGCAGTAAAGTTGAAAAGGAAGTTTTTAAATAAAAATACCTACTTTGCCATAAACGTGCCATCGCTTTCCATTTGAATGTAGTCAAACAAAATGAGCTTGTATTTTAAAAGATCAACCAGTAAGATGGAGATGGAACAGGAAAATCTGGATGATAAAAAGTAAATTGAAATTCTGACCTTTATTCAGATTAGATTTTCCATTAACTAAAGTCTTGCAAGTGGGGATTTATCATCGCCTTACACATTTAAAAAGTTCATCAAGCTAAACGAACTATAGAACCGATCAGAGGGGCAATTCGTGTCATTTCAGGAACGTTCACAGTCTGATCTCAGTGTCAATCTGTCAAAAATACCAAAATTTAGGGAAGTTAGAGCTTCCCTAAATTTTGTCATTTTTTTGTCGCCGAGATGAGACTGCGACTAGATTTTGAACGTTTTAAATACGAGAATTTGCCTTCTGTTATGTGCTACGTCAGCGTAGCAAATCATCTACGCCGTAGCTGATCATCTACGCCGTAACTGATCATCTACGCCGTAGCTGATCATTTAAGACGTAACTGCTGTACATTTCATGCTAGCTTGTAAAGCAGACAAAAAAGCATTGCTTGTTAATCAAGTTTTTCGTAGAAAGCTACTTCAATTATGTAATTTATACACACTAACACAAACATTACCCTGTATTTTAACCCCAGCTCGAACCACAACAAAAACCACAGCCTACAAACGTAAGCTCTGGTAAGCAGGTGATATTACGCATGATACACGCTTGTATTTACCACAGCGGAAGTAAGTGCCATGATTTTCATAATAAAAACGGTACGCCTTTGCAGGACAAAGGGTAGTGACTGGCGACGCGCGCAAGCCTCTTGCAGAATACGTAACCAGAAAATTCTTTATACGTCCGAAATGATACCTATTTTGTTTGTGTATACGTAGGTAGGGCCGGAAGACGCTTTGTGCGTTAAACTTGAGCTAAGCTCACGGTTTTGTTATGTTTGTAAGAATATGATTTTTTTTAAGAACTTCTAGTAAAATATCTACTACTAGCTTCTGCCCGCGACTCCATCCTCGTGAAATTTCACCCTCCCCCATTCACCCTCCTAGGGGTGGAATTTCGAAAAATTTCTACTCTTCACAAAGAACACACCCTCCAAATTTCCTGTCTTTAGGACCAGCGGTTTAGGATGTGCGTTGATAAATCAGTCAGTCGCTTTTCATGTCTGTGTGATCGCGTTATTCTTTCAAACTTCGCCACGGATTTTGATGTGGTTTTCACAAGGTTTATAAATATAACACTTATTAAACTTACAAGAAATTTTGATATTTTGTGAAGTCGTAAAAACCGTGCGAAGCAAGGACGAGTAGCGACCCGTCTATAATAGGTATAAATAAAAATCAATTGCCGCATGTATGAAAAATCATCACATCACTTGGGAATGGCCTGATTTCCCTGAACTTTGTTTTTGTTGGGTTTATAACTGATTGGACATGGTTTTTATGAAAGAAAATTGGAGATAGAAACACATAATTTACCCGGGCGACGACGGGCACGAACAGCTAGTTTTATATAAATAGATTTTGTTTTCACTGTGTTGTTCGTAGGAACGAAGTATAAAATTAGATGAGACACAATCCATCACTTCTTACCAAAAAAAAAATGGAAAGGTTAATAAAAAAAAGAAAGAAGGAAATTTTCTACAAAATTCCACTGCAGTTTTTAGTATCTATTTCGAGTCAAGCCGAAAACAAACTACTATCAATGTAATCTAGAGAAAACTGTACCGACTTATAGTCAAGGATAAAACCAAGAATCCATTGTCTGCAGTTATCTTGAAATATTTCATCAATAGTATAAGCATAATAACCCTGTTTGTTTCCACTGTTGGGACACAGACCTCCTTTCTACGAGAAGTATTGTTAAATGGTACATGTCTTCGAATTTTAGTTCTAGGACATTCTAATTTCCCCACGATGTTTTTTCTTTTCACGATGATGAATTTAATTACAGCAAAGTGCTTGTCTAGCCCATCACTTCATCTTCTTCTTGATCGCGTACTTCAATACTGAAGGTCGTGTCACTGAACGGCCTTCGTGACTTTATGTACAGACGCCAATGCACATTAAGCTACTACAATCTGTCAAATTTCTTTAATATGGTTTCAACTTTATCGCTATTATCATTAGGTTCAAGGTTGATTGGGAAAATTTGACAGTTTCGGGTAGCTTGATGTGCTGGCGTCTGTACATAAGCCCATCACTAGGTTGTACAAAAATTTTTGTTTCTTTTTCTAGCTTAAAATCGGTTCCCCAATCTTTTTATACCAATCAGTTACCGCAGGCTTTGCGGTAAACTGTGGAGTTTTCCAATTTTCCGCCGCAGTTTACAAAAGATTTTAGTATCGGCTAAAGACTTTGTTAGGTTGTTTTACTGATAGTAGATATTAAGGCAGATGGGGTAATTATTTTCTCTGGTCTTATAAAATTCGCGGAAATTATTTTAATAGGATTACTGTTAATTTGTCCTTTAGTTAGTGCATTGATTATTTATTTTAAAATATTTATCGAGGTCTGAGGAACAGGGTGTAAAGTTCACTCAACCTCCATAGAACAGGGAGGATCCTCCGACCAGGCGGGTGTAGTGTCTGGCGGGCAACTGCCCAACGATTGGTGTCGGAATGTTGTATGTATGCTAGTTGCGCGGTAAACTCTGCTTGCGCGATGCAAGATTTTGTGTGACGTCAATATGACGCGTAGTTCGCATGTGGCGTTGTAGATACCGCTTCATATTAATTATAAGTGTGTATTTGTATGTATGGTTGATGTCTGGACGGATTTGGGGGGGCATTCGCTCAGCAGTGGAACAGTTTAGGCTACGTAAAAAATGTAAGTTAAAAGCAGGGGTTAAAATAAACTTTTACTTAAAGTCAGTCGATGTGCTTTTAAGCTTTAATAGGAAAAACATATTTAATAATGAACTCAGTAAACTTAGAAACCGTTATGAAACATGGTTAACTCACAAAGAGTTCTTAGTGGAATTAAGGTTCTATAAAAGTATAACATGACATTAAATATAAAAAAAATAGATTTAAATAAGCTGATGTAGGCTTCTAAAACTATTTTAACAACGTAGGTACAAGTCCGTAAAACAACCATTTCCTTTTTATCCCGATCGTACATTGCGTATGCGGTCGTAGGGAGCGAGTGTACATGCATCTCAGCGGCACGGTCGCTTTTTGCATACCAAAGGCCAGTTTACGTCCAGTCAAGTTAAATATGCCAGTGTTTGGAGTGGTTAACCACAGCAGTTCAGCGGCATTGAAACCAACGTTTAGTTGTCTACGGCTTAACCAATACAATGGCTTTATTTTGGTCATTTGATGTAACGTAACATTAGGTAGCGGTAACTGGTTAGGTGACTTGGATATTGAAATGCTAGTGGGTTCAAACCTGGTAGAAATGTCACTTAATAAATCGGTACTATACTTTCTTGATACTTTCTAAGCATTATAACAATATTGACGTCATCATCATGTACAGATAGCATAGGTCTGTCTCAATCCTGTACCACATAAAAAATGGTCACGAAAATAATAGTCAAGGATCGTAATTTACACTCGTAATATTAGATGCACAGTAGTTCAGACAGCCAACTAAAACTGTTTTGAGAGAAATTTCGCAGAAGTCAACTTGCGCAAAACTATCTTGCATTACGACGATCAGTTTTCCCACTCACCTATAGAATTTTTCCTACCTACTTACCTAAAGGTAAGATGCATGGAAATCGAATTCCAAATGGTTTTTCCGTCATGAATGCAAAGTGAATTGTCATAACAGTGAGCTGTTGACTTTTTGATTGCGCAGAAAGAACTCGTTTTCTTTCCGATTAGTATTCTCTCTGCGAGTCCAACAGGAAGGCAATAACTATACCTTTTTATTATACACTATTTCATACATTTTATATAACTACTAGGAACCCGTCCCTGCTTCGCACGGTTTTTACTACTTGAAAACACATTGAAATTTCTTTAATATGAGTATGTGCAAGTTTAATATTTATTTATCCATACTAAGATTATAAATGCGAAAACGTATGTCTCTGTTATCTCTTCACGCTTAAACCGCTGAACCGATTTAGATGAAATTTGGTATAGAGATAGTTTGAGTCCCGAGAAAGGACACAGGTTTTTATCTCGATATTCCCACGGGATCGACACTTACGCGGGTGAATCCGCGGGGCGCAACTAGTATACTAATATTATAAAGAGGTCAAATTTGTGAGTTTTCATGTGTGGGGTAAACTTCGGAACTACTGACCCGATTCCAAAAATTCTTATCTAATAGAAGCTACAGCATTGCCGAGTGTCAAAGGATATAATCTATGTTAAACCAAGAAATTTCAAGACGAAGTCGTGGGCAGAAGCCAGTGTGTTATCACACTTATATTATAAATGCGAAAGTTTGTGAGTGTGTTTGTATGTTTGCTACTTCTTCACGCATAAACGGCTGGACCAATTTTGATAAAATTTGGTGTGGAGGATTAACACATAGGCTACTTTTTACCCGATATACCTACGGTATAGAAACTTATACGGGTGACACTGCCGGGTGATGCTAGTTATACACACATAAACCTTCCGAAATCAATTTATTATCAACATTATCGTAGAAACCAAAATGAGAAACGCGGTCACACAGACAGACGCGAAAATAGACTTCAATATATATATAATATGTACCTATACAGTTTCTGTGAGTTCCTTGATCTTTGTGCGAAGGTGTGTTCTGTTCTCATAAGTGGCAATAATGCGGGCGTAATGATCAATTACCGGCGGTATTGTACCTTCATTATAGCCTCTAATAGGAAAGAGATAAGGAAACTTTGACAAATGTGGGTACTAGTCACGTGTATAAGAGGTGAATGTGCGAACGTGGATGCTTAGTTTTTTGCCATAAAATAGCACGTGTTCCCAAATAAAGTATACTTTCCTGGAAATCTTAATCCTTCTCCTGTCTCTTTTTGGTTTGTCCCTTGGTGAAAGATAGATAGGTTGGAACTGAACGCAACTTTTAATGTTATGTAATGTTTCTCTCACAAGCTCAAGTGGCTTTCCGTACGTCTTCACCGCAATTCTCATATCCTATTTCAGCTCAAAAGTATATACTGTTCAATCCTACAACCCCGCTTATCTTTAAGAACGTTTCAAATTCCTTTATGACACACATAATAGATCTAAGGTCATCAGAAAATTTAAGACTAGAGATGAGCCCATGGCTAAATAATAACAGCCGCACAGTTCGATCGATCAGGTTAAGCTACGCTTGCCGCGGTTAGTCTGTGGATGGGTGACCATCTTAACATACCGTAACCTCTCCGTGCCACGGACAAGCACTTTAAGCCGTGGTCCCGGCTGTTATTCGTGGATCTTTGACATTCGTTACGGGTACTCAGAAGCCCGAAAGTCTGACAACCAGTCTTACCAAGGGGTATCGTATTACCCAGTTACTGGGTTGTGGAGGTTATATAGGCAGTCGCTCCATGTAAAATACTGGTATTCAGCTGCATCCGGTTAGACTGGAAGCCGACACCAACTTAGTTGGGAAAAGACTAAGCAGATATTGAGATGACGATGCATTCCATCAGCTTTTATGACAAATCTTTTACATTTCACGCAGTACTGTTATGGAATGTCTTGCTTTATTCACGGTTTGTGTTTATAGGCGAAGGCATTCGACCATTGTTCATAGTTCAAACCCATCATGAGTTTCAGTATACACACCAAAATTACTGACTGTAAAATAAAACTAACATCACACACAAACAACACTAAACAGTAATTACTTCATCCGAAATACGCCTAATTAATTTTGTATCACTGCATTATCAAATTACATCAAAATTAACTAATTGACCAGTTAATGATAGATAATACTCGTACTTACACAATACGCTTCGGTGTCCAGTAATTAAAACCATGCATGGTGGCTCGCTTTATCTCATTGACGTAAAGGGGCAATCCCATTGTGCGTAGGATGTGCACGCAGAGGCACCGCACGTTAGCTGATTGGGCTCATTTGTCGGGCTGCGTGTATCCACAGCGGCACATGCAGCGCACAGATTAGTTTACGATCCGTGAAATAAACAAATGACGACGCCTTGAAGTTACCCCTGACACATATAAAAACGCTTAGACTCCCTAGTCTCTAAGCGTTTTAGAAATTCGAAATGCGACGAATATTTAACCATTTATATTGTGCACACATAAATAAAACAGGAAAATAGGTACAAAGTTGATGTTTGACACTACTTGCTTGCTTGTAACTATCTCCCGGATTGTCATTAGTTTTTCGGTAGTTTATGTCAATCTAATATATTTTCGACTTTTCCGTCCTCGTTATCGCTTAAAAAATATCACTTTAGTTAGGCCCTCAGACCACTCGAATGTTAGTGACGCCACCAAGCCAAGCATTGTTATGGCTCTGCCACACTATGCTCCTCGCGCTGCTCCTCGCGCTGAAGCAATGTTGCCCTCACTGCCCACACACTACACATTAATTGCTCTACTCGCGCAATTAATCGCACAATTTATTTCCGGTCCTTTGACTCGCGCCCAAAAAACCGACAAAACTGGGAGCAGTGGGCATGCCCACTGCTCCCAGTTTTGTCGACCGCATGTGCCGCGTGTGGTCATGCCGCACGTCATCCTCCTCGTTATGACGAGGAGCATGACGTGCGGCATGACGAATAATGGTGCCACACTCAGTAATGTGTCAGTAGTCACGAGTAATGGTGTCTCTTCCTCCTTTCCTCGCTACTTCCCATGCCACTAGACGAGTGTGTGGCAGGTCTATTACATAGCATGGCCGCGCGTCACAGTGGATGATCCCGCCTAGATTTTCACACAAAGCGTAACTAAATACTCGTGCGTAGCGTGCCCGTGGACAGCAGCTCGTTGAAGTAAAAGTAAATAGAAACTCGACACAAATTAGTATTTGCAACAATGATTGAATCATGATGTTATTTAAATAGTTTACCTTTGAACGTTTGGCGGTAATTGGTAACTGATATACAATTACCACATTAGCTCGTGTAGAGATGCAATTGAAACCACCAGTCGATATTAATTGTATACTAACAATATCCAAAATCGAAATTCAAATCACTTTTAATCCCTAGGGACTAAAGAGCGAGATAGAGAGAAGAGAGTCCCTATTTAAGAAAAATACACTAGCTTTTTTGAATAGATGTGATAAAAAGCTTTTATTACCTACATTTATAATAGAAAGAGTCAGGGAGAGATAGTTTTCATGATTTTCGAGGTTGCTGAAGTCGATAGTGAAGTCAAAATAAAAATCCAAGATGGCGCATAATGCTTTTGCGCTACGTGACGATTTCTCCCATTTTACTCCTACCGCAAGCTCCGTTAAAGAATTTCGTTCCAAAAACATTTGCAGGACTTTTGAACTACTAAAAAGTCAGTTTGTCAGAAAACCTGTTAGAAAGTAAGCATAGCATAATCAACCTCTATTTTTCCCACTGCTGGGACACACGGACTTCCTCTCTGTGAGAGGGAGTGGGCTGTAACACACGCGTGCCCAGTGCGGGTTGGTAGATGTCACATGTCTTCGAATTTTTGGCTCTAGGGAATAAACAATCTCAATATTCTCTAGGGAAAAATAATCGTGAGGAAACTGGCATGCAGTTTCCTCACGATGTTTTCGTTCAACGTTGTGAGGGGTGATGAAATTATTTACACATAGTAAAGCGCCTGCCTGGGTTCAAACCCACGACCTACATCTCGTAAGTCGGGGCCGTTACCAATGGGCCATCGCTACTCTTTAATATAAGAAAGCCTAGAAAAATTTACCAATAAATTCTGCCAATTTTGACTCGGTAACTAGAACACAGTTTTTTATTTCGGCATTCGCCAAAATGACCCAAAAATCAACGAACCATTAACCACTGATTTCGAGTTAAGTGATTTCAGTCGACCAGAGTAGTAAACAATTATTGATTTCATAATACATAGTATTAGATAAAAGCTACATTCTAAATGTATTTGAATTAAAGGCCGATTTGCAAGGTTCATTAAACACTACATTTTCATTTGGCCATAGAAATTCTTGACAACACTATAATTTTATTGTATATTTTCTTTGTAAAGCAACATTATAATATGTTGCTATAAATAAAAACAGCTGTACGGGTCGATCAAAGGTTAAGCTACGCTTACCGAGGTTGATTCGTGGATAGGTGAAAATCCATTACATATCGACACCACGCAAAGCACGGAAAGCACATTAAGCCGTTGGTCTCGACTATCATTCGTGGATCTTTCACAGTTATTACGAGTAGTTAGAAACCCAAATGTCTGTCTACCAGTTACCTGCCAAGGGATATCGTGTTACCCAGTAACTGGGGTGTGGAGGCCAGATAGGCAGTCGCTCCATGTAAAATACTGGTATTCAGCGGCATCTGGTTAGACTGGAAGCCGACCCCAACATAGTTGAAAAAAGCATAGACAGATGATTGATTTAATATCACTTATTTAACTTTAGCACTTCGGAATTTATTACTAAAGTTTCTTAGAAGAGCGTTGGTCGCCACATCGTGTCCGCACTTTACCAGAAATGATGTCTGAAACGTTACTTATGAAAGTAAATTGGTGTATTATCCTAGAGAGCATTTTTTGATACCGTAAAATCAAACTCCGCTGCCATAATTTTTATGACAGCCGTAACTGCGACCTTTGTATGGCGGCCAAGCAAACAAATACCAAAGACTGCCCAATTAATTTTAAGCTCTTGATGCAATTATTTTTGTTTTAAAAAGCACTTTAAACTAAGTATTTAACCATGGATATTCTTGTCCGTTCTTCTAATCTGCACTATAAATTAATTTCAAGCTCTTGATGCAATTATTTTTGTTTTAAAAAGGAACTTTAAACTAAGTATCTAACCACGGATTTTCTTGTCCGTTCTTCTAATCTGCACTATACGAAAGGAACGGCTTAAATTTTTTTAACAGTTCAAAAGTGCCTCCAATTGGTTTAAACAAAATAAATGGTTTGAGTTTGACAGTTCCAAAGTGTAATGATTTAGTTTAAACTGATTTTTTTGAGTTTATTATAACAATAAAGTTTTATTACCCAATTTAAAGCACAGCACTTCAATTGCGTAACACATTCATAATCGCAACAGAATTATGACAGTTTAACAATATCCATCGTGTTAATCTAACTAGATAAACCATTAAGGCTCGTACACACAGGCGCGACGCGACACGCGACACAAAGGCACCGCAAGTCGCGCAACGAGCGGTGCCTTCGTGTCGCGCGCGATTCGCGTCGCGCGTCGCGCCTGTTTGCAGGAGCCTTTACTGTCAAACAGATAAAGGTTTCAAATATAATGGATGTTATATATTATAATTAAAGCGAAGTTCTGCTATTGTATCGCAATTAGGGCGCACAGATTCACTAACGGAGATATTTTCATTTTGAAGTTGACTCGTGCAAAAACAAGACGCTCCTGTCACCTCAAAAAACTACATGACATTTTACAATTAAACTAGAATAGCTAACAGAATGAACAAGACAGTCACATAACAAAATAAACACACAACAACTCCGACCCTCGAGAAATAACAGTCGACAAAAGAAGAACAATCCACAGATTGTTTTAACCACAAAGTACAGAGAAAATTTAAAAATACTTCCAGTTCCCAGTTTACATAACAGAATAAAGCTCCAAAGAGCCACATTTAAGACGACCAGCTTATAAAGGGAATTAAGAGTTTTTAAAGTTTTTTCATTACACTCGCAAAGTATTTCTTTGTACCTGAGCACGAATTGCAATTAACGTACATTGCTGCTGCTGAGTAATCCGTTCTCTGCGTCATTTGAACTGAGCCGGTAATGGAATTGGTTGCTTGGCAACCAAACATTTGTTTTACGTAACGAGTTTATAGCAAAAAAGGACGAAGTGGTTCTTTCCCGCAAGTATTAATGCAGTTTCTACAGGAAAAATGAGAATTTGTAGTCCAGTGCGTGAAGTGATAGCGTTTATTTATTTTCGAAAGATTTACAGCATTAAGTATGGTGTACAGACAATTCCTAATAAGTATTTTTAACCGACTTCAAAAAAGGAGGAGGTTCTCAATTCGGATGTTTATATATATATTTTTTTATGTGTTCGGGCATAACCCCGTCATTTATAGACGGACTAGCTTTCGCCCGCGAGGTATGTCAATAAAAACTATCCTGTCCTTCTGCGGCATGCAATCTATCTCTCTGCAAATTTAATCGAAATCCGTTCAGTGGTTTAGGCGTGAAAAGGTAACATAGAGACAGACAGTTACTTTCGAATTTATAATATTAAGTATGGATTTGCAAAATTCTTTTTTTGTTCGAAAGAGGTTTATTCCAAAATTGTCCCATTTAAATTTCGTAAAGATGATGATGAGTTTCGGAGACGGACAACGGAGCTCTTTAATTAATTCCAGCAAATCAACCGCGATTGCTGCTATCGCATATGTATGCATTGTTTACGCAATCACAAAACATAAAATCACACTTGTACCCCTTTAAAGGGGTACGCAGATGTGTTTAGTATGTCACGGTACACCCTCATTCCTGTCAAAGTTGCTATTGGGGTACCTCTAATCTTGCAAAGAAATTCGGGCATAACTTTTTTTTAATGAATTGATTTAAGTCGGTCAACGATTTCAAAAAAAGAAGAAGGTTCTCATTTTGGTTTAAGTATTTTTTTTTATCTATGTTCGGGCTACGGAGTTATCTCCGTCGAAGACGGATTTGCAAAATTCTCTCATATTTTAATGGATAAGGTATACCTTAGAGGTGGTCTCATATAAATTTTATAATACGAATATAAACTTTGCTCGCGTAGTTTTTGAGTTAGCGATTTTTTCCACTTAGTTTATATCGATGTTTCAATAGACTCCTGTCACTGATATTCACATAGGAAGTAGTGTTATATGAATTTGTGTGGCGTAAGTACAAAAAAACAACCAACTTCAAAAAAAACACTACAAAGTGAAAAATAACTTTAATTTCGGAAGTCGGTGTCGTTTGTTCCGCATTTTCGGTTTTTGACGCCGACTTCCGAAATTAAAGTTATTTTTCACTTTGTAGTGTTTTTTTTTTGAACTCAGTTGTTTATGTTTTGTAAAAACGTTTTTATTATAAAAGACAACAAGCAAAAACAACGTGCCTACACTTTTTTCACGAAAAACATTTTTTTTAAGAAAATATAGATAAAGGCTATACAAAAATCCTGCCTTCTTATTAAGATCGATAGACAGCGTATTTGTAGAACCTGTCAAACTAAATAAGAAAGTAAAAGAGCGAAACAAATACCGGTGTTTTACATATTCCGACTCCCTCGCAAAAGCAGCCATTTTGTACAATATATTTATATCTACATTTTCCACTAAATATTTGTAATGGTAACCCAATGTAATGAGATTACGGAAAGAGAAAGGTTAACGCCCGCGATATGCGAGTAAAATCATAATTAATATTAATGGGAATTTATATCAGTTTCATTCCACCTTTTGTTTTCTCTACAAAAACAATAAAAAAAATTCATTAATTACTTACGTCAAGATTTATAAAGGTGCATACCACCAAACTTTTATACATAGAAAAAGTCTTTTATTGAGAATAAATTATGAATTTTTGAAAGATTTTCTATACTAGAACTGTTAGACGTCAATTTTATTCCACAGATAAAAGATATCTTTGGTAAAATCAGCACTAAGTAGAATAGAAATTGTATAAATTTACATAATAAAACTGAAGAGTTTGTTTGTTTAAACGCACTTACATATCTATGGAACTACCAGTCGGATTTCAATTATTTTTGCATTGAGTTATAGGACAGTTAACATCACTCTACAACCTTTAGGAACCGAGCAAAAAGAAAAAAATCAGAAAGAACGCTAAGTGAAAAAGAAGTACAGTACCCGGCGATAAATATTGCACATCGACCTTTGGAAAGAGACAATCGGCTAATTTCGGCTTCGGTTTGTATTTCGTGCGACAGAGATAACGCTCTACGTTATCGCTGTCGCACGAAATACAAACAGTCCGATATCTATTAGGAGCTGTTAAAACAATTATGATTTGCTTCTTTTGATAATTATTTTTATTCTTTGTATGAAATTAAAAAAAAAGGTAAAGGTCGATGTGCAATATTTATCGCCCGGTACTGTAATAGTGCGGGCAGGCGATGCGATGCGACGAGGTGGGTCGGGGGAGAAAGAAATTTCACGCGGACGAAGTCGCGGGCAGAAGCTACAAAAATATTAATCGTTTATAGGATTGTGCTAGAAATATAGGATTAAGGACCAAATGAAGTAGGCACACTGAAAGAAATCAGCAGTTAATAAAAATTAAAAAAACATTGATCTGAACTGCTTTAAGGCTCCTACAAACAGGCGCGACACGCGATATAATCGCGCGTGACACAAAGGCTCCGCTCGTTGCGCGACTTGCAGTGCCTTTGTGTCGCGTATCGTGTCGCGCCTGTTTGAAGGAACCTTTAAACAGTTCCATATGAGCCTAACGTTCAAAACAGTATTTTTTACTGATCCGAAAACAGTTAAAGCTTGAGGCAAAATGTTCCCGTTATGACAGTAAACTTTAACTTTTGATGTAGCTAAAAGGTCACAAAATTAACTGTTTTATTAATTTGGTGATATCGTTCAAACCATTGAAATTTACTTACATTACAGTAACGGTGGTTTTCCTTTTTTTTTTTGTTGTTTTTTCAGTAAATAGTATGTTCAAACATTAAAAAGTTAATGTTTTGTTTTTTACTATTTTACAAACATTTCTTCTTGCTGTATTAAGTCAGTAAGTCGTAATGAAATCGCTTTAATGTGAAAAAGTAAAAAAAAATTTTTTCAGTGTATCTGTCGTATTCAGGTATTCTGAAAACATATTAAAAATACGAAATATATCATCAAAAACAAATTACATCCACTCACAAAATTAACGACTTAACGCCATTAGTTGTCGTCTACAGAAAATCCAGTATTTATTAGGCGTAAAGCCACACACAATAAATAAACACAGCTGCTGATACAATGAAAAAAAGACGCACATTAAAATCAAAATATTTTATTTCACATAAACCTACATGGGCACTTATGAAACGTTAGAAGCTAGGTGCACGGTTCCAATTGGTTGTTTCCTATGAAGAAGAGCCAGCAAGAAACTCCACGGTTACTCTTTTTAAAAATAATTGGCTTTTACAATGTTTCCAAATTACAATTGGGAATGGGAGGACAGCGTAGGCCTGTCAATAAGTACCAGGTACTTGATAAAATAAAAAATGGTCTACAGATCTAACGTCTACAAGGCCTACAATGTCCTTACATTTACAAAATAAGAATCTATCAAAAGGATAAATAATAAAAAATATATATAAAAACTTACTAAAACCACTAAATTAGCTCTTCAAGTTGAGTGTTAGGCCTATACCACATAAATTGCGGGTCCAGAGAGGAGGTATCTCGGGTCGAAAGCGAAGAAAACATGGGTCGTTAGGGCCGAAATTCAAAACCGCAATGGAATTTTTATGTGTTTTATTATTAAGTGAATATACTTAGGTAAAGTCAGGTAAATTAATTGTTAAGTAAATTGAATATAACGGGATTGCTTTAGCGTGAATTATACCGGTCATTGAAATAACTACATTTTCTGGCATTCTTTATTTCTAAAACTGACATAAAGTCCATTAACGTCCTGAATCTGTCGTGATCTTCACATGTTCCATTAACAAAAAATCATACATAGTTTATTGTTTGGGTTCCTATGAAGAGATATAGGGAAAGGGCAATGACCGCTATTGACACGTTAATGCAATTCGGGTATACCAATTTAAATTGTCCGTATATTCAAAACACGACTGTCATTCTTTGACAGTTTTATTAAATGACTATAACACGACAAATTGACGAAGGGTTTCAATTTGCTTAGCAATACATTTCCTTGGCTGGTGGTTTTACTAATAAGTGTAGATCGAGCTTGCAGAGTATTGGAAGGCGATTTTAAAGTTTGACTCTAAAAATGGTATTGATGAAACCGCGAGATTAGCTTCTCTCTCGCTCAGTTGATTCTGTGTAGCTTCGCCTTAACAACCAAATATCTTTTTATATTACACCAAATATTACTTCTCGCGAAACTTGAACGTTTTGTACTGTCTTGTATTGCTTTAGTTTTAATAAATATTCTCTGTGGAGGCGACATTAGACGATATTTGGCAAACCTCGAAGGATCGTAACCGCGAGTTGGTAAACTTTGTCGCGCTGTAATCCCTTGTTGACTGTGTTCATTTTTGAATGGCCAAGTACGTACAAATATTTCTTTGTGCCCGTTCTTGTTGTGGGGGAGTCATAAAAGCTACTGAGCTTGTCTCTGTCGAGTGGGCAAATCGCTTAATCGTGGTTTGTCTTCAGTGTTTATTTATATCCGGGATATTTGCTGTGTTTTGTTTTGTGGAAAAGTATGTTACAAACTTTTGTAGGATTGAACTCCTTTATTCGAACATATTCGTATTCGCTCGTCCCCTATTCAATCTACCCATCCTTTTCCCGACTACCTTGGGGCTCGACTCAAAGTCAAAGTCAAAGTCAAAGCATTTATTTCAAATAGGCACATAAAAGGCACTTTTGAACGTCAGAAATTATAACAATTCTAGTCACCCATTCCAAAAGGTAGTTTTCGTATGAAGAAGAATGGGCAAGAAACTCCACCGTTACTCTTTTAAAATATTTTACAATATTTTGCATACATTAATTATATAATAATAATATGTGAATACGAAGCACCTAAAATAAAATTACTACACCACAATAGGTAAAAGAATCAAAAATGAAACCATGACATATAAATTAATTATCTGATAGATAC
This sequence comes from Luperina nickerlii, assembly GCA_963855955.1. Lineage (NCBI taxonomy): Eukaryota > Metazoa > Arthropoda > Insecta > Lepidoptera > Noctuidae > Luperina > Luperina nickerlii. The sequence continues at coordinate 8,938,933 of OY979677.1, read as the reverse complement.
AAGGTGCTCACATATTTACAAACATAATAAAAGTAAACGATTTTCATAAAAAAAAAATACAAGTAATAAGTCAGGGTGTGACTTGAAGTAGTTACAGAATGTAAATCAATGTAAATAAAAAAACAATAAATTAACAATTAAATTAGCAACCCGTTTGATTTTGTCTAGACTATAGATTGTCCTATGGAGCAGGACCAGTATATGTTTCCAAGCGTTCTTATCTTGGATATAATCTTCTAATTTATAGTATGTTTGTTTACAAAGTGTACTGGTCGACATCCAGTCGAACCGGATAAAGCTGAATACCAGTACCTATTTTAAGTTACTGGGTACCACGATACCCCTTGGCAAGACGGTTACGTATTATAATAACTACAGTTATTCTATTTTCGATATAACTACGGTTGATTCACATATGTTCATAACACACTGGCCGACTGAACTACTGCCTGTCGATTCTGTAAAAATCTCACCGTGAATACTTGCGTGGAGTGAGCTGTCAGTGTCATCCCACTGATGCTAGGGATTGACCATGCAAACATTTACAATCATAAAAGAGATTTTAATAATATTTTTTAATGCTAATCCTATTGATATTTTTATATAATTCAAAGCTAGTATTTTAGTTGTCAAAACATTCGCCAGCGCCTAACGCGCTTGCGCGGCGTGAAATATGGCTCATTCCGAATTAAGTCATCATCGCTCACATGAATAATTTGCTTTCCGATTTAGATAAATGACCACTATGGCAGCTGAGAGTCAGTAATATACCTATTTACTTGAATAGTTACTCATGGTTGCATTATAGTATTTATTTGTGTATACACCACGAATTTCCTCTTCTTTGGTAAGGTGGCGACTGTAGCCAGAAGCACAATTTCGAAAATGCCACGTTAGTTTAAAGATCGGTGATAATTATTAATTTAGGGCATGGTCGGTAGTCGGCGTTATCGCAAGATGGCACATGCCATGACTTCATATATGTCGATTCACGGGACATCGTTATCGCGTTCACGTTAATTCAGAAAAGGGCCCTAATTCACTATGACCACTTAATGATTCATTACTTCGAAACCACGTCAATTCCTTAATAACCTAATCACTACATCTGCTATTAACGTATTCTCTATGAGACAATGACCGAAACCGGTTTGAACTGTCAAAATACCACGCTTGACAACCGTACGGCGTGGTAAGATTATGCGGGGAATAATAGATAAATACCATACAGCAGAATTGGGGTCAAGGTGCAAGCACGCTGTAGTCGATTACAGTGCAATTCGGAATGTACCATATATCACTCCACTCGAATCTCGTAACCATGGCAACACCACCTCGGCGTCAACACCTCCACCAGCCGCGTTTTGATTGGCGAATACCTCGTCTTTTTCTACTTTAGTTACACATTTTGAAAATCGCTCAACGAAAACTTTGCTTAATCTGCCCCTTGGCAGACTCTAAGGCAGGGTCGCCATGAAATGTTGGGGGTTCAAGGGTCGTTAGAATTAGACAACCAGCTTGATACTTTAATGAATATCTAGTGAATTTATGTTACAATGCGCATTGATGTAAACTGCTTACTTATATTCTAAAGGAGTGTACTTACTACGTTATGCACTATTAGGGACCATACATACACTTCAGGACACCAACCACTTCTTCATTTAAGGGTTACTAGAGGTGCAGTGCAAACACGGGCGCGCGATGAGCGATAAAATATTTGCACTTATTTGACGTTGGTATTGCATTTTCCTAATGTTCTTATACATGACGCCTTACAAGTTAAATATGTAAAAACAAATCTCTAATGTGATAATAAGTGACTAACGCGCAAGCGCGGCGTGATCACTTCACCTTCACTCCACCCGATTCACGACATTAAATGTCGTGAATCGGGTGAAGTGAAGGTGAAGTGATCACGCAATCTGCAATGTGATAATGACAGTGATTAACGCGCAAGCGCGGCGTGATCTTATCACTTCACCTTCACTTCACCCGATTTACGACATTTAGTGTCGTGAATCGGGTGAAGTGATCACGCCACACAAACTACGTGGGATTACATTCTATGGTCCGTCAGCTAGGCATCCGTTAGCACTCGATGACTTGACACACTCGGTTATCTCTTCTAATTCAATCGATTTGGGTTAATAACAACGCTGAACATCGTCGCAGTCTTTACTAGACTCGATCTACAATTGCTCATAATAACCAAACAATGTCGATGCGTATTTTCATCAGTCTAGCTGTCATAAACGTGAATGTTTTAATTTTATTTACTGTTCGTGCGTGACGCGCTCGCGCCTCAGTCTATATAAGGACTTACTAGACTAGGGAAAAAATAAAAAAAAAACAGGATTGAGATTCTGACTGCGCTTCTGTTTTGCTATTTTATTGTAAGTAAAACCCCACAAAATATTAATGTTTTGACCACTAAAATACTAGCTTTGAATTATATAAAAATATCAATAGGATTAGGCTAAAAAAATATTATTAAAATCTCGATTATGATTGTAAATGTATGCTTGGTCAATCCCTAGTATCTGGTAAGATGACACTGACAGTTCACTCCACGCTCACTTCACCTAAGTTTTCACGGTGAGATGGTTACAGAATCGCACTGCTGGTTTATTTACTTAATTTAATTCAACTAAAATTAATTGCACTAACGAACTTATTAATCTAATGGATTTCAAGATACTGGATATTTCAACTATGTATGAAATACCTAATGGACGACCCGCCTATACTGCGCGCTCTTTTTATTTCTAACGACGTCAGGTCGACGGAGCCCCGCCGTGCGAGGCTCCTATTTCTGTCTGCAGGGTTTAAAGGAAGCTACCTAACCAGACCGAACCTCGGGGTGCGCCTGACGTCGAACATCTTCTTCTGGTTCAAAAGCACAAAAACAGCCAAAATCAGGTTTTTGTTCGAAAACCAATCCACCAAGTGACCCCAGGGAAGACGGTGGCACAGTGATCACGTGCTGCCGTGCATAGCGAGGCTCAGGGGAGGCCCCTTTACAGTCTCCCCAGGGATGTGCCTTACAGGCGTTGCACGGGGGGGTTCCGGAATTGGTCTTTTAAGAGGAACCGGGACCACCCCTATGTGCTGAAGGTGATCACCGGGGCGGTTTTAGTGAGGTAAAAATCCCACACTCCCCGACCTCCCTCCCCGGAGGTCGGGTGCCTTTTGAAGGTTTCCCCCCGACAACAAAAAAAAAAAAAAAAAAAAAGGTAGTAGGTGAATCGTCCGTTAGTTCAATCAACCTTAGGTTTATTAATTGTAGCTGAATTAACCGTGGGTGAATTCTCCTTTATGTATTTCGATCATTAGTTATTATATAAATCTGTGAAACGATCTTTAGGTCTTTTGACCGTAGTTATCTCGAAAATAGTTAGAATTACTTTAGATATTATAATATGTAACCGGCAAGACTGGTTGTCAGACTTTTAGGTTCCTGACTACCCGTAAGGAATGTCAAAGATCTGCGAATGACTGTGACCAACGGCTTTACCTGCTATCCGAGGCATGGAGGGTCTCGATATGTAATGGATGGTCATCCTCCCACGTACCGACCGCGGCAAGTGTAACTTAACTTCGATCGGTCCGTGCAGCTGTTATTTTTTTTTATTTGAAGTGGGTTTGCTCTTGACTCTAGTCTAGGTGAGAGATGACAGAAGCAAATTCTACGATGGAGTCAGCTTACCCAGAAGAAGCCTGTTCACTCTTACTTTGAAGAGATTCGGGTTGTATTCACTCGGGAACACAAACCCAGGTAGAGAGTTCCACTCTTTTGCTGTGCGCATTATAAAGGACATTTGAAAACGCTCAGTGCAACTTGTTGCAACTTGCAGTGCGTCTGGAAGTCCGAAGGTAGAAGGGGGCTGGTGGAATGAGATGTTACTTTTTAGCTGCCCCTTATTTAATTGGACCTTAATATAGGTGGCGAAATGTATGTGTATAAGTACGACTCTAATAAAGGCTCCTGCAAAACGGCGCGACGCGCGACGCGAATCGCGCGCGACACAAAGGCACCGCTCCTTGCGCGACTTGCGGTGCCTTTGTGTCGAGCGCGATTTTATCGCGTGTCGCACCTGTTTGAAGGAGCCTTAACACTGTGGGGATTACAGACCAGCGCCCGAATTGCGTAACACACTTTTAATTACAATCTGAACCATTTTGAAGGATGTATTGAAGAATTGCTAATCCATTGGTTCATATGTTCGAAAATTTTGTCTGCTCAACAATGTAAATAACGCAATGAATGTTGTTGAACTGTCAAAATGAAACCCATTGCTACTGATAGTGCGTTACGCAATTACCCCGCAGATTGTATTTTATGATAAATGCATTCGCTACTAGATACGTTTAAATTAACGCATAAAATTCCAGATTCATTCAAAATATATTTCAATGTTTTCTTAATTTTTCAGTTTCAAATTTATCGGTTTGATTAATTATTGATTTTCGGTTGCTTGTAATGAAAGCTACAGCAATTTCATTAATTCTTGTATTTATTGCTCTAGTCATATTAGATAAGTATTTAACGCACTAAAATAACATTTGCCTCTAGCTCGCCCCGTCTTCAAGACTACCTATTTGAACAGATATTAAAATAATAGTATCCAGTGCTTGTAAACAGATTTCCCGAATCTAGGCCACCTAATTTCACTCCACTTCAATTTTAAATTCTGATGTCCAACGAAAATATGGAAACCATTATCATAATTAAATTACACATATTATACAAGAGCTGGGAACAAAGACATTATTGTCAATGTGGTCATACTGTAAAATTATTGATATGTACTTCATTCATTTGTAATACAAAACGGGCTAATGGCTGTAAATATTTCATCGGTGATAAATTTTATTCGACCACGGAACGTTACGGGATCGTATTGTCCAATTTCCGTCGACATGTCAATACATTAGCAAACATATCGAACATTATTATCGACGGTCTAAAAACAAAAAGTTATGTCATTGCTTTTACTTCGCAAGTTGGGAACACCTTTTCAGAAACAACTTCTGACAAATACATATTTTTCCTGAGGATCGCGAGTTATTGTATTAGTTTGTTACAGAATAGAGAGCAGCGGTGGCCCAGTGGTAACGGCCACGACTTACGAGTTGTAGGTCGTGGATTCAAAGCCATGCAGGCACTTTGTGTAAATTATTTCATCACCACTACTCTCAAAACGGTAAAAGAAAACATCGTGAGGAAACCGGCATGTCCTAGAAACAAAAATCACCAACCCGCGCTGGGCACGCGTTGTGGAGTATGACCCACTCCCTCTCACAGAGAGGAAGCCTGGATCCCAGCAGTGGGCTGATTATGCTTGTTTATCTTTAATCTAGACGGTACTTATATTCGTCCTGACTTTAGTTAGAATAGTTAGAAACGCGAATAAACTACCATTAGGAATGATTTCTTTCATAGGAGACCGCTAAGGTAACCCGCGTAATTCAAAACTAAAGTCTTTTGCAATTTGCAGGTTGGTAGGTGTCAGGTTGTATGTTAATTAAAATTTTATTTGTGACCATAACATGTGTTATAATCATTAGAATCAGCAAAATAACTCCTTAAATTACAACTGGCCTCACATGTCATGTCTTCTAGAAATAGTCATTCAATAGGGTAATATTTATAAAGATAGGGATTTTTGATTTTATCATCATAATTCTATAAAAATAAAAATATTTTACGGTCGCAAATAATATTTAAATCAACATACAACCTGATACTGACCTTCAAATTGCAAAGAAAATTTCGTCGGCTCTCCTGACGCTTTCGCCTTAAGAGTTAATTATTTCAATGAAAAACCACTTAAACACGATACGATAAGCTGACAACACGTGACAAGGCAAGCATTTCACCCACGCAAGTGTATTTATTGTGTTGTCCGCTTTAAAGACATCAGTGGGCCTGGGTAACTAACTACTGGGAGTGCTTCGATACTCCCAGTCTTTTTCTTGATAGCATTGATTTCCAGGAGAGAAAACGAGGAAACCTAATCTTACCATCAGCATTTAGAGCTGAAAAAGAAAGAAACAGAGAGAAAATGAAATGCTCAGCCAGGCTAAAAATTAACCATATAAAAACACTGACCCATTTCGACAGCATCTCTGCCTCAAAAAGCAGTACCTATAATATACAGAGTTATGTAAAGCTCTAGAGATAGTTCCGCTCATCTTTCAATCTTCTACTCAATGTACACTACTTAACTACCTACCAACTCCTCTTTTTACACAAAGATAACTTTCAACTAGACTCGAAATTTTTAGTTTCGCGTAAAATTAATTAATTTGTAAACAAGTTGGAAATTGAAGTGAATATGTAAACTTCGAAGTCTGTTTTATTAGTTAACGATACACAACTTTGTAAAGTTTTAATCAGCGTAGTCATAGTTAACTCGGATCCGATAACGAAGCCTGGTTTTGTTTTACAAATATTGTTGAGTCTAACAAACAGCCAACGGCTGTGTTTATTTTGACTGCGTACTATAAAGTTTGTCTAAAAAATTAAAGAACGGTTTTATGAATTTAGCTTTCGTAATTTGCTGATGATGATAAAACCACGTTTGTTTTCTATAACTAATATAAAACTGGCCAAGTGCGAGTCGGACTTGCACACAAAGGGTTCCGACGTGTTTTTTTCGGCATTTTTGCCTTGTGGTAACAAGGCAAAAACGCCGAAAAAAACACGTCTGTTATATGGTAGCCCTTCTTAAATATTTAAAGAGGTTATGTTGCGTGGGTTTGCGGGCAAGGAGTTGAAAGCATATGAAAGTCATTATGAACAATCACAAGATGTCTAATCCAATTATTTAACTAACTATAATACGTGAACGATGTTCCACCAAGTACGTGGGGCGCGAGCGCAGTCAATTTATTCACAACTGGATATCATAGCACAATTCCTCCAATCAATATCGTCTTTTACGATCAATCCATTTGAATGTATCGCTCACTTCGTTTTGTTTCTTCAATATGGCGGGCCGCCCCCCAGTACATGGTGTTACGTCAAATAGACAGTTGACATATTATCTTCTAAAAAAAACAATATTAATCAAAGAGGTTGCCTCGCTGAACCAATTCTCTAGACGTACCGACATATTTATTTTATTCTATTTTTAGTGTTTGTTGTTATAGCGGCAACAAAACTACATCTGTGAAAATTTCAACTGTTAGCTATCACGGTTCATGAGATACAGCCTGGTGACAGACGGACAGACGGACAGTGGAGTCTTAGTAACAGGGTTCCGTTTTTACCCTTTGGATACGGAACCCTAAAAACTAACTTTTCGGTGGATACAGCCACAAATTATTTTAGGCTTAGCTAAACCAAATTCAAAAAGTTATTTTTTTAATTAAATCTTAAACAAAGATAATAAATTAGGACTGGAGTTGCCATGTAAATCTGTAACATGATTGTGTTCTAACGGTATAATATACCTAGCAGTACTTCGCTAAAGCAGGTGTACAGAACATTCGGCAGAATCTGTTGAAAAGACATTTTGTCTTCTATCCTATCATCATCATCAACATTTCAGCTGAAAGACGTCCACGGCTGGACATAGACTTCCCCCAATCACCGGTGCAATCGGCATCTAATGGATTCCTACGGCCTTCACAAGGTTGGGATATGTAGCGTTGAAAGGCCTCCCACAAGAGGAACAATGACCTTGTAAACTATCCAAATGATTTTTTTTATTACGTATGTAACTTTGTGAGTTAACATTGATTTGTCGAATGATAGACGATCACTCTCAAACAAAACAATTTTGTTGAACTGAACATCCAACTAGTTTAAATTCAAAAGTCAATTTCTACTTCAGTAAAGATTACCTGGATAGCTTGCAGACTTATCCTTTAAACCCTTCAGGTAATACGTGTTCGCACTAGGAATGGATTCATCATACCTATTACTTCGAGCTGACTGGCTTGAAACTCATGGCTTACTGATTCCAAATTTACATTCACCTGGATTACGGTTCAATATCTTCGGCCTAGGCAATAACTTTGTATGTTATTGGAAACTGTTTCTTGATTTCCCAAGGAACGTCGTGTCCACAACGCTCATCAAAAATAACCATTTACAGGAACTTTTGAAATGTCAAGGAGTATTTCAGTCAAAAAGATGAAGCTCCACTCCAAAGCATAGTACCTAAGTATCTATGGAGAAGAACTGGCAATAAAATCAACAAGACACACCATAAACAAAATATCATCTTGCTATATTGTAGAAAGATATGTAACCCTACTACCGCTGACATGAAAATCACATACAGAAATACGGTTGACATATATGCAAATTTGCGGAAGACGGATATATAGGAGCATAAACAGAGCAATCTGTCTCCCTGCATCATTGGAACGTAATGGTATTAACCTGCACTTATGTAAGCTCCTGCATATTTTATCGAACTACTGCTCATGCCAAATGCGTTCACTTATTCGCGAAAAATTGAATCAGTAGTGGATGAAATTTGTGTTGATTTGTGACAGGTTTGGGTGTATGGTTTAGTTTAGTAGTAAGACTATCTATGACTATGACTATCTTATGTTATGTAGTGCAAAGAAAATAAACGATTCTGCGTTTAAAAAAAAGTAAATAAAATAACCTTTATGGTGTCGTACATCGCGTCCGTTTTACCTCAAAGGGTTATGCAGAGGTCACACTGGTCGTACTTTTCAGAAATACAGTAGCCATATTCGTGTTTGCTGAATTGAAGATGAATGAAATTGTGTTGCCTTCTTACCGTCTAGGGCGTCCTGGGTCGTCTAACAAAAGCAGTTCCTAACAACATCTTGATTAAATAATCGAAATAAAACGTAATGTTTTACTTTGTCTAAAGAACCTACAGTAAACATAATACAAAACATAACTTCACGCATGCATTCCCCGAAGAGTTGGACAGCCGTGTACAGCACACCATCATTTTACTGTTGACTACAAAGTATTTATCAGCATTTACGCATAATCATCCAGAGCCAGAATATTCCCACTGCTGGGTCACTAGCCTCCTCTCTGCGAGAGGGAGTGACCTGTAATCTACCACGCGGGCCCAGTACGGGTTGGTAGATGTCACATGTCTTCAAATGTTTGGTTCTAGGACTTGTCAGTTTTCTCACGATGTTCCTTTACCATTTTAAGAGCAGTGGTGATGAAATTAAATACACAGTGTAAAGTGGCTGTCTGGGTTTGAACTCACGACCGACAACTCGTAAATCGGGGCCACCACTGCTCCGTTTAACTATTTTCTACAAAGTATTTGTCAGCACATGAGAGACAGTTAAATAAAGTTTACTCTCAACACGTCAGTACGGAGCAATAAATATCAGAATTAACCAGTTTACTCTTCCACATCCCCGCGCTCACTTCCCCTCCCAGTTCCAAGCGACACAAGTATACAACTGACTTACCACTCCGAGCACCTACAGAATTTATAATTCCCCATAAAACTAAGTTTAAAGTTGAAATTAAAACAGAATTAAGCCGTCGTCAGCGAGTTAGTTGCATTTGTAGCGGCGCATCCCGTCGCCGCCGTCGCGGGTACTCGGTACCCGCACATTTACATAAAGCGCTGGCACCACTCCCACCAAAATTACCATGAGCGCTTAATTATTTTGTTTATCTGACCACTAAACTGCTTTGACTTCTCTGAGAGATGTGGTACGGAGCCAGTGTGTTAATATTCCGCTGGATATAGAGCTTTTTTCCCAATGTCCACTGTTGGCAGTAAAGTGGTCTTTGCTCTTTAAAGGCTCGTACACACAGGCGCGACGCGACATGCGACACAAAGGCACCGCAAGTCGCGCAACGAGCGGTGCCTTTGTGTCGCGTGTCGCGTCGCGCCTGTGTGTACGAGCCTTAATGTAAATATAGATAAAAGCAATTTATTTCAGAATACGGCACCTGAGGGTTGATGTGTGTGCACTAAGAGCTATCTACTTCTGTGTTGTTTCATTTCATTTTCACTAAAAAGCTAGTTGTTTTTCATAGCAAACACACTCACTAATTGAATCCAAGTGTAATTTAGATTAAACTAGCTGACCCGGTGACTCCATATCGCCTCAGAATCAATTAAAAAAAAATTCGTTCTCGAGATATAATAAAAAAATCCGTTCAATACGAAATGTATAAGAAAATGAATTATTTTCAATGTTATTTTTTTCCCAAATTTGTCCCATGTTTTAATAGTTATTCTGCTATAACAAAACAAAGACCATAAAAATTGGTCCAGCCGTTCTTCACAATAATATTATAAAGGCGAATGTTTGGGTGTGTTTGTATGCTTATTACTTCTTTGCGCACAAACGGCTGAAGGGATTTGAATGAAATTCGGCATACTGATATTTATAACCAGGATAACACATAGGATAATTTTTTATCCCGATATTCCCACGGGATCGACACTTACGGCTCGTGCACACAGGCGCGACGCGACACGCGACACAAAGGCACCGCTCGTTGCGCGACTTGCGGTGCCTTTGTGTCGCGTGTCGCGTCGCGCCTGTGTTCACGAGCCTTTATGCGGGTGAAACCGCCGGGCGCTACTAGTAAGTCATAAATGGTGTAACTAACCCATCATTATTATCATTTCAGCCGAAAGACGACCACTGCTGGACTTAGGCCTCCCCCAAGCACCTCCACTTCGACCGGTTCTATGCTTCTCGCATCCAACGGGTTCCTGCGGCCTTCACAAGGTCACTAACCCGACTTTACACTATTTATAGCTAGATAAAGTTATATTCCTCCTACGTTTGTTGTCAAACTATGCTCAGTTTAATAGCAAGTTAAACGGGTCTCCCATTGATTACCGCAACGAATTGTCCCGGTCGCAATATTGCCATATAACAAATAGTTCACGGACAGTCATTAAGCAACTCCTGCTCCAAACAGTTCAACACTCGTATTTCAATTACCCTTTAATGTCACTAAAGTACACGCGAAACTTCGTGTTTAAATTAATAAAACCTAACAACAGTTCTAACTGGAAATTTCCGCTGTGCATACTGATGTGGATTACATTAAACTACATTTCACGGTAGCTGCATTAGTAGGAGTAATTAAAACAGAAATATTAACGTAAAGAGAAGGGAATAAATGGAAAAAAATGGGTAGCATTTTTCGCCTCGTTGGTCTAGTGGTCACAAGCGCTATTGCTGAGCATACGGTCCTAGGTTCGATTCCCGGTTCGAGTAAAGTGTTATTGGGTTTTGCCGTCTGGAACTTCTCAATAGTATGTAGGTAACCAGAGTCTGGATTTCTGCCCGGTTGATAGCAATAGGCCCGCCCCTATTTTTTTTGCGTTTGGTTCATCATCAAATGACCCCTCCCGCTCTGGGTGGTGGGACGGTCTGGGTGGTGAATAGGCTCGCCCCCTATTATTTCTTTTTTTTTGCGTTTGGGACATCATCAAATGACCCCTCCCGCTCTGGGTGGTGGGAGGGTCTGGGTGGATAATAGGCTCGTCCCCTATTATTATTTTTTTGCGTTTGGGAAATCGTCTAATGTCCCCTCCCGCTCTGGGTGGTGGGAGGGTCTGGGTGGTGAATAGGCTCGCCCCCTATGGGATTTAAGCAACTGGCGAATCATGGGTGTTCTATAGGTAAACTTCTGCCTAATCTTTCGGGGCAAAGAGGCGTGATGTTTGGTTATGTTATTTTCGTAAATTCTGCATTTTCAGGATGGGCAAATTAAGCTTTTCACTATCTGGCGCACAGCTACCAATGCAGCGGCTAAAAGCAGACACAGCTTCTTAAAATAGACTAATATATACTAATATATTATTTTAAAAGAGTGTCCATGGAGTTTCTTGCCCGTTCTTCTCCATAGGTACCTACGCATTGGAATGGGCAACTAGCTTCATATTTTCTGACTGACCGACTTCTTGACAATTCAAAAGTGCCTGTAAATAGTTTAATTAAAATAAATGCTTTGAGTTTGAGTTTGAAACCCCATCTAGTTTAAAAAAATAAGACTGACGTGTAAAAGTGTTTGTACAAACTTACAGAAAATAAATCATTTATAATTATCATTTATCTTAATCATTTAGCGTCTCTGGCAGGAAACCCGACCGACGCCCGCTGCAAACTGTGGCAGGTTCTCTTCCCCCTCCTACTTACTATCTACCACCAAAGGAACATCTCCCTGCAGGGATCAAGTGGATGACGGAAGCTAACAAGCTTCCGTGATCCACTTTGAAGTCTCTGAACCGTCTCCGGACACAAGTGGGAAGATGTAAGTCCAGCCTGGTAAAGTGGGGCTACCTTGACGGAACTGCAGTAGGGTGTGATTGTGGAGCTATATCACAAACCATGCTCCTACCCTGCCCTCTGTGTCCCAAAACATGCAGTCAAAGTGACCTCTGCGCTGCTACCGACAACACCGTGGAACTGGCAAAGTTGCAGGAAAAGTGACACGAAGAAGACCAAGGCATTCAAGGGAAAAAGCCGTTTAGTAACACAAATTGCGGGATATGCCAATACTACAACAACCAGGAAAAAAAACATTATTTTTAATGTTTCCCAATTTTTTTTCAAATTCTATTTTATACTTTATAAATTAACATAATGTAGGTATATCTATGTTACATTTATCTATGATAGGTACGTTTTAGTTTGTGAATTGCAGTGTACAATGCCTTGAATTTTTCTAATTTGTTATGTTGTGCATGTACAGACGCCAGCACATCAAGTTACTACAATCTGTTAAATTTCTTTAATAGATTTTCAACTTTATGGCTAGAGCATAAGGTTCAAAGTTGATTGGATAAATTTGACAGTTTCGGGTAGCTTGATGTGCTGGCATCTGTACACCATGGCAGATTTTTCAATAGTCATATAACTTTTATCTGAAGATTAAAATTACAGTTTGACATATTTTCTTTACAAAAGCTGTCAATCGGCGGTGATATTTCAATAGTCAGTTAGCTGAAGAGCAAATATTCAGCTGAAAGATATCTGACTATTGAAATATCACCCCTAAGGGCTGATTTTTCCAACGCCAGATAATTTTATCGAAGGAATAATTTTGTTCTTTGACATTTTGTTCATACAAAAACTGTCAGACGTCGTCGATTTAATTGCAAAAATAAACATTATTTGTCGATTGAAAAATCAATATCTTCTACTTTCTCAGCACTCAAAGAGTTTCCAATTAATTCCTGATTGGTTACCAGGTATATGTAAACCAACGGAGTAGAGAAATTAAACACGTAATTCTTAAGAATTGATGTGGGTACAGTAATTAAGTTGGCTGTGTATCTACGCGCTTAGGGTTGCCGGGTCTTAAAAGCAAAAAGCCGGACAGACCAGCCAGTTTAGCCGGGCATTTGGGTAAAAAAGTTGGACATCCGTAATTTTTTATTTATTTATTTAATACTTCAAGTACATAAATGTACAGAGGCGGACTTAATGCTTAATCTTCTTAAATTGGGGTGGTGATGAAAAGTGGTGGGGCGGCGGAGGCGCGCCGTGCGCGCGATCTTCAAAAAGCCTAACAACAACCTAAAAGCCTGACTGTGTCCGGCTTTATTCGGACGCCTGGCAACCCTATACGCGCTGATTTCGGTCCGCTTCGATGAAGACGGTAAATGTATAGTACATAGTCGCTTTTCGACTATCTCTATGTGACAGCTTGACTTATTGATTGATTCGCGTGAATTTACTGGCCCGAAACGAGTGAATGGACACTTATAACTTTATTTGTCAAATCGTAAAAACCGTGCGAATCAGGGGCGTGTATCTATGTGACCGCATAGATATTTTAAACTACACAACGGATTTTGATGCGGTTTTCACCATCATAAGAATATTTATTCCGAAATGTTAATTTGTAAAATACATTTTTACTTAACTTGGATTTAGGACAGAAACGATGTTTTGACATGTCGCCATTGCACAAGTGCGTCGCCATAGCACAAGTGCGAAGCAATGGCGGGTCGTTAGTATTCGTATGTAGAACACTAACTATGTATAACGATTTATCGGTTTCTGTACCTATATACTTTTATATGTGGTCTGGATTTATGGTAACAGGGTACTTAGGAGAGATGTTAAACATTTTGGACGTTTTAAATGAAGACCAAATGCTGTCCGATACCTACCAACTTATTTCCATACAACAAGGTGAATTTTGAGGTGAGACTTCAGGTTAAAATTTGAAACTCTTCAATCTTCATACGTTGAGTTAGAGCATCCAGAAATAAATCATCATTTTTTTTCAGGAGACCTACCGATTTGCCGTAAACGCAAATTAATGGACATGAGCATACTCCTATCCTCAGATACGGCGTTCAAAACTGGTCTTTGACAGTTCAGCAGCAGAGGTTTGCCAGCGAGGTCAGCGGGATTGTCCGAAAGAGTTACCGCTAGCCCGGAACATAAAGGGTTAAGGAAATAACACGGGTGGGTTTTAGTCAGTAAAAGTCTGACACTCCCTTCCGCTCCACCCAGAGCGGGGTCATTTGATGACATCCAATCCTGAAAAAAAAAAAGGTTTGTCAGCGAGCCATGGTGCGCAGCATTCTTGGAGTCACGGACCGTGTTAGTAAAACAGTGCTGCGTTTCAAAACGCAAATCGCCGACGTCACCCAAAAAGCATCCAAGCTTGGGACTGGGTTGGACACTTTAGCCGCATGTCGAACGAGTCATGGGCCAAATCTACCATCATGTGGGTCCCAGAAAACGTCTGGCAACATCAAGGCAGACCCAGGAGCAGATGGTGGTGGAGGTAACATACAGACAGACAGACACACTTTCGCATTTATAATATTAGTATGGATAAATCGTACGATACTAGGCAGTTTTGATTTTATTATTATTCGTAAAAAGAAAAACTGTAACGGATGTCAGTCAGGAAGTTAATATTGGATTCGGACGTCGATCTTTTTTTGCGGTTATAAATCACTTATTGTTTCTTGCCTTCATTGAGGAAAATGTCGCGACCCCAGGCTGAAACAGACTTGACAAAAAACATAATTGTCTTTTCATTGTACGAGCTGCGACGGTGACGTAGACAAATAAAGGCTCCTTCAAACAGACGCGTCACGCGATAAAATCGCGCGCGACACAAAGGCACCGCAAGTCGCGCAACGAGCGGTGCCTTTGTGTCGCGCATCGCCCCTGTTTGTAGGAGCCTTGAGTAAAAATATTTTTTATGGTAAATCTTTTGTGGAATATGGGCGATAAGTTGAGCCAAATATCGGCCGTATATGTGACGTGGTTAATTTGACTGCCAAACCCCACCACGTTAACTGGCATAAAAGATAATGGGTAATTTTTAACAGTAGGTACCGGGATTTTGAACTGTCGTAGCTACGACATTATTTTTCAGATGGTGTACCTACTTAAGAACATGAACATGTGTATGCTTCTTCTTTTTTTTTCGTTGTATCGATAATTCCAAATTACGTCACTTTTAACTAGAATTCAACTACGTCAACACTGTTAACGATGGTCTCGACAATGTTTACTTTTGCAAGACCATCGCTACCCTTTACACTCTAAGTCCATCAACGATAATACGGGTCCGTTCGAAAGTAATAAATCCGTCAAAACAAGTGTCAATTCCAATTTTTCGGACAGGCAACTTCATATCGGAAGTAGAGACAACTGCCATGAACTAATAATATGTCCACAGGTGAAACGCAGTAGAAAACGCTCGTAACTTCGGCCAAAACTACGGATATAGCATCGTTTGAGGTGTAGCTTTACAATCGCATTGTTAGATTATCGCATAGCTGTGAATAGCAGAAATTGATATTATTTTGTGAACATAATTATAACAAGAAGTTAGTGTAAGAACGAAGTGTCTGATATTTGGGACTGAAATTAATCGCCTCATGGAAAAACAATCTTTCAACAGTGCACCTTACAAAGAAAAGTTAATGTTTTCTGTGGAAAACAAAATAAATTAGAAAAACACATTTCCCAAAGTAACCATAACATTAATTCTGAACAGCTGTTCCAGTAACGTTTGTTACACAAAATTCAAGTTCCTTCTAACTTATTCTAGTAGAATTTACAAAACACACATTCATCTGTTATTCATGAGACACGATAAAGATAGACTGCGCTTTAAATCATTTTTAGTGTGCCTTATCTCATAAACGGGAACCATTGTAGAATTGCTTATCTTGCCAGAATTTTCCTTCTCGACACCTTTGTTTTTGAAACTCTGTCGTTGAACCATTTCTGCTAAATTTTATAGGCAAAACGGGTTTCGCAATGATTTTAATTGCTTAAGAAAATGAAGGAGCACAAAACAAAGAAGTGGTCGCGATTTTGTAGCACTTGTAAAAAGAGCTGTAGAATTTATTATCTTCAGGCACTTTTTGATGCGACGTAGGTGCTGTAAGGGACTTGAAGAGACCTTAAAGTCATTAAACACCGATAGGAGTTCTTT
This sequence comes from Luperina nickerlii, assembly GCA_963855955.1. NCBI lineage: Eukaryota > Metazoa > Arthropoda > Insecta > Lepidoptera > Noctuidae > Luperina > Luperina nickerlii. Next base: position 8,922,513 of record OY979677.1, on the reverse strand, counting down.
AAATTTATATTGATAGAACAACGTTACATAATCCATTCTAAACTAGCACTAACTTATCTAAACAAAAAAACCTAATAAAATATGTAGGGTATTCCTCGAAACGTGTAACGATCTGTACACCTTATTAAAATAGAGGGTAAGCAGACCGTCCAATAATTTTTATTAGGGAAGAATAAAATACAGCAAGTTATAAAAAACAGCTAGTTATAAAAATACTAAATAGCACGCACTCTCGGAAGTTTATAGTTCACACACGCGCGCACTCACTGGAGTTTTATAGTTCACGTTATGGAATCAGCTCAGCACTGTAGGAACGGGTATCAGGCTTCAGGGTAGCAAGTTATACGAGGTTAGCTCGCGAAGATTAGAAGTAGAAGGTCCCAGGTGGAATCTTTTGCTGGATCCCCTGGGTTAGTCAAAGATGTCGCAGCAGAACCAAGCAGTTCAAGATGTCACAGCAAAACCAAGCAGTTTTCTGATGCTTAATGTCTCAGTCCCAAGACTCGAATGCCAGCAGCCTCCAGCTGTTCATGAGCTCGTTTCTAAGTAGTCTTCCTTTTTCAAATATCAGTTTTCTTCTATGTGGCCATCATCTAATCTGACAAGTGTATCCGGCCAAGACATATCCACGAGTGCGTAAAGAATATTATAAATCTAATTTAAAATTAAGTTATTTAGACTAAACAATCGTAATAATCTTAATAATACAAAAGCTAAACATATTGATAAAAATAATTTAAGTTATTTAGACCAAAGAGTAATTACCATAGACTAAGCCAGAAAGACATTTAAAAAGTAATTGACAGTTTGACAATTGACGTGTCACAACATGAAAATTGAGTAAAAGTATAATGTAAACATATAAACAAATAAAAAGGATGATAAATAGTATTAAAGTGTAAATAATGATAAATAGTATTATGCGTGATGAAAGTAAAGTGTAAGTAAGCATAAATACTATATTTCCCCAACGACCCCGAGAAAATTTTTGGCCTAGAACAAAAATTTTGCTAAGGTTAAAATATTACAGCATTCACAAAACTTACATAACTCATTCAAACACACCGACATCTTACGAAGTTAGGTCAGGTAGGATTCACATTCAATGATCACTACTCAACCTGATAAGTCATAACTTTAAGGCTTATTTAAGGAGTTGTAATCCGCTCGCGTCTAAAACCACTAATGAGATGAAAATATAAAGGTTTAACAAAGGCTTATTTTTAAAGGAGTTGTCATCCGCTCCTAATCAACTTTTAGAGTCGATAGACAGAAAATCAACTTTTAGAGTCGATATTCAGAAAATCAACTTTTAGAGTCGATAGTCAACAAGGGCTTATTTTTATGGAGTTGTCAACCGCTCCAATCAACTTTTAGAGTTGATAGAAATAGACAAGTTATCATATTAACTTGTAGAAAAGAATAGATAATTATATAGGAAAGATTAAAATTAATCTTTTATTGGTTTAAGAACCGATGAATGAATTAAAAAAAACAAATAGAGTTTTAATAAATCAAAAGGAACTCTATTATAGAGGAAGGAAAGAAGAAAGGGATGAGTTATGAATATAGTATAATACGAAAAAAAAAGTACAAATATAGGGATAGCAAACGAGTGTAAAAGAATAAAAATATGCGAGTCTATATAGGATCTGAGTTAAAGAAAACTCGAATGTTAGAAAGGTCTCAAGAGTGTTACGAGTTAAGAGGGAAGGAGGGATAGAGGGATCTGAGTCAAAGAAAACTCGAGGACTCAAGTGTCATCTCAAGAGTGTCATGAGTTAAGAGAGGGGTCAGAGTTAGAGAAAACTCGAATGTTAGAAAGGACTCAAGTGTCGTCTCAAGAGTGTTAAGTTAAGAGGCAAGGAAGGATAAAGGGGTTAGGTCTGAACCGCAACACCGCAGTTAGAAAAAACGCTAGGGCAGCTCCCGTAAAACAGTAGACGGAAAGCTCCGAGTAAAACGTCAAGGGCAGCAGTAAGTTAGCTCCGAGTAAACGTCAGGGCAGCTCCCGCAATACAGTAGTCGGTAAGCTCCGAGTAAAACGTCAAGAGAGTCTGAGTGTTGGATACGGTCCAAAAGTGTATATAAATTTAAGAGTAAGACAGTCTACAGAAAATAAAAATCGAAAACCAATGAAAACTTTTTTTGCGTTGGTGGTGAAAATCGGAACTAATGCATAAAGTTTAGTACCTACTTTTGCCACCGCGCAAAAAGACTAATACTCAATGCAAATGCTCTATGGCTAGTTACCTAGCAACCAATGTCAAACAATAACAATTAGAAAAATATTTTGAGAGCCCACGATATACTTATTTCGGTATGATTCCCAGATATAAGTATAAATATATTATATAATAAGTGTTTAAGAGGATAGTGGAGTATTTGTTATAGGAGTTGTGTAGATGTATAGGTTTGAATAAACATCCACAGGATATTCTCCTGTTTCAGTCGTGAAGTGTCTCAATCCCCTAACTTGGTAGTGACCACGAGGTGGTTTTAAAAACACGCCAAGCGAAGAATGAGTACGATTACCAATGGGTAAACGCTGTAGTGTGCAAGTATGTGGGGTGCAGTGTAGTGATGTATTGGTAAAGAGTTAAGTGTAGGAGGAAACGACTACGGGATATTGTCCAATAGTACGTCGTAGAGTAAGCCAAACCCCAACTTGTAAGTGACCACGAATGGTTTTAAAAACACTGACAAGCGAAGAATGGATGCCAACTACCTTTTGGTAGTGGGATGTATGAGAATGAAGTATAAGATGATGTTCAGTATGAAGAAGTGTTGAATCGAATATAGGAGTCTTCAAGAAGAGAGCTGAAGAAGAAAAATAAGTTAGTTAGTATTAAAAAGACTAAGCCAAATAAGGAGTTCAAAAATAGATACCTAGTGCTAGTTTTTTTTAGAATTTAGAAAAAGGGGGTGAGTTCGAGTTATTTAAACGTTGTGGCGCCAAACTGTAACGATCTGTACACCTTATTAAAATAGAGGGTAAGCAGACCGTCCAATAATTTTTATTAGGGAAGAATAAAATACAGCAAGTTATAAAAAACAGCTAGTTATAAAAATACTAAATAGCACGCACTCTCGGAAGTTTATAGTTCACACACGCGCGCACTCACTGGAGTTTTATAGTTCACGTTATGGAATCAGCTCAGCACTGTAGGAACGGGTATCAGGCTTCAGGGTAGCAAGTTATACGAGGTTAGCTCGCGAAGATTAGAAGTAGAAGGTCCCAGGTGGAATCTTTTGCTGGATCCCCTGAGTTAGTCAAAGATGTCGCAGCAGAACCAAGCAGTTCAAGATGTCACAGCAAAACCAAGCAGTTTTCTGATGCTTAATGTCTCAGTCCCAAGACTCGAATGCCAGCAGCCTCCAGCTGTTCATGAGCTCGTTTCTAAGTAGTCTTCCTTTTTCAAATATCAGTTTTCTTCTATGTGGCCATCATCTAATCTGACAAGTGTATCCGGCCAAGACATATCCACGAGTGCGTAAAGAATATTATAAATCTAATTTAAAATTAAGTTATTTAGACTAAACAATCGTAATAATCTTAATAATACAAAAGCTAAACATATTGATAAAAATAATTTAAGTTATTTAGACCAAAGAGTAATTACCATAGACTAAGCCAGAAAGACATTTAAAAAGTAATTGACAGTTTGACAATTGACGTGTCACAACATGAAAATTGAGTAAAAGTATAATGTAAACATATAAACAAATAAAAAGGATGATAAATAGTATTAAAGTGTAAATAATGATAAATAGTATTATGCGTGATGAAAGTAAAGTGTAAGTAAGCATAAATACTATATTTAAAACTGTAACGATCTGTACACCTTATTAAAATAGAGGGTAAGCAGACCGTCCAATAATTTTTATTAGGGAAGAATAAAATACAGCAAGTTATAAAAAACAGCTAGTTATAAAAATACTAAATAGCACGCACTCTCGGAAGTTTATAGTTCACACACGCGCGCACTCACTGGAGTTTTATAGTTCACGTTATGGAATCAGCTCAGCACTGTAGGAACGGGTATCAGGCTTCAGGGTAGCAAGTTATACGAGGTTAGCTCGCGAAGATTAGAAGTAGAAGGTCCCAGGTGGAATCTTTTGCTGGATCCCCTGGGTTAGTCAAAGATGTCGCAGCAGAACCAAGCAGTTCAAGATGTCACAGCAAAACCAAGCAGTTTTCTGATGCTTAATGTCTCAGTCCCAAGACTCGAATGCCAGCAGCCTCCAGCTGTTCATGAGCTCGTTTCTAAGTAGTCTTCCTTTTTCAAATATCAGTTTTCTTCTATGTGGCCATCATCTAATCTGACAAGTGTATCCGGCCAAGACATATCCACGAGTGCGTAAAGAATATTATAAATCTAATTTAAAATTAAGTTATTTAGACTAAACAATCGTAATAATCTTAATAATACAAAAGCTAAACATATTGATAAAAATAATTTAAGTTATTTAGACCAAAGAGTAATTACCATAGACTAAGCCAGAAAGACATTTAAAAAGTAATTGACAGTTTGACAATTGACGTGTCACAACATGAAAATTGAGTAAAAGTATAATGTAAACATATAAACAAATAAAAAGGATGATAAATAGTATTAAAGTGTAAATAATGATAAATAGTATTATGCGTGATGAAAGTAAAGTGTAAGTAAGCATAAATACTATAAACGTACCAATTTTTAAACGCACCAAAAGTAGTTCACGAAAAAAAAATATAATATTAATAAAAATAAAAAATATTATAATTTTATTCCTCGAAATGCATCAACGATGAAACATAGAGAAGAGCATGACGGATTCGTAATAAATAATATCAATAGATGTTTCATTTGGTGCATTTCAAAGTTGGTGCGTTTCGAGGAATACTCCAAATATTTGACACTCCGTTCTAAGCTTGCTTGAATGTTCGAATGTAACCCGCGCTAAATTATAGCCAGCCTGCACTATATAAGGTTAGGCTACATAGATAGCCTACACAGTAGGTACCTTCTATCATCATCAGCATAGCATGTTTCCAACTATGATCAGTATTTTAACATAGAGCAACTGCCTACCTTACCTCCACTACCCAGTAACTGTTCAGTCTAACAACCAGGCTTTCCAAAGAGTTAATCTATCCTTTGACAAGACTGGTTATCAGCTTTTCGGGTTTCTGAGAGCCGGGAGTAAATTATGTAGGTACCAACATTTAAATAAAAACCAGATTGTTTTGAGTTCAATAAACTCCATGCAAATTAAATGACAGTAAGGGCCACGTTAATTATACCGCTCTCCAAAGAAGTACTCAAAACGAAATGAAGAACGAAAAACTCGAAAAAAAACACTCAGACGCGAAACGCATTCGCTGATTTGGATTAAAACTTTTTAAATTAGGCTGTCAACATTTTCATCAACTACTTTACATACTGTTTATTCGTAAGTATCGCGCAATGCTTCAAGAATGTTTTGGTGCTTGAATAACATTGACAAGGGGGCGCTATGGGCAAACATTTGTGAAACTGAATTGGAAAATCAAGATGGCGGCGTTAGTTCCGCGCGCCACTAGATCCATATATAACTATACTAGCGACCCGCCCCGGCTTCGCACGGGTGCAATGCTGATACTAAATACACTACAGAAAAACTGTGAACGTTGTATATAAAAACAGCGGCCCGCTCCGGCTTTTTTATAGGCACGCTCTTGCCGCACCGGGCGGCCGGCCGGTACCGCCGCAAACGCTACGTCCCGCAATTTTTAAATCTGTAATATCTTCGAAAATTTTCACTTAAATCATACGGTGTAAAGGGCCATATAGATCTATATTAAATGAACAATGTATTCAAGGTATTTAATTGGTTAAGGATTAATGCTGTATTGGTTAAAATCGCTTCGAAAATTAGCCATTATTTGTCGTAAAAAGTAAATGACAAAAAAAAGTTATTGTGGGTTATCCATAAGAGATAGACATATACCATCACGGACTTTTCTGTAGACCTTTTCAATGTGTACAATACTTATTACATTATTTTGATAAAACTTGTAGGGTTCAGCCTGCGTTTGCAATGTAAGCGGAAAAAATGTAATTATTTACGACATCACATTAGAAACTTCAAAAATAACAGTACTTCTCCACTATTTAATGGATGTTATTATACATATAAACCTTCCTCTTGAATCATTCTATCTATTAAAAAAAACCGCATCAAAATCCGTTGCGTAGTTTCAAAGATTTAAGCATACAAAGGGACATAGGGACAGAGAAAGCGACTTTGTTTTATACTATGTGATTTTGGTTTTTATTTGAACCTGTTCAACGGTTTACGCGTGATTGAGTAACAAACATCCAAACATCTTCACAAACTTTCACATTTATAATATTAGTAGGATATTAGTAGGCTGTACGATCGAAGATATTTACAGTATTACAGGTTGGCAGTGACGTCGACGCGCAAACTGAAACCATGGATTCAGCATTTATGATGCTAGACACCTTACCGTAAAATATTTCTTTGGTTATCAAAAATCAGCTATTTTCGATAACCGACGGATCTACACGGTCAAAATGTATGAAACAACATTTTTTTCTTATTATTTTTTTATATAGTTAAATTTTTTTTAACGCAAGTGGGTTCCGTATCATGTACCTACTGAATTACTGAACAGGTTGCGCGTCCATGTCCCTGTAGATCTTCAACATAAAAATTGCGCACCTTAAACTAATCTTCTATACAAACAATTGAAATGTAAGCAGGGGTACATAATACAAAACCCTCCGTTAACATAATACATTTTGTAATGAAATTTAGAATGACCATACGAGCGCCAGCACATCAGGCTACCCGAAACTGTCAAATTTTCCCAATCTACTTTGAACCTTATGCTTTAGCGATAAAGTTGAAAATGTGTTAAAGAAATTTGACAGATTGTAGTAGCCTTATGTGCTGGCGTCTGTACATTTTTGTGAATAGTTTTAGTTAAGTTAGTAATTTTTAATATGTAAAATGCAATTAAATGTAAATTTTTATACTTACAAAATTTGTACGCCGTTATTGGAAAAACATGGATGCTCACAACAACTATTAATTCAATACCTTGCATGTCTGATTAGTCAGTTTATGCAAACGCATGTTTGACAAATAAATTATCTTAACTTTATCTTACCCGTTCTTCCCAGACGGAAGGTATGAGGATTTCCTGAAAAAAAAAGAGCTGGCGCAATTTTAAATCATCTAGACGATCTATAGCGTACTTGACTAGTTTACAAAGAATATATTTGCCCCCGACTTTGTATGTTCTAAAACTCACATAAAGAATCACTAAACAATTTACGACAATTTTATAGTCCTCGATTCGTTCCGTTGCGACTTTTTCTATTTATATACATTTGTTTTCTATATTAGCATGATATTGTAGCCTTACAATCGTGATAATATTACAGAATTATGTTTATTACAGAGGAGTTTTACAGTCGAAATTGAAATTCATCACAAACCTTTCCCAAACTGTGTTTCAACCAGCTTCTATTATTCTAGCTACCAGGTGCGGCAAAATATGAATGTACTTAGATAGGTAGGTACTCTTCATGCAGTGACCGCTACATGAACTCATTACCCTTATTATGTACCTAGGTACTGTAGGATATTCTGAATCCCCTTAAACCATAAACATCGCGTTTATTGTGTAAGGGGATTGCAGGACCTAAACGCAAAAAACGCTAGTTTTAGAAGCAATAAAAGTACCTATATGATCGACTACAAGTAACCAAATCAGAAAAATATATAATATTCTCCAGGATATATGCTAGGTAGATAGGTAGTGTGTTGAAAACATAATACAACTAATTTGATACGATAGAAAAAAATCATGAAGATACCTCTAAAAACTTTCTTTTTACAATAAAAACCTTATATAAATACATATAATCATTCAGATTTTTTGTCAGATTATTCTACAAGCAACATACTAAAGCACTAGTGTTTTAATTTTTTAGTCCAAACAATAGATTTTTTGTAAATAGATAATTGCTTCATATTTTGCAATAAATTACCAGCGTTGTGTCATCGCGCTTCTCATTCTTTTCTATGCAGTCCGACAGTGACCACGGTCACTGTAAAATCTTCAAAACTAAAGCTCAGTTATCGAAGAGTTCAATAAACTTTATTTGTAATGTGGTTTTTTCGTAAAACACGATTTTCCAAAGCATTTTTCGAATTTTTTACGCGGCTTTTGGTTTGGATCGGGTGTTTCTGTGCCTCGCCGATGAAAATTTAAAGACATATTATTATGATGGTACGGAACCCTCGGTGCGCGAGTCCGGTTTTTTTTCATCGCCAGATAGCTTTTATTCGAGGAATAACATTGACGTTTGACAGTTTCTGTATGAAATAATTGTCAAATATTCGAAATGATTCCTGGAATAAAGTTATCAGATGTTTGAAAAATCAGCCCTTAGAATGATAAATACTGGTTGCATATCCATAAACGTTCCTTGGAACTAGTATCGGAACAAAAGTATTTAGGTACAATATTGTTTATCATTAACATAACACTATGTTACAGTCCGGCCGTCGAGAGGATGTGTTTGTATGAAACTGACAGGTGTCAAGAACGCTTTCTTCCGTGATGACGGCACTATTGTAAAATAAACTATTCTAAAAGGCATCGAGTTTAGAAGGTCGTTTTTTTAATATTTTCATTTGATATTGGTAATCTGCAAAAATATTAAGACTTTTTACTGCAACACTGTAAATACAGACAAAGTAAACTGTGCTTCCCTTTGCACATCAAGCCACCATCGCAGTTGCTTTTGAGTTGCAAGCTCAGAAAAATGATCCAATTTACACAACGCTACTTGTAAAGACGTCCTTAGGGTGTCCTTACATTGACCGCTGCGGAGACGGTTTAAAAATGTTCAGAACGTTAGTGTCAATTACATTGTCGCCACCGTACCGCAGTGGCTTAGCCGGAAAAACTGCTTTTTTATGATGCTGTAAGCATATAAAACGTGGCAGTGTCTTAAGCTTACAGCATCCGTTCGGAGATTCAACTTTTCGGTCTAAAAAGGGGGTTTACTGCTTTTCTTCCTCATTAAAAATGCGAGTTTCATCTTTTCAGTGTGAAAAGATGCGTGATCTACACAGACCATGACTGATTAAATATTTTATAGCTTAGCACTTCGATAAAAAATCCTTTGTTTAACTAACATTTGTAGGGCTCGCAGAGTAGTCACGTTAAGCTACGCTCGCCGCGATTGGTCCGTGGATGGGTGATCTTTACATTCCAAGACCCTTCCGTGCCTCGGAAGAATGGTCGTTGGTCCCGGCGGTCATTCGTGGATATTTGGCAGTCGTTACGGGTCGTCAGCAGCCCGAAAGACTCAACCAGTCTTACTAAGGGGTATCGTATTTCGTCGTACTAACGGGTCAGATAGGCAGTCGCTTCATGTAAAAGACTGGTATTCAGCTGCATCCGGTGAGACTGGAAGCCGACCCCAACATAGTTGGGAAAAGGCTTGGTATATTTATTTTGAATTGTAGGCCCTGCAGTTTATAATGATTGTACAGACGCCAGCACATCAAGCTACCCGAAACTGTCAAATTTTCCCAATCAACTTTGAACCTTATGCTTTTCCGATAAAGTTGAAAATCTATTAAAGAAATTTGACAGATTGTAGTAGCTTGATGTGCTGGCGTCTAATGACCAAAGGAGCCGACCTCAGTTCAAGCTCGTTACTCGTCGTTTATGTGCAGTCACCTTTACTTTAAAAAACCATGAGTCTCTCCCGTCTGTTAGCAACTTGCATTTTTCCATTGTTAAACAGCAAAAAGCTTGCAAAACATTTCTTTTATAAGTTCATATTAAAGGAAGAAACTGGTATTTTAACGTAAATAAAATGAACTGAGATTCCTGTGAAAAATTGTGAACTAAAAACCTAACAAAGGTCGATGGCATTTTTTTCATATTTAAATGAGAATAAAATGGAAACGTTGAAAGGTTATTTAAGTTACAAAGTACGTTGTAGAACCTGAAACTTATTATTTGAAAACCAGGTACCTACCAACATAATTAAAAGGTCAGACCTTCAGACGTGAGTATGAATGGGGGATTCAGTAAAAAAAAGTCTTAAAGTACTTTTGAACTTATAACAATATAATTCTCTGCAATTGTTGGGCTAACGAGTCAACATTTGTTTCGAAGTTAAAATTAATTTGTTTTGTGGGCGCATGGGCCGTGCGAGTGTGGCACAGACACAAAGAAACGTGATGTGGGTGTTTTAATGTGGTACAAAGGATGGCCCTCACATGTGCAAATTACCGGCGTTCGCTAATTAGCTACATAGCTAGACACCTTAGTAAATACTTTTCTAACTTGAAACAAAACTAATTAGGTATCTATACCTATTATTATTTCTTGTGCTAAGTTTGTCTAGACTTTTTAATTGGAGCCAGCATTTTTAATCGCTCAAACAATGTTTTCGTTTTTTTTAAGAAAGGTGGGTGAACAATTTAGAAGGAAAAAATTAAAGAATGTACCTACTCTCTTTTCGAATTTATAGTAGGTACAGTCAGCAACAAAAGTCGATTAACACTTCACTTTTTTTAATCTCAGTTATTGAGCAAAATATTTGTTCAAAATTGCATTGTACTTCTGCTGCAATTTTGAACAAATATTGTTGCTGACCATACTTAGCCACGCACTTCTTTCTTTTATATTACCAGTCTGCCTTACCTTTTCCCAAAAAATATGTTGGCGTCGGCTTCCAGTATTAATAACCAGATGCAGCTGAATACCAATATTTACATGGAGCGACGGCCTTTCTGAACTGCACAACCCAGTTACTGGGTAATACGATACTCCTTGGTATGACTAAGACTTTTATATTACCTACCTGCAATAATCACATTACTTACCTAGAATAGCTAAGGCGCATCTTCTTAGCGTGTCGATGGAAAAATATAGTTTTTATCACAACTATTCAGAAAGAGCCAGTGTATTCTTCGTAAATAGGGACTAAAATAGCTCTTTAATCCCTACTACCTAATCTTTACTTGTTTTTTCATAGGGGGTGATAAAAAGTAGAGTATTCACCTCGGGAGCAACACTATTTTAAGCTCGAGTGACGTCTTTGAATCCCTCGCCTTCAAAATAGTTGTTTGCTCCCTTGGCAAACAATCTAATATTTTTTTCTTAAAGTATGGCATAAAACTCAGCAACACGGATAGCGTTCGCTGCCGCAGCCATTAAGTCCTCGCGTGTGCCGGTGACAGGGCATGCGGTGCAAGATGGGAGGTGAGCCATTGTCTGTGGTGAGACACCGCATACACACCGGAGATCCATGCAACCCCACTTGTGGAGGTTGTCCTTGCTGCGGCCTACTTGGGTACGAAGTCTATTTAAGGTTTTCCAAGTAGGCCACGGTAACTTATGCCTGGATGAGAGACTCTCTGATGGTTTAATAAATAGATCAGGAGGCTTGCTAACGCGCACAAAATAATACTACAAATGAACAATCATTAAAAATCCATTCGGATTCGAGCTCCATATTTTACATGAATTGTATTCATAAAAAAGCGGAATTTTTTAAGTGAACTAGGTTTACTTTTCTTTTATAACGAGCAAAATTTTCGGAGGGTGGAAAATCATTAAATAATTAGGACTCTGAAAAGAAATAATATATTGAAATAATATTATGTTGATCGTGAAAGAAGGGCCTATAAACATGAAGGGAAAAATGACAGACTGCAAAAAAAACTATACTAGCTTTTATAATATTATTCTTCACCACTATACTCAAACTCAATTCAAACTCAAAGCATTTATTTAAATCAAACCATGTACAGGCACTTTTGAGTCTTGCAGTCAGAAATATGAAGCTCATTCCAAAGCGTAGTAGGTACCTATGTAGAAGAACAGGCAAGAAACTCCATGGTTACTCTTTTAAATTTATTTTTACAAAAACATTAGTTATATCATTATTGCCGTGGCAGCTAAGATATGACCACTCGCAACTGACGGCGCCCATTCTTGAACATGACGCATGGATCAGCACCATTCAGCTCAACCATTTTGGAGGGAGCTAAATTATCCAAAACACGCGCGCGCCGCCGTCAGCGAGACATTTGAGTGAGCATGACATCTATCAGCCGCCAGGGCATTAGGCATATTCAAGTCAATAAAAGACAATTACCCGGTAAAGGTTAGCGCTATAGTACAGATGCCAGCACATCAATTAAGCTACTGCAATCTGTCCTTTAATAGATTTTCAACTTTATCGCTAAAGCTTAAGGTTCAAAGTTGATTGGGAAAATTTGACAGTTTCGGTTAGCTTGATATGCTGGCGTATGTACAACATAGTAGTCACAGCTGTTCTGTGCAATGATATAATACAAAGGAAATTGAGTTTATTTAATGCAAAGATAATCTTACAATCTTCAGCAGCTCCAACAGTATTTTCAAGGGTTAATCATTTAGGTGTGGTTGTGAAGCAGGACCAGCACTGATCCAGGCATTTTTATCAGCAATGTAATCCCCCAACCTATAATACGCTTGCCATAGTGCGTTTTATACAATATTTGTATTTCGTCTCAATCAGTTGAAGTATGTGGGGAGGTATTTTATTGTAACATTTTAAACAATATCCCATGAAAGATGACTCTACTTTAGCCTGTCTGAAACGTGGTTGAACTAATTTATCCCTATTTCTAGTACTATCATTTGGTCATTCACCTCTTTTGCTATTTTTTTTCTTACGTACAAATAAATGACATGACGTTTTCATAAATATATTGACAACGTACCGACATAATGTTAATAAACCTTAGAGAATCGCGCCTGCGGAGATTATATATGGCTCTGATGCCGCTTGTCTGCATAATAAAACTAGACTCGATGTCTGCAGCCCGTCCCCAAAGTAAAATTCCGTAAGACATGATACTATGAAAGAAACCAAAATGAACTAGCCTCGACCACGAGGATAGTATAGTTTAATTCTAAAAAAACAATGGAGAAAAATTCGTGACTTTACTGTTGTAGATACCAATCTATATTAGTTAATTCACGTTTTTTTCTGACAGCATATATGCTGCTGAACTTAGCCGTTCTGTAAAAGATCTTAAATGAGGACCCTATTGTAGCCTTGAGTCGAGCGTGGTCCCCAGGGAAACAGTTTTATCGACGAATTCTAGTTTTTCTAGATTCAATACTATCTTAGAATCACTATTTTTGACATTTTGGAAAGAAAGTCTTATGCACTTAGTATTTTTTCCATTGCATACTAATTTATTAGCAGTGAACCAATGTTGGACCTGTAGTAGGACGTTATTTACGTCGTCAAAATTTGTAGCACGTCTATCTATCTCAAAAATTAATGAAGTTTCGTCAGCAAATAACACTTGCATCTGCTTGATTTTTTAATAAATGATATATCATATACACTAGAAAGATGAAAGGACCCAATATTGCGCCTTGTGGAACACTCATTTTTACTTTTAAACCGTGTGAATTGAAACCATTTATTTGAACTTGCTGTTATCTATCATTTAAATAAGATTTTACTAAACTGAGAACTCAAGTTTTAAGAGTAAGGTTTCGTGATCGACGCAATCAAATGCCTTGGAGAGATCACAAAAGATTCCTATGGCGTCTTGGGCCTCTACCTACGCGTTTAATATGTGAAATTAATAATAAGGATACACCGGCGTCGATCGTACAACGTCCTTTGGTGAAACCATACTGTTGATCGTAAAGGATTGTATTCGTAGTAAAATGATTGAGCATTTGATTAAGCATTGTCTTTTCAAAGACCTGCACAGATACGGGTCTACAATTATTGGTGTCTTTACTGTCCCCGGCTTATAAAAGTGGTATTACCTTACTGTATTTCATTAAATCCGGAAAGACTCTTTGATCCACACATAAATTTATATTAAACCCAAGTAAGGCGCTTTAGTCTCAATTATGAAGGTACAGACTTTAATGAACATTCCCCAAAGGTCTTCGGTCAATTTGATCTGATTTGCTTAAAAGCTTTTATTACTGTCATGGGGCTAATATGCTGAAGGCTCGTGGCTAAATAATAACAGCCGTACAGGTCGATCGATCAGGTTAGGCTACGCTTGCCGCGGTTGGTCTGTGGATGGATGACCATCTTTACATACCGTGAAACCTCCGTGCCTCGGAAAGCACGTTAAGCCGTCGGTCCCGGCTGTCATTCGTGAATCTTTGACTTACCAAGGGGTATCGTATTACCCAGTAACTGGGTTGTGGAGGTCAGATAGGCAGTCACTCCATATAAAATACTGGTATTCAGCTGCATCCGGTTAAACTGGAAGCCGACCCCAACATAGTTGAGAAAAAGCTTCGAATGACAGCCGGGAACAACGGCTTAACCATCACCCATCCGCAGACCAACCGCGGCAAGCGTAGCTTAACCTGATCGATCGACCTGTGCGGCTGTTATTACTTAGCCACCAGCCCCTCTCTACATTATAAACATTATTAATGGTTATTACATAAAGCGGGCAATAAGGATAAGTGCCCTGAGCATCGCAATGATTTTAAGTGATTTGAGTGGGACGAGCAAACAGTAAGTAAATTACGGTCGGAGTAAAAACTGTTATTTTTACTCTCAAAGGCCAACAATCCGCCAGACGCTTTCAGCCCCACGCGATAAAAAATCACCTACCTACGTATCTTTACTCAATCCATCTCAGAACAAAGATTTCCATTTAGGTATAGTTCATTCTACAAAATAGCCTATTCTCTACCCAACCCAATCCCTAAATAGTTGGGCGCCGCAGCACGGATGAAATCATTCCACGTACCCTCATCAATCAACTCCTGCGAAACGAACGATCATAATTTATACAACAGTTCCTCTATTCATGGATCCATGTGTTTTCTTCTTCTTCTATTTACCTGATGCAAATTTCCATTGTAATGTAAGCAGCAGAAATTTAATTAACTTTCACTTCAAAGCCCTGTTAACTTAAAGGTCAATGAGCGCTCGAGGATTCACCGTTTTGTGTAAAAAGGGCCAACTCCAAAGTCATTTCCGACCCGACTTGAGCATTTTATGGCAACATTCTGCTCTTTATTATGACGTTAAATTGCTTAATTGAAGAATATATTAATTTATCTGAAGGAGGATTCTATTATTTCTAGCTTCGGCATGCAAATTGTAGTGTGGATGTGTTTCCTGCCAGGGATGGGTCCGCTCTATTACTGCTAACTTAAAACTATGTTAATTTTACGAGGTTGAAATTGAATAAAATTATGATGAAATCTCGGTAAAAAAATCTTGTAGGTTCAATATTCGCAAGGATTATAAGATATTAAATTATTCAAGCTTCACGTGAAGGAAGATTTTATTCATCAAGTATTATGTAGGCAGAAGGTTCCACACATCAAGTCATACGCTCCATATATTGCGGTTTTCACAAACATTTTATGTTAATCGCGGCTGGTCGGGATCCACAAAAAATGTCCCCACGACACTCATGTCGACCAAGAGAACTGTGTCCGCTATTCACATGCAAATTGAAGTGAAGGACCGATTTTTTGTCGAATAGACATTGTCCCAGTCAGGATTAAAGTGGATTACAGTACGTAGAGGTACCTAGGCAACAAAAAGATACGGACATAAATCGTGGAGTACTTTTACGGCATTTATAAAAGGGTAATAAAAAGCTTTAGCACTTTTCAAGATAATCATAAAAAATAACAATGATAAACCCTTTCGTGGCCTTACGAAGAATTACGCGATTAAAAAAATGATATAATCTCATGAATATTGCGGGGTGATTTTTCATAATATGTAAATGCGCTTCGCGAGCCTGTTTTCGATCGGCTTTACTATAAGCAGCGTTATGTGTTTTAGAGATAATGCTCGACCGAATAATTAATCAAGCAAAAAGCTGAAAGATCTTATAATAGAAAACGGAATTTCATTGATTAATGATTTACCTAAACTCAAGGTCTGCCAACGAGCAGTGGAGCGCAGTATACTAGGCGTTAAATTAACGGATCGTGTTCAAAACACAACACTGCGCTCCAAAACAAAGATAGTTGACGTGGCTCAAAGGCTGCCCAACTCAAATGGGACTGAGCAGGACATGTCTGCCGCATGCCGGACAGGCTGTGGGCCTAAATTGCACAGAATTGGTGCCCTGAGACAGTGAGGCTGACCTCGTAGGAGATGACGGGACGAGCTGGATAGGTTCCGTCAAAACTGGAAGGAGGACGCGCGGGCTCGCGAAAGGTGGAAGGAGTGGACGGAGGCCTTTGCCAGGAGTGGGACAGGACAAAACAGGCTAGTAAAAAAAATGATTTACCTATCGAGGCTAAAATAAGATGTGTGGTAACGATAAGTGTATACAGCAGCCCACTCAGTTACATTCATCTATACTGCATTGCGTAACACGCTATCAGCAGTGCGATTCTGTAACCATCTCACCGTGAAAACTTAGGTGAAGTGAGCGTGGAGTGAGCTGTCAATAGTGTCAATTCCTAGCAAAAACAAACTCACTTCACCTAAGTTTTCACGGTGAGATTTTTACAGAATCGACAGGCAGTAGCAATAGGCTTCATTTTGACAGTTCAACAACATTCATTGCGTTATTTACATTATTGAGCAGACAAATTTTTCTTACATGTGAAGCAATGGATTAGCAATATACTTCAAAATGATTCAGATTGTGTTTGATAGTGTGTTACGCAATTAGGTTACCGCCGGACGATTCTGTAAAAATCTCACCGTGAAAACTTAGGTGATGTGAGTTTGTTTTTGCTAGGAATTGACACTATTGACAGCTCACTCCACGCTAACTTCACCTAAGTTTTCACGGTGAGATGGTTACAGAATCGCACTGCAGGTTAGCATTGGACATCGACGCGTAACCTGAGGGGCAATTCTACTAATTTTAACAACGTTCACAGTCTGATCTCAGTCTCAATCTGTCAAAAAATACTTCAAATTTCCCTACATTTTGACAAGTTTTTGACATTTCTTTGTCGCCGAGATGAGACTGCGACTAGATTTTGAACGTTTTAAATTAGTAGAATTGGCCTTCTGTTACCTTGGCTTCAGTACAAGATACTGACCGCCCCTGATTTAAATTTTTCATCGGTTAATACAAAACAAGTTTGCTGTTCCATACATTTTGTAGGCGTAGGTATTACATCCTGAATGTGTTTACAGACCGGTGAGACTCTCCCCTCTTACGAAGGTGGGTAAGAGTCCAAACACACTTGTCAAAATAAACTGGTGTGCCATTGAACGAACAATTCAATTTCAATTTAATTAATTAGTTGTTTATTATATTGTTTATTTAAATTAATACTAACATTAGGGCTAAGTTATAACTAGTACTAACATTATATGGATTTTTATCTGAAATAAAATATTTGAATTGATTGCAATTTTCTATGAAACAGCAGTTTTTTTTTATAACCGACTTGAAATTTTCTGCGCTAGAATCATGTGCTGAATTAATGGTTACAGCTTGCTAGCTTGATGTGCTGGCGTCTGTACATTGAAACACGAATTTCAATGTACAGACGCCAGCACATCAAGCTACTACAGTCTGTCAAATTTCTTTAATATATTTTCAACTTTATCGCTAAAGCATAAGGTTCAAAGTTGATTGCAAAAATTTGATGAATAGCTTGATGTGCTGGCGTCTGTACCTACCACCCTATATAAGATGTGTTTTAAGTGTATACAGCAATTGAGTGGATTGCTGTATACACTTAAAACACATCTTTTTACATCAACTACATAACATATTTTCGCAAAACATAATATAAAAGGTAGAGTTTACTAAAAACTACCACTCAAAAGTCAGTGTTCTTATTCTGATGATGCGGCTACCCGTCATCAGCTTTCGGTACCTATTATAACTGACAAGATAATAATTTTGCCACCTGTCAGCCCCTCGTCAGAAACCAACCATTGGCCATTTCAGAAAACTAGATTTTACTGTTAGGTATTTCAAATTTCAATATTTCACAACCCGATCTGCCGATTCTATATTATTCATTCTATAATCAGCTTAGCTATATTCAACAGAATTCAAAAGTAATATTTCAATATTATGAATATCATAAAAAGTAATTTACTTTGAATTTCATTAAAACTACTAGGTATTCGCATCAAAGTTTGTATTACAAAAATGTCTAACTATTCTATTTCGCTCTATGCAACGGGAACGTGCAACAAAAGGACGGGCTTAACATTTTTAATATAGTTTTGTAGGGACTCGCGCAGAAAATATTCAGCGAAGTTATAGAGAATCCTTCGTTGAAGAATATCTACATTTGTAGTCAAAGTTGAACCATTTCATATTAGAGCTACGTAACTTTAAGCGTTCCTCTGTACAAAGGAAATTCAGCTTAGGTATATAGAATACTTTTCTAGATATTACATTACAAAAGAAATAGGAGAGCTAAAGAAATTCGTATAAAATTCCCTTCTCATATAAGTTCATTCATTTTGCATTTCATTGTGGATCTACTCCTAAAAATAGAATAGGTCACTTTTGCAATTTCAGAATAGTGTTTTGTTTGTAAATGTATAGTATAATCAACCTACTCGTATAATGTACCCACTGCTGGGACACAGGCCACCTCTCGGTAAAAGGGATTGGGTCGTAATCCACCACACGGACCCAGTGCGGTTTGGTAGATGTCACATGTCTTAGAATTTTTAGTTCTTGGACATGCCGGTTTCCTCACGATGTAAGTGCAAATTTTTTTGTGAATTAAATGACCGTCCGGGAGGGGTCGCCTTAAATGGACATAGAGTGACCTTATTGGTGATGTTCTTCAGAATGATAAGGTGCGTAGTACTCGCAATCGGCGGCGTGCGTGCATAACTAGGTGTATGAACGTAAACGAAGCAAAAAGAGCATGTAAGGATCGTAGCAGATCGAAAGATCGTCAGTATGCCGGCTGTCGCTGAAAACCAGCGCTGGGGCTCTGTCTTGCATAGGGACGCAGCATATGCTGAGCGATAGCCGTTTTGCGTGGATGTGACGCATGTCAACCTTTTTTTATTGATTTTATTTGTTTTGTTCTTTTTTGCGTCATGTTTACCGCAAATAAACGTATTTTCTTTCTTTCTTTCTTGGTATCCGAGAAAACGTGAGTTTATGTATGTAATAATGAATTAATACTATTTAAAGTTCAGATTAGAATTTGCAGAAAACACATACTTGTATTTACAGAGATAAGTACCTAAAATGCTTGTTGTACTTTACATTAATCATAACTTACAAACGTCCTTATCCTAAGACACCTAAGACAGACTAAGACTCTCTCATAATTCTTACAAATATGCATCTAAGTTAGCACCTGAGGCCTAGCCTTAAGCCGAGTGTACACAAGCGGGCTCGGATCAGAGGGACGCCACTAGCGAACTGTTTGTCCCGGACAAATATCTATGCATCCCTAGCTTTACGCACATGGGACAGATTGTAAGCAAATAGCTATCGGGAAAGGGATATTTGTGAAATAAAGCGTGCTTATAAGTACTTGGAATATGTAATGATGTTTTATTATGAGATACTTAGTAGCTTCTTAGTTTAAGAATGAAACAAAACATGAAGGTAGATAATATTGTATGGTGGTAATTCACGAGAAATTAATTCAAACCCAAATTGAAATAAATTTTCAATTAAACCATTTACAGGCACTTTTGAATTGTTAAAATTAAATAGTCGGTCAGCTAGTCAGAAAGTTGAAGCTTTTACCCATTTCAAAGCAGTTGCCCATTTCAAAACGTAGATCTCTATGGAGAAGAATGGGCAAGAAACTCCAAGGATACTCTTTAAATCAAGATATTAATACTAAATATTTATTACTTAATGATTATATCAGGTACAGTTACCGTTAGTGTCAACTATTGTCTCCACAACTAGTCATAATTACAATCAAAAGTTTTATAGAAAAACACTTATTGTATACCGCCGATCGATTCTGTGAAAATCTCATCGTGAAAACTTAGGCGAAGTGAGCGGTCAATAGTGTCAATTCCTAAAATCAGCCGGTCGATTCTGTAAAAATCTCACCGTGAAAACTTAGGTGGAGTGAGTTTGTTTTTGCTAGGAATTGACATTATTGACAGCTCACTCCACGCTCAGTTCACCTAAGTGTTCACGGTGAGATGGTTACAGAATCGCACTGCAGAAAGCCAACTCCGTAATAAAAACGTTAAAAATCTAGTCACAATCTCATCTCAGCGACAATCAATGCCAAAAACTTGTCAAAAATGTAGGGAATTTAGAGGTATTTTTGAAAGATTAAGTTTGAGATCCAGCATAGCTATTCACAACCATCCAACAGGCTATCGTATCGAAAATTACACATTTCGATAACCTGATGTGTCTTGCCCCCGACAGCAGACAGCTGTCTGAAGAATAGCGATCGTGGCATTTGATTTAAACTGACAAAACTTTCGAGTTTTGGACTTGTGAACAGCGTTAAGAGAACTCCTAAGATAACATTGATCGATGTTCGATACGGTACGGAAGCGTATCGAGTGGTTGTGAATAACTACGCAGGATTATAAATATTGTTAAAATTATGAGAATTGTCCCTCAGGTGGTATGACAGCTCACTTCAAGGCACTTTATACCTAAGTTTTCACAGGTTTTCACGGTAAAATGTTTGCAGAATAGGCCAGCTGATTATACCTAAGTTAAATATGTATGTAAAAAAAAACAGCTAATTCTATAGCCATAATTATGATGAATGAAACTGAAAAGGGAAAGAATAACTTATCTCTAACATAAGAACAAAATTAATTCTAACATAATTACCGTCTGCCTTGTGCCCAACTCGGCTAAAAACAAAATAAAGGAATGAATCAACTAGGCGTACTATATAAAAGTCAACTGAGAGAAACGAGCCGTTCTGGTCCTTAATTCCAAAACATTTCTTTTGTTTTCACTCATCCTGTTAGCAAAAAAAGAATGTTCAACAGACGAATGAAACAAAAGAAAATATGCAGCTACCAATCCGAAACACACGTCCGGATATTTAAAAATAGATTCGCGGTTTTAAAATCCGTGTACAGTCACGAGCATGAATGTGTGATTTTTTCGTACCGTATGGTGAATGTACAGACTCCGAAAGTTTCTATGACTACCCGGTTTCATCAAGATGTGGTTTACCTTTACCGTTTTTAGAACAAGGTTGGTGAAATTAATTGCACAAACACGCCTAAAGTGTAGAAATACATACGAAAGACTAACACCAAAAAAAAAGTGCTTGTTTGTCTCTGTTTGATCCCACGACTTACAGCTCGTAAATCGCTCGTAAACCACTGGATCATAACTACTACACCCATAGTAAAGTTAGTGACAATTAGTGTCTCCACAACTAGTCATAATTACAATCAAAAGTTTTATAGAAAAACACTTTTAAATCAATAAAATAAATAAAAATGTTCATTTGTCACTAAAATAAACATATTAAAAATATGACAGACACTCAAAGTCGCAATCTTTTGAAGTTCACTAAGTATGCATTATAAAATCGCTTTTGCTTTACGCCAAGTGCACATATTTATACTACCGACTGTACGTACCTACATAATTAAGTTTAAAAAAAGGCATCCACTGTCCACAATACAAGCCCATATACGTACCTAGTAATATAACTCACGAAATTAAATGCATGCGTTGACTTTTACGATCCCGCCGAGACCGGAAAGTCATTCCGCTTATCCGGTCCCGCCAACCACTTCATTTGGTAGGCTTCCGTTCTTCTAGGTGTTTTCTCGGTAAGCTGAATTTTGATAGAGGATTACACTCAACCTTTTTGTTTTTTTTTTTTTTATTTGGGGATAAAGAAACAATACAATCGTTGATGGTTTTCCTTTCTTTTAAGAGATTTGTGGATGTGTGACATGTTACACCGTATAGGAATGTGTAACATGTTATTCATGGCTATATATTAGTTGTAAATAAAACGATTTAAACTAAAAAGTGGTTTAATACCACCACGTGGGCCGCATGTTAATTTTGTTTTTGACAACCGTTTTTTTTTGGTTTGATATGGTTTGTTTACAACTATATTCAAGGTAAAGTCGGTCTCCAGATAAGTACTATAGAGACTATCTGTGTAGCCTCTACCTTTAGCAGTACAGGCTGGTTATAATTGCCGGTGTGTTCCATTCGAACGTTCAAGCAAGTGTCAAATATTCGCGGCGGGTTCACGGATGAGTGCTAACACGTGCCCGTGTTCCCGCCGTAAGCGGCAGAGGAGGACACCGTGGAGTTTTAATGGGTTAGAATCCCACATAACTGCACTATTTCCCCGTGGTAGTGCAATATGCATGAGCATTTCTCCACGATAAAAAAAAGTGTCAAATATGCCAATATGGTAGTATTGTTGTAGGTAGGAAGTGCTAGAAATAACACGATGATGTAAAGTCATAAATATATTTTATTCAAGTCGAAGCTATTTTCAATTATATCGTGAAGCTCCCATCTGCACCCCCTACAAATTGGTGGAGGCGCCTCAACAAATAAGCGCCTATATGTAGAAAGGGGATACCCCATATATACAGATGTAATATAAAAAGCGAGACCGCTCGCAGGCCAAGCAGAGGATAAAACAGGCGTAGATTCGTCGCCGGAGAATAAAGGCTAAGTGGTTAAATTATTTTTTTATAAAGAGAGAGAAACGGCTCAATTTTTCACGGGCACCAACGGCGTATGCCTGGAAGAATTTATTAGTCAGTTTAAAGTAGTTGCCGCCTACAATAAATGGCATGAGAGCAATTGGGCGCTGATATTGCGCGCATATCTTCAGGGTGCTGCCCTAGTTATACACAAATATACGTACCACGAAGGCATTACATTTAATTATATGTGTGATGTCTTACGAGCAGAGCTTCCGTGCAGATGTCACAAAGATAAATCGATTTATAAGGTGCAACAAGAAGAGATTGCACAAAATCTGTCTGAAGAATGCGGACAAAACAATGTAAATATAGATGATGATGCTTCTGTGTATTATTTAGTGGAAAACAAGATGACGCGCTACTTGACGAGCACAGCTGCCTAGAAGAGGACTTACTGATGAGGTTGCAAACTTGAATCGTAATGATTTTGTCAATCAGCCCTTTAACTATCATAAGATTAATAATATTATTTCACAATGTGTAACAGCCAATGTAAGAAAAGCACGCATTAAGTAAAAAATCCGATTTGTTAGAAAAGTTAGAACTAAAAGCTTAATTCCAAAAAGTTTTTCAATGATTGATACCTACCTTTGTAAAAACATTTACTAAAAACAATAAAAATTTTATAAAGACGTTTTCATTTTTAAAATAAAAGTTTAAATGCAAGTTCAGAGATAAAAACCTTTTAAGATTGATTAAAACCTTTTCATGTTAGGATATAGGTAAACTTTTATTGCCTTTTGTTGACGTTTATCTTGTCATGACAAAGTAAAAGCGTCAGTTAGATGTAAACATCATGATTAATTAGTGCATTATTTTAGTGGATAAAATAGTACAACTTATTAATATGTTTAAATTTGTATTTTTTTCGCATATGCTGGGAAGAGAATATCGGACGCGGCCGGGAGCGTGTG
Source organism: Luperina nickerlii (assembly GCA_963855955.1). NCBI lineage: Eukaryota > Metazoa > Arthropoda > Insecta > Lepidoptera > Noctuidae > Luperina > Luperina nickerlii. Next base: position 8,898,911 of record OY979677.1, on the reverse strand, counting down.
AGGTGCCATGCTTCGCAGCTCCAAGTGGCCTGAGGGAGTGAACATATCGACGTCTTCAATGTTTTTAATTTGAATAGGCTGGGATAGCACGACGTACTCCAGAAAATAGTAATGCGAGTTAAGGGAGGAAATTGGTTTTGGAAACTGTGGTCACTTCTACAGGGGGGGTGACAGACACTTAGCTTAAGTTGAAACCAGCTTTGCTAACGGGGCATAGCCTTCGCAAATTGTGTTTAGCTGACACAATTGGTTCAACTTATGACTGAGATTACCCACAGTTTTTATCAGTATTGACTGATATTTATTGGAATAGTATTTAATGAGAACGAAGTAGATTTATGAATTTTTACTCTGGATTATGGGCATATGATAGACATCTTCGATGCCTCTGTTCGCAAGAGTCCAACTTATTCAAGAGTCCAACTTTTATAACATCCATACAAGTCTTCACATGAGTCCAACTTTTATTTTTTATATACTTTTATTAGCATTATTCCAACTGGAAGGTACAGTTACTCACATATAAATAAATAAATAAAAATAAACGTATATAGAAACGAATTCGCAATCACATGCCTAAAGTTATTTAGCTGTGACCAGCAGTTACGAAGATTCGAATGATAACATGGAAACATTTAATAATTATTTCTGCAAACAGTGGCTGATCCCGTAAATTATTGACACTGTAAGTTGTTACAACAAGCGATATCGCACAACCAAAAACTGGAGGGATAGCACTCTCGAATAAATAAAATCTTCGGGAAAAAGCCAAATCTATTTCAATTTATCAGCCTGCTGAAAAACGAAGCTTTCACACAACAGGCTTTTAATTTGCAGCAGGCAACCTTCACTCTGAACCAAGTAGAAAGAGGTCGAGACGCAACATTAACATTGACGTGCGCATACGAGATAGTGGACGACTTTGTACGTGGACAAATCGAGGTTCTCGCTTGTGTAAAACGTTTGTGTCTTCTAAAGTCTTGGTCATAAATGAATTATAAAAATTAATATTCTTGTTTAATTTTAATCTTTAAAAACCACAATGAGTTTCTGTCCAACTATACTGTTGGAATATTGCTAATAAAAGTACATAAAAAATATAAGTTGGACTCATGCGAAGACTTGTATGAATGTTTTAAAAGTTGGACTCCTGAGAAAGTTGGACTCTTGCGAACAGAGGCTTCGATGAACCCTGGCCTCTTAAGCTTTTCCCTCGCTCTGGCTTAATACCGTCTGATGGGGTAAAAGAGTTTGAAGTTAAGATCATTTTTTTTTAAGCCTCCTCCAGGCTGTTGTGAACTATCACGTCATGTGTTTTCATTAAGAGGTCACGTCGCTTCTTTTTCGCCAGTTTTAGCGCGACGAGGTTTAAGCATGACGACGTTAGTTTGTGTTAGTGCAGCTGGGCACTTATAAATGCTAACTTACCTGGCACTTAACGAAGTGTCGGATACGCGGTTCGTTCGCCCTGACTTAAGCTTTCTCTTGCAAGGGTTGGACTTCACCTTGTAAACTTAAAAGTCTGACGTTAGGTAATTTTTCTTATAGGATTCGAACATCCAGGCCCTTCCTGCCTGGAAGGGCCTGGATGTTCGAATGGTATGAATAAAAGTCTTGTTTGGTAATGGAGCTATGCCAATACTTTTATTCAAAGATGGACGTAGCTCATGTATAGACTATCTCTGTTGCTCTAACTTTAGCAGTACAGGCTGGTTATAATTGCCGGTGTGTTCCATTCGAATGTTCAATCAAGTGTCAAATATTCTAATATGGTAGGAAGGAAGTGCTAGAAATAACACGATAATGTAGTCATAAATATATTTTATTCAAGTCGAAGCTATTTTCAATTATATCGTGAAGCTCCCATCTGCACCCCCTACAGTACCTACTACTTACCTAGGGACCGACATTTTCTGAGTCATTTGAATAAGTGATAAATACAAGAGTAAAATGTCAGAAACCTGTTCGTACTACATATGAGTCTTAAATCCAATGACTTGGATTTATAACTCAGTGATCTATCCTAAAGTAAAACTTCTTGCTTCAATTCCCCTTATATTATTTAATTCCCCCATTATTTTTATTTTTTTACACTAAGGCTATAAAAATTCTCATGTAAAGCATGACATTAAGTGCTGTTTTTTAAAATGAATGACACGTAAGACTAAATTCTGAAGTTGAGATGACGTTTTGACAGGGACTCTCACGGTATTAGGTACTCCCGAGAGAGCCATTTCAAATGCTACACTGTTCAGTGTAGCATTTGAGATGGCTCTCTCAATCAAAGTACATTTAAGCTAAAAATAAATAAAAAAAAAACAAAACCAAAAACTCTACTGAATTTTCTTTACAAAACCAGTAACACAGATACCTAGAATCTTCCAGGAATCACCATCAAAGGACACCCCCTGTCTACAGCACAGTTCGTATCTTGCATAATTAAATGAAAACTTTAATTCGCCTCGCGTAGAATTTCGCTAAGCAAAGCAAAACTCAAACATGGACAAAACAAATTTAAACGAAAGTTAAATAGCCACTAATTAAACGAGATGTCGTACTTGAGACGCTCCGCAGGGATTTATCTGGGAGTGATGTACACATGGTGAAAGTGTTAAGTGTGCAGACAAACATTATCACTTATATGGCTACCTGGAAGGCCAATTCTCGTAACTTAAAACGTTCAAAATCTAGTTACAGTCTCATCTAGGCGACAAACAAATGTCAAAAACTTGTCAAAAATGTAGGGAAATTAGAGGTATTTTTGACAGATTGACAATGAAATCAGACTGTGAACGTTCTTAAAGTTACGAGAATTGCCCCTCAGCTAACAGTTGGCGGCAACTTTTTGCGCTTACGAACTTTTAATCATCATTTGGTCCTTCGTGGGGTGAGATTATGAAAAATATTTTCTTAGTGCACCTATACTTACAGACACAAAGGCTATGGGCTTCTGGCTATGAGCATGTCATTCAGTTGATCACGGAAATGTGTTAAATTGTAGACGCTGCACTCTCTCCCGCTTCTCTGTCCCTGTCCCACTTCAGTGCAAGGGCCTCTTTTCATACAGAGATGACATGAGCATTGATTACCACGATTTCAAACTTATATTAATACACAGATAACCGATATGAATGATTTGGCTCCGAAGCAGTTTTTAGTACACATAATCAGGCTATAATGTTCCCACTGCTTGGTCTCAAGCCTCCTCTCGATGAGACGGATCACTTCGTCTCATCGTCCTGGGTCACCCTGGGTCCTGGGGACCCAGGGTGGGTTGGTAAATGTCACGTCATGTCTTCGAAATTGTTGGTTCTAGGACATGCCGGTTTCCTCGCGGTGTTTTCCTTCACCGTTTTGAGAACAGTGGTGATAAAATAATTTACACAAAGTAAAGCGCCTGTCTGGGTTCGAACCTACAACCTAAAACTCGTAAGTCACGCCAATTACCACTGGGCCACCACTGCTCTCGGGGTTTTTTTTTTTCAACCTGCGGTACTTACATTACTACATACGTATCTCTTTAGCCCACTGTACTTAGAATCAAGTATGCATGTTTTTCTGTCCCGTCATATGGATTGGAGTGTTATTTTTCCCAATGGATTTAAAGTTGAAGCTACCAACTTACTTGTAGACACACCAGCTTTCTGATTCCGAGGATTTCGATTACAAAGCGATACAAGTAGTTTGCATTAAATTGTATCTACATGTTCGATTCAACTACAGAAGTTAACGAGTCAAAAGAATTACGGTATTGAGGGGGTCACCATCTACCATCATATGCCTAGCCTTTCCCCAAGTATGTTGGGTTCGGCTTCCAATCTAACCGGATGCAGCTGAGTATCTGTATTTTACATGGAGCGGCTGGCTATCTGACCTCTATAACCCATTTATTGGGTAATACGAAACCCATTGGTAGAATGGTTGTCAGCCTTTCGTACTTCTGACGACCAGTAACGACTGTCAAAGATCTACGAATGACAGCCGGGACTTATCGTGCTTTCCGAGGCACGAAGGGCCCAAAGCCATCCACGGACCAACCGTGGCAAGTATAGCTTAACCTGATCGATCGAGCCGTGCGGCTGTTTTTACCTTACTTAGGTTTGCAAAAAGATTTGATGACAATGTAAACAAATAATCAGAAAACTTACCTGTGGATGCCAATTTGTAGTGCTACTCACAAATTGAGTGCTTTAATTTGATTATTTGAATATCATTTGGCATTTCAGGTTATTTTTATAACCTGAAATATTCTTTGACGATTTTTCAATTATAATTAAATCATGTTATTCAATCAATAATTGTTGGAAATGTGGGGAGATGAAAGTGCGGAATGTGTTACTAACTCTCTTTAGTGGGTGTTTGTGTAAGAATTTAACCTGAACAGGATAAAGTACTCGTAATAATATATATAGTTGTTAGTAACAAAGGTCTTAAAACCATGTTAGTCAATACTAAAAAATCTAAAACAAAACATCATTCAGACTCTCAAAATTCATATAGTAAAATCATAAATAATAAATGATTATTTTCTGTAAATAGGTTTGTACAAACACTTTTACACGTCAATCATATTTTTAAAACTAGATGGGGTCGGCGTTTCCTATCTGACTACTCTGAGGAGAAAGGCCGAAACAAACTCAGAGGTCACAATCTCTTTTAAAGTCCAGACATAATCTTGGTCAGGTCATGTGAAGACCATGTAGATCGATGTCTGAGATGGTCTTTTGAAGAAAGAACCACACAGATTGAATGGACCCGTCCAGTCAGTGCATGCATTTGTCAGAAATCGTGCAGCTCAACTCAAAACTTAAGGAGCTCAACGATTCGACGAACAATACCAAAGAAATACATTTGGGTAGGCCACATAAATTACTCAAACTGCCAGACCATGACAAAAACTAACAGAACAGAGAGAAAAATCAAAAATAAATAAAATTACATAGTCTTCACATTCACAATAATTAAAATAATATAATACTTTACAAAGTAAACAAATGTCATTGTATAGACCGTATTTATAAAATTCATTAATGTCAATGTGTATGAAAAAAAAAATAGGCTGAATACCGGCGGTATTTCCCCACAATAGAATACCGTACGACATGAAAATAGCTAAAATTTCAAAGAGCTGTGGATTTTGTGATTAATAAATAAATAAATAAATAAATAAAGTACACAAAACGGCACCCCAATTTCGTAACATACACAATCTGAATAATTTTGAAGGATATTGCTAATCCATTGCTTCTTAATGTTCGAAAAATTTGTTTGTCGGCAACGTAAATAACGCATTGAATGTTGTTGAACTGTCAAAATGAAAGCCATTCCTACTGTTAGTGTGTTACACAATGGGGGTTTTCGTGAAAATTTACGACACCAGTTGGCACCACTGTGACAAGAGGTCTTCCAATATAAAATATATGATGACGTTCATCATTCGATTCATTCATTCGTTCATCATTCAGTCATGACTAAAGAAAATATATAGGCTCTTTGACAGATGCCTGAACCTGACGTGTCAGTGCTGCCACCTAGCGAACGTCATTTCAGAAAACCCTAATTAGGTACCGGGACATAAAACCATCAATGTCAAAAAAAAAGAATCTCTCAATCAGTAATAGAATAGTATAGTAGAGAGTACAGTAGTTTTAAATTAAATTAATTTATTTCAGGTAAATAACACCCATTAAAAGAGAGTAGTCTCACATGCAGCTGGATGAATCTCCCAAGCAAAGTCTGGCCTCTCAGAAATCATCCTTAGGATTCCGTCGGTGCTCCCTAGAATCCGACGCATCAGAGAAGTTGTTTTCTTGCGCATAATATCATAAAATTCATCGACTCTTGCGTCAGAAAACATGCCCGTATGTTTAAACTTTCATTAAATACTTTTGGAACAGATTTTAGTTACAGCGGTGCTATTCTGTAAAAATCTCACCGTGAAAACTAAGGTGAAGTGAGCGTGGAGTGAGTTGTCAATAGTGTCAATTTCTAGCAAAAACAAACTCACTTCACTTAAGTTTTCACGGTGAGATTTTTACAGAATCGACCGGCTGGTATTACTAGCAACATAGGTACATACAATTCACACACATACACCACTTACACACACACACACACACACCCCTTACACACACACACATTCCCTCTCTCTCTCTCACACTCATACACACACACATTAATTTACTGATGATATTCGGTCCTACCAATGAAAATTGTATATTCTTGCTTTCTACAGTACGCCGAGAAGAAAGATTTCCGCCTGACTTCGGGAACACGCAATAACTACTGAACGGATTTACTTGAAATTCGGCAGACAGATAATCTATAACTAGGATTAACAATATAGGGTACAACTAATTAATATATCCCGATATTCCCACGGGATCTAAACTTATGCGGGTAAAACCGCTGGCGCAGCTAGTCAAATATAACTTTTGGAAATAAGCATCGAAGAAAAAGTAATTTAAACTTATTCCTGAAAATATTCCGGTATCAAACATAGGTAGCTACTCTCTACAGACATAATTAAATTACTTTTCCAATTTTCTTTGAACTTATAATAACAATTATTTTGTCTAATAAACTGTAAAATCCTTGTCACTTTAGCAGAACCTTTTCCTTCATTAAATACTGAAAATAATCCATTGTTTTAAAATTAATCTACAGAGGAGGTAAAGGTTGTCAAAAACTTTAGTGCCCTTTGATAATTTTGTTTCAGAGACTAAACCAAAGTAAGTTATTATTTAGTATAATATATCCTTATTTATATTACGTTGGATGGAAGTGATCGTATTTTTTATTAACATGATTATAGCATGTTTCATTTTGTTTGTCTTCAACGAACACATACAAATAATGAAGCCCTACAAACCGTTAACTCCATTCCACAGTGACGCAAGTTTCACTCTGATGGATCGTCGTGAGTTATTGCGTTGTCTGTCGTACTCCGACACGCCAATAGACGCCAACATACGCCAATAAGCGCGTGTTAAAACGCCTTCCGCTATTCAAATAGCAAAAACATGTTTCGGGCATTCGCATCTCTACTTTGGAACGCAGGGGTGTCACCTGAAACGTATAAATGTACACTATTGTTACAAGGGATCGTGGTTTGATTTGGGACTCTTGGAATACAAGACTGACATACCTACTTCACACGCTCATAGCTGATGCCATGTTTAATTGCATATTTTTACGAATACGTGTTTGTTTGATTGGGTGTAGTTATTTGGTCACCGCCAGCGCCATAACAACTAATTAATATTAGATTTGATAGCCGATTTACTTTCAGATAAAAATAAGAGTTGGGTTTAAAAACGTGCCGCCTTGCTCGAAAAAATGTGAGACTATTTGGGGATTCTAGAAGGTCTTCTGAACCCTCTACAACAATTTTTTTTTTCCGGAGTAGCGATTTTTTTAATAAAAAATAAAAAGTATTTTATTTAGGTTGGAAACATAAATATTTAAATACAACTTCAAAAACCCAAAATTCAATCTACAGGGTGTCCCAGAACTCAACGTCAAGCCGAAACGGGGTGACAGGATTGATCATAACCATCACGAGAAAAATATTAAAAAAAATCTATCCCATGCAGTTTGAAAATTATGGGCATTTTAAGAAAAACCTAGAAATTTGATCAAACTGTACCATTTCTCGGTTATTGTGGTTATTATTTTTTATTTTTGTTCATTTAAACTTTGGAAACGTAATCCTAAATGACATTTCTAGAATCCCAATAAAAAATAATGACACAATTGCCTCAAGTTTCCGAGAATTGAGACTATTCGTTAAACAACGAATTTAAAATTTTCAAGATTCGTCGACTTTGATAGGCCCTCCTTTAAAAAAAATGTACTAGAGTGCCTTGGCAAGTAGCATTAAAAGTTGGCGCATTTAATCAGAATTCTAAAATGGTATAATACTTCTTAGTTCCATACAATAAAAAAGAGCAAAAAAATTAAAACCTCAAGTAACCCGATTTTTGCTATCTCAGTTAAAATGTTTATGATTCGCACAAGCTCTAGGTAGGTTCTTAATTTTAAGGCAAAATGATGAGAGAGATGGATAGTGGGTATGTTTGCCATGAGTGAGCGAGACCGATAGTGACGCCACTTTTGTGAAAAGTGAAAAAAGTGAAAAAAAGTTAGTAAAATAATGAAAAATCTTGATCTAGTTTAATTTAGGTTTGTTGGAATAAAAGTCAGATAGAGAAATAACATTTTTATTACAATAAATATTCAAATTGTTTACCATCAGCCTCAATACTAGCCCTACCATCTTCTTAAAAAAGATCTACTTATTAGTCGGGCATATCTTCGAGAGTTGATCTCCTCAGCTGCTTGAGAAATGCGTTCATGCAGGTCGGCTACGTTCTCAATGGGCTTATTTATTGTAATAAAAAACGTTATGTCTCTATCTGACTTTTATTCCAACAAACCTAAATTAAACTAGATCAAGATTTTTCATTATTTTACTAACTTTTTTTCACTTTTTTCACTTTAATAAAAGTGGCGTCACTATCTGTCTCACTCACTCATGGCAAACATACCCACTATCCATCTCTCTCATCATTTTGCCTTAAAATTAAGAACCTACCTAGAGCTTGTGCAAATCAAAAACATTTTAACTGAGATAGCAAAAATCGGGTTACTTGATGTTTTAATTTTTTTACTCTTTTTTATTGTATGGAACTAACAAGTATTGTACCATTTTAGAATTCTGATTAAATGCGCCAACTTTTAATGCTACTTGCCAAGGCACTCTAGTACATTTTTTTTTAAAGGAGGGCCTATCAAAGTCGATGAATCTTGAAAATTTTAAATTCGTAGTTTAACGAATAGTCTCAATTCTCGGAAACTTGAGGCAATTGTGTCATTATTTTTTATTGGGATTCTAGAAATGTTATTTAGGATTACGTTTCCAAAGTTCAAATGAACAAAAATAAAAAAAGAATAACCGCAATAACCGAAAAATGTTACAGTTTGATCAAATTTCTAGGTTTTTCTTAAAATGCCCATAATTTTCAAACTGCATGGGATAGATTTTTTTTCAGATTTTTCTCGTGATGGTTATGATCAATCCTGTCACCCCGTTTCGGCTTGACGTTGAGTTCTGGGACACCCTGTATACTAATATTATAAAGCTGAAGAGTTTGTTTAGTTGAACGCGCTAATCTCTGGAACTACCAATCGGATTTGAAAAATTCTTTTTGCATTTGATAGCCCAATTCTTGAGGAAGGCTATAGGCTATTTAACATCACGCTATGACCTTTAGGAGCAGAGCAAAAAGAAAAAAAGTCAGAAAGAACGCTAAGCAAAAACGAAGTAATAGCGCGGGCAGGTGATGCGATGCCCGTCGCATCGCATCACCTGCCCGCGCTATTACTTCGTTATGGACCCTGCCGTATACAGCAAAATTTTAAATAAGTAGGAGAAAGGAAGAGCGCTTTTTAGTGACCATTATAGCAAATACGTAGAATTAGGAGGTAACAATAGACTCACAGACCACCGTCAACGAACACAGAAAGCTAATACCTTTAAATCCTACCAGGTATAATGCGATTGGGGTGTTTAGTTATAGGTTACCGTCCGAAAATGGAACTTTCCAATGAATAGCGGAGCTCGCATCGTTATCATTGTGCTGCAGAACCCTTTTCTTTTCATAAGTACCTACTAGTAAAGGTAGGTATAACAGAGGGGTTTCTGTTCCTCTAATAAATACAGGTCTGAACTTCAAAAAGTATGTATGTCGGTACTAAGTCAAAGCTGGGCACAAGACCCTTAATTGTTAATTTATATAATTAACAAAGTTAACAATTCGAGTAAGAGATTGAATTTAAGTTAACTTTAAAAATTGTTGACGGTTTCATTAACTTTCGTTATTAATAACGAAAGTTAATGAAACCGTCAACAATTTTTAAAGGGCTTATTAATAAGTCCTTTAATCGTTAATTAAGTGCCTACTATTTGCCAAAAAGGACACCGCGTGGACCGCGATTGGCCGCGAAAAAAAACTTTAAAATCAATATATTTTATTTCACTTAAACCTATATGGGCACTTATGAAACGTGAAATAATTAATTAATTAATAATAAATTTTCTTAACTTAGCTAGGTGCACGGATCCAATTGGTCGTTTCCTATGGAGAAAAGCCTGCAAGAAACTCCACGGTATCTCTTTTAAAAATAATGGGCTTTTGCAATGTTTTCAAATTACAGTAGGTATGAGAGAACAGCGTAGTAGTAGTAATAGCGTTACGGGTAGTCAGAAGCCCGAAAGTCTGACAACCAGTCTTACCAAGGGGTATTACCCAGTAGCTGGGTTGTGGAGGTCAGATGTACAGGTACTGGTATTCGGCTGCATCCGGTTAGACTGGAAGCCGACCCCAACATAGTTGGGCAAAGTCTAGGCAGATGTTGATAAGAAGTCTGAAATCGCCAACCCGTCTTGAGCAAGCATGGTGATCAATGATCGTGCCTTTTCTGTATTAGGCTGGTATTATTATAATACATTCATCATCATCATCATTTTAGCCGAAAGACGTCCACTGCTGGACATAGGCCTCCCCCAAGCACCTCCACTTCGACCGGATCTGTGCTTCTCGCATCCAACGGGTTCCTGCGGCCTTCACAAGGTCGTCGGACCACTTTGTGGGCAGCCTTCCAACGCTAAGTCTTCCGGTACGCGGTCGCCACTCCAGAACCTTTCGGCCCCATCGGTCATCTGTTCTGAGAGCAATGTGCCACTGCCACTTAAGTTTGGCAATTCTTCGGGCTATGTCGGTTACCTTGGTTCTCCTGCGGATCTCCTCATTCCTGATTCGATCACGCAAGGAAATAACAACAATATATATGTAGATACTAAGCTACTCTCAAAGATATACCTACTGCGCATATTACCTACCTACATAATTTGCAATCGACGCGGCGCGTTCCCAAGTGATTGTGAACATAATGAATTTGTTGTTGATAGTAAATCAATGTAATGGGCTGTAGGTAATCGGCTATTAGTTGCTTCCGTGCGATCACTGTCCAATGTCCTGCATGGTGCAATGGAGATAAATTTTAATAAACTGCGTTGAAGCCCATCGGGTGCATAACCCGATACTTTTAACAAGCTGATTTGTAGAATGAGATACTTTTGCAAAAGTTCCCAAACTCCACATTTCCACTTTCAGAACTTAAATATTTAAATTGAAGAACTATAAATTCGTTTTCTAAACTATAATATAAAGAGAAAAGAAAAGATTTGATGTTTTTTTTAAGTTTGTTCCACTTTCACGCTAAAACGGCAGAACGGATTTGCATGAAATGTAGCATATAGGTAGACCATGACCATATTTAGGCCCTAAGATATAAAGGACACGAATAAATGATACTTTTTATTCCGATATTCTCATGTTAAATAAACTGTCTGAATCTATTTTCATAGACAAAGATAAATAAACTTATTATAGAAAACAGCATACAATATACTACTATCTTTTTCCCAACTATGTTGCGATCGTCTTCCAGTCTTACCGGACGCAGCTGAGTAGGTACCAGTATTTTACATGTAGTGACTGCATAACTGACCTCCATAACCCCGTCAATGGGTAATACGATACCCCCGTGGTAAGACTGGTTAATTACAATATGTATTTACCAATAATTATAGGTAGTAGATACCTCATTAAATTTCATGAATAATTTTAAACGTTCAAAAGAAAGTAATGCTACATGTAACTTATTCTCTTAGTAAATAGTTGCTAAGTAAATTGAACCTACCTAATCAAAAATTTATTTGATTAGGTGTAACCTATTTGTATATAAAAGATACTCAGACGGTCTGGCAGAAGAGGGCGGATTGTTGGTATACGGACTGTTCTATATTTACCCTAATTACGGGCTGAAAAAATAAATCAATTTTTTTTTAAAGTTAAACGTGTCACATTTTTTTTATTATAAAGAGCCATTTTAATTAACTAGAAACTTCACAGCCGTAGAAGGAATAGGAATAGCAAAAAAAATGTTTTTGTAAAATCATAATTTAGAGTAACTACAGTCGACACGTAATAAATTTTTAAATAAATACAAAATGTAACTTACGATAACTAGCTAATCTTAAAATGTCAGAAAGACGTTCACGCCTCAAGCTTTTACAAAAATATTAAAGTTCTATGTTAACGTAAGTTTTATTTAGTTTATTAAAAGCTTGTTAGGGTTCCGTACCAAAATGGTAAAAAGGAACCCTAATGGTGCGACTCAGTCTGTCTGTCTATCCGTCTGTCACAGCTGGATATCTGAAGAACCTAATGCTATCCACTTGAAATTTGGAATAGTTTTAGATGACGTTTGCCCAACTATTTTTCAAATAAGAAAGAGATATTTTTTTGCAACTAATTGAACTGAAAAGGTGTCTGAAAAATTGAAAGTGGGGCTTACTAGGGCATGTGGTATCATATGAAAGAGCGCACTTTACACATTCTCAAACATTTTTTTTTAGGTCGCATAGTTTTGAGTTTTGATAAAAAATGTAAAAAAAATACCGTCCCCCCCTTATATCCGAAGTTTGCATAGAGAAAAATCTGAAATAATTCCATGTGATAGAAGTTTATGTAAAGATTACAGGAAAAATAAAACGATGTCTCTAAATAGCACACCTTTTCAGAAATCATCAACAAAAGTTACATTAGTCCCACTATCGGTCAAGAGATGGAGTTGACTTAAAACTGCAATATTCTACACCGCAGCGCGTAGTGTTAAAATTCTCTGATGATGAATATAATAGACCTCGCCGATAAAAATTTAAAAGCATATTATTATGATGGTACGGGTTGTTTTTAAAAAGGTTCTTGAATTTTATTCAGCTTGAAATTTCGTAGGTACAACCCTAAAAAATCTGAATATAATAACACCTACTATTTAGAATAATGCCAGGAGATGAGGACATAACAATGACATCAAATAAATATAACGACAGGCGACAAGTAGCAGACAATTTGCCAAAATGTTCTCGTATACACTTACTTTATGTACGTACATAAGTGCTCGACATTTTACCACCTACTAAAACATTGATACATGTTTTCTGTTGGCGCTTATGGCACATCTTTCGCCACACCACTATACTATGGGGGAAAAATAAAGTAACCTCATTTGGGGCGGATTTTATTATGCATAAATCGGCAAATTTCCCTGTTTATTGCTGTAACGTGATCGTGTGCAGGATAGATATCACGAGGAATGGCTGTAGATAGGACTTCTTCGGGGTGATCAGTCGGGAAATATGCAGTCCGCCGGTAGGTAAGTAAAAGCAGTGCCGTCTTTACCCGGAGGTGCAAGGGGTGCATGACACCCGGGCGCAGAGTTTTTGGGGGGCGCAAGCCAATCCTTATACCTACACGTACCATGCGTAAACCTTCTCGAAATTGAAATTAATAAAAAAACTACTTCCAATTAACTAACGACTAACTCAATCCAAGATCTGTACACCTATCGAATTGAAAGTTGATTACAAAACAGACGATAATTATCATAAAAAGGACTGCCGATTTTAAAGCCGGAAAAATTAAATTTGATGTTTGATAATGTACCTATAATTTTATCCCGTGTTTTTTTATCCTGTAATTTTATTGTAAAGTAAGTATTAAATAAAATTGGGGTGCAGGCTGCTTTTCGCACCCTGGCGGCCAGTATGGTTAAGACGGCCCTGAGTAAAAGTCTACCTTTATTTATTTATTTTATTTTAAAGAAGGCTTACAGACTAACAAACCAATGAAATAAAGAATGTAATATAAAAAATAGCTAATAACAAGCCACCACATATAGTTAAAGAAATAGTCGATAAAAAGAAAGTACAAGTAAAGTACAAGTTAATATAATTAGTAAGAGAATAGTAGATAAGTTAACTATCCTTGAAAAAATGCAAGTTCTTGCCGGCGATTCACATGACGTAATAAGGAATGACGTACATACATAAGATCTTAAAGGTTTTTTATATATTTGTTTTGTTTATTTATTTACACCAACAGCTGCTGTGTATAATATAACTTAAGTACTATATGTAATAATAGCCTCGGACTTATAGGTACAGTCGCCAATTACAGGTTCCTTCGGGATCCTTTTAAACAGGTACATTTTAATTGGTTACTTAACGTCTAATAATGAGTGCCTGACACGGTGATTTTAAGAACTTTTGGAGAATTAATTTAAAAACGCTTGGTTTAATATTCTCGGTTTCGAATCCCTAAGTTTCAACAGAAGACCCTTTGAACAACAAAGTTAGACACTTATTTAATTACAGACAACTTTTCAACTTTCAGTAATTTATAGAAACTGCGGTTTCTTCAACCCGTTTGTTTTATGTACAGGAAGTTAATGTAGGTACACGTCAAAGTAAACAGTCAAAGAATACGATCCAACCTACACTTTAACATCGGTAAAGCATACTTCGACTACAAACATTTCAGCTCAGCTCTGCCTCAATGCACGAAACCCTTTTAACAAGACGATAAACTAGATTTGCACAAGGAATGAGACTGAAAGCCGCCTCGCAGCCATGTTTGCCGCCATGCAGCTACGTTTGCAGCCACGCAGTGTGGTTGCCGCCACCGCATGCATTTTGCGACAGCAAACCTCGTCTTAACCTGTTAATGAAGTCTCTACTTTATATTAACGTGGCTTAAACTTCAATAGGGTGAACGAGGCTTAAGGGTCGATTTACACGTCAGTGATCTTTAGGAAAGAAGATTAGACTTGGAAGATTTGGCTTAGTTGTTTAGATTGTTCGAGTCACTTGACAAGACGTGTAGATAAGTCTTTATCACCAGTTTTGAAAATGAAAATTGTTTTACCAAGTAAACCTCAATAAGTGTAGTGATTTGTGCCTCCTTTTAAGCAAATAAGCCTGTGTTACTTACTAGGTTTTGAAATGGGGCAGCCGTGGAGGTGTGACGTTGCAAAAATAGATATTTATCGCAACAAGTGGCGACGTCTATCGTGGGTCTGTGCAGGCTCGGAGAGCGTAGTCTCCGCGTCACTAGATGGCGCTAGGGTCGTGGTGTTTAGTAAATTAATTACAATGATTATTAGCTATTTAGAGTAAATAAACAGACAGACATAATTTCCACATTTTATTTATAAACAATGTCTAATAAATTTAAAATTACATATCGACAAGATTTAGTCTGTGGGCCTATTCGAGAGTTCAAACTGACAGGTTTGAAAAGAGAAAAGAGGTTTCCAGTCTTTACGACTGAGGACACGAACCAAAACCCCGATTGAGCGGGACTTATTCCAGGTTGGACCTGGATGTACCCAAATAACCCGATGGGGTTTTATTTAGTTCAGTAGAAGCTGAATCCTGTCAGTATTCAACCACTTTCCGAAAAACAAAAACTGATCAAGTAAACTGAGAGGGTCAAATGATCGCGTTAACTGATGGAATTATTTATACTGAGAGAATATTGACTTGACCTATAGTGTCATAATTTAATCTATGAGAGAGTTATGCCTTTTGTAGGAACTAGGTGATAAGACCAGTAATTGTTCTAAAGTATTGTCTCGGGTTTGCTTTGCATAATAGTTATTTTTCCTATATGAGCACAATCCTGATAGGTTGATGCTAGGATTATACTAGAGGATACGCCCTTTTCTAAGGAACTGGGATATTATGTGAACTTTACACCCTGTTTCTCATACCTCTATAATACCACCGAATTCATCATAACCTTTCATAGCAACAAACTAATCACTTAAATAACAAGATTAACAACGACTAAGGCTCAATGCTACACATACGCCAAAACACACAGTCCAAACCAAAATCAGTATATTATTCAGTATTTGTTTGAAACGATCATGTCGTAGTGCAGTACGCGGCGTATTTCCCGAGGGCACACTACGCATTGATTAGAAGGGACATTGTTGCCAATCTCACCTAAACAAGCCATGATTGCCTGTACTGGGCCATGAACGTGCCCCAGTATATGAAACATATATTGACTTTGAATGGAGTTAGCAGTGAATGGATGTAAAAGCAGAATTCATATCGTGGTTTTATTTTTTGTTGGGGCTTAGGGAGTGATGAGAATATGTGGAATGAAAAACGTTTCGGATAACATTCCTACATTTTAACTGACTGTTGATGTAGGTGAGTAGAAGTTTTTTTTGTATTTATTTATTTTACCACCTTAACCCGTGAGAAGGCGCGCTATGAGCAATTTGCTCACACAAAAATTTAAAGCAAATTTTTTTGGTGATACCGACGCCCTAACGTCTCAAGCGCCTAGGTACCTTCCTAACTATTCATCGACTCCCCCGTGACGCAACTCTCGTGCCGGTCAGTTCTGTTGCGACCGCTCAGCTAAGTTTTTGTGGAGGCCGTGTACCATCGTGCGGCAATTTGCTCATCACGCGCCCATCCGTGTAAGTATTATTTTTCCAATTAAAAAAGTATAATTGTATTTTCTAGATTATATTATTTTATTTATTTATATTAAATTGGTTAATTATTACGTAAATACTCTATTGTAATATTTTAGTAATAATATTTATTGTTTTTAGCTACAACACACATGTAAAATGGGCGACCGACGTCAAGCACAAATTTGTTCGTGGCTGGAAGAGGATTCTGGTGATGAAGCATTGGATGCGGATCTTGAGAATGGAGAACATATCGTCAGATCTCAAGTTTCTAATGAAGCGATTTGTGTCGGCTCCTAGACCTATTTAGGCCAAGCGGATTCTGTTCTATATGTAGGAATAGACGGTCAAAAAAAGCATGAACTTCGTGCAAGCAATTACTCTGCACCGAACATATCACATATATGTGTTTAATGTGTTTCGAGAGGCACACTTGTCCAGATCTCATGGAAGAGTAATTTTTTTATGTTTTTGTTATGTAAGATTTTTTATTGTGATTTATATGAAGACTGTCAAAATTAGAAAATAAAAATTAGTTGATTTTTTATTTGTTTTAGAAGTTGCATTTATGTTGCATAGTTTTAATAAAAATACTTATTTTCTTATTTATTAAACCTTGTTTTATTCATATAAATCCATTATAAGTCAATAAGTACTATAAAAGTAGAAATATGAGCATTTAAAGTAGTGTGAGCAATTTGCTCGCGCGCGCCTCTCCATGTAACAAACAGAGGCGCGCCTTCTCACGGGTTAAAGGCTCCTACAAAAAGGCGCGACACGCGATATAATCGCGCGCGACACAAAGCCACAGCTCGTTGCGCGACTTGAGGTGCTTTTGTGTCGCGTGTCGTTTCGCGCCTGTTTGAAGGAGCCTTAAACCTGTCTATTAGCGAAGTGTCATTGTTTTTATCTTCGTCTGTCACTATAGGTATGAACTATACAAGGATATCCTTGATATCAATTCATATAATTGAATATGCTCATTCTGGAGTATTGGGGACCACAGCTGAGACTTCTTCAGTGGTTTAGGAATCAGATTGTTCTTGAGATTAACCAAAAGTGCCTGTAAAGTTTAAATAAAATAAATGTTTTCATTTATTTCAATTAAACCATTTATAGTCACTTTTGGATTGTCGAGGAGTCGGTGAGTTAATCGGAAAGTTGGCCGTTCCAAAACGAAGATCTCAATGGAGAAGAACGGGCAGGAAACTCCATGGACACTCTTTTAAATCATCATTACGAAATCTTGAACCACAGTATTCTTGTTGCTTCTATATATTGTACACTTCAAAGATAATTCTTTTGGAAGAATAACTTATGTCCGTGGGTACAAAAAAATAAAGTATCTAGTTAGCGAGGTTGATAGTTGTCTGCTCAAGATGCGCAAGACATACTTAAGATACGCACTAACGTAGGTACCATATCTTCAGTAGTGAAAGTTCAGTTCTCAATTACCTGCTTATTTAATAACAAATAACACCCTTCCTACAAGCTAAATGCATTGGATGGGTGTATTAAAATTACTACCGTGACGTCTGTGACGAACTTTATATCATTTATTTTAAGCATTGTTCTCAAGAAGATAAGATACCTAAAAAAAAAAAAACCCAACCTAAAAAAAAAAAAAAAAAAAAAAAAAAAAAAAAAAAAAAATAAATCTAAACCTGAGTTTAGAATGCTTCCCACATTTCATAATTACTTAACAGTTTTTTTTTTTCATTTTGGTTATTTAATTTTTCGAGAAACTAAATTTCTAGTTTTTCACGAAAAACAACGCAGGATAAGAACGTGGTAGCTAAAACAAAACCCACAAATTGCTATTTTAATATCCCTCTTGAACTCCATCACGAATTTTTTTTTAAATATTCCATACTCTTCGCTCTGGTTTCAACATTTAATTTTTTATTGAACGTTACAAAAAACATGTTACTAAACTAATCGATAAAAAAACAATGTTAAGTTGTTCTAAATTCTCCTACAAGTTTTTGTTTTGATTGGGAGGTAAAAGGACATGTTAGGAAATGGGCTTAAAATAATAATTTTTTTGAACAGCTGTCATGTATGGTTTTTCTGATAGGGAAACTTATTTAGGATGGTCTGACAAAAACAGAAAAAATATTAAAAGCACCATTATTGAATAAATACATATTTTAAATCCAGATATTTTTGGTGTCATAATATTATTTTTGCACATTGAAACAAAGAAAAAATGGTTAAATATCATTTTTTAAAGCAAATTATACACCTTATTGTTATTTAAAATATTCTAAAATAATATTAGATGGCTTAAAATAAAACCAACTCCATGATTTGTATGTATGGCATTAATTTTTTTGCCTCCTAATGGAATCTATGAAAATATTACCTCTGCCAGCAAGGTTGTCATAGGTACTTGTCAGCTGTCAGTACACAGGTCAAAATTGAATAGAATTTGGCCATTAAACGAAGAGAAGAAGAAGATGAATTGAATTTGACACTTGATTGACGTTGACAATTCACAATGACAATAATGACATCCAACCGAAAAGTGTTGCCAAAATCAATAATTACTGTGGGTTGCAATTTATTTTTTAAATAATGATTATTAAAATGTATAAAAATTAAGGAAAGGGTGCTTTCAAAAAAAAATTAAAAATTATACAAAGTCTCCTTAATTTATGTACTTTCATAAAAATACGATCTCTTCCCTGTTCACAGTAGCTTCGAATAAAAGCCCAGCCTCCATACAAAAAGCTAACATGTCCTTTATGAACACAAACTAGGCAATACGAGTACAGTACCCGGCGATAAATATTGCACATCGACCTTTACCTTTTTTTGTATTTTATGTAACAAAGAATAAAAATAATTATTAAAAGAAGCAAATCATAATTGTTTTAACAGCTCCTAATAGATACCGAACTGTTTGTATTTCGTGCGACAGAGATAACGCTCTACGAAGCCGAAATTCTCTTTCCAAAGGTCGATGTGCAATATTTATCGCCGGATACTGTATATATCGGATCGTAGGTGGTGGCGTTCTGTAGTGTCTGCTTACCCCCATGGGAAGAACGCGTAGCATGAGCATTATCAGCCAATAATATTCCCACTGCTGGGACACAGGCCTCCTCTCAGTGAGAGGGAGTGGGTCGTAGTAATCCACCACGCAGGCCCAGCGCAGGTTGGTAATG
This sequence comes from Luperina nickerlii, assembly GCA_963855955.1. Taxonomy (NCBI): domain Eukaryota; kingdom Metazoa; phylum Arthropoda; class Insecta; order Lepidoptera; family Noctuidae; genus Luperina; species Luperina nickerlii. The sequence goes on along the minus strand of OY979677.1, from coordinate 8,879,337 downwards.
TGGCACATGTCTTCGAATTTTTGGTTCTTGGGCAAGCCGGTTTTCTCACGATGTTTTCCTTCACCGTTTTGAGACCAGTGGTGATGAAACAATTAAAAGTAAAGCGCCTGTCTGGGTTCGAACCTACGACCTACAACTCGTTAATCGTGGCCGTTTCCACTGCTCAGAAAAAGATGTGAGTTTATGTATGTATGTGTTTATGGGAGCAAAAACAACGCTTCTTCTAATTAAATTGGATTTCATAAATAGTTACAGACTATTTATGAAATCCAATTTAATTATGAGGGGTTATGCGGGGTTATGAGCATGTTATTGTTGTTATATTAATTATTTATGATGTTGTTTTTCCGTCCCATAATACCCGTATATAATGAATGTTCAACATTTTATGTAGTGAAACCATGATAGTTGTAATGATTTTCCTAGTTCTCCAATAATTATTTTAACACTGATGATCATGATGCCGAGTATAATTATTTTCCAATGCATGTACAGCCAGAGAAATTAATTACTAAGTCAATTGACACTATCAAAGAACGACAGTTGTAATTTGAAAATTCGGACAATTCTAAAAAGCTTTTCTATTCACTGCTTTTATCAAATGGACAAACTTCTAATACTAAATAAACGAACAAACTATTAAAATTAAAAATAATATCCTAACCTATAACTAAAACCACTAACGCACTAAAATATGGTGTCAAAATATTCCTCCGCATCGCTGTCGACTGGTAATGTTCCTGTGCCGGACGGGCGTGATCGCTGGACGCTATGGTGTGTAGGGAGGTCGTAAACCCATCCAGGTTTATCCAGGTTTGAGGATAGGTCTCTCCCTGTCCAAGCGGCGCTGACGTCCTACACCGACGGTTCAGGATAACTTCAAGGCTTGATTTAGGGATACCAGTTTTTGACAACGTTCTGAATACGTTTTTGACAATTTCTGTATACGTCTTTGACAATGTCTGCTGAAGAACTCGATGATCAGATGACCATGGTGATGAGGAACCTTACCTTCGAAATGATACACAAGTCTTCATGACTGTTCAGGAAGTAATTGACGGGACTCTAAGTATATAAAAATAAATAAAAATATTCCTTGCCGATGACTACAAATTTGGTCTATTTACTGGTTAGCTTACATTACTCGAAACTTTACCGTAACGAGAGCCGTCAATTACTTCCATTTTTAAACTTTTTATTAGACTATTTTTCACTATGTTTACATGTTGTTTTACATTATATACCACTTATATACGAACATACTCGTATATTGTGATATGTCGTTGGATTCCTTATTAAATTTCCTATCTCCTGAAGTACCGTTTTCATCTATATCTGTTTCCGCTGAAAAGTTATTTCAGCGGAAACAGAAAAAATATTAAATTTTCAATAAAAATATTTTTTCTTGTAAGTTTTCTCAAAAACTACTGAACCGATTTCAAAACTGTTTTCAGGTACTTCAGGCTGGTCCAATGACCTAAAACAATGTAATATTTTAAACTGTAAAACTATATTTTTCAGGGCGTGACGCGCCCTGAAACGATGAATAATAAAAACAAATATTAAAACATAAGCCTATCGCAGTACGACACTTAAATCTCAATTAAGTAGGTTTATCGAACGACTAGATACACAAAAGTTATGTCCAGGGCTAGGTCTTGACCTAGGCTACCTGGATGTACTAAAATTTCAAACATTGAAACTATATAGCCCACTTAACTGAGGTAAATAGGTGTCGTACTTACGGTTTTATTCTATCACTATTTACTAGCACTATTTACCCGTTTCACTTTCACTTGTTATCACTTATGTACTTGTGTTTATGTAAAACGCACTATATATTATGTGGTGACGCATCGTCGCGAACATCTCTCCCGCCGTGCAGTGCAGTGACGACTCGTAGCGCAGTCGGCGCGGCGCTGCATCGCATCGGTGAGCGACGGCTGTGGTCGCGGCGCCCAGCGCCTCGACGCCCGCCGCTGCGACGCTCGCCGCCCCGACGCTCGCCGTCTCGACGCCAGCCGCCGCGACGCCTGCCGCCGCGACGCTCAGCGTCCCGACGCCTGCCGCAACGACGCCTGCCGCCGCGACGCCTGGGCGCCCATCGCCTCGGCGCTCGCCGCCGCGGCGCTCGCCACGACGACGCTCAGCGCCTGGGCGCCTGCCGCCCCGGCTCTCGCCGCCTGGACGCTCGTTGTTCGGCGCTCGCCGCCGCGCCGCTTGCCGCGGCGACGTACGCCGCCTGTTACTTTGGTAGTGGGACGAGTTTCTTCACCGGACGCTTCAAGGTGCCGCCGGCAGTGCGCACCTCAGCGGTCCGGACTTCTCCGTCGGCCCCGGGGAATACGGCGACTATGCGGCCTCGCGGCCACGTGTTACGAGGCAGCTGACCGTCGGCGACGAGGATGGGGTCGCCGACCTGTAGGCCGGGCCCGCTGCTGTGCGGCTCCCGCCGGTTTTGGAGTTCCGGCAGGTACTCGCGGACCCAGCGACGCCAGAACATGTCGGCGAGTATCTGTGACCGTCGCCACAGTCGCTTGCTGTCGATGTCTCGCTCGGTGAACACGCCGGGTGATGGTAGTCTCGCCGATCCACCGAGTAGGAAATGATTCGGTGTGATCGACTCGTCGTCGTTGCTGTCTACGGAAACATGTATCAATGGCCGGCTGTTTACAGTGTACTCCGCCTCACACAGCAGTGTGGACAGCACTTCTTCGTGCGGGTGCTTTTCGGTGAGTACAGTGTACAGCGCGGACTTCACGCAGCGAACGAGACGCTCCCAGGCGCCTCCCATAAATGGCGCCGACGGCGTTATAAAGCGCCACACGATGCCTCGGCGACTGGCCTCCTCTCGGAAGGCGTCTCGGAGCTCCTTGTCGGCACCGTGCATGTTGGTGCCATTGTCGGAGTGAATTTCAGTGGGGCAGCCCCGACGGGCGGCGAACCGGCGCAGCGCCAGTATGGCGGTGTCTGCGCTGAGGCTGGCGGCGATCTCGAGGTGGACCGCTCTTGTGGTGAGACACGTGAAGAGGGCCACGTACCTCTTCTGGTGCTGACGACCGACGGTGACGGATAGCGGGCCGAAATAGTCGAGCCCGGTGTAGGTGAACGGCCTCTGGTGATGCGCGAGGCGCGTCTTCGGGTGGTCGCCGGTCGCAGGCACGGGTGGCTGTGCCTTGCGAATGCGGCACTGCAGACATCGTCCGAGCACCTTCTTCGTTGTTGGTCGCAATTTAACGACCCAGTAGTGCTGCCGAACCTCGTTGATTGTGAGTTCTGTCCCACTGTGTTGTAGACTGCGATGTGTCCAGTCTATATATAACTGGGTGATGTGGTGATCGCCGTGTAATATCGGCGGACGTCTTACGTCATCGGTTATTTCATCGGTCGCGGCTATACGGCTCCTTAGCCGTATGACGTCATCTATGTCTTCTATTTGTAGCGGCCGCAGTCTACTATCTTTGTCTAATGTCTTCTGTGCCCGTAGTTGAGTTATTTCTTGGGCAAAAGACTGTTGCTGTATGACTTGTATTAATAATTTCTCCGCTTGTTGAAGAAATTCTGCTTCTATTGTTTGTTTCTTGACGTGGGTGTCTGACGCCCTTATTGTTTGTTTTGAAAGAAGACGCGTCGCTTTTTTCTGTTGTCGCCAGTCAGGGTCCTTTTCTGTGTTCTTTCTTGTTCTCTTGTAGAACGTTTTCTCTCTCTTTACTTTACAGAAAGATATAAATCGTAGAACGCTCGCTGTTGCTCGGAGTAGTCGCTCCCACTTCGAGAATCTTGTTGGATCCGGTATGGCTTCTGTTAGTTTTTTATTGTCTGTCTCTTCGACGGCCATGAGGATCCTTTCTTCCCCTGTTTCCTCTTTGATTGGAGGTTTCTCTGATGGCCATGACGACGGTTCTTCATACAGGAAGCTGGGGCCACAAAACCACTCGTGTTGTGAGTTAAAGTGGTGTGGTACGTCACGCGTAGCGATGTCAGCGATATTGATTTTTGTAGGCACCCATCGCCAGTCTTCGACTTTGCTATTTTCCTCTATGGCGGCTATGCGATGGGCGACGAAAGGTTTGTACGTTCGCGATCCTCTTCTTATCCACGTTAGGACGGTTTTACTGTCCGACCAGTACGTCACCGATACGGGCTTGATGTCGTGCTCGCGTATCACAGCTGCAGCCACGCGGGTTCCCATCACCGCGGCCTGCAGCTCGAGGCGCGGTATCGATTGCAGCTTCAATGGTGCTACCTTCGCCTTTGCCATGACGAGGCTGACTTGAGGCTTGCCATCTGTTGTTGTGGCTCGCCAGTATACTGCTGTCGCGTATGCCATCTCGCTTGCGTCGGTGAATACGTGTACTTGTATTTCTGTGGCTTCGCTGTACCCTGGATAGCATCGTGGTATGCTGACATTCTTGAGCTGTCGTAGGTGCTGTATCCAGCTTCTCCATTGAGTCGCTAGGTCTGTGTCTAGCGACTGATCCCAGTCGACGGCTCGCCTCCAAGCCTCTTGTAGGATTTGCTTGGCTCGAATGGTTACTGGTGAGGCGAGTCCGAGTGGGTCGTATAATGACATGACGATCTTCAAAGCTTCTCTCTTTGTCGGCGACTCTTTCTCTAAAACGCCACTAGGTAGGCGTGCGAGCGTCAGGTTGAAACCCAACGTGTCTTCACTCGGTCTCCATATCAGGCCGAGTATCTTCTCTGTGTCATCTGTATCTCCGATTCTGACCACTTCAGTTCGGATCTGTGTTGGATCTATATTTTCTATGACTTGCGCACTGTTTGATACCCATTTTCTTAGTTCAAACTTCGCCTTCTGATGTATATTCTTTACTGTTGTAGCGATGCGCGTCGTTTCTTCAACTGTTCTGTAACTATCGAGGTAATCATCCATGTAATGATTACGTATGATGGCTTCCACTGCTTCTGGATGCTCTTCTATATGCCTTCTCGCGTTCCAGTTCTTCGCGAAGATGACTGTGCACGGCGAACTTGCCGCGCCGAATATTATAGACGTCATGCGATATTCTTCAGGCGCGCCTTCTCTTCTATTCCCTCTCCATAAGTATCGGAGAGCGTCTCTATCTTGAGCTCGCACTTTCACCTGCATAAACATCTCCGCTATGTCCCCGGAAATGGCTATGTGATGTCGGCGGAACCTCATCATGACGCCGGGCAATGACTGTAGCAGGTCTGGTCCAGTAAGAAGGAAATCGTTTAGTGACAGCCCTCTTGACTTGGCGGCAGCGTCATGAACTATGCGAAGCTTCTCAGGCTTCATCGGATTGAACACGTCGAAGTGAGGCAGATACCACGTTCTACCCGGTGTGCTCGTCTTGGGCGCTTTCTCTGCATACTTCTTTTGTATGAGAGAGTCCATCTGTTCTGTATATCTATCTCGAAGAGCGGGGTTGCTATCGAGTTTCTTTTCTATCGAGACGAGCCTCTTGAGAGCTGTCCCGTAGCCATCTGGCATTTCTAGGCTTTCATTTTTCCATAACATGGCTGTTTCTATGTGACCATCTTCTAACTGTTGAGTGTGACGATTCAAAATATCCTCTGCTTTCTTCTCGGGATCGGAGTCTGGTCGTCTTGGATTGATGACCAGTGATTCTATAGCAAAGAATTCACGAAGTCGCTCGTCGAGGTCTTCATCGCTATCTGTGAGTCGGTTGACGTAATGCACCTGCTGACCCAATATTCTGGTGTGTGCACCGTGAAGAGTCCAGCCCATCGTAGTGAGTGATGCAATAGGCTGGTGCTTCGGGCCTCTGCGGGTCTCACTGGCCAGTAATAGGTGCCAGTTATCCTGGCCAATGAGAATCTTCGGTGCGCCTGTGTGATATATCAGCTGATCCCTCAGGTCGTCTAGGTGTTTGCAATGTGCGACATCTTCTTCACTGACTGTCTGTGGTGCGAGATTGAGCTTCGGTATGGTGCGCGCTCTGAACGGCACCTTATTCTTCAGCGGGCTCGCAAGAGTGACTGTGATTCTTCGCGAACAAGGAGTGTCGATCATGTTGTCACCGATCGCACCTATCTTCAGTGGGTCGATGCGGCCCTCTGCCCCGACTTGCTTTGCTACGTCTTCGTCGATCAGGGAAACGGTGGACCCGTCATCGAGAAGTGCGAATGTTGATGCTTCTCCCGCCGGTCCGATCACTCGGACCGGTATCATCTTGAGGTAGGCGTGACTCGAAGTTGCTCGCGAACTGGCCACCGTTTCCTGAGACTCCTTCGTTTCCTGGGCATTGGGCTTCTCGATACCCACTGCAGCAGGCTTCTTGCTATGGTGAAGAAGTCGATGGTGTGTGGCTGTACACCCCTTTTCGTCACACTTCTTACGTTTGCACGTGTGACCCAAACGACGGCTTCGCAGACAACGGAAACATAGGTTGAGTTTCTTCGCGAGTTCCCATTTCTTGTCACTAGATGCCTCTTTAAACTTTGAACAATCAGAAGCGTGGTGTCCTTCCTTCTCACAGACACGGCATTTCGTAGCCGTCTTGTCGGTAGCTGTGTGAGTTCTCTGTGTGACACGCTTGTTTGTTGTGGCTTCCGAATTGATGTTCTCAGGCGGAGCGAAGGCGCTGCAGAAACGGGCTTGCTCGGTGATAAACTCGCTGAAGAGTGAGAGGTCTGGCAGCGACTGGTACTTTTCTGTATATGTCCTGTACCACTGTACACGCAGGGAGTTCGGCAGCTTCTCTGTCAGCAGCCGCATCAGCTCAGCATTGATCAAGTAGTGTTCTTTCTTCAATGCACGCAGAGTGACTATGCCGCTCCTGACTCGACTCGCGAAGTTGCAGATGTCCTTAGGCGATTCACTGCAGCGCGGCAGTCCACGGAGTCTGTCTGTCTCAGCCTGAGCTATTGAGTCCGGACGGCCGAACTGCAGCTCGAGTTCCCTCATGATGTCATCTGGTCTGGCATGTCCAATGAGCTCCGAGCTCACTGTTTCCAAAGCGCGTCCACGTAGGCTTCTTCTAAGTCTTGCTGTATTCTCAACGTCGTTGAAGTATCTTCTTGTTGTTTCATAGATGGCACGAAATGAAAGCCATTCTGTATGTGCCCCACTGAAGTTCGGTAAGGTCATTATGACCTTTGACGCCGAGGGATGGTTCGATGTCCACTGTTCTGTTTTCTTGTCGGCGAGCGACGCTATAGCGGCAGTCAGCTCCGTTATGAAAGGACGGAGTGATTCTTTTCCCTTGGTGTCTTCTATCTCCTTCACTGGGACTACGCTGTTCTTCACTTCATTCACTGTAGGATGCGACAAAGGTACTCGCGTCTGGAGGTCCGCTATAACGTCGACGTCCACAGGGGGGGGCTGTTGCTCTCGGCTTCTATTTCTATTTTCCCCCTCAGTGGCATTGTCCTCCTTCTCTGGCTCAGGCTCTGGTGCCTCTTCAAGCCATGATCGCACGTACTCATCGTTTGAGTTTCTATCATCCATATATTCGCCATTGGAATCTTCTTCCTCGGCTCTCTGAAGTGCTAATTGAGCAAGCTCCAACTTAATCTTCAGTAAGTCTTCGCGTGCTCTTGAAATTTTTCTATTGGTCCGCGTCGTTCTATCTGTAGTCGACGGCGGCTTGCTATGTTCGGTACGGGCGTCACCCCGGGTAGTCATCGGCATGGTTCGGCTGTAAGTTTGATCTAATTTCTTCTCTATTGTATCTGGTTTCAATGTTCTATCTGAAGTTCCTTCCAAGTTGGTCTCTTTCCTGGACGTAGACGGTCGTTCCGTTTCTTCAGGCTGTACTCGTACAAGTTCTTCATCCTCCCTTGAAGCGGAAGGGCGCTGTGGTTGTTGTAGCTGCTCGGCCCCTTCGATGGTGGATGGTGAACGCGGTGGTTGGTCGTGACGGATAGCTGATACACTACGTGCTCTATTCGCCTCCACTGTCCATGCTGCGGGGGCCTTGCCTTGTGATCTTGTAACCGGCATATTGATTTTCAGTTGATCGCGTCTTCAGTCTTCAAGTTGAGTCCCACCTTCAAAGGCCAACGTTCAATCTTCAAATTGAACCCCGTATCTTCAAGGCAGATCCTCAATCCAAATCCGGATCTTCCAAGACGGATCTTCAAACGGATCTTCAAAGACGGATCTTCAAAACGGAATCTTCAAAACGGGACTTCGTTACGTAACTTCAAACTGGAACTCCGTTACGGATCTTCAATACCTGATCTTCAAATACGGATCTTCCAATACGGATCTTCAAAGACGGATCTTCAAAACGGAATCTTCAAAACGGGACTTCGTTACGTAACTTCAAACTGGAATTCCGTTACGGATCTTCAGTACCGGATCTTCAAATACGGATCTTCCAATACGGATCTTCCAATACGGATCCCCTCGACGGATCTTCAATACGGAATCTTCAAAACGGGACTTCGTTACGTAACTTCAAACTGGAATTCCGTTACGGATCTTCAATACCGGATCTTCAAATACGGATCTTCCAGGACGGATCTCCAAACGGATCTTCAAAACGGGACTTCGTTACGTAACTTCAAACTGGAACTCCGTTACGGATCTTCAAACCCGAATCTTCAAACGGATCTTCCAGGAATCTTCAGCATTCCAGAAAAATGTTCCCGGTTTAAGTCCTCGGACGTAACTCTTCAGGGATACGTATCCAGTGATTAATAAATCTTCAAGCTTCTTGAAACGATCCGGCTCGACAGGACCATTGAATGTGCCGGACGGGCGTGATCGCTGGACGCTATGGTGTGTAGGGAGGTCGTAAACCCATCCAGGTTTATCCAGGTTTGAGGATAGGTCTCTCCCTGTCCAAGCGGCGCTGACGTCCTACACCGACGGTTCAGGATAACTTCAAGGCTTGATTTAGGGATACCAGTTTTTGACAACGTTCTGAATACGTTTTTGACAATTTCTGTATACGTCTTTGACAATGTCTGCTGAAGAACTCGATGATCAGATGACCATGGTGATGAGGAACCTTACCTTCGAAATGATACACAAGTCTTCATGACTGTTCAGGAAGTAATTGACGGGACTCTAAGTATATAAAAATAAATAAAAATATTCCTTGCCGATGACTACAAATTTGGTCTATTTACTGGTTAGCTTACATTACTCGAAACTTTACCGTAACGAGAGCCGTCAATTACTTCCATTTTTAAACTTTTTATTAGACTATTTTTCACTATGTTTACATGTTGTTTTACATTATATACCACTTATATACGAACATACTCGTATATTGTGATATGTCGTTGGATTCCTTATTAAATTTCCTATCTCCTGAAGTACCGTTTTCATCTATATCTGTTTCCGCTGAAAAGTTATTTCAGCGGAAACAGAAAAAATATTAAATTTTCAATAAAAATATTTTTTCTTGTAAGTTTTCTCAAAAACTACTGAACCGATTTCAAAACTGTTTTCAGGTACTTCAGGCTGGTCCAATGACCTAAAACAATGTAATATTTTAAACTGTAAAACTATATTTTTCAGGGCGTGACGCGCCCTGAAACGATGAATAATAAAAACAAATATTAAAACATAAGCCTATCGCAGTACGACACTTAAATCTCAATTAAGTAGGTTTATCGAACGACTAGATACACAAAAGTTATGTCCAGGGCTAGGTCTTGACCTAGGCTACCTGGATGTACTAAAATTTCAAACATTGAAACTATATAGCCCACTTAACTGAGGTAAATAGGTGTCGTACTTACGGTTTTATTCTATCACTATTTACTAGCACTATTTACCCGTTTCACTTTCACTTGTTATCACTTATGTACTTGTGTTTATGTAAAACGCACTATATATTATGTGGTGACGCATCGTCGCGAACAGTTCCCAAGAGACACAATTTATTTCTCTGATGTTGCAAAATAATTTTATCAAAATCTGCTATAAAGGCAGATACGCTCAAAAAAATCTGGGCTGGTCTTCAAAAAGCCGATTTCATATTCTCTCTTCCCGTACTCCACTAATCACAACCAATCGAAGAACTCTCCATCATCGACTAATTCGTTAACTCGAGAACAATACACACTGGTTTCCGAATTGCCGGCGACTATACGATGCAGATCGGTATCCGGCCATGCGTAAGACGAAATCATTCCATCCGGCTTGATCCGGCTGGCGGCCGGCTCGTCGAGACTGTCTCACATGCGAGGCGTCCGACCGTGAAATCGTACGTCTATAAATGTGGACACCGTTGGGAGTAGGTATCAATATCTATACATATTATAAAAGAAGACTTTTCGTGTCTGTGTGACCGCGCTGCTCTTCTAAATTGCTACGGATTTTGAAGCAGTCTCCACTATAATTTTGAAAATTGATTCCGGAAAATTTATGAGGGGCTCGGGGCAAAACAGCCAGCCCCATGAATCGATCGAGCTTGCCTTGGAAAGCACGTCAAGCCGTTGGACCCGGCTGTCATTCGTAGCCTTACCAAAGGTATAGTGTTACCTAGTAACTGGGTTGTGGAGGTTATATAAGCAGTCACTCTATGTATGTAATATACTGGTATTTAGCAGTTTCTGGTTAGACTGGAAGCCGTCCCCAACATAGTTGGGAAAAGGTAAGGCAGATTGATTCCAGAAGGTTCATGTGTTTAATTAATATTTTAGATTTATATTAAACTGACAAATCTCGATGTTTTGTATAGTCGGAATGTAAAAATCATGCGAAGCAGGGTTGGGTCTCTAGTGTAGTATAAAACATAGATGGAGCGTCTAGTCAGAGTGATAGAGAAAAATGCTGGCTATAAATAATTCTGCACCATCACTAACATATACAGATTATCTTAAGATTCCTCAGAACGTAGGAATAGCAGTACTTTTAACTTAACATTCAAAAGGGCATGAGTCTTATGAGATAGGCAATATCCTTGGTTTTGAAAACGGCCCGAACAGCAGAAACTACTTTACATAAGAGGGGTGATTTGGCATAACCGGATACAGCTGAATATCAGTATTTTACATGGAACATTTGCCTATCTGACCTCCTCAACCCAATAACTGGGTAAGACTATACTCTTTGGTAAGACTGGTTGTCAGACTTTTGGGCTTCTGATTACCCGTAACGACTGTCAAAGATTTACGAATGACAGCCGGTACCAACGGGTTAACGTGCTCTCCGAGGCACGGGGGGTCGATATGTAATGAATGGGCTGGAACTGACCGCGGCAAACGTAGCTAGCTATAACAGCCGCACTCCCGGCTGTTATTGGGCTGCCCCGTTGGTCTCATGGTCGCAACCGCGACTACTGAGCGTGGGATCCAGAGTTCGATTCTCGTATCCGGCAAAGTGTTATTGGATTTTTCCATTGAGAATTTCTTAGTAGCAGCACGGAATTTGGAAGTTGGTGGTGTGATACTCCCGTGGCTCGACAAGCACATTAAGCCGTTGGCCCTGCCCTCTCTCCGGCCGTGGCGGATTGCCATCATCCTATCCCATTGGACAATGAGAGTGCACGTGTGTCTGCGCGCATACACTAGTACACTATAAGGTCTACCGCGCCGAAGGCTTGTTTCCGCTGAGATTTGTCAAAATGGTCGAAATACGGTCTGGAGGACTTTGCTTTATTGCAGAGAGCAATACCTTTGAAAACACCATCACTCAAACAATACTTATATTATCGTACTACTCTCGAAATTCCAACTCAAAACAAAAGATCCACCAAAGTCTTTCAATAGCTCTCGAAGAACATATCCAAAATCCTGCGTCTCAGCTTACCCTCAGCCTATTTCGGCAAACAAAGAGAGCATGCATACGTCTCTCGTTATTTAGATTGAATCGAGTATGTAAATACATTTGGAAGGTGTGTAAAGCTCTTTATATCACTTCAGTTTGACACGAAGAGACGAGAATCTCTCTCAGGCCATGCAGACGTGTATACAATATATATAGATGTGTATACAATATACGGAATTCTGCGTCGAGCAGATGCTTGGTTTGAACAATTTAAACGGTACAATACATTGCAGTTTCTGGTGATGAGAATCAACTAGGGGTTCTGGCTTGAACTGTGTGTAATTTATTAACTAGATAAATGGTGTGGGCTCCCATTCTTTTTGAAATGCTATAAAAGTTACTAATGGTATTTTAAAATATCCTTATGTGAGTGTTATAGGAGTTGCATAAACAGCAGTAAATACATCTAGGTTTAAGGTTTTCAGACTTATACATCTGAAAAAATAACAACATAATTTATGCGGTTATTTCTTATCCTAATTTAAAATGTAACTAAACGTGCACTACGGTGCTGATTCGTGTGCTACGTTGCTGCTACGTGCGCTACGTGCTGCTACGTGCGCTACGTGCGCTACGTTGCTAGTACGTGCGCTACGTCGCTACTAAGTGCGTTACGTCGCTGCTACGAGCGCTAAGTCGCTTCTACGTGCGCTACCTTGTCGCTGCTACGTACACTACGTGGCTGCTACATGCAAAACGTCGCTGCTTCGTGTTCTGTTGCTGCTACGTGCGCTACGTCGCTGCTAGTTCCACTACGTCGCTGCTACATATGCTATGTCGCTCTGGCGTGCGCTACTTTTCTGCTAGGTACGCTACTTCACTGCTACATGTGCTACATCGCTCTGGCGTGCGCTACGTTGCTGCTACGTGCGCTACGTCACGCTCTTACGTAGACTACGTTTATTAATAAGCACAAGAAACCTTCTACCAACAATACATATATTGCCAATGTCTCGAGGCTAGTTCAGTCGAGAATTAATACGATTCTGTCGGCTTTAACCCGGCGGGGCATAGTCGACGCATGGCCGCATTGCTGAGGCGGCCAACCGTGTAAGTACCTTTTAAGTGTTAACATCATGTGTAGCAATGCCTTGATCAGTGATTGATTAATTAGTGGTTGGAACTGCAGCTCGATATAATAGTATTATCTGCTCTGTTGTTGTTGCTGATTTGGAGATATTGTTGGTTACCACAATGTGTTAATATTTAGACTAATAACTAAGATAGTTGTTAACAGTGATCAGTTTAGTGTGCTTTGAATAACAAAGTGATTTTTTATTTCGATAATTTTGATATCTAAGCGTGATAAAGACTGACGATCCACCACCAAAGGTAACTAACGCATTAGATGCCAATATAGTTTTGTAGTAAAAATAAATATCAATTTATTTATTTTACATTGATATAACGCGACTGTTCGCCAATTAAATTAGTTTAAAAATAAACAAATCAATGGATTTACCACAATAATAATATCATAAAATGAAGTCGGTTAGTGAGAAAGTACCTACTACGTTGTTTCTATACAACTATACTTTCTCAATACTCGCATATGCAAGGAACACAATGCGGCGTGCTCAAACATAAAGTCGTAAACAGAAGTCTGTAGTATATTACAGCTGAAATCCTAAAAAGTACCCACTCAGTTCGAGTACAATATGATTCCATTCTGTTCGATCGACTTACGAGGGCTTAGACAAAGATCAGTTTCTCTTTAACGATACATTTCTAGGGAAGCTCTATGTTTAAAATCGACTAGACAAAGGTACTGTCTCGTGACAGTACTATAGAGGTTTGAGGAACAGGATGTAAAGTTCACTCAACCTCCATAGAAAAAGGAGGATCCTCCGACAAGACGGGTGTTGTGTCTGGCAGGCAATAGCCCGACGCTTCATGTCGGGCCGTTGTATCTATGCTAGTTGCGCGGTAAACTCTGCTTGCGAGATGCAGGATTTTGCGTGACGTCAGTATGACGCGTAGTTCGCATGTGGCGTTATAGCTACCGCTACAGTACCTTTAGTAATCGCTTTTGCTTCTTCCGTATGATTGTAGGCTCGTGCTTAAAACATACGCAAGATGTAAAAGCGATTTTCTCCTAAAGTGTTATAATAAGCCGACCGCTTAACTGAGACTGGTTGTGGTGACGTGATGCGAGAGATCAGTGATTCGTCAACTTGTGACAACTATTACCCCTCCCGCACCGCGCAGCTAGCTCAGGCAACGTCTCAGATCAGCGTTCGGCCTATAGATATTATTAAGATTTTACGAACATACAATTGTCGAAACCACACTATTATGAAACAGCACCCTAATTGCGTAACACAATATAAATCACAATCTGAATAATTTTGAAGGATATTGCTAATCCATTGCTTCATAATTGTGTTCGAAGAATGTGCCAGTCAAAATGAAAGCCATTGATTGCTACTGTTAGTGTGTTACCCAATTAACCCCCAGGTCTTTTCGCAAAGTTGCGCTTTTGAATTTTGCGTAACTGTAACCCGCTGGCCATGGGACAGGGCGTCGCGACCAGCGGTGCGTCTGGTGGTGCGGCAATCTACGCGGCGCAGTTTTCACGGCCACGGGCTAAAAGTTTCAGTGTTCATTATTTCAAGGCGAATACAAATAAACTGGTTTGGATTCCTGCACTTTTCGCCGCGTCTATCACGCGAGTCCGTGGCATGCGCCGTAACGTTTCGTTCCTATCGCCATCCACCGCGCCGCCAGTCGCTCGTGCGTACATCGCCGGTCCCGCCGCCAAGTCGCCGCTATGCGTGGCATGGCTAGTACATTTCTATACATTTGTTTAAGTCGCAAGACGCTTCGCCGTTCGCAACGCGCGAATTTTCGCTGCAGCGAATGTCCCGTGCTCATGACTACGCTACAAGTAAAGTTTTATTCTAATGAAATTTCATAATCTGCCTAGCCTTTTCCCAACTATGTTGGGGTCGGCTTCCAGTCTCTGAATATCAGTATTTTACATGAAGTGACTGCCTATCTGACCTCCACAACCCAGTTACTGGGTTATAAGATATCCTTGGTAAGACTGCTTGTCAGACTTTCGGGCTTCTGACAACCCGTAACGACTGCCAATGATCCACGAATGACAGCCGGGACCAACTGCTTAACGTGCTTTCCGAAGCATGGAGGGGTTATGATATGTAAAGATGGTCACCCATCCACTGAACAACCTCAGTAAGCTTAGCCTCACCTAATCGATCGATGCCTACGTGACTACAAAATATTTTGTTTTAAATCATGTTCGACGGCGGCAAGCATCGATGTGACCTGGCTTGTGTTTGATCAAATCGGTTCGCCTCAGCTTATCATAAAAGATAATGATATTCACTTAGCTTTTGCCTTATTTGATTCATTAAGTATGCACTATGCTGCCGATTAGGGCGCAAGTAGCCACCATTTTCCGCTTGCAGACATGAATTCATCGTCACTGTTATTATCAAGAGAAAACATGTTCTTCTGGAGTAGGTAGCACAAACACAGAACTGACCAACTAAGTTTTCAGGTGCGTCAAAACTGACGATGTACACAGACTGATGTACAAATAGCGAGTATTGACATCGAGGTATCGAGATTGTAGACACGATCGTGAGCATCTTCGGCATGTAATTATCCTAAGTTTAATAAGTCACTAACAAGATAGGTTGGTTCTTGTTCACCAACATTTAAATCAACTGATTAAATATTTAATCACTTCTATATTTAAAATTTTCCTTAGGAAATTTGACATAACCCACTGTTTAAATACCTAACAGGTGTTTTGAATGTTGGTGAACTCGGGCCTCAGGTACATTGGAAACAAACCTGATTATTCATCGATAAATTCAAGAAAACCAGCAGGCATTTGCATTTGTTCCTCAACAGCATCAGATGATCAGACTAATATATGTGCCTCATGTAACATTGAATTACTTAATCAGCAAACAGGAAGGTTCCATGACAAATATTTGACCGCCAATAATAGGGTAGTTGACTAAGAAAATATATTTAGTCCATCAGTTAGATTACTAAAAAATATTGTATACGTATTTTTTCTTTTGTCTGGCAAACAAAAAATTACGAAGATACAGCGCTTGGAAATTTCGTATGACGTCACGCCGTGCTACAAATTTTAGCACGTTATTACGTCAAAGCCCCCCACTCCTGAACTTTGATGTGATATATCTTTGTAATTTTTTATCTAATTGATAAAACAAAAAATACGTGTTCAATATTTTTTAATAATCTTACTGAGGGACTAAATCGAATCGATTTATTTTTACCCAGGCAACATCCCTATTACGAGCTTAACTTATTTGTCGAATTTCCACAGAGAATGTATGTAATCATTTCATTGATTGCTCGCAACAGATTGACGGTAATTTCATTGGCATTATACTCTCTACTCTTTGGTAACGGGATTTCAGTTTTTAATTGACGCTTTCATTTTGTTTCGAGTGTGCAATATAATGCAATTGGAATGATTATTTCAATTAGTTATATTGAATAACGATTTATCACTGAACTGAATTGTTTGAAAAAAATATGAGGCATTTTCTTGCGCAATACCTATATATTTATTTATAAAGGAACACCAACATAAATTAGTTATACTGATTGTAGGAGAAAAATGATGGCTCATTACAAATCTACGCACGCACACGTATAAGGGTCTATCTAGGGTAGCAGGTATTTCGTATATTTTGTTTTGTGTTGACGGTACAGCGGAAGTGTGACTGTAAACATAGTTTTATTTTTGGGATAAAAAGGTGTGCTATATTAAAAATGACAGAAATGGATTTTGAACAAATTACTTTCATAATTTGAATTCATTCGATTACGTTCAGATATTTTATTAAAATACCTACTATAGGTATCAATAGCCTCGGACTTACAAGGTTGCCAATTACAAGTTATTTAACTAAAAAATATATTATAATAGTATAAATAAAAGCTCTAGAATTTATAAATTATGGCAAAATACTCCTTAAAATTAAGGTTAATAAAATAAAGGAACATAAAATGATAAAACTTACTTTTTTGCCCGCTTACTTAAGACTAGAATAGAATAGAATACTCTTTATTATGACTACAACATACATTAACGATATGAATTGAAATAAAAATGAGCTCAATGAAGGTGCAGCTTCTAAAATAAAGTTTACAAAAAGGTGAAGAGTTTCCAAAATATATTAACATAAGAAATTATCAGATCGCGTTTTTCAGAACTTCAGTATTTTGGTTTTAAAGATTTTTATAAAATATAAAAGAAACGAGTTAATTAAGTATAAAAGTACATTTGAAAAATCTTCTTACAATTCTCAATATTAATTTAAGATTAATTAAAGTAAACATAATTAAGAAATTGAAATGTTGAGTTTCAATCGTAATGCAGTCTAGGAATTCAAATAACTCAAATATTTTCAGAATTCGTCTTGATTAAATATGAATAATTCATATTGAAATTATCTGTTAATTAGATTCTTAAGATTTCAAAATATTCCTCTCTCAATTCTTTTGTTTGATATTTTAACTTTTGATGTTTTAAGACAAGACGAGACTTAGCAATTATATTTGAAAAAAGATATACCTACAAAATTCACCTTTAGCCCGCGGCTTCGCCTGCGTGAATTTCGAAAATTATACCAGGAGAAAGTACTAGTAGTAAAATTAATTAATAATAGGAACTAGCATTAAAAGTACGCCATTGGACACACATATTATGTAATGTTTTGCACCTTAAATATCTAACTGCGTATAAGGACTTAATTATAGACTTTAAGATCAACATTATAGCCATGCCTACTGCAAATAAATGATTATGATTACTACCGGGATAAAAAGTATCCTGTGCCAAATTGTATCAAAATATATTCTACCGTGAATGCGTGGAAAGGTTATGTGACGTTTAATAAATAAGTTATGCGTGCTGTAGTGGGGGTTGCGCGGTGGAGGGAGTGCGGGGCGATGCACCGCACTCTCAGTCTTGTCCGAGCAGTCGTAGCGACAGCACGCCTAACACAGTGATCTTGAAAAACAGTGTTTTATTGTATATATATACAACCTCAACCATAGACACCACAAGTGGCGACGAGGATTAAGGTATGTCGTGCATAAAAATTAAAATAAAACAACCTAATGGTTGTGATTTTCAGTGGCAAATTAACGAATGAGGTTTTATTTAGTTAATAAAGTGTTTCTCCAAATAATTCGTGGCGAAATATATCATTATTGACTATAATTTATTAAACACGGAATGTACGTATTATTTTTGAACTCAATCCAAGGTGGAAAATAAATGACTATGTTATCTATACCTACAGCATTATTAACTTTCTTTATGCTTATTATGTAGTACCTACAGTGAGTTTATTTATAGTTTTCATTACTTTTATTTCGTATGACCTCATTTGTTGATAGGTGCCAACCCAACTAAGCCATTAAATATTTGGTTAACACAATTGCCTTAAATTAGGCAAATAAGATCGCGGAAGGTGCGATACTGATAGATTATGTGGTTAATCGGTATCAAAACGTTATAATTACGAAGTAATTTGAAGAGGTAAACTATTAAATGAATAGTGGGTACCTATAAGATAACAATAACTCATACATCCTGTTTAATTTTAAATGTCTAAGGCTAATGATTTCAACATAATTTGAAGTTTAATTAATCTACCCTCAGTGTCGGAATTATATTAAACACTTATGTACTTTAAAACTAAAAGTTAAAAAAGTAAAACATACCATCGTATGATATTTCTTTGGTACGTTCGGTCTACCTGCCAAGCAGTATTATTTCATTGATAGTAGAAGATCAATTACCTATCAAATACAGACAATTATTTATTGTTTTACTATAACTATACTATTAATATGAATGAATAATAATATATTTTTGTAATAGTAACTTTATTCCAGTTGTTCTTTTTGAAATTGATGATTTTTTTTTTTTATTTCTTTCGTTGAATTTTAGTCATAACAAAATGAGTTATTGTTAAAGTGGTAATTCAGTTATGTCTGAAAGGTACCAGATAAATGGAAAACTTGAATAAGTATTTCCTTGCAGGTTGCCCCATAATGTCTCAAATTCCTCCACTCGAAGCCTTTGATTGTGAAGGTGACCCAACCTCTGTGGGCCTACGCTGGGAAAAATGGAAAAGGGGACTAGAGATTTACCTAATAGCCACAAAGACAGATAAACCAGACAGAATGAGAGCAACGCTTCTTCATGTTGGTGGTCTGTCATTACAAGAAGTATATTACAATATACCAGGCGCTCATATAGAACAAACCGCCGATAATAATGTGTATACTGTTGCCGTTGAAAAATTGGATGAATATTTCTCTCCTAAACAAAGTCGAGTCTATGAAAGACATCTGTTTAGACTTATTAAACAGGAACAAGGCGAAAAATTTGATAAGTTCTTGTTACGCCTACGCCTACAAGGGTATAAATGTAAATTCACAAATTTAGATGAAAACATAATTGACCAAATTACCGAAAAATGTGAATCCATTGAATTGAGAAAAAAGATACTTACCTTAGGCGATGACGTTACATTAGAACATTTAATAATCGAAGCTAACGCCCTCGAGTCGGTACAAAGGCAGCTAAATAATTTTGATCCAACAAAAGCACAACACTTCCAGCAGAATCAGACAATCAATCGACTTGACACAAAAAATAGTAATAATAAAAGATCTACCCCAAAGCCTTGTTGTCGTTGCGGAAATGAAAATCATTTGAGCGATGACAAAACTTGTCCAGCTCGAAACAAAAAATGCCTCAAGTGTGGGTTTTTAGGTCATTTCCGTAAACATTGTTTAACTCGCACCAAGAAGCGCAAATCGAATGACCAACAAAATAAAACTGCAAAAAGGGCCAAATTGGAGGAAAAACCTAAAGCCCATAGTGAAATAGACTATGTATTTCATTTAGATAGCGATGATACCATCGTTTGTAAAGTCGGTAGTGTTAATATAGATATGCTTATTGACTCGGGGAGCAAATGTAATATCATTAATGACACTACATGGAACACCTTAAAAAACTGCAAAGTTCAAATCCACAACCAAATCAAAAGTCCAAATAAACACTTTATGGCTTATGGTAGCCACAATGCACTGACTGTGTTGGGTTCTTTTGAAGCAGAAATTGTAGTTGGATCTCAAAGTCAAAATGCCATCTTCTACGTGGTTAAAGACGGCACAAAGAATCTACTTGGAAAGGACACTGCTATGTCCCTTGGTGTTTTAAAGGTAGGTCTTAATATTATTAGTTCAATAACTAATAACACTTTTTCAAAATTCAGAGATGTTAAATTGGTAATACCTATTAATGATTCGATAAAACCAGTGTGTCAGCCCTATCGTAGAGTGCCAGTGCCGCTAGAGTCCAAAATTAATAATAAAATTGATGAATTGGTTAAAGCAGATTTAACCTTTCGAATGTCTTATGTTACACAGTGCGACATAAGAACAATTAAATTCTATTGTGTCTGCTAATTAGACACTCAATGGGATAATTGAGCCCGTTAATGGTCCTTCAAATTGGGTTTCACCTATGGTGCCGGTTCTCAAGAGTGATGGAGACGTTAGAATTTGTATTGACATGAGACGAGCCAATCAAGCTATAATTAGAGAAAATCATCCCTTGCCGACAATGGAACAACTCCTTCCTAAATTTAGAAATGCAAAATTATTTTCAAAATTAGATTTAAAAAACTCATTTCATCAAGGGTGAATATCCCAGCAGCAAATTTTACGCGTCCACGTTGAGAATCGAGGTGTTAAATGATAGGATGTTTCTTATTTTTTTTTATAGTAAGCTACGTAACTTGTTTCAATTAGGGCCACATTTTTCTTTATAACTGTGTATTTAAATAAATAGGGAAAAAATAAATCGCCTTAAAATTCAAGTTAGGTGGCTTGTCCCAGCTCCATTTTTTGATATAATTGCATTCACCAAAGCAACAATTTGCTGTACAATAAAAAATAAATAAATTCGTTAGTATATGCTTAAGACACATTATCTAAAAACAATTAAACCATATTAGAAAATCTAATTTAAAAGCACAGGGTAGTCGATCAAAGTTTGTCCAAGTAAAAATCAAAATTTTGGTGGCACTTTTTCAACATACTATAAAATGAAGCTTCGTGTTCGTGCGTGTGCGATCAATCACATTTTATTATTCCACATCTCTCAGTTGTGCACTTGCGCGTAACAGGTGTGTGATTAGTGCTATGATTTTCCGCCAAAAACGTAAGTATCATCTTGGGTGGCACGGGGGACAAAAATTGTTCAATTTTTGGTGGATCGATTTGCTGTTAATTTTAAAGTGTTTTAATAGTAAGCTACACATTATAGATAGTGATTTGGGTTACGCATAAATCAGTGATATTAATTTAATTGTAACTAAAAACCCCTATTTTTAGAGATTTTTTTTATATCTGGTTTCAATTTTGGTGGCTCAATTTTGGTGGTTTTGGTGGCGTTTTCACGCCACCCGGTCCTTATTTTTCACGTAAACTGAAGAAAAAATTTCGCGACCAAAATTGAAAAAATATTCAGTTTGTTGATATTGACCCTTAACATTGTGTAAGACATCTGAAATCATTAAATGTTCAATACAAATATTGTTTGTTATTTTTGTATTAAGATACAAATTTCGCCACCAAAATTGAAAAAATATTCAGTTTGTTGATATTGACCCTCAAGTTGAATTAAGCGAGGAGAGTAGATTTATTACTACGTTTATTTCAAGCAAAGGTTTATATAGATACAAACGTCTTATGTTTGGCATCTCATGTGCACCCGAATGTTTTCAGAAAATTCTAGAAAGGATTTTGTTACCTTGCGATGGAGTTGTCAATTTTATTGATGACATTGTTATTTTTGGGAGAGATGAAAATGAGCACGATACGCGGCTGAGAAAAGTACAAGAGGTATTGAAAGAAAACAATGTCCTTGTTAATGACTTAAAGTGTGTATACAAAGTTGACAAGATACAATACCTTGGCCATGAGCTATCGTGCAAAGGTGTAAAACCACTTGATAAATATATAAAATCTATTGAGTCATTCAGAGAGCCGGCTACCGTGGAGGAAGTCCAAAGTTTCTTGGGCCTTGTTAATTTCGTGGGTAAATGGGTTCCAAATTTAGCTACTTTAACTGAACCTCTTAGAGAACTTCTGCGGCTAAAATTACCAAAAAATACTAACATTGAGTCCTACTGGACGAATGATCGGTCAGAGGCTTTTAGACAATTGAAACAGTCCATGACTAACATACGAACTTTAGGATATTATGATCCAAAGGACCGTACTCAAGTCATTGCAGACGCCAGTCCAGTTGGACTCGGTGCCGTGCTTATACAATATGATAAAAACGGTCCACGCATTATTGCCTATGGCAACAAAAGTTTGACAGATTGCGAAAAACGCTACTGTCAAACAGAAAAAGAAGCTCTGGCTTTGGTTTGGGCAGTCGAGCATTTCAAAATGTACCTTTATGGCAAAGATTCCTTCGAATTGGTTAGTGATCACAAGCCTCTTGAGGTTATATTTGGAGTAAACTCTAAGCCATGTGCAAGAATTGAACGATGGGTATTACGATTGCAATCGTATAATTACAAAATTATATATAAACCCGGTAAAAGTAATATTGCTGATCCCCTATCCCGTTTATGTGTTGCTACGTCAATATATCCCTTTGATGACGAAAATTACATTAACCATGTGATCGATCAGTCCTGTCCAAGAGCAGTTCCCTTAAAAGAGATAAAAGAAGCCTTCAATGTTGATGAAGAACTTAAAATGGTAAAACAAGGTCTCTATAGTAATGACTGGCACCAAAGCGTAAAAAATTATAAGATTTTTGAACAAGAACTTTGTTTTCAAGAAAACATTATATTGCGTGGAACAAAGATAGTTATACCTACAAAATTACGACACAAAGTACTATTAGCTGCTCACGAAGGCCATCCAGGCATAGTAGCCATGAAAGCCAGATTGCGTACAAAAGTTTGGTGGCCTAAAATTGATAAAGACGCAGAAAACTACGTCAGAACTTGTAAAGGTTGCACTCTGGTACAAGCCCCAAATCCTCCTAATCCGATGAAAAGACGCGAACTCCCAACACAGCCCTGGATTGATGTAGCAGTAGACTTTATGGGACCGTTGCCTAGTGGGCATTATCTTTTGGTAATCGTCGATTATTTCAGCCGTTACAAAGAGATAAAAATAACCAAATCAATAACTGCGATAGATACTATTAACATACTAAAAGAAGTATTCTCGCGATTAGGTATACCACTTAGTGTAACGGCTGATAATGGTCGACAATTCGTAGCGTCTGAATTTAAAGCTTTTTGTAACGAATATGGAATAACCCTATTTCATAGTATTCCTTACTGGCCCCAACAAAATGGGGAAGTTGAAAGACAAAACCGAGATATACTCAAGCGGTTAAAAATCAGTCAAGTCCAAAAATCTGATTGGAAATTGGATATTCTGAAATACTTAATGATGTATAATAGTACCCCTCATTCTACCACAGGTAAATCCCCTTCCGAGTTGTTTTTTAGGCGGCAGTTCAGAGATAAATTACCTTCTGTTTTAGATGTAGAACATTCTACTACTGATTTAGAAGTTAAAGATAAAGATACAGAAATGAAAATGAAAGGTAAGGAACGGGAAGACAGGAAAAGGAGAGCTGAGGAAAGCAAAATAACGATTGGGGAAAAGGTTTATGTAAAAAATATGATCAAAGGAAACAAATTAACTCCACAATTTGATGATCAATCTCACACCGTAGTTAGCAAGAAAGGTAGTGATGTAGAAGTACAAGATGATAGTACAGGACAGACGTCACGTAGAAACATTATTCATTTAAAGAAAGTAGAAGGCAAATGGATGGTCCATCAAACTGAAACGGGTGATTCCGAAATCTGTAATGATAATGATTCATAAACTAGTTATTTACAGATATGTGTACAATAGACTAGATCATAGAATGCATGATTGTAACTGATTTGCATATTTGATGAATTAACTTGATTATTAAAAATGCTTATATGTTAAGATTTAAACAATTATTATATAAAGCAAATATTGTGTTATTGTTTCTTTTTATTTTGTAAAGAAGAGATGTGACGTTTAATAAATAAGTTATGCGTGCTGTAGTGGGGGTTGCGCGGTGGAGGGAGTGCGGGGCGATGCACCGCACTCTCAGTCTTGTCCGAGCAGTCGTAGCGACAGCACGCCTAACACAGTGATCTTGAAAAACAGTGTTTTATTGTATATATATACAACCTCAACCATAGACACCACAGGTTACTATCAGACAGACATTTTTTTAGCATTTATAATATTAGTCTGAATTAATACAAAGCTGAGGGGCCGCTTTATTTAGAGCAAGAAAGCATCGATCATCACGATAGGTCTGTTTCTTCACGATGTTTTCCTTCACTAAGAGGCAAAAAAAAGTCGAAATCACTTCGATAGTTATAGTCGACCTAGTAATTGCTTTAGATACCACTTTTGACAACAAATCCCAGTAAGTTGAAACTTCACTAAGACTAACTAAGGTCTGGGGCTCTGTCTTGCATAGGGTTGTAGCCTTATGCTGAGCAATGGCCGTTTTGCGTGGCTGTGACGCATACTTTCCCCCCACTTATTCTTTTTCTGCGTCACGTTTACCGCAAACACACGTTTTTTCTTTCCTTTTTTTTTCTTACATAGTTAATAGATAATACGGACTGGTGTCTGCAACTCGACGTCAATGCGCATATTTTGCGTAACGTTTCAAGCCCCGTATTCATTGTAAACATTTGTTTATAAACATGGTTGCATAAACATGTTGCTGAGTTGCAGTCGACATGTTGCGGTCAACATTTGTGTTGCGTAGTTGATCACGCCATGTTGAAGAGTTGCCGCTCGGCGAGCGAAAACATCAGTTAAGCATCAAATTTTGACGTGTGTGGACGTGTTTGGAGGTGTACGCGCATGACACGCAGGCCACACATCTATATGTCCGTGACTACCGCAGGACCACCAACGCCAATCGCTTCCATATTTGGTAAATAATTAGTGCTCAATTGGTACTAATTAGTACTCGAACAACAAAATTGGTACCTTAGTAGTTTTCGAGAAAATCGACTTTGAAGGTGGTCCTGCGGTAGTCACGCTCCCTTCAGCAGGACCACCATGAGCGCCGAAAAAGGGCCCACGCTACAGCTATTCTAAGTATACAAATAATTAGTACCCATAAATGTGATTTATTTCGTAAAAAAAACAGAACTGTAATATTTGTATTTACCGAGAAATCAACGATGATAACTTTCTCGCAATTGTTCAGCAGGACCACGATTTTGAATGTTGATTCTAAGTTAGAGAAGCTTGTCGCTTTCCTCAAACCTACATAGAAAATTAGTACCCTGCAAGATAAAATTAGTACCCAAAATTCAAAACTAATACTCCAGTAGTTTACGAGATATACGATGCCATTGGTGGGGTGGCGGTAGTCACGGTGCCAAATTTTCATTTCAAGATTTCCCTATTAAAAACTCTGCGATTTCTTCCCGAATTTATACAAAAATTAGTACTCCTAAAGAAGTTAAAGCGACTAAAAATCCAGATTCCTAAGTGTTGTATTTTAAGAGAAATTAGCTTTCATTACTTTTCCATACTAAATCTCCACGTATAATCCGACCAAATTAAGTTGTCAACGGTGCCAATTTCCTTGTTCACAAACTAAACTAAATTTGAGTTCAGTGTATCTTATCTTTCTGTTTCATTATGAAAAGGACATACAATAAATTTTAGTTTAGTCTTGTCAAATTAATCAGCGCCTGACACTACTCAATACAAGTTTAGACGTGATTAAAAACATGCCTACCTACTAATGTTACGTCAATTTACGTCAGACGCTGATTAATTTGATAGGACTAAACTAAAACTTATCTTTTGTTAATAAAATAGAAAGAAAAAGATGCACTGAACTCAAATTTAGTTTAGTTTGTGAACAAGGGAATAGGCACCAATGGTGGTATTGAGCTGTTTAAGAGATGTACACTCGTGCACATAAATTTATGGATGTCTGAATAGTATTAACAACAGTTCAATATCTAAATTTTTATACAAACTGTGTATCTAGATACATATTAAGAAAAAAATAACCTATCGCTACCCATGGCCTGTGATACCTTTGTTATTGACGTGGGCAGGTAGGTAAGTACTCGAATAATTATTTTTCTGTAGGTATTGTAAGTAGGTACCTCCCTTCCGTATTTTCGTAAATGAATATCATTAACGAGCGATAAGCATGTCTTATTTATTTCTTTCCTACTAATTTAGCGTTGCTGCAAGCAGTAAGTACCTACCTAAGTATTAAAAACCTAATTTACCATGTTGCTAATAAGGTAAGTATAAAAGGATTACAAACCTAAAAGTAAGTAATAGGTACCTATTATATTTGAATAATATGCATTGCAAAGGGCACATCACGCATATTTTTGTGTTTTCATATCAATATGTACTAATCATGTACAAGCACATATATTTAAAATATCTACTAAATCAACTTTTAATATCGTTGACATCGAAATACATATTTCTGTAAATTTCGATTGCTAATTGGCCCTAAAAGAAAACTTTTTTTTAAAATAAATATTATAGTTCCTCAGGAAATCATTATTAATTATATCATTTTCTGAAACCTTTAAATATTGAGACGCGTGACCTTTTTGAAATTGCATACATTTATTTATCTAACTAAAAAATATCTTGAAATCATAAACGAACAAAAAAAGAACTCAATGTACAGACGCCAGCACATCAAGCTACTACAGTCTGTCAAATTTCTTTAATAGATTTTCAACTTTATTGCTAAATCATAAGGTTCAAACTTGATTGGGAAAATTTGACAGTTTCGGGTAGCTTGATGTGCTGGCGTCTGTACCACGACACGCTTCGCTTGCTTTACTTCAGTAAAGGTACCAACGCGCGAGCATTTGGGTTCGAATTTCATTTGTCAGTAGAAAACATGGAGTTGAACGCTCTGAAGTTCGCGCGTCAATTGGACGCAACAAGGAGTCTCCAGTATAGTCGAGAGGCTGGCGAACTGCATGCGATTTACGCACGGATTTTGAAATCGCGCGGTGCTTGTGGACTCGATGTATTGGCGCCTAGTACCTCGTTAACGCGCGAATGAATTCCCGCAAAACGTTTCGCGGCGAATTCGCTCCTTATGGACAAGGTCTTAGGTAGGTATTACTGCTTGCAGCAAAGCACAGTGTATTTTTCGGACCTAAAAATGGACACCTCTTTTTTATTTAACTAATCGTTTGTGTTCGTCATTTAGAACATCAGAGTAAAACTCCCGCGAGTCAGTTCTTCTTAGTTTCAGAGAGATAAATTTTTAAAAATCGAACTCTGAAACTTCAAAAAAACCATAGAAACCTACTTTTACAATGAAAAAGGTATGTGATTTTAATGATTCTTGGGGATATTATTCCTATGTACATTAGGTATAATTTAAAAAAAGATTCACCCTAAAAGGTTGTACGAAAGTAAAGTTACAGCTTTTATTTTTAATTTCATACTTTATTTTTTTCCTCCGAAATGTACCATTATTCGGATTAGTTTTTTGACCAAAAATGTGCCTTTTATTGTTAGGCATTATCCCTAATAATTTCAAATCCGAATCTTGATATATCTCCGAAAAAAAAGAAATTTAAATTATTTTGATAGGGTTGTCACAGAAGAATTATAATTTTAAAATATAACATATAAATAACATATTAATTACCTTTTCTTGTATTTTGAATTTTAATTATATTTTTGTGTTGTAAAAAGTTGACAACCCTAGACACCAAATTAACAGAAAAATCTGAAAAAAATTTTAACTCCAGTAACTCTTAGATATATTAGAATTCGGTTGTGAAAAAAAACAGTGTGATGCACATTAGTATAAATAATTATTTCCTATTTAAAATAAATACGAATACCAATACATCCTCGCAAAAAAAAATAAAAACCTAAAAACAGAAAAAAAATAATTCACGTTGTTCCTGTTGAATTAGGAAATATTTTCTTCGCAATTAAGTGTGTTGTTTATTGCTACATAACATACTAAAGTTTCAATCGATATAGTCTAACTGTTATTGAGAAATTAACGGTTTTATAAAAAATCACATAAAAAAAAAACTAACTTTAATATTTATTTTCTCCGAAACTAAGAAGAACTGACTCGCGGGAGTTTTACTCTGATGTTCTAAATGACGAACACAAACGATTAGTTAAATAAAAAAGAGGTGTCCATTTTTAGGTCCGAAAAATACACTGTGCAACGGTAAATTAGTAAGAAAGAAATAAATAAAAAATACCTATCGCTCTTTAATGATATTTATTTACAACAACACATAAGGTAGGTACCTACTTACAATACCTACAGAAAAATAATTATTCGAGTACTTACCTACCTGCCCACGTCAATAACAAAGGTATCACAGGCGATGGGTAGCGATAAGTTATTTTTTTTTTCTTAATAAGTATAAAAGTTCAGTTTGTATAAAATTTTTTTCGACATCCATAAATTTTTGTGCACGAGTGTACATATCTTAAACAGCTCAATACCATTGTCAACGTAACTTACTCAATTTGGTCGGGTTATACGCGGAGATTTAGTATGGAAAAGTAATGAAAGCTAATTTCTCTTAAAATACAACACTTAGGAATCTGGATTTTTAGTCGCTTTAACTTCTTTAGGAGTACTAATTTTTGTATAAATTTGGGAAGAAATCGCAGAGTTTTTAATAGGGAAATCTTGAAATGAAAATTTGGCACCGTGACTACCGCCACCCCACCAATGGCATCGTATATCTCGTAAACTACTGGAGTATTAGTTTTGAATTTTGGGTACTAATTTTATCTTGCAGGGTACTAATTTTCTATGTAGGTTTGAGGAAAGCGACAAGCTTCTCTAACTTAGAATCAACATTCAAAATCGTGGTCCTGCTGAACAATTGCGAGAAAGTTATCATCGTTGATTTCTCGGTAAATACAAATATTACAGTTCTGTTTTTTTTTACGAAATAAATCACATTTATGGGTACTAATTATTTGTATACTTAGAATAGCTGTAGCGTGGGCCCTTTTTCGGCGCTCATGGTGGTCCTGCTGAAGGGAGCGTGACTACCGCAGGACCACCTTCAAAGTCGATTTTCTCGAAAACTACTAAGGTAGGTACCAATTTTGTTGTTCGAGTACTAATTAGTACCAATTGAGCACTAATTATTTACCAAATATGGAAGCGATTGGCGTTGGTGGTCCTGCGGTAGTCACGGACATCACATCTATAACTATAGCTATCTATTAACTAAACATAGCAGTAGTGTGGAGCCATGATAAAATAATGAAGTTGATAGAATTATTTCAATCTAAATAAATATTGTGGGATTCTTCGATTAAAGGATATAAAAATAAAAACAAGAAAAACGATGCATGGGACGAAATTTCTGAAAAATACAATATATAATACACAGAACACAATAGCACTACTTCCTCGGCAACATTTTGACCCGGACTGGCGTGTGGACGGATACTATGGCTGTAAGCATTGTTGCCAGCAACTCTGATGTTGAGAAACTTTGGTGTTGAGCAACAGTTGCCCAACAAATGCTTACAATGAATACGGGGCTTTATCTTACAATAGGTACACTGAAAGGCATTGTCGTTTTATGACGTTCAAGTGACATTCAACCACAAGTAATGCAAGGCAGGTGGTCAAGAAATTACGAGGTTGACTATACTTGCTAGGTTTGAAACTTATAATAATAACCTAAGGGCGAACATCAAAATTCCATTAAATAGATAACCTTTATTATAACGGTTATTAGGTTAAAGTGGATGAAGGCTTTATATAAATAAGTAAACAATCCATTCCGTAAACAAACAAATATATTTCCACTCTAAAAGACCTTTTAGAGTAACCATTAATTGTCTGCACTCTTTACAACTCGCGTAGTGGAAAATATCCGAGCCGAATGTATAGTGAAGTAACATACGAGCCTCTGAGGGGTACTGGTGGATCGAATTATAGCTATTTGTTCTCCTCTAACGTACTATTGCACAATAACCCATGTCTAATGGCAGTTGTACTGTCGGCCTGGCTCCTAATGGGAATATTTCAAACTGCATCTGTTATCGTCAAAGTGATAGATAACTTGTTATTGTGACGGCGTGACCGTTAAGGCTCCTTCAAACAGGCGCGACACGCGATAAAATCGCGCGTGACACAAAGGCACCGCAAGTCGCGCAACGAGCGGAGCCTTTGTGTCGCGCGCGATTATATCGCGTGTCGCGCCTGTTTGTAGGAGCCTTTACAAGTAGTGTGGTCGAGTCATTTGTTTTGGGCGTTCGATGTTGTTTGTTGCATTGAACTAGTTGTCGATATTTTTGGAACATTTCTTCGACGATTTGTGTCCCTATGGCCGATTTCAACACAACACTGCGTGCTTTCCTGTGGAAATGATTGATAATCTGTTAACTTGATACCTATAGATAAATCTGCTACAAAAATAAATCTGATTAAAAAAATGGCTTGGAAATTAAAGGAAATATTAACTCTCTTTCGGAAGTCTACAGAAGATTACCGTGCGTGTTACAGCAAATTATTAAAAAAAAACGATTTTTATCTCGTTATTCATATTTGTTTGGCCTTTTTTTGATAATGAAACTAGATGTTACCAACAATATAAAGGCTGGATATAGTCGCGCGCGACACAAAGGCACCGCTCGTTGCGGTGCCTTTGTGTTGCGTGCGATTTTATCGCGTGTCAAGCCTGTTTGTAGGAGCCTTAATGAGGATATTTCAAACTGCTTCTGTTGTTGTTGGGCATCCGATGCTGTTTTGATGCATTAAACTAGTTATTAGAATTTTTTGAACATTTCGTTAACGATTTGTGTCGTCATAGGCGGTTGCAGAGCAGGGGTGGCCCAGTGGTAACGATCGCGACTTACAAGTTGTAGGTTGTAGTTTCGAACCCAGTCAGGTGCTTTAATTTGTGTTAATTATTATAATTATTACACCACTGCTCTCAAAGCGGTGCAGGAAAACATCGTGAGGAAACCGGTATGTCATAGAACCAATAAATCGGAGACATGAAACATCTACCAACCCGCACAGCCCACCTGTCACTGAGAGGAGGCCTGTGTCCCAGCAGTGGGAAAGTTATAGGCTGATTATATGCGATTACAGCAAATACCATAATATTCTGTGGGAATCTATACAAAATTATAAATTAAAGTTGCTTTTCGTGACAGTCTGTGATGTCCTCCTAAACTACGTAACGGATTTTGATGCGGTTTTCACCATTATTTAGATAATTGACTAGCAGCGCCTCGCGGTTTCACCCGCATATGTTTCGATCCCGTGGGAATATTGGGATGAAAACTATCCTATGTCCTTTCCCGCAACTCAAACTATCGGAATCGGTTTAGCGGTTTAAGCGTAAAGAGGTAACAGACAGACACACTTTCGCATTTATAATATTAGTATGCATAAAGTATGGATGGATTCCGAAAGGTTTGTATGAACACACACACGAATTTTTTTATATGCATGCTTGATAGTTTTGTAGTTTCTATTTTTTTTTTCTATTGTTTTTATTACGTACAGAGTGTCATAAACGGGAGAAGACACTGACTCCTGTAACACAGGTTTTTACCTAACTCAGAAGACAGGGTTACCATATCATTGTAAGTATCATATAATTGTATGTCAATAAAATTATTATATTTTATTTACGTCTCTTGAAATTTATTATAATTATTATGTATAATATAATTATATTAAACATGTAGGTATTGGAAAAAAATTAAAACCACGAAGTGCAAAACAGGGCCAGCCGGTCGATTCTGTAAAAATCTCACCGTGAAAACTTAGGTGCACGCCACAATAGCGGCGGTAAGACCCCTCTTTGAGGAGTGGCTAGAGAGGCGTCACGGCGCCCTCACCTACCGCCTGACGCAGGTCCTCACCGGACACGGAAGTTTCGTGAGGTTCCTGCACATCATCAGGCGGGAGGAAACACCCGGGTGTCACCATTGCCAGGATCGCCCAGAGGACACGGTGGAGCATACGGTCCACCGTATGCTCCACCGTGTCCTCTGGGCGCCCAAGCGGGGCAGACCTGGAGGTCTGCCCCGCTTGGGCGCCCAGAGGACGGAGCACCGCCGTGTCCTCGTAGAGGCGATCGACAGCGGCGGCGACCTCTCGCGACCGGGCCTGGTTCAAGCCATGGTCCGAGGCGAGAGGAAGCGGGGGGCGGGACGGCTGAGTGAGAGAGCCTCCCGTCCCAGCCGCCGCGGGAGACGCTCCGGGCGTCGGGAGCCGCGCGACGACTCCCGGCCACCGTAGGCGCGGGCCTGCGGGCGGAGAGTAATGGGTAGCTCACCGCCCGATCAGGATCAGGCCCGTGCCGGACGGCGCGTACGTGTTCCACGCGCGCCTCAAAGAGATGTCAGCATCAACCGAAGGGGCCCGTCAGGGCCGAAGCCTGCCGGGTCAGCGGGATTGTCCAAAAGGGTTACCGCTGGCCCGGAACATAAAGAGCGAAGGAAGGAACACGGGTGGGTTTTAGTCAGTAAGAGTCTGACACTCCCTTCCGCTCCACCCAGAGCGGGAGGGGTCATTTGATGATTTACCATCCTGGAAAAAAAAAAGTGAGTTTGTTTTGCTAGGAATTGACACTATTGACAGCTCACTCCACGCTCACTTCACCTAAGTTTTCACGGTGGGATTTTTACAGAATAGCACCGCAGGTCATTAGTTATTAATAATCTGTAAACTGATACAAATCTGTTCACAAAAAAGATTGAAAATTAAAGAAAATGATAAATAACTCTTTTTCAGAAATCTGCAGAAGACTATTGTGCATCATCATCGGCCTAGCCTTATCTTAACTGTGTTGGGGTTCGCTCCCAGTCTAACCAGATGCAGTCGAATAGGTACCAGTATTTTACAGGGAGCGACATTAATCTGACCTCTACAACCCAGTGTAAATTACCAAACAAAAGTTATTTTTATTTTTTTGGCCTATGTAAGGGGAAATGCGGATGGTATTTTCCCCATAGAAACGCTCTCGCCTGTTTTCTTTCTGGTCAATGACCATAAAGAAATTATTTTTACATAATAATAAATAATTAACTACTTGTATGTCCCTATGTTTTCCTTTTTGATGATAAATTATTTTTATCAGAACTAGAACCCTCAAAAAATACTCAATATTGCCTATTTACACCGCTGTCAACAGAGGCCTAGTATACATTTGACAACTATTAATGAAAAAATAAAAACAGAGACACAGTATATATCCTTCTTATTCAGTTTATGAAATATCTTTTAATTTGGTGTAATATTGAAGGAGGAAATACGCGAGAGCCAAACCTCGAATTCCGACTTTTTACTTCGACTTTTTCAAAAGTCTCTCCGACCGCAACAAAACGGAAACATAAAAAGCCCTGAAATAAACAAATGAGAACACGACTCGTTGCGAGTAAATCTCTTTAAAGCTTTAAAGGAACCGCGAGGCTATACAGGTGAATCTTATTAAGCTGTTCAACTTACTTATTAACAGGTTGCCTTAAAATGTACACTTTTTCATTAGCCATAAAGTTCTTTAACCACTGTACATTGTAAACAAAAGTTTTATCAACATCTTGGCGCTGGAATCGTAAAATTTGGAAGGTAGGCACGTTAATGAGATGCTTTAGGCGTTAATAACGTTATCCTAGAGTTATGTTTAGCGGTATTGTGCGCGTAATACACTGATAAATAAACTGTTATGTTGCGTGGTGGGTTTAAAATGTATATAATATACGTACTAAGAGGGAAAATTATTATGGGTTTGTGAAACAGATCAACCCCTAAGACAGTCCTCGGGATACATTTTTGTCCGTCAAAATAGATCGCTTAAAACTGCATTGAATACACACGAGAGTAAAAGTACTCCGAATATGTTAGGAATATGCTGCTGGGGAGTTTGTTTTGAAGAAGTGGCGCACCACCAGGGGCGGTACCTTCATAGAAGCCGAAAAGCCCGGCTTGCCCTAATAAAATCATAATTCACAACAACAAACTTACTTAAACCTATCAATAAATAAATATATTAAAAAAATACCAGTCAATGAACTCGAACACAAACATTAATAACTGAAAATCAGCCAATTCCTCAGTTGGGCGTTTTTTTTATACGTTGAAAATCTGTGGGCTTGCCCTAATTTTGACCCCTAGGCACGCCACTGCGCACCACTTCTTCTTTCCAGCTAAAGCACTAGGCAAGTGATGCAGGGTGGGCGTTTTAGGAGACTGTCTTATGTAATTTTGACGTTCAAAAGTGCTGATTCTCAGCCTAGTTTGAATAAACGACTTTTAAATTTGGAATATGTTCGGGGATTTTTGCCCGCGATCTATGGCAGTGAGGTATCCTTCGGCATGTGCGTGCGTGTCTATTAGCATGCATTTGTTTTACACGCAGTTGACATCGAGGTAGAGAGCTAAACTGCAATCGCGAGGTACCATAGTGAGGCATCTTCGGCATGTAATTACCCTAAAGTCCTAACAGACAGCATTACGTCCAGTCCAACAATAAAAAACTATTCTAAATATATATTAAAATCCGCTTCCCACTGAAAAGCCACTAAAGCAAAAGGCGATAATATAATAATTAGCACATCGCTCAACTTGGGTATCGGAATTTGCTGCAGGTAATGTTCCTAACTCAGACGAACTTTAGCAAAAGTTGGAAATTCATTAAAAACAATAGCCGTTCGTGGATAACTCTCTTCTTCTTGCAACCGAAGCTCCAAGCTGGCTGCGAAGTTCCCTGGCTTCATTATAATTCAGCCGGGGGCTCCTAGAATCTGGAAGAGTGCTGCAATGTCTGAGATCGCATCCGTTAATTTTGAGTTCACTTCATCACTATACTTATTTTAACGGAGTTAACTTTCAGTAAATTAAGATTGAAGAAACCAATGTTGAGTACCAAGATGTGAAATTAATTGTGGAGGGTATCTGTGAAACTCTATATTATCATAAATTCATAACATAACATCACGCCTGTATTCCTCAAATGGTTAGACAGAGGTGTACCTCAAATCTAGTAAACCCAAATCTCGCCAGTTATGTTTAAGTCCCATGTAGGTAGGGTTGCCATCCGTCCAGGATTTGTCCGGACATGTCCGGACTTTGTCCGGCTCTTTTATTTGTCCAGATTTTTTGGCTTTGATGAAATACGAGTAATAAAACTTATATAGGTACAGACGCCGATAGTTTTACCTATGTAAAATAATCAGACTGAACGTTAGTTTCTGGTTTATGTATTAATTTTTATATTTTTCAGCACACTTTTTTTTGAACTTCGCACCCCGCAACCTCCCATCATCCCAAGACCACGTAAGTCCGAAGAATGATAATTTCATGAAACAGTTATTCTTAGGACTTACGTGGTCTTAGAGAGATGTGTTGATGACTTTAATGATTATAATTCTGTAAATACATGTTAGTTACGGCCGCGATTCATATATAAATTAACGTACAACTTAATACTGACCAGCAAATTGCAAAAAACCTAAAAAAAATTGAATTTCGCGGGCTACCCTGGCGCTTTCGTTGAAACGCATAACGTAGTTACCCAAGTCCACATTTCAGTCGTCAATAATCCCAAACCAAGTAAAAAAAAACTCTAGAAAATAATAAAAAAAAAACACATTATCCCAGCTTGCGGTTTCTGTTTTATTCAAAATTGAAGGCTCAAGTCAAAAGGAACCATTTTGTTCCGCAGCCAAAGTAATCTTGGTGAGTCGGAGACGGATCTGAATTGCAAATAACTCCAATTTTATCAAGAAAATGCAACCAGAGCTGCATTTAATTCACTATAACGCATTCACGAATTATGCAGTCAAAACAACAGATAGACTGTCGCAGATATGCTAAAATATAACTTAGTTGTGGTCCAATATATTACGGACCAAGCTAGGATATTTACATAAACGTTTTGTAGATACTCTCGTTTGTAGGAATAGCTGTAATTGTAATAAGCTATGGTATTTTTACGCTAACCACTTTTGCTCGTATTGCCTACTTATTGTTTTGATTTAAGCCCAATAAAGTGTCTAGCCAACGCAACAGGCTTTTTATATTGCTTCTCAGTGTGTAGTCACTAACGAGCAATATAAAAAGCCACTTGCAAAGCGGCTAAAGAAATCTGAATATCTCCCAAACCACACAAGTTAGTTTCATGAAGTAAAAAAATATTGAAAACAGTATTATACTACATAATAATATATAATACGTTTAAATGTTGCTTTTCACTTCAAGAAGCTATTTTGTGTGGTATCGGAAATATTTCATGTTAGTGGCTTTTTTATATTGATCGTCAGTGCAGTTGCCTTTTAATATTAAAAAAAAAACTTGTAAAGCCAGTTTTGTCACAAAATGGCTCAATACAACTTAAAAGGCTGTACCAAATTCACTTAGGGTCAAATTTACCAAAATCTGTAATATTTTATCCGTGAAATAAAATTAACATGTGACAGTTTTTATACGGAAAATCTGTCAAAAATCAAAATGTATTCTCAGGATATGATTTATTCTAGATATAAATGTTTGGCGGAATTCGCACTTACTCAGTTTACTTATGGAATTGATCTAGACAGGGAGACACGTTTCTTGAGAAAAATAAACGTCATAATATTATAATGTAATAGAATTATTTCGGTGAAAACCTTCCATCTCTACAGTACGGTGACGAAACCTCATCTGCTTTTAGCTTTTATTTGTCTTAATATTGTGACATATTAAATGCCAAATATTATGTAAACACCTCATATGGTATTTCATTTAAAATTTAATAGACGCCGTAATGATTCCATTCTCTCCATTACGTTCTGCCTCACACTCACAGTATTCCATGATTCATTTGAGAATTTATATAAAAAATTCCAGACAGTCCATTCTGATGAAAACTTTATATTATTATGACACAGGTATTGGCAAACGTATGTATATACATATATGGATATTGTGCCGACAATGGCATTGTTTTCGTCGAAATGTAATGTAGTTGCGTCAAATAAATATTTTATTTAATAAGTACAATATTATTGTTTGTGTTTTCATATTGTGAAGAAACTTTCATTGTTTTTTTTTTTCGTAGTCGTCGACGTAGCGTTGGAAGGCCTCCCACAAGGTATTCCGACGACCTTGTGAAGGCCGCAGGAACCCGTTGGATGCGAGAAGCACAGAACCGGTCGAAGTGGAGGTTCTTGGGGGAGGCGTATGTCCACTGTCCAGCAGTGGATGTCTTTCGGCTGAAATGATGAAATCAAATTTTGATTTTTCAACAGTTGAGCAACCTAGCTAAGAAATCCTGCGCGTTCATTATCTATCGCAGACTTTCATAGCATAATCTGCCTATAATATTCCCACTGCTGGGACACAGGCCTCCTCCCTGTGTGGTGGGCCGTAATCTACCACACGGTCCCAGTGCGTGTTGGTAAATGTCACATGTCTTAAAATTTTTGGTTCTAGGCCATGCCAGTTTCCTCACGATATTTTCCTTCACCGTTTTGAGAGCAGTGGGGATGAAACTATTTACACAAAATAAAGCTCCTGACTGGGTTCGAACCCACGAGCTACAACTCGTAAATCGGGGCCGGTTACCACTGGGCATACGCTGCTCCCGAAAAAGAACAAAAGAACTACTGAGTGGTTAGCAACGCAACTAAGCAGCATTATTAGCACTTGATAATGACTCCCGAACACCGATTACTGTAAAATTAGCGTAATTTGTCTTCGGTTCAGTGAGGTGCATAATGTAACGCTAGCTAGCCGGACTTGGACCGCACTTAAAGTGTTAATCCGCAATGTGATAGCCGCCATTAATAACTTACAACACTTAAACGCACCTCCTTACTTATTCAGAGCTTACCTCCGTTTTATTTCATACATCTTCACATGATACTCTGGATAAAGCCTGGATTTTAAATTCCTTTGCCACAGAGTGCTTAACGACTTGTGAGAAAAAATGTGTTGGGTTTTTTTTCAACACCAGCACTGTGATTGCGTAACACACACAATTTCTTTGGATTTTAAAAGAAATTGCTAATCCATTGTTTCATAAATGTTTGAAAAGTTCGTCTGCTCAACAACGTAATTAACGCAATTTATGTTCTTGAACTGTCAAAATTAAATCAATCTACCTGCGTCTGTGTTTCCGAGCGCATACAACCCGAATCTCTTCAAAGTAAAAGTGAACAGGCTTCTTCCGGGTAAGCTCACTCCATCGTCGACATTTTCTCTGTCATCTTTGACCTAGACTAGAGTCAAGAGCAAACACATTTCAAATAAAAATAAATAATAAAATTTATTCAAAAATATAAGGACTAACGTTAAATACAGTTTTTCTTAAATCTATGTCAAGTTCACCTATGATTTAAGATACTGTCATAGTAAGTGTGTATCGTAATTACCCCGCTGCTTTGTCAATATGAATTAACTGTATTTAAATTTATTAACAGTTATTTATAACTACCCAAGACTAAGGCAATTTGAATCCCTTTCACTTCAATCTGTTAATTTTCGCCTCAACAGCGTCATAGTCCCTTGTCAGCGATCTATACCGCTAACTTCCTTAGGGGATAACACTGTAATCACAGTGGAAGTCCCCAACTTGGCGGCGTACCACGTCAGATTAGCGAGCTGTTGACGTAACTTAATTACTTCCCCAACGAACAAATCCATACCAACAGAAATGTTATAAGCAAACAAACAAACAATTATCGGTTCAGCTGCAAAAATAAAACGTCGGCAAAAACAAGCATTATCTTAACGCATCCTAAAAACTCTATTACAAACACCATTTACAGGGAGATTAATGCCATCCCGAATATAATCCGAGTCAGCGGGCGGCCGAACAACCGAGCAAAAACGGCAATGTTTGCGCGGGCCCACAAAATGTGCCAAATAAAGGTCGTGACCGTTCAAATCGGGTAACCTTAAGTTTCCGCGGAACATCTATTTTTTGGCAACGTGGCAACACCACTCGTGACCAATATGAATGTGAAACAATTTGTCAGGTTTACGTGGTTATTTGTACGGCGCAGGTGTGAATCCGGTGAACTCGCGGCCCCTTTTCATGGAATAATAATGACGGATTCGACTTAGAGAATACTTAGCGGGGCTCCCTCTCTCACAAGATGTGGATCTCCCTTGACTCATTTGCACGGCTTTAGGTGCTTGCCGAATGCCGATGGGATTAGGCGGTTTGTTCGTGTAGACTTTGCTGATAGCAACTTGTGTTCGTTATCTCCAATTGCCACATTAACATTTAACCAGTTGTATGCCGTAATTACAGAAAACAATTAAAAACTATTGTGTCTCGCGTAGATCTACGCTCCCGGCATACAAGGGGTTAAACACTATCTTAACCTAGCATTTTCAACGATTTACTTTCGTAGTAATTACCTGCTGCATAGAATTGGAACGGAAACTAAACTGTGTTTTAACACTGCCGAGTGCATTCCGTTTTACTTTATGTCCTCATTATTTGACCGCAAAGTATGCTCCACCTAAAACATCCTAACCGCACGGTTGCTGGTACTCTTGTGTTTCTTTACGAAATATAAACACCTTCTAAAAAGGTTGCTATAATTAAAACATCCTTCTTTATGTAGTGTAGCGAAATAAAAAGACAATGACACCACTAATTTATTATTATTAAAAATCGCATCCAATTTTTTTTTATATATCCTTCAAATGTTTTGCTTGCCAAGGCCAATATTAAAAAAATTATGTTTAAAAAAGTTGATGACCAGACATTAATTAGAAAAGAAGGTTGTAAACGCAGAGCTCACTCTGTATTAGGTACATTTTATGCAGACACTTTTTGTACTCTCAGTCGGTACGGAGTACGGGGTAGGTCGTGGGTTTCCACCATTTCCACCCACGACCTACCCTACATTCTTACTTTACTTGACCTTTACCAAAAGGTACTGCAGCAATAACAAATAATCTCTCTGTTTTACTTTCATTTCTCAATCAAATACGAATATTTGTACGTCCCACTCCCAAATATGAAATACCGTTCCTTTCGACATTGGGACGAACAAATATTCTTATTTTCTATGTTCTACGCATGAGCTATATTGCACGGAGTATCATGAACAGTGATATTGGAATCAGATTTGCCCGGAGACTGCAATACGACTGTTATATTCAAATCTGCATTCCCAAACGTACTTCACATATCAGGGATTTAATAAAAATTCTCCGTATGTTGGATCTCAGCTGCGCCAATCTCGTACCTTCTTTTGTTTCAGATCTATGAACGACATAACTGGCGTTCTTATTAACTTTACACTTCAAATGCGGCCATTTAGATTCAAGATTTTAGATTCAAAATCAGAGGCACGAACGCCGACGTAAACGTAACGTGGATTAGAACGATTTTTAAATCGAAA
This sequence comes from Luperina nickerlii, assembly GCA_963855955.1. Classification (NCBI taxonomy): domain Eukaryota; kingdom Metazoa; phylum Arthropoda; class Insecta; order Lepidoptera; family Noctuidae; genus Luperina; species Luperina nickerlii. The sequence goes on along the minus strand of OY979677.1, from coordinate 8,839,079 downwards.
TTACATTTATGTTATAGCATTTTGGTTTAAGTTTTTGCGACAAGCACAATTAGTATCTCGCATAGATAAAACTAAGTAAAGCGAGTATTTTGAATTTTAAAATCGTGTGTACTATTTGTTCAATCATTGCGCAATCTTCAATACTAACCTGAAACAATAATTAATTTATTGATCGTCTAGGTCCCGCCTTTTAAATTGTGCGAATCCTAACAATGACAATTATTTTTAACAAACAAAATAATACTCTTTCAAATAGATATTTTTCCACGAACATATGCGGAGAAATGAGAGTCATGATAGAAATTCAAATTTACATTACTTATTCCCAGTGAAAGCACTAGAAAGTGGTGAAGGGCGGGCGTTTTGGGGGACTGTTTTATGTAATTTTGACGTTCGAAAAGCGCTGATTCTCAGCTTTATTTGAATAAATGACTTTTGATTTTACGTGTTCTCCGCGCATTCTTGCTACCTACTACACAGTCTGTCAATTACCAATGTTCAGTTGTTATACCCCACCCCCTTACTAATAAACGATGTATAGAGTCTGTATAGTTACACAACGCTTTGTCTTCTTCTTTCGAAGGTCAAATTACAGATGACTGAAAGAGAGAAATCGGTATATATCTATTCATCTGATATTAGTAAGGGGAATTACTTTACTAATATCAGATGAATAGTTATGTATGTAAACCTATATTAAAAATAATAATGATGTTACATCACCTATTGATTCGGATTCCTCTCTCGCCAAATTAAATTAGTTTTTTTTTTATACGTAGACATAATTCTTATTTTACATTTGGATAAATCTTTTTAAATATGCTTGCCCTGTTCATCAAACGATCGCCTACTAGAAGCTGTTAGCATGTAAGTAAGCGCTCAAAGGTTTTCACCATAATATTTGCTGCCGTTTCGAGTGTATTTTCCTTATTAAAAATCAGTTCATACATTTTAAGCGTGAATTAAGCCCTTTCTCAAGTAGCTAGAGCAATAATTACCCAATTCCGCTGTGCTCATCTCAGGTCTAGATGTGCAAAATTCTCACTTAAAAAGCATATACCTAGGAATGCTAAAACGTGCTATGGACTATGTTGAATCGGTGACGTCACATTGTTCTACACATTGTATGAAATCCTTCAATCAAATTATATTAGGAATACAGTGCCTTTAAGTCATATTGTTTTATAGTGGACTATATAAATTGAATTGTGTTTTATCACGGAACCATTCTTTAAACTTGAAAAGAATTCAGCTACTAAGTTGCTCGATATAGTCGGCTGACTATGTAAGAGAAACCAAATTGAGTATCAAAGGGTAATGCATACATTTAAGTAGGTATCAATAATGGAGTTTGTAACGAAAATAGAAACTTACTGCTATAGCACGTTTGTTATCATAAGCATTTTAGCACAGCAGTTACCATAGGAATCTGGTACATCTCTATTGATATAATATAATGTAGTAGCTTCTGCCCGCGACTTCGTCCGCGTGGAATTTCACCATACCCACATTCATCCTCTTAGGGGTGGAATTTCGGAAAACCCTTTCTTAGTGGATACCTACTCTTCACAAAGAACACACCCTCCAAATGTCATGTCTCTAGGACCAGCGGTTTAGGCCGTGCTTTGATATATCAGTCAGTCAGAACTTTGAATTTCATATATATGGATACTATAAACAATCTAATCTGAAGAGATTCTTTGAGCGCGTTAATCTCTGAAACTACAAGTAGGATTTGAAAAATTACTTTTGCATTTGACAGCCCAATTTTTGAAGAAGGTGATAAGTTATACTTCACGCTACGAGCCTACGACACTTTTTTTTCAGGATAGGAAATCATCAAATAACCCCTCCCGCTCTGGGTGGAGTGGAAGGGAGTGTCAGACTCTCAGACTTACTGACTAAAACCCACTCGTGTTCCTTCCTTAGCTGACCCGGCAGGCTTCGGCCCTAACGGGGCCTTTCAAATGATGCTGAAATCTCTTTGAGGCGCGCGTGGAACACGTACGCGCCGTCCAGCACGGTCCTGGTCCTGATCGGACGGTGAGCTACCCATTACTCTCCGTCCGCAGGTCCGGAATTTATAGGCTTAGGGTGACCTACGAAACTTAGAAACCAAGCAAAAAATTTAAAAAAGTACGCTGACAAAGGAGACTTCGTCCGAGTTCGCCGCAGTTAAAAAAAAAGGAAAATCCAAAAGTGCACGACTCATAATGCTTATTTAGTCCGTATAAAAACCATATTTAAATATATTACATAAGTTAGTTTTTTTATGGATTATAATTAAACTACTTTGAATAAAAGAGCCATTTTCAATAGGGTTGCTCCTATGGGTGAAACGAATCTATTAAAAAAATTTGACTGAATTAATTGATTTTTTCGCAAGCTACAATGTTTTCAGGTTTCACACTTGATTAACAGGAAAATATTTCGAAATATTTTCATGTTTTTTTGATAAATTTTCGAAAAGTAAGTACAGAATTAATGTCCATTAAATTATCTAAACAATAGTTGTGCTGTTTTCATTGCAATAACCAACCAATACCCAAAAGCAACACAAATCACCAAGAAACAAGCAGGCACTTGTACAAATATAGTTTGAAAATGGATCGCTTGTTTTAAATTCAAGGCGCGGCGTGCCCGGCCACACAGGGATTGGATGTTGGATGACTGTGACATGTGCTTATTGTATTTCCTGAAAGCACCACCAGAGGCGCTGTTTCAACAGGATTTATATGGAAATGGCTCAACGAAATTGTTTTATTTAGGTAAAGAGGCGGGTTAGAGCTATCGGCTATTGCTGCGATTTTATAAACGGCGTTGGTACAGCAAGTGTCTTATGTCCGAGTTTCTCTCGTTTTTGCTAGAATTATCGCGTTCAACTTTTAGTTTTTAACATGTTTTTTGGTTTAATGTTATTTCGGTTCACTATTCTTTGGTTCTTAGACACAGACCATCGCGGATGTCGTTAGCTCGGGATCGCAGCGGCGCGTTTTTCCCGCGGCGAGTTTTTTTTATCGCACAGCTTAGCGCCGAGAGTTTAAAATCTAACAGCGTGTTTTTTTGATGCGCTAGGATGCACTCTGTTGAAATCTTAACCTTCGGCTCAACACCTCAGTTGAAAATCCAGTGCGTAATAAAATCCCGCCGCGATATTTTTTCGTCCGTGCAAATGTGAACTTAGTGACTTTTGAAAAAGAAGTTGGACTTTTCTACAGTCTCAATACTCCTAATGAGATAACAGTCAATCTGCCTAGCCTTTTCCCAAGTATGTTGGGGTCGGCTTCCCATAACAAGATGCAGCTGAATACCAGTTTTTTTTTTTATATGGAGCACCTATCTGACCTCTACAACAGGCCTCCTATCGGTGAGAGGAAGTTCCGTAATCCACCACGCGGGCCCAGTGCGGCTTGGTAGATGTCACATGTCTTCGAATTTTTGGTTCTATGACATGACGGTCTCACGATGTTTTCCACGATACTGGCAAGACTGGTTTTCAGACTTTTAGACTTCTGACTACGCGTAACGACTGCCAATGATCTACGAATGACAGCCAGGACCAACGGCTTGCCGTGCTTTCCGAAGCATGGAGGGGTCTCGATATGTTATAGATGGTCACCCATCGTAGAACCGACCTCGGCAAGTGTAACTTAACCTTAGATCGACACGTGTGGCTATTTTGTGTTTATTTAGACACGAACCCCACCTAATGAGATAACATTTCTGTAAGAAAAAGTACTGATCACCACCCGCTTTAGCAAACGTCGTGATTAAGGCTATATTCCTCTGAAAAACTCTCCTGTAAACTTATATTTTTATTTACAATAGGTATCTTATATTTCCTCTAAATTTACACAGGAATCAGGATACTCGAACCATTAATTCAGTTAAACTACAAATTAGCATTTGTGACGAAGATACTTGACACAAGTTTCTACTTGCACAAGTTAAACAGAATCCAGATATCTCCACTGAGTTCAGTTTTCCAAGAGCAATACTGCCGGTCCTTAGCCATAACGCAATAGAAGACAGAAGTATCACTTAAAACATGAATCAGGGGGGCAAAAACGGCCACTTTGGCAGAATCACAAAAGGATAACATTATGAATCATAATATGGCGAAGACAGTCCGTGTTTTTCTTTTTTTCGCTGCACTACGTAAGTATAATCAAAGAGATTGGGATTGGATTTGGATTGGATTGATTGGTATTTTAGCAAAGACAAAAAAAAAAAACGAAAATCCTTCACCAATGGATTTGATACGATTAACTTGACAGTTAACTGTCCATTATGATTCATAATGTTATCCTTATATGATTCTGCCGAAGTGGCCTTTTTAGGCCCCCAGGATGTTTGAATAAATCATGATTTTGTTTTTGTAAGTCTCACTGGAGCGGGGTAATTGCGTAACCCACTATCAGTAGCAATGACCGCTCAACAAAATTAATGGCGTTATTTACGTTGTTGAGCAAACAATGTTTTTGAACATATGAAGCAATGGATTGGCATATCCTTCAGAATGATTCAGATGGTGATTGATAGTGCTCGCCTCCCCTTTCTCGTTTCTTTTCACCCTTGTGTGGTTTCCAGCCGTGCATACCTGGCAATGTATAGTCAGGGAATTTAATTGTTTATCAAATTGATACACTACGTCAATTTACCGAGCTATAACCATTTCATACAACTGCATCCTCCTGCCCTTGTCTCACGATAGGGTCGGCGCAACACAATTTTCCATTCTCCCCTGTCAGTCGTCAGACTCGTCACTCCATCATTATGAACGCTCAACGACTTTTGTAGTCAATTAACACTGCTACTTTTACACATCATCTTATTTGTGACACATTGTATTTCAGCATTTCATAGCACATTGCACAAGAGTTAATATTCAGTTACCTTTACTTCTGTTATCAATTATTTCGCTCAATAATTAAGATTTAAAAATCTAAAATGCTTACAGACTTTTGTCGCTGACTTTACCTATTTCCGTATTTAAAAACGTTCAAAGTGTAGTTGCAATCTCAACTCAGCGACAATGCAAAATGCAGCAAAATTACGAGAATTTCCCCTCTGATCCAGATTGCCAGATCAGTGAATATCAATTTTCCTCCATCTTTTCCATTTCTCAGCCTGTCTGTTTTTCTGCTACATCCGCTACATGACTAATGAAGCGCAATAATATATTTCCTTTTTTACCATTATATGAAAGCCTTCGTAGCAGTTCAGGGATTGATTTGAGCCCTGGAAAGGACGAGGCTCACGTCCTATTACATAGGGCTTATATTGGCGAAAAAGAAAAACACAGCGAAGTGTCATAAAATAAATACTGAGGCTTCGCGAGGAAAATGGGCAGATGTGACGGACGGCAGCTAGGTACGTACTAAAACATAACCATATCTTTTTCGAATAGCATATATTTTTCGCCCTTATTTATCTAGAACCCGCTCCTTCTATAAAACAAGTAACGAAAACCATGCAGTTGATTGCGGGATGATGATTTCAGACCAATAATACAAATAGTCTAAGCTTGAAACTTCGAGCCGGTTATTGTATTTTTTTTTAACTTCATTCCGTCAATCGTAAAGTTCTTAATACAAAATTGACAACTTATACCTACTCGGGTTTGACGGCACTTTTGGTCGTTGGAACTTTGTCAGCATAAAGTTCGAAATTTAAAAATGGCATTATTGTTTAACCTCGGCCTAAAGTTAGAACTATTCTGTAATGAGACCGATATAGTCTAAATTTCCTAATGATCATTTCTTCCGCACTAAGTAAGTTTTGTCTAACAATAATTGAACTAAACCGAATTCGTCTGTCCTACTGTAGTTTATGAATTGGTCCTTCTGTACATTGTTTCTGCATTAGCAACATCCACCCAGTCCTATCTGACGTCACAAACAGCCTGGAGTCTATCTTAATTAACCCAGGGAGCCCGATTATTAATTCCCAGAAATTTAGCAGTTCAAGGAATCCCATCGCACCATCGACCTTTGTACCAAGATCGGCAACACTGAGTAAGTATACAACCTCTAATGAATCTTTGTGTTCAAATAATAACATCCAGAAAGGAATTAATAACATAATTCGTTTTCTAGCTATAAGCTAAGTCATTGTAAGTCATCATATTATTATGATGACTTATAATGATTATGATTATGGGCTTATGCCCATAATGTTCCCACTGCTGGGGCACAGGCATTCTCTCTGAGAGTGTGCCATAATTCACCACGCGGGCCCAGTGCGGGTTGGTAGATGTCACAATGTCTTTGAATTTTTGGTTCTAGGACATTTCTCACGATTTTTTCCTTCACCGGTTTGAGTACCGGTACCAGTATAATTATAGGTGCAGTGTTCATAATCTCAAATAATTTACATTCCATCGCCACTTAATCAGTTATCTACTTTAGTGAAATGTATTCTTAGTTTATTTTTGAGTGACCATGTGTAACAAAAAGGTCCTAATAAGTTTTTGGTTGCAATTCAATTTGAGCTTTGTTAAGAATGACATTCAGTTTGTTGTTCCATAACTTTAAAATTACCTCAAATTCTTAATTTTATGTCTGTTGGTAATTGTAAACTTTAATATGGAGTATTCAAAAGTTGTTTCGTTTTATTCATTAAAATTTTCTACCTACATAAATTTGTTACCTACATATAAAAATCTGTGTTGCTGTTTCTTGTAAAAAACGGAGTTGCATATCTTTTCATTTATACGGGGTGGCAGGGAGACATTGACGCCATTGATGGATTCAGTACATGATTCTGAACCCACCCTTTTTAAAATATCCGACGAAAAATTTAATAACGCGTGGTTTTACTTTTTTCGTCAGTTATTAAAAAAAACTGTTCCATACGTTTTGACCGCGTAGTTATTGCACTTTTCTATGAGACAGCTGATTTTGTTTTTGATAACAGACAAAAAAGTTCTACGCTAGGGGCTAGAATCATGTGCTGAATTCGTGGTTTTAGTTTGCGCGTCAATGTCCCTGCTAACCTATATGCATGGCTAACTCAACCATGGTAAAAACATTAGATCATTAGTTCATTCTTGATATTTAAAACTCAACCTAAAAATCCAGCTCAAAAAGATGTTTATTCCTTTCACTTGAAAACTAAGCGGCTTCATGTTTAATAGAGGCATCACTATTAAAAAAACTTTTCCAAGATATTGGGGGGTCAAGTTTCAGTCAAACTCAAGACGTCTTATAAATATTTTTGAGTAAGTACGTACTTAAGGAAAATAATTTATGAAACCTTAAAAGTTTTCTAAAAATAACCCGTCAAACTGTCAGCTACGAAAACAATATCACAACGAACCAATACAACTTTAACTAAAGTAATGCAAAATCTAACTGTAAACTTTAGACAACTTCATGACAGAGACACAGAAACTTCATTTCCACTGAAGGGTTCCAAATATAACTTTTCAAAGCGTTACCGTAGTCCGTATGACAGAAAAACATATAAGTGGGCAAAGCGTGTCGTTTGAGTAATCGGGACGCCAGCGCCATCTGGTGGCGTTCGACAGAGTCTAGCCTGAGTTCGTGGGGGTCGAGGAGAGTTACAAGTGCGCTGTGGAGCAGTGCTCTTTTGATCATCGGAGATGTGACGGACAACATGTGCTCAGAAATTGTCTCGCGTTTCGTATCTAGCTGTGTCGTGTACCTACAGTGTTTGATTCGCTAGTGTGATTAAGTTGTCCGTAAAATTATAATTTAACTAGCTTCCGCCCGCGACTTCGTCCGCGTAAAATTTCTTGTTACTCCGACCCACCCCGTCGCACCGCATCGCCTGCCCGCGCTATTGATTCGTTTTTGCTTAGCGTTCTTTCTGACTTTTTTTCTTTTTGCTCGGCTCTCTAAAGGTCATAGCGTGATCTTAAATAGCCTATAGCCTTCCTCAAGAATTGGGCTATCAAATGCAAAAAGAATTTTTGAAATCTGACTGTTAGTTCCAGAGATTAGCGCGTTCAACCAAACAAACTCTTCAGCTTTATAATATTAGTATAGATTTGAACTGCAAACGGTTTTTCTATTGCGTAATAACCAAAACTACCCAAAAGTACGCCCACAGTAATTAAAATATGGCTATGACGTCATATAAAAATTAACGATGTCCCGATTCGTCGGGTACATCAGTTTAAATATTTGGGACATTTGATTGCTGACAGCCTTAAAGATGATGCTGATGTTGAACGGGAACGCAGGGCATTGGCGGTACGGGCGAACATGTTGGCACGTAGGTTCGCTCGATGTACGGAAGCGGTCAAACATACGCTATTTAAAGAATACTGCACATCTCTGTACTCGAGCGCCCTATGGATCAGCTGTACCAAACGTGCCGTCAATGCGCTGCGCGTCCAATATAATAACGCCTTCAGGGCGCTGATGCGGCTGCCACGTTATTGCAGTGCATCAGAGATGTTTGCAAAAGCCCGAGTCGACAGCTTCTCAGCTGTCGTACGGAAGAAAAGTGCGTCTCTGCTCGCCAGATTGCGTGGCAGTAGCAACAGCCTCCTGAAGGTGATAGCTGACAGGCTTGATGAGAGCCCCATAATGGGACATCTCATTAAGACAACACTGTCTGTCGTAGTGTATAAGTATTAACATAGATTATAAGCCACATTGTTACTAACATACTAGGATATAAGTACTAACATAGGATATTTGTTACTAACATCTTTTTATGTATTTTTTGCTTTTTTGTCAGTATGGATCTTTTGTTGTCCGTGAAATAAAAATAAATAAATAAATAAATTATTATATAAATATAACAACATAATCAGCCTATAATGTTCTCACTACAGGTACACAGCTCTCCACTCGGTGAGGGGGAGTGGAAATATACTCGTAATATACATAATATAAATTATTCTAAAATAAGCAACGGATTTTGATGCGGGGAGAATTTATTCGGAAAGGTGTAAATGTGTTTTATACAATATTAAACTTACATTATAAAGAACTAGCTTCTGCCCGCGACTTGGTCCGCGTGAATTTTCGCCCCTCCCCCCATTCACCCTCTTAGGGGTGGGATTTCGAAAAATCCTTTCTTAGTGGGTACCTACTCTTCACATAGAACACACCCTCCAAATTTCATGAACTGTAGAATAATAGATTAAGCTAAAATGAAAAGATTAGCCCTTGAGTAGAATCAAGGATGCTCAGTAAAACAACCCAGCCCTCAGGTCGACACTTCACGTGACCAGAGGGCTGGATCGTCCTGCCGGATCAGCGGGATTGTCCGAAAGGGTTACCGCTGGCCCGGAACATAAAGGGCGAAGGAAGGAATACGGGTGGGTTTTAGTCAGTAAGAGTCTGACATTGCTTCCCCTCCACCCAGCAGAGCGGGAGGGGTCATTTGACGATTTCCCATCCTGAAAAAAAAAAAAAGGGTTGGATCGTTCTTTGGCCAAAGAATCAGCATTACCATTCAACGTGGCAATGGCGCCAGTCTTCTGGGTACGTTTCCGGATGACAGCGATGCGGAAGTACAGTACCCGGCGATAAATATTGCACATCAACCTTTGGAAAGAAGACCCCTCCATGCCTGGAAAGAAGCTTTTCCTTTTATACCTAGTACTAGCTTCTGCACGCAACTTCATCCACGTGAAATTTATGATCCCCCGACCCACCCCATCGCATTGCCAGCCCACAAGCCGAAATTAGCCGATTGTCTCTTTCCAAAGGTCGATGTGCAATATTTATCGCCGGGTACTGTAGGTACATGAACATATAGAGCCCCTAGAGTCGCAATAAGGAAGATACATGAAGCATGTATGTTAACTTTCCTATTTCCGTCACATTACCTGTGAAACTGAAACGCAATTTATCTAATCGTAGCATTACCACGTGAAATGTAAATAGCTATCCTTTGAGGGCGCACGTAATTAAAACAGCGTTTAGCCGTAAGCTCTCAATACGGGATGTGTAGTCGTGACGTCACAGCTACTTATATATTTATGCAGGAAGATAGGTACATGTGTAGGTAGGTAGGTTGGGCTCATTGGCATTATAATCATTGTTTTCTGTTTCTACAGTTTTAAGGTATTTTTTTGTTGTACCTACTGCCAATTTTAAAATCAACATAATCGTTCGTGAAAAATAATCAACTGTTCCCTACATTTATGTTCGCATAACTCTTTAAAATGTAAGAACAAGCTGATTTTTTTTCGCGACCAATTTTGTTCATTTTTTGTATATCGTCAGAAAAGGCGATAACAAGCATATTATGGTATAATTTATTGCATATAATATGTGGTTTCCATACGTCGCCGTCGCTTTATTATAGAATCTTGCGTAAGTGTAAGATATTTATGGCCGTGGCTGTACTTGTGGAGCACGTGTACTTGTAAAGGGGCCAGTGGCTAAATAATAACAGCCGCACAGATCGATCTATCAGGTTAATTTCAGCACCGTAGTCAAATACCCGAGCGGTGCATCGTCGACCGACGGCTGCAGTTGAATCCGCCATTGACAAGTGCCGCCCGTGTGTATGAACACTTAGGCTCGCCGACAAGTTAAAGACGAATCTTCTAAGTATTGGTGAAGCAAATAGGTAAGACCTGCATACCACGAAAAGTCTAATGGTTTCAGAACACTGTATCATTCCTTATGTGAGATAACTTCTGCCCGCGTCTTCGTTCGCATGAGTTTTCTCCTTTTAATCGCTCCGGCCCGGCGCGTACCACTGGTGCCACCTTATTAATAGAAAACCAATTGTGTCTTATTAGCCCGCATTAACTATTTAACATAAAACATATCCTATGGAGATCTATCATTATTTCTTTGAAGGATAATATCAGAAATTAAATTGTCGGGAAAAGAACCGGAGTTGCCGACATAGCTTGCAGAGTAAGCAAACTGAAGCGATAGTGGGCTAGCCATGTTGGTCGAACGGAGGATGGCCGTCGGAGCAGACAAGTCCTGGAGTAAACACCGCGTCGATACGTGGTCAACACTCCAGCTGGTCGATTCTGTAAAAATCTCACCGTGAAAACTTAGGTGAAGTGAGTTTATTTTTGCTAGGAATTGACAGTATTGACAGCTCACTCCACGCTTACTTCACCTAAGTTTCACGGTGAGATGGTTACAGAATCGCACTGCTTGACTTGCAAACGATGCAAGCATAGCGTGTGAAGCCCCCCAGCTAGATAGACCGAAGGGCTTCCAGCAGACTGCGACAGACTGAGTTAATTGATATCCTATGGCACTCAACAATAATTTAGCTTTCTATCAGTGAAAGAATTTTTATAATCGGATCACGATGATTGCAAAAATCCTTGTCATTGCACTTGTAAAATTGCATCCATGCTTTCTGTATACGAATCATAATCATCAGCCTAGCCTTTTCCCAACTATGTTGGGGTCGGCTTCCAGTCTAACCGGATGCTGCTGAATACCAGTTTTTACGTGGAGCGACTGCCTATCTGACCTCCATAGCCCAGTTACTGGGTTATGCGATACCCCTTGGTAAGACTAGATACCCTTGGTAAGCTTCATGTATGAATATTGTAGGTACCTATATTGCAAACTATGTATATGTAAACCACCACGAACTCGACAAACCAAACCAAAGTGGATCACTTATTAACACCACAATAGATTACCTCAATCATGTCCTACCCGTTAATTAAATAATGTTTGTAGTCCCACATTACAGGCTGATTAAAAACTCATTAACATTCAGTAATTATACAGCGAAATCTGTAGTTTCGGGAAATACTCATTATTAAGTACTTATTCAGAGATACCCTTCACATCGAAATTATTGAACACTATATTTTTCCCGTGGCTTCGCCCGCGTTAAGGTCGGAGATTGTGACACAGGAACGTACTGCCGAAATAAAAAGTATTCTATATGTTAATCCAGGTCATAAACTATCTGTGTGCCCATCCTTTGGCACATGGGTAGACCATGACTTCAACTAGGACTTTTTATACCAATATTCCAAGATCGAGACTTAAGGCTCCTTCAAACAGGCGCGACACGCGATAAAATCACACACAGGCACCGCAAGTCGCGCAACGAGCGGTGCCTTTGGGTCGCGCACGATTCGCGTCGCGCCTCGCGCCTGTTTAAAGGAGCCTTTATGCGGGTGAAACCGCAGGGCGCAACTAGTTGTTAATATTTCCATACGTCTAACGACTGCTAAAGTGTATCAACCTTTCAACAATTTGTACTCACCTATGTATATAAAGGACCTGCAACATTCTGTTAGATGTCTCTAATAGGGAATGCTCTCTCATGTGATTTCTCTTTAGCCTTGGTTATAATGACTATGTTGGGGTCGGCTTCCAGTCTAACCGGATCAAGCTGAATACCAGTATTTTACATGGAGCGACTGCCTATCTGTCCTCCTTAACCCAGTTACTGTGTAACACGGGTACCCCTTGGTAAGACTTGTGCGGAATTCGTGACCGCGTGGGGCAAGTGATACACTGAAGTGAGTTGTAAATAGGTAACGATTAATTTATTACGATATCAAGTAACTAAAGCTAGCAGTTACACTTGACACGAAAAAGTAAAATTAAATAAGGTTACATGAATGGTAAAACTACTAGAAACACGAAGCTCGCCGTAAACTATTACGGCGAGCTTCGGCGAGTAAAATATGATCGGGGGTCAGAGAGGACCTCGCACGATCGTAGTTCAGCACAGACTGAAGCTTCGAACCAAAAACTCTACCACACCACTAAACAAAGGACGCGGCAAATCCACATCTGCCTTTTAAAAGTATAATAAAACACGAGAAATGCAGATGGGTACAATACAAGACAACTGAAAATAACAGAACAATGAACCTTAACTATAAATAGCAAATGGGTACAATACAAGATAACTAAACATAATAGAACAATGAACCTTAACTATAAATAGCAAATGGGTACAATACAAGATAACTAAACATAATAGAACTATGAAGAACCTTAACTAAAAGTAAAGAATCATGAAAGACAATAGTACCTATAACTTAAATCGCTTGCAGATGTTCAACGTGGGAAAAACACAAAAATTAAACTTTCTAAAAATAATTACAATAAGTTCCTCTATAAAAATATTACATTCTTAAAACTATGCAAGGGATGGGTACGTAAGACACAGTCCCTACAGACTGTTAGTCAGTCTTTCGGGCTTCTGACTACCTGGTCTCGGCTACGTATGACAGCACGTACCAACGGCTTAACGTGTTTTCCAAGGCACGGAGGGGTCTCGACATATAATGGATGGTCACCCATCTATTAGCCGACTGCGGCAAGTAAACATACTGTTACTATTTATCCACGACCCGCTCACGAGTTCTACGAGTTGTCATAATTGTAGGATTATTATAAGCCGATAATTATTGCTACCCTCATTATAATACCAGCATACGAACCGACCCAGAATCAACCAACTATAATATTAATATTCAAACGACACATTACCTTGTAAAATCCGCTTAGGGACAAACTACACAGAAGTTGGCGCTTAAGCTTTTTAACGATCCTCCCATTGCACTGTGAATCCGATAACGATCAAATCTAGAGGCGCTTGTTCCAATGTAGACTGCCTTTATCTACGTAGTTACATGGGATAGAGTGGTCGTGTTATTTACGGGCCGGTCCAGGCTTTGTGGTGTACGAATAAACGCTTTTGTTACCGAATGTATCTAAATCACGAGAGATACAATCGGTAATGTTGCACTTTTTTACGTAGCTGTACTGTGTTGTACATATTGGGCGTGAAACAAAAAGCGATCATGAATTTGGAAGGAATATTTTTACTGACGGTCATTTTGTTAGTCTGACATTTTTTTTAGTTTTAGTTAAATCTTTGTGAATAGGAGTAAATTATTATTTAGGTAAAGAACAAATGCGAAGTCTAGCAAATTGTCTTGGACTACTTTGTTCACTGACTACTGATTATCTAGAGAAATTCCAAAAGAACCTGATTACTTTAATTATAGTTTATTCTGTAGCTGTATTATTGAGGTAAAATATGCGATAGATAGGTACTACGTCATACAAAACTGGTGAAAACTAACTTGCGAAAACCTACTTAATATATTATAACATTTTCCTGTAGCATAATAGCATATTAATCAGCCTATAATGTATTCACTGCTGGGACACAGGCCTCCTCTCTTGGAGAGGGATTCTACCACGCAGGCCCAGTGCGGTTGATATATGTCACATCTTTGAGTTTTTAGTTCTGGGACATGCCCGTTTCCTTCACCGTTTTCAAGGCAATGGTGATGAAATTATTTCCACAGAGTAAAGCGCCTGTCAAGTTCGAACCCACGACCTACAACTCGTAAGTCAGGGCCGGTACCACTGGGCCACCACTGCTCTATGTGTGTGTGTCTACTTAATATAACATTTTCTTGTATCAACCATAAATTGCAACATTACTTTGTTGTCCTTCGAGCCGGATCGCAGATGAAAGTTTCCATGCCATTCATTGTGTTTTCACAACAAAGAATCTTATATTTCAATAATCATTTCAAACGAGCTCAGCAAATCAATAACGACCACGTAAAACACGTTTTCACCAATAACTCACGAAACAACAAACAGACAAAGTATTTTTCAGACATTAGCGAATCGCAAATGTATCCATTTCGTTCGCAAATATCTATAATCCAGCATATTTCTCCGAACTGTTTATTCCATAAAGAGGGCTATGTCTACTAGGTATTCTGAAATTATTGGCAACATGTGTGCAGTATAAAGGGTTGTTTCAGCCGCCAGCGATCACGCTAGCAATCAAATACATTTATTCCCAGCGAAGTTATTAGCACACAATAGATAGGTGCAGAAGGCAAAACCGCACGCGCACATAGACATGCGTCTATGGAAGTCAGAGAAATTAATTGATAAGGGGGATGCGCTAAGGTAGCCCGCGAAATTCTTTCCGTACATTTTTTGCAATTTGCAGGTATCAGATTACACGTTGATCTAAATATGATTCGCGGCCGTAACTAATATGTCCATAATAATAGGTAGAGAGTTGAAATTTTCAGTGTTTTTCTTTTGCCGCTATAACAACAAATAATAAAAACAATATAAAGTTAAAAATTAAATAGGGTCTATACAAGAAACGTGTTTAAAAAAATATTTGTGTTAAATAAAAAAAGCGCAATATCAGTGACCATTTCACAAATGTTTGCCAGTTACGCCCCCCTGTCAACGTCAATCAGGAGCCAAAAGAACCTTGTTACACTCTAAGTACGTTGCTTGTGTCTATTTCAGCACGCTGAATGGAGTTGGCCTTCTGTACCCATCGACTTCATGCCTTCTGCATAATCGGTCGTCTGACATAAACCTATTGTACTGTTTCGAGTTCCAATCCCACTTGGGACCTGATCTTCTACTTAGACATATTATTCAAATCGAAACACAATGTAATACATTACGTAGGTAGGTTGATGTTTATATGGTGGTATGATTGGATTAGATTCGATTTATTTATAATGTAACCTTAAAGGCAGATACAATGAAAGGAGCTTGCTAAAGTCTCGTCACTTTATTTCTTATCCCAATTTATTTGGGGCCGGCGCTTTTTCTTCGATACTTCTCTATTAGGCGTCATCTCGCTAGTTACCTATCATACCATTTCTAACCATACCATTTTTCACACAGTCCATCCATCGTTTATCTGGTCTTCCCCTACTTTTTTACACTCTACATTCATACTTAAAACTTTCCTCCCTCCTCCGCATTACATGCCCATACCATGACAACCGATTTCCACATAACTTTTCAGTTACCGGTGCTACTTTCAGACTTCCTCTTATATACTTATTTATTATTCTACCCATTCGCGTAACACCACACACTTGCAACTGTAATTAAAAACCCTAATCCAAATCTTACTTAAATACTGCCAAATAACCTCGAAACAAGTTAAACACATGTGAGAAGATCCCCCGCTCGTTTGCGTTTGCTAAACGAGCATGCTACTGCAACGAGCAACCAATCCTGCAACGCAAATGAATGCCCGCATATTCCTAAAGCAGCCTTTTACATTCGATTCATGCGGAATTCACCTAAAAGGAACTCAGTTGCAACGAAGTGCACACACCGAGTTAGTTCTTTGGCACACAATCTATGGATGCTCACAAAGTTCGCAAGCACCAAACTTTGAATATGGGACGAAACTCAGTTCTACTGCGCAATTTTCAATAGAAACATTTAAGAACCAAGTTACGACATCTCGAGGGTAAAGTTGCTTTTTAAAAAATTATCTGAATTTTTTAAATATTTAGAAACATTTGCTTTGTATTCGAAACGTTTGTCTGAAATCCTATAATAAAACACACACAATAGCCGCATAAAACATGCAAAAACCTTTTACATTCAGTTATTCGTTTTTGAACGGCCAGTTTCGAAACAAAAAACTTGATAAATTAACTTTATAAACAATCGTACTCTCGTCGTTTTATTCGGTCTTCAAATCTGTTCATTCGCTTAATCGAGAGTCGTAAAAAAGTTTTCAAGTATTGACTTAACGGCTATAGTTTCGATCGTAAAAAAACGATTGTCGCTGCGATTAAGCGAATAAATCTTGCACAAGATACTGGTTATAAATATTAAATGGTATTTTGGTTGAAAGGGAGTTATGCGTGGGTTACACGAGGCTAGTTTTTAGGATCCTGCTACTAAGCTACTATCCTGGCGTGGCACATGTTAGAGCTGTTTACATGATGCTAGGAAATTTAAGCCAGTAGCTTTGGCCCGTGCCGGACGACGCGTACGTGTTCCACGCGCGCCTCAAAGAGATGTCAGCAGCAGGAGCCTGAAGCCTGCCGGGTCAGCGGGATTGTCCGATAGGGTTACCGCTGGCCCGGAACATAAAGGGCTAAGGAAGGAACATGGGTGGGCTTTAGATTTCCCAACCTGGAAAAAAAAAGCCAGTAGCTTTGCAGTCCGTAGAGTAAAATGATACGATTGGATAGTAGCTTCGCCGGTTAGACGAGGCTAGTAGACAAGCCAGGATAGTAAAATCGGTGGTGGGGAGCGCTACTAGCCTTTTTTTGGTAAGTTATTTGATAACTTAAATAACTTCTCCCGCTATGGGCGGAGCGGGAGGGCATGTCAGACTTTTATTGACTAAAACCCACGAGTGTTCCTTCAAGGGCCACGGTGGCATGAGGCGCGCGTGGAACATAAAGCGCCGTCGACCCGGGCCTGGTCGTTACCGGACAGCGAGCTGGAGCGCTACTGGCTCAAAAATAGAACCCAACTATCACACTAGACTACTATCTTTCTCACTAGCTTCATCATCATCATCATCCACAGCTCAATTTCACTGACTGCTGAGCATAGGCCCCTATTTTCTTGTGCCAATCTCCAAACTCCTGTACCAGCCTCGTCCAGGTTCTACCCACGATGGCAACAATATCGTCCGCTCATCACGTCGCCGGACGACCAACACTTCCTCTTCCAATTATTGAACGTCACTCAGTGACGTGACTGAGTGACGTTCAATGACTATGGCAGTGGCCTTACTCCATCTGCCGTCACTGCGCCATGCCAGCGGGGTAATTGCGTAACATATTAATAGTAGCAATGGGTTTCCTTTTGACAGTTCAATAACATTCAAGTTTTAATGAAGTTTATAGTAGTACTGATCCCGAGTTAGCATTCAATTCATTTTACGATCTATTCAAACTTTTCTATGATCTATGTTTCCCCATAATAAGAAAAAAGATTTCTGCAAAAAAATCACCTCGTTGGATTTCGAAAGGAATAAGAAATTGTAGTAAACGGAAGAGAGAAATGTTGTGGGAGTATAGAAGATCACCTAATTTAAAAAATAAACTATCTCTAAAAGCCTATTCACAAAGACTAAAAAGAGTGATATACTTGACACAAAAATCACAAAATAGCTACTTGATAAAAAATGCAGAAAATAAAACTAAAGCAACTTGGCAATTAATTAATAGATGTAAAATAAACTTCCCTCCTGAACCCATTCAAAATATAGTTGTTCGAAATGTGCAAATAAGAGACCCTAAAAAAATTGCTTCAGCATTTAATGACTATTTTATTGATTCTGTCCAACCTAAGGTGAATAATAGTTGCACTTGTGCTGTATCCTCTGTAAATCACTATCACAAATCGCTATTTATGACACCAACAGATCCCTTAGAAATTTTACAAATTATTAATTCCTTAAAGAACACGAATAGTGCGGGTTATGATAGTATAACTTCTAACATTTTAAAATCTGTATCACATATAATTGCGCCCGTATTAAGTTTTATAATAAATTTATGCATAGAACATGGCCATTTTCCAAATGCGTTAAAAACTACTTTAATTAAGCCTTTGTTCAAAAAAGGTGATAAAGTTACAGTTTCAAACTACCGTCCAATTGCTCTCATACCAGTAATATCTAAAGTTTTTGAAAACATAATTTATAATTCGATATATTCATTTCTTGAGTTAAATAATCTATTTGCAGAGCAACAATATGGTTTTCGGAAAAATAGAAATATTAATAAGGCAATATATGAACTATTTTCTGTAATTGTTACTAATGTGGATAGAAAAAATCCTATTGCGACAGTACTCATGGATATGTCCAAAGCGTTTGACCATGTCAATCATGAAATATTATTAGGTAAATTAGATCGATATGGCATTAGAGGAAATATTTTAAACCTACTTAAAACTTATCTCAGTGACCGTAAGCAAATTACTGTTTTAAAAAGAATATGCTCTAAGACTAAAGTAGAGGTAACTTATATGTCATCTCCTAGATATACATCATGTGGGGTACCGCAAGGAAGTGTCGTTGGCCCTTTGTTGTTTCTGATCTATATCAATGATCTGCCAAAATGCACTAAATTTCAAACAGTTTTATTTGCTGATGATAGCACACTGATTATACCATGCAAACAGATTGACACTTACCAAAATGACATAAAAAACTCCATCCATTGCATAATTGATTGGCTAGTAATGAATGAATTAAAAATAAACATAGAAAAGACAAAGCTTATGACATTTAACCAAAAAACCGTAAACCCTAATTTAAATATAACACATTCTAATCAAAGAATAGCTGAAACGAACAATGCCCGATTTTTAGGCCTCCAGCTGGATAGTCACTTGACTTGGAAATGTCACGTAGAGATTGTCTGTAAAAAATTACACCAATACTCATATGCACTCTATAATCTTGCAAAAATGGCAAACGAGTCTATAGTTCTCATATCGTACAAAGCATATGTGACATCTACATTACGTTTTGGAATTATATTTTGGGGAAATTCCACAGAGAGGTTAACTGTGTTCAAAGCTCAAAAGAGATGTGTGCGTTCTGTATTTAAACTAAAACCTACTGACAGCTGTATCCCATTTTTTAAAACATTTAAACTGCTAACATTTCCTTGTATGTACATTTTTGAAATAGCAGTATTTGTCAAATCCAACTTTCATATATTTAAAACATTGAAATCTAAACGTCGCAACAGAGAGATATGTACCATTTCACACAGAACTGCATTATTTGCGAAAAGTCTTCTTGGAATGGCACCTAAAATTTATAATAAGCTTCCTATTGAAATCAAAGAATTAAATGCAATACTTGATTTCAGAAAAGCTTTATTAAAACTATTATATAATAAGGTATATTACTCTGTTAATGAGTACCTAGAAGACAGATTTTAATTTATTAATTCATTCCATTATCATTATTATTTCCAGTTTTTTATTATTATATTACTATTATTATTTTTCTTTTTTGCCTATTGTTTTAAATATTAACAAACTAATGACTACTATATCAATTACTATAAAATTAGTGACATATTTTTAAATTATTGATGATTATTTACTAATATATTAATAACTACTAAACTATTGACTATTGACTACTACTATAATGTTGCTAGTCTTTAACTATTGTATGCCTAAAGGCGGGTCATAGATGTACTTCATTTCATAAACTGTAACACCATATTTTTACCTGTGTACCACAATAAATAATTTGAATTTGAATTTGAATTCATTGCGTTATTTACGTTGTGGAGCAGACAAATTTTTCGAACATATGAAGCAATGGTATAGCATTATGCTTCAAAATTATTCAAATTAAGATTGATAGTGTGTTACGCATTAAGGATGTAGGTTTCCTGCCCAACTCCATTTGAGTTCCATAACTCGTTTTCCTCCATTCACTAGCATAGGTACTAGCCTAAATATTAGGATAGTTCTGTATCCACGAGGCCAGAATAACTAGCTTGCTAGCTTATCAGCACAATCTTGCTGTCCTAGCTTCAAAAACTAGCCTCGTGTAAACCGGGCATTAGAGCTTGGTTTTAGTCAGTACATACTAACTTGGTTTTAGTATGTACTGAACATACTAACATAGTAATTTCGGTCTTCATTGAAACTGCTAACAGAGAACAGCTCTGTAAATTGTAAAGCCAAAGCAAGTTATTAAATCCGTGTACACACAACGCACGGTTCAAATAACGCTACGCATGCATCAACATGCAACAAAACTCTCGAATGTTCGTGCAGTTTTGTAATTTCACACGTAGTTCAAGTGGTCAGAAAGTTTTGGACACCTAACGGACATCGAACGCATCTATTTGTTAGAATAACTTCAAAGTAGAATACACACAGTTACCTATTTCTTAATTTAATGATTAAATAATAAAATTCTCTTTTTTTCGCTTTTTTTTGTGTTTGTGTTTTTTCTCTGCGCCATGTTTACCGCAAATAGAAACGTATTTTCTTCCTTCCTTTCTTTTTTCTTAGATTAAATTATGTTAATTAACAACTTAAAATGGCAATTTTGCAGGAAGGCTCTTGAGTGGCAACCACGAAACGAAAAGCTGTCTAGGCGAGAGCTTTTTATTATGGACAGACGGACAGGTATTTATGTTAGATGTAAATTAATAAATCCATTAAATACCTTGCCATATTTCATGTTATGTGGTATCGCTATATCAATCTGCCTAGTATTTTCCTATGTCGGAGCCGGCTTCCAGTCTAAACGTATACAGCTGAATAGCAGTATTTCTAACCGACATCTAAAAAGGAGGAGGTTCTCAATTCGGATGTTTATATATGTATATTTTTTTATGTATGTTCGGACATAACTCCCTCATATATTGTATCGGATTTGTAATTTTTTTTTGTTCGAAAGAGTATTATTCCAAAATGGTTCCATTTAAATTTCGTAGAGATCTGATGATGAGTTTCGGAGACAGACAACGAAACTCTTCAATAAATGCCAGCAAATTAAGCGCGATTGCTGCTATAGCATATGTATGCATTGTTTACGCAATCACACAACATAACATCACGCCTGTACCCTTTAAACGGGTAAGCAGATCTCTTCAATAGCTTCCTGACACTGATATTCACATAGCAAGTAGTGTTATTGGAATTTGTTTGGGGTAGTAGGTAGGTACAATTAAAAAGTGAAAAATAAAAACCCAGTTACTAGGTAATACGATGCCCCTTGCTAAGATTGGTTGTCAGACTTTCGGGCTTCTGACTACCCGACTCAACTGTTAAAGATCTACGAATGAGAGCCGCGACCAATGGCTACACGTGATTTCTGAAGCACGAAGGAGTTTCGATATGTTATGGATGGTCACCCATCCGCGAACCGACCGCAGCAAGCGTAGCTTAACCTTCGATCGCCTCGTGCGGCTATTATTATTTAGTCATAGTATGGCGATAGGGGAAGAAAAAACATTCTTCATATTTTACTTATAAAAAACATACTTCATATTTTGCTCCATACCTAGTACGCTTTGCCACATTCAACAGATATCCTTAAGTCCGTATATACCTATTTGACATACCACACTCAAATCGCTAACCACTATTAATGTCCTAAAATCCGCAAAGCTTAATTTCTTTGCACGTTCGTGGTCCCTCGGAAAGTCGTTTCGGCAAAGTAATTGCTTATGAGTGGAAGCGGATAAACGAAACGAGTTCCACTCTACCGGGGCTCGTAAAATGGACTCAGGGGCTTGCATTTAATTAATACAACTACTAGAACTACGTGAGAGCACATCGACTGAAATGGAATCATTCCTTTTGACCGCCGAACTGACTCTTTTCGTCGAAAAATTACCCAAATTACCACGTCCGCATCAGCGTTTTACCGACCCAAAGCTAAGTGGAATTGCACTTCATGAATTCGGTAATTCTTTCCGAACGTTCCAACTTTTCGAATCGACTGTACACATTTCAACATATAGAAGACTCTGTTAACTGAATGTAAATGGTCCCCTTTGAATTTTTTAGATGAGGTACAGACGGGAACAGATGATACTTTGCCACGGAAGTGTTTCCTGTAATTAGTCTACTTCAGTTACTAATAGTACGAGACGGCAATGGCAAAGAAAAAAGTTAAGGTCAATAGTCTTTAATTTAAATACGGAACAAAAGGGACACCAATAATAGGAGAGACAAGAGCACGATTACAGAACGACGAAGTAGCACCAACTTTAGATATTATAGAGTTGTTGTACTATTTTTGTGGTGTGTCTGTATCATTTAAGTGAGCTTAGCAATAGCTCTGATAATAATTAGGTCTCGATTACAACACAAAATAAATGTTAATATTCCAAAATAATACTACGCAAACCACAAATTCAATTGCTATAAAAATTTGGTCACGTATTTGGTTTGTGACTATTATAGTCAAATAATTTGATCAACGTATTTCAGCCATATTGTGTGCGCCGAACAAGCGAGGTAAAATTAAATGCTTTTTAAATGTTTTCTTACCGTCCTCTCTAGGTGAATCCCTACTTTTTCTTGGTTCGTTGTCGGTATGCAAATTGCGAATTCATTAAATGATTGTACGTCCGTCTGAAGTTTACATTTTTTTTTTCGTTTCGTGCTTGTTAAGAGTCTCTTGTCTGCTAACTTTAATAGAAGCGTTTAGATGCTCTCATAATGAAACAGCTCATGTTTTGTTTACTTTGAAGTTTATTTTTAGAATCATTATTGAGTTTCTTTACTTGAGATTGAGAGCGTCATTAATTTTATTAGTAAAATTTATTGCAGCGCGAGACGATAAACGAACTTCGATGAACTGTAATAATTTTCTTACCACTAAAAATGCTATTGGGTTTTTTTTTAAACTCTCATAATGCTGAACAAATAAGACCCTGTAAAATAAACCTACAAATATGTTGCAGTGCTCTAGCAGGGATCATATTTGGAACCTACACTATGTAACATCTTGTAAACCACATGAATCCTCATCATCTGCCTAGCCTTCTCCCAACTATGTTGGGGTCGGCTTCCAGTCTAACCGGATGCAGCTGAATACCAGTATTTTACATGGAGCGACTACCTATCTGACCTCCACAACCAAATTACTGGGTAACACTATCGTATTACCCTAAACCTACCTATTAAATAAACTATAATTTAGGGACTTTTTATTTTTATCATCAGAAACTCAACCAATACCTATATAGCTGACCACAAGGAATCAAATGTAATGTTTATTTATGTAAGTAGATCTTTTAAGATCTATTGCTGGTCAGTATTTTAAAACTAAATGGCGCCGGGTTTTTCTAGCTGGCTGTTACCCCAAGATGATGGTTGCCTCGTATTTTATGATATACTGCTAAGTGGCTTCAGAGCTATAGTACTTAGGTGCATATATCAAGTCTAAGCGAGAATGCCAACAGTACCCCACTGACTTAGTTTTTGATATCTTCATTTATCACAAGCAACATCGCTAACAAACGGTCAATCGTTTCCAATGATTGATGAGCAAAGTTTTAAGCAAAACGGTTTAGTAGGGAGGTACTTTTTCGTAATTTGATTGGTTGAATTTTCTAAATTAATCATTGACAGAATTGGAGAAAATTTTGAATTGTGTAACACGTCGGCTTCAATATGATATTTTTGTACAGACGCCAGCACATCAAGCTACCCGAAACTGTCAAAGTTTCCCAATCAACTTTGCACCTTATGCTTTAGCGATAAATTTGAAAATCTATTAAAGAAATTTGACAGATTGTAGTAGCTTGATGTGCTGGCGGCTGTACGTTTGTTTATACTGTTTTAGACCGTCGTGATAATTGCGTAACCCACTAACAGTAGCAATAGGTTTCATTTTGACAGTTCAACAGCATTCATTGCGTTATTTACGTTGTTAAGCAGACAAATTTACCATTTTTTTTAATCTTCTTTTTGTACTCTCCTATCGCAGGTATACTGGAATAGATTTCCTTAGAAATAAGCATCACCTTTGTACGGATTTTTCTGTTCCTTTCTTCTTCTCGTTTTATGAGTGTACAATGCGTGCCACGAAAGATGAGACTTGACCCCGCCTCCGTGGTGTGTCAAGTCTCATCTTTCGTGGCACGCATTGTACATAAATAGTAAAAAAATTTTTTTCGAACATTTGTAACTATGGATTAGCAATATATGTACAGACGCCAGCACATCAAGGTACCCGAAACTGTCAAATTTTCCCAATCAACTTTGAACCTGATACTTAGCGATAAAGTTGAAAATCTATTAAAGAAATTTGACAGATTGTAGTAGCTTGATGTGTTGGCGTCTGTACTTCAAAATGATTCATGATGCCATTGAAACTGTATTAAGGTGCGGGTATCATACTTACATCGAACTAACAAACATAGAATAGAAAAATCAAGCATTTTCTCAATCCTTTCTCGTGCTCACATAACTACGGTTACTCACGCTCAAACCATAGGATCGAACAAAACGTGCAGCGACGACAAGCAAGCAGCAGGACACCCCAGAAATATTACATTTAAAAATAAAACGCTGAAGTGTCTCCGTTATTGCATGAATACTAAACGAGAGCCGACTAGAATATAAGTTAATATTGAAAAATAATCATTTCCTATTGGAAATTCCTGCGTCTGAAATGTTGGAAGCCGTTCAAACCGTCACATCACTCCGTGAAATTGCATCTCTCGTCTAATTTGTATTCCAGAACATTTCCCGTCAAGTGTTATTTGTTCATAAGATGCGGGCTTTCTGTGGGTTCCGTTCAAATAATAACTGGCTGGAATACGCCACAAATCAAATTTAAATAACCTATTAAATGTATTTATTAATAAACATAATTTGTACAAGAATAGATTGGACAGTGACACCATTAGTCTATATCTTGGGAGTCAGAGTTACGACATTTTCAAAGTGTGGTTGGTACATAGTGATTAATGTAGGACAGGAAAACAAAAACTAAAATTAAAGTAAACTAAAATCAATTAAAAATAAAATACTAAAATTATATATATTGCCACTAGCGTTAAATCTACTACTTAGAGAAAAAAGTCGTAATTCGAGGTTTGGCTCTCGCCTATTTCCTCCTCCAATATTGAACCAATTTAAAAGATATTTCACTGACTAACTGAACAAGAAGGATATATACTGTACTTGTATAAGACAGGTCAGTAACTGTGTCCCTATGTTTTTCTTTTTTCATTAATAGTTGTCAAATTTGTACAGACGCCAGCACATCAAGCTACCCGAAACTGTCAAATTTTCCCAATCAACTTTGAACCTTATGCTTTAGCGATAGAGTTGAAAATCTATTGAAGAAATTTGACAGATTGTAGTAGCTTGATGTGCTGGCGTCTGTACAAAAAAATTGTACGCCCAACAACGTAAATAACACAATAAATGTTCTTGAACTGTCAAAATGAAAGCCATTGCTACTATAAGTGTGTTACAATGCGTGCCACGTAAGAAGAGACTTGACCCCGCCTCCCCCGCCTCTTTCCGCCGCCCCTATGACGTCCGGTCCCGTCCCGCACTCAGACCTCATACCGCTAAAGATACCTAAAATCGTGTACTGCGCATGTCAAACCACGTGGTGTGTCAAGTCTCTTCTTACGTGGCACGCATTATACGCAATTACCCCGCTAGTATGAGTAACGGAGACGACACTCTACAAATCCGAACTTTTTCTAAAACCCGACGTCCCATATAAACAGCCGGGTACTGTACAATGCCCACAAACAAAAGCCAGCCTATTCTATGGGAAGAAAATAAGTGATGAAGTTGTTAATACCGTCGACCGGAAAAAAGTGTATCAATCAAACAGAGTGGTCTGGAATGTATGCGCAAACTTTTACGGATAAAAAGGTAACAGGATCATCTGGTGTTCGTTTGCAATAGGATTTGTGACTCTTAAGACCATCGTCCACGACAGCCAGAATGTCACAGCACTAGTAGATATTTAAATGCCCGTATACGACGCAACATAGCACCGTAGTCAAATACACGAGCGATACGTTATTTATCGTACATTTTTTTAGAAATTAGACTGAAGTTCGTATGAAGTCATGTCACCGCTAGAAAGTATGACACGACGGCTGCAGTTACCTTTAGGTGTAGTTTTGCACACAGGCTGTCCAGAATATTACGTTTCAATTGAATTTTTACCTTTACCTTTGACGCCTGCCGCTCGTGTGTATG
The DNA here is from genome assembly GCA_963855955.1 of Luperina nickerlii. Lineage (NCBI taxonomy): Eukaryota > Metazoa > Arthropoda > Insecta > Lepidoptera > Noctuidae > Luperina > Luperina nickerlii. The sequence continues at coordinate 8,812,638 of OY979677.1, read as the reverse complement.
CACGCTTACTAACACGGTATTAACTAGTCAGTGATTAGTTGCGTCGTGTACGGGCCGCCATTGAAACACTAGTGGTAGTGAGTTTCTGGTTCAATATAAAACAACTCAGCCTATCGCAGTCCACTGCCTCTTCCAGTTTGCGCCACAACACTGTCCTCCGTCTTCCGCATCCAGTTTGTCCCAGCCAACTTTTTAAGGTTGTCGGTCCATCTAGTTGTCCTGGTCTCCACTTTAGGACTCGTCTGCTCCACCGGCCATCGGTCCTTCGACAAACATGGCCAGTTTTCTCTGCCAATTCAGCGTCTTTCTGGCTACTTTTTGGTGATTTAAGTTTGTAAAATAATACTTTTGAGTGGCGTCGTGGACGATGGGTCTTATGGTATGGTGTAGTTTTGCACACAGACTGTCCAGAATGTTACGTTTCAATTGAATTTTGGCTACATTACATTGAGTACCTATGTAGATGTACACTATGATTTTTCTAACACCAGCTTTGAATAAAATTAAAAAAAATACATCTGATATTATGTACGTGAGCACTAACAAATTAAGCTGGGAATTTGCTATATTTAAGTTACCAGGATTAAGATTGATTTACCTACTATTTAGATACCTACGAAAGTATATCCCACTACGTTTTGTTATATTGATAGTTTCAGTCTCAGAAAAATGTGTTTTGAGGTTCCAGGTCCCATTTTGATTTAAATAATTGACTAAATCATATTTCACACCAAATGACGTCACCCTTCCATCAAGGCTGAATCCTCACTGGACAAGACCCGTCATTCCAAGAGGAAGTGCTTTCAAGATTGGCAACACAAGCTGCCAAGTGTCATGTCAACTGTCCATCTGAGAGAGTACGCCATCGCTCTGTTGCAAGCGGTTGAAGACAGCGGACGTGTGCCTGACATCCTAACTTTCCTATTCCTTATATTTTTTAGGTAAAATTCAAACAATGTTCAAGAAACAACGACTGAAAATATAATATTAGACTAGACAATAAATCGCAGTTCGAGGAAATACAAATTTGCCGAATTGTAACATTATGTATTTTGTAAGTTAGCGCAAAAACAACGACAAGGAAGCATAACTTAATTGCTTCTACGTAAGTGGAGTCTGCAAATAATTTCACGTTAATTATAACGTGTTTTTGATCAAGGAGATAAAAATATATTGTACAGGATATTATATTCTTCTTGAGTACGTAGGCAATATACTGTGACAATCACAATAAATTCATTAAGAGCGTCTCTGGTCTATCCATTTTGATACGTGATGCGCTAATATGAGACCTGAAGGTCAATTCTCAAAATTTAAAACCTTTAAAATCTATTCAGTCTCATCTTGGCCACAAACAATTGTCAAAAATCGTCAAAAATGTATAGGAAATAGAGGTACGTTTGACAGATTGAGACTGAGATCAGACTGTGGACACTTAAAAATACGAAAATTGCCTCTCTGAAGTTGTTAATTTATGTGTGAATGAAAGTGCTGGCGATACAGGGTTTTCTTTCTAAATATTTTAATTTACAAATATAGCTCGTATTCTCCATTGATATGCGTCAATATTTCGTTTTTGATTATTTCACCTTAATTTTTTAGAAGATATCTCGTATGTACTACTACCATCATTAACATTACCTAATATTTTATTTTTCAACACTGAATACATGATGTATGCCATGAAAACGTATGGTACATATGAACAATATAGTTGGCTCAAAGAGTACGAGGATATTCATAGCACACAACTAAAGTCGGGGAAATAAAATGTAATAATAGAAATTCCGTTGCGAGCTCGAGCACCCTTAGCCTTAAGCACACGTGTTTCTGCAATAAACGTCATCAGCTGTCAAGTGGCTTATTTAGGTATGTCTGTATGTATGCAGGCAGGCTTTCGTACTAGCAGCGCGGTGCGGGAGGAGTGTGGTGACGTGATGCGAGAAAATCAAACTCAAAGCATTTATTTCAATTAAACCTTGTACAGGATCTTTTGAATTGTCAAAATTAAATAATCTGTCAGTTAGTCAGAAAATTGAAGCTAGTTGCCCATTCCAAAACGTAGATCTCTATGGAGAAGAACGGGCAAGAAACCCATGGACACTCTTTTAAATCAAGATATTACAAAATCCTGGGTACATTATTCTTGTTGCTTCTATATGTGAGAACAATGTAGAAAAAAGGAAACTAATGACAGTTCAGTGATTCGTCAACTTGTGACAAGTATCACCCCTCCCGCACCGCGCAGCTACTTCAGGCAACGTCTCAGTTAAGCGGTCGGCCTATAAATAGCTTGATTATCTATTCGTGCACATACCTTTTTTTAGCATTGAAAATGCTTTTTCACTGGCTCCAGTTATAAGGCGACTAAACACGAAGGGTTCCGTACCACAAGGCAAAAACGCCGAAAAAACAGGTTTGTTGTATCCTTTTAAATAATTATTTTATTCTGTTCTTAGTATTTGTTGTAATAGCGACAACAGAAATACATCATCTGTGAAAATTTCAACTGTCTATCTATCACAGTTCATGAGATACAGCCTGGTAACAAACAGACAGACGGACAGTGGAGTCTTAGTAATAGGGTCACGTTTTTACCCTTTGGGTACGGAACCCAGCCAAGAGGTTTTGCTTCGTAAAAATACGTTCATGAAAATAAAATATTTACTAAGTAATAGATTGTTTGTAGTATTCAACTTAGTACCCTGTGGGGTGATTACGTAACGCACTAACAGTAGAAATGGCTTTCATTTTGACAGTTCAACAACATTCATTGCGTTATTTACGCTGTTGAGCAGACAAGTTTTTCGAACATATAAAGCAATGTATTAAGTACCGTGTAAAGTGTGTTACGCAATTAGGGTGGCGCTATTCTTGTAATATCCACGGAACACACATTAAAGCTCCTTCAATCAGGCGCGACACGTGATAAAATCGCGCGCGACACAAAGGCACCGCAAGTCGCGCAACGAGAGGTGCCTTTGTGTTGCGCGCGATTATATCGCGTGTCGCGCCTGTTTGTAGCAGCCTTTATACAAGGCCCCGTTCACCCCGATAGACGTCAAGTCTCCGTCACGAGAAGCTATAAATTTTGTAATCACACATTCAGAGGTTCGTAACCTTTGGATCAAATAAAAAAAAAACAGTTTTGTAATGATTTTTATTTTTATATAGGTAGGGATATAATTATGTAAACACACACATCTATTTACTTTTTTCAAACGATCCGGAGTATTCTGCATCTGCATTCTGCAGCATTGACAGCGCCAGCGTGAACTTACTTCAAAATGGTGGCGCAAATGTTTACGTTCCATGAGTCAGACGCGTTCCAGTACCACAAAACATTAGACAACAGCGCTTTACATTGCTGAAATATAACCCGACCAAGTGAAATTGCTCGTTAGTTTCGTATTACACGTATGTTACTTTGAGTTGATTGAATTTGGGTTTTTTTTGTTGTTGATTGAATTGTCGCTACGTAACTTAATAGAAGTTCTTTATTTACAAAATTTATAGCTTCTCGTGACGGGGACTTTAGGTACCAAAAGTTTTGTTTACCTCAAACTCATTAAGACCACCTACGCAATACAAAGGTCACAACACACTACGGTGGTTGAACACACGCCGTGATTGCCCCAAAACGACAGCTGAACTCTCTAAACCGGCCTATTACATAGAGACACTTTCATTTTATAACTCCCTAGAAAATAATTTATTCAATGAAACGACTGCTTTCCCTAAAATGATGTCGTTTGCGTCTGCCTATCTCCCTATCTCCGTCTGTCCCTGTAATTTCCTTCCAAATTCACAATAGAAGCAATTTGATTATTCGCATTTTTATGAATTATTTGTATTGGTTGTCGTTTTATTATGGGGGGCTTGTGGCTAACTAATAATAGCCGCACGGGTCGATCGATCCGGTTAAGCTATCGCTTGCCGCGGATGGGTGATCATCTTTACATACCAAGACCGTGACTCGGAAAGCACATTAAGCTGTTGGTCCCGGCTGTCATTCGTGGATCTTTGACAGTCGTTACGGCTCAACAGAAGCCCGAAAGTCTGACAACCAGTCTTACCAAGGGGTATCGTATTACCCAGTTACTGGTTTGTGGAGGTCAGATAGGCAGTCGCTCCATGTAAAATACTGGTACTCAGCTGCATCCGGTTAGACTGGAAGCCGACCCCAACATAATTGGAAAAGGCTAGGCAGATGATGAGTCGTTTGATTATTTTTATTACGCACGTTACCTTCTCCGTTAGCATGATAATTAATTTACGGCACTCTAAATGAGAATTTATTTTTGAGACCAATTATGATCTTTAGAAAGGAACAATTTATTAAGGTATCGTTTTTTTCCTTCTCTGACCGAAATAGAATTTTGATTCGAGCAGCTATCTACAATAGAAGCTTTTTAGGTACTAAACAAAAAATAATAATTAAACTTCGTAACATAAAATCAGCTTGGAGAGGATTCCAAATTGCTTTTTCAATTGATTCAACGAATTTAATTAAAGTACGAAAATATAATAAGGATTTTCACAAGAGGAACGTGACACATACTCTAGGGTCTCTAGGGGTCTAGACTAGACTAACTGATTGGATTCAATTTATTTTATTTAGCGCCTCGGATTTTGAGTATCGTGCGGTATTTTTATTTGGATTCTTCGATACATTCTAAGAATCTTAGCCTCAGGGCTACGGTACGCAATTTTATTTACAACTATTGCGAAGCTTGCGAAAATTAAATCAAGTTACATAAATGCGTACAACATAGAAATGAGAAAGGGAATACGAATACTACTTCAAACACTTTAAGGCTCGTACAAACAGGCGCGACACGCGATATAATCGCACGCGACACAAAGGCACCGCTCGTTGCGCGACTTGCGGTGCCTTTGTGTCGCGCGCGATTTTATTGCGTGTCACGCCTGTTTGACAGAGCCTTTATGTTGTATCTAAATATAACTAAAATAAAAATGAGAACATATTTACGTCTCGCCCATTACAGAACTAAGTCCTAAACGTAAATACTTTACCCATTACTAGGAACTTTTCAATAAGTATCAACAAACATAATAACCACTACAACTGCTAAGTAATTTCGACAGCGTAGTACGGAGAAACGATAATACATTAACACTGAATGCCCGATACGGGGTACGATTAAGATCTTTATTGGTTACTAAAAGCGAGACCTCAAGCTTACAAACACGCATACTAAATCTCCACGACTAGAAAGGCATCAAGCCTTTAACCGAGTAATTATTACAACGAATGGGCACTATCGCTGTTATTACCGTATTGGCCAATATTCGTGCCGCAAGATGCTATCGGACCAATAGGATCGTTATGAGACTTCAGAAACAAATCATGCAGTACGTGCCCGCGATAACCGGGGATAGTTATTGTAATAGATGTCTGTGGCATAAAATATGAATTCGTTAGTTTTGTAGCGTTCCCTGATCATCAATAAACGAGGTTTGATGTATTGTTTATAGTGTGTTATGGAACGGTTATTGGGAATCGTAGACCTGCCGGTCGATTCTGTAAAAAACTCACCGTGAAAACTTAGGTGAAGTGAGTTTGTTTTTTCTAGTAATTGACACTATTGACAGCTCACTCCACGCTCACTTCACCTAAGTTTTCACGGTGAGATTTTTACAGAATAGCACCGCTGGTCAGAAGATACCTTCCTAAGTTAAGTTAGATACTTGCCTTGTATGTATGATAAGTATTAATAATAAATAAACTAGTATTCATTCTTGAAACTTCTTTTTCAGTTCCTGGTCCCGTTATTTGGGTTCGGGTCTCCTCACTTTTCTGCGCCAAGTTCTGTCTTGGGTTGTCGGTTCAGACAATTGGGCTTTTTGAGGTTTTTTTTTTATATTTGACCACCATCTCTTTTGCTCCGACAGATTTTTTCTGAATTATTTATTTTTAAATATTTTTATAAAAATATTTTAAAAAAGTACCTAAATGATAACACTAATTCACACTATTCACACTAATATTATAAAGGCGAAAGTTTGTGTGTGTTTGTGTTTATATGTTTTTTACTTCTTCACGCTCAAACGGCTGGACCAATTTGGATAAAATTTGCTATAGAGGTAGCTGACACCCTGGATTAACATATAGGCTACTTTTTATCCCGATATTCCTACGGTGTTGAAACTTGTGCGAGTGAAACCGCGGGTCGCAGCTAGTAATAATAAATAATAGCAGAAATTGTATTCCACAAGCTTTAGTTTTATTTTATTTTCCACAATACATTTTTTTTTCAAAAGCATTATGATTTGGTCTCGAATTCATCAGCGTTAACACCGACAAACGTTCCCATATACATACAAAAAAACAAAAATACGAAACTGTTTGGTGTAGAAATGAAATAAAACGGCTATAAAGTTGGTAATAATACTCATATTTCATTGTAACAGCCCCCGACGGGCGCAGATTGAGGCGGCCGGGTGGACAAATCCCTAAAACTCGAGACAGCCGAGACACACCGAGGCCAGGCACACAAATGTTATTGAAGTTCCTCCTTAATTGCTTGCTTGCTTTCTTTCTTAATTATTGATGTAACAAGCCTCAAGTTATAACCTAAGTTTGTTTCGATAGTGAACTTTACAGACATACATATCGCTGATAGGGCAAAAAATAGTCTGGAGTTGCCATTAACACAAAATTAATGTGCGCTTTAAACTTTGACAATCAATCTACCTATAGCCTTTTCCCAACTATGTTGGGGTTATCTTCCAGTCTAACCGGATTCAGGTGAATACCCATATTTTACATGGAGCGACTACCTATCTGACCTCCACAACGCAGTTACTGGGTAACATGATACTCCTTGGTAACACTGGTTGTTAGACCTTTGGACTTCTGACTAGAGTGCGCGCAGAATAAGTCTGCGCGGTGCTGAAATCGGAAGTAATCATTTGCCACCATCTTGACGTTTATGACAGGTGTTCATCAAGTATTCGTTTCCGAAGAAAATAATCGCCATGATTATGCCGAAAGTGATTAAAAGCGCTGGCAGAGATATTATCTTAAACGTTAAACATGGTTGTGAAGAAAAACGAGATAAAAACGGGCCTCGGTACCGTTTTCCAAAGTTAGAAGTTCCGTTGCTTATTTGACAGGTAATATTTGGGGCTGCCATATTAATAAAATTCCCCTTTATATTTGTACCAGTGGTGGTGCCTAACAGTAATGGTTTTTGTCTCAATGTATGTCTACACGTAGAAAAAATAGAACACAGTTATTGAATATGGAAATGGACATGGTGGTTTTGGTATTTGTCTGTCCTTCCCCTTTTTAAATCCATCCAAAGGTGTCTTTAAAAGATTGCTTATGTTTTGATTCTTGGAAACAATATTTTAATAATATTTCACTAAACAAAGGTATTTGGTATAAAAGTATTCAAGGTCAACCATCTCGAGTGCCCTGGTTTGATAGTACTATTTTTAGTAGAAAATATGTTAGATTAATTTTAAGACTCCGCTCTGGACACTACCCGTCGTCGGCAAAGTTTGCATTCCTTATGAAAAAGAGCGATTCTCCGAATTGCACAGTGTGCAATAAAGTCGAGGATGTACAACATTTGCTGATGGATTGTGTCCGAAATAAAGATGTACGTGAATCACTCATAATCGAGCTAAAATTAAATAGGTTAGATGTAGGCTTAATACAGTCAATTTTATCTTTACCATGTTCAGAGACCACTAAAAAATTTTGCGAGTTAATGACAGTACCTGTTGAGTGATTCACTTTCATTGAACTATTAGTACTGATAATAATCCAAATAGATGTTAAGATAAATAGATAATAAAATTCGATGTATGTAGATGTATCGTAAAAGGGTACAATGGGGTTGGCATATCTATAAGATAAAAACCCCTAAATAAACACAGAATAAAAAATAAAAAAATAATAAAGATTGCTCTTAGCGATAAGACCGGCCATTGTACAGTGCCCTTTGTACAGTTTCTATATTTATGTCTGTAATTTATATGGTGTACATAATAAAGAGTATTCAATTCTATTCCATGGACAAACTTATAATAAACTAGCACCGCCCCGAGGTTTCACCCACATAAGTGTCGATCCCGTGGGAATATCGGGACAAAAACTATCCTATGTCCTTCCCTGGGATGCAATATATCTCTCTGCCAAATTTTATCGAAATTCGTTCAGTGGTTTAGGCGTGAAAAGGTAACATACAGATAGACAGAGTTACTTTCGAATTTATAATATTAGTATAAATGTTACTGACTCTTCTGATAAAGACTGTAGCATGGATTCTGATGAAGATGTTGGAATGGAAGGCCTTAACCCCACTGCAGGAACATTGTTATACCAATTTTTTTTTATATTAAATAGGTGCATACCTAATAATAACCTAATGGAAATAACCTAGTAGGTACAGACGCCAGCACATCAAGCTACCCGAAACTGTAAAATTTTCCCGATCAACTTTGAACCTTAAATACTTAACGATAAAGTTGAAAATCTATTAAAGAAAATTGACAGATTGTAGTATCTTGATGTGCTGGCGTCTGTACATTAATTTACCGTGCCAGTAAATTTCTAGAATTACTTTAAGTTTGATTATTGAAAAATCATTTTTGATGAAATGAAGGGAAAAATATTAGTTAGGCTAGCAACATTAAGCACGTCACCAGTCGCGCGCAGACTTATCTAAACTTCATCTATATCCGACGATCCTGCATACTTATCTCTTTTGTTGACTGTACATGTCTAGATAAGAAAACATCTCATTACGTTATTTATTTAATATCTTCAAATCGAAATGGCAAAACGTTGTCATGGCAACCCATAGGTACCTACCTACCTTCGCACCTGAGTGCCTATCAGGGTAAATTATATCACCCTAATTCGTTTCTTGAAATTGACTGTGTATACCTACATTATTATTTAGTCGAATTGTATTCTGCATAATCAGCCTATATTGTTCCCACTGCTGAGACAGGCCTCCTCTCTTCGAGAGGGAGTCGGCTATCCTATTTCAAAACCTAGTAAGAGACACTTTGTACAAAAATCGTTTTATTGCATAATCTTGCTAACCTAGAAGGTCTCTACCAAATACAAAAACACCAGCGTTTTAAACTAACATAAAAGGAGATATATTTAAGCATCGATACCTAGTAAGTGCACCTTTCACTCTCTAGTAAGTAATTTAAAACCTAGTAAGTCATTTTAACCAATTTAAAAAATATACATTCCATAAGCTGACCAATATTACGTTTATGCGCTCTCCTGTAATATTTCATTTTAAGTCCTTACTAGGTTTTGAAATGGGGCAGCCGGAGTGGGCTGTAATCATTGTATTCTTACGACGCAGAAATTGGTGCCGATTCGCTTGTTCACAAAGTAAACTAATTATTCTAGCTTGTGAACAACAGAAACAGCACCAATATGGAGTTATTGAACAAATATCCTACTGACAATATCTAGGTTCCATTTTGATACTGGAGGCTTTTCTATCGACTGAGCTGAATTCATATTTTTGAAACGTTACATTTGAATTCTCCTCATATTATGTGAGTATTAAGGCTACTGTATCCGCTTCAAACATACGTTCTACTACCTATAAAAAATGACCGCAGCTGTGACCCAATGTAGGAAATATTTAATCTGCGTGCTATATAATGTGTTAAAACATTAACTCGACAAATTTCTGCCATCCAATCTCTTCACCACCCTTGGTTGACTGGTAGAGAATGCCTAAGGCACAGCGGGATTGTCCGAAAGGGTTACCGCTGGCCCGGAACATAAAAACATAAAGCGCTAAGGAAGGAACACGGATGGGTTTTAGTCAGTAAGAGTCCGACACTCTCTTCCGCTCCACCCAGAGCGGGGTTAATTTTTTAACTTTTTGTAGAACATATAAGTGAGTCGCGAATTCCCAAGTTGGTTGGTTAGTACTTGTTTTGAAGTATATCTACATATTGTAGTAGATGAACATACCCTGCCCTTACTTATACTTATATAATTAAAACATATAAAATTAACTAAGGAGTTTCTTTACTTATTCTTCTCCTTAGATAACTATTCTATTATATATTCTTTACCCAATCCCAAATATTATTCACAATTAAGGGAATAGTTGTATATAGGTACCCACAAATAACAGCCTTGAATCATTCATAGCTTAAAACATTAAATTGAAACCTGAGATAATCCAATTGGATTGTGGTGAATGAATTATGCCCTAGATTTTCACCGAGTTGGTATAATCTGTTTCAAAGGTATCTGATGAAAATGTCAACAAATGAATCAGAAACGTACTGTGGATGCCCATTTGTTGTGCCACTTACAAGAATGCTTTGATTTGATTATTTGAATACCTAACCCGAAATCCTAATTTTAAATCACCTTAAAAAGGTGGCAGGTGGGTGGCGGCGGTGGGAGGCTTGACAGTTTAGGTTAAGTTTATAACCTCAATTTACGTCGAAGATTTTCCAATTACTGTTACTGATACTGTTAGCCTGCATCATCTCACTGCTGGGCGAAGGCCTCTCACCATGACTTCTAACTCTTTCGATCCAGGGCTAAAGTGGACCACTGGTCGTTTGTTTTGTCCAGCTCGTCCCGCAATTCTTCTTTATTTCCAATTACAATTTAATAATAATATTCAAACAATAGTAACAGTTGTTGGTAAAACTGATGAGATGTAAAGATGAAACCTTCTAAATATAGATTAATGTGCTTTGGTGTGTCATTGCGTCTATAGGTCATTCACCGTAGACACAAAAATCGCGCTAGGCCGCAAAAAATTGCACTATACTGATTTGATGGGATGTTGTTAGGATAGGTATCAGTGTAAAACCAAGTTAGTAGCTTGGAAAGACCTGCACTAACTGCGTGATGTTCGAAAAACTATAATTATAATTTTGAATTTGAAAAATGGCCATGTTTGAAGTTCTGTCAATATCTAGGAGTCTATAGAACCTACAGAGCTACGGTTGCTGTAGCGATTGCAGATTTTATATAGTCTAAAAATATAGGGAGTGACTTATACATACGATGCAGCTTTTAGAAAATATAATCCAAAAACAGAAAGGAATTTGAAAATTTCGAGGGTTTTCAAGCACTACGCAGTTAGCACAGGCCTTTCGAAGCTGTAACCTTAGCTTTACACTACTGGTATAGTGGTATGGTATCTATCCCAACAACATTCCAAAAAATCAGTGTAGCGCAATTTTTTACGATCTACGTTGTTTTAAATGACTGGCATAAAAGAATTTAATCTGAACAGGTTTTATTTACACTTTAGTGTGATACTTTTTGAACAGACCGTAAATAAAGAAACTTCAACCGCACTAAGATAAATAGTCATACATTTAAATCCCAAAGGTATACTTACGTCACTCAGCACAGGTGTAACATATATCAGTGGAATTGTAATATTCTTTTGTTCCAGATTTAGCTTATAAATCTTCGGGACGCGGCAGAAAACTAGCACTGTCCGAACAAACTTATCTACGAGTGTTTTATGTTACGATTTCTTTGTAGGTGTCTAAAAGGGTGGCGGGTAACGATTGGTTTTTATTTTTATTGCCGTGCTAGGTAAGAGATATTGTATTGCACATGAAATGGGGGGGGGGTAAATGAGCGGATATGGCATAATCAGTCTATATAACGTTCCCACTGCTGGGAAACAGAAGTGGGCCATAATCTACTACGCTTGGGTTCGAACCCACACCTACAACTTGTAAGTCGAGCCCGTTGCAATTGGCCCACCAATTAAAAAAATTAAGAAAATTAAATAAAATGAAATTGTTTATTCTGAGAATAGGATTTTGTAATCACTTTTACACGTCATATCATTAAAAAAATTAAGCGGGATGGAGTCGACATTTCCTATCTGAGTACCCCTGAGAAGAAATGGCGACACAAACTCAAGGGTCAAAGTCTCTTTTAAAGACCAGACATAATCTCGGTCAGATCATATGAACACAATGTAGATTAGTGCCTGGATTTTAAGTAAAGAACCACACAGATTTTTGTGGACCCGTCCAGCCAGTGCAAACCACACAGATTTTTGTGGACCCGTCCAGCTAGTGCAAGCATTTGTCAGTAACGTGTAGCTCAACTCAGAAGAGCTTGAGGAGCTCAACGATTGTACAGTAAGGAGAGCGAAGTTGTATGGAGCATGGTTTGTACCGATAGAGGTGTGACTAATAGTGTTGCCCAAAATCGGTCTTGGTCTTGCAGTCTTGGTCTTGTTCTTGCATTTTTGCAAGACCAAGACCAAGACCAAGACCGACTTATTTTAGCAAGACCAAGACCAAGACTGAACCCTACAAGACTTGAGCAAGACAAGACTAAGCCTGCAAGACTCTTGCGTCTCGCAGTTAAGTCAAACTGAGATTTGGGCGTTATAAATGGATATATTTTTTTTATGAAACAGTAAATTACATTGTTGAATTGCATTCAAAACTAAAATTATTGTTGATAATAAAAAAATATCGAAAAATTACGTGACTATCAATACACTTCTGCACGTTTTTTTAATCTTCTTTACTTAAGGCAAAAGCGGTATTAGGTAGCCCGCGAAATTCACTGACCAGCAAATTGCAAAAAACGTAAGAAAATTTTAATTTCGCGGGCTACCTTAGCGCTTCCCCCTTAAATCGATGAAGTTTTAGAAAAATAATTATCCCCTCATCATTATGAGGGGATAATTATTTTTGATGAATTGAATGACCCATTTACTACTTTTATTTTAGATTCGTTATCTAAAATAAAAGTAGTAAATGGGTCATTCAATTATATAGATGATTAAAATGCCTCATGTGACGCGTCTGTTAGATTCATTGGGATTCATGGCCGACTCGACACCGCGCGGGGATTCCCGCAATCTTCCGCATTTTTTGTCAGGTTCAAGCATTTATGCACTTTATTGTAATAATTTTAAAGTTTATTTTCAAGTGCGTTAATAATACGAGGAGACCGCTTGGCGCTGCGGTCCCTTTGTGGCGGCATTTGAAAGTGAATAGCGTAGGTACGAAGACAGTGTTGACCTCGCAAATGAACTTTAGCGATACAGCTGATCAGGTAGCCCTTTCGAGTTTTATTTACATTGCTGTTTTAAGTGAAACAAGTGAATTTACATTTTTTTAATTAAAAATCTCATTGGGTCAGATAGAAATAATGATTTTATACAGTTTAGAGTAAAAAAATTGCAGAAAAAAACGTAAAAATTAAGAAAAAGCCGACGAAAAATGTCAACGCAGGGGGGGTCCAGAATCATGTACAGACGCCAGCACATCAAGCTACCCGAAACTGTCAAATTTTCCCAATCAATTTTGAACCTTATGCTTTAGCGATAAAGTTGAAAATCTATTAAAGAAATTTGACAGATTGTAGTAGGTTGATGTGCTGGCGTCTGTACCTACTGAATCCATGGTAAGCGGTTGCGCGTCGATGTCCCTGCCACCCTGAGCAATAGGCTAATAGGTATTTGAATGTAGTCTAGTCTAAGTAGTAGAGTCTCGCAAGACTTGCGAGACTCTTGCTGCAAGACCAAGACCAAGACCAAGACTGAGAGCGCAATACCAAGACCAAGACCAAGACCGGGTGTATTGACGCAAGACCAAGACCAAGACTGGCTAAGGTCTTGTCTTGGTCTTGCATTTGGGCAACACTAGTGACTAATAACAAAATGGAAGACGTAATCATGGATACATTTAGGTATCTAAGACTCACATTGATATTTGGTATACTTACCTGATCTACATAACATATTAAAACATAAGAGTAAATCAGTTGGGCAGAAGTATTCCTACGTATAGGATCATCGTTCACGTGTGTCCTATTGTCTATTGTGACATCTCCAACCCGCACTGGGCCCGCGTGGTAGATTACAGCTCACTCCCTCTCACAGAAAGGAGGCCTATGTTCCAGCAGTGGCAGTGGCGTAACTATAGGGTGGCCTTGGGGCAAAATGCCACGGGTCCCCAGCTAGAGGGGGCCCCCGGCCCGAGAGGGCCATGAGCACAGGAGGATCCTAACATAAGTTTATAAATGCAAACTTTTTTTGAAAATATGCAACACATCATTCAAGTTTCGAACATTTTGTACCTTTTTCCCATTGTTTGTCTAATTTTTTGGACAGGACCTCATGCTCAGGAGTAGCGTTTGCGACCACTCGACCAACGAAGTGGTCAAGTGTTAAATGTTGTAGGGGAAAATAAGGAATCTACGCAGAAGAAGTCGCGGAGAAGTGCTAGTAAAAAAAAAACTATAACGTTGGCTGAGCTTCTTTACATTGCGGGAGGGCCCCATCCCTTGAATTTGCCACGGGCCCCAAACGGTATACTCATAGTTACACCACTGAGCAGTGGGAACAATATAGGCTGATCACGCTATTCTGCTTCTTTCCCAATTTCATCTTCTTTGCACCCACATCTACATTCTACAAATAAAATAACATCACACCTGTAATGTCCAAAGGGTTAGGCAGAGTACCTCTACTACTTCCCCATTTCGCGAAATATGTTTATGAAGAGGGCGATTCAATTGCCATCAATCTGGCACAAATCCAGCCTCCGAGCTGCTACTGGGAAAATTCCTAATGTAAAAACCCAATATCACTTTGCCTTGCCTAGGAATGGAACCGGAACCCATGCTGAGCAGTCGCGCTTTCGACCACTAGACCAACGAGGAAGTCATACTTATTTAGTTACTAGCTGCGCCCCGCGGTTCCACCCGCATTAGTGTCGATCCCGTGGGAATATTGGGATAAAAAGTAGCCTATATGTTAATCCAGGGTGTCAGCTACCTCCATACAAAATTTTATCAAAATTGGTCTAGCCGTTTATTATTTATTTATTTAATACTTCAAGCACATAAATGTACAGAGGCGGACTTAATGCCATAGGCATTTTCTACCAGCGTTTTCCGTTTGAGCGTGAAGAAGTAACAAAGATATAAACACACGCTCACAAACTTTCGCCTTTATAATAATAGTGTGCTACTTGATTGAATATAGATTTATTCGGTTCGATAAAGCACTTTTATGAACTACTTTAGTTTGGCAAAGCGTTTACCAACTACATATCGGCTAAGCACTTCAACAATTTATAGTTCAGAGTTCATAAACGAAACTAAATGGGTCGGGTTTATATAAAACGAGTCGGTAAGTAGGTACCTACCCTAATTGGCTAGCATTGAATTCCATAATGAATAAGCTACAAACAAACCAAGTTTTAATATCTAAGTAGTTATGAGCAACATGGTGTAAAGTTCACTCAACCTCCATAGAAAAGGGTGTTGTGTCTGGTGAGTTGCCTCCTGACTATTGTATAAAGGTCATAGCACACGTGTCAAACCGGAAAGGGATCGGCACCGTACCAACTCAAGTCGTTCAGTATTCTTTGTATGAAACTCCCAACTGCAACGCACACTAATCGGAATCGTAACGTAATCGCCTTGCCTCGGGACAAGCTCACGAACCACGGTGCGGTGCGTTACGGCTCGTCATCCCCGCGCTTACGGCTCGTCGTCCCCGCGCTTACGTCTCTCCGTACCCAAGCTTACGTCTCTTTGTCCACCCCTCCGGCATGCCTGCTGCACTATTAACCAGCGGTCGGCGAGCCGTAAGCGCGGCGTCACCTAGCAGTAGCCGAGTTGACGTATCGGAACTTCTGATCCGCTTTGGTTACGTGCTTACGTTAGGTTGACGCCTGTTTGACGCCGAGGCGAAAGGCGATACGGTGCCGATCCCTTTCCGATTTAATACGTGTGCTATGACCCTATATAGTATATTATGCTATCCGCCTGAACTTTGCCGTGTGTTCTTGGGAGGAGACCGCGAATCGGTAAACGCAAGGTAGGACCTCAGGCTAGGTGGAACGACAATCTTGAAAGAAAGAAAATACATTTATTTAGCACAAATTAAAAACTACTGACTAAACTATCTTCGCAGGGTGGCTGGTGCTACCAGCAGAGGACTGCTTAGGCCGATGATGACGATGATGATGATAATGATTTTAAAGATGGCCGCCACATAGTTATTACTATTAATATAGGTAGGTACCAACCCGTATTGTTTAGTTCCTATTTTCTCGAATAATCAAAATATATAACAGAGACGGCGAACCTTCGGCGCTGGTGATGGGTGCGATAGACAAATTAAATTACACAAATGCATCGTATGGCACGCGACTGAAAATTCCGTACACATTACCCGTTCAGTTTTATATTTTATATTTTTTTTATTCATAACAACAATATACAGTAGGTGTGAAATTGTACCTATCAGTTTTTGTGTTCATTTCTTTTTCAGTCATTCAGATCGACAGTGTCATCATCTGTCTAGCTTTTTCCCAACTATATTGGAGTCGGCTTCCAGTCAAACCGGATGCAACTGAACCGAATATGACTGCCTATCTGATCTCCACAATACCCCTTGGACCATTCAGACACAGACTAAAAATTACTGATTTTTTATTTTATTCATTTATTTGAATTTTAGCTATGATAAAGATTCAAATAAATAAATGAAATATATATCTACTTAAATAGAGTTATTGGTAAAACATTAACAACCTCTTAAGAGGTCATTGTTGCTCATCATTTTGAACAACTTTTACTATGGGACAAATCCTAAAATCGCGAAAAAAAAATCAGCTGTTCCCTACATTTATGTCCGTATAACTTGTGAAAATGTAGGGAACAGCTGATTTTTTTTCGCGATTTCAGCTTTGGTCCCATAGTAAAAGTTGTTCATAATGATGAGTACAATCATCTCATAAGAGGTTGTTAATGTTTTACCAATAACCCTGTATTATTATATATTAATAAACATATTAATAAAAAACTGTGCTGAAGAACTGACATTACCATTTTATTTATTAATCTGTCAATCATTCTCTGAAGGGATATTCCCAAACGCGTTAAAAAAATCTATTATAAAGCCTATTCATAAGAAAAACTCAAAGTCTGACCCAAATAATTACCGTCCAATTGCATTACTACCGACATCATCAAAAATATTCGAAAAGGCAATGTGCAAACGCGTTTATAATTTCTGCGAAAAATTTAATATTTTCGATGATTCTCAAAATGGTTTTCGAGAAAAAAGATCCACAGTTTTAGCAACCTATAAATTTACACAAAAAATACTAGACGTCTTAAATAATAAAAAATACGCTATTGGAATCTTACTTGACATGACAAAGGCTTACGATAAGGTACTATACAATATTCTACTTGACAAACTATACGGAATCGGCGTTAGAGGAATAGCTCACAAATGGTTCGCATCCTACCTACAAAACCGCGAACAATTCGTAGAAATTGACTATTGGGACCATGACACTGGACAACTCAGCCATATACGTTCGAATGCGCTGTGTGTTACAAAGTCAATTCCTCAAGGTAGTGTTGCAGGGTGTTTGTTATTCTTGATTTACATCAACGATCTCCCCAAAATTATGACGGAATCGTGCGTATTGTTCGCAGATGATATCTCAATATTGACTTCTTGTAATGATAATGACTCTCAACGCCTACATGACACTTTAAATCAAATTATGTTAAATATACAACATTGGATGAAAGACCATAACCTAGAAATTAACTTCTTGAAAACTAAAATTATGCAATTTAGGCCTCATCAAAAAAAACCCTTAATTATAAAATTTACGTTTGAAGGTATTAAACTAGAATGTGTAGATACTTTTACCTTGTTAGGTCTGGAGCTAGACACTCATATGACGTGGAAAGCACATATTCAAAAAATAAAATCAAAACTATCTAGTTTCGTATATGCACTACGTGAGCTGAAAAAAACAACTGATTTAAAAACTGCCTTTACTTACTATGCGTATGCATACGCATGGCTAAAGTATGGAATAATTCTATGGGGAAATAGTGTTGACAGCAACGAGTTGTTTTTACTACAGAAAAAATGTGTCCGGATACTAGTCCATACTGAAAACGACGAAAGTTGTAGACCCCATTTCAAGAAACTGGACATTCTAACTTTGACATCAATTTATATATTAGAAATCTGTAAGTTTGTAAGGCAGTATTCAAACTTCTTTGTCAAAATCTCTGACCAACCTCGCCGATATGCACCGCGTTCACGTTTCGAAAACACCCTCGTATTACCCCAATCGAAACTAAAACTACATAGTACTAGCCCTCACATCATGGCAATAAAAATTTATAACAAAATACCTAATATGATAAGAATGGAAGACAATGATAACATATTTATAAAACGGCTCAGAAAAGTACTAATTGACAATTGTTATTATACATTGAACGATTTTTTTAATGATGACATTTAATGGATTAAGTTTTATTTCTTATTTTTATTGAATTTTGGTTTTTATTTATTGACATTTGCATTATTGTGTATTAGAATAATTTCTTTAAAATAACTGTATTTTGACTATTATTTTAATGACATGATGACCGCATTTGACTATTATTATTATTATTATTATATTTTATTTTGACTATTTTCTTTCTCTTTTTTGTTTATATGGCTTTAAATTTTTTTTAATGATTTTGCTTATTATAATAAATTCATTAATTTCTAATTATTGTTATTATCTTTGGAGGCTACTGCCAATATTTTATAAAATTGTTGTGCCCGACAGGGTCCATGTGAGCTATATTTTTATTATAAGATCTCATAAAACACATGTGATTGCAATAAATAATTGAATTGAATTGAATTGAATTGAATTATATAATATATGTACATATTAATACTATGTATTATGCTAATAATTTGAATCTCTGTCCTTATCCTAATTTTATTGGGTTTGACGTCCCACAGTATTTTCTTACGTAATACCTACCTGCTAACTAAATACCTATTAACGGTCATCTCACGATTAATTTGTGTGAAGCACTCTATTGTGAGTAATTTTTGTTTTTACTTCGCGTTTCTTTTCACAGACATCAATGGCGGTTGTCTATCCCTGGCCTATCTGTAGGTATGCTCTTACGCGAAGTAAGTATAACAAGTCTCCAAGACAAAGTTCTCGAGTGAGGCCGAGTCCACTTCAAAATTCGAAAGTTTCAACTTCAAAGGGGGTTCTCCATTACTATTTAACCACGGACTTTCGCCAACAATAAACGGTACTGTGCCTTGGTAAAGAAAGTGTATAGGTACGTTGATCTTACAACTATGTAGGTACTTGCGGTTTTATAAGGACTAATGTAAGTAAGGATTACTTTGTTAGGTGACACCGGTTGGTATTTCAATTAGACACTTGAGTTTATCCTAAGGAGTTAACTTTGGGAGCTATGAAGAATAACCGTAGACGCGGATACCTGTAGATATGTGTAGCTATAGAAGTACATACATAGCTGTAGACACGCCTAGCCGTAGACGCGCGTAGCCGTAGAAAAGTGTAGCCGTAGAAATGTGTAGAGGTAGAAAAGCGTAGCCGTAGACGCGCATAATCGTATGAGCGCGAAACCGTAGACAAGCGTAACCATAGAGGCGCGTAGCCGTAGAAGCGCGTAGCCATAGCCGCGCGTAACCGTAGAAGCGCGTAGCCATAGACGGGCGTAGCCGTCGACGCGACGAAGGTCAGTTGCTACGAGATTCGACTACGTAGCGGTCGCTTCGAAGCACTAATGCTTGCTTTACTGTACTTATGCGTTATGTTTTATAGTAAACAGGTAGGGTATGATTATCATCTATCGGCTTTGATCGTGACCACAAAGATAATTTATGTATAAAATACACAATATTTGCGACGACTTGCCCAAGAAGTTAACGTAGCAGACTAGCAGTAGCGTAGTAGCTCTTACTCGACGTAGGAAATACGTATCTACATTATTTACGAAACTGCAAATACTATTTGCAACGGTTCGATTACGTACAGGCTGCAACAGAAACGTTTACTTGATAAATTGCTCGTCCCACTTCATATAAAAATAATACTTATTTCGTTTTTAGATACAGACTTTATGTAAGTAATAAGTACTTAGTTAATTACTAACCAGATCTTATTAATCTGTAATCGGTCATGTTGAATGTTTCTTTATTTATAAAAAGTTTACAATCAGTCAAACCAGCAGGTGGATTTCAAACTAACTACTTACCTCTTTTTTGCCAGACAGTCAAATTAAGGGGCTTACATGACCAAAGCGTGGTCCTGGTCACTAGTGGTGGACTGTATAGAAAAGAAAGAGAAGCGCGATGACACTACTTGAAGCTATGCCACACAAAACCGATTTCACGGTTTGTTTGACAAAATAAAGTTGAGTTGATTCTTAAATTATTTTGCTTGCAAATTATTAAGGTAACAAATTATTAAGGTAAAATTAATTTTAATAACCTAGCAAAGATCCGTAGGAGATCCAAGGTAAGCGTAGTCCGAAGAACTGCCAAACTTAAGTGGCAGTGGGCAGGTCACATTGCTTGCATAACAGTTGGCCGATGGGGCCGAAAGGTTCTGGAGCGGCGATCGTGTACCAGAAGACGTAGCACTGGTGGAGCGATGACTTGGCGAGCGGATTCGTGCGACCTTGATGAAGGTCGCAGGAATCCGCTGGATGGGGAAGCCTATGTCCAGCAAGGGACGTATTTCGGGTAAAATGACGATGATTAACATGGCATTAATGTAATGTAGGTATTTTTAAGGACAAGCATAACAAACACTCGTAGATACTCCGCAATGGGAAATAATGAGATAAAAACACTGAATAAAATAAAGGAAAACCGAAGGCAACGTTTCACCACATCCTTTTCAAATAAAGACCTCATTACTTGGTTGTAAGTTCAGGATAATTGCCCATTAAGCTAAGAAACTTTTTACGGCATAGTTCAACGAAACAAAAACCTTTGGCTTTGTTATTCTGTTATTGTTTAATAAAGAATAAAATTAAAACAAAGAACAATGCTAAGAACTCTTCTCCTTTCCTTGATAGATTTCGTTGATTTTTTTGTGAAGGAGCTCGTCTGGGGAATTTAAATACTAGATACCATAAGGCAACATACATAAGTAGGTACCTATTTTTAGCGGCAAGTATCGTTGCTTTATTCCAGTCCAAACTAACAACTTATAGGGTATTTGGAAGCTGGATACAAACAAAGCCTTAAGGGGGACATGCCGGTTTCCTCAGGATGTTTTCCTTCACCGTTTTGAGAGCAGTGGTACAGACGCCAGCACATCAAGGTACCCGAAACTGTCAAATTTTCCCAATCAACTTTGAACCTTATGCTTTAGCGATAAAGTTGAAAACCTATCAAAGAAATTTGACATATTGTAGTAGCTTGATGTGCTGGCGTCTGTACCTTAAGTAATAGTTTAAGAACAGTGGAGGCCCAGTGGTATCGACCACGACTTACGAGTTGTAAGTCGTAGGTTCAAACCCAGACAGGCGCTTTACTTTGTGTAAATTACTTCATCACCACTGCTTTCAAAACGGTGAAGGAATACATCGTGAGGAAAATGGCATGTCCTAGAACCAAAAATTCGAAGACATGTGACATCTACCAACCCGCACTGGGCCCGCGTGTTGGATTACGGCCCACTCCCTCTCACCGAGAAGATACCTGTGTCCCAGCAGTGGGAACATTATAGGCTGATTATGATACTCGTAGTACCTTAAGTTTACAATGTAAATCACCTGCCTGAGTTCGAACCTACAACCTACAACTCGTAAGTCGGTGCCGTTACCACTGGACCACCACTGCCAAGAAGCAGAATATGGATGCTTAAACCTTTCACAGACCAACACACATGTGACATTAGTATGTACTTATGCCTATCCTACTAATATTATAAATGTGAAAGTTTGTAAAGATGTTTGTTACTCAATCACACGTAAACCGTTAAACAGATTTGGATGAAAATTGGCACATAGATAGACCATTTTTTGGATTAACACATAGGATACTTTTAATCGCGATATTCCCTCGGGATCGAAACTTATGCAGGTGAAACCGCGGGGCGCTGCTAGTTTGTTATATACTGTACTTAAGTAGGTCTTCTAAACTCAATTTCTAGAAGCCCTTTCAACAAATATGATTCTACACGTGTTTGGTCGGTACTTCCTACTTACTTATGAAGTTCGTAATAAGTTATTGTACGGACGCCAGCACATCAACCTACCACAATCTGTCAGATTTCTTCAATAGATTTTCAACTTTATCGCTAAAGCATAAGGTTCAAAGTTGATTGGGAAAATCTGACAGATTGTGGTAGGTTGATGTGCTGGCGTCTGTACCAGTTAATAAACTAACGTCAATAGCCTTCCGATAACATATAAAAAACAGGAACCTATAACGTTGTTTACATAAAGTTTCCCATGCGACTTTTAGGGTTTTGAACGTAACCCTAGTGTAAACAGTTAACTGGACCTCGACACGACAGGGCCTTTATTCCGTAAAAGTAAGGGCAGATTTTGTAGTTCTATTGAAACAACTTGGGAATGATCGTAGGTACCTTCCGTAAGTACCTGTATAGAAATTAAAGATGATAGAAAATAACTGTGCGAACAATACCAACCTGGTACTTATTTTTTATTAATTTTTTATTTTTTTTTTATTTTTATTTATTTGGGACAAAAAACAGTTATACATTGCAGCATTTACAAAAAGTAGTTATATTACAGTCAAAAAAACGTATAACCCACACTATTGTCCACGACGTGACATCAGAGTACGATAACGAACGCATGTTAAAAGAGAGAGAAAAAAAAAAAAGAGGAGTAGGTACATAGGTATTTAGAAGAAAAACACTATATACCGACAAATCGGAGGAAACGGATGACAAAAGCATCCGTCCTATGGGCGACTTGCAAGAAATTGTGAAACCAATCTTTTAAATTTAGATTGCGATAGCGCGAAAATATCAAAATCAATGAATTGTGAGTTATAGGTTTCTAAAAGTCGGCGGAGAGGAGCCCGCACCCCGGCCTTCGTTCTACATCGCGTAGTGTAGAATAGTCGAGGTGCGCGCACCTCCCGCCGAATAACAGTCCTAGGTACTACGTAACACAATCTATTCGAGAGCTCAGTACAATTAAATTTGTTATTGCATATACCGTGCAGCATCACAACCATGATCAGTGAACGTCTGGAATCCAAGCTCAATATCTTATAATGCTTTAGCAAATCTGCATAGGGAATCCTAGTACGGAAGCACTTATAGTGCGTGGCACGGAGAAATTTTTTCTGAACCATTTCTATTGCTTGTTTATATTTATCATAATACGGGCACCAGATGGGTACTGCGTATTCCAACTGTGAACGGACTAGTGTTTTGTATAAGAAGAGAAAAGTAGAAGGCTTTTTGAAGTCTTTACAAGACCGCATGACAAAACCATACATCTGAAAGGCTTTGTTAATTATGTTATCGATATGGGTGTCTAAATGTAATTTGCGATCAAGCAGTACGCCAAGATCACGCAAACACTCAGATTTTTTCAATTGTATGTCGTTCAAGGTATATGGGAAGTTAATGGTATTTTTGTTTTTAGTAAAAGAAATGAAGTGACATTTTGGAAGACTAAGATGAAGTTTATTGACCAGACAGTATTGTGAAAGCCTGCATAAGTCCTCTTGTAGTCGCAAACAATCTTGGGAGTTCGCACACGCCTTATAGATTTTAATGTCATCGGCGTACATTAGGAACTTAGAGTTGACTATGCAGGATTTTAT
This sequence comes from Luperina nickerlii, assembly GCA_963855955.1. Taxonomy (NCBI): domain Eukaryota; kingdom Metazoa; phylum Arthropoda; class Insecta; order Lepidoptera; family Noctuidae; genus Luperina; species Luperina nickerlii. The sequence continues at coordinate 8,788,972 of OY979677.1, read as the reverse complement.
GTCGTTTATGAACAAGATAAAAAGCATTGGGCCCAGGACAGATCCTTGAGGCACACCCGATTCAACGACCACATAATTAGACTCGAATCCATTGATAACGACTTTTTGAGTCCTGTGAAATATATATGAAGCAAACCATCTGAGTAAATTGCCCTTTATGCCATTAAAAGCGATCTTATCGAGAAGCAATTTGTGGTCCACCTTGTCAAAAGCCTTCCGAAAATCAGTGTACACAGCATCAACCTGCGAGCGCATGTCCATGTTTTCAAACAAAAATTGTGTAAAAATGATTAAGTTTGTGTAAGTGGATTTGGATTTAACAAAGCCATGTTGCTCGGGTATAATAAGGTGACTTAACTGTGGAAACAAGTGGCCGTGCACTAGACCCTCAAAAAGCTTAGACAAGGTGGACAAGATAGATATGGGTCGATAATTCTCAACGTTTCCCTTATCACCACTTTTGTGAATGGGCGTGATGAAAGCCCTCTTCCAAACACAAGGAAAAATCCCCTCCTTGAGACATTTATTAAATATTATGTGTAATGGGACACAGATGGTTTGTGCAGTGTTCGTAAAGAAAGAAGGGGGCAGGCCATCCGGGCCAGCTCCTTTAGCCAAGTCTAATGAGGTAAGTGCCTTAAGTATGACACTCTTTTCGAGGTAAATATCCGGAATGCATACAGAATTCTCGTCAAGGGTTTCTGGGGGTGTCCAGGTGTTAGGATCAAAAGTTGAGGGCTCATACACCGAGTTGAAGAAGGTAGAAAACAGTGAACATATCTCGGCGGGGCAGCTAGATGATTTATTTTTGTATTGCATGTTAGCTGGGATTCCGGAACCTTTCTTTCGGTTAGAGATGTATGTCCAGAAGTGCTTGACATTTAAAGGTATGCTATCTTCAACTGTTTGCATGTACTTATTGTAACATTGTTCACAAAGTAATTTGAAACGTTTACGCTGAATAGAGAACTTTTCATAATCAGATAAGTTACGCAGTTTTTTCCATCTTATCCACGCTCGTTCTTTATTTTTGAATGTTTTAATTAGGGAAGCGCTAAACCAAACGGGAAAGGTTGTTGATTTTTGACGTGACAGTGGAACATATAATCTAACAATTCCATATATATGGTCGTAAAAAGCATCTACGGTCTGTTCACTGGAGAGATTACGAAACAGTTCGTCCCAGTTCGACTTCTTTAGTTCTACATTAATTTCTTGGTAATTAGCTTTAAAGAAATTTAATTTTATTGTTGAGTGACGCTTCATGGGTGTGAATGATGTCTCCAGAGAGGTTAAAACAGAAAATGGAGGGTGGTGATTGTCGGGCTGCAGCAGTGAAATGTCGGACTGTATCTGACATTCAGTATTGCTAATGAATAAGTCCAAAACACGACCCAAATTATTTTTAATTGTATTGTATTGAGAAGCATTCGTAATAGCCATTAAATCCAATAAAGATCTACCTACGTTATTTTGTGACTGAGTACTCACATGACTAGTACTGCCTGACCACTCAATTTCGGGCAGATTGTAATCACCGGCTATATAAAATGATTCAATACAGGGAGCCGTAAGAATATTTTCTAATGTAGACAGATGTGACAAGTAAACATCGTCCTGTGTACGTGGTGGTATATAGGCAGCGCTAATGACATGGTGAGTGTTGGAGCGCGACGCGGGCACTTGGATCATAACATGCTCGATGCCAGTGGGAGAGGGACACGTTAATATCTTAACAGGCCGAAGCCCGCGCAGCACGGCGATCAGAACACCCCCACCCTCGCGCTTGTTTGTAGCAATGCGGTCACGATCGTCTCTAAAAACTAAGTAGCGGTCATCAATGAATTCTTTGTCCATTATGTTAGGTGTTAGCCACGTCTCAGATAATATGATCACGTCAAACGACAAGGAAAGAATGTTGGTGTAAAGTGTGTGCAATTTAGTGCGGATCCCTCTGCAGTTCTGATAAAAGAATGATAAATCATTATTTAAATTTTTGTTACTAAGCATTGCGTATAATTAGGTACAAAAGGAGTAAACAAAATGAAAAAGTTAAACATATATTTTTAGATTCGGGTATATATAAAAACTTGGATTCTGTTCGTAGTGGGTAGCGGTATAAAGTTGAGTTACAAACGAATACATAGTTATGAGTAATAACAACAGCTAATGAGCGAGTTTTAAAGAACAAGATGTGTAGACAAATCACTGATACGTGCAACATGTAGTCAAGGGCACTATCGTTTACGTACTTATAACAACAACAAATTCGAGAAACATTACAAGACAATGATTTAAGACCAATTATAACAATTAGGACACACTGGAGGCATGCGATATAAGTTTTAGATATTTTTTTACAGTAAATCTGTGCAAGCGTTTGTTTAAGATCAAGGGTTTTGAACGTAACCCTAGTGTAAACAGTTAACTGGACCTCGACACGACAGGGCCTTTATTCCGTAAAAGTAAGGGCAGATTTTGTAGTTCTATTGAAACAACTTGGGAATGATCGTAGGTACCTTCCGTAAGTACCTGTATAGAAATTAAAGATGATAGAAAATAACTGTGCGAACAATACCAACCTGGTACTTATTTTTTATTAAGGTACACCAACTGCTTCTATGTGTATTATTATACCGAAGAAACGCGGGTGGTCGTTTCTCCATAGAAACACTCTCGCCTGTTTTCTTTCTGGTTAGTGACCATAAAGCAATGATTTTTTACAGAATAATAAATATTAACTAGGTACTTGTATGTCCCTATGTTTTCCTTTTTGATGATAGGTACATTATTTTTATAAGCACTAGGACCCTCAAAAAATGCCGTTTTAAACCGCTGTCAACAGAGGCCTAGTGTACAAATCTGTCCCGTTGTCCCCAACCAGAGCAAAAGTTATTGACAATTATTTGCAAATTATTGACAATCAAAATCAAAAATGAAGCAATTACAGGTAAAGCAATTATGTGATAAATACATGGTGCTCACATATTTACAAATATTGTAAAAGTAGATGATTTTTCTAGAATTTTAACAAGTGTGTGAGTTACTGTAGTCACAGATTGTAAAAATCAATGTCATAAAAATGTTAAAAATATAAATTAAATTAGGAACCAGTTTGAATTTGTCTATACTCTAGATTGTCTTAAGGAGCAGAGCCAGCATGTTTCCAAGCATTCTTATCTTGGATATAATCCTCTAATTTGTAATAATTATCCTTGTTTACATATTGTACTTTATGAGTTATATATGAGTTGTTATTTATGAGTTGTATAATTATGAGTTTTAAATTTTCTTTCATTTAATTGCAATATTATTATATTTGCACCGACAAATAGGTACAAAACAAATGCTTCTTGAACCGCAATATTGTACCTAATGTTAAATCTATACTAATATTATAAAGCTGAAGAGTTTGTTTGTTTGGTTGAACGCGCTAATCTCTGGAACTACAAGTCGGATTTGAAAAATTTCTTTTGCATTTGATAGCCCAATTCTTGAGGAAGGCTATAGGCTCTTTAACATCACGCTATGACCTTTAGGAGCCGAGCAAAAAGAAAATAAGTCGGAAAAAACACTAAGCAAAAACGAAGTAATAGCGCGGGCAGGCGATGCAATGCGACGGGGTGGGCCGGAGTAACAAGAAATTTCACGCGAAGTCGCGGGCGGAAGCTAGTTACTAATATACAGTATATTATTTTTCATGTCCTTTTCTCTTTTAAATAAATACCTAGTAAAGGAAGTTTTTGTTTAATTCCGCAAGCATCTCGCTCTGACAAAAAAATAAATGGTCACGTTACTCATGCCCATTAATTTTCACCAAGGAGTAGGACTGAAGTGGGTAAGTTAATGGGTAATACTGAACTCACCGTGAACTGGCCAGTCATCATTCTTAGGTAGAAGGGAGGATTGCCCGGTGCCCAAGATGCGCTAGACGTGGGTACTTATATTACAATGTACAGACGCCAGCCCATCAAGCTACCCGAAACTGTCAAATTCTCCCAATCAACTTTGAAGTTTGAACCTTATGCTTTAACGACAAAGTTAAAAATCTATTAAAGAAGTTTGACAGATTGTAGTAGCTTGATGTGCTGGCGTCGGTACCAACCCCAAAAGCATCTTTATGTTACGGTACATTATCCTGATGTCCTGTGTAATGTGATATAATTATGTAGGTATAGGTAGTCCTCCAGAACGTATTTCGGCCATGGCGGCCAAATATCTCAACGGAGAATAGCCTTCGGGGTGGGACATAATGGTGCCGATTCCCTTGTTCAAAATAAATTTTAATTTAGTCCTGTCATATTAATCAGCGCTTGACGTAAATTGACGTAACTTTAGGAGGCAAGTTTTTAATCAGGTCTAAACTTGTATAGATTCGAGTAGTGTCAGGGGCTGATTAATTTGTCAGGACTAAACTAAAATTTATTTTCTGCCCCTTTCTTAATGAAATAGAAAGAACAAGATGCACTGAACTTAAATTTAGTGTGAACAAGGGAATCGGCACAATTATAGTGTACGGCACAAGTATGTACGCAGATATAGGAGCACTCCCTCCTTCGCTCGCTCTCATAGAATAATAAGTAATGAAATGTAATGTAATAGGAAGCTACGAAAATCATTCTGTGTAGTTAATAAAACTGCCGCTCCACATCGGGGCTCTCGACATCGGTAGGTAATTGCGTTCTAAGCATTCAGCCTTTGAGCCCTTGCTTTGTTCAAGCGGGAATGGTTCCTCTTTATTATCTATTATTTCCGTCGAAAACATTCCGACAGGCCCCAACGCCCAGGCATAATACATATTTCGAGTACTTTCATTATTTGTATTTCAAAATTCTCATCTTATTATTGTATTTATGGGCTATTTATTGTGTAAATTTATTTTATTGTAGGTATGTCTTCGAAAATGAGGTTTGATATTATGATAAGTATTACTTCCTTATTTCACCACGAATTATGTTAAGGGGGAAGCGATAAGGTAGCCCGCGAAATTCAAATTTTCTTACGTTTTTTGCAATTTGCTGGTCAGCATTAAGTTGTACGTTGATTAATATATGAATCGCGGCCGTAAGAAATATGTGTTTACAGAATTATAATCATTAAAGTCATCAACACAACTCTCTAAGACCACGTAAGTCCAAAATATGAAGATTTCATGAAACAGTTATTCTTGGGACTTACGTGGTCTTAGAGAGTTGTGTTGATGACTTTAATGATTATAATTCTGTAAACACATATTTCTTACAGCCGCGATTCATATATTAATCAACGTACAACTTAATACTGACCAGGAAATTCCAAAAAACCTAAAAAAAATTGAATTTCGCGGGCTACCCTGGCGCTTTCGCCTTAAGCTATCTTGCTACTTTCTTATTCTTAACTAACGGCCCGCCCTGCTTCGCCCGGTTTTACGCGACTTGATTAAACATCGATAGGTATTTAAATTATTTTATTTAAATTGAATATTAATATATATAAATGATCGTGGCTAAATAATAACAGTTGCATGGGTCGATCGATCAGGTTAAGTTATGCTTGCCGCAGTTGGTCTGTGGATGGGTGACCATCTTTACATACCGAGACCTCTCCGTGCCTCGGAAAGCACGTTAAACCGTTGGTCGCGGATGTTATTCGTGGACCTTTGACAGTAGTGTTGCCCAAAATCGGTCTTGGTCTTGCAGTCTTGGTCTTGTTCTTGCATTTTTGCAAGACCAAGACCAAGACCAAGACCGACTTATTTTAGCAAGACCAAGACCAAGACTGAACCCTGCAAGACTTGAGCAAGACAAGACTAAGCCTGCAAGACTCTTGCGTCTCGTAGTTAAGTCAAACTGAGATTTGGGCGTTATAGTAGGTATTTGTTTTCAATCCCGATTATGCGAAAATGGATGTATTTTTTTTATGAAACAGTAAATTACATTGTTGAATTGCATTCATAACTAAAATTATTGTGGATAATAAAAAAATATCGAAAAATTACGTGACTATCAATACACTTCTGCACGTTTTTTTAATCTTCTTTACTTAAGGCGAAAGCGGTATTAGGTAGCCCGCGAAATTCACTGACCAGCAAATTACAAAAAACGTAAGAAAATTTTAATTTCGCGGGCTACCTTAGCGCTCCCCCTTAAATCGATGAAGTTTTAGAAAAATAATTATCCCCTCATCATTATGAGGGGATAATTATTTTTGATGAATTGAATGACCCATTTACTAGGTACTTTTATTTTAGATTCGTTATCTAAAATAAAAGTAGTAAATGGGTCATTCAATTATTGATGATTAAAATGCCTCATGTGACGCGTCTGTTAGATTCATGGCCGACTCGACACCGCGCGGGGATTCCCGCAATCTTCCGCATTTTTTGTCAGGTTCAAGCATTTATGCACTTTATTGTAATAATTTTAAAGTTTATTTTCAAGTGCGTTAATAATACGAGGAGACCGTTTGGCGCTGCGGTCCCTTTGTGGCGGCATTTGAAAGTGAATAGCGTAGGTACGAAGACAGTGTTGACCTCGCAAATGAACTTTAGCGATACAGCTGATCAGGTAGCCCTTTCGAGTTTTATTTACATTGCTGTTTTAAGTGAAACAAGTGAATTTACAATTTTTTAATTAAAAATCTCATTGGGTCAGATAGATATAATGATTTTATACAGTTTAGAGTAAAAAAATTGCAGAAAAAAACGTAAAAATTAAGAAAAAGCCGACGAAAAATTTCAACGCAGGGGGGGTCCAGAATCATGTACAGACGCCAGCACATCAAGCTACCCGAAACTGTCAAATTTTCCCAATCAATTTTGAACCTTATGCTTTAGCGATAAAGTTGAAAATCTATTAAAGAAATTTGACAGATTGTAGTAGGTTGATGTGCTGGCGTCTGTACCTACTGAATCCATGCTAAGCGGTTGCGCGTCGATGTCCCTGCCACCCTGAGCAATAGGCTAATAGGTATTTGAATGTAGTCTAGTCTAAGTAGTAGAGTCTCGCAAGACTTGCGAGACTCTTGCTGCAAGACCAAGACCAAGACCAAGACTGAGAGCGCAATACCAAGACCAAGACCAAGACCAGGTGTATTGACGCAAGACCAAGACCAAGACTGGCTAAGGTCTTGTCTTGGTCTTGCATTTGGGCAACACTATTTGACAGTCGTTACGGGTAGTCGGAAGCCCAAAAGTCTGACAACCAGTCTTACCAAGGGGTATCGTATTACCCAGTAACTGGGTTGTGGAGGTCAGATAGGCAGTCATACAATCGAGAGAATGGGAGAAGAAAACGTGTTTCACTGTCCCCAAGCAACATGGGACAAGGGTAGGAAAATGAAGATTAATGTATTATACCTACAGCTACACATAAACCTTCCGGAATATCCATACTAATATTATAAATTCGAAAGTAGGTAACTCTGTCTGTATTACCTTTTCAAGCCTATAAGCCACAACTGATTTCGATAAAAATTTGACAAGGAGATACAGATGGCATCCTGGGGAAGGACATAGGGTACTTTTGCCCCGGTAGCACGTTCGCGTGGGATAATTTTCAACATCCACCCTCCATCCAAGCTAGTATTCTCTACAGCAAAGCATTACAAAACTAAGTGCAAACTTAGAGTAAATAATTATGTTCCATGGTGCAAACTTAGTTATTCATTGATAATTTCACGTGTAAATGATTATCCTCGTTGTTCTCAAGGTAAATGATATTCACAATCTTCATTCACGGTTCACACAGGATAGGAATGCAGAAATTCCAATTTGTAACAAGTGCTGCCATCTACCATCGGTGCAACTAACTATAAGTTCATAGTTTATAGTTTTCGCCGAATGGGGCGACACTGTAGCTAAAATAAAATTCTGTATCATTATGATTTTTTTTTTTAGGCTTGTTTGGAAAAACTAGTAGAGAGGAGAGGGAGAGTATTTTAATAGGTTTAGAAAATGCAGTCATAGTAAACTCTGCGCTGCTGCCGATAATGTCGTGTAAGTGACGGAGTTTTGGGCAATGGATTCAAGAATAGGTTCAGAACATGCGGCTGTCCCATTTCAAAACCTAGTAAGGACTTAAAATGAAATTTTACAGGAGAGCGCATAAACGTAATATTGGAAAAATGCTAATGGTTGTAAAAGATACTAAGGTTTTGAATTGGTTAAGTGACTTAAGGACCTACTAGGTTTTAAAGTCACTAGGGAGTGAATGGTGCACTTACTAAAAATCGATCCCTTAATATATCTGCTTTTATGCAAGTTTAAAACGCTGGTTTTTTTTGTACTTGGTAGAGACCTAGGTTAGCAAGATTATGCAATAAAACCGTTTTTGTAAAAAGTGTCCCTTACTAGGTTTTGAAATGGGACAGCCGCATGGGGTTAGCCGTGAAGTAGGTTGTCCCATTACCGTGGTTAGGGCTCATAGATTGTTCAAAACTTTTAATAGAATGAAAAAAAAAATATCTAAGTAGATAAAAAAGGAAAAACACATGCGAAACAATATTATAAATTAAATGAACTTTAATAGCTGTGCTTTTTTCAAACCAGTCCCTAAATGCAGGCATGGGCGTAGCCACACTGGGGCAAGCTGGGGCGCTTGCCCCACCCTGGCTCTGACAAGAAAAAAATACGGAAATTAATGCATTGAAGGAAATGGAAGTGGCAGATCTGATCAAAATTTCGGAAATGCAATTTTATCCCAGCGTAAAAACTGTACTCGCTATTTTTCTTGCCCAGCCATGTACGACCTGTACAATAGAGCGATCATTTAGCACATTACGGCGGGTCAAAACGTGGCTTCGCTCAACCATGAGCGAAAATCGTCTAAGCGGCCTGTGTATGTTAAGTGTGCACAGAACGAGGATCGCCGAATTAAAAAATACATTTGTAGAAGAAGTGCTAAATAGGTTCTGCCAGAACCCACGCCGGCTTCTCTTGAAGTAATATTACTTATAAAGTTAGTTAAAACTTAAATTTATAAACACCCACTATTCATAAATAAAACTATAATATCTGTCCTGTGTGTAATTGTTTATTTTCTGTACCTGAAAATATAAACCTCTAAATTTACAGATTAACAAATTGGCATAGGCGCAGAGCCCAAACGCCTCAAGTTACAAAAAAATTACCGGGGGAGGGGGGGGATAGGTTGACTGATGCCCCACCCTGAGCCCAAGGCTGGCTACGCCCATGAATGCAGGGTACACAATATTAGTATGATTTCCATACATATCAACATAAAGACAATCATAAACAGTCAAAGTCAACAATAAAAATGATTAATTACAAAACTGCAACTTCTTACTTTAGATAATATTTAATACACATTAATCTACACTAAACAAATATTTAACAATTTAACCCTACTTCGTTTTTGCTTGTACACTTGATATCTTTGTTGGGTCAAATTTATATGTTTTCTGCAGAGGTCCTTTCCCAGCTCTGGTGAAAATCATTTCATCTACCCTTTGTCTCTCTGCCAACTCTTTTGTAATTTTCATGTTTGTCCAAGAATCTTTAGCTCCATCAACAAAGCCTTTTTTCTTCATTGGAAGATTGTCAGGTGCATGTTTGAGCAACTTTGGAATCTTGAAGTAATCCCTTACTGCTGGTACTTTTAGTAAACCAACTTGTATAAGGGATATAAAGTTACTGGAACACCAGTAAACTAAGATGGCACCTGGGAAGTTGATTGTGAATGGAATCATTATAACTGGGACTGCTCTAAGGAAGTACCTCATCAATACCATATTTTGTGCATCAAGACGCCCTCCATCTACGCCCAATTCTATTGTTGCCCACATTGTGGCACTGGTTATAAGAGGCAGTATGAAAAATTGATCAGGTACAGTCAAATCCATAAACCATGCCATACCCCCATAACTCATACTCTCTACAGGGCAGTTTGCCATCCCTCTTAATCCCATGAAGAAGGAAATAAACAGAGGTGCCTGAGCTAAAGGAACCAACATATTCTTCAATGGATTTAAACCTTTTTCTTTCATGAATGCCATCATCTCTTGGGCATACCGAGCAGCTTCAAGCTGATTACCAGTCTGTCTGGCTTGTGTCATCTTCATTTGAATAAGTTGCATTTCTGGCAGGTTATTGTTCATAACCGCTGTATTTCTTTGTGACATTATGACTAGCGGGAACATAGCTAAACGAACACAAACAGTTCCAATGAGAATTGCTCCCCACCAAGGTACGTCCAGAGAAATATGTAAGTACTCCAAGCAATGTTGAACCATGCCCACAGGAGACCAGCCACCAAGACCAAGACTGGCAAAGGTAGGCTCTCCATTTGCAGCTATTGTTTGTACAGTTTCAGTTAAGTCGACAAGTGTCGAAGGATCTGGTACTGGCGGTGCTTCCGGTATACTGTCAACTACAGTTGCTATTTTTCCAGCATCGCTGCCACCGGTAGAAGCAAACCTTACGGATCCCGCGGAGGAATATACGTAATAAACCTTTGCTTTTCTAACCTCAAAAGACTTTTCAGAAAAGTAATTTATAACAGCACTTCGAGGGCGGCCGTGACGGCTAAGTAATTTGAACATTGTGGCCGACTTCCTTTGTACAATCCGGTTAAATGAGTAATAAACTTGTTAAAAATAATTTGTATTTTTGTTACGGCACATTTCTGACATTCACGATAGTTGTCTATGGCGTAAAGTAGAGTTGGCGATTCGAGATCGATTAATTGAAGAATCGATTTTTCATGCCCAATATATCGATTTTTTAAATCGATATGTAATACTAAATCGATTCAGTGAATCGATGTTTCACCCTTGAAAATCGCCATTCGATTTTTTTTGTTTTGGTATGATCCTATACTGTACTGGCAAGAACAAAAAAACTCTATTTATCACGACCTTCACTCAATAGCCATGATGTATTATGAGTATCGTGGGATCATCTGTTCCTTGTGAGCGCCTTTTTATCGAATTCCCTGAACTAAAAAAACTGATTTTACTGATAAGAGATCATTTATTATTTTATCTTCCTTGTTTCTCATGAAATGAATTTATATTTACATTATGAAAGCACATTTAAAAAAAAATCGATTTTTAGAAATCGATTTAGACCTCAATTTTTTTTGTTTTTTTTTATTTTTTTAAGATAGAGAATTTCATTCTCTATCTACGGGAAGACCTCTTGTCACAGTGGTGCCAAATGGTGTCGTAAATTTTCACGAAAACCCTCATTCGGTACGCTGCCGTGCTAAGCACAAAAGCGGTATCTCAAAAAAATTTGTAAAGTTGATTTTTGTGGTATAGGATAGCTTAAAGAAATATGCATCCAATGAGCTCAGCCAAATAACGGTATCTTAATAAAAAAGTCCCTAGAAAAGTGTTCCCTATCTCAGCTTTACCTCAAATCACTGAGAGAATAAAAAGCAAAACTTCAATTTTCTCGAAACTAGCTTTTCTTGAGATACCGCTTTTGAGTTTAGCACGGCAGTACGGGTTTAAGCACGATCAAATCGATAACATCGATTACATTCCCAACTCAGAACGCACCCCTGGTTTTCCTCTATTTTACTCTGGTTCTTCTTTTTTAATTTTGTAGTCATGGGAAATTATTTTTTGAGACCCAAAATTAGATAAATAATGACGAAGTCGTGATAAAATTGATTCATGAAAGCTCATAAAAATATTTGGACGACATTTTTCAAAAACAGATTCATTGATATTTTCACAGGATTTTTGCAGCTTCTTATGATTTTATAATCTGTCAAGTTTAATGTCAGTTACACGTGTTGTTTGTTATCTGTGTCAACTGTCATCAAAAGTATCAAAACAACGTGGGGTTTTTTTTACGCGAGGTCTGTTAAAAAAGTCATAAATTAAATGATGATAATACATTTTGTGTGATAAAACTAATACAAACATGGCTCATATTTCATATCCTTTCAAGAAAACAAGTAAGGCGGTGTATCAGAAGCCGGCTTCTGTAGTTACAGAGGATACTATATACTGGAAGAAATTAGGAGTAAGTGCACCAAAAAATAACTTTCGAGGGAATTAAAGCTTAATATGGAATTTTACTAATTTATTTTATATTTTCAGTCCCCAGTGCTAGTGAAGGAGTTTGGTGCTATAGATTATTTGGACTTCAGCCCTGTAGAACCTTATTATTTCGCGGCAACATGCTCAGTCAGAGTGCAGGTCAGTAATTTACAAATTATTTATCTCTCTGGCTTAGATATACGGATAGTGCTTGGTAAATGGAAATATATTAGGCATTAGATTAGCACTTTGATTTCATATCATCATTACGAAACAATCAGTTTTCCAATGAATGCCTATAACTACCCTAAGCCTCTGTATGGTGTCTATTAATTCTTTTACAATAAATCATGTTTCTATTAAACTAGGTTTCAATAAATTATGCAAAATTAAGGTAAGTAGTAGTAGTAGTAAGTGAGTAGTAGTAGTAAGTTCCCGTTTTCTTTGTATAAATTATTTCATCACCACTGCTCTCAAAATGGTGAAGGAAACATCGTGAGGCAGGTGATTATGATCATCATAATCAAAATCAGCCTATAATGAAGAATGAATGAAATTACATAAAGAATGTTGACAAACTAAACTAAAAAAAAATTATAATGATGATTATTTTTCAGATTTACGATCCTATCACTAAAGTTGTAACGAAAAACATCTCAAAGTTTAGAGAAGCAGCTTATGGTGCTTCTTTTAGAGGTGATGGCAGACTCCTGGTGGCAGGCAGTGAAGAGGCAGCCGTCAAACTATTTGATGTGCAGTCAAAGAATGTACTTAGAGTGTTTACTGGACATACTGGCCCTGTAAGTGTGTAACAATTATAGTACTAATCTGCATTCTCGATTTATTTACCAAAAATGTAAACAAATTATGAGTTTATGAAAAAATAACTTTCAATCCTACACAATAAAGTTCAGTTTACGCTACAACTTCAAATATTTTTGTGACTTTTTCAATAGTGCTAGTCACTATGAAATCAACATAATGACCATTGAAATAAAATTGATATTTGTTTAACTTGGAATTATATTATTTTGAAACATAAGTTTTAATAAACATTAATAGAGTTGTTGGTCTAGTGTTTGCAAGCGCTACTGCTGTGTATGAGGTCCCGGCTTTGATTCGGGCTATCTGGCAGTGTTATTGGGTTTTTCCATCTTTCTCTTTTCAATTTCTCAGTAGCAGCCCATGTGGATTTGTGCCTGGGTGATGGCAAATAGGCTTGCCCACTATTACATTACATGAGACTTGAAATAACTTGCGAAATGTCAGTGTACTATAAAGTCCACCTCTGCCTAATACATGTGATGTTATGTTATGAAGTACTAAATGCAATGAAACTGCCCTAAAATAGATCATAAAAATTTGACAAATGTGTCTGTTACCTTACCTGTTTGAGTTGACACCTTGCCCTTTTCACTCCATACTCCTTTAGTTAGGTTAATACTTACAACTTGTTAATTTACTTACGTTTTTAGTCATTAAATAATTTCTTATTGTGATTTCAGGTGCACAGGACATTATTCACAAAGGATCAAGTCAAAATTCTTAGTTACTCAGATGACAAATCTGTTTGTCTATGGGACATAGCAACAGAGGAAAAGATTGCCAGTTTTACTGAGCACTCGGACTACGTAAGAGCCGGAGCTGCCAGTCCTATCTCCCCAGATATCATTCTATCTGGAGGTTATGATCACGCAGTTAAACTGTATGATTGCAGGTCTAATGAGGTAGTACTTTCTGTCAACCATGGCAGTCCAGTAGAATCAGCACTATTCTTACCATCAGGAGGCATATTCATAAGTGCTGGTGGGACAGAAATCAAAGTATGGGACATTTTCAATGGTGGAAAACAATTAGCTAATATTTCTCAACATCATAAAACCGTCACTACTTTAAGACTAGCCAGTAACAACAGCAGATTGATGTCCGCCTCATTGGACAGACATGTAAAGATCTATGACATCTCCACTTTCAAAGTTGTACACAATATTGATTTCCCTAATGCAGTATTGAGCATGGCTATATCCAAACATGATGATACCCTAGCAGTTGGTATGATCGATGGCATCATATCAATACGAAAAAGGGAAAAACCTGCAAAACCTTCCGATGAGAAAAGAGGCTTATTCAAATTTGCTCCAGACCATGTTCAATCTTCAATTGTGGAGGAAGTTCATGATAAAAGTAACAAGAAAGGACAATCCAAACCAGCCACAGGACCAGAATTTGATAAGTTCCTCAGAAAAATGGAGTTCACCAAAGCCTTGTCAGCTGTTTTAAAAACTTATGTAGCTACTAAGTTTCCAGAAAGAACTGCTGCTTTAATTCAAGAGATGTTAAGAAGAAAGGTTCTCCATGTAGCAATGAATGGATTAAATGAAAAAGACATTGGTACATTACTCAAATATTTCAAAAAAAATCTAGGAGAAACAAGGTTTACCAGAGTGATAGTAGATGCAGCTAATGTATTTGTAGATGTATTTGAAAGTCAAGTAAAATTCTTTTCTGAACTCAATTTATGGCTGTACACTTCGCTAATGAAAGAGATAACAGAAGAAATAGAAGTTTGTAAAAGAGTGAGTGAGTTAGAAGGTGCTATAAGCCTTTTAATGGCTGGAGCACAAATAAGCAATAGCACTGATACACTGGAATTAAATGATAGCATAGCGCCTTCAGTTAGAGCACTGAAGGAAATTGTTATTGATGTTTAAATGTAATTAAATGTATACGTAACATTTTTGAGTTTTTTTTTTTTTATCAAACCCAGATATTGGTTTGTATCTAATGATCTGTAGTCGTACAAAATTCTCTACTCATCCACAGTCCAACTCACCAGAAATATAAACTACTAGCTTATACCCACAACTTCCGCACACCCGCCCGAGCTATTACCTACTTTATGTTCGCGTAGCGTTCCTTCCGATTTTTTTTCTTTTTGCTCGGCTCCGAAGGGTTGTAGCATGATGTTAATAGCCTATAACCTTCCTTATGAATTGGGCTATCTAATACAAAAAGAATTATTCAAAGCCGATCAGTAATTCCAGAATGTGTTTTACACCTAATATAAAGTGAAATTAATTGGACACCAAAATATAGCGCGTTCAAACATACAACTCTTCAGCTTTTTTATTAGGTATAGATTAGATAACGGCTCGGGCAAGGGCAACAACAATAAAATCAAATGAGAAAACGTTATTACTACCACCTATGTATATAAATGATGTGTAGTTCGTAAACAAAATAGTGCAATCGTAGGTAGTTAAAATTGACGTTATTAGTGCCTATTTGTTTCTAAGATTATGTAAAATTATATCGGTAATCTGCTCATTCTAATTACATGAAGGCATTACGGTATCCTGAGATAAATCGCAAGAAAAATCAATCCAATATATCTTACGGTGTCCAAATAGCCCTTATACAGCGTGTGGTCTGGAAAAGATATAAAAGTACTCTGTGGTCTCACCAGACCAGTGGTCTGGAAGGTCTAGGGCGAAGTTCATAGGGCCAAGTTGTGTTCTGCCTGAATACATCGGTATTCAGGCAGAACAAAGGTCGTGTAAAAGCGGCTTTATAAATGGCATTGTCTATGCTTTATCACGTATTGTTATCAAGCTATTGTGCATATTATTATGAGATTAAAAACAAATTACAACTAAAAATCAGAATTAAGTATGTACTAATCCGAGAAGAAACAAATACATCGTAATTTCTAGGCTGAAGCCTGAAGTCTGCCGCTTTTGTCAAACAAAATGAGGTCTTTTCAATAGCATGATTAAAAAAAAAAAGTTTTCAAAAGCTCCCATAGATGGCACTACTATAATAGTACTCATGATTAAAAGACACCCATAGTGGCTAGCCATGTCAGATCAACGTAGTAGATGTAGGCAGTTAAAAAAAATATATTTAATGTTGCTCGAACTTTTTTCACGGCTGATTGAATTGAAACTCAGATTTGAAAACAACTTTGACATTTTAGTATTAAGCTATGCCATCTATCCGGGGATATAGAAAACTTATTTTTTTTTTCTTATGTCAATTTGAAAAGAGCTCATTCACCACGAGAAAAAAAGAAAAAAAATTGTCTTTGGCTGATTGTTGTCGGACAAAATGACGTTTTGCAAAAGTCTCAATAAAAACGAATAGTTTTCAAGTGCACCCCTGTGATACATTAATAAGTGATTGTAAATGACAACGCAATAAATCTATAAATAAACATATTTACGTAAAACGATGTGTGTCGCGTTTATGCTCAAATTGTTAACCGTAGCAATAAACTGTAAGTTCACTTCAAGGGTTTCATGATAATGGTACATTTTTTATTTTTATTTAACGTATCTCTGTGTTATATAAACTGGTCTGTTTACAAGAGTACGCGAATTGATGTGATACATGTTCATTAACCTTAAAAGTTCAGGTTGTATTTATTTTTCTTGTAATGCTGACATTAGTGTGACCACGAGTTTTTTTTAAATCGTAGGTACTCGTTACTCGTATGTAAAATTGTAAAACATGGATGAGCGGAAAGTCGCCGATCATTTTGTGATCGCTGGATTACCGGAGAAACCGGAATTACTTGATGATTGCGACTCTGGACACCTCAAAGGATACAGTACTAAACCACCAATCACTGACATTGGTAAGTGTTTTTTGTGAATATTCTTACTTAAATCTAAAATGTTTTAATCTCGGATTTCAATAATCTTCCAGCTGGATTTTTTTGTGTTTGTCATTCAAATATTGATTTTAGTATGCACATAATGTTAAGTTCTGTTTGAATAATGTAATGTAAATAGGCCATAAGGAGGATTTTATTTGGTGTTCCTTATGAATAAATTCATATAATCGCTTAATATACCAAAAACATTGAGCAGATCATTCAAATCAGAACTTAACATTGGGATTTTTTAATAAACAAATGAGTTATAGATGGTAATACTACCCATACATTGTTTTAATGTATCTATGCTGTGATAATGCTGGGCAAACATTCTGTCTGCCTTTCAATAACTATACCTACAATATTCATGTTATTATCACCTGAAGGTAGATTATTGCTCAGCCAAAGGCTATCATCTACCTTTATTTTTTCTATTATTTACAAAATGGTGAACATCATTATTTTGCGACCAATATTTTAAACATTATTTCAAGCCTGTATTATTTCAACACAACCAAGAATTATGTTCAGATCAACTTGCTGAACTAAAAATAAAACTTGTTTATTATTCTAACAATGTATTATTGTTATTACATATTTATTTATATCAGCCAATAATAGATAGGTACATTATAAACAAGCTTATGTCCATGCTGTTGTTATTGGGGGTAAAGACAATCCCGTATCCAGTTAATGGCATTATAATTTCCATGTAAAAAAAAATTTGTTTGTTATAAACAATCTTGTTCGTCAGTTGCCTATAAATTGGTTCAAAGTGAGAACATGCCTAAAACAAAGATAACATTACAACCTTTATGGTTAACTAATGCCATTTATTTGCACACAACTTTAACACATTGCTGTCAATTTGCACTGAATATAGCATGCATTAAGGTCAAAGAGGAAGTAATTAATTATTGAAGTCCAACTACATACTTTGCGTAATTGATTCTCTAGGTCACTTATGTATTGTCATTTTGGTCATGTTTCATTCATTCCTGCATAATTATTAAGATTTATCTGGCAGACATCCTGAACATTATGTTAGTCTTTTAAGGAACAAGTACTGGATAGAATGTTAAGTATCTATTAAGTGGTCAGCGGGATTGTCCAAAAGGATTACCGCTGGCCCGGAACATAAAGGGCTAAGGAAGGAACACGGGTGGGTTTTATCCAGTAAGAGTCTGACACTCTCTTCTGCTCCACCCAGAGCGGGAGGGGTCATTAAAATTTGATGATTTCCCATCCTGAAAAAAAAATAAAAAAAAAGGATTCCTTAAGTATACAGGTTGCAGGGACATTGACATGCAAACTCTAACCATGAATTCAGCACATGATTCTAAACCCCTAGCAAAAAATTTTCATTGATTCTCAAAAAAAATTGCTGTATCATAGAAAAGTCCAATATATTACCTACGCAGTCTAAGTGTATGGAAAAGCAATATATTTTTTTTAGTAACCAATGAAAAATTTTAACGCCACGCGGGTTCAAAATCATGAGCTAAATCCATGGTAACAAGTTGTGCGATCATGTCCCACCTGCATAATATAAGTTTTTAGCATACATTGTAAATCAGTCATAATTAAAACGACAATGGTATTACGCTATTGTCTTATTATTACTTTGCATCAATATCTTTGCATAATCCAGTTAAAGTAAATTCCTGAATGACTTGTCACACTCTAGGGTTTGTGGTCAGGCATCAAGTTGCAGTGTGCTTCATGTAACAGATACTTGGGTGCGGACTGTATGTGTAATTGTATTATTAATATCTGCAGAAATCAGTCATTGCATACTTTGTGATCACATTTTATTACCTACTTAATGCTTTAACTATATTTCATGGTAATAAAACAAATTTTCACAGAATGTGTACTAATATGTCAGCTATAACCAAACATACTTAATAAAAAAAATTTAAGTGATAAAACTGGTTTTTTCGGCGTTTTTTGTTCGATCCCGGTGCCCTTTGAGTGTGAGTCCCACTCGCACTTGGCAGCTTCTTTTTTTATTTAAAACCTTGAATTGTATCACTATGTATGAGTTGAAATAATGATAAATAAGACTCAGTTAAATAAATTTAATGTGCAAAAATATTAAGTTTTTCTTAGAAAAATGAATGATATCAGAGAATCTAGATTTTTATCCAGCAAATCAAATATTGGTCTTCTTATCACAGCTAATGCCCATGCCCCTAATATTTTTTCATAATCAATTTTTCAGTAAGTATATTGATAAGGACTGTGCTCCACTGTGTTATTGACACTTATGTGGTCAAACAACATAAAGTTAAACCAATCTACCTTGACCTACCAAATCCTTGCTTATAAGTAACCAATCCATTCAGGGAAACTGCAAGGCATATCAAAATATACTTAAACAGTAAGAAAACAAGTTGTAATATTTTGTGAAAGTACATTATAAGTTCAAGTGATACAGCCGTTATGTGGCGATTTGTCGACTTATGAGCGAAACTGGTTTTATATCCATTATGCTGCATCTAGGACACTTCCCTTATCTAGAAACTGGACATCAACTTGATTTATTATACCTGTAGCGGTATCTACAACGCCACATGCAAACAACGCGTCATACTGACGTCACGCAAATCCTGCATCGCGCAAGCAGAGTTTACCGCGCAACTAGCATAGATACAGCGGCCCGACATGAATCAACGGGCAGTTGCCCGCCAGACACAACACCCGTCTGGTCGGAGGATCCTCCCTTTTCTATGGAAGTTGAGTGAACTTTACTGGTATTCAGCTATATCCAGTTAGACTGGAAGCTGACCCCAGTGTAGTTGGGAAAAGGCTAGGTAGATTGATATTGATACTTTATAACATATTGTATTTATTAAGATTTGTAGCGAAATGTGAAACAAAAATTGAATAGATTATATAAAATTTAAGCTCATTACATCACAGCATTGTGCATTGTAAAATTTTCACATTAGTAACTGGCAGATGTTTTTAGTAACTTCTTATCTTAACATTACTCTCTAATCCTAAGATAAGTTAACTCATTGGGCTGATTTCACCAGTCAGATATATTTTATCGGTGGAAAAAAAATTACGTCTGACAGCTCTCGTATGGCAAAACTGTTAAAAATTCAAAATTTATTCTCAGGATAAGACTTATTCCACATAATAAAAGTTTTGTGAAGTTCGCCCTAGATATAACATCTACTTAACTCCACAAATGTATACAATAACTACTGTTAATCTAACATTTTTTATTTACCAGCTAAACAGCATAGCATTCTCTGTATTAGAACATTAAACAATAATTTAAATCTCTTAAAAATAAAAAAACCTTGATAAACCTCATATATAACTTCATTGAACAACTTTTCTAGATCGTTAATTAAGATAAGGCAAGAGCAATATAGGTAGTTACATTCATCCTTATGAATCAACGCCATTTAACATTATAAACAATAAAATAGATACAGTTAACAAAAGAGTTACAATAACTAAAAAAAAAATATTTTTCATTTTTTCTAAGACAGGCTTTTCTTTGTAACTTGATTAAAAACCTACGATTTACTCAGTCGTGCAATATAGTTCGCGTCAAACTTTATGGCGGCTCTGAAGTACGTTACTCGCTGTGCAGTACCCCCCGTCTCCCTCACTGACACTTTAAGCCTCCTGCAAAAAGGCGCGACGAGCGACGCGAATCGCGCGCGACTCAAAAGCACCGCTCGTTGCGTGACTTGCGGTGCCTTTGTGTCGCGCGCGATTTTATCGCGTGTCGCGTCTGTTTGAAGGAGCCTTTACTGCGTAATGCGCAGCGACTCGCCTCATGTTCCGAGCCGCCATAAAGTTTGAATCGGACTATACCAGGGAATGGAGCATCCTCATTCCTAGACAGCCAGCCTGGCTATGATCTCGCTGACTGGCTTATCATTTAATTTTCACCTCGGCAAAAAGCTAATCTCATTGTTCATGCCAATACCAAAAAAAAAGCACGCCAATGAGCTCGTTAGCAAAGTAAAGAAAATTGGTTAAAAAATTATTGTCGTTGTAGTTAGCTGCCTGCATACAATACGGCCGATAAATAATGGCAGGTCCGAACTTTGCGCAGAAAGCCGCGTCCAACCTCCACCGACTCGTACTGGGCCCGTGTGGTGGATTATGGTCCACTCCCTCTTACAGAGAGGAGGCCGGTGTCCCAGCAGTGGGAAAATTATAGGCTGATTAAGATTTGTACTTACGTACAATTTTTTTGTTGACTGTACATGATCCATTATGTTTTGGTATTACGTATATTATACAACGGCGGACAGGTGTGCGATTAATATTAGCTAGCGATCAGGTAAACATTGAAGCTAGTATGTTTTCCCTTAACCTGGCTACTTTTGTCATTAAGTTCTCTTAATGACAAAAGTAGCCAGGCTAAGGGAAAACATACTAGCTTCAATGTAGCCTGTTGTAGCCTGTTTCAAGTTCATACAAATGAACTGGAAACAGGCTTGATAATAATGTTCAGTTAAGTACCTACTTATAAAAACTAACTACCCATAAAAT
Organism: Luperina nickerlii; assembly: GCA_963855955.1. Lineage (NCBI taxonomy): Eukaryota > Metazoa > Arthropoda > Insecta > Lepidoptera > Noctuidae > Luperina > Luperina nickerlii. The sequence goes on along the minus strand of OY979677.1, from coordinate 8,767,797 downwards.
AATATGGTTTTTGTATTTATAATAATCCATACTAATATTATAAATTCGAAGGTTACTCTGTCTGTCTGTCTGTCTGTCTGTCTGTATGTTACTTTTTCACGCTTAAACCAATGAATGGATTTCAATCAAATTTGGCAGAGAGATAGATTGCATCCCGGGGAAGGACATGGGATAGTTTTTATCCCGATACTCCACGGGATCGACACTAATGCGGGTGAAACCGTGAGGCGCTGCTAGTTATAAATAAATACATAAGTATAAGACACTATGACACAATAATTTTTGTTTGAAATATTAATAATATTGTTTTTGTATGAATAATAATTATAAATAAATACATAAGTATAAGAAACTATGACACACAATAGTTTTTGTTTGGAATAAGTATCCACAATATGTGTTTATTATCTTTAAGTAGGTAGGTAGTTAACCTCTGCCCGCGACTTTGTCCGCGTGAAATTTCTTGGTCCCCCATCCCAACTCGTCGCATCGTGTTGCCCGCTCGTGCTGTTTCTTTCTGACTGTTTTTCTTTTTGCTTGGCTCGGATCGTAGCGTGAAGTTAAATACTTTCCTCAATAATTGGGCAAAAATATTTTTTCAAATCTAACTAGTAGTTCGGGAGATTAACGCGTTGAAACAAACAACTCTTCAGCTTTATTATAAGTATATATATGTAGATTATTTACAGAAAATAATACGATCGATACTTGCATGTGCCGCTGTCGCACTATAGAATGAAAGAAACGCTTTTATTTTGGAGTTGGCACAGGTTACAAAAGAAAAAAACATTACAAACAGACGAAGAAATTGTACCAACCTATTATGAAAATAATTATAAAACCAAAATAAGGTTCCTATCTCAGCGTTTGCATGTTTTATTTTTATTTTATTGGAATTATTTGTAGCCGTCATCATCCACAGGCTCCAAAGCCCGACTTCACCCACAGCTGGGCATAGACCTCTCTTTTCTTGTGCCAATCACCACGCTCTTGTGCCAACCTCATCTAGGTTTTGCTCGCGATGGCAACAATGTCGTCTGCATGTATAATGTAGCCCATATACCTAAAATGAGAATGGTGTCGAAAATGAGCACTTTTTAGTGTAAATGTCTAACGACAGTTCCCAAAAACGCCCGCACCTTCCAAGTGAGAAAGAAGCTTAGGAAGAAGAAACACTGCAAAAAAGCTCCTGTAAAATACTCCGTCTATTATGTTACAAATGCATCTATCATTAATAAAATTGTTATCAGCTTTTGCAGCGCTACTTCCAGATAGAATCAATCGATCTCAATATATTTCCTCTTTGTTACACCACGCCTCCCATAAATCGTCAGTCCTCGTCTTGATTGATCAACAAAGGGCCACGTTCATTTGACCCCCTGTCTGTGCTCATTCTCAGATATATTGACACCATCGATACATCGAACTACAAGGTGGGTTCAATGCCATTTAAACCGCTAGATATACTCTGGTCAACAAAGCAGTATTGTTTGTGTGACGTAAGGAGCATGCGCATTCTTTTGGATATGAATTGTTAATTAGTCTGCCGGTCATAGATAATGAATGTTTACATTACTTATACGCAGCGGAGTAAAAATTGTAGCGTTACGGTTACCTACACGTGAGGGTTATAAACTGCTGAAAGGGTGGAGAAATGTTACGTTCTGATGATTAGATGTTAAATATTTAGATCTTATTCCAATCTTTAGAATGAAGTGTAACAGACTGATAGCTGATTATAACGCTCATTAATCCTAGATCTACGATATTAGCGGGATCTAGTTTTGCGAGAAGCTTCTGCATTCCTTGGGGAAATCAGGTTTCCACAGCAAAAAGTTTAATTAAGTTTCAAGTGCCGCCCATTCGCTTTAACATGTTACACACCCCTCTCAACATCCATTCCAAAAAAAAAAACAAGCGGCTGACACAACGTACTTACCAATTATAGTAATAATATGTTACACCGAATAAACGAAGGCCAACTTGAAGGAAGTGGAGCTAAAAGCTAAATAAAAACATCAATAAAGAAAGAAGTACAGCCAGTAACTACAGCCATTGTCAAGGCAATCCTATTGGATCACAAAGACCTTTAAGCTATTGAATTTGTATTAAAAAACTGGCCAAGTGCGATTCGGCGTCGAACACCAAGGGTTCCGTACCACAAGGCAAAAACGCCGAACAAAAAAACACGTTTGTTGTATGGGGGCCCCCTTAAATATTTATTTATTCTGTTTTTAGTATTTGTTGTTATAGCGGCAACAGAAATACATCATCTGTGAAAATTTCAACTGTCTAGCTATCACGGTTCATGAGATACAGCCTGGTGACAGACATACAGATAGACGGGCAGTGGAGTCTTAGTAATAGGGTCCCGTTTTTACGTCCCCTAAAGGTACGGAACCCTAAAAAACCTTCGCTTAGCTCAACCCTAAAAAGCTTTCGCTTATTCTTATGTGAATTATTACATGGTAGCTAACGTTACATTTTTCTGATAAAGGGACGCAGAAGTATGGTGACTTGCAGGTAACTTTGTTTATTTTCAAATTAGTTGGTTGTTGCCCTAATGTGTTTCGTTTGTAGGTAATCCTCCGATGGACTGCTACTTATCTTCTTCCGGTATTACGCAATAGGAATTTTGGTTCAATGATTCAGCGTCCACGTAAAAACTGGAGTAGGTACCGATATCTGCGGAACAATGTAATGTTTAGAAATATCGTGGGCGTGAACGGTTGTTCGTACAGACACAAATTCTCTACAGAATAGCTTTTAAGTTTTGCACCTTAAAAGTTATCCTAATAAATATTTGTTTCATGTCAGTTCTAAACTCCTGATTCGTACCGAAGCATTTTGCTTGAGCTCTCTTTTAGCTACAGCGCCAATCAACCATTATCATCATAATCGTCTTTCTATCCTTTAACACGTTTTTTTTTTCTTCCATTCTCCCCTGTCAACCATTACGTTATCATTCGGTCCCGTCTCTCATTTCATTCCGCACAGAATCGTTCCATCTATTTTATTTTGTCCTTAATTTCCCTCTCCAACATTTTTATATTCGTCACTCTTTTAACTACATGCGTTTCCTCCATTTAATCCATGCCAATCAACCAACACAATTTTGTATGACCAAGAGTTGACCCAACTTCTTATCGATCACTAACTACATTAATTTTTTCTTTGTTACAGGAGTAATATTCCCTGGCCTAGAAGAAACAGTTCCCAGCGGTTTCGAGGTCCTAGAACTAACACCAACAGGTTTACCAGCAGACTTAAACCATGGGTCCATGCGATCACCAGAATGTTACCTCTGCATACGACGAGGCAGGGATCGACCACCCCTTGTCGATATCGGTAAGATTATTTCTTCATCTTTTGTATCACTCAGCCACGCAACTATCTCGCGATAAAAAAATAAACCAGCCAGCAAATTGGTTTATCTTAGAGAGCTGGCCAAATGGTGGTGGAAAACATCTTGAGGAAGCATGGGTATGTAGTATGACTGAATTCGTCAACACGCAGTACGCAAGAAAACCGGCATGTCCTAGAACCAATCATTCAAAGACATGTGACATCTTCCGATCCGCACTGGATCCACTCCACTGGTCCACTTCCTCTCACAGAGAGGAGGCCTGTGTTCCAGCAGTGGGAAAATTGTAGGCTCATTATGTTATGCAATAAGCAAGAGTGGTATATGTGGTGGTGGTACAATGCGTGCCACGAAAGATGAGACTTGACACACCGCGTGGTTTGACCTGCGCAGTACACGATTTTAGGTATCTTTAGCGGTATGAGGTCTGAGTGTGGGACGGGACCGGACGTCATAGGGGCGGCGGAAAGAGCGGGGGAGGCGGGATCAAGTCTCATCTTTCGTGGCACGCATTGTACATTGTCAGAGCTTTGACCTGCAATGGGACAATTATGGGCTGGTATAATTATAGTCGTGTGACTGACAACTCAAACGAAAGGACCTTGTTAGTCGTTACTCGTAAAGGCTCTTTGAATGCACTTCGTTATGTTTACTAATATTTACAAACAAAGCAACTTGACTACATATTGTGTTCTGCAATCTGTAGTTTACGATGCTATTACCACAAAACGCTCAGCCACATCTGTCTAGCAAGCAGCAACTGCATGGAAAATATTGGTCTGGAAATATAAAAACGAACGATAAAACTGTTTTTGGTAGTCTTGATGCCTTTTATGAAAGGAATAAGGATTTAATTTTAAAATGGAGAATGCGCTTTATGTAATATCGCTAGATTCGCTAGTAGATTGGATGAATAAGAAACGTAAAAATAAACTGTCGAAACAAATGTGAAAAATCCGCTATTTTTATTTTATCATGAAAAGGTTGCCTGTCTCACTAGTGAAAACAATAAGTACCCAACATTTGATTCCAGAGAGATTATTGTGATTAAAACGAACACGTTCAAGACAACAAACTATGCCACCATTCAAACCGAAGCTCGCCTCCTCAAAATAGGGAATGTTATTAAGATATTCATCTACAACAGTTAACCGCCCACACTCAACTAATCAGACCAATCACTTCCAACAATAAACGAGCCACTAGAATCACGGAATAAGAACAAGTGTGCATTATTGTGATGCGTTGCTATCTTGTATGGACAGAGAACAGATAGATATTGTACCCACTGTACCTTGTTTGTCATACGAATACTTGTTACATATCATTTTATTAAACAGGGTCAAGGTTAGGTCCCTTTTTTTAGTTTTGTCATGATTTTATATAGATACCCGTCACATCTGTGGAATTTTGCTGTGAATCTGTGGAATTTAATGTCAACCTGTATTTGTCACGCAAAAACAAAATAAAACTGGTTGCTATTTTTTTTTAATTGACATTGATTTTTACAATCTGTGACTACAGTAACACACACACTTGTTGAAATTCTAGGAAAATCATAGACTACTTTTACAATATTTGTAAATATGTGAGCACCATGTATCTATCACATAATTGATTTACCTGTCATTGCTTCATTTTTAATTCTATTTACCTTTTGTGGTAGACTAATATTATTCTAGGTGCATCGTCTTTACATATAATTATATTATGTATACAAAACCTTGTAAAACATATTAAAAGAGTAACGGTGGATTTTCTTGCCCATTCTTCTCCATACGAACACTACCTTTTGGAAGGGGCGACTAGAATCAATTCTATTTTACTGTTTTTTTGTCGTTCAAAAGTGCCTTTAATGTGCCTATGTGAAATAATTTATTTGACTTTGAAAAAAAAAACTGACAATTTGTTCTGATCATTAGTATTCACAAAAGATCGGGCAGTTAGAAATTAGGTCCTTGAGAAATTGGTCTTGGAATTGCCAGGCTGGTCCAACTAAAAGCCGGCCTTCACCCAGTCGGGGAAAGGCTAGGTAGACAATATTTTTTGTGACAGCCCATCAGTAGTTAACATACAATTTATTATTTTATTACGTGGAGCGACGTCCCAAAACGTCATATTATGTTACCGTAGCTTCGATTTTTTCCCTAATTTACACGCACCGACGATAAAAGAGCTTAGGTTCATACAGTGTGTTACAAGTCCTTCAAACCTACTAAATTATTCATGAGCAGCGGAAATGTAGGCACCTCGATAACACTTAAATTAGTCGATTCTATAAATAGGGATTAGTGATGCATACAAAACATTAGTTTAGAATGTTTAAGCACATTTAACTAAACGGATTGCTGCGCCTTTACGCAGCAGTTAAGGCGAATGCGCAAAGATAGCCCGCGAAATTCAAATTTCCTTACGTTTTTTTGCAATTGATTATGTTGTTATACGTTGATTAAAATATGATTCGCTACTGTAACATATATGACTTTACAGAATTATACTCATTAGAATCAGCAATACAACTCATTGTGTTAGAATTGGCGTCAAATCTCATGATTTCATGAAATAGTAATTAATTGTGGTATTATGAACTTGGAGAGTTGTATTAGTGGTTTTTATTATTATAATTCCATAAATAAATATCTGTTACGGCCGCGAATCCTATTTAGATCAACATACAATCTGATACTGACCTTCGAATTTCAAAAAAACGTAAGAAAATTTGAATTTCGCAGGCTACTCTAACGCTTTCGCCTTAGGGCTGATTTTACCATAGTCAGATATATTATCTTTTATTCGTAGAATAAAATCGACCTCAGACAGTTCTAGTATGGAAAATCGGTCAAAATTTCAAAATTTAGTCTCAGGATAAGACTTATTCTAGGTATAAAATTTGGAGGAATGCGCCCTTTAGCAGTGAACTACATAAATATTCGCTCCAATATCGTTTAGATTATTTGTTCTTATCTTCAAAGAAATTAACTATCAATTATCTGGACAACTGCTTCCATTTCGGTCGATGGCTTTTATATTTATGTGACAGCGTCCGGACCTTATTACGTTTTCTGCACGATATGATACGCCACAAGTTTTATAGCTTTGACTTTCCCCAGAAGTTTCGTATGTAAACAACACCATAAAAATCGGGTCACTGATTACAATGAAAATGTGAAACTGCTATTGAAAGAAAGAAAAAAATGCGTTTATCGGCATTAGAATAGAACAAAAACACCTTGAAGCTATGAAATAGAAAAAATTACCAAACGGGCCTCAGCTCAGCATAATGCCAGATGACAAGACAAGGTATAAGTACTACCTGACGCTGATTTTCAGCTGCAGCCCACGAGTGTCCTATGACACTCGTGGGCTGAGCCTATGCTCGAATAATAAATATACCGTTCCATCAATTATGACCGCTTAGGTATTGCTCTTTTCTATGAAACAGCAGTTTTTTTTAATAACCTAAGAAAATTTTCTACCCTAGGGGGTCTAGAATCGTGTGCTAAATTCATGAGTACAGTTTGCGCGTCGATGTCCCTGCCACCCTGTATAAGGAAGTGCAATTGTCCGTTATAATTATAGTGAGAATAAATATTGGTATAGATATTGCCAAAAGTAGGTATATTCATAGATAAAATTATGAGATTGGCCCATAGAGTAGCATAAAATAGTAGCTTACTATAATACATACTCTCCACAAAAACCATAGATAAACTACGGTTATCTGGTAAAGGAAATTAATCACAATCCACACTAATGACGTCACATAGCAGAGTAAATCCATCAAATAAGTAGGTTAAGTCTTTAACATAGATAGGTCATATTCTATCGTTGATTGCGATAAAGGGAGCTATGCAGTGCTGACAGTTGTGGATTTGTAGTATTTTATCGTCACCACGCCCGATTATTTTTTGCAGTAAATTTTTTTTTACTGTTTTGTGAAGTATGTCGATGCTTTTGTTGGTGGTTTTCTATTGTACGTAGCACTGTCTCTAAGTGAAACGTCCTTGATAATTTTGTAGGAAATATTTTAAATTGTTCTGTCTGACGCGGCATTGAATGAATTATTCCGAAGACATAAATGTTTTAAAACGAAAACGTGTCTCTAGATTAAAGGCATTACGAGGTGACACTGAAAGTTCTTATAAAATCAAAAACTGAACAAACTAACTAGTTATTAGTTTTATTATATATTTTCAAAATAGTGTCCATTTACATCAATACATCGCTGCATCCGATGGAACCACTGAGAAAAGCACTTTGCCCACTCGTCCTTAGGGGTCTCTTCGGCGTCCATAAAACGTTTTCCTCGAATTTTTTCTTTTATTTTCGGAAATAAATAAAAATCGCAAGGTGAGAGGTCGGGGCTATAGGGCGGGTGACCCAGTAATTCCACGTCTGACGTCGCCAAGTAGTCGATTGTTTGCTTGGCGGTGTGCGACGAGGCTTTGTCGTGGTGAAGGAGGATCCTACTGCGAGGTCGTTTCTCCCGAACTTTTTCCAAAAGAAGTGGCAAACAATTTTTAGTGTACCACTCTGAAGTAACTGTTTTCGATCCTCTAAAACAATTGTTGCGTAATGACCTATCCTTCCGAAGAACGAGGCCACCATCTTTTTTCCCACGCTTCGACCTCTCTTCACATCTAGTTGGCAACTCCTCGGAAGGAAACACCCAGACAGCAGACTGTCTCTTAGTTTCAGGATCATAACAATAAATCCAGCTGTCGAACACAGCATTTGAGTTACCTCCGTTAAACCTTTGAACCATTTCCCGACGCCAATCAACACGACGGAGTTTGAATTGGCAAAGAGTTCCATTTTCAAAATTTGAACTTATTTTTTTATTATGTATATCGTTTACAAGTGGCCAGTTCTAAAAACTTTCAGTGTCACCCTCGTATAAGGACATCGTTAGCAAGCATAAAATTTTAAGAAATAATAATTTATATCCTATTCCTATCCTTAACCTTCTGACATATCATAATCCATATTACAATGAACAAAATTAATAATCTTCCTCAGGTGTCATGTACGATGGCAAGGAGCGTCTCATGGCCGATGCAGAGATGGTCCTGGAATCCGCTGGGGGTCGCTTGGCCAATGTCAACAACTCCACAGCCAAAACGTTCATTACGTACCGAAGGGCGCATACAGGGGCCCCTTGTAACGCCCTCGTTGTGGTCGATGTGTGTGTCATAGTGGCCAGTAAAGGGGAATGTCCACCCCATGCCTTTTGTATGATTCCTAAGAATTTGAATAAAGGTAAGTGTCATTTTATAGTAATGATGATAGTGTTTATTTGCCAAAAACAGTTCCGTACATTTCCTTAAAGTCTACATTAATAACTAGATTTACATTTAAAAAAAACTGGCCAAGTGCGAGTCGGACTCGCAAACGAAGGGTTCCGTACCACAAGGCAAAAACGCCGACAAAAAACACTTTGTTGTATGAGAATCCCCTAAATATTTATTTTATTCTGTTTTTAGTATTTGTTGTTATAGCGGCAACAGAAATACATCATTTGTGAAAATTTCAACTGTCTAGCTATCACTGTTCATGAGATACAGCCTGGTGACAGACAAACAGACAGTGGAGTCTTTAGTAATAGGGTCCCGTTTTTACCCGTTGGGTACGGAACCTTAAAAAGACGCAAAGAAAGCATTTTGCTTATGAATTCCACACTAGCAGAGCCTGTTTCGTGGAGTCCAAGGGTGGTATTAACATTTTATGAAGTGCGAAAACATTATTGTAGTTGTTAGTGATGAGTTGCTATTAGATCTGTGTGGTTTTTCCTTAAAGTTTTAAAATATTATTATTTCTTTCGACGTGTAAAAGTGTTTTTACAACCAATTTACAGGAAATAAAAACATCATTGAATCATTGATCTGTGAAATTTCGCCGTTGAATAAAGTTCCTATAGAATTATTCGATCATTTCCGGGACCCATTGAAACCTTTTTTTTGTACAGCTTATGCTGTCCCATTGCAATGCTGGATAAAGGCATCCCTCAAGTCCTTTTCTCCTTTCCTCATGCCACCGTGAACGACTCCTCACGGTACGCATCCAAGTCTTCTCGCCTCCTCTTAGCCCTCTTCGGCACCGCCCCTCCCAGTGATAACTAGCAATTGTAATATTTAATTCAGATACTATACCTCCGTATCAAGCTATTACTACAGAGGAAACCTGCATTTATTATTTGCCTTATCTTAATTAATATCATATTACCTAACGGACTTATTATGACATAATCTACTGATAATTTGTAGTAATACTAAATCCTATGTTGTTTTAGGTATTTATTTACTATCTCTGAATACAAATCTTTATTTTTGTGGTATTTATGCATGTTACAAAAAGAAATATATTTGTTTTAAAATATAAGTATACTTACTAGTAACAATGGGTTGCTACAGTAAAATATCCCGGTGTGATTAAGTTTTTAGATTTCAACCTTATACGAAAGCTGTTAGGTTCAAATTGAATTGCCACCAAACATGTCTCCCGACTCCAATGGTTTGTGTAATTTGTGTTTACTCAAATGCTTAATTTCCAGGTTTAATGGGCAGTGATGTGTTTCTCTGCTACAAGAAGTCAATGAACCGTCCACCAATAATTGCCTACAAACCCGATGTACTGTTCAGGTAATTATCCACAATACTACATTAATTTTAGATATAAGAACGAATTTATTTGGACACATTTCGTGAAAATAAAATAGTAAAAGTAATGTTTTAACTACAATAGTGTTTGCCTAACGGCTGCACCAAGAAGGTTAATTTCAGCATTAATGTTAGACAGATGCTGTCTGACGCTGGTTTTCTAATGAACCTTTAGGTATGTAAAGATGGTAGCAGGTTGCGTTCTGTAGTTACAGCCAACCGTCATGGGAAAAAGGTCGTGAGATTATGTATATATGTGTACTACATTTTAAAGAGCCAAGTTCACCCAAATCTGAGTCTTGAAACACATATCAAGATATTAATCCAATACCACTTTTATCTAGATAAACTCCGGCTAAGAATATCGCAAATACTACGAGCTTCCAAAGAAAACAAATACAATGAAGCTCTTGCGAAGTGCTTATCGCAGTCAGTACGTACCAAGATTTGGTGTTTGTTTGTGCCAAATATTCACGAAAGTAGTCCACAGAATTTCAGGTTCTCTACAATATCGAAATTGTTAAAAACCGTAACTAATTATGACGTTCTCAGCGTGCGTCATTAATTAGCGCTTTGAAACGGTCCGATGTTAATGATAATACCGTTTTACCTACTTTTAATTAATTAGTTACATATCGGTCTAAATAAAAACTGCATTTGTATCGGTCATTCAAACAATATTGAAATCAAGTGGAGACCAAAAGTCATTGCAAAAAAGCATGTGACATACAGAATTACAGATCTACGCAATATCTTCTCGCCCCACAAACCGCAGTGTCTCAAGACGAGTCTTTGACCAGTGCGTGTTGCCAGTGTGATTTATGACACTTAACGTGGTCGCAAACAATGGGCATTATTAGAATACTAAAAGTCATCCAAAGGGCAATGGAGAGGCTGTGCATGGAGTTTCCCTACGTGATAGAATAAAAAAAGAAGAGACCCGCAGCAGAACCAAAGTAACCGAAATAGCCCGAAGAATGGCTAAACTTAAATGGCAGTGGGCAGGGCACATTACTCGCAGAACAGATAGCCGATAGGACCGAAAGGTTCTAGGGTGGCGACCGCGTACGGGAAGACGTAGCGTTGGAAGGCGTTCCACAATGTGGACCAATCACCTTGTGAAGACCGCAAGAATTCGCTGGATGCGGGACGCACAGAACCGGTCGAAGTGGAGGTGCAGTGGACGTCTTTCGCCTGAAATGATGATGATGATGATACAGACCTAAGTCATTAGAGTTTCGTTTCGACCTTTTGAGCGTGGGACTCTAAAAAATCATATTTTATGTATGAGATTTTATCATTTTGTATTACGTTGAGTGGTATTTTAAAACATGATATTATTAGCAGATGGCAACTGTGTCATAATCAGATTTTATCAGTGATTTGATTAGGATCTGGTTTTTAAATCCTTAAGAGCTGGCCTTGACTTTAATAAAATAGGTTAGTACCTAAAGGCACGATTCCACCAAAATAGTATGCAGCACATTTGTTCACAAACATTTTGTGCAGAACTCCAACAGTGCACGTACTGAGCTGCAGATCCGATAGTCTCTGTTTCCACAGGCAATTTGTTATTGTTTGCTTGAGTGAGTCGACCAGAATAAACATTTGTGTCGTACACTGTGCATTACAGTGCCGCACAGTTCAGCACACTGGTGGAATCGCACTTTTAAGTGTGGTAGGAACATCGACGCGCAATCTGTAACCATGAATTCAGTACATAATTCTAGACCCCTTAACAGCAATACCTACACGGTCAAAATGTATGGAACAGCATTTTTATTTTTTAATAACCGTCCAAAGCTTTTAATGCCCCTAGGGAGTTCAGAATCATGTACTGAATCCATTTTAACAGGTTGTGCGTCGATGTACCTCCCGCCCTGTATTATGCAAACTCGTCTTACATGCGAGTAGGTATCAACACAAACGAGAGAAAGTTTTTACTTACTGAAAACAAAGATGTATTGTGTTGAAAACAAAAACGGTTTCAATGCTTTTACTTTTTGGAACACAGTTAGCACGATTACGTTTGTTTAAATCTCCTTATGAAAAACGAAGAAGGTGCTTTATGTGGCTGTCCAATATTTTTATAGCATCGTTCCAACACCTAGTTTTTTTTTCTTTTCCAGCTTTGCCTTGTGGTCTGATTGTTCTTACATCGTTCTCACATATAATTATAAATTCAACACTAATATTTTTGTAAAAATATAATTTAAAAGAGTGTCCATGGAGTTTCTTGGCCGTTCTTGTTTATAGGTACCGACGCTTTGGAATGGGCAACTATGTAGCTTCATATTTTCTGACTGACCGACTTTTTGACAATTCAGAAGTGCCTGTAAATGGTTTAATTGAAATAAATGCTTTCAATCAATCAATCAATCTTTATTTGTGAACATAGGTACATATAAAAGGTCTTAAATATACATATTATTGTAGTCGAGCTCAATGTTCTACCAATGAAATTGGTGTACAAATATTAAATTTTTGTATTACCTATATCATAAAGAAAATCTAGATTAGACAGTAGTTAAAAAGTAAATAAAGTTAAATAAATGTCAACTAAATGTAGAAATGTCAATTAAATTAAATTTTACATGCATGTCAAAGGAAAATAATATTATAGGAATTGTATCATAATTTGTCATTTAAAAAATCTTCAGTAGAGTAATACGTCTTGTCAATTAGAAATAAAAATAAATTACTTTTAAATTTGTGGACATTTTCTTCACTTCTTATACATTTTGGTAATTTATTATATATCTTTGGAGCCATTACAAAAACACTGTTCCTAAATAGTGCAGTTTTAGACCCAACTGTTTGTAACCGGTCACAACGGCGCTGGCTACTTACTCGAGCAAATTTGTGCAGATTATTTTTGACAAACATGGATGTTTCAAATATGTACAACGATTGCATTGTTAATATTTTAGTATTTTTAAAAAACGGTTTGCAACTGTCAACTGTTGTAGATAGCTCTTATGCATCTTTTTTGGCACTTAAATACTGTATCTCTACCTGTTGCATTTCCCCAAAATATAATTCCATATCTTAATGTTGAGGCCACTAGACCATGATATGCTGTTAATACTGTTGTCCGATCGGCTGTTTTACTTAACATATGCAAGGCATAGGAGTATTGGCTTAGTTTACTGCACACTTTGTCAATATGTGAATTCCATGGCTTTGAGTTTGAGTTTTGAGTTTTGTCGCAAGCGCCACTGCGGAGCGTGAGGTCCTGGGTTCAATTCCTGGGTCGGGCAGTGTTTTCCATTTGTAATTTCTCAGTAGTATCTCGGAGTCTGGGTTTGTGCCCGGTTAATGGCAATAGACTCGCCCCCCTATTAATTTTTTGTTTTGTTAGTGAGAACAAACAATTTTACATTATAGGTATATTACATCTAAGATTAAATTGGGAGTGGGTAAATTTACAATACACAACGTTTCTACAGATTATCTAGGTTAATGATACAGTGAAGACACAATATTCAAGTTACAAAAACACAAAAAGAAGACAGGAAGAGAAAAAAAGAGGCTGTACTCTCAAACTCAAAGCATTTATTTCAATTAAACCATTTACAGGCACTTTTGAATTGTCAAGAAGTCGGTCAGTCAGAAGATATGAAGCTAGTTGCCCTTGTTTTAAACTAAAACAAATAGTACTAGATACAGTTATTACGAAAACAAACAAAATGAAAAGACACTAAACATCACGCAAATCTAGACTATTCACTAAATATTTGTTAAAGTTTTGGCGATCCAAAACGAATATTTATATCCAAATTCACAAAATGTATATTGTAAATTTTAGCTAGTCTATGGCGATGCGCCCGTTCCTCCCCTAAAAGGTTCATAAAGGAGTCCTGTGACTTTCTCATGACTGCGTAAAAGTCATCAACCCTGCTGTCGGCAAGCATAAAACGGCCAAATGCCAACAATAAAATAAAACGGCCAAACGCCATCAATAAAATTAAAAAAAAACGGACCATTAGTTCAAAGAGTTTTTAATAACTATTAACATAACCCTCCTTTTACCCACAGGTATCCAATGATAGAACGACGTAACATATTGTTTCCTACATCGGTGCCGCTCTTCTGTCTTCCGATGGGTGCAACTCTAGAACTATGGCCTAACAACGCGGCGATGCCTAAACCCGTCTTCTCCACATTTGTACTGACTGTTGCGGATGCTACTTATAAGGTACTTGTGATTATTTCTTAGTCTTCATTATGATATTCTGTAGACTAAATACACCATGCACCCTTATTGGGTAACACAGTATCAATCACAATCTGAATAACTTTGAAGGATATTGCAAATCCATTGCTTTATATGTTTGAAATAATTTTCTGCTCAACAACGTTAATAACGCAATGAATGTTGTTGAACTGTCTCCAATGAAAGCCATTGGTATTGATAGTGTGTTACGGAATTAAACCGCTGTACAGTCAAAAGAGTCGACGTCAAGCCGGTAACAGGAGATAAACCAGTTGATGACTGCTCAGAAATAGTGACACAGATAATTTTATTTTAGTCCGCGCGGAACTAGTTGGCCGCGCCTTAGGTATGTGAGCGGTGGGACGGAGGGGCGGGGGCGGTTTGTCGTTACTCAGTACGTGCGTTGTGAACACTAGGCAACCCTGCCGCCCCCACCCTCGTCCCCACCCAAGTTGCGGGCAACTGGTTTCGCGCGGACTATAGTCTTCTATTTCAACTAAAGTGAGTTTTTTACCATTCACAACCAGCACCATTGGCAGTTTGAGTAATTTATGTGGCCTACCAAAACATCCTTTCTTTGGTATTGTTCGTTGAGCTCCTTAAGTCTTGAGTTGAGCTGCACGATTTCTGACAAATGCGTGCACTGACTGGACAGGCCCTCTCAATCTGTGTGGTTCTTTCCTCAAAAGACCATCTCAGACATCGACCTACATGGTCTTCATATAACCTGACCAAGATTATGTCTGGACTTTAAAAGAGACTATGACCTCTGAGTTTGTTTCGGCCTTTCTTCTCAGAGTAGTCAGATAGGAAAGGCCGACCTCATCTAGTTTAAAAAATATGATTGACGTGTAAAAGTGTTTGTGCAAACCTACTTACAAAAATAAAATCATTTATCATCATTTATCATTATCACCCTAATTGAGTAACAGACTCAGTCACAATCTGAATCATTTTTGATAGTCCATTGCTTCATATGTTCGAAAAATGTGTCTGCTCAGCATCGCAAATAACGCAATGAATGTTGTTGAACTGTCAAAACGAATGCCATTGGTACTGTTAGTGTGTTACGCAATTACCCCGCTGGTGTATTCCCCTATTTCCGGCTTCACATTTCCTTTTGGAACATTCCCAACACGTAGACAGTATCCAGTTTTTGTGTAAGGAATATATAAAAGTAACGTATAAACGTAAAACTGGCTAGGGCTGATCCAATAATTATTGCCTCTGATAACCGTATTTACCTACAATACAAGATTCCCTAGAAAGAATGAAGCTTTGCTATTATTATTTCGTCTTATCATCATTGGTGGACGAACGGTTAAACTATTTTAACTAAAAAATATCTTGTTAGATTTATATATTTATTTAAATATCTTGTTAGAAATGTCAATAGCAAATAATGGAATGTTTCTATCTTTAGAAACTTAAACAAATCGTTACAAGGAAAAAACCTTTTGAATAGGTATTTGTGAGTACAATGACATGAAAAAAACATCTTATGGACATCTGTGCTTTAATGTAGTATTTCCTGTCGGTCTGATCGAAATCTTATTTTTATAATAATATATTACTATGCCGTGAGTCATTAGCTGATAAGGTTAATGACTCAAGATTATTCAAAAACTTGCTGCTATTTATTTATACAATTTTGCTGACCATGATATTTTTTGGTCTATTATTTTTGTGGCCTAAATAATAACACCCGCACAGCAAGATCGATCAGGTTAAGCTACGCTTGCCGCGGTTGGTCTGAAGATGGGTGACCACCTTTACATACCTCGACCCCTCCGTGCCTCGAAAAGCACGGTAAGCCGTTGATCTCGGCTGTCATTCGTGGATCTTTGACAGTCGGTACGGGTAGTCAGAAGCCCGAAAGTCTTACCAAGGGGTATCGTATTACCGAGTAACTGGGTTGTGGAGGTCAGATAGGCAGTC
Organism: Luperina nickerlii; assembly: GCA_963855955.1. Classification (NCBI taxonomy): domain Eukaryota; kingdom Metazoa; phylum Arthropoda; class Insecta; order Lepidoptera; family Noctuidae; genus Luperina; species Luperina nickerlii. The sequence continues at coordinate 8,751,623 of OY979677.1, read as the reverse complement.
GCTCCATGTAAAATACTGGTATTCACCTGCATCCGGTTAGACTGGAAGCCGACCCCAACATAGTTGGGAAAAGGCTAGGCAGATGATAATGATTTTTGTGGGAATCTCTTCTCGTAAGCAGTTAATAACTTAACAAGCCTTCCGACTTTAGTAGACTGTCCCTTTAGTTTCTGTAGATTTATCTGTTGTCCAATTTACTACCATCTCATTAGACGGTAGTTGTTAATTTTCTCAACCATCCACACCAGAAGTGCTATTCACAATCATTCGATACGACGTCGCCGAATGCGATTGTAAAGTGCGTTTAACGGAATAGCTACAAAATTGTACTTAAAGTAACCGTTTTTTATTGATCCCCTAAACAAACCATTCCGATTTGCCGGATAGAAATTCGTTTGTTTAGAGGGGACGCGTATCTAATGGCGAATAACTGTGCAGGTTACGAGAGGATTCAGGCTTTCAGAAACCAAAGAGGCTAATATATTAATATATTCTGTGTATAGATTTAACCAACATTTTCGTTTGTTTACATGATATGTTTGATAGATCCTCCTCTAAACTAGAATGGAAAATTCTTCTACCACAGGTATACGGGTCGGCAGTAACATTCTACGAGAGCTACCCTAACTCCAAGCTAACAGAATACCAGATGGAACAACTAGGATGGCGGGAAGGAATTTCACATAGCACGCATTCGGTGTACGCGATCAAATGTATCTGTTTACTGTCTCGATGGCCTTTTAGCGACACGTTTGAAAAATGGCTGCTCTACATACTCGTAAGTATAAGCACAGGTTGTTTGTCTAACTATTTTCTAGTGTCTCGTCTCCCATAAACATGACAGCATTTGAGAAATGTCTAAAATTTTTAAATATCTCAGTTAAAAAGGTGGAGCTTGTTTCCCAAACTGCAGTTGGGTAGTTTGGGATACTTGTCCTTCCGTGTGCAACCCAGGGCATTATAGCTTCTAGAATATTTAATATCCGCAGGCCTATGGCTGTTTAGCTTTGTTTTATGCTCTGATATTGTTCTTTCAGGAAATGTCATGGAGTCAAGAACCCTTAAACATACCCATAGAAAGGTATATAACTCATTTAATAGAAGAAGTGCCCTTTCCAGAACCAAGAATACTTTTACAAGTAAGTCAATCCACCTACAAATTAAAATCACATAAAGTACCCAGCCGTGATATAAAACCGAAGCCTTCGATGGATCCTTCATTTTCAACTCCTGGGATCCGGCTCGAAGGACCGATGTGATGGGGTCTCACAGGGGCACATCAAGGTTTAGAATGAAATCGACTTTGTAAAACTTTGATACCTATTTATGAGTCTCTTATGCTCGATGCTATATTTACGCCCTAATGTTGTTTTGTTACTTAGCTATAACACACTAATCATTTATTTATTTATTTCATGCCTACAAATCTACTTAATAAGGCTGAGCATGAGATCTTGGGTTCGATTCCCAGGTCGGGCAGTTTTATTCGGTTTTTCTATCTGGAATTTCACAGAAGCAGCCCGGTGTCTGGATTTGTTCCCGGTTGAAGGCCATAGGCTCGGCCCCTATTACATTGGACTTAAAAATAAGTGGCAAAATGTATATGTATGTAGATACTATAAG